>JARPVV010000016.1:0-1241200 GCA_038502285.1 Trichoderma sp. 2475
CGGCGATGTACCTGGTGAAGGGGAGCGAGTGGTGGTCCATGGTGGCAAGTGTTATATGTTTTGTTGTATCTGTGCTCTGATATGTATATATATATATATATATATATATATATATATATATATACTCTAAATATCGAGATGGATGGATTTATACCGAGGTAAAAATTGCAGAGTCGTGATACGCAACGCAAAGCAAAGGCAGAGCAGAGCAGAGCAGCGCAGAGCCAAAAATCAAGTAACGACAGGCCAGAGACGGAACGAAACGAGAATCATAGAAATCAAATCAAACAGTTTGCTCTACGCAGAATGAGTGATTTAAAATTGTAAAAAAAAAAAAAAAAAATCCTTCCCACAAAAAAAAGCGAAGAGAAAATAATTCCAGCCCCTTGCCCAGAAGAGGAGAAAGAAGTAAGAAGAGGGAGAGAGGGAAAAGAAGCCAAACGTAAGAATGTAAGAAAAACGAGATAAGAAGAGCAACGGGATCGACAAATGCCACTTTTAGGCACAGAGTGGTATTAAAATAGGTAGTGTATTATGTAGTGTCACCACACCACCACTATCGTGGCTCACTCCATCCACTTATACGGAGCCACACCGAGATGGACCTCATAAGTGCACGCCTCAGCGCCTCTCCCCAGTTAATTAATATTTAATTTACTCCTAATATTTAATTCACTCCTGCATCCATGCCTAATCACCTGCATGCAGGCAGCAAAAGACAATGGCACATCAGATTCAAGGTCAATCAGAAACAAACGAGGCTTATTCACAGATACTTTATTCATCTATCTCTCTCTACCTCGAGGCCCTTTTTGGTTGTGCGTGCCTTGGCTGAGGTCCAAACTAAATGCCCTTATCCATCAAACTTGTTCCAACATACCACCCTCTAAGTTACCGCTTGTAGAAACAAGATATAGAGGACCAAAAAACAAAATAGGGGGCAGATTCCCCTTGGTCAAAAAAGGGGGGCCCTGAGAAAATAGAAGAAGAGAAGAGAAAAGAAGACATATAGCCGCTCATATTACATTCGTTAAAACCCTCAGAATCTCCGCCTTCTCCCCATTTCTGTTGTCCGAAAAGGTCTGGTACAGCATGTACTTGCATCTGACGAATGAGCAAAGCCCATCATCGCCGATAGTGATAATAAAAACACAAATTCAATCAAATATTGTAAGAAAAAAAAAAGAAGCAGAAATAGAGAGGAGAAAAGAAGAAAGAACAAGACACATCCACTCAGCACACAATAAGTCAAACAAATCAGCCTTGTGAATATCAGCCCAGCGAGCAGCGGACCACGAGACAGACATCGAGGTCTTCGGAGAGCCGGCCGGCCGGTATAATCAAAACTCCTCAACGCGTGTCGTCTTGCTTTCTCTTTTTTTTTCCATGCAAATCCGGGTATGTTGTTGGAGCAAAGTCTTCATGACTAAAACCATAATATGCCACCTATTATTACCAAACGCCAGACGATGCAAATAAATGTCAAGCTCTTTTTTATAAACTTGTCGCACACAAATCTAGAGACCAACCCCAAGATTATTTTTTGTTTTCATATTTTCGTTCTGTTTTCGTTCTGTTTTCGTTCTTCGTCTTTGGTCGCTGTTGCTGCCTCTACAAATCAATGGGCAGCCTTTGTGCCATTGACATTCGCAGCACTGGATTTGGAACCCTCTGCCTGGCTGCGGGAGTGAAGCGTACGATACATGGTGCTCAATCGGTCACCCGTGACCCTCTTGCTGGTATCATCGACGGGCCAGAGAGCTGCCAAAAAGTCCCTGTCGCAGGTTGTTAGCCGAGAGAAAAACTAAAGAAAAGTTCGCGCTTCTTGCTACTTACCAAAAGTTGTTTTTGATGCGGTCATCTGCTGCCGTTGCTGGCAGCTTATCGTCAAGAAATGTTCCTATTGCTACCAGTTCGACTTTGAATATGTTCGCGCGCTCCTTGCTCGACTTGACATTGTCCTTTGTTGTTGAGAGGATTCTCTCAAAATTTGATCTCACTGGTTTCAGGAGGAACCAAATCATCGCATCGTTGTCCATGGCCCGCTGGTCTTTGTCATCGCCAATGCGTCGTAGCTCATCCAGCCTTCGGAGTGCCTTCTCTCTACGCTCGTCCACAGGCCGCGCCTTGTGGTCGCGATCTCGCTCAGAGCGGTTGTGGTCACGATCCCGGTCGTTATGGTGGTCTCGGTCTCGGTCACGATGATGGTCTCGATCACGCTCCCTGTCCCGTTCACGACGGTCGTCGCGACGGTCATCTCGACGGTCATCTCGACGGTCATCTCGACGGTAATCATCGCGCCGGTCGTCCCGGCGATATTCGTCACGACGATAGTCATCGCGTCGGTATCTATCATGACGGCGATCATCATCATCACGCGATCGTCGCTTCTCGATTCTATCGCGATGTTCGTCTCCAAGCTTACTTGACCGACGTGGGTCGTCAGCGCGGCGCTGCTTGGGACTGCGGTTGTCTTCGTGAGATGGGTACTTCCGCTTAAAGTCAGGTCTGGCCGGGGCGCCATCCTCTCCAGAGTTGCGCGGTCGCTGTTCGGATGAACCGTGATGATCCCTCTCACGTTGTCGTTTGATGCCCGTGGTAGCAGCAGAAGAAGTGCTGCCGCGATGTCCGTTGACTGAATGCAGCTTCTTATTGTTGCGGTGGTGATTCTCCACAGCCTTCTGGGCCAATCGATCATTCGAGTGTTTTGATTGCAACACGGAAAGGAGGTATTCTGATCGCCGTACCAAATGGACCGCACCGGGGGCCTTGAGCTTGTCGTTGCCTTTGGATCGTTCCTCCTTCTTGCCTACTCGGTGCTCTTCCAAGAAAAGCTTCTCCTGCATTTCCAAGTCGGAATCATCCCGGATTTGGGCCCATGCGCCAAATCCGTGCTTGTCAATGCCAACAAGAAGCATGGCATCCTCTTTCGCTCCCCAGGGGCAGCTGTAGTTGGCGGCCTTGGTAGCGTCGGGCACTCTAAACGTTTTCCAATCTGTATGGCCGCGGATCACTTGGCGAAGGAGCTGCAGCTGCTTGGGCCGCTCAATTGCCGTCTCGGCATTGACCTTCTTCAGCTCGCCAAAGTCAATCAGAACTGCCTTCTTGTCCTTCTTGGTCAACACCTTGCCCATCTTCTTCTCTTCTTCAGCAAGTTTGGCGCTGTTGTCATCTACAGCCTGCTGAGCAGCCTTGATGAAATCGTCGAGAACCGACTTGACAAAGTCGGGATCTCTCTCTTCAAGCTTGGCTTCTTGGATGATGTCGAGGCTTCGATGCTCCATTGAACCGAATCGGAAGTAGGCTTTGATCAAGTTTCGCTGCTCCTTATCATTCAGCGGGCGCTTGGGATCTCTCAACAAGGCGCGTTGTTCTTCCTCTTCTTGCTGTTGCTCCCTCTGGCGTTTCTTGAGGCGGTCGGCACGGTCTGTTTCTTTGTTGCGACTCTTTATAGTTGCCCTTCGAGGCGCGCTCTCGGCTGCAATCTTGGCAAGGTAGTCTTCATGCTGCTTCTTTTCCTCTTCCGCCTTGATCTCGGCGAGTTTATCCGCCGGGATGATCTGGTCCCAGTCGAGGTTGATGTCGTCCACTTTGACATCGGTGATTTGCATAAAGTTATCCCAGTCAATGCCACCGCTGCTGAGGTTGATCTTGTCGTCAACCTTGGTCTTGGTGATTTCAGCATTTTCCAGTATAGAATCGATATCTAGCTGCTCCAGTCGCTCTTGGTTGCCGCTCTGTTCAAACATCTTGGACGATCGCATCTTCAGGACCATCTGGATATCTTCAGATGTGGAAGGGCCATCAATCTTAAGACCCTTCTTGTTGAGCTCTTCTTTGAACTTGGCTTTGCCATCATCGGTAACGCCAGCTTGGATGGTCAGATACTCTAGGAGAAGCTTGTTGCGCGCACGCTCCAAAACTTCTTCCTCGACTGTCTCTTTGGATACGAGACGGTAAATGTTGACTGGTCGCTTCTGTCCAATACGATGAGCTCGAGCCATGGCTTGCAAATCTGCTTGAGGGTTCCAATCAGAGTCGAAGATGACGACGGTATCCGCAGTCATCAAATTGATACCGAGACCACCCGCGCGGGTGGAAAGCAAGAAACAGAAATCTTCGCTGTCATCGGCATTAAAGTGATTGATAGCCATGCGTCGCGGGCCTGCGGCAATAGTACCATCGAGTCTTTGGAACTTGTAGCCTCTGAGAGATAGGTAATCGCCTAGAATATCCAGCATCTTGACCATCTGGCTAAAGATCAAAACTCTGTGTCCGTCCTTTTTCAGCTTGGACAAGAGTTGATCGAGCAGCATCATTTTGCCACTGCTGGCAATCAATCCTTTGATCTGGTCCTCTCGGCGCACGCTGCCAGCCAAAACTCTCTCTTCAGCCCCGGGAAACATGTACGGATGGTTGCTGACCTTTTTCAGCTCCATCATGATGTTCAAAAGAGAGTTTTTGTGGCCATTGGTAGCATCGCATAAGGCTGAGTAGTTTCTCGTGAGGATGTTCTTGTAATAGTCCAGCTGTACATCGGATAGCTCAACTCGGATAATCTTCTCCGTCTTGGGCGGCAGGTCAGATTCAACTGTTTCCTTTGTACGTCGCAGGATATATGGGGCAATGGAGCGGTGCAGCTCTTGTAGTTTCTCTTGTGCATCAACCGCGGAAAGCGAATCCAAGTCTTCATCGATGCTGACTTTGCCAGGATTCAAGAAGTCAAGAAGAGCAGAAAGCTCGGCCAGGTTGTTTTGGATGGGTGTTCCAGTAATGAGAACTTTGCAGGGAATGCCGAAGCCGACTAGGCGCTGATATAGCTGAGACTCGCTGTTCTTGAGACGGTGCGCCTCGTCAACGGCCAAGACTTGCCACTTGATGGATTGGAGGAATTGCCAGTCTTGCAGAATAAATTCGTAAGAAGTAACCAAGACGTTGAACTTTGGCTTCTTGGGATTGCCGCCCACAAGGAGCTCGTTCTCTCGGATGATGTTTCGCGCATCCTCCGGTCCAAGATACACCACGTAGTTGATATCCGGCGACCAGTTGTTAAATGTATCGCACCAAGCTGGGATAACACTAAGCGGAGCAACGACAAGAGACGGCCCTTCTTGGCGCCTGGCATTGCGCAGCCAGCTGAGGAACGAGACTGTCTGGACCGTCTTACCCAGACCCATTTCGTCAGCGAGAATAACGTTGTTGCTGCGGGTCCAGTTCAGGCACAAGAAGTTTAGTCCCTTGAGCTGAAATTCACGAAGCTCGCCGCCGACAATGAACTCGGGCTGTTTCTCCAACTTGGTCATTTTGGATCGGGTGTCTGGGTTGGTCTCTTTTCGGTCAGACAGCCAAGATCTTGAGGATCGGTCAAGGAATTGGTCAATCTTGTCCTGGAACAAAGGACTGATTTCTGATGCAGACTCCCAAGTGCACTCTTCGTAGGTGAGCCCCTTCCATTTAACATAGTATTCGTCGCCCTCTTCTCCATCTCGAACGGCAACGACACGCTCAACCTTTGTGTAATCCTCAAGTGCCTCCTCGTCTCGCTCGCGGTCAAGGAAGAACTGCTCTTTTGTCTCTGGGGGAACATCGTCTCCAAAGCGGATGTCAAGCTCTTGGTCAACAAATTTTCTAAAGTAGTTTTCAACCTTGCGAAAACCGCGGGTGTTGCGGAGAGCATCCAGAGACTCCCATGTGTCATGCAGGTGTGACTTTCCCTGCCACTTGATGAAGTATTCAAAGTCGCTGCGGGTTGAGTCGTAGGCCAGCTCGTGTCCATCTCGGAGCCTATGCTTGACCACCTTTTCAACGTAGGGCGAGTCATCGACGTAGTCGGCAACGTAGTAGGACGCAGCAAGTTCCGCGTCTTCTTCGTCTTCCTCCTCAAAATCGCTCTCTTCGTATGCGCCCTGTTGCACTTGCTGCGCCGCGCGTCGGTTTGACCATCGCTTCTCGGCAAGAGCCAGGGCGGGTTGCATCTCTCGCTGTAATCTAGCTTTTTTCTGCTGACTCTTCGCGCGAGCTCCGCCATATGTATCGGAATCCGAGTCGGAATCGTTTGTAGACGGTGGAAGTACGGGTGTTCCTCTTTTTGAGGCTGCGATCCGCACAATCAGTTGACAGCTCTGGAAAGCACGCCGGGGCGAGATGGGTGAAAAGGCTTACATGTGAGGGAGCTTCCAACTCGACGACGCTTATTCTGCCGGCGACTTGTTGGCGCAACATCAGATTCTGATTCCGATTCGACCTAGACAAGTCAGTATGCAATGCGACAAGATAATAGAGTACAAGCATGTGACATACAATTTTACGCTGCTCTCGAGGTCGAGCCTATCGCAACAGGGTCAGTCGCCGCCAAATGAATAAAGAGCATAGAATAGATGAGCGAAATGGGGCCATACACTTCTCCGAAGGCCGTAAAGCTCTGGGTTTGCCTTGATGTATTCATCTTCAACAGGAGCTTTGCGCTTGGGTGCTCGAGCCGAGTCTGACGAGCTGGCTCGACCGGCTGTGGCGTCGTCCTCTTCGTCTTCATGATCGTCTTCGTCGTCATTACCATGCTGGGAAGGCGAGGTGGCTTGCATATCAAAGTCGCCATCTTCCGACGCGTCAGCTACGCTTGACTCTTCGCTTTCCGACATGTGGTGGTCGACGTCTGCGTGGTTCATAGCCTCATCGTTTGAGGCTTCGGGCTCGGAGGGAGAGGGCTGTTCGAGAGGGCTGTTGGGGGCATCCAGGCCATCGGAGATGTCGCTTTCGTTTCCTTGTTGGTCGGCGCCGGCTGAGAAAGTCATAGAGTCGTCCGGCGACAAGTTCCCATTAGAGGGGTCCCCTTCGCTGGGAGAGGACATGATGATGATATCCGCGAAGCTGGACTTCTAGGAACCGACGGCAGTTAGCACTTAAAATCCTTGATTACGCGTCTCCTTAAGTGAACAGGCGGTGAGAGAACAGTCTGGCGACACTCAATCACTAGCTATAGATCCAATATCGGCTTGGAATCAAGAAGCAAGGCGATTTTATAGCATCCCACGTGTGTAAGTGCTCGCAAGGCTGAAGGGTATTGGCACAAGCAATTGCATGCTTGACCACCGCCCGGGGGGCTCTCTGGGGGCTCTGGATGCATCGGCATCGTCGGCAGCAGCCAATTCCATCGAAATAAAGCACATCTGCATCCAATCCGGGCTCTAGAGAGTCGGTATATCGACGCGTTCGGGTCATCTCGTGGCTGGATCGGTGGGCAGACGCAAGGCAACAGGGTTGCAGGCAGTAACAGCGAGTGCAAAGGAGATGACAGCGACTTACCAGTCATCAATGAAAGATCCGCAGCACCAGAAAGAATGTCGACAGCCCCCAGGCTCGTTCGCAAGAGTCTGACGATGTTCCGGTGGCGGATGGGCGACGAGGGTTGAGGTGTGAAGGCAACGGCCGGAGGTCACAAAAATGCGCTGGTGGAGAGAGGCAGGAAAGAATTGGAGGCAACGGGGCGGAGGGCCGAAGGCTCGGCCGGCGTGTTTGTACCCAAGTCTTACCCTGTTGGGGTGGGATGGCGCTCTGCTGACCGCTGAAGAGGGCCACTGTGGTCACGTGGCTCGCCAGAACGCTGTCCTGGTGCAAGTGAAGGTGAAGTGAAAGTGAAGTTCTGCTGCTTGAGATTGCTGCTTAAGGAAGAAAACGAGCGGAAGAGATGAGAACAATACAGAATAACATTTAGTAGATGCTATTCTTCTGTGAGAAAATAAAAATTGCCGTCCACTCCTCGCGTTGCCTGGTGGTTCACTCTCAATGGAACTATCGCGAGAGTTTGACTTCGAAATAGAGTTACTGTCTCCTCTCTAAAGCTTCCTCATGTGGAATAGCGACATGCTTGGGTGTTAAATCATCAATGAGAAAATTGGCTTATTCAGCACTCCGAATCCATTGTCCAGCACGCCAGATATAGCATGGGCTACTACTGCGGTGGCAGTTGTATATTCTGATATGTGGACTAGCTGTCTTATTGAGCTACGGCTGGGATATTGCATAATGAAATCGGCATGCTAGATGACGATTATTTTGAGGTACAATAATCTCATTTGCGTCTCTGCAACACTGGTCTACATCTTGACTTCAATCATACCAGTAGGTGTCACTCGTCAAGTTTGTGGTTGTTGAAATCCTCACTGCCCGACCCATCCTCGAAAGCCTATAAATTGGCAGCGGAATTGCAAACTACACTGTACAATTCGACCTGCAGAGGCGTAAATCAGCTATTAAAGTGAGTCATATACATTCTATACAAATTGCACTCCGGCTCAAGCCTCAAAGTCTAAATCTAAAGATTGAAAGCATTGGCTGCAAATGGCAGAAGTGGCTATGGTTCCTAGGTTCCTCGTAGTTACCTGGTACTAGCAGGTATTCTTGAGAAAGCGACTCTCGAAGAACCTGATACACTCAGAGATGTAGCTCGCTCTTCAAAGTCACATGCAGCCTTTCTCAAATCTTCAGGTCCTCACACCGTGAAGCCCTCCAAAGAAGTCTTCTCATTCTTTGCCACCAGGTAGCTTCGTGTTAGTTTATTCGAGGATGTAGTATTCTCTCTACAGTGGCCCACTGTAATATCAATGTCAGCTAAAAATGCTACCCAACTAAATCAGAGCATGCTTTGGAGAGCCAAGTTAGCGGCGCCAGCATAGCGAGGTCCCTCTACCAGCCAACCCCGCAGTGTCAGTACATCCTCCCAGCTCAGCGGCTTAACAGCCCGTCTAGCTGCCCGCTCCAGTTGCCCTGCCCCGCCATTCTGGCGATTCACAGGGCGAGAAAAATTGATGACCACGCCTGGTCTGTCCTTTTCGCCTTGAAGAGCTAAAACTTGCCCACCCCCGTCTAATTCTGATTTTTCTTTTGCTTTGCACCCCTCGCGATTCAGCTCATCAGCATCGCCTCGTTGCAGATCCTGTCCAGCAGCCGCAACCAGGTCGCCGCGTCGAATCCAATCCATCGCTGCCCTAGACGGACCGGTTGATCGCCAGCAGTCGTCGCCATGTCGGACAAGCTCACTCGGTACGTGTCAACGAGATGATGTAGACGGGCTGAACTATATAAGCTCGCGCATGATGCATGGATATGGTGGAACTACAGCTAACACTCTGGTTACAGTATCGCCATTGTCAACACTGACAAAGTTCGTAGCCTCTCCTCATCAAATTTCTGCCACCCCGCCAATCACCCCGCCATCGATCGATTTTGCTGACCTCAGGCCCCTCCAAACAGTGTCGTCCTCGCAAGTGTCGTCAGGAGTGCAAGAAGTCCTGCCCTGTGGTTCGCAGTGGAAAGCTTTGCATTGAAGTCTCTCCCGAATCTCGCCTCGCCTTCATCTCCGAGTCGCTGTGTATTGGTTGCGGTATCTGCCCTAAGAAGTGCCCCTTCGACGCCATCACCATCATCAACCTGCCCACCAATCTCGAGAGCCAGGTCACCCACCGTTATGGCCCCAACAGCTTCAAGCTCCACCGTCTGCCTATGCCCCGACCTGGCCAGGTCCTCGGTCTTGTCGGAACCAACGGTATCGGTAAAAGTACCGCGCTGAAGATTCTCAGCGGAAAGCTTAAGCCCAACTTGGGTCGCCACGACAACCCTCCTGATTGGGAGGATGTGATTAAGCACTTCCGAGGCTCTGAGCTGCAGAGTGAGTGATTATTGTTCAGTTCAAGAGGATGCCATTTTAACATAAACATAGACTACTTCACCAAGCTCCTGGAGGACGATCTCAAGGCTGTCGTCAAGCCTCAGTATGTCGACCAAATCCCCAAGGCTGTCCGTGGCCCGGAGAAGAGCGTTCGCCATCTTATCGAGAGCCGTGCCACCCTTGGAAACACCGAGGAAGTGACCAGGATCCTGGAGCTGAACCACATTATGGATCGAGATATCACTCTGCTCTCTGGTGGTGAACTTCAGCGTTTCGCCATTGGCACGGTTTGCGTCCAGAAGGCCGATGTCTACATGTTTGACGAGCCGTCTTCATATCTCGATGTCAAGCAGCGTCTGAGTGCTGCCAAGATGATTCGTTCGCTTGTCCGCGACGACGACTATGTCATCGTTGTCGAGCACGATTTGTCTACTCTCGACTATCTCTCCGATTATGTCTGCGTTCTCTACGGAAAGCCTGCCATCTATGGTGTCGTCACTATGCCTTACTCCGTCCGTGAAGGTATCAATATCTTTTTGGATGGTCACATTCCTACTGAAAACTTGCGATTCCGTGAGGAGTCTCTTACTTTCCGTCTTGCTGAGGCTACCGATGACTTCGCTATCGACAGATCGCGTGCCTTCGCCTACCCCAAGATTGAGAAGACCCTTGGCAACTTCAGACTCCGTGTCGACGCCGGAGAATTCACCGACTCTGAGATTATCGTCATGATGGGAGAGAACGGAACTGGCAAGACCACCTTCTGCCGTCTTCTCGCCGGTGCCATCAAGCCAGACAGCAAGAGCTCTGTCCCAGACATGAGAATCAGCATGAAGCCCCAGACCATTACTCCCAAGTTTGAGGGCACTGTTCGCCAGCTGTTCTTCAAGAAGATCAAGCAGGCCTTCCTGTCTCCTCAGTTCCAGACTGACGTCGTCAAGCCCCTGAAGCTTGATGACTTTATCGACCAGGAAGTCAAGAACCTGTCTGGTGGTGAATTGCAGCGTGTTGCCATTATTCTTGCCCTTGGTATGCCTGCGGACATCTACCTCCTTGACGAGCCCTCTGCCTACCTTGACTCTGAGCAGCGTATCATTGCTTCCCGAGTCATTAAGCGTTTCATCATGCACTCCAAGAAGACTGCTTTCGTCGTTGAGCACGATTTCACCATGGCCACATATCTTGCCGATCGTGTCATTGTCTTTGACGGTCAGCCCGGTATTGATGCCCACGCTAACAAGCCCGAGTCACTCCTCACCGGCTGCAACACTTTCTTGAAGAACCTGGATGTCACATTCCGTCGTGACCCTACCAACTACCGTCCCCGTATCAACAAGTACGGCTCACAGCTGGATCAGGAGCAGAAGTTGGGCGGCAACTACGTAAGTAACATGGCTTTTTGTTTTGTTTTTGGCTCTTGACTATCAGATACTAACATCTCCTTTTTACAGTTCTTCTTGGAGGAGAAGCCCGAAGAGAGTGCTTGAAAAGGGCAATCATGATCAGAACTACAGACCCGAGTACCATGATGCATCTCCAGACGTTTGTAGTATCTTGGTTTCTACTTCGTTGGTAATTAGCGGAGGTGGAAGTGATCATGAATCTGGGCTACGAACAGACGGCGTCAGCGAGGATGACGACCCAGATGAGTAACAATGGCGACGGCAGTCTACCCCCTGTTGTCTGGTCCTGCGGAAATGTAGTAAAATTGAGAGCAGTGTTTTGTGGTAAATATTTGCCACGATAATGCTGCTGACCTGGAGCGCATCCGCAGATAGAGGGACAATGGATCAAGCGTGGTGACTGCCGTCAGTTTCCTACCTCGCGGGAAACATTCTTTTTGTTTATACAGTCATATGCCTTTAGTTACAGATTAAAAGAAATTGATTTGGATCGTTGATGAAATTCAAGAAGCTGCACCACAAAAGAAACTGCCTTGACAAGGTGAAGAGCCTTGTTTTAAAACTTGATGTTCCATGAATTATAACAGCTATATGGATCAATAAGATGAAGCTATTCTTGTTACGATGCACAAATTTGATCATCCGTGTGAAGCTACATGACGTTGTTACATATTGGGTTTGTATAAGAATATGGGCAAAGTCCGGGAATATGTTTTGCAAAACAAGATTACTAGCCAGATAGTGAAAGAATAGGAAAAAAGAAGACGGAATATGCTGTAAAAAGTAGTGACCGGCTCGATTACTCTTCAATCTCGCCTTCTTCGCTGCCGCTTCGAACATCCTTGGCTGGCTCTGGTTCTGGGGTCCTGTTGCGGTGACGTCCATCACGAGGGGGGGTGCGCTCACGTGAACGATCTCTTCTGAGTCTCTGTAGAAATATGTGAGTAAATAGGTAGGTTTTTCGAGGGGTAAATAGTTCACGAACCTTTGAATCTCTGGAATCCCGACGGGCGTAGTCGTCTTCCTCTTCCTGACGACGACGCCGGGGAGCTGCTGGGCGTTCATCTCCATAGGGGAGTTCGTCATACGAACCTCGATCAGCACGACGGCGGTAGAGCCGTTCTCTCTCGTCTTCCCTGTCTCTGCGCTCACGGTCATAGAACGCATCATCGTCGCGCCTAGAGCGAGGGGGGCGGTCCAGGTCACGATCTCGGTCACGTTCGCGATCGCGCTCGCGGCGTGATGGCGGAGGCGATAGGCGACTACGCTCCGTGGTCAAAAGGTTCTCTGCCATAGTCGACTTGCGATGGTTTCGCTCGCGCTCAGCAATCGCCTTTCTCCTGTCTGCCTCATATGCATCGGGTTCTGGGCTGCGGCTGCGCCGACCACCACGCCCGCCGCTGCGATGTGAACGGTCGCCGCGAGATCGGTCCCTTTCCCGTCTTGAGACGTCTCTTTCGATGGGGGCTCGGTCGTGACGTCGATAGGCACGATCGGCCTCATCTTTCTCGCGTAACCTACGGAGATGTTTCTCAAAGGCACTTCGCCGAAACTCTTCGGGGACTACGGCCTGGAATTCTTCTGATTTCAGTAGTCTAGGTCGTACCTTGTCATATGTATCGCTCAGTGCAACTGGCGGCTCTAGACGCTTAATGTACGCACGAAGATCATCGATAGCCCGGCGCTGTTGCCGATCAGGCTGTCTATCATCTTCGCGCTTCGAGGCACGCTTCTCACGCAACTAATTGAGGGAAAGAATGTCAGTACGGAGTAACACAAAAAAAGGATATAGAAGTATGCAAACTTACGCGATCGAAAATGAGTTTGAGAATGTCACGGTCAATGTTAGCTGTACGGTGATCATCTTTCATGATGGATAGGAACTCCTCAAGATCACTTGTTGGGGTGAGATCAAACCGCTTATCCTATTGCGCAGCAGGTCAGCTCTCTGAAAGTAATACAAGTGGTAAAAGATTTTGGGGAGTGTTACTTCAAGGACATCAAGCACATCATTCTTGGGGCCACGGAGGGATCGCTCTTCCTCTTCTACCACATCCCAGAAAAGTTCTTGGGGGGTAGATCCGGCTTGGCCAACCATATTGAGGTAACGTTCGTCATTTTCAATAAGGGGAACAATCTGGCTCCACTTGGTACCGGCGTTGATTTTGCCATCTTCGCGGAGAGAATGGAGCAGAGATTTGAACGCATCTCTCGCCGTGCGCTCTTGGCGAAATTTGCGGCTCTTCTCCTCTTGCTTGTTCTCAATAAAGGCTCGCTCCAAGCCTTTCATGTGGTTTTGGAAAGCTGTCAAGATGTCAAATTGACTAAGGGCTTGATACTTTTCGCTTTCTTGAAGAGTTGGGGTGGAGGAAATGATGTCTCTAGCATCCGCCCACCGAGTGTATGCCTCGAGGTTGAGCTTGGGAAGCAATTCGATCAGGCCATCCATGGCACTCTTCTTCTGGCTAGCCTGTTGTTCCTTGTGAGCCTTCTTCAGTCCGATGATATACTCCTCAAAGAGCTGTCGGCGCTCGTCCTCATCGTCGGTGGACCGGAAAATGGTCTCCCCTTCGATCATGGGTCTAGCGGTTTTCCATCGAGTGTAATGGGTGATTTCAGGGTGCCGCTTCAGCATCGTTTCGAAGTCAGCACGCAACTTGGTCAGCCTCTCTTTGGCACGCTCTTTGTCTTGGAGGATCATGTCCTGGCAGTACTTCTCGAAAGCTTCTTTTCTCTCCTTTGGGTCCCTAATTGCACGAAACTGCGGGTCTTTGGCGATGACGCGAATCGTTTGTTCCCAATTCCAATCTGACTGGACGCCGCTTCGTTTCAGCAGCTTGACGAAAGCTGCCTCGGCTTCTTCTTGAGAGGAATATTCTGGATCATTTGTGGCGGGGACGAAGGCTGGCTGCGCTTTGGAGTCGTTTCCATATGATATTTGACGAGATTCGGGGTACGGTTCGCGAGTATCGCGGGAATCGCGGGAATCGCGAGAGTAGTCATGTCCTGTAGCTGGATAACCGCCACCTTGCGAATATGGAGTCTGGGGAACGGGATTGCTCGGCCCACCAGTCGAACCCAGAGCTTTCTTGAATGCTTCAGGCATCTCCCAAGAGCTCTGCTGCGTCTCTGTATTGTACCAATACTTCCGACCGCCCTCTGCGGTGTACTCTTTCCATGGCTGCGACTGGAGAGCGCGCTGTGAAACGGAACAAATACGTTAGATTAAGTTACGCTAAAGCAACGTAGAGCTGGACAGGCCTGAAAAGAAAAGACGACTCACCTCAGCCATGCTCATCATCTCCTCTGGTTTGGTCCATTGCGTCACCTTGGTAACGTTATTGTAGTAATACGCCCGACCCTCGGGCGTCTTGTGTTCTTGCCAGGCCGCGGCCGGCTGCGGGAAGGGGGGCGCAAAGCCGCTCATTTTGCAGACGCCAGATGTAGTGCTCAAAGCCTTGTAGAGGATGCTCGCGATCGGGTCTTGGCCGTGAGTCAATACGCGCGAGCGATTGCGATGGCTGGGCTGGCGTCGACGGGAAAGCCTGACTCTGGTTCCGTGCCAAATTTTATAACGACGCAGCAATTGCGCGAGACACGCATCTTTGCGGCGGTGCACGGACCAGCTTCGGAGATCGTTATGCAACTAACCGGATTCTGCAGAATCGGGGCTGCGCTCAGCCCCTGTAACAGCTTATCAGGGGTTAGCTGCAGCGCTGAGGCTCACTCTCTCCACGCTGGAGCTTGAGTGAGCTTGAGCCGATGGAGACATATTGGCGGGCACTCTGTTACTGCCATCTTTTATAATTCATACCAAGAAGAGGAAATTATTCTTTCATTTTAATGAGACTTATAAACGCGATTATCTCTTTCACCTTTTGCTCTCTAATCAGCCATGTCAATTCGCATTACTGTACCCAGTCCCCTCACAACTCCTGGGCTGCCGACACCCCTCCAGCTGTCCATAAACACCACCAATGCGGCAACTGAGCTTATCAACAACTCGTATCTTACATATCTCGTCCCATCCGAGACAAACATAAACTTGGAAAGAGCCTTTGAGGGCTTTGATGGCTCGAAATCAATAAATGAACTCATAGAACAAAGAGATACGCTATTCTTCGGTAAGGAAAAGGGCCCATCTCACCGCTCAGAATGCGGTTTATCAAAGGTCGCGGTCACTAACATGGAAGAGTAACTCGCATCAAGATGAGACTGTTGATGTCTTGCTTGTCCTCAAGACACCATGGCTTCCGAGGAAAGAGCTCGACTTCCATCTCAGCAGGATAAGCATCTCTCTGGAAGCACAAGTGGCCAATAGCAGTCTGCCCGGCCGCGAGTCACCCAATGCCTCGGAGAGCATCTTCAGCGGGAGGCTGCAGGAGACAAAGAACCCTTTCATAGTCGAAGATGAAGACAAGTACGACAGCGGCGCCGAAGAGGAGGAACAGGAAGAAGAGGCGCCGCGGCATGTATATGCCATGTGGAAGATGCCTGTGCTTCTCCTGAGACCACGGATGCGTCTTCACAGCCCCTCGGTCGTCTTCTCGGCATCCGCAAGCCTCGACCCGGATCTATGGACCGAGCCAATCGCCCCGGACGTCGGCTATCTCACGAGCGGGATGCCGTCGGGCCTCAATCTCCTCGAGTCCTTTGGCAGCGACTCCGCCCTCAACGGCGTCAAGCCGCGCCTGTCCGCGCTGCGAGTATCACGAGTAGCACCCGTCACTCGGCAGCAGGACTTCATGACCCGCCTCCGCACGCTGCCGCAGCTGAGCATCAGGATCTTCCCGGTCCTCCACACGAGGATACGCTTCTCCCGCCCGAGCACGATACCCCTGAGCCCAACCATCGTCGCCCTCCTGGAGATTGACTTCACCTCCCACTTCAACTGCGAGACTCTCCTGAACGACATCAAACTCTCAACCCCCAGCGGCATCGTCGAGAACTTGAACGATGCGGCCGGCCTGAGCCTCCCGCTCAGCTGCGTCTCGCACGACCACATCACGTTCCTCTACCACATCAAACCGAAGCAGACCGAGGCCAACATCCCCAGAGACACCTCCGCAAACCTCGAAATCTCCATCGCGGCGGCCGTCCACGTCGTCCCCGGCGTCTGCACCCCAAGCCTCAGCATGAGCTGGACCACCGCCATCGACTTCTCCCTCCCCGTCAACCCCAGCTTCGGCACGGCCTCAGAGTCCGGCATCCAGCGCTCCCACCGGCCCACGCAGCTCTCCATCGGCAGCGTAGCCCAGGCCATCAACCACCTGAAGTCACCCTCCGCGATCCGTCCGGACGCTCTCCCCTCGCTGGAAGCGTCCACCAACCGCACCGAAGCCGTCGTCCCGGACCTCGGCATCACCATGTCCTTCACCGCGCCCTCCCACCCAGTCCATCCTGGCGACATATTCTCCTGGACCGTCTACGTCGTCAACCGCACCTCCTCCGAAAGAGGCTCAAACCGCCCGCCGCGCAAGCTCGCCCTCGTTGCGGTCCCCAAGCGGCGACGCAACGAGGTCCGGCCCATCCGCCCCCCGTCAAGCAGCGGTCGACGCCGCGGCGAAAAGGAAATCGCAGACGCAGTCCTGGACGAGAACGTGCTCCACGCATTGCAGAAGAACGCTGTGGTCGAGTCAACGGAGCTCATCTGCCTCAGCGCCGATACGCGGGTTGGCCCCGTAGCACCGGGGGCATGTCACGTCACAGAGCTGCA
The DNA here is from genome assembly GCA_038502285.1 of Trichoderma sp. 2475. Lineage (NCBI taxonomy): Eukaryota > Fungi > Ascomycota > Sordariomycetes > Hypocreales > Hypocreaceae > Trichoderma > Trichoderma sp. 2475. Next base: position 16,784 of record JARPVV010000016.1, read on the forward strand.
GTTCTTGGCGTTACGAGAGGGTATTGTTGGTCTTGAGGCTATCCGGGTCGTTGATTTGGGGTCACAGGAGCACGTCGATATTAGAGATTTACCAACCATGATAGTAGAGCCAATAGCAGCGGCTGCTTGATTTTTTTTTTTGTTATAGATAGCAGCATATATGTGTTGACATTTTTGGAACATCTACTCTATTTTATGCTTCTTGTAATAATATGCACAAAGGCGCTGATCCGCATTTGTATAAAACCATGTTCTGTTCATGCAACTGTACCTTGGATGAATCATCATACTCAAAACGCCGTTGACCACGCGCTAACGTATCCTTTGTTTTTCCTCTTCAAACCAAACAAGAAAGAAAGAAACGGCAGTACCCCCCAGGATATCATAATAATAATACTATGCCCAATATGCAGCTTCGCTTGCCAGAATGTGTGAAAATCTTTCGTCTCATAAATCATCAAAGTCGTCGTCCCACCCCAGTCTCTCAAAAATAGATACGCTCTTTTTCTTTGACTCCTGCGCCTTTCCTTCAGGAGTGGCATACAAGTCAATCCGCTGCTGTGTGGTTTTCTTGATTGGTGTCTCCATTACTCCAGAAGCCTCAGGTCTACTTCTTGGAGGCTTGCGCACGCTGTCTGTAATGACAAACTCCTCGGATGCCGTGTTCCTCTGTGCCACCGGGGAGGAAGGAGGATACGCCGACTGCTCATTCAACGGCCGACGTATGAAACTAGGCTTAGCCGAGGTCTTGATTGGGGTGTCGCCAATCGCTTCCAGCACAGGAGAAGGGCTGCGATTGTAGAGTTCCCTGAGCACAGGTCGCTTGCCTGTGGAGGGAACAAAAGGCCCTACGCTCGACGGAGGAATTATTTCATCAAGGCTCTCTGTGGCCATCTGACTCTCTGCCTTGACAGGCATCACGTTCTTGAATCGGTTATTTGCTGGTGTAGCTTTGACCTGAACGGCTGAAGCCAGAGCGCTCCTTGAAGCCGCTTTTTTCAGTTCTGGTCAACTTGTTAGCATATCGTCTATAAACCTCGTGTAGACCGGAAAAGCAATACTTTTAGCGGTAAGACTGGCAGATGTTCTACGCTCGTCCGCTTCAGCCATTGCTTTGCTCATAACCTCCCGGTTGGGCTTTCTCAAAGCCGAAATAGCATCCCTGAGCTCAGCATCTACCGCTGCTTTTTTATTGGCTCTAGCATCAAACAAATTATTCATGCTACTGCTTCGTGACAAAGACTGGGCCCTCCTCTGCGAGTCAGTGGAGAGCAGCGACATTGGCCCAGATGGATCTAAGCTCTCTCGCTTGATCGTCGGGAGAGTCGTCGAGGTGGCCGATCTCAAAAGCGCAATCACGTTGCTGGGACCCCTTGAGATACTTCTTCGATGCTGCTGCTCTGTGGAAAGGGCCCGCTGTAAAGTCCTCCGGGAGTTAAGAGGCTGTGGTCGTTTTGCCGCAGCGCCAGGTTTCTGATCCCGCGTGTTGGAAGGCTTCTTCGCGGATCTAGCCTTTGTGGGGGCTATGATCACAGGACCACCAAGTTTACGGTTAATTGAGTCGCACAGATCAGGCAGACGAGCAGAGAAGCTAAAGGCATGTTAGTACTAGGTGGCGAACAAGAGTTGGAAAGAAGGCTTACAAGGGCACAATGACATCAACGCAGAAATCTCTGAGGGGTTCAGAAGACGCCTTCTTTTCCAAGCTGCCGTCCAGCGGTGCCTGTAAAGAAGGACTATCTTCAAGTAGTAGTTGCTCGTCGCTTGCAGTAGACTGCCAAATGGTGAGACGATCGGCATGAACATCCAGTAGAACCGGAAGATTGTGCTTATTTCTTTTCTTCGGAAGAGGCTGTAACGCATTCTCCAGCAGATCCTCTGAATCGGCAGCTCCAGGTAAAGTGGGCAAGCTGACCTCGCCGGCGTCGCCGGCAGTCTTCAGAGGTTCTAGGGCAAGGATTTCCATAATGACAATCATTTGCAGCTTTGTCTCTCTCGTCCGTAAGATGGAAACAAGAGACTTGATTTGTGACGGAGTAATAGGAGCATCCTCATTGGGTTCTGGCTTATTTGCAGTCCACCATCGCATAACACTCTCGTCTTCGAGCGGATAAAGCCCACTTTTACCAAGCTTCATTCTCTTGGGTTTGCGCTTCCGTTTGCGACCTTCGTCAGAGCTCTCAATTCGATCCTTAAGCTTGGTGATAATTTCTGGTATTGACTCGCGATATTTTTTGTCGATCTGAACTGTTGTGAGGATGAGGCTTTTCAGAAACTCTATAAGATCATTCATATCCAGATTTGATTCCAAGTCTAAGTGGAATGTTGACCGAGCTCTAGACAATGGTCCTTTGGCAAAGTACGCTAAGGATCCCTGAGGCAGCATTAGCAAGAGTAACGGCAAGAAACATTATACCGAATGAACGTAACATACCATGGATTTGTACAGCGCATCGAAATACTGGGTTCTGATGCCTTCAAAGATATCGTCTTCTGACTGTTGCGGCTCCAATTCCCTACCTATTGCCACTCCCTGGCTAGAAGCGGCGCCCTGGTTTTTTTCTTCAGATGTTGGCAGCGAGACTTGCTCCAGACTCATATCCGGCGAAGGTTGCTGTGCCACAAAGGTCTCGGATTCCGGTGGCTGCTCTTCCTTGGTTACGTGCCCAACGGTCGACACAGACTGGGATCTCACACGTTTCCTCATTTGAGACTGGATGGCTTCGATTGCGGCCCTCTTCTTCTTTTGTTCAACATGCAGCTGAGGCGTCGTAAGTGCGTCAACGCCATGATCCTCAGCTCGCTCACTCTTCACCGGATAGAGTAGCTCATATCTTACAGCCGTGGCCTTTTGCGCCAAGCTTTCCAGATCTGCCCATGATCCCAACTTGCAAATCACATAAAGCCCGTTGGACTGTCGCTCGAGCGCATAAGTCGTGCCCCTCAATTCGTTCCGCGCAATGAGCACAACTGGCGCAGGGCCCAGCCGACTTTCGAGGTCAAGGACGTGGATGTACGATTCGTAAAACCGAGACTGGGGGAGGTCGCCATTCGAAGCTGCAAAGTCCATGTAGGCCAACGGAAGGTCCCCGCGCGGTAGAAGCATCAACGGGTGTAAGACGCGGGGTGGGATATGTAGATTAGGCGGATGCGGCTAGCACAAGCGATCACGAAGGAGAAATCATCAGCAGTGCTCTCTCATTAGCTGTGGCCTATTTTCTCAAAGCTATACCTTTACCGCAATTGACGGCTTGAGCAGCTGCTCCATGGTGCCTTTGACCCTCGATCTCGGCACATCGCGGCCTGGCGAAGAAGCTCTCTGCGGGTGGTTCAAGCTTGCTTCAGAAGCGGGCGTCAAGATGCCAGACCGCGCACGCGACGCGTCTTCGTAGACGTCGAGCAGCGTGGACGAGGACATGGAGACGAGCTGGCGATCAGTCACAGCTGGGCATTATTGAAGGAGGAAAAGCAAATCATATATAAGGGAACGCCACACAAGGGCAAGAATCGCAAAGGGAGCTTCAGCGACGATATGCCTATTGAAGGGATGTTGTTCTGCCCTTTCTTTAATGGGAAGTGGTGGGGCCGTGCGAGGCGCGTTTGCGCGTGCTCTTTCGCTAAACAAAGGCCAAGCTGCTGTGACGTCGTTGAGCTAAGCTGTTTGCTCTCTATTTTTTTTTTTTTTTTTTTTTTTTAGAAAAAAAAAAAATCCTCTAGAATGCGAAGGTACTTTGTTACAAGATAGATGCAGCCCTGGTTCCGACCCCATAAACCATTCAGTTGCCTTATACTGTGAAATACACATTTTATGCTTCTTCTTCTTGCTCCTCTCTTTTCAACTTTAAAACAACTGGGCTGCATGGCCCACAATTTCCAGTTGTCACATAAAATCAGTTGATTTGACGAAGCTTATTTCAGCTTGTTTTTTGCTCGTGGCGTACAACTTTACGGCAGTCCGTTCAGCTGGGACAGCCAGCTCCTTGGAACCTCGTGGCTGTAAGTAGCTGATTGGCTGCGAGGATCAATTGACTTTGCGGCTGTTTTAAAAGCCAGAACATCTTTTCTGCAAATGGCAAGATTGACTACTCCGGAGATAGCATGGGATGAAAAACTTCAGTTGAGGTGCCGACGAGCCGAAGTTTACCGTAACTCACTATTCCTCAAGTAGAGCTGCAGCAAAGACTGGTGGGACAAGGACAAGCAGGTAGAGAGTACAATCGTATACCTACCTATGCACATCGTAAAGGGACGCCATATATGTCACTGTGGAAGGTTCATGAGCACATGTAAGTAGGTAGGTATGGTATTTTTCTGCTGCTATTATTCAACTACAATAGGCGTTATCAAGATAGCATGCATAGTGAGTCCATCACTGTTCCAATTGCTTTCAGCCCTCAGGGTATTCCAGCTCCAGTCCTGCGCAAAAGCGCCAAGCATCGACACAAAGGTCTCTCTATTGGAGGCATAAACCGTCCAGAGTCCAACCGCACCAGAGCCATGACAAAAGAAATCCAAAATAGAAAGGAAACAAAAGGCCTTCCCGTAGGGTTTTAAATAATACATAAATGCGCTTCTCGTACAAAATCCAATGCTCATATACATGCCGAATGCTAGACAATCTTGACAAAAGAAAATAAAAACAAAAAAACAACCAAACAGTATGGTTGTTTTGTTCATAGTATACAGAATAATTGAAGAAGCTTTCAACTGAAAGCACCTATGGCAGTGCTCGCCCGTCTACATCAAAGCATACCCATTGATGAGTGGTATGGAGCGGCGAAATCTGAAGACGGCTCACCAGCGTTTGATGAATAAGGCCAGTTATAATCTGAGCCGCTCGCATAGCCAGAGAAATAGCCTGATCCCGTTTGGTAGGGAAACATGGGAGTTGTAGGCTGACTGGAGGCAGCCGATGCCTGAATTGACGAATCAAGGTCGTCAGAAAAACCAAAATTGCCCATCGCATAGGAGGTGCCGTTGCCATTGAAGACAAAGTTCTCCAGGAAGGCTGGCGTCGCCGGTGGCGTGCGCAGAGTGGGATCCTGAACAAGAGCCGATGACGAGTATTTGGTAGTCAAAGGGAATAGGCCGCCGTTGATATTGTGTGACTCTGCGACGACGGGGGTATGAGGCGTTGGAGGTGCCGCTGACCCTGCGCCCATCGGCGATCGGGTTCTTTGATAAAAAGGGCTACGTGGCGTGGCAGAAGACGCAGATAGCTTGCGGACTCTTCCGGTCCCCGACGTAGAGACAACTCGACGCATTGAGCCAACCTGTTCCGAACGCCTAGACGCATCGGAAGCAAGTCTCAAGGAGCCAGAGAAGCTTCGTGATCCATGGATTGACAGCTGGGGGGTCTGACGATTGCGACGAGAGGCAATGTCTGTTGGGCAAGGAGACTTGAGTCGCCTGTCCGGGCTGTTTGGGAGAGCAGTCTGGCCCAAGAACGCTGTTATCCGCTCAAGGTCCATTTCCTGAAGCTCATTGGCATAATCGCTGGTATCATCTTCAATGGAAAGCATGGTGTCCAGGGCCGACGAATTAGCGAAAGACATGTCTGAATCAAGCGCCGAGACATAATCATGCCCGTTTTTTAAAGGGGACACGGCCTCATCAGCAGCGTCATCTGTAGCGAAGAAGTGGTGCTCGTCGTCTGTATGGTGGAACATGTGAGAAGAAGAGCCAATGTGCGGCGTTACGGGCGATGTGGCCTCGTAAGCATCAGTAGAGCTTTCGGATGTAGTTGAGAGCTGTGAAGGAGCGTCCGGGGACTGCTCCTTAGTTTGTGAAATTTGCCGCGGCTCGGGAAAGGGGGCAGAAGAGGCGCCGAGGCTGCGTTTGCGATCGGAGCCTTCGAGGCCAGCCTCTGATGGGTTGGTCCCTTCTTTCTCAGCTCGCTGCCTGGCCTCGTACTCTCGAATATTGTTTTCCTTCTTCTCGCGAGCTCTTCTGTTCTGGAACCAGTTCTAGTAGCCGGTTAGCAAATTATGATTCGTTTTCATTGAGATGAGACAGGTTCAAGTACATTGATGCGAGCATGGTCAACCCTCATGCTCTCAGCCAGCGCCTTCTTGGTGCTGCTGTTTGGCTTGTGGTTTTTCTGGAACTCAGACTCGAGAAGATCTACCTCTTCCTTTGAAAGCCGTGGCTTTGATTCCGTCGTCCGAGTCATCTGCTGGTGGTGAACAAGGTGGGTGTGCTGTGCCTGGTATGCCTTCATGGACTCGGCAAGCAAAGAGTAGTCGGGCAGCTGGGCATATTGTGTGAAGTCGTCGGTGGCGGCAACGGAATAGGTCCATGCTGGCCACTCTGATTGAGAAAGGTGAACCATGATTGCTAGTAGGAAGCCGTAAGAGGCGAGAGAGTGTGTGTTTGGTTGTAGACCTGACGGCCACTGGGAGTATAACCCAGCTAGAGATTATGTAGTCGGACTAATAATAAGTATTCTGGCCGCCGACTAGCTCTTTCAGAAGGGGGCAATCCAATGGGAGCGGTTGCTGGTCTGGAATCGAAAAACGATATTCCACGAGACAGGAGGTGATGACAAGAGGCGACTCCTTGATCTTAAATACTCCTTGGTGTTGAATCTATCGGCAACGAAGGGGAGCGGAGGAGAATGGCAAAAGAGGGATTCTCGGGCTGAGAGCCGGTATCGATGACGATTTGAGGACGATGATGAGGAAGAGGAGAGCAGAGAAGGAGAAGGGGACTTTGAGACAAGGGATTAATATACTGAGGTCGTCTTCTTCAACAGCCTTGTCAAGGGGATCTGGCGTTGACGGCGAAAGCGGATAGAAACACTGAGGGACAAGATCCGGGACAGATTTGGAGGGGCGGAGGAAGATACAAGTACTCGCTAGAGAGGCCCTTGATATCAATGCATCTGGAAACTCGGTAGTGGTGTTGTCGACCCGCCGCGCATCGCTGTGGCGGTTTTTTGTCCCTCTGCAGCCAAGGCGGTACGAAGTACAGGCGCCGTACTCGGTACTGGTGAGGGCATCACCCTGGCCAAGGCGAGACCAGGGTGCCGGGCAGGGATCAGGAGCACCGATACCCCTGGCCTCCAGGGCGGGCAAAAGGCGCTGCAGCATCAGCACACGCAGCGACGGGGGGTGCATCAGCTGCAGGCGCTGGGTGGGGCCTCTCTTGGCGCAGATTTTGGCGCCCAGAGCGCTCGCAGCACAGGCCCAGGCTTTTGGGCCGGAGCAGAGGCTAGGGCCACCTGGAGGTGAAGCCACCCACAGCCCCGGCCCAGAACCACGCAGCCAGGCGCTCGAGCCCGAGCCCGGCTGCGCATGGCCTAGCGTCCAGAGCCCAGAGGGGGCTGCAGGCAGTCAATCACTCAGCGCTTCCGAATGCCGCCAGGTTGCCCGTGGATGCAGGCTCGCAGCGGTGGCGCCAGCGTCCAGCATGGTTCGCCGCGATGGCAGCCTGCGAGTCGAGTCGCTGTCGGTCTGTGCGCGCCAGGCCATGGTGGGACTGGGGAAGGATGCTAGCACGGGCAGGCAAAGGGGACGAGACGAGACGAGGCCCTGGGAAGACGCTGCCGCGGGCGTCAACGTGGACGTGGACACTGCAGAGACTTGAGTCTTGAGCCTCGCGCTCCAGCAACGTGGAACCTGCGCCTGTGCCGTACTGACTTGGCTGTATGAGTGCAGGGAATACGAGTGCTATACCCAGCTCGGATGGCTTGGGGGAGGCCCGGCGGGATAACGCGATGGCATCCCGCGTGTCATTCGCGGCAGCCAAGGAGCAGGACGAGAGAGACGAGAGAGACGATGAGGGCGGGGGCACGCCCATTCCACACGCGGTCCGTCGTGATGACAATCTTACTCGGTGCAGATACCCTTCAAGACTAGGGAGCCAGGGAGGCCACTTCCACTATCAATAGCATTGAGCAATTGCTAGCACCTGTGCGCTCCAAGACAGTCGAGGAGACGAGATGCTGCCGCTGCCTCGTGCTTTGTACAGGTACAAGCTCGAGCTCGGGGAACGCATCGGTGTAGGTACTCTCACGAGGTACCCGTACTCGCACCACGCATGAAGCATGTCGCCATCATGAGAAGCTTCATCGCGGCGCTTCCCAGTAAGAATCTCACGACCCAGGCGCAGAGGCGTAACTTGGTCAAACATGCGACGGTGCGCCCACACTGCGATTCTGGGCCTTTGCAAACCTACCCAAACGCTCGAGCCAAAATGGCGTGAGATCCACCACCAGCACCGCCAAGGTCGCTGCAGCTCGCGTGCTGTGGTGCAGCGACTTGCAGCGAGCTGCAGCAGCCCTTGTCCTTGTCCATCCCGGCCGTCGGTAGGTCCCAGGGCGTCCGGCGCTGCCATTGGACACCGCACCGCAGCCTCCCCTCTGTCGACGCAAATGGCCATGGTTGGGATGAACCACCCACCAGGTCGGGGAGCTACCGCTAGGCCAAGCACAGCGCGGTAAGGAGAGACGGGCTGCTTGCTTGCTCTGCTTGCTCTGCCCTGATCTGCTCTGCTCGCAGTGCTGCTCTCAGCGCTGCTCTCAGCGCTTCTCACTGCCCTGTAGCGGGCACTTGCACGGATTCAAGCGGCAGCCCTCCTTGGCTGTGCGTCTGCGGCACCTGCGACGAGGCACGTCTACGTCTACGTCTGATCAAGAGCGAGCAACTTAAACACAGCTCCTTCCTGCTGCGGCTGCCTCCTGCCTATCGGGTTAGCTTTGCTGCATCGCTCCTACCAACTCTGTACCTGCTGCACGACTTTGCTTCCCGGCAGCTGCGATAAAGGGAAAGGGCTTGGGAGGGCTTAACAAATCCCTCTTTGGGCGTAACTTCATCGGCGCGTCATCATCCGCAGCCATGCTGCTTACTCGCCGTTACCTAATCTACCCAAACCTCTCTCCTGTCTTGTCTTTATCGCTGGGTACCTGGCACTATCATTTTGAAAAAAAATCTCGCCATTCGTGGTTCACGAGAGCTTCATTTCACCTAATTTGCCCACTAAGTGCTCCGGAGCTTTCCATCTTCTCTGGCCGTTCTAGCCCACAGCACCGGTCCGGACAGACCCGGTCGAGCAGCTCGACTAACAGCAAGATTGCGTTCAGCTTCTTCCTTTCTGCACACCACCACCTTGCCGTCTGCCTCCCGGAGGCTGCGCAGATGATGCCCGCGCTCTCTAGCTCAGGCAGCCTGTGCTGCTAGACCTCTTCCGAGACAAGCTCGCCACGCTCCAGAAAGACGGCAGCGACTGGACATGCTTCCCGACTTTTCTTGCCATGGCGCTACACCCCCTGCTGCCCTGATTTAGCCATGATGCACAGAGCCTAAAAGAGGTTCTGGGTGGGTTTTTCGCAGGAGAGTACGTGCTGTACATGCACTGCTACGACGCCGCCTTGGGAGGGGAAGCCAAGAGGCGATTCGATTGGTATCACGATTGTATGCGAGGGCGTCAAGCGTGCAGAGCTGAGGCACTTGCCTGCTGTAAGAGCATTCTATTTTCGTTCCAAGACATTTTCCCTTGCTGATGGTGCGCAGATGATGCTCTTCATTGGATGATCAGATTGGATGCCGCCACTGTCGCACAGCGTGTAGCCATTGGGAGCTCTCACGATGCGGCACGCATAAACACACGGGATGTTCACCTCGTGGCACCTCCACGCTGCCTATCTCGGCCACACGCAGTTCCCCTCTCTAGCAGCCAAAATCTTGGCTCAAAGCAGTTGGATCGACCTCCCGGAGCGACCCCACCGTTCCGAGACCCGTCTTTCGCGGAGCTTTGCCTGTTTCGGGACCGTCACACACCTCATCATCAGCCTGTCAATCCTCGATCCTTGCAAGCTCTACCCCAGGCAAGCAGGCCTAAACCCGGATTGAGCACCATGGCTTTTGCCAACCCATTTCGCTTATTTGTTACACTGATTTGCCGTGCTGACTCGCTGTCAAGCCAGCATCACAGCCCGCAGTCAACCCAGGAAATAAGCTACTTGTACATTGACTTGTCTGGATCAGATTCAGAGGCCTAAAGTGCTTGGTTCAGCACCAATTAAACTACCTCCTTTGAATGGGAGCTTGTAATTAGCAGCAGATATCAAGTCAAGCCAACACTGAACTGAATGGTGGGGAAGATGTTAGCGCTCCGGTATACGAAGTATTCCCTCGGTCCCGAGCAAATCACGACAGGCCAACACGACGAAAACGCAGCGTCGCGGAAAACCATTCATCTTTTTACCTGGTCAAGTGCTATCGGGCAGCTCTCTGCTGCCTCAGAACATGATTGCAACCTCAAGATGCAGCATCGCCATGCCCGTAGTGCAAGCTACAAACGCAGTTACTTGTTATTTCTCGGATGTCAAATTCCCAAGAGATGACAGGCGGTGTTGTCTTATGCGCTGTTACAAATTGACGTCCGGGGAGAAGCAGCTCTACACTATTCGTTATTTGTCATTGGCATACCTACAGGAGTTGCTCGCATGGGTTGTACGATCAACAAAGTACAAGCATTACCGCTACACTGGCACGACGCAGCGCAGAATACTCCGCATTGTCATTTCGTGTCTCATTGGCGGTGTGTCCAAAGGCGACTAACTTCAAGAGGCAACGCCTCGCTGTCTAAGTGAATAAATGGCGTCTTCAGCTGAGAAGAAGAAGCCATTCGCCTATCACTGAGCGCCACCTCTAGCTATATTTGATCTAGCGGCCGAGAATACTGGATGGAATGCTCTCAAGGCTCTGTTATAGCTCAGGAGATGATGCACATCACAGTCGCTTACAGAATGTATCACGGCGCCGAGGCCAACAGCGAATCTAGTCATTGCACCCCACCATCGCGGTCCAGCTTCTCAACCCAACGCGTGTGCCAGTACGAAAGAGAATCCCTCAGGTGGTTGGCAAAGCAAGGCCTCTCTTCCTACTGCTGCCAGTGCTACTTCGCAATATACTAATGCAAGGCAGAGAGGCCTCAGATAGCGCTCGCCTTCACTTGAGCCCCCAAGTAAAACCCTCTAGGGCGTATACAACCTAGGCAGTTACATTGACACTTCTCTTTCTGCGTACATATTGCGTAATGTCTTGTGCTTAGAGATTGGATATCAGGCTGCATCACCCAAGGTGAACTACAGTACAATAGCGAAACTGCCAGTACTGTCCGAGGGGAGCAGTTACGCCCAAATTTGGCTCTGCTGGAGATACGAATAGCAAGGAGTATCGTGTGTTAGCTACCTAACACCCGGCTGGCCCCAAGCGTGGTTCATTAATAAATGAGACAAGATAAGAATAACTATCAGCCTTACATCGGTCCCGAGAGATTGGAAGTGATGGGGCGCTAATCGCCACTTCTACCCAGCCGCTGTTACACTGAGGGCCGAATATGGATAGGCGAAAAGGCTTAAACACGACAAATCTGGCCCGGCCGTGGCGGCAGTGCCGAGCAGAACGGTCTCGACCCAGAGATCTGGATGCGCACTTTGCTACAGTCAAGAAGGGTAACTGAAGTGCCGATCACCAAGGCAGGTCTCACTTTGGGCGCAAGCAACCCCGGATGACACAGCCAGCAGCTGGCGATCAACCTACTTACACTCCCTCCCCCAGGTTCCTAAGTATTCCGAGTGAGACATTGCGGCAGTACATGATCCATGGCGATCCAAAAGAAGAGGCCTCGCCCTTGGTTTAACGTCGCCTTGTTTGCCGTCTTCGGCATGGTTCATTTGCTGCTGCAGCTGGAGTCTGTCCAAAGGATTCCGTACGCGGATAGCACCGCGTAGCTATTAGCGTCTGCCATCCATCAGGTCTTTTTTTTTTTTTTTCAGCTGCTGCAATTTAGACGCTGCAAGCAGAGGTCGATGACGGTCTCCCGGCGATCACTGACGTCTAACAAACTCCCAATGAGCCATGATTGTCAAAAGAAAAAGGATGAAAGGATGATACACCGATGCTAATTGTGAGATGAAACAGGAATCCCCAATTCACTCGGCAAAAGGCGACTAGAATTATCGAAAACATTGCTCTCAACTCGTTGACAAGACGCCTTATTGCAATGGGCCAGCCTTTCGGCTTCCATCCAACAACGGAATGTGGGGGACGAATCTCGGGTTGTCGGGGGCTCATCCCACTAAGAAGAAATAAAATTTAACAGCTGAGTCGTGGCCGGCAGGGCATGTGTCACGGCCTGAGCGTGAGCTGCGGCTGAGCCCTGTCTGCATCTAACTGCTCTCTGGCGACGCCAGGCCCAGCCCTTTGGATCGCTATCCTACTCTCAAGGCTAGCCGCAGCTTTAGCTACCTCAGTAGTATGCTACAGGCTCGGAGCAATAACACGTACTAACTACCTAGTACCTGACAAGCCAAGGACATGAATGTTAAGCTGTACGCCCGTAGGGCAGTGGATTACCACGCTAGGATGGCACCTACGAAAAGGGGAGGGAAATGAAAATCGACCGATCGTACGTACTTGTACGTCACATATGAGACTCAGCACTGCAGGACTCTGTCCTGGTCTATGACTCTAAGCTGGACTGCAGATCACATATCGCTGTGATCATGCTGCCAGATCGGGTATGATAAACATTGATAGGCAGGCTGATCTTTTACCAATCGCGTCCAAATCTTGGATGTGGGAGACCACGCCAGAAAATCTCGCCAAGCCTGAAATGGTGTCTTTTTGCGTCACTTACAGTAGGCGAGGCGCGACACACACCCCAACTCTCCTTTTCGAGCTGTCGAAATATGCTGAAGCCAAAGCCACACGCACCATGCCCTCACGCCCCGCGCGCATCAGTTCAGCCAGAGACGGAGCACTAGCAGCGGCGTCGATCCATTGGCCAACAGTACGGGCAAGCAGATACATTATACCAGGATGTGATAGCCACAATCCGCCGAGCATAGACGGCGCATGATGCTAGTACTGTAGAGTCCAGGTCTTAACCAAGGGTTCGGAAGCTTAGCCCCGCCAGATACATCGGTCTCGATCGTTTCTCTTTGGCGCAGGGCAAAGTCAGGAGGTGCTAGGACAGAGAGGGGAAACAAGCTTCAACTGATCTACTCGCTAGGCTAAAAAAAACTTTACATCTTACCAGCTGAATACCCTAGCTCATCGGCCTAGTCCATCTTTGCCGCAGAGATCTAGAACTACTGTACAAGCTGTGCGACCTGAGTCAATCTATCCAGCGAGAAGCCAATGCTGGCTTTTCTTCTTCTTCTTCTTCTTCTTCTTCTCTTAGTGCCGTGTTACATACCGCTGCTTTTACAAATTAATTTCCTCCATATACGATTTGATATTGTTTTGCGCGTATAGTAAGTAGTATTGGAATTGAATCTAGAGTCTTTTTAGCCCTCTCCAATTTTGAAGAAAAAAGTTTCCCCCCTTTTCTAAAAAGCAGCCGTTACACTAATATGAGACAGTGGTGTGTTTGAAAAGATGTAGCTAAAATACGAGAAAAGACTACAGCAACGTTGTGGATCAACCTGATCGTTGACTGCGGGCTTGTCTAGACATTGCTGGGCGGCGGCATACCTGGTAGTATCAAAGAGAAGTCGAGATTTCGCCTGGTCTCTTTTGGCTCAGAGCAATGAGCAAACCAATCGATCAGCCTAAGCCTGAATGGAGCTTTGAAAACAAGCAAGAGATACGAGTTTACTCCGCTTGCTACCCAAAGCCAGCGAGATTTCGGTCATGTGAGCAACAACAGGAACCGCGGGCCGAACTCGGTGTGGTTTGAAGTCATTTAACATCTGCATGAATTGACCAGAGCAAGCAGACGTGCTAGCTATCTAGATTGTATGGAGCAGTGTACGAGTAAGTGTCGTGGGCTGGGCTCTTCCAACCGCACAGTAGCACTCCCCCGCCAGTACTAAAAGTGGCGTGATAATGCAGATGGCCCCAAGCGGGCACCACAACGAGGGCAACATAGATACTGTGTTGGATCTACTCGTACGGCGAGAAAACCAGAGAACGCTAATCACCTTGACCAAGATACAAGCAGCAATGCATCATCTCGCTGTCTCACGGGTACTTGGATGTGCACTATACCAACCGATTCACACGGCGGATGGGTGGGAGAGAAATGCGGGGTCTTGGCTGCGGGACAGCGTCTCATCAGTTCGTGCAGGGTTTTCGGACTTGGGACTCTGGCCATTTGGATATAATATGCCAGCAAAAGTGTGGGTGTCCACGCAAAGACAAGCGCAAGCAGAAATGCTTGTATAAAGGATCACTATGAACTACAGCGTGAACGACCTTCCTCTTGCTGCAAGCAACAGCCACACTGAGTATCCCTCCTGCAGTGCGGCTGGCCCGAGACCTCGAACGAATCGGGCCAAAGGGTGGGGTGTGTCGTTTTGAGGCCTCAGGGGCGTGAAGATTGGGATTTCAACCAAAATCCCCGCGGCCGGACGGGGAGATTAGTGCGGTCTTGGGGTCCGGGCGGCCACGTGGATGGATCCGCAATCCCTGTCTCTTAAGCTCTCGATCGAGACTTGCGAGTGTCGCTCATTGCCCTGTTGAGCAGCTGCGGTACGCCATCGATCCTTTCAAGTGCCTGGTTGATCGGGACAGCCCAGAGCGCTACTGTAAATGACAGCTTCACAAGCTGCCAAGCTTCGCGGCGGCACGACCCTCATCGAAGTTTGTTTGTTATCTCCTTTTTTTCCCCCCTCTTTCGTGACCATATCATAGCCCCAGATCGAGTCTACCTGCGCAATACAGAGCTCGCGCTTCTATGCGCGGCGTTCCGGCGCATGCCGCTCGGAGATGACAGACGCTCGTGGGTCGCGATTAAACGCACTTATTAACTCCTACGGAGAACTCCGCACACTCACCGTCGCAAAATTTTGCATTATAGACCCCTTACAGGAACGAAATAGTATCAACTGCATCCATCTCATGTTCTCGAATCTGCTTTCAGCTTTGAAACTGCAAGCCTCCGGAGATTTTAACAAGCACCACCGCCCAATGGTATGCTGCAATGGCCTAGCTCTGCAGGGTGGGTTGTGGCGCAAGGCAAGGTATTCGGCCACTCTGCTTTAGCCTCAAAGAGATTCCAGATATCCTTCTGTAAAGATCCAGTGCAGAAGGATGGAGCATGAGGAGCGTTGTCAAAACTAGCTAGCCGAGGAGATACAATCTCGCATCTTAGCCAGTCAAATCGCTTCCCGAGAAATTTTAGGCTCCCACATGGCAAAGGGTCATAGCGTGATACCAAGATTGCGCGAGGAGACTAAGAGAAAAAGAAAGAAGAAAAAAAGGGAGATTGGGGGTTGAAAGGTAGAGAGCAACCGAGGAGAAAAGCTCCGCATGGCTAGCCTGCGCCAGACTACGGAGTCATCTCCTGTTTCGACTTGAGCTGTGTGTCTCCTGCAGGATGGGAGGCGGCTTACACTAGACGGCAGGCTTGGGATTGCCTCATAAGCCAATGCGCACCTCTGCCGCAGCCAGCCGCGCAGACATCTGACCAGAAACCATGGGCAGAGTGTGCGCCAACCACCCGGCGGCTACTTGCTACTGTATGATGAACGGGTGAGCAAAGGCGTTGATTTGGCGCACAGCTCTGAAGCGGCAGTGCCCGCCCAACCGCTCTAATCTGGGCTGACGGCGCCCTTCCATTGGTTCGCGCCGACGAGCGTACCATCCCACGTGTGCCTGATATTGCCCTGGCGCTCTGCTGGCCTGGCTGGTTCCCCGATGCTACTGCACTTCACAACCGCTGCAGAGCCCGGGATCTCCTGAGTGTGGGGATATTGCTCATGCACCACACTGCATCCGAGGACGGTGGTGCACCTGGGCGTTTGGCTCGGCGACTCTAGTTGGACGCCGGGTAGAGGCGATTTGGCCGGTTGACCATCCTACCGGAACAGTCTTGTCCTCAAGCAGGGGTATGTTGTTCGCAGAATCGCATTTTCCGACTCATGGCAACGCCCGTCGCCCCCTTTTGGCATTGCCAAGGCGAAGGTATTCGTCGAACAGCACGAATATCATCAGACAGTGCAGCGGGGAGACGCCTCTGAAGCATGTCAGACAACAACTTGCAGCCAAAGCAGCATGCAGCCCTTTTGGAAGCCGACTTCCGCCGCCTATAGTCTCGGCTGGAAAACCCTGTTTGTTTACTTTCATTATTAGTGGTGTCGCACATTATATGGAAGGAAAAGAAGAAGAAAACAAGCGCCGAAGTGGCTTTCGCCGTCTACATGTGAACTCCGGCGGTACGACCCGACAAAAGCGCGGGCCGTGACCAAGCAACCACTCACCACACAAATTTCTACCGCAAAAATATCTATCAACGGGTCCATCAGCAATGATACGTAGCCAAGAAGCGAGTGATGCTGTGATATGTTTGCCCCATAAGGCATGTCGAATGCGTCAAAATAACGGCATTTCGGCACAAAGTACTCCAGAATACCGACGGGCTTTTTTTTCCCGTGGTGCAGGGTAGGAGATGGCATGATGTTGCTTTCGCCTCGCACGGAACCTTGCATTGGACATCATCACGTTACAAGTGCTGCGTACGACGCAGAAACGAGACAAGATCTACGGCATGCATGTCACAGAGGGATCATGGTTGGGCTTGACAAGCTTGGCGGACGAAGTGCTGACAGGTGTTGACGTTGCACCGCACCGAGTATAATTCCAATTCATCCGATGGCCAAACACCAACGGTGAATACGTGCGGTATGCCTTGTAGCGCTGCAGTGGCACAAACCAACCTCGTCTCACAGACAGCTCTTTGGAGCTTGGCACTCTGGCCCAGTCAGCTTCGCACCCGAGAGAGGTGTGTGTTGTGGGCATCGGTGCACACATCCCGAAGCCTCTGTGCGGCCCTGCTCTCCAGGGCATCGGATCAGTCCACAAGAAGGCAACAGAGAGTAGATGTCGTCATAATCTCTTCCCATCGTATTGCCTCCGTACCTTGCCTAATAAACCATGCGAGGTTATGTTGGGGGATCTTCTGAAAGCGGCGATGCTGTGGCATGCTCGATTTCTAGCTTCTGCGAACAACACGGCACTAGCAAATCGACTTCCAACGGAGCAGATTACAGAGCAAGAAGGTCCCGCTCAAGCATGCATGTCAACCGGGCGCCAGAGCCCCATCGGAGCCGTTGTCCCTGCCCATGCCTATCTGCAATACTATATGGCGCGCGCATGACACACAGATAGGCCCTTGTGTTTGCCTCGTAGTGCCGGCTTACCCTCTTAACCCCCCGACGATGTCGTCTGAGTGAAAATATCATAGGATTTGTAGGAGTACTAGCAGTGCTTGGTCTGACCAGGCTTGCTTCTACACATGCGCAGGGCGAACGCGGTTGCGGTCAGGCGAGCTTTTTTTTCCTGCGTCGTTACGCAGCATGTTGAGAAGCACTCGCGAGTCGAATTCATCGCGCGCTTTTACACACACGCCAATCCATGAGCGCAATAGGTTGCTTGCCAAGAGGAGGGCGAGCTGAAGGATAATTCGCCAAAGACGGCTCCCGCACCCTCCAATAGCACAGATCTGTCTCAAATGATGTACTTACACAAAGGACTATGCAGTACGGTAGGCTTTATAAGACAAGGAGAGTAAAAGACTCCCTTTCCGTCGACAATGGCTCAAATCCGCAAAGTGAGAGGGATGCGTGCCAAGACATTGCAGCCTTCAGTCCGGATTTGTAAAAACCAGGGGGAGATGGATGTAAGTTCACTGGATGTGAGACATGTTCAGTTCCATGGCCGTGGAATTTGATGGTGCTACAGCCTCCTACAACCGTCACTTCGTGCGAGGTTATGGAGTGAACTACTGTCTCTCTAACTTTTCAACAGGGCTGGTGGATCTGAGGACGCAAAGTACCTGCCGAGGCCCCCAATCCCCTCCCTCACAAAGAGTTTGTTCGTACGGAATGCTAAAGTTGAATGTCTATAAAGTTGGTTAACGCAGTATGTGACTTGAAGTTGCCCTCTAAAACCCCCTTTCCCTCTTCTTGTATACCCTTTTCCAACACCGGAAGCCAAAGTTTCTCCTTCTCACGCTCATCCAGTTCACTCCAGACGCAGCGCGTTGGAAATCTCGAGCGTCATTTTCCCATTCTCAAGTTTCACGACCCTCACGCTGTCGAGATCCTTGACAACCCAGTCAGGCTCGGCCCCCACGACCTGTTCCACAGTGTGGCTCGTTACCAGTCCCAGGACCTTGCAGCCCGCAGCCTTGCCAGCCCTGATGCCGGCGGGACTGTCTTCGAGGACGAGGACCTCCCCGGCCTTGTCCTGCAGCGCGAGCTTCTCCAGGCCGATGCGGTAGCACGTCGGATCGGGCTTGCCGTTCTCGACGGACTCGGCTGAGATGAGGTGCTCAGGGGTGCCGAGCGAGAGCCTCTTGAGCCAGCCGCGGACGAGGGGCTGGGTGCCTGACGTTACGATGGCCCAGGGGAAGGAGTGTGAGATGATGGAGGAGAGGAGGGAGCGAGCGCCGGGGATTTCGACGACGTCGTCGGCGTAGTTTTTGGGGAGCTCGGCTTCCATTTTTGTGACGTCTGTGGGTGTTTGTTAGAATACTTTTTTTTTCTCCTTATGGTTTGTTGCAGGGGCTCTATTTCTTGTTGGATAATATGAGATTCTGCTTATAAGGAGTTGGAGTCGACCCCATCAAGACCATGGCCTCTGAAAAATAAAGTCACACAATGTTATTTGCGGGATTATCCGCTTGGAAAATGCCCGGCAAGGAAGCTGCTGATAGAAAGCTCATGATAACTTACATTCCCAGTTGGCTTTTTCAGGCGCAAGAATCTTCAAGATGTCTATACTCCGGCGACCATGGGAAGTCTCCAAGATGACTTCAGGGGAAACGCCAATTTCCTCACCGACTCTTTATGATCAACGGGTCAGCAAGATTCTCATCTCTTTTCTGTGTAGGATAACTTGTGGTAGGGAAAAGAAAAAGGGCAAGTATTACGCATGCCAGTGTTTGATGACTGCTGGGGTAGAGTCGATGATTGTCCCATCCATGTCAAACAAAAAGCCTGAAAATGCAACCTCCTGAGTAGGGAGGCTGTAATCCGGCTGAGATCCCATCTTGGTCGTCTGGAAGCGGAAATGATGCTATAAAAAAAAAAGAAGGCTTTCGAAATGGTAAGTGCAAGTCTAAGAGATTATTCGCAGATAACAGTTGATGAGATGAGCGCTGAACAAAATTTCTTGAGTCGCGGATATGAGGTCTTATACAAGTATGTATATAACAGAGATCGCGAAAGCTTATTTAGGTTGGATAGATTTCCAGATTGTTAAAACCCCCCACGTGGCAATTCCGCACTTGCGGGGCTTCCTCACAGCGTTAGACTGGCCTCTTAAGAGATTTTTTTTTTGACCCGCCAGCAAAAGCCAACGAAACGCAATGACTTCTTCTCTTGAAGATGGCTGGCGACTACGGTTTTGCGAGTTTTAAGAAACTCGGCTGGATCTTGCGGAGTAGCCAAAAACTGCAATATCAATGGCTTCTTGTTTTATATACTCCTATGTCAACACTTGGTAATCGACAATATCTGCAAGGGCTTAAAAGCAAGTTGATCCAGTAGCATCAAGCAATGGTTCCCGCAGACGAGGATTTGTAGTATTCCTCGATGGCGCCGATGGCATCGTAATTGTAGCACCAATCTCTTGTTGCTTTATCCGTAATACCGCCCGATCCAAGCCGTTGACCGGTTGATTTGCATCTTCGAACGAAGTTGCCTCTACCAGTATCGTTTTCCAGCGGCCAGATCTCGTTATTGTGCGAATGACCAATAGCTTCATAGAGAACTCTGCGTTCTTCTTCATTTGAAGTATGCAATGAGTCTCCGCCATGCAGACTCGCCTCTTGTACAGCTTCTGCTCTCGGCTTTCGCACCGTTTCGAAAACGTGCAGTGCATGTTTCCACCTCCGCGCGTCTGCTTCATTGGAGAGAGCAAAGCTAGATCTAGGAGGGCAAGCAAGGTCTAGAGCTGCTGCAAGGGCTGCTGCGTCCTCGACGGCGATGCTGACGCCCATGGACATGTAAAAAGCCATTGCATGGGCAGCGTCGCCCATGAGGACGAAGCGGCCGGATTCGTGAGCCCAGGAGGGTAATGGTGGCACGGAGTAGACAGGATAATTGGCAATTTTGGGTGTAGAAAGGTCCAGAATGCGTTGAACACTGCTCGTTTTTGTATTAGTTATGGGGAGCAAGAGTTGGATAATATGGCGTACCGAGGTTCAAAGTCTTTGAACAAGTCCCAGACTATCTTTCTGCATTCATCTGGAGCAAGGTCTCTGGTGTTTACATCATCTCGGTGGGTAAGAACAATATTGAGCAGGGTGGCATCTTTTATCAAGTATGTCATGCATGATATCCGCGGAGCAATCCAAAAGTTTGAGCTGCGAGACTGAAGGTCTACTAGGCTCGAAGTTGTTGGATCGGCTTTGAGCTTGTAGACTTCAGCTGTCATACGAAAAGCGGCCCATCCAGTTGGTTGACTACCAGGATTCTTATTCCCCAAAAGTTTAAATCGGGCGAGAGAGTTAATTCCTGGGGTTAGTACGCCAAAGATTAGCTCTTATGGAAATACCACCCCTTTTCGATGATTGATACGCACCATCGGCAGCAACGACAAGATCGGCTGTTAGCCTTTTGCCAATCCGCAGCTGGACCGCACCATTGGCGAAGTCATATTCAACGACATCGCTGTCCAGGAGTAATTCACTGCCGGCTTTGATGGCGTGGCGATGCAGGATATTGTGTAAGACGGCCCGATGGACAACAATGTACGGGGCACCGTACTGGTTTTCCATTTCTCTGACTCGAACATGGCCCAAGAGACTGCCACTGCTCCCATCCCATACATGCAGGTTTTCAGGGATAATAGACTCCGCTAGTAGATCCTCTTTGAGGCCCCATCGGAACAAGTATCTTAGAGCTTGTGGCGTCATCTGAACGCCGGCACCCAGCTCGGCAAGTTGAGGGGCAGCATCGAGAATCGTCACCTGGTGGCCAGACTGGCCGAGGGCAATGGCAAGCGAAAGGCCCGCGATGCCTGCTCCCACGATTATAATCTTCATATCTAATAGTGAACGTGACTGATCAAAGATGGTGGCAACATCATCCGTTATCAGACTTGAGATGACACGGAGAATGGTATATGTGACATGCTAGAGCCCCATCGAAGGTTAGCATTTGTTCATCCCGAGCATTGTATGCACACTCCCCTCCCCAAATCCCACTTTGTCGCTTTGTCTCGTGTCATTGCTCACAAGTGAGTTGTAGATGCGGCTCACCCAGCTCCTAATAATAGTAGTCCGATGAGCGGCACAGTATGGTGAGAAATGATGTGGATGTTGAGTGTAGAGTTGGCTCCAGCCCCGCGGAAGGTTGCCGCGTGCCGTGCCTCTTTTCTGGGCTTATACTACGTCTGGAAGAAGAAGGACGGGGGCTCGATTTGGTCAGCAAAGTGCCAGACTGGCTTATTGTTGGTGCTGAGTTGGATAGTATTTGGGGTAGTTTGATCTAGGTATCTGGGGTGATAGTCGTAGATGTTCGATGCCCGATTCCGCTAATGCGAGTAAGTATTGTAGAGACTCATGGTAGGTACTGGGGCAAGTAGTAGCGTAGCAGATAAGAACCTAGGTAGGTACCTATCTAGGTACGTAGTCTTGGATCTGTCATGAAATGGTTTTATCGAGCACCCGTATCCAGTCATCATATGAGAGGGCGCACCTCTGGCGTATGGTGGCTTACTCCGCTGTAAGCGAGGACGCTGTACAGCTGTCTTAGTAAGATTGATCCATTGCATCCCGCCTGTGCTCGCTGGCAGCCTCGGTGTATTTGGGCCCGTCAGGCAACCTCTGGTTATCCTCGGATGGCATTCCAAGGTGCGAGCTGTCAATATACAGGTGTCCAGCGTCCACAAACAGCAGAGGCATGCACTGTAGCGGGCGCTGGAATTGCCCTATTACTAAATAGTGCACCGCTTGCGTCTGCAACACGAAGCGAATGTATTTGCCGAAGCAAGCTCCAGAGCTGCCAGTGGACTCTCCAGCTCCAAGCGGCAAAGCTCCCTTGCCCGTCCAGCCCTAGCGCGCTCTAGCTGTCCATCCCCCGCACCTCGGAAGGCTCAAGCTGCGGGTTATAGTGGCGTGCTTAACCCGCAGCGACAGCACAGCGCTGTGCCCGCAATTCAAGACCAGTCGCATCATAGCGGGCAGCCTGGCTGGTGGCAATTGATGGCCTCTGCCAGACATCAAGGCCCGCGTGCTGTGCCTGTGCTACGTCGCACCGGCCAGGCCCTGTACCTGATCTATAGATAACGAGTGCGTATCTACATGTACATGCCTCGGCGGGCTCCGAACTAATGCCTTGATTTGGGCGCGCTTCTGCGCAGTTCGCGGCTAAGCGGCGCCCGTGGCTTGTTGGCTAAAGGATATTAAGGCAATCTTTGATCCTCCAAAAAGTGACGTTTCTCTCACCACCTTTTCATCACTTCATAGCTTGGCTGTTAGGCTGTAAACGTTGCCGGGTTCTAGGTCGCCAAATACCCAAGGACCTGCTCTTCCTCTTGGACATACCTTGTATGCATATCCTATACCATGGGCTCCCAGGTGCAGGACGAGTTCACAGTGCTGGTCACTGGATTTCAGGTTTGTGTAACCGCAGCGATATCTCCTCATTCCACGCTTCGGACGATGCTGACGGTGCTGCCTGTCCCCAGCCTTTCCGGGCTGAATACCCCGTCAACCCGTCGTGGGAAATCGCCAAATCCCTCCCAGAGTACCTCCCGGCGCTGAGAGCAAAGGACCCCAGCTCACGATATGCCGTCAACACGCCGCCCGTCCGCATCCTGGTGCATCCCGAGCCCATCCGAGTCAGCTACAAGACGGTGAGGGAGCTGGTGCCGTCTTTTTGGGAGGAGACGTATGCCGGTCGCAAGATTGATCTCGTCATCCACATTGGCATGGCCGGTCCGCGGCCCATGTATCAGATCGAGAGTCGCGGACACCGCACGGGGTATAAGAGCCTCGATGTCGATGGCAAGCATCTGGATTCGTTGGATGGGGAGCGAGGCGAGGACTGGATTTGGCATGGCCTGCCGGAGACTCTGCGGACAGACTTGGACATGCAGGACATTTGGGAGAGGTGGCAGCAGCACAGCTCGGTGAGGCCGTCCGTCCCTGGAAAATGTATCATCATCAGCACTAACACAATGATTTTGACACGTATAGATTGACACGGATCTCCGAATCTCAGACGACGCTGGCCACTACCTCTGCGACTTCATCTACTACTCAAGCCTGGCAACCTGCTATAAGCAGAACAAGCCGAGGAAAGTCTTGTTCTTCCACGTGCCTGCAGATCCCACTGAAGGGATGCTCAAGCAAGGTCATGAATTAGCCGTCAATCTCATCCGGGCCATAGTGGAGAGCGAGGTGGCGGCCCGTGATCAGAACGCGGTCTAGGCTGCAGTTTTTTTTTTAATAACTTGTTGGGCAGTTATTAGTAGTGCATATTGATTTTGGTACAACGGCGTTGAGGGCCTGTTAAACAGCAGAGATGGGCAACAGGAGTGGAAAGAGAAGAGAAGGAAATTTATTTGGATCATGGCAACTCTGGCTGGAGGTAGAGAGAGGGCTTGGACGAGATATTCCCCGAGAAAGAGGCAAAGCGTTGAAGAGCCGCCGCGGTTCTGAACAGCAAGTGATGTGATGGGTACTTCAATCTGTTATTCCAAGATGTCGGTTGAAATTAATGCAATTCATATCCCACCTTATCATATGAATGAACGTTTTTTGCTGCAAAGAGTAGACGCCGATGCTCGTTGGAAGGTCGCCGTCTGGTCACACTTCGGACAGGTCAGGCCAAGTACCAAAGTACCTTGTATCTTTGTACCCTGGCCGCCGGGCGGGGCGCTTCGCCGATTTGGTCAGCTTCCGTTTCTCGGCCGGCGACTGAGAAGCTCTCTCGGCCACTGCGGGCTTAAACCTGCTCTTATTTATACCGGTCTGTTTCTCTTTCTTGCTACGCATTATACCTGATGAGTATTTCGTAGCGACTATTATTCTCCTCACAATATTTTCTCTTAAATCATACCGTTTCCATACACTCAAATCTCTGCCATCATGTGTCGAAAGGCCGTTTGCAGCACTTGCAGTAAGCATTCACCCACTCTTTCACTGCATCCATCTCCCCTTCTTTTACAGACATGCATAAACGGACTGTTCATACTCATCATCCTTCAGACAAAGCAACCTGGTGGGGCTGCGGGATGCACGTCCCAAGTGTGCTGGACACCATCCCCGAGGAGGATCGATGCGAATGTGAGCCCAGGGTTGAGCGTGACGGCAAGCAGTATCCTCCCATGGCCAAGTCTCCCAACTGACTCGTGGGATGGCTGGCGGGGATGGTTTTATGGGCAAAGGGGAAGAAGCCGGGTTGGTCGGCAGAAGGAGTGGTTGAAGAGGATTTGGATGCAGGTGGGCGCTCGCATGAATGAGTAAGAGGAGTTGTTGGCGACATTTTGATATTTTGAGTATTGGCTGGTAGCATGGAATAAGAGACATGACTGAATCTCAAAGTGCATATCAATGTGATTGTGATAACAAAAGCAGTGATTTTGTACCATGTCTTTACGATATTGTAGTCAGAAGCTGATATAACTGAACGTTGCTATATAACGCTAGTGTTTATCCAAAAATATTCACAAGTATGGCAATATCTAATCGCTTTAAACACAATTCCATAAATGTGTCTCTCGAGTAGAACAACCACCCTATCTCCTTCTCGCACCTCCAGCAGCGCCACCGTCTCCCCTCTCCGCCAGACTGACAACCTCCTGAATGCCCGCCGCCTCCTGCTCCTCTTCCAACGCCGTAATCTCCTCACGGCAATCCCACCACTTCTCCTCGGACAGCTCAAACGCCTTGGCCTTGATCTCCTTGATGGCAAGCGTCTCGGGCTGGATGTTCTTCCAGCGGAGGTTGGTCATGAGAATCTCCTGCCACTCTGCCGACGTGCGGACGAAGAATTCGCGACGGGATTCAAAGGGCTAAATTAGATAGTATCGTTAAATATACAGAATGCAAGAAAAAATGGGGCAATAAAGGGAAAGCTTACTCTTGGATGGGGCAAGCCATCATCGACCGATGTGGCGGTCGTTTCAGTCTCTTCTTCTTCCGATGTAATCGATGGCGTGGGTGCCTCAGAAGAAATCTCCGATACTTCATCTTGCTTCTTCTTACGCTTGCTTGCTGTATGAAGCTGCTCAGGCTCTTCCTGTTCATCCTCGTCCTCGTCTTCCTCGTCTTCATCTTCCTCATCATCCTCGTCATCTTCGTCATCCTCGTCCTCAGATTCCTGAAATATCTTGGTCAGTACATTGTTCACTTTTTGTAATACAACAACTCTTACAATCCAGTCTTCTACGGGCTTGTTGAAGATTTCCTTGTATCCATCCAGCTTCACGAGGTCGATGGCGTATAGATCGTCAAACGTGAACTCGCGATCACCCTTCTCGTAAGTGCCACCGTAGATGTAGAGCACGTCGTTCTGGACCGTAAGCTGAGCATTGAAGCGCATATGAGGCGGCTCCATAGAGACCGGCATCTCTCTAGCGGGTTTCTCTTCCTCTTCCGGCTCCTCAAGCATCTTTTCTAGCTCAATATCGTCGGCATTTTCCAGCGAGGTTCCGGCTTGGAGCGCCGCCAGCTGTCGCAGCAGCTCCTCTTCATTCGCCTGAGCTCGGCCACGTCTGCCGACTCGCTGTTCGGATGCATTCTTCTTCTGCTGGCGCGGCTTTCGAGCAGCGAGAGGCATGAATCTATTTCTTTCAATGTTCCACGCAAACAACTGGTTGAAAAACTCGCTGTCCATTCCCTCCTCGCTCTGCTCGACATCGTGAACGCCGCCGAAAAGAATACCACGACCCTTATGGAAAGCCATGGTGGCTCCAGCACGAGAAGGCGTAGGCGCATTGGCCGGCTTCTTTCGCTTCTCCCATCTTACTGCAGGAGGAGCATTTGAATTTCCTTCAGCTGGAGGAAGAGACATTCTCAGAAAGTAGCAGTCTTCATGGACTTTGGGGAGGAGAACGTTTTTCTGCCCCTGAGGCTGACTTCCTTTCTTTTGCTTCTTGAGCTGTACCGTGGCCTTGACTCTCGAGTAACCTCCGCAGAGGACAGCTCCTTGCTCAGACGGCAGGAAAGTGAACGAAGATCGGGCATCAGGTTTGAGCTGAGCTGGTGGAAGAACGGGGCTATGCCAGACGTAGTTGACAGTGTCGAATATCCACAAGTCTGCGAGGTACTTTGTCTGGTTGGAAGTGTCCTGGAAGCCTCCAAACAGGATGATGTACTGCTTCCAGTACGTCATCCGGTGTCCGCTTCGCGCCGGCGGGCTCTTGTCCTTGCCCTTGACCTCGATTTTGGTCCATTCCCTCGTCGCGGGCTCCAGCCTCCAGAAATCAGAGTAGTGATGGAAAGTACCCTGCTTTGGGGATGAGAATTCTCCTCCAAACAAGTACACGTAGTTTGGATTTGACGACCTCGTCCAGGCATGGCCAGATCGCGGGAGAGGTGCGTTGGGAGAAGTCACACAGCGCCACTCATCGCGGTTGATGTTGTATATGTGTAGGTCGTTGAAGAACTGCGCAACGGAACCGTTAAAGTACTCTCCTCCAAACAAAAGCAGACTGTTGTTTTCATGAGGAGAAGCCATAATGGTAGACGCTGATCGGGGCTTTGGTGGCCCGTCGATAACCGTCTCCGTAATCTTCAAGAATTGCTCTTGTTGGCGGCGGTACTCTTCCAGCACCGCATCCAAGTCGACATCCTCGGCATCGCTGCCCTCAAGCTTGGCAGTCTTGCTTTTGATTTTTTTCTCTCCTTTGCTGGCCTGCTTGGCAGCTTTCTCAGCCTACATGAGATTCGGTCAGCGAATGTAAAGCAAACTTCATGGAGAGGCAGCACTTGGAGGGGTAGCGAAGGATGGAGAATTTTCTGAATTGACGACTACCTTTTTGGCCTTTTTGGCGTCTGAGCCCTTCTTTTTATCTTTGGCCATTGCGGGAGTTTCTTAATCTTACAGATAAAACAGACGCTATAGCTCCAGTTTGAGGAATAGGAACGAAAAGAGCCCTCTTTCGAGCGGGCCGCGCTGATTGGTAGAGAGGTCTAAGAAAACCCTTATACAGTACGTAAATATTTTACAAACTGTGCAGGATGATCTTTATTGACCAATATGGCAGACTGCATTTGCCACCAATGTCATTTGAGAGAGACTCTACTTATCAAATTTCATCGAATGAATTTTGGATGAATATAATATATATATGCCTGGGTATTGATATAATTACTCGCTTAAGCACTGATGAAAACGCATAAAACTATATATGTTGTCGAGAAATGATGAGACATCATTCTTTAGATGCTGGTGAAACCTCTCCCGGAATATAGGCGCCCATGGCCTTGCTGGCCCCCTCCACGCAATATTGAACAACTTCAAGCCTTTGCCCTTCTGGTGCGAGTTTCGCAATCTGACGAATGTCGCTTGTCCTTGGAAGGAACAGCAGGTGGTCCATTTTCTTATAGGCTTCATGTAGCTGGTTCAGGCTGTATGGCTGCATCGTACTCAGATCAAAGACTTCATCGGTTCTATATCCGGGCCCACCCCATGGGGGGCTGGCAAAAACCATGGTGGTCTGTAGATCAACTCTCAGGTCTGGATGCAGCGTTTCTGGAGAATTAACTAGCTTATCAACATAGTCAAAGCTGTCGCCGAGAATCCAAGTGATTGCACCTAGGCCAACACCATACAGCTCAGCGTTATGCTGGGCGCAAGCAAGCGTATCGGCGTCACGCTCGATGGAAATTATACGCTCCCATCGCTCGGACAGGGCGAATGCAATTGTGTTGCCCCCGGCGCCACCAAAGGCATCGATCAAGGTAGTTTTTTTCGGGTCATAGTGGTCTTCAGATAATTCGTACGCAATTTGACTAGAGGAACTTAGCAAGGGGCGAGCGAAAGAATCATATTGGGCACTCACTTTGCTACAGGCTCGGGTGTGACACCAAACCACGCATCATCCGTCATGTGAACCCCATCATCGTAGTATGAAAAAATGGAGTATCTTTGACTGAAGTACCTATAGAAAATTAGCATACTGAGCGGAGGTAGAAATGTTTGGCAACAAAGAACAAACTTTTGGATATCCCAGGGGACTTCGTGCTGGCCTGTGTAGTGATGGCATTTCTCTGTAAGAGAAAGTCTTTCTGCTGGCTTTATTGAGAAGCCGGAAGAGTCTGCGGAATCGTTGGCGCCCAGGCCAGCCATATTAAGATCCAGCGCTGCTTGGCTCTCTTCTGCTAATAATTTGGTCAGGCAGGCCACATCTTCTCTTGCTTGAGGGTTCTTCTCAAGAACTTTTCTGATGATTTCCCACGCAGCTTGGGGAATCTGCCTGGCCTGTGGCAAGAATAACTGTGCAGTTGGTGCGTCAATGAAAGGTCCAAGGGTATCTCGCGCGAGTTGAAGCTCTACGGAGTTCAGAGGCTCATTCTCCGTTGAAGCCATTTCTGCGTTACCAGGATCTATTCGATATGGAGTCTGTGTCGAAAGCGAGTGAAGTAATTAAATCAGATAGGTTGACGAAATCTAAAGTAAGGCGCGTGAACAAAATGAGGTCGCGCGTGGCCGAAGTTGGATATTATAGACTAGATATCGGCACCAAATGAAGACTGAGTTGACAGAAAGCTAATATTAGATGAACCTGAGAGGTATAAGATGACTTTCTTTGTTGATAAGATGGTATGTAGGACAGCAAGTGAATTTCAAGACGAGGCTGAGATTGTAGCACAATGCTAGTGCAGTCAGATCCACCTCCAATTCCGCTTTTTAAGCCACTAGTGCCTTGGCACTTATGCAAGGCTGTCACCTCAAGGGACAGCTTGCGGCAAGCTCATTTGGTGAGCTTCGACGTCACTCTTCTTTTTCATGAAACTCGCAGTATCGGATTCCCAGCTACCTCTCTCTTACAGCACGACTTATATCTTGGCTTCGCATAGCGGCAAGGGACACTTCGGCGACCATGTTTAACGCACTGAACCGGTTCATGTCCCGCCTTGATGGCGATGCCCCGCAACATCAACGTGATCGCGACTCGTTTGGCTTCCAGGTGCTGCGGAATACGAACCTCGACCTACCAATTGAGCCCTGGTTTGATTACATCGTGGGAATTAACGGGAGACCAATTGTATATACAAATGCCCTCTGTGATTGGTAGGCGACCGATTGCTGATTGGCGCAGGATAATCCCGACCCAAGCTTGTTCGCCCAAGAAGTACAGAACTGCGCCGGCGGAACTGTAACTTTTGGACTGTGGAGCGCAAAGGTATGCATTGGTCCATGAATGTCAAACGCCAAAAGACAAGTGAGCGACGAAATCTAATGCCATTTGAATGTGTATAGGGCCAGCGTATAAGGGAAATGCACATTCCTGTGCCCGTGGATACCGCTTCGCTGGGGCTTTCTCTTCAGTTCGCGCCCATCTCGCTCGCCGCCAACATCTGGCACGTGCTGGACGTGCCAGCCAACTCACCAGCCGATGTAGCTGGACTGTTACCTTACAGCGATTACATCCTCGGCAGCCCCGAAGGCGCATTGCATGGTGAAAGTGCCCTTGGCGAGCTTGTCGAAGATTTCATCGGGCGGCCGCTCCGATTATACGTTTACAACAACGAATATAACGTCGCGCGCGAAGTTACGATACAGCCTAGCCGAAGCTGGGGCGGAGATGGAGCTCTGGGATGTACCTTGGGCTACGGCGCGCTGCACCGGCTGCCAGCCCCGCTGAGCGAGCCCGTCAACGCCCCTGGAGAAACAATGTTCGACGGCGAGTTTAACGAGAAGAGATCAAACGAGTACATATCAACACAAACTAGCACTCCGCCCCCGCCGCCTACGGGAGGCGACTTTTTAGTACCCGCCCAGATAGTCGATTCAGCGCCTACGAGTGCGCCTCCACGAGGTAGTACGCCACGAGGTGGGAAGAAGAAGGAGCGCCATGCTGCCAACAATGATTTCATGGCCGACTATCTCAGAGAAGAAGAGCAAAAGAGTATAGCGCTAGATAATGCGCCTAAGAGCAAAGGCACAGGTGCACCGCCGCCTCCCAAAGGAGCTGGTGGTCCACCAAAGGCCGAGCCAAAAGGAGATGAAGCTGACAGCGGCGGAGCATAGAGCATGAAATTTAACTTGATATATTTCTCTTAATAAAAAAAGGATTCCCTGCTTGCTTGGCTTGGATCATATTTGCTTTTTCACTTTCCTTCTCTGCAAACCCTCCCGTGGATATAATTGAGGAAGTTTGACATGTTCTATACGGCCCGTGCCATATGCTTTATTGAAGTCGATATTCCACCACGCAATTTCCGCACAACCGCTTCTACGGCCGCTGCTTAGTTGATGAAGTTGACACAGAAGAAATGTAGTATCAGACTGCAGACAACGTAGTCGGCAAATGCTCTGCAAATCGTTTGTTAGCCCGACGACTGGGACACGCACGCATATACATGTTCATGTATACTCTCAGCTCGGTGGATTGAATTGGGTTGTGTGATTCGTACCGTTCAGGAGATACCTCTGGGAAATCGCTCTTGTTCGCGGCCGCCGTCTGTATACGTAGCGAGACTAGCTTCTTGTTAGACACACTTTATCGAACGATTCGGTAGGTAAGATATAGGTATGAAGACGTACTTGTCAAGACGAACTGTCCAACAGTTGCTCCGAAACCAGAGAGGAAAGCATTGAAAGGCTGCGACGAAGCATTAGCACCAGGCCAGTTCTCCCAAAAGCACATCATCCAGCTCTCCTGCTACGTACATAGTTGCCGGCCAAGATACAGTAGAGGAATTGCAGCGCACCCACGACCGCAATGAAAGCGAGGAACACGTCGATGAGCTTTGTTCGCTGTGGAGTTTCGTTCATGTAATACTGGTAGATGTTCTGCAGCACCTTGTCCCAATTCGCCGGGGAGTTCTTCGCCAATGTCGATGATGGCTTAGGTTGAGCCGCAGGGACAGAGCCCGCGGTTGTGGTGTCCATTTGGGTGGTCGCAGCGGCCGAAGGAGCCGGCTGAGCCGCGTTCTTCTTGGGGGCCATGGCGGGCGAGTTTGGGCAGAGCGGGTTGGGTTTGTTTTGACTTGGAGAGAAATTGAAGCTCGTGATGATATCGATATTGGCTGCTTGGAAGCACTCTAGTCTGGCCTCTAAGGTACTTTGGTACAATTGCGGCCACGAAAGCTCCAA
Source organism: Trichoderma sp. 2475 (assembly GCA_038502285.1). Classification (NCBI taxonomy): domain Eukaryota; kingdom Fungi; phylum Ascomycota; class Sordariomycetes; order Hypocreales; family Hypocreaceae; genus Trichoderma; species Trichoderma sp. 2475. The sequence goes on from JARPVV010000016.1 coordinate 48,018, forward strand.
GCAGGTCGGCGAGCTGTGATTGGTTCGGAACTTGGAATCCTGGGGAGCCCCACGTGCCCTGATCCATCAATCACGTCAATGCGCTGCGGCCTCACTCGATTCCGAGCACCGACGCTCTCGGCATATAAAGACACTCCATCCTGTCCGTCTTGAGAAATTGTATTAAACTGAGACTTGAAGTTGAGAAAAAAAACGATTTACAACTTTTCGCGATCAAACACACCTCATCATGGTGAGTTATTGAGGCTCAATTGCCCGGCGTATAGCTGGTAACTCGGCGGGGCGCAAGTCGACTGACATCAATCTCTACGCTATAGTCGGCAACATCCAACCCTCTGGCTACTACATCCATTATTCTGGGAACCGTCACTTTCGGCGGCGGTGCCATTGGCTTTGCCAGAACTGGCTCTGTTCCCTCCATTGCCGCTGGCTCTCTGGTTGGCATCTTGTGTATGTGGCTCACAATCTCAGCGGGTGTGCTGACCTAGCTAACGTGTCTTGTCAGATGGCGTCGGCGGATATCGCACTGCCATCAATGCGAGCTATGGCGTAGAACTGAGCTTCCTCGCTTCCGCCATCCTGGGATTCTCATCCATTCCTCGAGCAATCCGCGGCAGGAAGCCCGTTCCTATTGTGCTCAGCATCATCTCGCTCTTTGGCCTTTACACCTTTGGCAAAGCGCTGCGTGAGGCCGCTTAACTGGGGTATTAGTGGAGAAGAATAGAATATGTATAGCTACTGTACTAAATAAATCTCAGCGATTCATTTATTCCCAAAAGCAGTACTAAATTGATTTCCAAGTGGTCTCTTCCATGCTTCTTGGAAGGAGAAGAAGAAAAAATACTTGTAAATTGAAAAGATAAAATGGCTATTCTTTTTGCCAACAATTTGTCCTTTTTGTTTTCCAACGCCGGTCGTGAGTAACATAATGTGGCCCATATAATACAAGAGAAGAAAAGAAGCAAAGATATTATTTTACAGCAAGAATTGAGTTGGGAGAGCGATATGATGGGAGGGTGCCTTGGCGTATATATGTCTCTTAGAGACCCAACTCTCGCTGCTGTTCCTTGAGCTTTTCTCGCTTTGCTCTCGCGGCGGACCTGTTCTCGGCTTGCTTTGCGGATCGTGCCTCTCGCAGACACTTGTCCACCAGTCTCTTCTCATCGTTGCAAGCGCCTGTGGCTTTGTGCATGAAGCCCTTTGCGTGGCATTCTTCGAGAGCGGCAATAATGTCTTCGCAAGCTGGGAGATTGCTGTTAGATTAAAAGGCTGAGGTATAATCGTCATAGGGAAATATGGATGCTTACGAAGAGCGTTCATTGTATGCAAAGGAGGATGCATTTTGAATTGATCGTAGCGCAATCGCAGATTTCGATTTAATGTACTTTTGTAGTGGAGCGAATCGAATGTTTCGCAGGCGAATGTTGATCTGGGAAAAAGCTTGGGCGGCTCGTCTCGCTGGGGCTTCCCACTAATGGCGATGCCACTGCCGGGAATCAACCGGCGCTGGGTGTTGCAGTGGCGCGGGATGGCCACAGAAACTCGACCTCGACATACATCGCGCATTATAGAGATAGCGGGCCTCTCTCTTCGAGCCTCTGTATCTTCTTCTTTTCCGCAGCGACAAACATGTCGTCATCACAGCAAGTTCCTGCTAAGAAGCAGCAGGGTAAGTGCTCATTCTTAGGAGAAAATCTCTCTTAGCCTTACCCCCAACTCCAACCCCTCGCCTACCTCTCATCTCATTTTCAGTTTGCTAACGATACTCCAGACCTCCAAACAACTTACTCCAATTTTAAGAATACGCTACAGCAAATTGCTTCAAAAATTGGCGATATCGAGCAGGAAGCTGAAGAGCACAAGTTCGTCCCTCCATGTCACCTCTTCCCTTCCCCTATTCTGGTGCTTCGCACGGCGTTTTGGCCCCCGCGTTTTCATCTGCCCTGTTCACGGCCCCCATCAATCAAGCCTCACTGCAGTCCTACATATCATCATCACACCGCTGATTTGATTATCATTTAGGCTGGTTCTTGAAACCTTGGAGCCGCTAGCGGAAGATCGAAAGTGTTTCCGTTTGATAAATGGCGTGCTCGTAGAGAGAACGGTGAAGGATGTGGTACCGGCACTGCAGACAAACCAGGAGGGGCTGAAGAAAGTCCTTGATGATCTAGTTAAGCAGTACAAGAACAAGCAGGATGAGTTGGATAAGTGGAAGGTTTGTTCCATGTCTTTCTTCATGAGTCAGCAGCCAGCTAATCTATATGTGTCATGCCAACAGAAAAAGAATAACGTCCAAGTAGTGCAGCAGTGAGAGGGACACAACAGCTTATCGCATATAATAAAAAAAAAAAAAGGAAAAGAAGACAAACCTCAGCCATATCAGATTTCAGACTCTCATCCGTGCGGTTACTAAGCAAGAGCATGACCATCTACCAGCAACTTTTCAGAATCCAGCATCTACGATTCACGCTCCATGATCCTCGATGCATTGCTGATTCACGATATCAACAACATGATATTCACTCCATCATTCAATTTCATCACGCAGCATGATTCACTCATACGTGGCCACACCCCCTTGAGGACGCATGAAGCAAATCTTGGCATTCAAAGGATCCTCTTAATGCCCGGCTGTCCAGCCCCTCGGAATTCATCCCTGTGCTGATGGCGCCTCAATGCCCAACGATATGCAGCCTCAACCTTGCTGCAGCCGCACTTCTGAACAATCATGCAGCACATGAGGGTTAATTGCATCGATGCATGCAAGGATCCACGGACACGATCCTGAGTGTCTTTTAATAATACAGGCAGTATGTGTAATTTGATGGATTTGCAGGCCCAGATGCGTACAAGTCACTTTACATTGCCAACAATCCTTCCCAACCGAAGCGGCATGCCGGTGTTGGCCTTACCGTATATTACACCAGCGAGTATATCCGTCACCGAAACCTATTCCCGTGGACTGCTTGAAGAAGTATACACTCAGAAAATTCGTCACCAATGCATACCTGTATGCCGTATGATGCAGCATGAGGGTGTATTGCCAAGTGGCAAGCCACGACGAAAGCCCCCTTTTCTGTCACAAATAATCCGACAACAAAGTGCTGCCACTGTCCTCTATTCACCTGATGTCGAGGCCAGGAATCGTAATCTATACACACGAAAAGTTTAAAGGACGTACATACGGAGTACCTACATGAAGACCCATCCACATAGTATCAGTTCGGCTTAAGAATGCAGGAGTGGGGTACTCGCTCTACCGTCCATCTTTTCCCCTCCAGCGGCTCGAATGTTTGCTTGTGATACCTCGTTCGAAACTGCGTTCTTAAGAGAAGCGTAGAATCGTTTCTAGAATGTTACGTCGCTTAGCCGGAGTTGGACAGACAAGTCCGCGCGCAAATGAAAGAGAGAGAAAAGGGCCGCTAGGTATTAGGGATATGCATCGATGGGGACTCGCCAGCTTGAGTGTGCCTTGGGTGACCATTGGAGGCTGCTAATTGCTAGTAGCGGATACTGGCATGAGGCGATTTCTGCGAACTGCAGCAGTGGAGGCTTCAAATACGGTCTACCTCGTGTGAGTGTTGCAGCCCATCTTGGTGCTACCGCCTCCACCTCCACCTCCGGCGCTGCGCCTACTGCGTATTTGCTGCCATTAGGCGTTGCTGCAACTAGATGGATGCGTGACCCTTTCTCTCGCCTTTTTCTCTTACACTCACGCAGACAACTATAGAAAAAGAAAAGATGCAGCCGACGGAGGATACTGTAAGAGTGCAGACGCAAGAAACTATCGATTTGGCTTAGCTTGCCTGTGGCATCCAACCCCGAATAATTCCAGGTGCAGTGCCAGGTATATTACGTCGAGGCGATTATTGTGTGCATCGATGGAACACAGACTATTTACGCGTATGTCCTTTACTTCGTGCCCAAGCCAGTGCTGCTGGGCTTCAAGCCAGCTCATCAGCCATCCATCCATCAAGCAAGCAAGCTGGCTAGCCATCAGCAATGTGCAGGGACAAGGGCAGTACAAAGCGCAAAGGCATTTTCCCTTGCTGCCCAATCAGTGAACGGGCCTCGCCTTTGACAGAGCAAACGGCGAAATGGCAAGGCACAGCGAGCGTCTCAGGGAGATTGTTCCGAGATGCTTCGAAAGGGCGAAATGGCGTCTTTTCAGAGGTTACCACAGAATGCATGTAGCCGCCTATGGCGGATCTGTACCTGGTTCGAAAAGGACCAACAGGCTCGCCGTTTCGTGCCGGGAGCGCCACCATTGGCCCAAACAGCTGCCCAATGCTCGAGTAGTTGTCGAGAGCCGGGTCGTGGTTCGCGGTGTCCCGGGTCGATCAATCAGCCAACCACTGGGCAGACATACAAATGCGGCCCAATGACTTGTCAACTGCTGTTGGGGGCCCGATTCTCAGCCACCGGGTTCCTGAGGGAGAGGCTTGCTTTAGCGGGCGCTGGCCATGGCCTGCGAGCCATTGTCAAATGAGCAACCGCAGGAGCCCACCATCTCAGTCCCGTCATCGTGGGCTGGCTTGCAGTCGTTTTTTGTGCGGCGGCGGCGACGTCACAGCCGCCAGGCTGGTTGGACATGCATCGTGAAATACCGCCGGCTAGGGTAGCTGATACAAGGGGCACTGCTTTTTCCCTCTGTTATACTGGACCAGGACAGGGGTGGCGGGAGTTTTGTTTGCGGATTTCCCTTGTGTCTGTTGATGTCCTTTGATTTAGTTTTCTCCCGATGGAGGTAACTCAGCCATCCGAAGGAGCTGTAGGCGACTGATACAGCGGATAGCTGCTCAACTCACCGCCTCTGATGATCTGGTGCAACCCTCTTTTTTCACCACCTGGACGAGGATCATTAGTCCTGGGCTGCTGTTGGCCGTGGCTAGAGCTTATATGAGATGCCCCAAACTGGGGTTGCGTCGAGCTACTCAGGATAGGCGTGTCTGTGGTCTGGTGATTTGCGCATACTGCTCGTATAAGTGCGGTGGGCCTGTATCCTTGAGCGAGATGCCGGCGTCAAGCACCATGCAGATGCCAGACTGGTTGACTGATGAGTAGTAGGAATTTCTGTTTATGGAGGGAGCAGACGAGTCATTTGCGCATCACTACAAGTTGTTCAGGAATATGGAGCTACCACTCCAAAGGCGCTCTATGATATCGGATTTCTACTTTGTGTTCTTAGGCGCAAAGCTTCTCTTGGTAGCTGAAGCTTCCCCAGCCCGCCTGTAATATACAGTACCGTCCAGTCAAGTAGCGGAATACGCCCAGCTCAGCTCTGGATACTTGCGCTGCTAGTACGAATCGAGGAGCTCGAGGTAGCTCGGCTTTGGGGCCTTGCTGTCCGCTAAGGTAGTTGGTCATTCAGCGTGCAGTAGGCCATGGAGGGGCACCTTGGGCGATTGGCCCCCCCCCCCCCCCCCATTATCGATAAACCTGTACTGGAACTGTCACTGTCGCAGCGCCCACCCAATGCTTCGCCTTGGTACAGGGCTAGCTGCGCAAAGTAGCGCGCTACCTCGCCGCCAGGTTCCCGCTGCTATTCCGGCCGCCAACATCGCGCTGCTGTCGACCACTAGCCTCGTCCTTCTTTTTCCTCTTTGCACTCCACATTCAGATGCACCCACGCCAGCCGCATAGCCAACAGCTCAATACACCCTCCTGTGCGCATCCCGCAAGCCGTAAGACGCTCCCTAGACTCCAGACTCGCCCGGCGAGCATCTCGTCCTGACGCAGTTGACAGACCCGGAACCCTGCGCTCTTGTGTAACCTCGCCGCGCCACCGCAGTCAGTCCGTTGCCGTTTGCAGGCGCGAAGACCTCGTCTGTCCAACGCGCACTCCCCCCGTCGCCGAACTTCGTCACTGCCGCGGCGTCTGTCGTCCGGGCCGGAGACCTTTGAATCCATCGAGATCCTTGGTTGCGAGAGTCAGAAGACAAAGGCCCACGCTGAGAAGCAGCGCTTGATCCACTCACGCCCTTGTGGGAGCACCGCTGGGACGAATCTGCCTTTTGTTTTGCTCCCCTCTCCCAATCGACTGGAACCTCTTGCGATTGCGGGCCCTGGTGTCTTTTTTTTCTTACCCTCGCCCACCCCTCCCCCTCCAGTAATTCCAACTAGGCATATTCTCTCCCAACCGGCTTGCCAGCCCATACATACGCACATATACCTACATACATACGCCAAGCGAGCGTCATAGGTCCAGTGTCCTTCAGTCAGGGCAGACCCAAGCCTCCCGCAGCCAAGATCCCTCGCAGGCTGTGACGATTGACGCATCTTGCACTGCACACGCCCCTCTCGACGTATCAGGCAAGCCTCACCTCTGCGACGTGGCCAGGGGGACACATCATCGCGAAACCTCCCGAACTGTACCAAGCCGAAGATTATACAAGACGCTAGCAGCCGCTGCAGGTAGCCAAATATGTCCGACTCCCCTCAATCTCCTCCAAAGGATGTCGACCAAGGTGCACAGTCACCCGACGAAGAGCAAATGAATGATAACCAGGATCCCCACGGCGGAGCTGGCTATGAGTTTGAAGGTGTCAAAGAGCAAGACCGGTGGTTACCTATAGCCAATGGTATGTCTTTATTGTCTCCCCCCGGGTCGCCATTCTCGAATCAGGATTGCTCGCATCATGTGTGTCGAGCTGCCCAATTTTATCTCAGCCTTGCATAGCTTTTCTATGTCTCACTCTTCTTTCTCTAATGCGTCGGAGGCGTCGCGGGCGTCCAAGACGGACAAATTTGATGAACTAGATGCTAACATTCGAAACTTTGCGCCAGTCGCTCGAATCATGAAGAATGCCCTCCCTGATAATGCCAAAATTGCAAAGGAGGCAAAGGAGTGCATGCAGGAGTGCGTGAGCGAGTTCATCTCCTTCATTACAAGTGAAGGTACGTCTATACTTTCCTTGTTTCTCTGAGGAATCTTTTTTTCCCATGTAAATACTAATGTGGTTCATTTAGCTTCCGAAAAATGCCAGCAAGAAAAGCGCAAAACCGTCAATGGAGAGGATATTTTATTCGCCATGACTTCCTTGGGTTTTGAGAACTATGCTGAAGCTCTTAAGGTGTATCTGTCCAAGTACCGCGAAGTAAGCACCTATTCTCCCGCAATCTTCCCAGGGAGGGCATGTCTTAACAGGTGATGTGAATCTAGCAACAAAACCAATCGAACCGAGAGCGCGTCATGGAGAACAACAACAACAACTGGGGGGGCGCCATGATTCCTGGCGAAAAGGCTGAAGCTGGCCCGGCCGGTGCCGAGTATGCCGCTCCCGAAGCAGCAAATCCCGCTGAAGGCGCTGCCGACCCGAACTACATGTATGCTTCCCATGCCGGCCATAATGGAGCAGGCGCTGGTGAAGGCTACTAAGAGAGCTTTGCTGGAGGGCCAAGACTGGGCCTCTTCTCCTGTCGCCAGGGAGCATACAGTTTGATCTCCGACAAAACTCTTAGATCTCGCGCGACTACTGGAGTCACAGCTATCAACTCTAAAACTCGACGTGTAAAGTATCGAATACTTGGCTTATCTGACTTGGAGTTTACAACATTATCGGCGTATATGAAGTGTGAAAGGATTGGGTAACAACGAGAGGAGATGAACTATACAATCCGTTACTCTCTCGTTAAAATGTATGGAATCGACTCTTTCTTCTTCTTCTTTTTTTTTCTCCTTCTTTAGTTCTTGGGCTTTAGCTACAGATGGGCGATCAGACAATTAGATTCTACCCTCGGAGCTTCACCTGTCGACTCAAGAGCGGTCTTGAGATGCGGCACACATCTTTTTTTCGGCAGTAGGGAATTAAGGGCTTGCCAAGCAGGATAACGGATATGCATGGGGTCCAGATTGAGAATTTATGGAGTTGGAACATCGGATATGGTCTGCTACTACATTATAAGTATGTCCATTTTACATGGGGCCTCTTCGCATCATTTCTCGTGATTTGACTGCCAGTTAATGACGTATGTGACACTCATGCAGACCCTGCTTGGGCTGTTGGCGATCCGACGTAGTTTATGCAGCCACTATTGATATGTCCAATGCCTGTCTCTTCCGGCAATCCTTGCTTCTAGTAAATCGCCCGCCGTACATACTGTATGTGGTCAAGTGATACCGCATCAGGATAGCGTCAGTTCGATTCGTTGGCAGCCATTCGTAATACAGAATGTAAGAAGAAGTAAAAGCCTCAAGATGGAAATAAGATGCAACGATTGCCTGGTAGCACAACGCAGCTCAATGCATAGGTATGATAAAGAATACCATCCAACGAATGCCGAGATTTCTGCTCGGTACAAAGCACTCCGTAGGTGGCGCAAAATTATTCCAGACTCCGAAGCGCCGCACGGACCAACCGAGTGCTGCCTAGGCCGACTTGGTTGCGAAGCACGTGCGGAGACCCCACTTGATTGAAAATCTTCCCTGCTACCGATTAATGTGCAGGAAAAAAAGAATCCATGTCGCCCAAGCATTGACGTTGCCACAGCTGTCTAGGGTTCTCTTTCACCATCATCCATTCACCTGCGTTTCAGTTCACAATTATCTCGTATCCTTACAGCGCGGCGAAGCTCAAGTCATGGGCCTCAGCTTATCCGAGAGACTGGTCGTATTGCTAAGAGCCCTGTAGCTGGGAGTGATTGTTTTTTTCCCAGATTTTTTCCTGCATTGCTAGATTCCCCATAACGAGCGTCACGACAATCCGGCCTCTCTATTCTCGCCAGCGCCTCGCTGTATTCTTAATCGTCGTCTACTATTGATACCGCCTTCATGCGACCATTCAGCCCAGCGCCTAGAAGCCTCACTGGCACTCTGCCCAGAAACACTCCTCCGGTCAAGTCCATACTCAAGTCCTCCTCACTTCTGGGCCGCAGGAAGGAACAGCACGAGCAGCTCAGCGAGAGCCCCGAGGCTCAAGACGCGTCCAGCAAACGGCGCAAGGTCTTCTTTGACGATATAAAGAATGTGACGTACGAAGTCGGCCGGCGGACCATGGACGAAGTAAAATTAGAAGTGCGGATGGCGCTGGAGGCCCATCTGCGAGGAGATGACGGCCAGTATGACGGGTTGAAGGAGATGTTTGCCAACGATAAAAAGAGATATCTGCCGCCGATAGTCGGAGAGGAAGAGGATACGCTGAAGCCTCACGAACTTCAGGTTTATCTCATGGCGTTGACCGGCTGTATTCCCATTTTAAAGAGCAAGGACTGCAATGGTCTGGTGAAGGCGATCCTCAACTGCTCATGGCTGGGGCGAGACGCAGCCTTTGTCAAAGTATTTACACATTTTCTCGCCGCTCTAGTCAGTGCGCAAGGCTCCTATCTCAACCAAGTCCTGAACATGATTGTGGGCAAATTCCACGACACGCGCCCATCCGCGTGGCGAGTCCCTGATTTCCCCGAGGTCTCGCGTGCCACGATGCGCGAAAGGTTGCACTCGACCTTGCAGTACCTTCTCAGGATGTTTCCTTCCGCCATCTCCGTTTTAGAAAACCTGCTTAGAACCAAATTCCCGTTCCTAGACGATTCGATGAGAGTCCACATGGCTTACATCCACAACCTCCTCCAAGTCAAGGAGTACGTGCCCGATCTGGCAGAAGATGTTTACGATATGATACTTGATCGCGTTGTAAAAATCGATTCACAGATGCAGCTGGATTTGGAAGACACGGACGATGACATCACAGCTGCCGTCATGTACGCGTTGCGCGAGAACGCTCAGGAAAACGCGGCCGGCTGGGAAGACGAGGCGGACGATGATAGCGATACCGAATCTGTTGATAGCGACGACTTGGATTACGATCAAGAGGCCGTTCGGATTAAGACTCTCAAGGACAGCGTGGAGAAGATGGATTCGATGCTGGATACGCTTTTCGACATCTACACGCCACACTTTGCAAACCCTGGGTCGGATAAAGCGTTTGACATGTTCACGACGATCCTACGCGAGTTTGATCAGATGGTCTTGCCGACATACAAATCACGACATACACAATTTCTCATCTTTCATTTCGCACAGCAACACGAGCGGCTGACCGACGCCTTTTGTGGCCAGCTTATCGCCAGCGCGTTCCAGAGCAACACGCCCAACATTCTGAAGCAGGCCGCTGCCGCCTACCTGGCAAGCTTTGTTGCTCGGGGAGCACTCGTGCCGCGCAACCTAGTGCGTACAATCTTTATGCTTTTGATCCATCACCTGGACCAGTACCGCCGGAAATATGAGCCCCTGTGCCGCGGTCCAGATCTCAAGCGATTTCACCCTTACTACAGCCTCGTACAGGCTACCCTCTACATATTCTGCTTCCGCTGGCAAGACCTGGTGGTGTCTGCCCCGGAGTTTGTCGACCCCGAAGACCCAGCATCCTACATTGGTCAAGACCTTGAGTGGATCGGGACGGCAAGGAAAGATCTTTCGACGCACATCTTTGGCAAGCTCAATCCATTAAAGGTCTGCGCACCGGTTATCGTCGAGGAGTTTGCCAAGCTGGCACATCGACTCAACTTTATGTATGCGTATCCGTTGATTGAAAGCAATAAGCGCATCCGCTTGACCCAATTCTTGTCATCGACTTACTCCACTGGAGGCGCCCTGCGAGACTCTGGTTTCGACACCCAGGAGGAGAGCTTTCATCAACTGGATCCATACTTCCCATTCGACCCATACCAGCTACCGGTTAGCAAACGCTGGCTTACAGAAGATTACGTGAACTGGAAATCAATCCCGGGCTTGAACGCGGAAGACGATGAAGACAGCGATGACTTTGAAGATGACGAGGACGATGGTGCCCTAGAAGGCCTTGAGGAGGGCACCGCTACTGATAGCGAGGACGACTACTCAGAGTAAAAACCCCGATAAACGAATGTTCACGGACGGATATACCCGAAACACGGTGCGATGAATGAAACTCTTGTCGATTTATTTGGAATCTCTTGCACGTTTTGGAACTTTATCCATGATTTGCTATTTTAGGAATTGCTTAGGACATAGTCTACTACTATATACTAGGACAAAAAGGAGGAGGGAGGCCCGCATCGTGCTTATTTGCAAGAAGAGCATATGGCCTAGGGCGCACCAGTGGCATTCCCTTTTTTGGCATGCTGCTATTACCGCTTTCATCCTACTGCACTTTTTTTTTCTTTTTGTTTTTTTTTTTTTTTTCCTTTTCTTTTTCTTAGCGAGGAGTTGGCAAAAAGGAACAGTTGCTTTTTGTTGCGCGTTTTGGGTTTTAGTTTTGTTCGATGCATGCTGCAGTCGTGCGTAGCGTTGGTGCAGGGATGGTTTGAATTAATTGAATATAAAAAGTTATCTTCTTCATCCTGCCTATTCGAGACGCATGTCCCTTGTCCTATGCTTCAGCTATACTCATTTCATATAGCAGCTATTTTTTTACTATAAATGGTAGTGTGTAGTAATATTTGTCTGCTTTATATTGCCTATCGGTAAGAATGTGGTGGGCGAGGAGCGGCGAAATAAGGTTGTAAGAAAGTATTTCAAATACTTGCATCTCGGCTCACTTATGGATACTGACCAGAGGGTTACAAATACTACACTATTTTTGCTCTTTGTTATTACCACCATGAGAGGAGTGCATATACTATGGTCAAGCGCTGCAACGCTATAGGAACTAATGCTGTGGCTTTTATACAAAGTTAAGCCGATCGTACTGCAGATTGCGCTCTTTTCGCTCTCAATCTGAGGGTTTTGGTCGGCGTAATCGATTCCTTTGCCCTCTAGAACTTATGTAGTAATCCTTCCTGCTTATCAGGATGTTTGTCAGTGTTTATGCTCCGACTTAATAAGGACGGGGATTTTGGGTTTCGTCGGCAATTAGCGTTCTTGGTTCTCCGAGGGTGATAGGTATCCGGTACCTTTGGGGCCTCGGATGGGACTATCGGGAGGAGATATTTGGAATGAAGGAATAGTGCTTTGGCTTAGAATTCCAGCGCTATAGTTTGCAGAGCAGGCACCGTAAACCGCTGACTGTATAGTCTGGGGGCGCGCTAAATTGCCCGAAAAACGGTTGAATCGTCAGCAGTCTTCAGCGGCTGCCAGTTTGCATCCAATGAGAAGGCAACGCTAAGCTCGCTAATAAGCGATGAATACATTCTACGAAATCAGTTTGGACTGAAGCAGTACCGGTAAGCTCTTGGATCCTCAGGTGTTAAAAGTAGCAGATACCTAGAATGGCCCGCTATCCGGCAATTGGCGGTTTCAGACGCTCACCCGCAAACGAAGCCGACTAAGCTGCAAATCGCCAGCCTTTCCAACCTTTTGCTACCTTGACCACGTAATTGCGTTTAGCTCGTGAAAGCTCGAAAACTCTTTGCCCCCTCCTCCGCATAGGACGGCAGCGCGCGACAGCCATCCGGAGATTATTGTTGCATCTGGTGGTCAATTGCTCGGAGCATCTCGAGCTTGTCTTGTCCGGCACGGCAAATCGCGACACAAGCCCCGGAGAAGGCTGAAGGTGCCGTCACGGCTATTCATTTCACTTGTCCGTGCTCTGTGTCGCTCAGTCGACCTTGCTAGCTGTCTTTGCTCTCATCTAGCTCAATCACCGGACATCTGCTGTCACTTGTCGGTGGCACTGCCTGCATTGTCGCACACGCCGTTATCGCAATTGACTGATTTGACTGATTGATTATCCGGCGCCATGGACGCAGAGACCGCAGACGCTGACCGGCCCTCGTTCACGTCCTTCTGGAAGCGAAGCAAGCAGAAGGACAAGGAAGACGGCGACGGCAAGAAGAAGGGCAAGAAGACGACCAGCCCCAGCTCAACCGGCGAGCTGCAAGACGAAGGATATGCAGAGGACCAGGAGGCAGGCCAAGATGCCGGTGAGTGCTAGCTGACGCGTTTCCACATTTCAACTCCCCGCATGCATGGCCTATATTTTATGCTTGAATCTGCTTGTCGAGCCGTTGCAACTGTCCAGAGGTGTGATTCCAGTATTTTCTTCCCGTGGCGGCTAGGCGAGTCTCCCATCGATGGAGGCAGATGCACTAAAGGGGGGGACATGACACAAGGCGAGAATCAGCTGGCGGGCGACATCCTGGGCGCCGTACGGGCGTCTCATTTAATGATTACAGAGAGAAAGGACTGCAAGGGACTGCCATCGGCGCTCTGCAGGCGATCGCCCTGCCGGCGGCGGGTCTGGCCGTGGCGGTCATCAATTCCAGCCGTCCAGGAGCGAGTGCTTCGTGATTTGGAATAGCCGGTGTTGCTGGCGATGTGTGCGAGCGCGGCCGGCTAGTGCCTGGCCATCTCAAATCATTTGCTCGCAGCGCAGCCGGCTTCGTCTTTATGCCTTTATAAGAGGGAGCCAGTCGCTCCCGCTCGCCAGGACCCAATTATGCCTTGCCTCCCAATCTGCCTTTGCATTTACACCTGCTTTGTGGGCGCTGCTTTGATTCCATTCATGACGGCTAGTCCCACTTAAAGTTTGGAATCTTGCACGCGGGCGTTGCGCTTCAATCCAAGCCATCATCCCTATTGCAGTGCACTACCACCTATTACTTATCCACGCTATGCCTTTTCTTTATCGAGTTTCACCGTCCCGAGAGGTCTGCCGTTCTAGATCCAGATCCCGGGTACAGCGCAGGAAGAAGATGATGGACGCTGAACTAAGCCTTCGATACGCAGATGAACACGCCGGCAAGGACGATGCCAAAGACCGCGCCCAGCTTCGACGGGCTCAGGTCCGGAAGGCCCAGATCCAGCACCGCCAGCGAAAGGCAAACTATGTCAAGCAGCTGGAGCTGGACGTGTCCCAGCTGCGAGACCTCATCACCCAGGCCCAGCAGGAGACGACGCAGATGCGGAGGGAGAATGACGGCATCCGAGATCTACTGAGGACGAGTGAGCAACACCTCCAGCCCACGTACCCGCAGGCCGACTCAACGTATTTTTCAAACGCAGGCTCTCCTGGCACTCGTGTGGGTGGCATGTCCGAGCTGGATACCCAAGAATGGCTTGGTGGCGGACAGCTGGGTGATCTGGACCTGAACCAGAACCCCTTGATGCCTTCGACCTCGAATGATGCGGAAATGTTTGGCCATATCAACATCGATGATATCACCGTATCGCTGGGCATTCATGATCTCTTGGGCACGCCTTGCTTCACCATCAACTCTTCGTCTGGTGCCAGCATCCAGACCTCTACCAGCCCGCCTCCGCCGTTTGAAAGCACCCCCTTGACGCCCCCCTTGACCCCTCATCAAGAACAGACAGTGATCAACTGGATCTTGGCGTAAGTCTTTTCATGCTGATAATGAATATCAACCAGATACTTTCTTCAGAGCACAACTAACATGCTACAGACTTGAAAACATCTGCTGGGACCACTTCCAAAGCACCGACTTCCACAACCATGTTCCCGGCGAGCAAGAAGACTCCTACAACCATGCTCTCACCGCCACTGCTCTCTTCATGAATGCCGCACCCTCCTCCATCTTCACCGACCGCGACGTGTTCACGGCAATAGACCCCACCACGACACAAGCACCCACCTTCCACTGGCAGGCCAGAGGCATCAACATCAACTCTCTCTGGGCACTGTCGCAATTCGAGCTTGACCCAACTGAGATTTCTCCCATGCAGATTTGGTTCGACCTGGCGTCCAGGTATTCCTACGAGCTGCTCTTCTCCGACGGCTTGTTGACCGCCTTGTTGATCGAGTTGAGGCCATTGATCAGGTGTATCGAGTTTGGCGCGTCGATACAGAGGCAGTTTTATGACGATGTGATTGCCAGAGTCCTGGGACCTTCTGCTGCGATTTGATCTATATAATATACCTTTTCTTTCTTTCTTCTTTTTTTTTTCCTTGGTTGGATGATGATGACAGTGGGACAAAATATGTGATGGCGTACTGGTAGCCTTTTTGTATATGGATTGATGGTGTATATCTATTTTTACCTTTACCCTGTTCTTTGAACTGGAGTCCTGATGATGGCTGTTGGCTGTCAAGAAATACCTGAAATCTTTTTGCATTATTAATTTTTTTTCTTGCTATTCTTAGCAGTGGCAGAAGATTCGGGAGCAGCACTCTCGATGGCCTTTTGAAAAGTGGAATAATTGTTAATGGGTCTGGAGATGGATGCTATCTATTAGGATACATGCAGTCACGACAAAGTGTAAATAGGGAATGGAACCAAGGGACGTTGTAAAAAGGAACATATATGCCGCATCATACCAATAAAGCAAATTCAGCTTCAAGTCTATCTGCCCACTATCTACCCATCTAGTTTCATACTTGAATCTGGCCACGGTTGAAGAAAACAAAGAAAAAAGAGAGAAGCACAAAAGATGGCATAAAGAAGAGTATAAAAAAAAAATTCACCCATTTTTACAAAGCTTTAACCATACTACGATCATCAAAAACATCCCTCAGCAGCGCCTCCACACAGGCATCTCTATCCAACGGCCCCATGGCATACGTCGACTCAAAGGCAAAAATGCTGAGCTGCCCAAAGAACGGCCTAAGAACCTTGGCAACCAACTCATCCTTCCTCTCAAAGCTGACATCGTCATTAATGCCACCAGCGCCGAGGAGCGGAAGGCGGCGCGGGCCGTTCTGATTAGTCGCCATCTGGGCCATGATCGCTGCGTCGTCGTGGCCGGCTATGGTCGTCGCGCCCAGCTCTTCGGATATCTCGTCGACCAGGGCGACGGGTTGATACGTGGACGATCTGTATACCGCCTCGATGGTGTCTGTCACGAAGAGCCACTCGTGCAGCTGGAAGTCGTCTGGCGCAACGCAGATGAGCAGGTCGAGCAGCTTGCAGGCCTGCAGGATGGCGGCGTTGACGTAAACCTCGGATGCCGTGCTGTGATCCGGAGCGACGATGGAAGATATGGCCGAGTGAATCTCGGCGTTGACCACGGGCCATAGCCTGGCGAGGTGAATTGGGCTGACCTTGAGCACTAATGCCCTGATGACCATGTACACCTCTGCTCGCGTGGTGGATGATGGAGATGATGTTGAAGTGGCCCCGAATAGCTCAACCACCTTATCAAAGATGGCAGGGATATCCGTGACAAAGGCATCCTCTGCCGAGGCAAGGATCAGAGTGGCAATCCTCCGCAAGTTAAGCTGCGTCTTCCGATCCGCCTCAAGGCGAGCTGAAGTGGCGCCCACACCGAACACTATTCCCGCAGTCGTAGGTGCACTAATACGGCCAACGATCTCCGGGATTCTCTCCTTATCTGTCAATGCCCACTGCCGCAACAACGGCATCCAGTCGGTCTGAACCAAGGCAAGATTCATTGCGAAGAATTTACTGTCATTGAAAGCCTCGCTGACATCCTTTTTCCAGGCTTTCTGGTTGTTTGGCAGCCTTGAAAGCTCGTGTAAGAGCTTCAGGGTGCTGGAAGAGACCGAATCTGGGAACGTCTTGGAGCGGAAAGTCGGGCCAATAACATTGGAAGATATCGTTGCAGCTGCGGAGAGAACTCGATCTGGTTCAAGAAGAATCTTTGGCAGGTTGGGAACGATGGAGGCCAGAATAGCCACGACATCATCAGATCTCTCGATTGCACCGGGAAATGTACCGCGACGTTCAAGCTCGCCCTTAGCAAACTTGGTCCCCGACGTACCATTCGAATTGCCTGAATCTGTAAAAGTCGGCCTCGTGGTGAAGAGCGCAGTAATGAGTCTCAAGAAGAGGTCCTACGAAGGGGTCATTGGTTAGTCGATATGCCCTGTATAGTGGCTACAGATAAAAAGACAGAGCTATAATCTCACCCCTAATTCCCTGCGCATTTTTCGCTGCTCGCCGAAATTGGTGTTGTCAACTTTCTCGCCCAAAATGGCGGCAAATTCAAGAAGGCTAGGAAGCGTTTGTCTGTGGGGGAAAGGATTGTTCAGGAGATCCTTCAAGAACGTTATGCAATCTTGCCATATCTCATCCATGGCGTCATCATCCAGTGACCTGGCATATTCGACTAGGAAGACAACCAAGTCGGCATCTTGAAGTGAGATTGTCATTGTCGACTTCCGTGAGGGCTCCAGTGCGGCAGGATTCGTACGGCTGTATATGGAGTTGAACAGAGCCGGCATCGAGTGTTTTGGTCTTGCAGCATCTAAAGCTGCTAAGAAGCTAAATACGGTGGCATGCTCTGCAGCGCTTGTTGAATTTCTCCATACATCGATCACGGTCTCGAGGCTTTCGAGAGTCTCCGCCGTGAACAAGTGTTCAAGGAGTCGTCTTGCCCGATTCCTCATCCTTAGAGACGTGTAGTTAAAGGACGCCGATGAATTAATGTCCTGCGTGGTGGCTTCATCCCCCTGTCCCCAGGACCATATCGAAAAGCACATTCGCACAGCATCTTGGAAGGCCAAGTGAACGGTCAAGCGATCATTGGCCGTGGCGCTTCGAGACTGGGGGGAGTCTGACTGGAAGACGCCTGATACCATGCTCCCGAAGATTGACTGAGGCTGGTCAGGGCCTTTCACAGCCAGCGCTTGAGCTTCTTCAGCCAGCAATTGGTCATGTGCCTTGGCCAAGACTTGTTCAAGAGCATTGAGAAGGTATATTAGAGTAGATTCCGGCGTACCAGCCTCACTCTTGACTTCGTATGATTCGTCTTCAAATAAAACTTTCAAATGAGAAAAGGTAGCGCCAATTTGTTTGCATAGGGTTTCGACAAGGGGTATCAAAATCTGAAAGATGGACTGAGAATAAAAAGGCAGGCATCTGCTCAAAAATGAGACCCAGGTATCTAAGACAAATTGGCTATTCGTTGAACTGAGACCAGACTGCAGGCATTTGAGTAGCTGGGGTGGCATTACCATGGGAGGTGGTGCCATGTCGCCGGAAGAGATAGATAATCTAGTAGCATGTAAAGGATCCGCGCTTGATCTTCGCTTTTCGGCAATGGAAGATATGGCAAGCTCCGTCACCACGGCATCATGTAATTTGAGAGCGTCAAAGACAGCGTCAAGCAGAAGAACTTGGACATATGGATCCGTATTTCCAATGGAAATTGACAGTCTATCAATCAGAATATGATCAAGATTGAGATTGAATAGAGGAGCGGCGTGATGACTTGTGAGGAAATGGTGTAGAACGGTCAGCGCATAACGATGCAGCTGAGAGACTCTGTTACTCAGGTCATCGCTGGCAGGCGAAATAGCATCGCCAGTAATGCAGGCCATGCACACCCGAACGAAAAAATCTTGTAGCGTAATGTCATCTTCATCTCCGCCAGCTATAAATACGTAATTAGTAGAGATACCGGGATGTGCATGGGTGTTAAGGAACACATACTGGAGATTTGTACCTGCGCCACATCCCCAAAGGAGAGATGCTTGGATACAAGGATTGCCCCTGAAGTCTCTCCAGTGTGAATTAAGACGTGATAAAGAGTTCGTAAATAGTACAAGCAGAGATCTATATCGTCATCTTCGGTGAAAGCGAGGGGTTCAGGCAGAGGCTTTTCAGCTTGGAAGTCTTTTCCAACTTCGCGAAGAAAAGGTATTTCTCCAAATTTCATAACAAAGAGTAGAAACAATCTGCGTTCAACACTTAGCAAACCAGTGACAATAACAGGGAACCAGTGTATCAAATTACCTGTCAATACCAACCATATTGCTGAGCCATGATTTGACAGTCATAAACATCTGCGTCCTGTCGTCTAATAGTCCGTCAAGCACAAGGAATAGGGGACGCGTCAGTATAATCTCATAATGGTCTGTCCCACTAAATCTTTGGCCAGATTTTGCTTCAACTGCAGGGATCTTTGGCCCACGCCGATCAGATTGGGTGTCTTGGATAGTATGTGACCAGAGAACGCCAAACGCACGCCCAATATCAGCGCCATCGCCAGCACTCTGGTTCACTATGATGCTCGCAAGTGAGGCTTCAACATCACGACGAGTAAATGAAATAGCTGCCTGAAGTTGCCATAGACATCGGACAGTTTCCACATGATATTTGGGCTCAGAGGCTGAGAGGTATGACCATGCATGGCGAACTAGAGGGTGTACTAGCTCAGACAACTCTGGAGTTGAAATTCGTCCAACATGATGAAGCTGCGTGATAAGATGCAGAATCGAAGAAAAGTCAGAAAATCTCAAAGGCCGCTTCTGTGTCACCTGTGTTTTTAAAGAGGACATTAAAAGCTTCTCATCGAATCTGTAGGTTTTAGGAACCTTCAACAAGATAAGAAGTAGAATCTTGATGTGAAAACTCAAAGAACAAGGCGAGTCCTGCTCAGCGGAATCATCAACAATGTACTTGACTGCTTTGTCCAGAATCAATTCTCCTGTTTCTATGTGAGAGAAAGGTATGGGAGAAGCGTCAGGATTTCCTTGCCCCTGGACATAGAAATCCTGGATTCTTTTCAATAAATCTTTGGTTGGCGGTGACGTGGAGAAACCAGAATCTTTCTTTTGGCTGGTTTTGCTTTTAGAAGGTTCTGTGAAAGCCCAACCCGGCACCAATTCCAGAAGAGAAACGACAATGCCAAGGACTTGTTCTTTAAGAGACGAATTAGAGCCATCCGGCAGACATAGGGTATCTTTTCGACTTGCTGCATCTTCTAACATGGCCAAAGCGGCGAGACAGGCCAAGGGAGCATGAACTGTGCTCATCTCTCCATCATGTACATTGAAATGGGCGATGATAAATTTGACCAAAGACAGTTTGTCGCTTCGATCTTCACTATTGGCTTTCTCAGAGCTTATAGCTTGATCGAGAAGTCCAACGAGCTCGCCGTATATTAGACCACCTTCAATGCCATCGAAAAAAACGCTTGCGCTTCGTAGAACCTCTGTAAACTCTCCCTTGGCCGGGCCTTGACGTCGGAATTGCCGCACGCTCTCCACCACGGGAAGAAAAATGTCTGGTATCACCAGTCCACCAACTTCCAACTTGTCCATCAAGGAAAGACAAATTCGATATGGGCGGGTTCGTTCGGCAACTCCACCGTGAGAAGTATCTTTGATCATTTCCAAAAGGGCTTTTGTAAGAGACTGTAGACCAAACTGCTCGAAATAGCTTGTTCGAGAGGATAGTAGAGCCTGCTGCCCGTCTGAGGCGCCACCATGGTCTTGGTTGTGTTCATTTTCGTTGCCTGCTGGCTCAGGACCAAGGAGCCATGCCCATAAACGACGATTTAAGCTCATATCTCGTCGGGTGACTACTCCAACAGCCGCTCTCAAGAGAAGTTCCAGATCACCAGGTTTAACAAGAGACTGTAACACTTTGGAATTGAGGGGCAGATGAGACACAAGTAGATCAAGAAAGCCACGCTGGATCAACAGCTGCTCATCAGAAAGTCCACTGGCAAAACATCTCACCAGCAAACCTGGTTCTGGAGTCGTAACAATCGCAAGAATCTCACTGCTGATGCCGCCGTGCTCTGTACCATTCTGGTCATTATTCTCGCTGGATGTCATCGCTATATCTGAACCCAAGACAGGCAGATTTCGCACCAAGTAGGCTAAAGCACCAGCACGGCGGCCATGGCTTGTAACAGAAGCTAAAAAGAAGCACTGCCAGAAGAAGTCGTCGCCCGTGGCATGTTGCTCCGTGAGAGTAACACTATCTGTTGGTCGAATAGCTTTTTTAAAGCTTCCGACCAGTCGCATAGTTCGGTCGAAATCTTCGCTAGTTTCATCTTCTAAGCCGGGTAACAATGCTAATATTATTGATTTCATAGCTGGACGCAACGATCTGGAATCGACACCCGTGAAATGACGCTCAAGAAGGTCGAGAAATGGCGACCGCACGGAAAGCGATGCAAAAGAGAGAGTGGGTGCCAATCCGGGAAGATATAGAGGGAGATCTCGCGAGAGCCCATCCTTCCCAATCGTTTCAAATACATAATTATAAACTTCGAGCGCCTTCTGGTGTACTCCCGAGGGCAAGGACGGGTTTAAGCATTGTGATAGACGTTTCGCGACGGTAATTTTGGAGGGAATAACGGTGCTGGCGGGTGGTCGAGCTTGCAGACTCTATCCAAGAATGTCAGTATATCATGCTGTAAACGAAATATCGGGGTTGTATCGCGGCGATATCTGACCTTGAGGAGCCTGTTTAAGAAGGATATGTAGTCAGCCCATTCCTCTAGAGCTGTTTCGAACAAGAGCAGCGCTTTGTCAACTCCGCCAGCGTATCGACGGTATGCCTTGTCCTTAATCGGGGCGTCTCCTAGAGTCTCTGGATCAGCAAAACGATCAAGAAAAGCCATTCCCAAGAAGGCCTACCCACCTCCGCCAAGTTGATTCCTCCATTGCCGCGGAATGGGCGAGTCCCGCCCAGAACTCTCTGGCGATCCGGAGCGTACGCCAGGACCCAGTTCAAGCGCCATTATGCCGAGCTAATTGGTTCATGGGTGGGATCAATGGCAGCAGCGTTTGGAGGTCAGAAAGCGAGTCGCATAGCGGCGAGGGACAGCTGTAGCTACAATGCAGTTGCCGGACAGCTTCACGATGATTCGTTAGAGTTGAAGTCGTCCAGAAGGCTACGTTTCAGTGGTTGCGCCCAAAACGCGGGAGTCGACAGAGCTAAGGTGCCGACATACGTAGCCAACCCCACTATAGGTGCTTGATTGGCACCAACTGACGCAAGGCTACAGGCACCGGCGGCCGAGTACGTACCGGCCACAGCGGACCAGACAGCGCTTCGGAGCTTTTGCTTCTAGCTTCGAACTTCCTCCACTGCTCGTGCTACAGCATTTGATCCGCCTGCCTCTCATTGTCGCCGCGACCAAAGCGCAATGGCATGATGGATAGCAAGGCTATCTCGATAGCAGCAAGATCGCGCAACCTTCTAGCAATTGCTGGATGAGTGCCCCTTGTGTTCCGCCCTCCTTGAGATGCAACAGAACTGCGCGCCACGATGGGACAGGAGAGCGATTCCCCCGTCGAGGAGCAACCCCCTCCGCTCCCACCTCGACCACACGCGAGGAGCATGAGCAGCGCCGTAGACCAGAAATCCTTTCTGGGCGAAGCGACGACCGCTATCACACCTTTAGAGATCCAGACTCTGTCCTTCCCCGACGGGACACGAGGGACATTCTCCTCGCATTCTCGGTCTGCGTCGACACCGACAGGCAGCGGCTATACGTCTCCCAATTACCGACCGAGCAGCTCGGGGGGTGATGGCGACGATGCCGCCAGTATTATGAGCTTTGCGCCGACGATGCGCCCGGTGGGAGACATTGCCAGCCTGTTGACGTCCTCGCTCAGTAAGAAGAGCGCCGCATGGAATCTGCTAAAGGCGCAAGCGGCAAATGTCCAGCCGTTTGAAAAGCATTACAGAAGCGCCGATGACCGGCTCGCCGACTTCGAGAAGGAATTTGCTGCGCTTCCCGACGAAACAAACGAGTACTTCAAGGACGACGAAAGGTTAGCCATTTGGCGTTCGAAATTGAAGCAGTACATGATCCTATCT
Organism: Trichoderma sp. 2475; assembly: GCA_038502285.1. Classification (NCBI taxonomy): domain Eukaryota; kingdom Fungi; phylum Ascomycota; class Sordariomycetes; order Hypocreales; family Hypocreaceae; genus Trichoderma; species Trichoderma sp. 2475. The sequence continues at coordinate 70,416 of JARPVV010000016.1, forward strand.
TCCGCCGGCAAACCCATCTGGAGCCGACACGGGGACCTCAACCTTATCAATTCCTCCATCGGAGTAGTACAAACTATCATATCTTTCTACGAAGGGTCCAAAAACCCTCTCCAGGGTTTTACAGCTGGCAACACCCGATTTGTGGTATTGACTCAGGGACCGCTCTATTTCGTCGCTATCAGCAAGCTTGGAGAGAGCGACTCACAGCTACGAGTGCAGCTGGAGGCTTTATATATGCAAATCTTATCAACACTTACTCTACCTTCTCTAACCAACATTTTCGTGAATCGGCCGTCCACCGACTTGCGCAAACCGTTACAAGGAACCGAAGCTTTGCTGTCATCACTGGCAGACAGCTTCACGAAAGGGTCTCCTTCAGCATTGCTCAGCTCTTTAGAATGCTTGAAGCTGCGCAAGTCGCAGAGGCACACAATCAACAATACGTTTTTGAAGTCAAGAGCCGACAAGCTGCTATACGGGCTCATTGTAGCAGGCGGCAAGCTTGTCAGCGTTATCCGGCCACGGCGTCATTCTCTACATCCTAGCGATCTCCAGCTCATATTCAACATGCTCTTTGAGTCAGAAGGCATCAAAGCTGGAGGCGGCGAAAATTGGATTCCGCTGTGCCTGCCGGCCTTCAACAACAAAGGCTATCTATACATGTATGTCAGCTTTTTCGAGGGTGTATCGGGCGAGCAGGCGACGGCACCCGCTGCGGCCGTGGGTCAACCGGTGGACGAAGAGATTGCCATGATCCTCATCAGCGCAGACAGAGAAGCATTTTTTAGCCTCAAGCAGATGCGAGACGACGTTGCGCAGCAACTAGCGAAAAACGGCAGCCTCGCCATCATCCGAGACGCCGCTCGTGCTGGTCGCCCGAGCATGGCGCAGATCGCGCCGGGAAGCCCTATTTGCCATTTCTTGTTTAAGTCGCGAGCGAATGTGCAATTCTGCATGTCAAACTTAGAGCCGACTTTCAGCCATCCTGTAAAGAGAAGACGTCTTATGACAGTATACCACGAGCTGCAAGCCTCAACACACGCAAAGAATGCGCATCTCAAGATTTTGCAATGCGTGAGCGATGATTCTACGTCTCTTGCTTGGCTCACTCCTGCTTTTGAATTCTACTGCATTGGTGGGCCTAATTTGTCACGAGCAGCAATGGCGCAGGGTGCAAATAAGATTATGCAATGGATTAAGAGAGAAGAGAACCGATTGTTCATCATTGGCGGCGGTGTATTTTAACACCTTTCTTTGAGTTCATAAATCATTATCATACAAATTGCAATATTATCCAGCCGTCCCTATCCAGTGCCACTGCCTTGCCTCGCATTACTATCAACGGTAATGTTAGTAGAGACTGAAGCTGCAGGTTGCTGTTTTTTTTTTTTTTTCCTTGAGCCGTATCAATCTGTTGTTGAGTGTTTTTTCCTTCTCTTTATTTCTTTGTTCCTTGTTCCTTGTTGCCGTCCAATGTTTCCTTTGTGGTCCTGTTTTAAGCCGGCTTTGTAATTTCGGCCACGGTGATGATGGTTGAAGGTTGAGAGTGATTGTTGCGTTTGCCGTATGCCGTCTCCATCGGTAAGGTGCTCATCCTCCTGGAAGCCCTACTTGGGGGTGGTCGTAAATCAGAAAAGCCTTCGCCGGGGTGTGTAGGGCGCTGTCGTTTAATGGTCAACGATCGCTTGGCCCATTGCAGTACCTTGTCGTTGACGCTCGCCCGGCGCTTGGGCAATTGCACCCAGCTGTCATCGTAGCTTCGCTGAGGCGGCGGTGGAACTTTGTCTTTGCTCTCCACATAGTAGGACGTCTTGGGAGGCGGAGGGTCCAGGAAAGACTCGGAGAAGGGGGCGTCAAAGTCCTCGTGGAAACGAGGGCTGCGGATGGGGCTGCGTGACTGGAACTGGAGATCCGGCTGACTGGCGACGGGCATCAAGAGGTGGAAGTCTGGTTTGCGGGAGGCCATAGCGAAGGTGGTTGTATTTTTTTAAAGGTAGAAATACTGAACTGAACTGTCAAGCGAGCGTGTTATCAAAAGAGTGTGAGGGTTTGAACGACGGTGGCAAATCAATTGCTGAGAAATAGGAAACTTCAGGTCATTGACGCAGACGGGGGCGAGATATATGGCCACTGCAGGTGGGATGTTTTGGCTACAGGGACGAAGAGCTCTCTTATAAGTCGTGTGCTACGAGGTGCTCAGAGCTTAATCTCCCTGGAAACGTGACGCTGAGACGTTTTTTAATTTGGAAAGTTTAAAAAAAGACTGGCGGTTGACGAAATGAAAGAAAAACTCTATAATGTCTCTCGGAAGGGCGGGAGGACATTGGGGAAAAACAGAGACGGGCGAGCGAAGGGAACAGAAATTTCAACGCCCTATGACTCTCCAGTAGTGTAGCCAACGAGCAGCGCAGGAATTATTAACAGATGCAGCTAATGGCCCGTACCACCACGGCGTTGAAAGGATTGCCGCATGTCATTATCCACAGTGCCCCTGACTAGAGCGCGTCGTGCTGGTGGAGTTGCGGGGGGCCAGCCACTCAAGATCCAAGCACGTCCTGTAGGGCCCCTCCCTAGGGGCACTGGGGCGCTAGGGTTCAGGCCCGGTAGCGGCCGGCAGAGGCCACGCAGGGCACGCTGTGGCCTTGGAACGGTGCTGGATGGGTGGCCTGGCCTCGCACTTGTGATGCCGAGGGACCTGCGTGCCAAAGTCTAATGGGCCATTCAACAAGCAGCTCGTGTTTGCTTGGGACTTGGTGTTGGAGTTTTGGTCTCTTTGTTGCTGTTATTGTCGTCATTTCCAGCTGAGCGAAGCTGGCAGACGCGCTCATCTCGTTGGCCGCAAGACCTACCACCGCTTGTACCTGTTGCTGTCCATCTCTTCAAATTTTAATCTCCGATCATGTTTCTAGAACAAATGTCCCGAACCCAAAGACAGACCCAACCGCTACGCTATCGTCGGTACCAGTAGTACAAGCCGTTAGAAGGGTCCTGTGCCGCAATTGCTGGGCGTGGCAGGCTGGCAAAGCAGTTCGAAGATAGAGAGGGGGCCCCTGCTCATGAAGCACGTGAGGCATGCGGGCATGGGAAAATCATTTCGCCAAAGTGCCCGCATAAACGAGGAGAGCATCACCTGTCATACGTGTGATTAAAGCGCACGTCCACTACGCCGTAGTCGTACTAAGGCGAAACGGCAGCATCTAGGCGGGAAAAAACAAACATTTTGTTGAAAACACGACAGAGTTCAGCTACGTCTCGGATAAATGCAGGGCTGCACCGCGATTGGCCGAAAGATGGACCCGGGTCCTGGTTCCTGGTTCCTGCGCTTGCGAGGCCGTCTTGTCATAACAAAATATGCTTTCAGCTGTTCGAGATGGCTGCAGACAACAACGACATTGTGGTTGATTCTGAAGCAATAGCACCATCTACTGGCTCCACGTGTCTGTGCTATGACCTCATAAGCATGGTTTTAGTTCGCATGGAGGGCTGCGTTACGAGACTGTAAAGAGCAATAATGCTCGATGCTCAATCTAACCAACAGAGCGTAATACTGTACTAGCAGCACACACATTGTTGTTTTTAGAGGCCACATGATGGCAGCAATGCCTGGGAAACCTCAGTACCACAGGCATTCTCCCGGGGCAACATCAACAGGTTTAAACTCTAAAATGACTCTTCTTGAAACTACAAAGCTGATGGATGCCAGATGATTTCGGCAGTTCGAAAGTTGCTGTTTATCTTGTAAACTATTATGAAATAATCCAACGAGTTCAAATTGCATGTCCAGGGTAGCGGACGATTTGTTGCGGTCCATGTACTGAAATGCTGTCCTCGGTCCTTTTTTCAGCGACGATCCCAAGTACTAATAACACCTTCCTTTCATCAGCCATATCCACGATCTGCCGTCTGCCTATTCTCAGGCGGCAGCATGTTTTTTCCAGCGCTCTATGATACTACATCGAAGTTCTGACGCCGTTATTAGCATACACTCATTCAAGAAATACCTCTAGAATACATCACGATACACGTATTCCTATACTTCCGGGCAGGTACGCCCGTGTGCCCTGGTACATGCCTGCATTCCAGTGAAAGTGATTCATCGCAACTTCCTCCTCCACTAGCCCTCATATCTCATGCTGCCAGATGGACTTTCCAGTATGCATCGCGTCTTTCTCGCCAAGATGCCGACGCCTAACCAGGCTTCTTTGCCGTGGTCCGCCCTCTTCACCTGAAAATGTTTGTACCAAAAGTGCTGGTCGCCTCGCCGCATCTTCTTGGAGTTGGTTTACAGTTCTCGTGTTCTGGAGGTTTTTGATTTGCAGGTGTCGGCCCATCACCTTTGGCTTTTCTTCTTGTTCTCCTTCCTGAGCCCTTCTATTTTATCTTAATGTGTATGAGAGTTCGGCCGTGCCCATCCAATCACAGCCAGGACTTGCTGCGTTCCCATGGACGCTGCTCGATTACGACAGAGATCTGCCAGTCATTCTTCGCTGCGCAGCCAGTATCGATATCAAACCAGAATGATCAACTACACCAACCCTCGTCCGCCCGCTCAGAGGCACCCGTTACGCAGAGTCAACGAAAACCCCGCTCTCCTGCGCTGCCCTGGTCCTTTGGAGAGCATGCTGAAGACCACCACCGAGACAGGTGACATCGGCATCTTTTCCATCAGGCCGAATTCCTCTTCGGCGCCCTTCGATCGACCACACAGATCCAGATCGCATTCAAGAGACGTGGATTTGTTGCTTCCGGCACGCTCATCGGGCTACGATGAAAATTACTACTACCACCACTCAGACGACCATAAACGACTGCGACCATATCGCGACACCACGTCCGAAATCATATCTCTCTATGGTTCTGAAAGTCAGCACACTCTTTTGTCGTCAGTGTCCCCAGCCAGTCTTGAAGATGATCCCAGGTCGTATTCAATGACTACAACCAGCTCAAAACGAATTCCTTCCCAGAAATCTACAGGTACACTGCAAAGCCAATCCAGCGGAAGTGGCTTTCAACGTCCAAGATCCCCCTTTCCATACCCAACCCGATTGAAGCGCCCCGGAGTTCGCCCAGCTTCTCCAGCTCTAAGAGAGAATGGGGATATTGACTACAGTAGGATGGTTGAGCTAGAGCGTTTTTCTCAAGTAGGCCTCCAACTAAAAGGCTCATACAGGAATCCCTTCCTTTCTGACATCTTCGCAGAGAACTATTCACGGGTCATACAAACCTACTTATATCCACGGCTCTCGAAGGCCACCTCCGCTTTCCCTTCGTGCGGAGGCCAATAGATCGACAACCTCTCTGCCGTCGAGACCACTGCACTCACCTCATTTTTATCCGCCGGGATCTTACCATGCCAGACCGCCCAATCCCTCTATGGCGTGGATGCCTAGGCAGCCAAGTAGAAACCAGCCATATGCCACGGATCAAAGCACTCGATCGGCCAGTCTTACATCCATCGTTGAGATGTATGATAAACCAATAACTTCAAATCAAAGTTGTGCGCCTCCTCAATCGACCGGCTCTATTTATTATGACTACAGTGAACAATTTGAAGACCGGCCACCTTGGGACATTGACGTTGATGTGCCGCTTCACCCTATACCACAGAGAGCTGAAAATATTCGCCAATCCCTGCTGTTAATGGACGATATCCAAGGACGGTTTGATATTGGTGAAGATGATACTGACTCATCTGAGTCTAATATGCAAGAGGCTGAGAAAGACTTGATGGAGCCTTCGCGCCTATCAAGCACTAGGGAACGTCAATCTCAGGGAACAGAAGCAAAGCGGCTGACTCTCCTGGATGAACATAGCGCCACGGGTATTGAATGTTCTGATTTATTGAATTCTATTGAGATTGCTTTAAACTCTATATCTGATAAAGAGCAAAGTCAACCGCCAGCTGTTTCAAATGAAGCGCTGCCAATCACCGAAGCAGATACTGTTGAAATGGGTTCAAGGATGAGCGGTCCAGCTTCTACGAGGTCCATCTCGCCTCTGGAAAGTTCTTCTAAAATCTTAGATTCTAAAATCTTAGAAGCAAGCTTTGATATAGAGGAAGACCTTCGAAGCCGGCCATCGTCTCAAAATGGCCGTATTTCGAAGCTACGATATTCGCTAGATCCCGCACTGTCCGACTTTGCTTCTGTTCTATCTTCTTTTGATCGCATAGGAAGAGTGTCAAATTTGAAAGACGACGACGTCCAATCCAGTGACATGGGAAAGAATGATACATATGTATATCAGCAAGGCGAGGCAGAGGCGGTTGCTTTGAAGAGACTGAGCGAGAGATCGCCCCCGCCGTCTTCGAACAAGGCTTGTATGGGGGAGAGACCGAATCCAAAATGTCACCGACGACATATCGCAACAATGATGATTAGTACGACTGGCGTTGTTTCGGATGGCTTTTCCAAGAAAAGCCCTAGGCGAGAGGACAAGTTGCCAATTCTCTCCCCAGAGCCCATCTCGCCTGTACGCGAGCTTAGAGTCAAGGAGAGTATCCCTCAGCTGATGAAATCTTTACCTCCGTTGCCGAGGGAAGCTCAAAAGCTCTCGGGATATGGCACTGTGGGCTTATTACCACTACCTAGTTGCCTGGGGGACGAACCTTTGATGCCAAGCAAAGTTGGGCCTTCAGGTATGAACCAGAGATTTTCGTTCATTCCCTTGGCGGGAAGCTCGCAAAACATACAGTCAAAATTCAGCACAAGGGCTGTGGCATCATCTCCTTCACATCGAATCATGGGTGATGCAGCATGCTCCGTTGCAGCCAGCAGGCCATTGTACAATGTCTTGCAAGATTATGGACATAGCCCAGCGGGGCAGCCAAAACTCAAGCTCAAAGCATCATATAGCCAACTTGATCCAGTCCAACCTAGTCAGGGCAGCCCTTCTCCGTATAGCAATCGATTGAAACAGTGCAACTCACTCGCAGAGTTGGCGCCCTGCGACAAGAAAGATGCCGCGGACGAAAATTTCAATACGCCTATGGGTGGCAGAACACAAGTATCGAACTGTGACTCCAACAGCGGCAGTTCAGCCAAGGCAGACGAGAAGTCTACTCGATTTCAATCGTCTCCTCAGCCGTCAGATCAGTTCAATATTCCTTATCCGCCATCCCCCATCCAAACTGCAGTTTACTCAGGTCCTGATGCACCAAAGTTTGGAGCAGCTCTGACCAAAGCGCACAGCTATGATATCAGTTCGAGTGAGCCATGTGGGCTGCGAGGTAAATTATCGATGCTCCGGCTGCAATATGTCAGCCCGCAACGGCCAATTACCGCATCAAATGAGAACAGATCTATTCCTTCTTTGGGTGAAAACAGATTCTCTACGGTCCCCACCGCAGCTGGTAAGAGGACAGACATCACCTTTGGAGAAATGGGTAGCAATAAATACCTGCCACGTCTACCTGACATGGATAAAGCAGAATGGCGTATAAAGAGGTGGGCGAAAGATGTCAAAAAGGCTGTTCGGCTATATGTGAAGAAAACATAGGATCGATCTCTCAAAGCGAACCCGTGATAACAGAGCCATTACCAGTTGGAACTTGGCAAAGGTTCTGGATGCGGTGGTCAGCAAAGGTGCCACGGCGATTTTGGGCGCTTTGAGCAGGGTAAACAGCAACACGCTACAAGTGCATTAACAATGTCAACGGAGATGTACGACTATGAGGGAGAGATGGGTGAAGAGTGGAAAAGGGGCATATAGAAGACGTGCGGAGTACCACGGAAGGTTTGTAGGAATATGCATGTATTCTAGTTTACAGAAATATTTAGAGCAATTATGCCTAAACGTTTTAAGGTAGTGATACACCCACTTATTAGGTCTTGATAAGGTGCAATCTAACTTGTTTTCGCCTTTTTACTCCAAAAGATTTACGAGGCACATACAGTTAGTCGAGATTTAGTACCGGCGAACGAACTAGTAGGTGTCTTGCTGTGAAGGCGGAGGCGCAACTCCGTCTCCATCAACGCGACTCCAAGATTTAGCATTAACACTAGCAGATCCACGACACAGGTGTGGATCTTTATACTCTGGGGTAAATAAGCAATTACAAGTTTATAAATGGAATTGCGTGTCAGGAGCTTTACGGCGAGTGGTAATCGGAGTTGCTTGTGGTATATATTGTCCTATGAATCCAAACTTGGTTGCGAAAAAAAGATTTGATGGTCTCAATACGAGCTTCGTATAGAAGCATATTTAGATGCAAATGGTTCAACTTTCGATAATAACAGGGCAGCAAGCCCGACTTGCATCTCGAAGCAACAAACACACAACATCAACATCAGGCCTAGCACCTGGATATTTGCAAGCCAATCTTATCATATTGCCGTCTCGATACGCAAGCGATTTCCGCAACCTTTGCGCCAGAAACCCAGTCCCATGCCCGCTAATCGCAGAGTCTGCAGCCACGGGATGTGGTGATGCAGTGATTTCTCATCTCAAGACCCTCCGCGGCGACGAGATTCTCGGCAAGGGGAGCGACCTAAGACAAGACGCACCGCGATACATGGTATACAAGGATTCAAAATTGGAGAAGAGTCACTGCAGCGATGTCACGGCGGAGTGGACGAGCGACCATGTTGCGTTTCTGATCGGCTGCTCATATTCCTTTGAGGCGGAGCTGACTGCGGCCGGACTCCCACCACGACAAACAATATTGGGGAGAAACGTGCCCATGTATAGGACGACGCTGCGGCTGTGTCCGTCTGGGGTATTTCAGGGAGGTACATATGTTGTGTCGATGAGGCCGTATAAGCGGCGGGATATCGAGACGGTGAGGAACATTACGAGGAGGTTTGGGGCTACGCATGGGGAGCCGCTGGATTGGGGGTGGGAGGCGGTGGAGAGGCTTGGGATTAGGGATATTGATGGGCCGGAATGGGGGGATGCGCCGCTGGATGGGGATGGGAAACGAGCGTTTGGGGGGATGAGGAGAAGTGAGGCTGGAGGTGATGGTGGAATTGAGGATGAGGATGAGGATGAAGAGATTCCGGTGTTTTGGGGCTGTGGAGTAACGCCGCAGGAGGCGGTGATGAGGGCTGGGCTAGAGGGAGTGGTGATGGCTCATGCGCCGGGGCATATGCTGGTGCTGGATGCGCGAGATGAGGATATTGCAAGATGATGGGGTTGGTGATGGTGATGATGATTTTGGGTTGATGGCTTACATTGAAGTCTTGTAAGTCACGATGGGGCGGCTATGTTTTCGGTAGTTTGGCTGCACTCTGATCTCTCTGTCTCCATCTATTAGCCTTTATTATGCATCGTGTTTAATATTTCCTTTACAGAGGCACAATCGAGCGAATGATTCAAATATTCAAGGTTGATTGTTGATGACGTCGAGTTCCGTATCAATTTAACAAGCCATGTGGGCGGCACCACTATTAAGCGACCTAGCGTCGGAGATGGTGGCCGAGTTTCTCACGTGGGTGCCTCTGGAGCCCATTCCCGGCGAGCTGCGCTGGTTTTTTACTGCAATCCATAGCGCTAGCAAAGGGCTGAAGAGGCGCCATCTTGGAACGTCTACCTGGGTCTTACCATCTGATGCATCTCTCGTCTCTCACGTGGCACGATTCCTCTCCTTCATCTCCCGAGTTGTCAAAGACGGAGAGAAGAAGAAAGAGATCGACAGCTACTAGCTAAACCTTCTGTCTACTATACTAGCAACCACTTTGATATACCTGGGCACACTTTCTGCCAATCGGAATCTGGCCACTGGGCCAAAACAGCGGCGCACGATGGAGGAACCCCTCCTCGGAGACTCTGTCAAGACGTCGTAAGTCTCACAACTTCAGCCTTGCCAAGCCCGCTACTAACACGCCAACCGTTCAGCTGTGAGCGATGCCGTCGCCGTAAGGTTCGTTTTGGTTATCTCTTATATGAAGTGGTCTCAAATCTTTTGAAGCTTATATTTTGATTGTAGATAAAATGCGATCGAAAGCGTCCCTGCACCAGATGCGCCAAGGCGGGGACTGAGTGCGTCCTCCAAGGCATCGGAGAAAAGCAACGGTAAGCAGAGGCTGAAGAAAAAGCCATTTCTAGTCTGCTGACAACGACTTCGAAAACAGACCTGTTTCAAAGAGCTATATTCAAGCCCTGGAAGGCCAAATCACCGCGCTTGAGCAGGTCATCCGTAAGCTCGCCGTCGCGAACGGCGACGAGCGAGATCAGATCATCTCGGATCTATCATTGGCCACGGAAGCTCCCAGTGTCTCCCCACCAGATGGCGGACAGGCCGATCCCGAGTCAGATGCCGGCCTTGCGGCTGCGCGGGTCAAGTCTGGACAGCTGAGGCGACTGAGGGGAGACCTCGCGACTCAGTTCTTTGGAGGCACAAGCGCATTACAGATACACTTTTCAAAGGAATCATCTCCGGGTGCGACGGGTGCTATGGGTTTGGATTCTTTGGCCATATCGAAAGAAGGCCCAGATTCTTCTATCAACCAGAATCTCACCAACAACAACGGGGGTCTGGGCGACTTGTATGGCTACATTAATGACTTTGGCCTAAAGACTGCCTCTTTCCAGTATGAGCCCCACCACGAAACTTCCCAGAAGCTCATGTCGACCTTTTTCTTGGAGATTTATCCATATTACATGGTCGTGTACCGCGAGTACTTTTTACGGGACTACGATGTCGGATCTGGCAAATACTATTCAGACGTGCTGTTGTATTCAATGTGCGCCCTGAGCGCTCTACAGTACGATGACATGCTCAGCCTTTCCGACGTCTTTTCGAACCAGGCCCAGACTCTCCTTTACTCTACCCTTGATAGTCCTGACCTGACGACTCTCCAAGCCCTTGTTCTACTTGGCTATCGTGAGATTGCTGTCGGCCGAGCATCCAAGGGCTGGCTGTTCTGCGGCATGGCTTTCCGCCTCGCGCACGAAATGGGCCTCCATCTTGATCCGACCAACTGGGAGGAATCTGGCGAGTCAAGTGGCGAAAGAGAGATCTTGCGGCGAGTCTACTGGGCTGCTTTCATGGCCGACAAGCAACTCAGTCTCTACTTTGGCAGGCCTCCGGCTCTGTACCCCGGCGAGTCGGATGTGCGGAATACCATTCGGCTGCGATATCCCCCTGGTTGGCAGGGTCTCCTTGAGACGTACATTTGCAAGGGAGCGTCAGCAAATGAGTGGGATAACGGCGTTGCGCTCGTGGGCTCATTCATCTACAGGGCGGAATTGTCCAAGATTATTCACGTCATCATCACTGACTTGTTTGAGAATCGGAGAGGAGGTGCAGACCCAACCATAATCGCGACCAAGACGCGGAGAATACATGTGCAGTTGACCAAATGGCTCTCAAATCTCCCCAGCTTTCTGCACTGGAACCAATGGACGGTAGGCCAGGTGCCCCAGGTCGTTTTACATCTTCAGTGAGTTTTTACTTATGAGTTGTCCTCTGCATTCGTTCAATTCTTTCACGATGACTGATTATTATAATTTTTTTTCATCGATAGCATGGTGTTTCACACCATCATGATAATTCTCCATCGGCCCCCGTCGCATATGTTTGAGAAGCCAGGCATTGCTGAGAGCGAAGACGTGGAAATCTGCTACGAATCTCTGCAGGCAATCCTACGTCTCATGCGAACCTTTTCTCGCTACTACCGCTATAGGTCATTGCCCTTGGATTTTGTGCACACGCTGTCCACCGCCGCAAGCACAGTCATGATGAAACGCTTCCTGCAGAAAGCGTCGTGGAGCGACCCGGACATTGAGCGTGCGCTGTCGCTCATCACGCTGGCCATGGACGAGATTCAAAACACCTGGCCCTGCGTGCGAGAGGTTAGGGATGTGCTCCTACAGGCCCAGCAGACGCAGGCGTCGATGCCGCCGGAGGATCCTCTGGATGCGCCGGATTTGATGGGTGGGTTCGAGGTGAACAGTGAGTTCTTTGCAAACCTGGGAGACGGCGATATTGGTACACTTCTTACAGACGAGTTCTTGAGTGCGCAACCCCCGGAATTGGGCCTGGAACCATTTGATTTCAATCAGATGCCAGGGCCTCCTTGAGGAGCAGGTTTACTGCGTTGAGTCTTGTACTCTGGAAGGCTAGATTTCTACTATACCCATTTACACAACCCTGCACCACGCCATCTTCATCTCTTACATGGACCCGACTAGCAGCAGCACGACCACAGCACATAACTTGTGGGAAAAAAAAAAATGGTTCCGCGACAAGACAGTGCATCGCTGCTCTCAAAAGATCCATGGCAAAAGGCCCCAGTTAAAGCCACTAGTAACGTTTGGCAGCCCAGAAGACTGGAGAGTATAGTCAAAAGTGATGGATCGGACAAAGTTGCTCGGATAGCCAAGGGGATGATGCCATGCGGAGCCGTGCAGATCTTTTGAATGCTTGGGGAAAGGGTTGGGTGATTCACCGCTACGTGCGCAGTCAAACAGAGCTGTCAGAAGTTTTGAGCGACATGCCGGCAGGGCCTGACTTCGGTTGAATTCCCAGGAGATGGAGACTTGTCCCACAGTCAGAGTGTGACACACGGGCATTGTTCCGCGCAGATGACTATAAAACAAAGTGTCCAATGGTGGGAGGTTTTATCTGCACTGAAAAGGGATGAAACAAGACATAGTGATACTCAACGACCAAGGATTCAATTCGATGCCTGGACATGGAAAGATTTGGCAACAGTATCAAGTCTTGCAAATTCACACATATATAGGCATCAGTTTCATCGTTGTAAAGTGACGGGAGAACAGTAATGGCGTAGGTGTCTCATAAATTAGGCAAGTAAGCGGTCTTATTCTCTTGATCGAGATACGAACTACGAGATTGTATTGCGTATCAGCCGTAGAATTACTAATACGCCGATTAAATCCGCATCCCTGCCGTATGCCCCAATCTGCTCTCTATACGGAATATGTGCAAGGACTCAATTGACGCTTTTATATGCCTTGTTCGCCGATCGTGTTCAACGCGGTGAATGTGACCGAGAATGCTCAGGGTGGAAGCACCGCGCTGCTAAATATAGCAAACGATATTGCCGAGCCGAGGCCCTGCGTGCCCATGGACAGAGCCACAGTTTTCAATATTGATTTCGCTCCTTCACTGGTCTTTCCAGGTCTCTTTTCGCGAATCTCGTAGCATGCTTGGAATCAAGCCTGGCGATGCCTAGGGCAAGAGATGCAGCGATGAGCACGTTGTACCGCAGAGGCGATGCTCCCCCATGTGATGCTAAATGTTTTGGGTGATTACATGCTGGTACGTGATTACATGAAAGGAGCCGTGGCTTTTCCTTATGTGCTTGCTAGCTCAGCATCTGCCACGCCGGGCTAAAAAAAGGAACACGCCGGATGAGCTGTGACGGGACGCGAGGCTTATTTAGGCCAGTGCCAATGCGATAGTTTATTATTTGGGGACTGGACGCTTGGCTTGGGGGAAATGAGGCTGATGATGCTACAGTCGATGGTGCGATTCATGCGCGCGTTCTGGAAAGCATCTGAATAGGTAGCTAAGTACTGTAGGCCTGCTCGTGCGTACTGCTTATACGTCTTACAACATTCAACGCGCCAAGATCTCTCCGGTTGAGCAAAAAAGCAAGGGCCCTTTTTTGGAATCAAGACACAAAACGAACATGGTTGGCAAAATCCAGGTGCCTAGAGCTTTCTTGTCGTCCCCAGCGGGGGCTGGCATATCTGCACGGCGTGCCCATCAATCGGCTCTTAGCGGAACTCGCCCTGACAATCGCTCCCCTTGTCGTGGTAGCATTCTAGATGTAGCATGTCGGTCAAATCCGTAGCTTGACGGCCCCGAAAGGGATCTGCCGTGGGTGCTGTCTGGGCATCTGTGCATGCAACCTGCAGATGGGATGTGGCTCCGTGAAGAAAAAAAAAAAAGACTGGAGATTGTCTGGCTGGCTGCTTGTAGATACTCTGAATAGCCAAGAAGGAGATGAGAATGCTCAAGGTCACTTAATTCTAGTACTTTACTATCATCCTTATTACTTTATTTTTCCCCTTTTGCAGCAGCAGACTGCATTGTCTTCTGAAGCATCATGTTGCCCGTTTAGGTCGTCATCCTGCTGGGGACCTGTCGAGTTAGCCTAGGGCCCCAGCGCTGCCCAGCTTCTACTGCTGGCAGCATGTTCAGCGCTAGCAGGGTGCCATGGGGCGCATTGCGGACGCTAGAATCCGGAGCTCAGCTTCGACAGGTCGGAGCCTTCCAGAGCGCTCATGGCTCATGTACCGTGCCGTCCGGTGACTCGTGTCAGCGCACTGCAGGCGGAGTACCGGTACGTGGAATCTGCAATGGCGGCCGTGCTACAGTACTGCCGTACGAGGTAGTCGTCCCGGCTTGCGACTGACTTGTACTAGACATCTCTCAGCCACGCTTCCTCCTCATCAGCGCTCCCTTTTCTTTATTCTGCCGTCTTTTCGTTTCGCAGTCTCGTCTTCTTCTTTGCTGTTGTTGTAGCGGTTGCGCAGTCGTTTTTCGCGTCTTCGTTTAGCGACACAGCGAGTTTCTGCAGCATATCTCGGACATGCCACGTCGTGTCTAAGGCTGTCCATCGATAGCGGAGCAGCGCCATGGACGACGCCTCGGCGCCGGCAGAGGCGCGACGGTCCAGCATCGAAAAGGCGCCCCTCGTCCTCGACACACCCCCGCCGTTCGACAGTCTGCCGGACGAAATCATCGAGCAGTGAGCATCCTCCCCTTTGAATTGCAGATGGCGCGGGAACGAATGGCGGGTCGCTGAGACAGATGATGATGTTGTTGTGGATGGAGATGGAAGTGGGAGTGGGAGGGAATGAGAGGGCAGAAGAAATGCTGTGAGACTAGACAAGCAGGAAAACTCTGACAGCAGCCTCATAGGATACTCCTCGCCACAGATCCCAATGGCTTCGCATCTCTCATGACCCTCAACCGAAAATGGAGAGACGTATCCCAGCGCCCGCACCTCTATCGATACCACCTCGCACGATGTCCGCCATACGCTTCGTCCCATCAAAAGCTGCCCAGTGCCGATGACGAAAACCTGTCTATCCTGCGACTGCTGTTCGCCAGCGAGATCAAGCGCAATCTCTTCGAATCCTACGTGAGGCCGAAGGTGACCGTGTTCAAGCTCGTGTCCAAGGCAATCGGCTCTTCATCATGTCCAGGAGGAGAAGGCATGGCATTCACCACGTCGCCAAACGGGCATCACGTATTGGCGTACAACTCTTCTAGGCTGTATCTTATAAATACTCAAGGATCCAAGATCGACATAAGGCGAGAGTTCAAGCTGGTTCGCCGCCCGGTATCAGCATGCGTATCCAACGACGCGAGCCTCCTGGCTGTTCTCTCCAACGAGATGCAAGTTGACATTTACGACCTGAAACAGTCCCCGCCCAAACGAAAGCAGTCCATGATTCTCGACAACAACCCGCGAACAATTGCCCTGTCGCCCTGCGGCACAGTCCTCACCGCGGCCTATGACGGCGGCATCGAAGTCCAGTCCCTGAGCCGCGGGGCGTCTCCCACCGAAAGGCGGGCCGTCAAGTGCGACGCAGTCGACGCTTTGGCATTCTCATTTGATGGCACGCAGATTCTTGGGACAACGCTTCACTCATCACCGCCGAGCACCGTCGTCATCACCGCACCATACTATGATCCCGGCGCTCTTACAATGGACGAGGGCGAAGAAAATCTCAGCGCAATGTGGACCACGTCCATTCTATTTCCCAACTCGAGTCGAGACTGCAGTCATGCCGTGCTGCTACAGGACGGAAGCCAGGATGAGGCTGCCTGGGCATTTGCATACGATCGCAGCTTTGAAAGCTTTCGTGCCGTGAGAATCGATGATTTGAGAAATGGCACCACACATTTTACTGGACCTGTGCCCAAAACAGCCTCACAAGCAAAGCTTCTTCCTTGTACGCTGCCTTCGGCTACGTACCATGGCGAGTTGGTGTCGGCGTGCTTCCACGGCAACGAGGTTTGGGTCTACGGAGTGCCTGAGGACCTCACAGCAGTGCCTGACGCAGCTCTAGCCAATGGTGATGCGTCTGGATTGGGTAGGAGAAACAGCGCTCAGAGCCATTCGTCGCGATCTCCGTCCATCAGGACGCAGGAAGTCGCTGTGCCCACAGCTGCCAGCGCTAGAGTTCCTCAATGGCAGATCCTATGTGACAAGCTGAGGAACAACTTCGTGGCGGGACACAAGACGTCAGAAATGATTGGCGTGAGCAACGTGAAATGGGTTTCGAAATTTGGCAACACTTTGCTCAGCGAACGACTTATTGTCACTGCTACAGGGGTTACAGGGCCAAGGCTCGTCACTGAAGATGAGGACTTTGACTTTGTGGATGGTGGCAGAATTGCTCTAGTTGATTTCGGCTACGCCGTCACCGACGGAACTGAAACAGAGGTGATTATCGAAGTCGGAAGCGATGATGCCGAAGTCCTCGAAGAGGAGCAACGAGATATAGAAGCCGATGTTGCCATTGTGCGACGAAGGACAGTAGCCCAACGAGGGGGGCGAGGAGGTTCACGGAGAGGCAGCTTGATACGTACCGCAACAGTCGCCGGCATTCATACTTCTCCCACTTCGTCTGCTCAGTACATTGTATCACCCATCTCACCCATATCAACTCGAAGCGCCGAGGACGACGATCCCCTTGTACCGAGGACGATAAATCGAATCCCTGTCAGCCGCCCAATCATTCAAGAGCCAATCGAAGATGAAGAATATCTATCGATTGAAGAGCAGGAGGCTCTAGATGCCCCATACGCGCACTCTAGCCCGCGATCGGGTAGCACGCTGCGCCGAGCGGCTACAGTGGCCGCTGCAAATCGTCGTCTAAATCCACGAACGGCAGACGGCCGGCCCATAGAATACCGTCGGGCAGACGGTAGGAGAGAGCACCCCCATGAGAGTGATGCGGATAATTGGGAGCCACCACCACCCCCTTATCAGAAGGAGGATCCGGGGGATACGCCCGCCTTCCTGCGCGGGCGTGCTGTGTTGGCGTCTGCATCAGTGCCAGTGCAAACACAGCCGTACCTACCAGTACAGATACCTCAGCCACCAACTTTGACGATCCCATCAAGCATTCAGCCTTTTCCGAGTTTCATCGTACCCGGTGGCGATGCTGTTGATTATAGCGTATCAACTCATGGTAGATCTGCTAGCGACTCAACAAGTGTAGTAAGCAGGCTACGGGTTGATGATAGTGTGCCTCTACCCTTATCAAGCACATCTGGACCGCTGGATCATGAAGATCTATACGGAGTATCTCCTCCAACTTCACCAGTGATGACTCACAGCCAAGACGGTCGATCTACGGCCTTGTCGCGGGATACCGTCACGCCACAACCTACCTCAGCGACATCAAATTCTTCAACGGCGGCACACGAGGTCAGCCCTGCCGCTGGAGTTGCCATGTTGCATCCTGAGTTTGATTTTGGTGGGCCAGGCCTGGGGCTCGACTCTGCGTCAATATCAACAATGGAGACTGGCGACACCTCATGTTGCCTTTTAAGGAGACCCTCTAATGCCCAAACTTGGCCGATGGCTGCTCCGGAAGAAAGAGGTGCGTCGAATGCTGAAAGCGAAACAACAAACTCAGCTCTACCACCAGCTCCTGGTTCGGACCAAATGGCCAGGCTCATCAGGAGAGCCAGCCAGGGAAACCCACTCAACTTATCAGGTAGCCTGCTCTCATCGCAGAGCACTCAGGTACAGCGGCCACAGCCGATCGGGGGTTCTTTGACTTCCACAGGAAACGAGCAGAATCCCGTAATCGACCAACCCCTAATCATCAGCACGCCGGGAGGCGTAGGCGGTGTCTTCGATCCGCCAGAGCGCAGAACGTCTCGCCGAGGTGATATGCCAATCGTAGCGCCTGTAGCAAGACGTCCACGCCCAACAGGCGGTTCTTCCCTCGCTCCCACGGTAGAGAGGCTAGAAACAATCTCCACTGGTACTGAAGCTCCGCTAGAAACCAGTACTCTCACCTTGCCGACGTGGATGAAGGGGGCACCTACCTCGCCGGGCAGGCAAACATCGAGTATGGTGAATAGACGACCCAGCCGAGCTGAGAGAAGCGCGGCAAAGAATATGCGTGACGCGAAGAAACGAGGTTGGAACGCGAACGCCAAGAAGAGGAAGGACGAGATGAAGAGAGTTACTGCCATCTTAGAGGAAGATCATAATGGCAGCGTCTGGGTGGACGTGGACGCTCCAGCTATTGCAAAGGACCATGATAAAAAATGCAGCGTTATGTAATGAAAGGGGGGGGAGATTTTCCCTCTCTTAATTTTTTTTTTAATAGAACACACAGCTGTTATGTGGAACGGACTGGTGTTGGCATATATAAGATAAAAGAGCGGGCCGTGTCAGTTTTTGTTGGTATTTTTTTTTTTGCGGGAAAAAGAAAGCCGTCTGCTTTCTGTTTGATATATAGCTTTTATGTGTTGGATATTGTCCAGACAGATACTAGCGTTGGCCTTTGTAACAGCCTTTTGTTTTGGTTTTTTTTGGTTTTTTGTATTCTTTTGTTATTTTTGTTTTGTATCGTTGAGATAATCTACCAGTAGGTAGCAGCAACATGGCGTGTTTGGGACAACCGTTGAGAAGAAGAAGAAGAAAGATAGAAAGACCAGGGAAGGGAGTTGATTCACTATCGTTAAGGAAAAGGGGTTATCTGTTCGTTTGTTTGTTTTTATCATCGGTTTTGATTTATATTACTGGCGGGCGAGGTATTGTTCGTGTGCATTTTATTTAGCACCTACTTATGTATGCATACACAGCTGCATTCGTTAACAATATATAGCTGATGGAGCATCATCTTGGAAGAATTTTATTGATAGCGTTTGAAACATCACATCTTATAATTTCCCCGCGTTGAACTCAGACTTTTGTTTCTTTTTTTTTTTTTAAACATACATGGTTACGGTGAACTATCTAACTGCTCTCCATTTTGCGTACAACTTATTAAACCAACCAAAACATTATCGCCGCAAAACCAAATCTCAGGACCATCAAGGCCTGACTAAATACATACAACCTTAATAACAAACTCGATACACCACCCCCTCAACCACGCCCTTTTTCATCGGGCACGACGAGATGCTACAATCCATCCAAGTAATATCCAAATTAAGCCGCTTGTCACGGCCGACTCTTTTTCGCTATCCATAGCTCTTGGTATATGCCTGCACAAAGGAGATAAGGAAATCGTTAAACGGACTATTTCAAGATCCATTGGTATCACTCATTCTTGTTGAAACAAAGGAAATGAAACACAAAAAGCAAATACCCCCCACTCTTTGCCCTCTTGCTGTTGGTATGCACAATTTTTAACAAGCAAGGCCCCAAAGACAAAGTGAGTTCGTGAATATGTAAAAAAAGAGGGGGCAGGGGTAAAACAGATGACTGTTGGTGACAAAGGGAACGTGTCATCGTACAATGTTTAGATGATAGGAGATGTAACATCATGATGGGCCTCATATCCTGTTGGTAGGCATGGGATCATGAACAACGTACGGATGTCCACGTCGTACGTCGTCAAGATCAGCTTCCATCATGAGATCGGTAAAAGTCGTGCCCTGAGTGTGACGCCTGTCATAGTCGCCTGGCATCATGGAAGAATCGGCAAATACATTTATGCTCTCGCTCCCGCTGGGCTCTCTGTCTCCGGGAATGTCTTGCGGAAAGACTCGGGTGCTGGAAGCTTTCATAGCCCTGATAGGAGCTAATCGAGACCCAGACTCAACGACTCCCGTCCGAGCATTCAAGTCGTCCTCTGAGCAGACAGAAGGATTGAACTTGGTAGGCGAATGATCCGAGGTGTTGGGAGAGTCGAAAGGATTCGGGATAGAAAGCCGGTGTGAATGTTGCTTCCGGTAAGAAATCCGGGGCGGTCTCCGGCTCACAAAAGACCTGATGGAGGGAGTTTTGCGGATGAAATCAGCGCGGTAGGAATTTGGCTGAAGAATAGGATCAGAGATGGTACTGCCTCCACTAGAGCCGGGACCAGGACCAGGACCGAGATGTTTGATGTTTGACTTCTCAGTGTATCCACTCTCGCTGTAGCGGTTGCGGCGGCGAATAAACAGGAACGCGATGGTTCCCACCGCAGCCAAGACAGCGCAACCTCCCACAACGCCAGCGACGATTGATATTGTCTTTGGGTTCGAAGCTTTGGCAGCCGGACTTGCAGCCGTCGTAGCAGAAGAGCCTGGCGATGAAGTAGTGGACGTAGCGACTGGCGCAACGACGACCGAAGTAGCGGCAGATGTAACAAACGCAGGTGGCGTTGACGATGGCGGATCGGGACTTAGAGAGCCGGGAAGCTGTGGAGGTGTGCCCTGATCAGCGTTTTCCTCGCACTGAGTATCTCCAATGCACCGAAATCCAAACGGACAGCAAGTCTCTGTGCCACATTTTTCCAACGGGACGTCGAAAACGTTGGTTTTGATTGGTGTTGTCGGATCTATGTTTGGATCCTGCAGGGTGGCGTTGCAGGCAATGGGCTCGATCTGTTCGCAAGTCGCGCCGATAGGACAACACATCGCAGTTGTGTCACCAGCTAATGCTAGACAGTACGTTCCCTGAGGACAGCAAAAGTTTCTGGGTAGAGTCGAAGGGCACGGCAGTTGTTTAGCAGGGCACAGAGAGTCTCGTATGAAGAGGGAAGTTGCAGGCGAGGCTGAGATGATCGAAGCCAATGCTGAAACCAGCAGCAAGAGGCGAGTAAACCGAGGCGAAGAGGTCATTATCATGCTCGCAATAGGATAACTCCAGCAGGGCACGCCGATGTTGACAGATCAATGAGCTGCTGTGCCCAGTCGAAGATACAATATGGCCTATAACTCGTTTCTTTCGATCGGTTGAGCCAGAGGAAGTTGAAGAATGTTTCCCGGCGAGGAGAGTTCCCAGGAGGAAAATAGAACTCGTTGGAAGCAGCACAACTGTTGGCCGACCAAGCAGTCGTCCAAGCCGTTGAACAGAATCTTGTGTAGAAGAAATGAAGGAAGCAGCAAGGAGCAATATTAGAATATGAGACGGGGCATGAAAGAAAACCGGGCTGTGTATGTTGTGTGTGTTTGATCAAAGAATGAACCGTGTGTGTGTGCTGTTCATACAAGTGACGCACATACACCAAGCAGTAGGAAACAAGTACCGAGTGATTGAATTAGTGTGCTAAAGAACGTATCATAAACAAGCAAATAGAGATGAAGAAAAATGCAAGCAAGAGAAGAAAATGGGAGAGAAGGAGAGAGAGAAAAAATGGGCAGAGCAAGAAGGCTGAATATGGAGTCAGTCACGTCAGGATGTGAGAAGCGCTCTCGGGCGGATTACGATACAAGGCGCACGAATAGACGCCCATCGGATGACTGTGGCATGCCCAGATTCTCCCACAAGCGCGTCTCAGAAATAGCATCAAGGTGGCTGGTCCTCGATTGCGCTCCTCCTGGGCATCCATGCTGCAATCCTGTTCATTCTATCGAGCGCGAGCACGTTTCAAGGCGGCAGCGAGAGGCATCCACGGAGCCCGCACGCCGCACGCCACATGCTGCACCGCCAGCGAGTGAATGCAGGCGCCAGGCTGTCGAAACATCGGCCCGGCGGCCTGTGGACGATCCTGGACCAGTCAAAGCGCGGCTACTGGACGGCGGCGGCACTCGACGCACGCCATCATGGCCGCGGCGCTTGCGGAGGAACCGCTGGGGAACTCCAAGTTTGCTTCGATTTTTTCTTTCTCGCTTGTTCTCACTAGAGAGCCGTTCAGGGCGTATTGCCTAAAAGGACGCACGACCAGCAGCTTGACAAGCGGCGATAGCCAGAGCGGCATCGAGTGATCGGGATTCTCACATGATGCTGAACAGCAAACAGCAAACGGCTGGCCGTCCGCCGACGGCGCTGGATGGACGATGCGTCATGACTGGGTCCAGATGCTTGGGCACCCTTGAATGCCTTGTTGGGTCTTTTTCGGGTTATGCGCTGTACGCAGCAGAGTTTGGGACAGCGCCGAGCCTCGCCCAGCCAAAGACGTTGACGATGGTGGATGGTTGAGGTTTCAGAGATAGGCGCGCTCGTCCAGGCGATTGGCGCTCATTGGGCGAGGCAAGAAACGAAACAGTGGAGGTCAGGTGCGTTAGGCGCCCACTGTAGCCGCCGAGCAGGCGCTGTGAGCGCGTAGAAGCAGGGAATACGGCGGTGCATGGACGTGTATTCTACAGGGGCAGAAGTGCGCTGTACTGAATGGGCCGTGGAGCATGCACTCCGTGTTACAGCATCAGCCGAATGCATTTTCCACGCCGGGCGCCCAAGTACGGACGGGCGCCGAGTCTACGAATAGAGTATTGGCTGTATCTAGTACCATGTAATCTGCAGCAAGACAAAGCATTGGCAGATGCCGCTGACAAAACCAGTCGACAGATGAAACAATGGCAGCAAACGAAACGCTCAATGGCGAGATGTGGCTGCAGTAGCAGTGCTACGTCCTCTCTTGGCCATTAGGATCCCCGATTAATGATGTAGTAGCCCAAAAGAGGAGATGCTTATTATTAGCAGCATGATAATACAAGACAGCATCAGCAGTCGCTTGTGCGTTGCCCCGTTCAACTTATAAACATTGAGTGGTGTATTCGTCATGCAGACAGTCATGTTCAACGCAAGTTTGCAGCCGAAACAAATTGCACATGCCAAAGTCTTTGCACAATCAAACCCCCTCATCGCTTAGTTGTTCAGTTACCATTCAATCCTCTCTACTCCGTAATTCCCTCGGCTCTCTCGCCTTCGCCCTCGTTTCCCAATCCCCACCTCTGCCCAGCACCACTCCAGATGCGACTCTACAATACAACTGCCACCCATCCTGCTGCGACCTTGGGGTTGCAAAATATCCACCGGGCTGTCTCTGTGCGGCAAGCTGCTCCGTGTTAAGTCCGCTCCGCATCTGCATGCAGAATCAACTATACTACAAGTACAATTATACAGGCAGGATGTAAAAGAGAAATATGACCAAATCAAAGACTAACACTAACACAACAAGGATGAAAAGGCCGTTATCGTTGTAACTGGATTCACAAACTTGTAGCAGCAGTGAGTATATACGTAGCAGTACATACATACATCCAGCGTCATCTTATCGCAGCAGAGTGGACGCCTCCAAGGATGCACGGGAACAGGGCCCAAAGATCCCGATGACACATCACTTTTTTCTTCTTCCCTTGTCGTTTTCTCTCTCGTCACTCTCTTCTTTGCTTGAATCTTTACCTTCTCACTGTACCCGCCAATATGGCCGTATTCTCCCCTTGCTTTATAGAAGACAAGGGCAAAGAAAGCATAAGCCAGTGTCCCACGCACTGTCTGCGGTCTTCCACTGCGAATGCAACCGTTTACTCATGATGGAGCGCCTTGAGTAAGTTTTCACTCCATGTTCCTGCATGCATGCTGCACTCACTCTCGCTCTTCCTTGCACTTGTAGCATTTTCCTCGCTCTTTGTAAGATACGACATTGCTTATATCGAACCTTTGATATACGTGTAAAACCTGTATAGAGAACCAGCCACACATTCCATCAGCCATGCTCGCGATTGCTCTCAAGGGCCAGCAAGCCTAAGCTCACATCCCCTGACCGCCGTCCACAGCTACCCCTGTCGTTTTTTTTTTTTTTTTTTTCAAAGGAAAAGGAAAAACTCGACTCTCGTTCTGTATTTGTCCTTTTCGGAGCCATCTCTTCCTCTACCGGACAATCCTTCGGTCGCTTTCTCTCCGTCTTTGCAAAGTGCCATTCTCGGCGCCTTTCAAGCACCCCGGCAGATGATCACCGATAATCAGATGAAAGCACTTTGTAATTGTCGTATTAGGTAAATCTACAAGCATTGTTTACAAGACATCTGACCAACAGCATCATCACAAAAATCATAAAAGAACTGCTTGTACCTGTGCATGCCACATGTGTCAATTGTATATCGTATGTATCTACATGGCGTCGATTAATTTATCCATCCATCCATCCCATCCTCGACAATACAGTTTAGATACCCTTCAACCGTTCTGCCATGGGCTCCCTCAGACACGCGCATCTAGATCTCGTCCAGCTGGCCACTTACACCGACACACGCCCGGCCTAGACTCAAAACGCGACATCCGCCCCATGTATGCATCGATAGTCACCACAATAGCCCATCACGCGGCCGCCGGAGCAAACTTGCCATCGACGCGCAAGTAACATGGGATCCAAATACCTTTGGTGTCCAGATAAGTCGCATCAAATGTTATTCGCTGTTACTGCACACATCACCAGCTCAGCGGCCACCGCTTTAGGCCGCACCGCCACTACTGGCTAAGCCTCACTACGTGGCGACTTTTTTCAATGTCATGCCAACAGCAAAATTTACAACAAGTAAACAATTGGACGATAGAACTTGAGAAAAAATCTTCATACCTGGTCAACTGGCCTCTTTTTTTAATTTTTCCCACCACTTCCAGCCCCAAAAGATCCATCTCGGTCCATCTCTCGTCTGTCTGCCCGGTTTGCCACGTTACTATACTCCCACCGTCCATCTCCTCACAGTACGCATCCATCCCATCGCAAGAAACGACACGCCCCAAAAGAAAACAAACCCATATTCCCAGGTCCCAGGGTCAGGTTAAAGTGGCTACACGATTACTGGCATCTGTGGCTCCCCGGAGCATGCATGCTGTATGTACTGCACATACTCGCTCCATACAGTACACAACCTCTTTTCTCTCTCTCTCTCTTTCTCTCTCCCCCTGTACTCAATCTCACACCCTCCCTCCCTGGCAAAGCCCGGCTCCAGACTTATCTCTCAACCTTTTTTTCCCTCCCCTCCCCAGCCCAACTAGGTATTTTCGCTCGTCATTCGACTCTGATCTCAGAGATGGTTCTTGTTGTTCTTCTTTTCTTCCTCCCCTGGTCCCTGGTCTTTTATCCGGTCAGCTGATTCTTGTAAATGCCTTTTACGCTTGGACAGGGGTGGGACCGCAGACATTCGGTGAGACTTCACTTGACAGGTGCCTGAATCCTACTGCACCAATATCAGGTACAAAACAAGTAAGTAAACAAGCAGACAAACCAACCCAGAATAAGGCCTGTATAAGTGGAGGCAGCATCACCATCACCCTCTGCATATTTCTCTATGTAGTATTGTCCACAATTAGAAAGACCAGCAAGGGCCAATTGGACAAAAATGCTTTTTTACTTCCATCTGCCCGACATCCAGGCGTTAATTATACACCCTCTCAATTCTCACATTCTATTTTTCCTATCTCTCTCTCTCTCTCTGTTTACTCTGCACTACCACCCAAAAGTTCTCCTTTCCCCTCAATTTGGGAATTTCCCTTCCTCTCTCTCTCTTCCCCCGCCAATACCACCCTCCATCTTCCAACCGGCTGCATCTTGCATATTCTTTAGCCAAGCAAAACTTTGCAAAATCATTCTACCATGTAGTTCACAAAACTCCCTGTATGCATATCTCACAGCATATAATAATGCATCTGCATCACTATTCAAACCATTTCACCAAAGACCTCGTGTTAAGAAACACGTCGTGTGAAATGAAATTAGGAATGACCATCAAATTGGTATTTTTTCAGCAACTTCATCATCTCCACGTAGGAGAATGATAATGACATATACTATATATCCTAACTTCAATTCCTACCATTTCGCTCTGCTGAATCTTTCCGTGTCCCAAGGACCCATAACTATGCTAGATGCGTCATGAAAACCAGCCATCGAGGCTATCCACCCTCTCAAGGGCTGGAAAAAAACAAAGACCCCAAAGACGCCGAGCCCAATGCCAGCCTGGTATATATATAAATATAGCGAGTGCATTACCACAACTTCGCAATGTCAAAAAAAAGGGGGGGTGTAAAAGAAGAAGAAGAAAGGGTAAAATGCGTCACTCATCACCGTCCGCCATCCAGGCAGACTTTCTCCAAAGTCTCGTTAGTTCCTCCAAGTATCCAAGCGTTCCAAGTATCCAAAAAGTGTTTCCAAGTATCAAAGGCTTTCCCAGATTCGCACAATCTCTGTTTATAATCCGCTATGAGCTCTGCTTGCCTTGCGGCATCCTCTAATAGTCCCATGCCAGTAGGGTATATGTGAAGTAAAATAAGCATGAAGATGTCAAATCTTCACACTAGAAAGAGAAATTATAAGAAGAAATAAATAAGATAAAAAAAAAAGGCAAATGCCTGCTTTGCCTTTGGGGCGGAAAAGGAAGAACATGGAGCAAGTAGCTACTTACGCAGGCTCTGCGCTTTGTCGCACCTCGAAGACCAGCTTAGAAAGATACGGCCAAAGCTCGCCTACATGAGCAGGTACTCCATGTTCTGCATCCGCATGAAATCTCGCCAGTGGATATATGGCTGGGCCACATCTGATCCGGCGCTGTCGGGCGTTCCTTGCCTCGACAGATTGTCATTGTGAAGCCAGAGGCCACGCAACACCATGACCATGCGGCCAAAGGAGCCACAGCTGGCCTGGTCGCCGAGCTGCGCAATGCGATCCTCAAACAGCATACGAAAGTCGGAGCCGGGGAGGCTGATGGAGCCGCACAAGAGATAGACCCAGACCAAGCTGCTGTCATAGCCCTCGGGCCCAGAAGGAATAAATTGCAAGACATTCGTAAGCTTGTCTACCAGACTCATTGGCGATGGCTGGTTGGGGCTGAACCCAGGCACCAGACTGCACAGGTAGATACGGGCCGCAAGGCGGAAGGCGGCCGTGATGTTCTTGGAAAGCTGCTTTGGCGACAGTGTGCCGTTGGCGTTGTAGGGCATCTTGGGAGTGAACTCGTTGACCTCGGTGAGGCTAATCTGCTCGCCCAAGGCGGATACGTGCTGGCAGAGGGTGAAGTCATCCATGCCATCTCTCTTGAGCGACTCGAGGCACGCAATCTCGGAGATGAGATACATGACTCGGTCCTCGCAGCCCATCAGCTCGCGCAGACCCATGTAAGGGTTGATCTGAGACAGGTGCTTCTCGCGGTACGTGTGAGCAAAGGTAGGAGACGTTCCCTGCATGGTGGCGCCAAGGATGTCAATCCAGGCGGTCAAAGTCATGTTGAACGGGGTCTGTGTCATTGGCGTGGCAGGGTCCAAGACTTGACGGGGCAGGTCTAGCTTGGTGACCAGGTTGATGGCAGCTTGGAAATGCTGGTGCCACGCAATGTCGAGCAGCTCTTCACTGTCTGAACGGCCAACGACGCACTGGAAGAAAATGAGCCCGAGGGTGGCCTCGAGGATCTGCTGGTAGTTCTCATCCTTCTTCAGGGACTCGCAAAGCGACCAGATAGTCGCATAGCGATGTCTCATGATGTCGTGGTCAAGGTCTTCATTGGGGCCAGTGGACAGAGATTTCAGGTGCTGAGCTGCGATGCTCAGACAGCAGTGAAGGTAGGTGTTGTTGGACTGCAGGGCGGGGAGAATCAAGTCAGAAGCAACTGATCCATGCTGGTTTGTCTCCAGAATTGGGAAGATGATTGGCAGCACAAATTGGATAAAGTGGTCAAACAGGCGCTGGTCGTTCTCATCCAGCTCAATCTTGACCTGCCGAGAGTCATAGGACGGTCCGTGGGCAAAGTCGAAGAAGTTGACATTGAGCGTCTCCTCAGCCAGCGACTCGCGGCGCTCCTCATGAACATGCTCGACCCAGCTCCCGGGAAGGGTGCCCGCGGGCAGGACAGTGCCTGCTGGAGGGGGCGGGCAGTAAGTGCTAAAGGTGGAGATTTGCGACTCCTTCAATGTCGGCACGTCATTGATGAACATTTGTCGCTCCGTCTTGACATCAATCTCGTAGGGCGAGTAGGAGCCAATCATGAAGTCTGGGGGCAGCTGGGAGTTGTAAGAAGAGTAGTCGGGCTGGTGCATCGGGCCGTTGAAGTTGAAGCCGTTTGAGAAGTGAGAGTCGATGGACGCAGACCTGTTGCGGTCCATGGGATCGGTGTATGTTGCAGACGAGGGCACGGAGTGTGACAGGCCTGGAGGCGAGGAAGAAGCAGAGTTGATGGAGGCGTGCGACGACTTTTCCGAGAGCTTCTTGCGCTTGATGATGCTCTTGATGTCCTCCTTGTGCTGCTTTCGCGCATCGTTGTTGCTCCACCACATGGGTCGCTTATACTCGCATTGCAGGCCGAGGTGTTTGCAGGCCGTGCAAAGAGGGTTGCCCTCGTCGCACTTCTTTCGTCTTAATCTGCAGGTGTAGCATCCTAAGGGGAGTCGCCCGTGTTTGTTAGTCTGCGAGGGTCACATTTTCGGCGGGAGAAGGAAAAAGACGAGGAAAAAAGAAGGCATGATATTCAAGGTGAGTGAAAATCAAAAAAAATGATACGACTCCCTCCCATCTCCATGTGTAGCAAATGTGTAAATGATCTGGGGCAGCTGGATTGCAGTGTAAGCCGTGACATACCTGTTCTTGAGCGGCGGTGCATCTGTGTTCCTCGTCGTGAAGCGCCATTGCTGGTCTTGGGAGCCGTCTTGGCCTTCCCAGACTGTGAAATCGCCATGTGTACGGAGTTCATTGATGCTCTTGACAAGATATTGTGGTGATTGGGGGGCAGGGTAGACATTTGTAGCTTGCGATGCTCAACCACTCGAGGTACCTTTTTGCTGCGACCAGGGGAGGGGTGTGACACTTGCACAGTGAGGCAGGGGTGGGAGTTGATACTGTGCTGGACCGGGAGATGTCCGCACTGTACGTCCTGTCTGGTCTTGTGGGGCTGGGCAAGGAGCGGGACGACGAGCAAATCCAGTCAATGCTGCCGCTTTGGTGTCCGGGGGCCAGGTCTCGGACGATGGGCGCGATAAGGGTCCGTATCAGTCTGCTGGAGGTAGCGTGGCGGAGTGAGGCTGTCCTGCCAAAGCTGGGGGCTCGGGCCCGAGGTTGCAAATATTAAATTACGTGTCTGTGTTTTCAGATCTGAGTGGTTGGTGTAAGTCGCGGCGGGCGGTCGTATCAAACAACGGCGTCGCTTCGTTTGTCCGTCAACGGAACTTGGGGAGATTGCGTGAAATGAGGGCTGAAATGTGCCTCTGTGTGTGTAGAGAATGACTGGATCCAAGCAAGTCCGGCTTGCTTTTCACTGGAGCTGTGTGTAGGTAGTAGATCAGAGGAAGAGGAGAGCGGAAGAGGAGGGGGAAATGGGGATAAAAGAGAAGGGGGAAAACCTTTTGGCAACAACACTTGGATACTCGCACCTTTACGCCAGAAGAAAGAAAGAAAAAACAGGGCTAAATTCGACAACGACAGGAAGGGCCATGACTTATATCATGGCCGCATCTTTGACGGCCAAGTGTTGCGCTGGCACGAGCGATTCCGCAAGGGAGGTTTTGCAGCTCGGGTTGCTATTTTTAAAATTAAAAGGGCACTAATTATGTCCATCTGGGAGCCAGCACGCTTGTGCCCAGCTCTGCGCTTAGGACAGCCAATGGGCGTCGTGTAGCCGCCGAGCTGCGCTGCTCCCTTGGGCGATGGAGGGCGGTGGATGTGCGGATGAGCAGCACGTAGCGTAGAGCAGCAGACCGGGGTTGGACCAACCACAGAGACGAGAAAATTCCTCCTCCATGCCTGTCTGGACCCGCGAGAATCCCACCCACACCGAACGCCACAGCGGAAGAAAATGGACGATGCTAGCTGCAAAGTAGATACGTACTTGTACGGATTTGTACAGACTTGCACGCATGGGCGTCGGGGCCGCGGTCAAAGGCCGTTCAAGCAGGTCCCAAGACCAAAGACCAACCACTTACAGTGGCCTAGCTCGCGGGCGAAGGCTTCCCGAACAACGTCCCGTCTTCACCAAACGCGTTGGAGAGAGACCCAACACCGAGTCCCTGTAGCCGGTATTTTCGTCTCCAGCGGGTAGCCGTACGTGCTCCATTGTGCGTGAATGTGCAGCACACAAAGGTCACACTTGTACACTTGTAAATGCTGGACGACGGTGCTCTGCACTAAGAAACGCCGTCAGATATGCGGCTGTAGCTCACAATGCCAGGATTTACTATACAGGAACGAGGTGCTACCAGTAGTATGAGTGGATGCAGCTAGAGAGAAGCTCTTGGGCCAGGGTAAAGCTGTCATGGTTGCTTCGCTCTGCATCCTCCATTGGGGGCCTAGCCTGCATCGGGAACCTGAAAGCAAAGGAGATACCATCGCAGCATGCGAGGTAAGTATGTACATATTGTACATACATGTTTATACAAGCAGGTATCAGCAGCATTTGAGTAAAGCAAGCCGCAGATCAAAGCCCCTGTACGGGCGCCGAGGGTGTGATCTTCATTACCAGGAAAGACTGAAATCTCTGCGGCCATGATTTTTGACAGCCGTGGATATCTGCACAAGTAAACCGTGACAAGTTCATAGATCCGAGAAGGATGCGAATCCATAAAAATAGATGTTCAAAGATTGTAATTCGCACACAAAGACATTGGAGGTGTGGTATGACTCTCTGCGACTAGGACAAAGTGCAGTCACCCGGTATTGCTGCAGCTACTAACAGCAGGATTGTTGGTGCGCCAATACCTGCATGGAGAACGACATAATTTTACTGCCAAGCGGCGCACAAGCAACGCTCGCACTAAGCAGGTACAGGACTGGACGGTGAATAGCCGAGTGGGATGAGGAGAAGGCCGGGTACACGCGAGTAAGGTGACCTCACTCTGCGTCGAGAAGTACAGATATCTTGGCCCGCCAGACAAATCGCCCAGCCCAGAGCGCAGCGGGTCGCAGCAGCAGACAGAGAGCCGCTGATGCTTGTTGAAGGGCAGGATGAGAATAGAGGAGCGGGGATGCAGCAGTTCCCTACGGGCTGCCGGTCGACCTGTTCTGTTCCCCCGCAGCTGCCGAGCAATGAGTACAGGCGGTGGCCCGTACCACAAGTACGAGTACGCGGACAAGTGCAGCCACACAGCGTCAGGCATATGTACTCTGTACCACTCAACCGCTGGGGATCCTCGTCGTCGTCGTACCTGCTCTGTGCGATGATGCAGTACTTGCGAGCTGCCGGTACAAGCAGGCAGGCACCCAAGCAACTTGGGCGAGTCGAGCTTTTGACAAGGTGAGGCCTGCCTTGTGGCGGCAGAGTTGCGAGCTAGTGGCTTGGGCGCCGCGTGCAGCATCCCTTCCGGCCCCGTTGATTCGCCAGGCTGCTGTGACGAAGCGCTGGCTCGTGCATGAAGCGGCAGGGGCCGCGGGACCAACCGACTGTAGCGCCTGCGCTACGCAGGGAGCCATCCCTGCCAGCAGACCACCTGGGGATCGAGATTGGCTCATTTCTGCTAAACGGCACGGCGAACTAGCAGGGCTCGGATGGAATCAGCGCAGCCAATCGCGGGCGCTGGCCGCGGCTGCAAAGCTCCGCTGCGGGGATCAAGTCCGCACGTTTCGACCGATCTTGAGCAAACGACTTCCCTGTCTGGCCTTTTTGTCGACTCTGGCCTTTTGTGGCTGCCTGGGTGAGTGAATAAAGACGGCAAGAGTGGAGCGGTCTCCTCATGCGAGGTAGCATTGGAGGAAGTCCAAGTTGCTCGTTCTCGCATCTTTTAGCTGATGGAAATGAGAGATCGCATTTGCCTAAACCGGCTGAATTCGGTGTCCTCCACCTCGCCGGAGAGACGAGATTCATTACGGTGGCGCAAGGCAATAAGCAGTTGTTATAGAAAGGTGCTGTTCTGCATCTAAAGCAAGGTAATCTGGATACTAGAGAAATGTGTATGGACTAAATTGCAGAAGAGGGTGGTCTTGACTGCGAGATGGATGATCTGGACCTCCTTCGTCCAGAACACTTGGAATGAGACAAAAACGGCTCTGGTAGCATTCGAGAAAAATGACGAGTAACAGCACTTATCGCCAAAGTAGGCAGGCGGGCAAGACATCCCTTGCTCCTCTGCAAGAAAATCAATTAACCCCTCACCTCGGCCTTTTTTTCTTTCCAGGGCTAATTTTGGCCACGGATCGGTTCTCATGGCCTGTCGGGCGCTTAGACAAGATGTTTGTCATGACGCGGCAAATCACACTATTGGCGCTATCGCGGTGCTATCGTCCAGCACGTGTAGGCAGATGGCCGCGCTGCGAGAGACCCAGGTGCAGAATGTCATGGTGCTATTTTTAATTTAGCCCACAATCCTGCGTCTCTCGCGGCTTTAGTCATTCTGGCCAAAATCCTTCCGCTGCGGGCTTTTATCAGATCACCTACCTGTATGTATGTACAGTAGTCAGAGGCTTGCGCTTGTGCATCTGCGTCTGATCTCGGCTGTCGCGAGCCGTTAAGCGCCCAGGCAGAGGTGTGCTGTTCATCACACTCTGATATTCCGAATGCCACACGCTTCTCATGATGCAGAATCGCTTATTCCCGTCACATCGTGGTCCTCGCTTCTTCAGCTCGTCTATCGCGGGAGTATAAAGGCTGATGGGCTCGCTGGTGTATCACGCTTCTCCAAGTCTTTACTTGTGTTCATCTTGAACAACTCTACGCAATACTTCGGCTCTTGTCGAAGCCCCACGTCGTCTCCTAACAGCTGTTGGTTGGTGCCTCATGCGGCATTACGCTGCATGTCGGGTAAGTATCAGTCCACGACTAACATTTCTAGCTGTGATATAACCAACGACTGCTGCTAGTACCACTCAGTAATAGTATCAGTAGCAGCAGCATCGCACAAACTATAAGACCTCTTCGAGCTCACGACTTGGGCTTCTAAAGACCTGCAGAAACTGAAATGATTTTCAAGACATGCTGCAGGGTATGACACGGCGCCCGCTACCTAATCTACCCTCAACACTACTACTGTAGACATCTTAGCACAATGACTCCTCCTCTTCTTGGACCGGAGACTAGGATCGATATACCGTCCTTGCGCAATCTAGCTCTAGTCCGGGCCATCGACGATAACCCCTCACTCTTCGATCGGCTATTGATAACAACAGCGACATGTATGACTCTCAACTCCGACGCCAACGAAATCCCTCTCGCCATTGATACGGATATCTTGCACCGATGTGGACATTGCGGCTGCCGTTTCTACAAACGCCGTTCTCCTCTATTCGCATTAGCAATTAAAAGGCTAGCCTCGGCACTATCATTTTAGCTTATTACAAAGATGAGGAGCAGACACTTGCGCGATCTCGACATCCAAAGTAATGTGGCGTTTCTCCGTCTCCCGCTACTGATAAAAGTACTATTTCACGTAAACGGCAACCAGTATCTACCTTGATGCAGATACGCACGCCCCGACTAGCGGCTTAGTCTCAGCGCCGACTCAAAAGGCCGTGCTAGTGCACAGGAGCTTCGAGTCAGTCGCCGTGTAGCTACTGCTTGAGGAGCAATGCGGATCGATATGTTACTTGCAGATACAGTAGTAGGGTAGGTTCTCGCACGTCCGGGAAAAGAGCATTTATCCGAAAAAGTCGATTGATCAAATTCACAATACGACTTGTAGAGTAGCATTCGCCCAGTTCCAATAGCATCGCCCTGTCCCTTTTAAGATTGCTGGGTGACTTGTATTATTTCACAAGCAAAGAAGGGGGTTGAAAATGGCGGCTCCCCAGGAACAAAGCCGAGATACGTGAGTGGAATTACACGTAATCACGAAAGCAATCTTTTTCCGAGGCATGCCAGGCCTCATCCCCAGATGCATACACAGTATATGTGCCCACGGAGTACGAATGTCCACGACGCCTTATTACTACAATACCAGATACCGCTATCTTAGTGAGCGTTGTGGTGGATCTCTCGGGTAGTGTGCTTCCGAAGGCCTTGAAAATTTGTCTCTGCGTGTGCTCCGTGCTTTCGTGCTTGAATTATGGAGTTTATGCTTGCCGGCTTGAAAGGGTAGATTTTAGCGTTGCAAGCTGAGAGCCGTGATCCATCTTGCTCTCCGTGTATACAAAGTGCCCCATACAGCTAGGTACCTAAGGTAGAGAATCACTGCTCCTGCTTCTTCAAGTATACTCGGGAGTCGGTCGTGATAACAGGCCGATCGCATTGACTCGAGTCACAACACACACCAGCTCAACTAGGCTCGTCTATGCTGTGGAACTTGTCGCGAATTGCGCACCATTCACCACGCATCGAAGATTGGGGCGCATCGATTCACGGCCATGTGAGCCTTTGCGAATGGGGGGTTCACGCAGGTCATTGGCCGGCCGTTTGATGCTCTGGTGTTTGAAGCCAGCTATCGACGGGATGAATGGAAATGGAGGAAACAATGCCAGCCAGTGGATGCTGCTGCTCATCCTTCCCTGATTCCTGTTTGGTGTCTAGTTCCTAGTGGCTGGTGGTCGTAGCACGAGGAGCTTCTTCCTCCCCCCTCACAGGCAGGCCAAGAGCCTAGACTAGGGGACTGATTCCTTGTCTTGTGCACTTGTGTGCGTCTTGCCGCACTGTGACGAGCGGGTGCTATTTCCTAGCTGGTGATCATCAGGGTGCTATCAAAATTGGCCCGGGACCCTTGGGTGTGGACTCTGCAGCTCGAGCCATCACACTATTCGGCCGGATCGGATAGGCTCATTACCTACAGAACCTACTCGCATGGGGTAAGCCGAAGGATTTTGTGCTTGTTCACCTGCTTTGCAGCAGCCCTGCGAGCATCCTGCAGCCCTGGGCCGCGGCATGTCAAAGAGCTTCTCTCCTCTTGCTCCTGCTCCGTGCCTCTCCGTCCTCGTACTCACTCCAATCGATCTTCGTCCTCCGTTATGAACTTGCGGCGGTCCATCCGTCCTCTAGCGGGCGACCTAGCGCCGTTAGCGAAGCTCGTTGATTGAAGAAGAATCGGGCCAACATTCTCCGCGCCCGTATGGCGTTCTTGGCTTTCAACGTCGCAACTGTGTAAGACACCACGGGAGAAGAGACATGTTCGACATGTTCGACATGGTTTCTTGTTTTTTTTTTTTTTTTTTTTTTTTTTTTCCCCTTCCCGCCACGCCGCACGCCACGCCGGCCGGGGGGTCCTTGCAAAAATTTTCGTTTTCTTTTGCGTAATGGAAGCCAGTACCTACTATCGCTCTCCCTGGCCTCCCCGCCTGAGGGCAGAGACAAAGAGCTCCGTTGCACGATAGACTTGTCGGTGAGCAGCGACCATGCTCAAGCCATGATAGCTTCCTGGCCCGTGTACATGCTAGTCACTGTCTTGCCGGCGCCGTTCCGTTGCCTGTGGTTTCTAGATGCAAGGCATTGGCGGAGACTGGGGGGGCTGGAGACGGGAGCGAAAGCACTAGCATGCGTCTTGTCTACTTTGTTGGCTGCTAGCTCTACAAACGAGAAGAGTGGCTGCGAGCTGGAACCTGTTTGTTTGCGCTTCGTATAATCAACATCCAAAGCTATACTGTAGCAGCATTAAACTAGAATCGTGCAAATCAAGGTGGGCTGTACAGGCACGTTGCAGGGCACGTCCTTTGCTCGCCTCCAGTCTGAAATGACTCCAGGACGGCCAAACGATGCGATTGATGGAAATCTGGCCAATGGGCGGCGCTGAGGCCGGTGTCGCTCGCTGATTGGGCCTCGGTGGTAAATTTGAGCCGTGCCCAATTGGTCTGCGTGACCTCGACAGCACGTGGAGTGTCTATCATCGCCGCCCTCGGCCCTCTTGGATTGGCTGCTGCCACAAAACACCATTCAGTCAATTTCCCTCGACTCGAAATCGTCTGTACTGTGCTGCACTTTGTTCTTTTCCTCGATGCCTGATGCTACGCGTGCCGCCTGGCCCCGTTCTATCCCCGACCCCCGTCCTGCTCTCCAGCCATCAATCGGGCATAAGGTAAGACATACATGTGCGCTACGCAGCTTCGCTCTCAGCGAGGAGCCATTATCGTGCCATCCCCGACCCCCATCCCTTGCTCTTCATCTGCACTCGCAGCACTAGTCGCACGAAATGCCTCTGCCGGCCTGATAGTCGCATGCACAGTAGCGATACAGTATGCACAGGGGCCCTGGCAGAGCTGCTCGTGGTGGCTAGCCCGGACCACATTGCATGATGGCCACCCCCCCTCTTCAGGCCGACTCTGGCCTTGGCCATTCTCTTTGGCCCTCGTTTTTCCCTCATCAATCACCTTGGCCATCGCCAATTGGAGCTTTCGGGCCCTCGTTCTCTCTCTCCTGCTGGATACGATGTGGGGTAACGGCTGCAAAAGCTGACTTGATTCCGAAAGAAAGATCGGCTCCCCTGGCCTTGGGTGTCACGTCGCATCTCTCATCTCTCTGCTTGACCTTTGCAGGTCGCTAGCGTATCGAGCTTCCCTGGACGACACCGGCGGACGTTGTCGTGACACCCCATCACAGAGCACGGTGGCTTGCAGAGCCGTGGAGGAGATGCTAGTAAAGGTAGTTGACTACTGCTACCACTAGCACTAGCATATGCTTAGCTCTACGACTACGGAGTACTCAACCATCACTACAAAAGTCTGTAGTTACGAGCAGCTCGTTTTGAGCTAGCTGCGGCGGACGTGATCAAGGTTGCGCAAGCTCCAGATGCTCATGATGCGCGAAAGCGGCACCGCACATGGAACCTACAAGTCCTGTATACTGTGCACGTTGTGGGCATGGTTGGCCTCATCATGATTGACCGCCATGCGGCCGAGAACGTTTTGTTAGCAGGCCACATGGCTAACTTGTGCCTCACGCAGTCGTCATTGTACTGGCCTTGCGAAGCCGGCAGCCGAGACTTGCCTTGTCTCGCAATGAAGTCACCGCTGCAAGGGTCGAGCAAGCAAAGACAAGCACACAACTGAGATCTGCAGTCCGTGCAGACCGAAGCAGACCGAACAAGGCAAGCAAGGCCTCGACGCGCCCATCAACCTGCATATGCTTACATCTGGCCCTTGTCTCAAAATTGGGTTCCTGATGGATATCACATCTAATCAGTGTGACGACGTCTGGCGTTTTTTTTTCTCAGCCAACTCCGCAAAATCAGAAAAGAACTTGAATCGCGAACCGGACCGTTCCACTAGCTCGCCCGAGTTCATCACAACGCGGACAATGTGATTGATGTGATAATCGTACCTGGACAGGTTCATCAACCTTTCGCCCTACATTCACCAACCAACCGATTGCCCAAAAAGGCAACCACGCGGCACGGCGTCAAAAGACAAGCCACGGTAGTAGCCGCTAGAGATTATGGCCAGCTTGTGGAGTCTCATCACACTGACAGAACCAACACGCATGTGCGTACCGTTCGCACTTACATGGAAAACAAGGCTACACAAGAAAACTCTGTAGAGGCACAGGAACATGCAAAGGATTGTCGTCTTTCCAGCGTGACCGTTTATCCATTTAGCAGCCGAGACAGTCTCAAGCCACTGGCCGGGGCTATTTGCGCTAGAATGCTCTTCGGCCTCACCGACTTGCTGCATGTATCAGTTTCTTTTTCTAATACGGAGCATGGGAAAGAAAAAAAAAACGTTGGGTTCCAAGACGGGTCCGGGATGGAGCATTTTTTTTCGCCTGGTCTGCGAGGGAAAGACTCGTTGAGTCACGAGGCCACAATGACGGCGTCAAATCTTCCACCGCCTATCTTCTCGCGAATGATCTTTTGTGAAGACTTTGGGCTCCTAGTCCTTGTCTGCCGTGCGGTCTGTCGGAGACTTCACGATGCTGACGGAGGCGACTCGCCGGGGTCAGTCGGTGATTATGTCGTATCTTGAAAACTCAGGATGCCAATGCTACATGGATGCATTGGGCCACCGAAGCTTGACAGGTCTACCAGAGCTCGGGATGTCTACACTTTAAGCAAGTGCTTGCTTCTGCAATTCACCGTGCCTGCAAGACCGAGCGGGGGTACATGGATTCTGGTCGATGACAGAAGCAAGACAGATATGAAATGATACCTCACTCTTCCATCGCCTACCGTCTTGCAGCATTGGAAGCTCTACCCATCCTCCCGTGCATACAGCGGTACATGGGCTACATTGAGAATCCTTGCTTGTGCATAAGTGGCCCGCCATTGTCGACCAGGGCTGCCTCTCAACCTTTTGTCCGCGTCCTAGGCCTATCTAGTCTGCTTGCAAAGAGATCACGGCGTCTAAGCGCCGGCTATATTTGGACGAGTACCGGCGCCCAAGGTTGCTGGCGTCCAGCAAATCGCATGTCACGATACCCTGCGCGGCTCCACATATGGAGCTTGTGCGGCAGTATCCATGGGTGGCCGCGAACGTTGACTGGCTGGAAGAAACGACACCATCTGCGAGTGTCTGGCCGTCTGTCCAATTGTTCTCGTCGTCTTCGCGCCGAGATCATGGCAGAAAGCGCCAGCCTCAGGCGCCAATAGGAGCCAACACGGTCGACTCTAGCACTGCGGCCAGCGGTGTCACCCTGTTCTCGTACCGGTCTGTGCTTTGAAATATGCGAGCAGCGCCCTGCCTCTGCTAGGCGGTATTATACTGTAGAGTGCTGTGGGACTGCTATTCTTGTCCCCCGCAACGTCCTTTTGCGAGCCGGATCGGTGTGCTCATCACATCGCATTACAGACTAGCTCTGGTGCTGACTACCGGGTGGTGGTCCCTGGCTCAAACGTGCAGTCGTATGCGAGTTTTCGCCCGCAGCACCTCGCGGCCGGTCCCTGAAGTGCGACCTTCGGCCGCTCTCACGAGGAATACTTATCAACCGTTAGCCGCCCACCGAGATGCAGAGTTCTCTTGCCCCTTTGCGACCTCTATCTCGTTTACGTGACATCTACTCCGTATCGAGATTTTAATTCCCTTGCTTGGTCGTTTCCTTTTTTGTTGCGCCTTTGATTATACCTATTGTTACGTTATAGAGTTGCTTCGATCTCTCTAGACAGATTGCCGGCGACGGCTACATTGCAAGAAGCAACTCTACTCTACTACCCACCATTTTGAAGAGCTATACCCAAGCTTGCCCTCGCTGCTTCCATGTATTAAACAGACTGTCTGGACGGCCAATTCTTATAGAGAAAAGACAGCGTCGAGTGCTGAGAAAACATGGTATGGTAGCAATTGTTGTTCTGATTTGCCTCTCGCGCGTTTTGTCCTTCGACACCGTCACTTACTTGATATCACCTAGAATTACACATCCTTTCAAGCCGGCGAGAGCCGCACATACCAGGAGATGCGCCAGAGGCCTGCTCCTCGGGACACCTTTTTTAACCTCAAGCAAGAACCCCAGCAGATTAGACCGACGTCTGTGGCCACAGAATTCGTGGATACGGATTGGGATGGAGAAGAGGATGAAGTGATTAGTGAGCCGGAAGATAACTCACCGCGAGTGAGCCTGCAATCAGTAAGTGGACTAATTTCTTTCTCTACCTTGATCCCTTTCGTTTGAACGCAGAAGCTCGATGCTAACGTCGGGTTCGTGCAGTCTGGGCAGCCGAGTTTCACAACCCTTTCTTCGTACGACGAGGCCCCCACCCCCCGTTCAAGCAGAGGCCCGCAGGTCTATCTGGAATATTCCCCAAAGCAAGTAGAAGGGCCTCGCGGGCCGCACCTCTTTCGATTCCCTGCGGATCAGTTCATGAAGTATCCGCCAGACGAAGATGTGATCCTAACATTGTCGCCCATGACTCCGCAAGTGCCTCGACGGGTTTCAGTTCATCAATTATCCCGTCGCAATAGCCCCTTCCAGTACACTGATGAAGACCTCGACACATCAGACCTGGCATCATGGACTCCCGAGATGGTGGCACAGTCGATGCTCAATGCTGGTTTGGAGCTGGCGGTCTCGGACCGATTCATTGAAAATGATATTACCGGAGCTATCATGATGACGTTGAAGTTTGAGGATCTAAAAGAGCTGGATATCCCTTCTTTCGGAATTCGAACGAGGGTGTGGCATCAGATTCAGGCATTGATGGATAGCAGGCCTGCCTCGCCCCGAGCCTCGACGCCAATTGAGGACAAGCCGAGCCGCGAAGCTAGGAAGGCAGTGAAGAAGGATAACTCTGGTTCAGTGCGGCGCCACGAGAGCAAGCGCAGGCAACGTCGCGTCAACGATCCCATTACGCCAATGGAGTCTGTGTCCATCATTGGCATCGAGCAAGTCATTCCAAAGCCTCACAACTGTTCCAAGGGTGAGAAGTGCTCGAAGTGGAAGAAGCAGCAAAAGATCATTGAGGACTTCCAGAGATTGAATCCCCACATCGACATCAACACAGCCAGCGGCGCGGTTATCTATGGTGACGTAGGAAACCCCGACACGGCCAGGGCCTTGGATCCCAATGAGACGATGCGGCCATTTTCCGATTCAGTCCCCTCTGTGGTGGCATCTTCCGACATCCTCGGCCCCGGTGGCCTGCCGCCTCTTCAGTATCTCCAGGAAGCGACTCTTCGGGGTTTACAGGCTCGCGATCCTCAGGACAACGTCCGACAATTCCTCAACTTTCAGCAGACCAATGATATTGGCGCTGAAATGCCAATGACTCCCCCATTTGAAGTTACGCCGCCTGCACAGCCTCACCAAGGCTTGCGACGTCTGCCGAAGCTATCCATCCCAGCAAGGCCTCAAGCTGCACGACAAGCAGCTCCTCGAGCCTCTGTGTCACAGCCAACACAGCAGCAGCAGCAGGAAGCCCGCCGCTCTTCTCCCCAAGAGTTTGTACCATACCAGATGGACAGGGTAGATCCAATGTCACCTGACTTGGAAACTGCTAAGAACCCGTACCGATTTGGTACTCCATTCTCTGAGATGGATGTTCCAGTCACTGCCGTGCCCATTGGACCTGTTGCTCGTGATACCTCTCAGTCGGTGCCTCCCGACATGAACTACCGAGCCGCTCCCACCGCACTGGGTCACACTCGATCTCAGTCGCGAGCCTCTGCACGTCGCCCGTCGTTCCCTGTCCTTCCAGCCTTGGACGAGAACAGGGCTACTCGCAACTACCAAAGGACCACTTCGCCGAAGACGGCCTCTCCCAGAACCCCAGTTCCCTCCCAGCATTTTCAGCAGCAGCAGCAGCAACCTTCTCAAGCTCCTCCTCGCTTCCACTATCCCTGGTCTCCTGTTGACCGTACTACATATGAGACTGCTATCCCTCCCATCCCTTCGCTTCGACCTGGTGATTCCCAGGAAGCACCTGCTGCCATGTCTACCAACGGCATCAGTTTCCAAGGCCCCATGAAGAAGCGCAAGATGCGCATGCTCCGTCATGAATGGCAGGACGGTTACTTTACCTTGAAGGGAACCCGCCTGAACATGCACAAGGATGCCCAACAGATGGACCGCACGCTTGAGTATGTCGATATTGATGACTACGCAATTGCCTGCTCCAGCCTTGCATCTTCGTCAAAGCTCTCCGCTGCATTCAAGGCTGTCTCCATTTCACACAACCGTGACAAGAGCGACCCTGTTGGCGCTTTCAGCTTCCAACTCATCCCTCAAGATAAAAACGGAGCGCGCCTTCGTAAGCGTGAGAGCTCTCTTCAGCCCAATGCCTCGGCCGAGGGTGTCAACGGCACTGGCAAGACTCACCACTTCGCCGTCAAGGGCCGCGATGAGCGTATCGATTGGATGCGAGAGCTCATGTTGGCCAAGGCACTGAAGCAGAAGGGAGATGGCTTTGAGATCAGTGTCAACGGTAACATGATTTAAGCTATTTGAATCAAGCTTCGATCTTTTTTGATGACTTTTCTTTGTCTTAATGATTGAATGATTATGACCTGTTTTTATATCTTTTCTTTCTATCGAATCTCTCCCTTCTCAATCTCTTTGATTTGTACTCTTCTCTTGCGTGTAGCCAAGCGCTCAAGCGCTCACATTCATGCTCCCCAATTTTTTTTTTCTTTGCCTTTTCTTCTCCCGAAACCTCTTGTTCTCTTCTTGCATAAGACAAAAAATCTGGTGTGTGTGTGCATGCGCGTGGATTCGCAGCGAAGGATTTGATATCCGTTTTTGTTTCTATTTGAGGGTTTTAAGATTGATGATACCTACTTTATATGTTAGAAACCTTCCTTCAAGGGATTATGATGATTTTGGAAACAAAAGATTATTACATGCTGTTGGCTTGGAGAAGTTTTTTTCTTTTTCTTTTAGCTAGTGGTAGCTGGTTTACATAAAATGATGAAAATAAAAAGAAGAAAATTAGCATGAAATTTGTGGTGCATATTTGATGTAAATTGTGAGTTTAGTTTTATTTGAGACTGTTAATGGCATAGTTTGGCTTCTTAAATGCGGTATTTACAGCTTTGCGTTCATAAATGATGCTGGAAAACTTGAAAGATTTCTCTGGCTATGACATGACATTACTCTGGTACGAGAAAGTCTGCGAGGAAGAAGGAGTATATAAGAATGACAGTGAGATTTCCAAACGTTATATATCGACTATACGATATTAAGACACTCTCTTGGAGAATTCATGGGTATAAGAAACTCAATTCGAAAAGATGTAGGGTATGAGCCCTTCC
Source organism: Trichoderma sp. 2475 (assembly GCA_038502285.1). Classification (NCBI taxonomy): domain Eukaryota; kingdom Fungi; phylum Ascomycota; class Sordariomycetes; order Hypocreales; family Hypocreaceae; genus Trichoderma; species Trichoderma sp. 2475. The sequence continues at coordinate 112,737 of JARPVV010000016.1, forward strand.
ACACTCTAAGAAGCTCTATTCAATGGCATCAGCTCAATCGAAAAAACGCCTTTCATCATGAAGGGTCACCTCAGTTTGAATCTTTATATATCTTGTAGATAGAGCATAGTAAATATATATATGTAGTACTTTTACACTATCTTACATATCTATTCCAACCCGCATCTCTCATACGATATCTTTCCCAGTATATCGTATTTCGAGATAGAAGCCTGCCGACCATATATCTCTCTTGTTTTTAGCAATGACACACACATATATACGTAAAGTTTCGCTCCCTTTCTCTTTTGCTTCTTTAACCCCCCCTTTTTTTCATCCTCTTCTGACATCAACCACCTCACCAACTCTCTCTCTCTCTCTTCATGAAGATGTTTCCGACATAAACTCGGGGCGCGCCACGCCAGATCTCTGGTGCACCTTTTCCCAATCAATCAGATTCCACCAAGACTCGACATACGCAGCCTTTCCACCATTGCCGCCCGCTCCCACGCCCCAGTCCAGCAGCCACGCATGCTCCCAAGTGTTGAGACACAGCAGCGGCTCCAGCTCGATACCCCCGGGGGGCAAATCGCCAACCCTCCTCCTCGCACCGAGCGCCTGGTTGCTGTAGTACTGCCTCGCGGACCCTTCGTTGCCAACGGTGTTCATGTCCGTGGACTGCACCCTCCAGTGAGCACCCGGGTAGGGCGAGCCGGCGAGGTAGGTGGGCAGCAGGCGGTAGTCGCCGGGGCCGGCCTTGACGAGCCACAGGAAGCCCGGGCCGAACATTGCGGAGGCGGTGGCGACGAACTCGCGGCGCAGGGTGTCGATGGAGGAGAAGGAGGCCTCGAGCTCGCGGCGCAGGTCCTCGGGCATGGGCGTGCCGGCGGGGGCGATGCCCTGGAAGAAGAAGTGGTTGTTGTGGGCCATGGAGGCGTAGTTGAAGATGGCGGCCTGGTTGGGTTCGCGGGCGGTCATGAGGAGGATGGTTTTCATGTCGCGGTCTTCGAGGTCGGTGCCTGCGTTGTCAAGTCAGCAGCAATTCACACACATATATACACAGAGAACATTATCTGACCAGCAACCATGGCGTTGAGCTTGTCCAGCATCAGCTTCATGTAGTCTGTCCACGCAATGGCGAAGCCACCGGCGCTCATCAGGTTGGGCACGCCCTGGGAGTAGTCGTGAGGCAGCGCCGGCACCGAATGCAGACTCCTCCGGGCAGCGTTGAAGCCGGCGCTGAAGCTGGTGTTGACGCTGGTGTTGGCGGACGATGCGCGCAGGCCCAGGCCCAATGCCTGCTTGGGCGTCCGTAGCAGCCGCGTGCGGAACATGGTGGGCTGTGTGTGTATAAAGAAAAAAAAGGGAGGAGGGTGGTGACCGAGGAATTGGGAGAGAGGCGGCCACAAATCCTGGGGAAAAGATAGGGTGGTTTGATATACCAATTGGTGGTGATACCTACTCGAACTTTTTCCCGCCAAAAGTCGATTGCTTGGAGTGCCCCACCACGAGCGACAGAGAACGAACAGAGCAGAGCACCAGCCTCAATTGACTGAAGCCACAGCTGTGGCTGGTGAACTGATCTTAGAATTTAGAGACGGAAAAAAGGTTAAACCGGGGGGCAGCTGACAGGCGACAAATTGGAATCAAAGCGTCATCCGCGTCCCCCGCCGCCTGCGCCAAGCCCTTCCAATGTACCCGGTACGTAGCGCACGTCCCGTTGTCGCACCTTGTCCCGTGCGAGGGACCCAAGTCTCAGGTACTCCAAAGTGCCGTGATTCAAGCAAGCGCCTGTAGTCTCTCTGCTTAATCAGTGATGTAACCACGGGCATTTTTGGCTGGCTGAGTCTGCGCCTCTTATGAAATTTCTCCCTGTTTCTGTGTTGTTTTATATCATTTTGGTGTATTTTCTTGTTTCCTTATTCCATCTCATCTTTTCCTTTTTTTTTTCTGGGTCGCTGCTTTTGCAATTCGTTATTTTTCCCATTTTGGTTCTAGATCAACTGGAAACATCCTCTCGTGACTCAAATTGAGCTGCACGACATCAGCTTCGAGGCTGTCACTGGACGATCAATCCCCCCCCCGTTCCTTTCGGCTATAGTTTCAAAGGCGCACCGCCACTCCAGCGCGACGAGAATCCGCTGACCTCGTCTATTTGTCTCACCTCTCCTCTTCGACGTCCTTTTTCTTCCCTCCCGTCTACGCCCAATCTCTTCTCCTCCTCTTTTTTTTTTCTGCTACACATCTCCACGGCATGCAGTTTGCTCGTGATGCGGCGATAGGCGTCGACGTCCCTACTCCCGCACTTGTCACAGCCATGGCGACGCTCTCCACGTCCGTCATATCGTCGGCCACGGCCACCGCGACGGCCTCGCCCTCGGGGCCCTTCCACATCGACTCCTCGTCGGGCGAATGCCAGCTGCTGGGCCCCTTTGCCCTGGTGGTGCAGGCGGCGCTGGGCGGCCTGGCGATGCTGTCGCTGGTGTACAAGCGGTGGAGGGAGCACCCGCAGCGCCCCGTCAAGGTCTGGTTCTTTGATGTCTCCAAGCAGGTCTTTGGGTCGGTGCTGGTGCACATCTCCAACATCTTCATGTCCATGTTGACCAGCGGCCGCTTCAGCATCAAGGTCGAGCCGACCGTGGTGGAGAGGCTGGTGGCGCGAGGCGATGAATACGTGCCGAACCCGTGCTCGTTTTATCTCTTGAATCTGGCCATCGATGTGAGCATCTGATCTGCCTTGACTCTTTTGTTTGAATCTCTGATCGCTGACTGCTAACCATTGTCCCAATCGCTTAGACCACCGTTGGCATTCCCATCCTCATTGTCCTCTTGCGAGTCTTCACCGCTCTGGCGTCCTTCACGCCATTCGGCAAACCCAGCGAGTCTATCCAGTCAGGCTACTATGGCAACCCTCCCAACGCCTGGTGGTGGCTCAAGCAATCCTTTATATACTTCGCCGGTCTCTTTGGCATGAAAGTCTGCGTCCTCGTCATCTTCATCATGATGCCGTGGATCTCCCAAGTCGGCGACTGGGCGCTCGGCTGGACCGACGGAAACGAAAAGCTGCAGGTCGCCTTCGTCATGATGATCTTCCCTCTCATTATGAATGCTCTCCAGTACTACATCATCGACTCCTTCATCAAGAGGAAAACGACAGACCACGAGGTTCTCGCGTCGCAAGACGAGGACGATGATGATGAGGACTATGAGAGACGAGGTTCGAACTCTGGTAGCGCAGCTCGAGACAGCCAAGATGAGACGCCTGTCAAGATTAATGGGCGATCGCGCAACAACCTCGGCGGAGAATATGATCCCGAGGTGGACGGAGACGCCCCAACAATTATTAGCAGCAGCAGCTCGAATCGACCCGCGTCCAAGTCTAACAATGTCTCGGTTGAATTATATCCAAAGGAGTAGTGGAATACTTTTACTCAAGAACTTGTACATAACCGCCGCTACCAACACCATCTACATCATCGTCACCACCATCACTCGAAGTCTTTAGCAAAGGGGGCCCTGGACTTATTATACCTTCTGGCGTTCATTTCTTCACCTCTCTGGGAGTTTGACACTGATTTTTTCCGGGTTTTCTTTCTTTCTAACCGTTGTCGGTTTGTTTCATGTCATGTAGCGCTTATAAAGGATAGAACGGTTTTTTTTTGCAAAGAGAAATACACCACCTTGTCTTTTTCTCTATTCTGTTAAAACTTTCGATTCTCACAATTCTGGTAGCACTTGATTCACGAAATGCTCGTGTCTTTGCCTTCATCTAACGTGTTTGGACGGCGAGAACCTCAACACAGCTGAAGCTGGGCGGATGGTTTAGTGGTATAATTTTCCCTTAGCATAGTTGCAACTTACGAGCTGCATCACCGCCTGGGAAAGGTCCGGGGTTCGATTCCCCGTTCGTCCAACAAAGTGATTTCTTTTTTGCACTTTTCGTTCTTTTTTCTCAAACGCACACTAGAATTTCTTTTCGGTTTCTCTGGTTTTTGTGATCCTAACATGTCTCGTGGTATATGTTTGAACCTTGATCTTGGACATGAATCTTTTGATATTGCAAAATGCGAATTGCCGCTCCAGTCAAAGCCTTTACATCAAAGAACTAAAGTTCATTTTCATAAATGCCAAAATAATGTTTCATATGAAATACTTTCATCATATAGTTACGGTATCTCCAATAACTTTAGGTCATACGTACAAAAAGCCCCAAACCATCAATCTCACCCACTCGCTTCTCCATAAGCAGTGAAAATGTTATAAAAACGGGTCCAGGCAAGCAATGCCTTTTAAAGAATTATAAAAAAAAAACAACCCAAGCAATCATACCCAACCAGATTTCGTCATAATGTGAGCAGTGAATATAAACCACCGAAACATGAGGCTTTACTATAACCAAAAAACAAGAACGCAACTGGACCTCTAACTGGTTGCCGATTTGCCCTTTAAAAAAACGCCACGCAACAAAAATGCCCTCAAGATATATATGGTACACCGACATACATGTCATGTAGATAGAACCGAACTCAACATTAGCGTTCCATTATCACGTGGAAGCTTTCTTAGATACCACTCCAGCCCTGCTGGGCCGGGCTGTAAGGCTTGAAGCCTGGGTATCCCTCATGCTCCTCACGCTCGTGGGATTCGCTGGGGCGGCGATCGTAGTTTGGCTCGTCCTGAGGCGCGGGACGAGAGTAGCCCGAGTTGAAGTCAAATCCTCCATTGTTGGTGATAGGGGAAGCCTGGCCATTGTGAAGAGCATTCTGCGGTCCAGGGGTATACGTCCTGAAAGGGACTGGCTTGTTTTGAGGAGTGATGGCAATATCGTTATTTGGGCCAGGAGAACGTCTCTGGTTCAGACTGGGGCCAGGAGACTTTCTCATATGCGGATCAGTGCCATACGGGGTTGGTGAAGTGTGTCCATCGAGCTCATGAGGGGCTTCTGGCATACGCACTGGCCCGGGTGTCATTTGTCTTGGGATGCCATAGTCGTGCTGGTTGGTGATGGGCGACTGGTGTCCGGGGCTGTGCATACCGGCCGCAGGGGCTGCATGGTCGTAGGGTTGACTGGGGCTGAATCCATCTGCGACGTGGTTATCATAACCTTGATTGGCTCCATTGTAGTGTTGATCATGCATGCCGTAGGCTTGGTCATGTCCGTTGAATCCTTGGGCTTGTCCATTGTAGCCTAACTCATGTGCGCCATAAGGCTGCTGCTCGTGGGCTCCGTAAGCCTGATCATGTCCTCCAAAGTTCTGTTGTTGCGCCCCATAGCCTTGGTCATGTCCGTTGTAACCCTGATCATGTCCGTTATAACCCTGATCGTGTCCGTTATAGCCTTGATCGTGTGCATTGTAACCCTGATCGTGCGTAGCAAATCCTTGATCATGTGCGCCATAAGCTTGACTGTGAGCTCCGTATGGGCTAGCAGCGGGCTGTTGGCCGTAAGAGTTCATGTAGCCGGGAGAGCTGCTTTGCTGTCGGTTGTAAGGATCATTTCGACCCATAGGCCTCTGCTGCTGCTGCTGTTGTTGTTGTCCTCTGAATCCAGGGCTGTTCATGCTCTGAGGAGCAACGGGCTCCTTCTTCGGTGGCAAAGTATCCAATTCGACCTCTTCTTCCAGCACAATCTGCTTGGAGTTGGCCGTTTCCCAGCTCGGCATGGCAGGGAGGGCATCGGCGTTATGCTTGGAGACGTCGAATTCGGCATACTGCGGAGGTCCATGAGACGCTGGTGTAGAGAAAGCAGGGACCGTAGAGTGCGATGGCATGTTGACGACCATGGGTGCCTCCTGTCGGTATCCTCCGGCCTGCTGAGGAACGTATGGCGCATCGAGTTGTTTGCGTGCCGCTTTACCGGGAGCATCACAGCATCCGCAGCATTCACCGCAGCACTTGAGGCAGTAGCAGCAACTGCAGCAGCATGACATTCCCAAACAAGTGCATCGAACAATGCAGATAACAATACTCAGAATAATAAGACCGGCGATAATCATGAGCGCAATAGCAGGCCACCTATAAGAGGAGTGGGAGTTAGTAATGCCACTGGTGAGGTGATCATGTTATGTGGAAGTTGCTACACGTACTTGCAGTAAACGTGGGCCATGCACCCATCCCAGCTTGAAAAGGCTGCTTTGACGTCTGAAATCTTGTGATCAGCATCCGCGACAATGTCCCTGCGGATGACTTCGTTGGCGAGACTCCTGGCGATACTGTCTTTCACAGTCTCCCATAGCCCGCCCCGAAGGCTTCGGACCATAGCAACATCAACGGCAGGCATCGTGATTGGAATTGATTGATATCCTGTAAAAACTGATAATCGTTCGTTCTACTCTCGAGATAGAATAGTATTTGAGTAGGTGGTGCTTGTAGCTCGTGGCGGATGTCGTTGGTTGTCAACTTAAGGAATGTCTAAGTCATGCTCTAACTGACAAGGCTTCGAAGCGAAATTAGCAACACACACAATGCGGCTCGAAATACGGTCGTTGGTCGTAACAAATCTTCCGATTTCGAATTCGATGGCAGAATGATGGGATGAAGATAACAGGTTATTCTCTCGCGAAGAAACAAGGATGTCGCAAGCTGTATCGATTGCAACAGCACCAAGGGCAGGCGTGATTCTTTGCCCCTTGAATTGATTGTCGCCTGTGTTATCGTAGCACAGAGGTTGGATTCCTCTCTGCTGGCAAATGATTGTGAAGACGGTCCCAAACCGCTAATTGAAAAGGATTGGCTTTGAAGCTCGCGCGTAACGGCGAAGCTCTCAATGTGTAAGAGAATGGAGGGCTGTGCAGCAGAACGTCGCCCGTCAAAACGGAATAAGCAATCTTATCCAACGGGTAGTAGACTAAGCGCGCGCGCACAGTCTTTTTTTTCTCTGTGGCTGTATTGTCGTCGTGTTCGTTTCGGTCTCTGTATTTCCCTTCCCAGTAATAATAGAGATGGATTTGAAATGAGGGGCGGACAACTTGACACAGAATCAATCAAGAGTCCAAAAAGAGGGAGTGTATGTGGCCGTTGGTGCAGCTGGCCATAAAGCAAAAAGAAGGAATGAAGCCTGGGAGGGCAGAAACGACGCTGCAAAAACGCAACCAAAAGGAAAGACTTTGGATATGAATCCAACGGGAAAAAAAAAAAGTTTTGCAAGGTGCAGGGAAGAAGGGAAGAGAGAAGGAAAAGAAAATTAATCTGCCATCGCGCCGCATTGTCCGGGTAGGAAGGGGCGCCTGTCGCTCCAGCTTTTTATCACGCATCATGCACGTTTAGGACCACGTTAAGGGCCCTGAACCGGTACCATTTACTTGTGCTCTCCTACTATGAAAGCCTCTGCCTCTGGTACAGTTACTTTGGCACACTGTTAGTGCTGTTGAAGCATGCAGGGGCAATCGCGGGAACGTGCGTTGCAGGGGTCGCAGCGGCTGGGCTGCTGCCGGTTAGCGGTCGTAGTAGCAGTACCGGTCGCGCAGCCTCTCGCCGCGAGCTGAGCGTCGTACCGGCTACCGCTGCCGTAGCACTCCATGCCCCGTCAGCAGCAGGCACTCCGCAAAGCAAAGAGCTCGCCATTTCAGGTACCCGAAGGCGGCGACATCCTCTCGTCAGCTCTGCCCGCGCCACCAGCACTTGATACCGAAACAGACAAGGGACGAAAAAGCCAGAGATCCACCTGTCATCACGCAAAATAAGCATCGACAAGGCGATGAGGGTAAAATAAGGGAAGCGCAGAAAAGGAGTTTCAACGTCATCGGTTTCAGCGCATCATGATCCAAGCAGCAAAGATAAAATGACAAGTTGAAAAAGGTTGCATGGTAACGGATCCATCGACGTCTTGCGTGAGCCAAGAAGGGCAATTGGCACCAGAGGATCCTAATACTGACGGGGGCCGCTAGCAGAGACGGTCGTGGGGATGACAATTTAGACCCTCTTTTTCATTCTTTCGTCTCTTCTTTTTTGTAGCATCTCTTTTTCCCTAGCTTTTGCTCTCTTGACATGCTATTTGCTTTTGCTGGCTACAGAGCAGCCCAGCTCCTTCGTACAACAGATGTGGCCGCCACAGTCCTCAGCTTTCATCCTTCGCAACCTCAGCTCCGACCCCAAAAGCTCTAGCTTTGCGGGCCGCCGAACCCGGCCAGTGCTTTTGGCGTAGACGCACGTCCTCACAAACAGCCTACTATAACGGCCTGGGCTTGCCTACTCTTATCTTGATTGGGCCAGGAAGCAGAAAAAAAAAGAAAAGAAAAGCCACAACTGCTCTTCCCCTGAATGGTTGCACCACAGTGAAAAAAAGAGAGAGAAAAAGAAAACACCCCAATAAAAACAAAAATAGGTATCCGATACGTAAAAAGTGCTGAGACAGAGTGGCGCTATGTTATCCCTACTGCTGTTCAAAGCGGGCATCTGAGACCTCAAAAAGGAGAATGGGCAAGCACCCCTCGCGTTGCTCGGGAGGGTATCAACAATCAATATTGATTTTGAGAGTTGAGGAAAAGAAAGGTGCGTTGTAGTAGAGCTACTTTGAATTGTGGACATTCTTGGCATCGCAGAGGACACACACTCGTAACAAGCATCAGGTAGAGACTTTTGTTTACTTTGGTGGACAGAAAGTACGCAGGAACACAAGCCAGCGGCCGTAGCGCGGCTATTGATACTACATCTGGGCTCACCACGTTGTATCAATTGGAGTACCTGGCTAGGTATGTAGAACATATGTCCGAAGTGGTACAGAGCAGAGACCAGACGGGATCTACATAGTATATGCACTCGGCATCTGATACATCTTAGCCACAACGCACTCCCCGCTTCTGTGGCGAGAGAGGAGGCCTCCAAACACCAACAGTCGTGGTTGTATCACAGCAAAGACGTCCGCGAAAATCTCTGCGTATCGCAATTTCGTCTGTGCGAGTGTCGACGCTGTCGTCACAAACATCTACCATAGTCACTAGAGAATGTCAGGTGCATGTCAAAGCCCGATTGTCAGGCACAAATGAAATTGTACTAAAAATTAAGAAGACGTATGATACAGATTAGTTTGGCTCGCTGCAATTCAGCCGCAGGAACAAGGTCGTGCTAGCTTGGCGCCGTCTCATCGTCTAGGCATATCATGTCCGATCACAGCCCTCTTCCACTTCGTTAAAAAAAGCAAATTTGGATATCAATCACCCGTAGTCCTCTTGTCCATACCGAAACGCCGGGCCGAGCCTGTCCCCGTTTATCTCTCTCTTATTTCTTATTTTTTTGTAAACTCAGAGTCAAATCTCAGCTTTCTTCAAGCCACAACCAGTCCGTGCCTGCTTATTTTCCAGGAGGCGGTCCAGCAGGAGGTTGATATTCACCACCAGGGTGGTAAGCACTCTGAGGGTGTTGGACACCGTATTGATGACCGGTGTTGTATCCGTCATTGGTATTGAATGTGGTGCCCGTTGTCTGGTTGCCCACGGGTTGCTGGCCATATGGTGGAGGGCTGATGTAGGTCTCGCCGTAGGCAGGCTGCTGATAGCCGCCTTGGTTGTATCCAGACTGCTGGTAGTTGTTCATCTCATGGGCATTGCTGTATTTGTTGTTTCCGTTGTTTCCAGCAGGCTGGCCTTGAGGAGCGCCGCTGAACCAGCCAGTCCCGTACATGGGCTGCACACCGCGCCTACGGTTTCGTCGTGTGATGCACCTATTACGATGAGTGTGAGTATTAAGTGCCATGAAAGAAAACTGACTTGACGTGGATATGGAAGTCAAGTGATGATGCAAGTGGAACTTACAAGCAACTGGCCAAGACAATCAAGGCCAAAACAACGGCAATGCCGGCGAGCACCCATCGTCCCCAAAAGTACCAGCCGCTCTTGCGACGACATCCAATTCCATCAAAGAAATATCCATACCCGCAGCCGTCATCTCGAGCAAAAATATCCACGGTCGGAGCCATGGCTGAGTAAGAGCAGAAGGAAGACGTGAATCCCTTGAATGCAAATCGATCGAAAAAGACTGAATCGCTAGATTATCGTCTTATCGTTTCCCGTAGGAAATGACTTTCTTTGGTGTCGAAACGAATGATGTATGAGTCGAATGTAGATGGAGGATGGATGGCGGAGAGGAAAACAAACAAGTAGAGGATTTAAGAGAAGAAGAAGAAAATAAGAGAAGGCGGCAAGGTTCCGAGGGATGCCCAGAGTTTAAAATTCGTGGCCTCAGTCCGCGCCCTGCGAAGTTGTCTTACTTGGCAGCTGCGACGTGCGTTGGTTGCAACTCTGTATGACGTTGGGAGTCTTTGGGGCCTTTTAGGAATCAATCAGAAACCGGGTCCCGTCCGCCACCTTTTTTTAGACGCAAACGCTGTGGCAGCCACTGCTCTAGCGGGAACGCAAAGTAAAGCGTAGAAGGGTACCTGTAAGCAGCTTAAAGCTTTGGTAGGTACCTGCTTATAGAACAAGGGGCGCACAGACGAGTAAAGAGACAAAAGTTGGATTCAAGCGTGTGTGAAGCGGGAGAAAACAAAGACAGAGAAAGACGAAGGATACCCTCATGCCATTATATGCATGATACTGTAGTCTACATGCCACATGTCAGCCAAGCTCTGCTCCGGTTCTGTCGGTCTTCACACGTTCATGTCATCGCCAAGCATCCAAGCCCAGCAAGCAGCGCCACCGCACCCACCCGCCACGCCAGTCGAATGTGGTCACTGGGCCCAGAATTCTGCGGTTTTCCAGCAGCACTGCCCACTGACACAGCGCAATGCCAGCAGCAGCGGGCATCGTCAAGGGCCCTAGCGCCGGCGCTGCTTATTGCTGATGCTCCGTCAAACCGTAGCTGGTGATGTTGGGCTGCTGCTTTTTGGAATCCTGGTTGGTGCCTACTGCTCTTCCATTTGATTTAATTTGAAAAAAACAAGGGTGAATATCAATTCCAATTTGCTTGGAAAGCGCTGCGGCCAGCACAAACTCATCCACCGGGAGCGACACAAGATGGCCATCCCGGCAACGCAAAAGCATCCAACCACAGCATCCAAGGCCACGCCATCGCCAAACAAAGCTGCACCCGACAAAGAACGGACTTCGGCAACGGACGATTTCGGCCGGTACTTGCCTGTCACGACAGCAGCATTCCACGCGCAGCCATGCTCCTAGCACGCAGCCGCTATTCACACACGAGCAATAAAGTTGATGCCTTTGTCTTAGGGCCCTTGTTCGAATGCAGTGGCTGTGCAGCAACAACTCCAGTGCTCTCTTCGCCACCAATCGGTGCTCTGTGCTCTCTCCAGCTAAACAAGCTTTCCCCAGTTCCGTCTAGTGGATCCCCAAAGGCTCCAAGTGGCGTTGTGCAGCAACAAGCAAAAAGACGGAACGGCGCCATCGAATCGTATTACGGAATTCGGAATACGAAATAAATGCGCAGTGCATAGGAAATCCTTCATAGAACCTCCATCTCCGCGTTCTAGAAGGAAGGAAAATCCACATGAATATTGACGTAGTAAGACGGGCTGGATTCGGGGCTAAGCCTTGCAAAAAGTGACAAATACCTGCTCCTCGCGGGTTCTCTTTTCTATTTGGAATGCCTGTTTTGGGAAACGGTAGAAGGAACATGGCCATCGAAGTAGACGTAGAGTTCGAAGTAGACGTAGAGTTCGAAGTAGACGTAGAGTTCGAAGTAGACGTAGAGTTCGATGAGGACGTACAAAGTACTGGCTGTAACGCTATACGATTGACTTGGAGAGTAAAGGCCGGTGTAGTAAATCACAAATTGCCCTGATAGCTGACAACCTAGCTGTCAGTCAGATGAATGCGTCACTTTCTATCAGAGCTATAGTCTGCTGACACCTCAAATATAGTATAATTATATATATTCCATTTTTTTGTCTCTAATTTTCTTCTTCTTTTTGGTATTATATGGCAATATACCTTGGTAGTCATACGCGGTAGCAAATGGGCTGTCGAAGCTGCATTGGCAGCGTCAGTATAAGCTCTCCCCTCCTCGCCCATTTATGGAATCTCAGACTGTAGGTAGGCAGGCAGTATTTACCTTTCCCCACTTGTTCGTTTCCTGCCAGACCTTAAATGACTCGTCGTCCGACCTTCAATTAGCACTGCCGGTGATGCACTCATCAAGCCAAGCGAGCGATACCGAGTCGAGTACGTATAACAATAAAAGACCCAGGGTATCTTCATAACAAATCTATAGCAGCTTATCGACAATTACGTTCTTTTGAATGTTGAGAAACTTCCATCGATAACCCGCATCCACTGTAATCAGCTAGGTAGTAGCATGACTATTAATCTGATTTGAGTTTCTACAAGAACGGGCCTTATAGTATATCCATCTTCCGGCGGCAATGGCCTTCGAATTATCACTCGACGTGGGGCCACAGAAACTTTCCTGACCTATCAACACTACCTTCTTTCAATCGAATGGCGAAAACTCTCGACGAAGAGGCGGGGAATTATTCGAAATGGCACGCTGTTGAATTATTTATCGTATATCGTACAAGACCTCCAACAGTATCCATCCCACAGTAGGTAGAATAAACAACCAAACAACAAAATTCGTTGCGTCGTTTTCTCAAGGAAGCGAAAAAAAAAAGGAAAACAAATATGCCCCAGTCAAAATCGACCGTTTACCGAAATCGAAGGCAAACAATACGCCCTTTTCTCCCGTGACTCCATGCTCGATTCCGCTTGCGTAAAATGAGAGTGGCTACAAGGTGAAAATATCCTCTTGCCGTGCAATCAAAGGCCCAAGAATATCATCCAAAGATACCAAAAAGGAGGGTATAAGAAGCAAAATCCATCATTCCAGTACCAATCAAACACAGGCTCCCGTCGTTTGAGCCCGAGTTGTCCATCCGTCATTTAATATACCGTATAAATTTTTCAAACCGTAGGTCATTTTGGCAAAAAGAATGGTGTATCGTTATTTGCTGTCGTTATCCTTACCCCTCCCCCCCTTTGCTCCATATAGAGACCAGGAGGAAAGGAGGAAAGGAGGAGAAAAAAAAAAAGAAAAGGATTCAAACAAAAGCCTGCAGGATAACGTTGAAAGACCAAGTTTGGCAGTAAGTAGCCCGATCTATTTGTTTTGTGCATCAAACAAGAAGAAAGGAAAGGTAGAAGGTCGTCGATAGCGTTGGCATTTTAAACCTTGGGGAAAGAATAGCGGTTTCGTCGCATTTCGTCGGCCTTTTTCATGTTGAGTTCGGCAAACTGTTGGGCTTGCTGGCGTGCAGCTAGGGCATTGATCTTTTCGCGCGCTCGCATGAGGCTGCTATTGTCCTGCTGCTTGAGCTTGGAGCGAATATCGTAGAGGGCCATGAGCATATTAGCTCGCTCAAGGTCGTCATCGTACTACAATATCATGCCACAGTTAGTTCTGGAACTGACCAAGGAAAAGAATGCCCAGGGCAAAATTGTGGCGCATCCTACATTAGAAGGTTGAGGTGTGCCGGGTATAGAGTTGGCGGCTGAACCAGACTTTGGTGAACTGATGAGAATGCGCCGGCCCATCTTGTCGAATTTGGGCTGCGAGCCCGCTTCGGACGACCATGCCCGCCTCAGGCCAGATGAGGGCCTCTGCTGTTGCTGGGAAGGTGCATGGGTGTCGTCTTTGATAAGCTGGGTCCGGATACTGGGAATGTTGGCATTGACAATGGCAGCGGCGGCCGCAGGCTCCTGTTGATGCGAGCGTCTGTCAGAGAAAAATGCAACAAGTTTGTACTAAGGATTTCTTGCAGAATATTGTTGAAAAAAAGGGGAGAGGGCATCGGTAGTGCAGGAAGATGCAGTAAGACATACAGCTGCGCCGAGATTGCTCAAGTCGGCGAGGACCTGTGATAGCTGCAGGCTCTCCATTTCAACGCTTGGTAGCGGAAATTTAATAAAATATTGCTTTTTCTAATTCTGTCCCGAGGGAGGAGGAGCGGAAAGAGGATGACGAGTGCGAAAATCTAGTACGATGCGATGGCGCGGTCGGTGATGTTGGACTTTGACGTTCCTCTTAGCGGGCGCATAAACGAATAGAAGATCGCGTGTGCGAGAAAGGACGGAGCGGCGGGACCGGTAGAATCGAGTGTTGATTCGAGCGCAAGATTTGCAAGCTTGACGATGGTCAAATAGGTGCAGTGTTTGTTCCAAGGAGAGGAGAGAGGAGTTGAGTCTGATGAGCGGAAAAAAATTAAAAAGAGTTTAAAAGCAAGGAAAAAAAAGCAAGAGGAGGAGAAGGCCAGCTGGACGGCCACAAAAGTTAAGAGCAATTCCCCAGCGCCGCTGAAAACAGGAAGCCTAGAGCGGGGATCCGGCAAGCTTGCCACCGAAAGCATCTTGTAGCCCAAGGAACTGGGGCTTTTCCAGCAAGACCCGGCGCCTGTGCAGGTCAAAAGCCCGCTAGAAAACCCCCCCTGCTAGACTTTTGGCCTCTCCACAAATCCCGCGCTGGGGACATCTCCGGGGTATACTGCTAAGAAAGGCAGTTTTACACTCTTATCAGGTGCATGCTGCGACATGTCCCTCTATAAAGAGTTCGTATTAAAGCAAGGATTTCCTGCGCGGTTCCGGGCTATCCCCTTGGGTCCTCTTGTTTCTCCAGCAGATCCGATGCTCATCTTGTCATTTATTAATTGGATCTGAGTCAAGTCTGCATCCAGCTCCGGCCAGCCTGGATCCTCTTAAACGGCAAAAGGTCTGGATTGGATTACTAAGGTGACGGATTCTGTACTCTTGGCTAACTCGAAAGTACAGTGTCCAAGTCTGAGACGGAGTATACGAGCAACAACACTGTGCATTGTTACGGCAGGGCGGCACTCGCCTACATCCTAAAGGCCGTATTACAGCACCAGTGAATCTTACAGACCGAAGCGAGAGGCTTCAGGGGGGCCTTGCTGCAGGATTACTCCGAGCATGTTTTGGTGAAGAAGAGCCGGTGGCACGAGACCACTTCCTGTAAGGAGTACCCTTACAAGCAAGATACACATACCTACGGCGCAGGGAGCAGTACTGGTACTCTGTGCGGGCTTCCAGTGTCGTACCTATTCACCGAAAGGTACAGGTAGTATAATAACACTCTAGGGAGTATAACATCAATAGTTGAGTGAGCAGATGCTGTATTATTAGACTTTGGCTGGACGCGTACGCAGTGTCTTGGGACGGTAAACATTGACTCGGCCAATATCGTCTTCTTTCTTGTCCAACCCATTCGCCCACGCCATCCATTCATCCCATCCATCCACCCGGATCGCTCGCCAAATGCGGGTGCTACAACTGATGACCGGTCAAATTTAAACCCAAGTCGCCTTACCCCAACTCAAGCAAGCAGGAATGGATGGCAAGGTTTTTACTCCGAATTATTCTTCGCCCATTTATCCGGCCCCAGGGCAAGCAGTAACTTCCCCTCACGCATCTGATCCGTCTTCTCTTTCTCCCTCCTGCTCCGTCCGTACCGCACCGCAACCGCTAGAATATGCATAGCGCACATACTTGCATTTGCGCCGACCGAATGGTTGCATGAGATTCCTGTTCATGCGCCCATCCGCCCGTTTCTCTTGTCATTCGCTCGCTCTCTCACTCACTTGCAAGTTTTGTGGTTTGAGCGAAATATGTGCAAGCAAGCAAGCAATGTATGCAAAGCTGCAACAAACCCTCCGTGCTTCCCTTCCTTCTCCTCCTTTGCGCGCTGACATCAGCCTATCTGCAAAAAGCGCTCGGACAAAAGCCCAAGCTGCTTTTCGATGATGGCACTGTGACGAGAGATTGGGGTGGCCCTGGCTTCCTTACATATTTTTCCCAGGCAACCATCAGATAGCGGAAGAAAAAAAACGATTATTTCACTGCTTTACTAATTCATCATGCAGCCAAGCGATCCGGCTTATCGCGCATCTGATCTCCATCTCCATCTCATGCTTTTACATCATTGAATGTGGTGCAACCAACCCCAACGGCACTCAGTTTGGAGAAGGGGAAAAGAGCATCACGTGTTACTGCTTCATGAAAATGACTGGTATGTTTTGAGCCACCAATGATTAAGTCGTTCGCAGACCATTGTCCTAGCGATACTTCCAGCTACTCCGGAGTACCCCTACAATGATCCAGTAAACAGTCGACGTCCGTTTATGCGCCACTGAAAAAAGCAGAGCTTTGATAGACGTAAATGAGTGATCTAAATCGCCCTGTTGGTCCACAGTTATCGCTGATCAGATGTCAATTGCGTTGGTTCTCCATAGTATACGTCATATTAGCCAAGGGTCCAAGTACATGACTCTCTGAAGCTGTTTGAGCCCATCTGGTCCGTGTGTTTGCAGTAGACGGAGAACATAGAAAGGGAGCATGCAATGGTACGCCTTTTCCATTTGCGTGCTTTAAAGCTGGACCAAGCGGCCTGGAATTTATCTAGATAAAGCCATACATATCAAGCACTCAAGCATAATGAACCGGACTTGCAATTGGTACTTTGCAGACTATAATTGATAATCTGTATAATCCTACTGAATAATCCTATAGGCCTAATCGGTTGCTTACTCTGCACACGCCTGCTGTGTCATTGTACAAGGAGAAACACCGTTTTTGTATGTTTGTATGTCATCTGTTTGCCCGGTCCAAACAGCCCGCTAGTAAACACTCTTAAAATTCAGACAATCATTCTTTTCCTTCCATTGACCCATGACAAATGACCTAAGCCTTGGTAATTCTGCACACCAGATCAGAGCCATCAACAGAGTCGCCCTCCTTGACCTGGAGACTGGCCACCTTTCCGCTATGGGGAGCGGAGATAACCATTTCCTATAATCATAGTTAGCGACATGCATTTTTGCTTTCCCAAGAGAGAGGCAAAAGAAAAAACTTACCATCTTCATGGCGGACAGAACAGCAAGAGGGTCACCCTTCTTGACTTCAGAGCCTTCGTGGACACGCAGCTCAACCAAAACACCAGACATGGGAGCGCCGACCTGGCTGGAGTCGCTAGGATCAGCCTTGGGGCGGCTAATGTTCTCAACAGCAGCCTTCTTGTCAGCGACGGTAACCTGTCGGACTTCACCGTTCATTTCGAAGAAGACTTCGCGAAGACCAGTCTGCTCGCTCAGAGGACCGATAGCAAGAAGCTTGAGGATGAGGATCTTGCCCTTCTCCAGTTGCACATTAAACTCCTCACCAATTTCCGGTCGAGAAAGGAAATATCTGGTAGGCAGGACTGAAAGGTCACCATACTCGGCGGTAAACTTCTTGTAGTCCTCAAACACCTTGGGGTACATGACATGAGAGGCAATGTCACACTCCGTAACGGGCGCTCCAAACTTCTTACCCAGCTCGCGCTTGACCTTGGTGAAGTCCACAGGGTCGAGGAAGAGACCGGGACGCTTGTCGAGCTTCCGTCGTCCACGGAGGGCATCTGTGCGGAGAGGCTCGGGGAAGCCGCCGTAAGGTTGGCCCATCAAACCCTCCAAGAACTCAAGCACGGAGCCGGGGAAGTCGAGCTCGGAAGCGCGAGCCTTGACATCTTCCAGACTCAGCTTGTTGGAGACCATGAACTGAGCAAGATCGCCAACGACCTTGGAAGTAGGCGTAACCTTGACAACATCGCCAAGCAGTTCGTTGGCATGCTCGTAAGCCTTCTTGGTCTCAAGCCACTGGGATCCAAGGCCGAGCTGAGAAGCCTGGAACATCATGTTGGTCAGCTGACCACCAGGAATTTCGTGCTCATACACCTCAGGATCAGGTCCAGCAAGGTGGGCTTCGAAAGGAGAGTAGAGCAGACGCAGCTGGGACCAGTAGGTGTCCAGAGCTCGGACTTGCTTGTGATCCAAGCCGGGGTCAAACTCGCTGCCTTCCAGAGAAGCCAGCAGAGCGTTGATGCTGGGCTGGGAGGTCATTCCAGACAGGCTGTCTGTGGCGGCATCGACCGCATCGGCGCCGGCTTGGGCACAAGCCACCATGGAGGCGACACCCGTACCAGCGGAATCGTGAGTGTGAACGTGGATGGGCAGCTCAGGGTACTTCTTGCGAATAGCACCAATCAGGAGTGTAGCTGCGTGTGGCTTCAACACACCAGCCATATCCTTGATGCCCAGAACGTGGATGTCCAGGGCAACCAGCTTGTCAACCAAGTCCAGGTAGTATGGCAAGTTGTACTTCTTCTTGGGGTTCAACATGTCACCACTGTAGCATACAGTTCCCTCCACAACACCGCCAGCCTTGTGGACAGCCTTGATGCCGACCTCCAACTGGTTAATGTCGTTCAAGGCATCGAAGACACGGAAGATGTCGACTCCGTTCTTCTTGGCCTGCTCGACGAAGTGATCAATGGCATTGTCGGGCAGCGAAGAGTACGCCACGCCGTTTGCGCCACGAAGCAGCATCTGGAAGGGGATGTTGGGAATCATCTGTCGCATCTTTCGAAGACGGTCCCAAGGATCCTCGTAGAGGAAGCGGTAAGCCACATCAAAAGTAGCACCACCCCAGCACTCCAGACTGTACAAGTTGGAGAGCGCATGGCTGGTTTCCTTGGCAATGTTGAGGAGATCAATGGTTCGAACTCGGGTAGCCAGCAAAGACTGGTGGGCATCTCGCCAAGTGGTGTCCATGAGAAGACATCCCTTGTAGTCGCGAACAGCCTTGGCAAAGGCCTTGGGGCCCTGTTCGACGATGATATTTCTCCAACCCTTCTGGCAAGGCTGGCTGACGTCGACCTTTTCACCAGCGGAAGTGAAAAGCTCGGGAGGAATGATTTCGCCCTTGAACTTGGGCTCGCCAATCTGGCCCTTGATAGAGCTACCGTTGACAGCGACATCTCCGAGGTATGCCAGCAGTTTCTGGGCACGGTTCTGGCCACCTACGAGGTCAAACAGCTGCGGGGTATCGTCGATGAATGTTGTCCAGCAATTTCCATCAATAAAGGTTGGGTGAGTCAGAAGAGAAGCCAGGAAAGGAATGTTGGTCTTGACACCTCGGATACGGAACTCGATGAGAGCTCGCAGCACCTTTCTTCTGGCAATTTCGTAGGTGCTGCCCTGGGCAGTACACTTGACCAACATGGAATCGTAGTGAGGAGTGATGACAGCTCCAGCAAAGCCGTTACCACCATCAAGACGAATACCGTTACCACCGGCGGATCGGTAGACCTCGATCTTTCCGGTATCTGGTCGGAAGCCCTCAGCAGGGTCTTCGGTAGTGATACGGCACTGAATGGCAAAGCCACGGGTGGAAATTCGGTCCTGAGTAAGACCAAGCTGAGCCAGAGTAGCGCCAGCGGCGATCTGGATCTGGGCGGCGACAATGTCGATGCCAGTGATCTCCTCGGTAATGGTGTGCTCGACCTGGATACGAGGGTTGATCTCGATGAAGTAGTAGCGGTTCTTCTGGTCAACCAAAAACTCCGCAGTGCCTGCATTGCGGTAGTTGACAGACTTGGCCAGCTTGACGGCATCGTTCAGGATGGCGTCTCGGGTTTCCTGGGGAAGGTCCTTGGCCGGAGCAATCTCGACGACCTTTTGGTGTCGGCGCTGGACAGAGCAGTCACGCTCATACAGGTGGACAATGTTGCCATGGTTATCACCGAGCAGCTGGACCTCGATATGCTTGGGCTTGTCGAGGAAACGCTCCACGAAGACGGTGCCGTTGCCAAAGGCAGACTTGGCCTCGGAAGTTGCTCGCTCGAAGCTTTCCTTTAGGCTC
Source organism: Trichoderma sp. 2475 (assembly GCA_038502285.1). Classification (NCBI taxonomy): domain Eukaryota; kingdom Fungi; phylum Ascomycota; class Sordariomycetes; order Hypocreales; family Hypocreaceae; genus Trichoderma; species Trichoderma sp. 2475. Next base: position 132,350 of record JARPVV010000016.1, read on the forward strand.
TCGGGGTCGCGAACAACTCGCATACCACGGCCACCGCCACCATAAGCAGCCTTGATGATGATAGGAAAGCCATACTCATCAGTGAAGGCCTTGACCTCTTCGTATTTCTCGACAGCTCCCTGGGTTCCAGGGACGACCGGGACGCCGGCGGCAATGGCAAGCTTGCGAGCCGAGACCTTGTCGCCAAGAGCATCGATCACATCTGGGGTGGGGCCAACAAACTGTGAAGCGTGTTAGTGTTTGGTCGAGATAAGAAAAAAAAAAAAAGCTCCGGCTACAGAGATTGGGTAGTAGCCGAGGCAAGCCGAAAACTTACAATGAGGCCAGCCTTCTCGACATTGCGGGCAAATTCAGCATTCTCAGACAAGAAACCGTAACCTGATGAAATTGATTAATAAGTGAATGGAGCTCAAATATATATAAAAAAGGACAGAAGAACGAACCCGGGTGAACCAGTTGAGCGCCGTGCTCTACGGCAATCTTGATAATCTCGTCGCCGGCGAGATAAGCTGCGACAGGGGTGTACTGGCCGCGCTTGCCAATGACGTAGGCTTCGTCGGCCTCTGTGGGAAAGCAGTCAGCAAAAGCAGTCATGCGGCGGGGGTGCATATCAGGGTCGCAATATACTTTGGCGATGCATGGAAAGTCGGTCCTCATAACTGGGATAAGAAAGTTAGTCATTTTGTGCAAAAAGCATGCAGGAATTTTATTTCATCGGGGCGTGGCTCACCTGAAGACAGCGATTGTGTGTAATGAAAGCTCGTGGGCCTGTAGGAGGGGTAAGTATGCGCCCGAAGTCGGCACTGGCGGAAAGAGGGACAACTGACTGTTCTGAAAATCTATTCGCAGCGCGCAAAGCCGGGTTAGTATATAGCATTATGTCGCTCACAAGTCTAGATGATGAAATCGAGGTTGGTTTGCCTGTTCAACGTACTCTGATAGCTGGTAATTGTTAGCGAGCAAGCTGTGACAAGGGTGATGGCGGGGTTGTTTCGACTTACGGATTTCACCACGGTTGGCAACTGTTCAGCGTAGCAGCCAAGAGTCAGTAACACGCTCTCTGCTGTGACTTGTTCCGCGCCAATTGGCTCCGATAAATGCCTCAGACGCCGCGACTCACCAAGGATCTTCTTGAAATTCATGATGCTAGAGTTGGCACGGATGTGGTGGATGGTCTGCGCCTCCTTGGGCTCCTCGACATCATCCTCGTCGAAGACATCAGTAAAGGTCAGCGCCTGCTGAGGGTGGGGGACTGGAGTGCCTGCCATGACGGGCAAGACGGGCTCGAGCAGGCAAAGTGAAGATATGGGCTCGATTTAGGGATATGGGAGAGACAAAAGGAGAGCAGCTCAGCACAGAAGAGAGCCCGAGGGAGACGGCCGGATGCGCTGCCTTTTATGAAGCAGCAGAAGCTCGGCCAAGATGGACGGATGGGGGGGCAGGAATTGACGGCGGGGCAGCTGTCGAAGGTGGGGGGTGGGGTGCTGCGTTTAGGGAGGTTAGCAGATGCTAGCAGTTGCGTCCAGCGCTTGTGACAGTGCAGGCACTAGCTACAGGTACTGCGGCAATAGGCATGTAACAGGCAGGAATGGTTCATGTAGGCTGCTCGACTGCGTCTAATACTGCCCGGCTATCTCGACTTGTACTGTGTGCCTCTTTCGTCTGCTCGGCTCAGCAACAATGACCGGCAATGGCCGCTTTAGCAGAAGCTGCACAAAGGGAGGTGCAAGCAAAAGAGAGAGAGAGACGGGAGCTGGAGAGAAAAGAAAAGAGCTGTTTTCTTCTCCCTCTGTCTCTAACCCACGGTGGCAGGGAAAATCTCCGAGAGAGCGCGAGGAGCAGCGAGGGTGGACCGGGCTCTACGCTCAATCTTGTCTCTAGATGCACGTCTGTCCCCTTCTGCCGGGCCTGCGTTGTGACACACGCCCACTCCGGTGTGCCACATGGACACATGGACACAGGCCAATGCATCTTTGCGTTACTCGCTGCATTGTGTGCTCTGTTAGCCCTGAAGCACCGGGATTGGCGGCATGGAATACGGCGGCTACGGCGTTGAGGCAAAATGGACCAAGATGGCGGTGCATAGGCACTCATACATGAAGCTAGATGGAAGATCTTGCCTCAGCATCTCTGGCCTTTGGTCAGCTGATGGCCCAGTCGGTGAGACAGCAGAAATAGACCGCACTTGCTAACGCAGTACGACGACTATAGAGTACTAGGTGGCAGCTAGTTGACACACTTTGTGTTTGGTGGATGAGGTTTGGCTGCAATAAGCAAGAGGGGAAGCTCGTTGTATAAAAAAGGACTCTGCGTCTCAGCCGGCCAACCAAAGAGTTGCTTTTACTGCGGCCAATTTGTCTTGGAAATTGATTATTATTATTTTTTTGTTTCCATTTTTCTTTTCTGCTCTTTTACTACGTATAAACAGTCACAACGCTTATCAAGTCCCAGCTAGCCCGCGTTGCCATCCAGAAAGTCATTCCCATTACATGACAGATTTTACACCCGCTATTTGGGGGGCTAAAGTCGACATTTACCGTGTATCACCATTAGCGGGTTGATACCAGCTTAAACGGGCGGAGCCTTCTTTTTCGGCCAATCAGCGGCCCAGGATAACGCAGCCTCTTACAAGTTTGGCGCTGTTATATTAAGCTTCGTTCCAAGAGCGGGATGTCTTGGCTCTTTTCTTCTACGCTGGCTCTTGGAATGGAACGTCGTGTAATGGCAAAGCGGGCTTTCGAGATGGGTACCCACCAGGCTCCTGTATCGAGGAGGTCTCTTTAGCTCTTGAGGCATAATATCAGCCGCAGTTGTCGCCCGCTTTAGAGGATTGACTGCCATTGCATATCCAGAATTGCTTACCGCCAATTGCTATCCTGTTCTAAGACGATGCATAATCCGCAAGGCAGGCACCTGGCGAGATCTGAATCATGCCTTGCCTCGCATTGCATGCACTCCATTACCCCATGCGCGCGAACCAGATCACGCTCGCCGCATCTTACCAATCCCGCCTTCGCCTTTGGTCCTTGAGCAACCCCTCCTCTCGTCTTGTGCTCAGTGAAGGAGGCCAGGGCTGATGCCATAACCGAGGATCAGAGCAGATTTGCCTGCGAGGTTCGCCTAGATGCGGCTGATGACAGCATCGTAACAACAAGGAAGCAGGCTCAGTCGGAATATCTCGACACGGCTTCAATTCGTCGAGCCCGACCATTCTCGCCCTTTCCACGTGATGATCATCCGTTGCAGCACATCGTGGGCCGGCCATGGCCGTGCTGAGTCTTGATGGTGTCCTTCTCGGCTCGGAGGAAGGGGCCCGTAACGTAATTGGTCTTCGTATCGCCGGCCCGAGGGTGTCGCTGGATCCGAAGACGGATCCGTCGCATCTGTGACCCCAGTATTTTCCCAGCTGTTGCAAGGCCGATCTGGCAATGGCGGCTCATCTTGCAGATGTACTCCGTGTGCAAGTGTGTAACTCGAGATTGGGCGAGCTAAGATCTGGAAGGGCCCCCAAACTTGGGTGCTGACGAATTGGGACACCCCGCCTAGTTCGAGCTCGGCGCCTCAAGCCGACTGGCACTATTTCTCACGCCTTACTTTATATCGCGCGCTCATCGCCATCTAGCGCTGGATGCTCCCTGGATAGTGTACAAGTATGGCGCCCTCAGTCGGCTTACTGGTCCTGCTTGGATCTGGACGGGGTTGCGATGAGCCAGAGATCCGCCGGTTTAGCAGAAGAATTTTCTTCCTCTTCTATCACATCCGGCTCTCGCACGCCACTGACGAAATCGTGTGCCTGACCATCTCGCTCAAACCACTGTTATCGCACCAATCCAGCGAGATTACAGTCATTCGTCTTGCCTATCACGTTTATTCCCATGTTTTGTCCGGTCTCTTCTTATATTGCTCTTTTTGGACGAGTTGTCATTTGCCAATGCCTTCGCAACGCCCAAGTTCCTCCGACACCGGCCTGGGCAGGGCCTTTAAACACTAGCAATCCTGTTCGGTGATATCTCGTTGTTTCATTGTGAAATTAGTATTAGCCCTTATCACTTTGAGAGACTCTCTGAGAGCTTAAGTCGATAGCACAAGACGCAGCTATTCTCATCCTTGTTAGAATGAAATACGCTGTAGTTATCCTCGGTTGCGAACAGATGTTGCCATCTCATGCTTGTTGATATTACGCTAATACCCAATACTCCAATGGTTTGTCAACTTTTACCCCGGCTACTAAAGGAAAACCTCGGCAGTCCACTCAAGGACTGCCGTCAATTACACGGCGTCCCTGAATCGCGTCTTCCCAATTACCATCTCCAGCTTGATCAATATTGTTACGGCTTGGCCCGCATGACGTAAAGCTCAGAGAGTCCCTGTCTTAATGCTGGCCTATCAGGAAGTAAAAGGGGGTCGAGGCTATGGGGTAAAAAACCGCGTTGCTATTGTGTTGATACGTCCTGTCTCCTGGATGAAAAACCGACCTATCATTACTAATACTGCTGCACCTGCATTGTGAACGGGCTGCTTACAGACTGCAAAATTTTGCGTTCCCGACAAATAAACGATGAATCAGTTGTTAGGTGCAAACAAATCTCCCAAGCTATTATTACTTGTCCAAATACCTGAAGCTTCAGATCCCTTCTATGAAATGACTTGGAGATGTAAAAATGTATAATACAGCAGCCGCAGGCTTCAGCAGATGTGGAGTGGAAGAGCTTATGCAAGCCATCGAAATCCTTTAGTTTTGGGATTTTTGACCTCTCTTCAGATAACTTCCCTTTCGATGCTGATCTACCGCAGTGCTCATCGTCCCTCCCCGTACTCCAACGACGTCTCTCCAACGACGTCTGTCCACGCTTTTAAGCGTCTCGGTTCCATTTTGCGCAACAACTTTTTGTTTTCCCCAAGCTGATTTATTTGCTAGGTGCTGACTCTTTGCCAGCCTCGACACCCTTATCCAAAGCGTTCAGAGCCGCCTTCTCCTTTCCGCCCCAGTGGTGGTATGACAGGTATCGGTAGCCCTGGGTCATCTGGGCGCATGAGTTGACAACGTGGCATCCGAAAAGGAGGTAGTTCTTGGGCGAGACCGCAAGAGCGTATCGCATAAAGGTCATGGAGTAGACGGTAAGGGCGGCGGTCATCTGTCCGGAGATCCTATATAGAGAAACGAGAGAAAAAAAGGTAAGCCGTCGGCCGGTATCGGCGGAGTGCAGCTCGGAGTTTGGGGGAAGGCTTCTTACAGATCAGGGCTCTTCTGGGTATCCAGCACAGCAGCAATGGGAATGCCAAAGTTGGAAACAGGTCCCCAAAAGTCTGTTTGCGATAATTTATTAGCTTCTGGCTCCTATAGACGGTAGTTTCAACAAGCGCGCCAGCTTCCGGCCAGAAAGGCCGCGTCTTGGGAAGAGATCACAAGGATCCAGGGGCAAAAGCGTGGGAAACAAGGCAAATGAACGCTTGACGCGAACATTATCATAGCAGAAATTCCCTCAGTCGCGCCCAGGCGCCTTCCGTAGCTCCAGCGCGAGGATATTGGGTAGGGCAGTACGTACGAGTTGTGCAGACATAGCTCAACATCGGGTTGGACCTGATCTTGGCGTTGATAGCCTTTGCGAGCGCAGCCATTTCTAATAATTGTCGAGAGACGCTTGAAGTCGCGGGAGAGCACGAATTGTTGCTGGGCGCTTTGGGGGGTGCTGGGACGCAAAAAGACTCCAATCTCGTTCTTGTCAGCGGCGTTGATTTGCCCTTGTCGGCCAAAATTTGGGCGCCGAAGTGGTAGTTGCGATGTCACGTGCCCCTGGCTCCAGCAACGGCAACAGCGTGCACTGCAAGTAGGAAACTCCAATTGCTTTCTGGGGATTTAGCAAATGTGTGATTTAGTCCATGACATGATTTACACAAGGCCAATCTTTCAGCTGTATGCAACTTGGCTATTGAATGTGACAAAGAGGCGAAAATCTACAGCTATTAGGTGAATGCAGATGAACCACTACCCCAAATCGCAGGTCCAGACCACCGTATGAAATGACCAGTTCAAACGTTGGTTCATGGTAAGCCAGCAACAATTTCTAGCTGTTTATTGAATTCGCAGTGAGATAAATTGCATGGTAAGAGATATTACAAATGGAATAAGAAGACAAAATACACCATTTGTCGAGCAGCAGAATACCAGCCTCTGGATCGTCGCTTGTGAACACAACTTCACCAAAATCCGGGCGTCAACTTGATGACGAAACTAGAAATGAATAATGCCAGGTGAATAGACACCACGCATGGTCTAGTAATATTCCAAACTATTACTACCTTGCTCTTTCTGGCCCTTTTCCTTCTTCCGCTTGTTTATCATGAGCTTGCCTTTATATCCAAATCAAGCATAACAAGACCCTTCGCTAACCTGTTTCTACCAAAAGCAATAATACACGAGGAAATAACAACTACATCAAACGCAAAAAAGACAAAAGCGCCCTTAGAAAATAATCATAAAGTCATGACTTAGACACCTGGAACAGCGAAACCAGAGGCCTTGGGCCAGTTACCAATCTGGCCTGGGTCACCACCAACACGGACGTACACGCCCACAGCCGGGATACCTCCATCTAGGATAAAGAGCATGTACCAGGTAGGAGGGGCAATGTACTGGCTAGGAGGAGCAGTGACGGTGCAAGTAGTGCCAGCACATGAGATGTCAAGGAAGAGGGTGCGCGCTCCCATGGAGTTACCGTGGGTGCTGGTCACAGAGCCAAGCAGAGTGGCTTGGATGGCACCGTTTTGAGCAGGGCCGCCAAGGTTGACGGTGATGGTTTGGCCGTAGCTCCAGTCTTTGTTGGTGACGGTGAATGAGGGGCGAGGTTTGCCGCTCTTGAGGTAAGGCGGAGTGAAGGACTCGATACGGTACTCTTCAGGGTTGACGTTGTCTTGGGGATCTGAGCCGGAGACGAGAACTCGACCATCGAGAAGAGTGATGGCCTCGGAGTGGTACATGCGAGCCACGGTGGTATTTGCCATGACAGTGATGCGGTGGCCGAGTGGCTTCTGGGGGTCGTAAAGGAGAGCATTCAGGTTGGGGCTGTCGGCGAGACCGAATCCAGCAACACCGTGGTGAGCACCATTGAGGATGAGGTAGGTGCCATCGGGAAGAGGAGCCATGCAGGATATGACGCGCTGGGAAGGCATACGCTCAATTGCCCAGGTTGCGTTCTCGACATCGGGATAGGTGCTCACGCAGTTATCAAGAGCATAAGAGGCACCCTCTGAGGAGCCACCGCAGATGAGGACACCAAGAGGCTCTGTGAAGGGAGCGTGCATGGGCAGCAAGACAGCAGATCCCTCCAGAGGATAGGTTCTTCCAGCCATGGGATTGTTGACTGCGCCGGGAATGTTGGGCAAGACCTTGATGGTAGCGAAAGTATTTTGGTCCAGAATACGGGCCTCGTTCCAGTAGGCTACGAAGATACCTTGGGAGGGCAGAACGCTCAAGAAGGGATACAGGTTGTTCGGATCGGTGCGTTCGAGCCAATCCATGTAGAGAGGCGCCGTACCAGTGTATGGAAGAATCTCGAGAGAGGGAACCGGGGCACCGTTGGAGCCCTCTTCGCCTCCAACGACGAGAACAGAGCCGTTAGCCATGTTCATGGCAGATGGGTACCAGCGGCCGGCTTGGAGTTTCAGAACATCGACGTTCTCCTGCCAGTCGTTCGTGCCGTTGACGCCGGCGGAGCCGTCTGGGGTGTATAAACGAACACCGTAGGTAGAGTCGCCAGACCACCCTCCTACATTGAGCTGTCGACCGGCCTTATCAGGGAGAGTGACACCTCCGGAGCAGAAGATGTCAGTCTTTACGTGCATCTCTCTCCAAGCAAGCTGATACTGGTTGAGGAGACTCAAATCGAGCTCATAGGCACCAGTGGAGTTGGGTTCACCAGTGCCCCATTTCTCAAGGAAGACGACCTTGCCGGTGACGGCTTGGGTCACCATCAGAGGCACGCAGACGCCACCCATGAGCTGCTCATAAGAACCAGCCGCCGCGGAGCCCGCTGCAGGAAAGCCCCAAGAGTAGAATGGCGTTCCGGTGTAGAAGTAAGTCGAGAGGCGGGAACCGCCGCCGCAGATGGCCGAGCCATTGCCCGGGCAGGGAACATTGCACTCGGATTCAGGCCTCTTGGTCGAACCAGCTGTCTGGATGTTCTGCGGGTCGCCGCAGTAGCACTCTTGGCCATACTCCAAGCCGGCAGCCATGTAACCGTACTCACCACACGCGTCGAGGCATTGCTCAGGGGTCATGGTGTTGGCGAAAATGCTCTGCCAAAAGAAGGTGTGCACTTGATTGATGTTATCCTCATAGCAGCCCTGATATGTCCAGTTGCCCACCACCGGCACTGGTGCCGGAGGTGCCAGGACGACCGGTGTTCCCTTGGAGATGATGGACATTCTGCCGCCGCCACCGCAGATTTCGGAAGAGTCGCCGGCGCAGGGAGTGTTGCACTCTGTGGAAGAATTGGCCAGAACGCCGCCGTTGACGATGTTGTTGCCGCAGAAGCACTGCTTGGAATACTCCGCACCGGCGATGGTATAGTTTTGAGAAGCGCAGGACGCGGCGCAAGACTCGAGGGTCAGGTTAGGGTCGTCGGGGTTCTGCTCATTAAGAATGCGGCCATTGACGCCGTCCACATAGCAGCCATAGCTCTTCCATCCCTGCGGAAGACCCGTTGGTTGCTGAGTGGCTGAAGTGGTGGTGCCTGGCGGAGGAGACGATCCCGAGGAGCTACCCGAGCCCGGGGCGTTGAGCGAATAGACAGACAGACGATTTCCGGCACCGCAAAGCTCACAGTCGCTGCCAGCACAGGTCATGCTGCAGTCTGATGACGTAGTGAGCTTGGAGCCGGCACTAAAGGAGTTGCCGCAGTAACATTCTCTGCTGTATTCGACGCCAAAGTATGTGTAAGCTGCACAGAAGGTAGCACAGCTCTCCAGAGTCATGGCATCATCGGAATACGTTGTGGCCGCAAGTGCCCGAGCCGATGTGCCCTCAGTATAGCAGCCATACCAGTTGTATTTGCCTACCAAGGCGGGCTGGGCAGGACAGGTACCTGTTTGCGCGGGTTGGCCTGCAGAGGTTGTGGCAGTCCCGGAGCTGCACCATCCATGTTAGCATCACTCCGATACGAGATGATCATCACCGCAATACTAGCTTCTTTCTTTCATCAGATTCGTGTCTGTGCTTACCTGCTAGAGCCGGAGCCATAGGTGTAAAGGTTCAGCAAGCTTGGTCCTCCACAGTACTCGGTACTGTTGCCATTGCAAGTCATGGTGCAGCCACTTGCAGCTGGCTTGGCACCATTGGAGAGAGACTTGCCGCAGTCTGCACCCCGGGATCGATGCTCAACTGGTCAGCTCACTGGAAGCGGAGAAGAAGGATTGAAACGAAACAAAGCAAGGAGTCACACTGCCTCTCATGCGGTCCGTCTAGGAGGAATTGGGGGCCACTTACAGCACTCTCCACCATACTCAACGCCAGCAAAGGTATACCCTGCTGCCTTGCATCCTGATGTACAAGCGGCCACGGTCATCTGTGCATTAGCAACGCTACCTAATTGGTATGTCAAAGCACGACCAGTGGTGCCCTCGCTGCCAGTCATTTGTTAGCAATGCTAAGCTAAGATTCAGGCTTAGAAGTGAGTATCTTGTATCATAAACTTACGCATAGCACCCCTGGGATACCCATCCATTGGGGCCTGGATTGACCTCGGGACCAGTAACTTTGGATGACTTATACAAGGTGAGACGATTGGGGCCACCGCATGCCTCAGTCGAGTTGCCGCCACAAGGAGTATTGCAATCCGTGGCAGTGGCATTTGTGCCGCCCGTTGCAAGACTGGAGCCGCAGTAGCATTGGGTATAGTATTCTGTTCCAGCATAAGGGAAGTCCAATCCGAAGCAGTAATTCGTGCATTCTTCGTTAGTCATGTTAGCATCAGTGGTGGATGCTGCACCAATCGTGCGTCCAACATCGCTATTTGCTCTGATCAGCATATATGCAAGCTTAGAGTTTGCCAAGGAAAGCAGGAAGAACGCCATACATGTAGCATCCCTGATACGCCCAGCCATTGTCAAACGAAGCTGGCGCAATGAGATCCCGCTTTTGGAGGATCTGTGCGTGACACGGTTTTATGGATAGTAGAGAGATCGACAACAGCGAGGCTGCCGGAAAAGGTTTCATGGCTGCGGTTTTTGTGGCTCTCGCCAAGGCAAACAGCAACAAGAGAGGTCACAATCAGCGTATCAGACCCGCGCGCTCTCTCTATACCGAGTGAGAGCTGGGCTGTTGGCTGATGAAGCAGAGAGCCGTGAGATGAAAGAGGCAGAAGAACAAAGAAATTGGTCAATTACCGCGGACAATGCCCAGCTTCTTGTACTCCGTGCATGAGCATCCTGCCTGATCATAACCCAGGAACAGATGAGCCCTACCCAGCAGGACTAATGGGGCCGAAGGGACTTGGCATAGCATAGCATGCCACCCACACAGCAATAAACAGCAAGGCCCGGGATCGAGACTGTGATAGTCTACGCGGGCCACAGCTGGGCCTGATCCCTCGTGGACGGTGGTTGCGATGGTCCATGATAGGAGGCGCCACTCACACAAATAGATGCTGGATCCGACTAAGAGCAAGCGTTGCAGGGGGCTACTGGATGGTGCTCGTACACGCTTCAGATGTTTGTACGTCCCATCTGGTCTTTCAGCATCCAGATGCAGCGCAGAGAATCCAGCAGGGCGCCTATGCAGGCAAGGGCCACACGCCCCTCGTCTCAATCAAAGACAGGCCAGGGTTGGTCAGCCGGAGCCAGGCGCCGTCCTGAACGGGCATGCAGCCTCAGGCAAGGCACCAATACTGGGACGGTTTGTTTCAATGCTCCCACTTGTTTCCTCAGCCTGCTAATTACTCAGTTAGTCTGCAGCCGGCCGAAGGCAAAGAAACAAAACAACGACGGAAATAAGCTCTCAACGCCCGTACTAATGCTCTAGCTAGGTTCTTTTGACAGCTCAAGCCTATACTTTTGCTTGCTATATTTTCAGGCTGTTCTCCACAGGCACTGGCCAGCAAGACAGCGAGCAACGCCGTCTCGATAAACTACACCCGTTGAGGCTGCGGGTAGTGGGGGAGCCGGTCAGAAATACGAGGCACGGCTCGGGACTCCGGGCCAACCATCCCCATTCTCGGCGTCTAGACTTATTACTGGCCTAATCGTGCATCGAAGCGTTGGCGCAGTGTGCCTTTGGTGGTGCCTAGCAGTGTACCACCCACAATGGAACCCAGTTGTGCCAAAAAAGGCCATGTTGCGTCGTAGCTGAAAGCTCGGTGGTACGACTTGTTTGATCATCCGGCCATTGATGGCTTATTCCCAAGTATTATTACTCCATACTTACCGCGCCGATGGTTTGCATGGGGAGCGGAGATCCTTTGACCAGCGAATGGCATGTGGGCGAGTGATAAGGGTGCGGCCATGCAAAAAGCGGCAATGGGCTCTTGCTTTTCGCGTGACATCTTGTTCTTGTCTCCCCCTCGCCCTCTCCTTCTCCTTACCGCCATAGCTTGATGATATTGGTCAGTTGGCTCAATAATTTTTTTTTACTACTCCATGGGGGCTGAAAGCTGACGAACGGTCCTCAAAAACCTCAGGTGTTAAACGCCACCGTATTATCCACGCGCGAGAACAGCGTCTAGGACGAATCAAAGTTTAGGCTTAGATCCTAGCCTGGCCCATGTCTGATCGCAAGTGTGGGACGCCTGCTATGATCCCCGTGCCGCCGAGTGAACCGATAGCCCGGCAGAGATTTGCTTTGATCTTACTGTGAAACCAAGCTCAGACCGAGTTTACCCGTTTGCCCAGTGAAGCTCGTATATACGATTAAACTTTTCTTTCATGTCTTCTCACAAGACACACCAGATGAACTTTTGGCTTCGGCTACTGACCGGGGCTTTTGGCGCGGCAATTTTGTTGTCACCGCCGGTCTGTAAGTGTTACTATTTCCTGAGGGTTGCGGCGGCACACATACACGGGACGATAAGACACTTGGCAACTAGCTTGCGGTAGGGGCTTGGCCGAGCTGAAGTGGCTCAGGCACATTTGCCTGTTCAGGGTGAACTAGAGCAATAGGAAGAAAAAGGCCAGCGGCAGAAAGGGCCACTGCCTGTGCGGACGGAAGACCGGGCTCGATGCTGGTTACATTGGCGTCGGCAGCTAAGTCGTCACCACTTGCTAGCGTTAAAGCCGAGCCAAAGCCATAGAGGAGGGGGATGATGGAAGAGAGATTGGCTGCTCGCTTCTATACACGCATAGCACGCAAGGTCGCAGCTGAGAAGTGACAGCCAGCAGGGTTCGGTTCCTTGACAGGCGTCTAGAACATGACCTGTCGTCGGAAAATTCCTCCGTTGGGATGGCACCAAACCTTTGCGACTTTGGTCCTGCCCTACGATATAGAGTAGCATTGGACGCATTGAAGGGATGAGACATCGATTTTGACAATGCCGACCGACCGTCCCATCCACCAAAAATGGGTGGACAGGGGGGGTTCGCTGGCCAAGACGAAGCACGCGTATGCCGTCGTCTACTGGTACGAATGGATAATGCTACTGCTGCTACTACTGCTAGCTGCTGATACCGCTCCATCCAGCTTCGTACTCGCACGAGGCCCCTACGGCCTTCGCTGGGCAAAGGAATGACACAATCCCAGGCCTGACCTAGATAGACTTTTACATGGCCTAGATCTCGTGTTGCGTCTTGCATCGTGCAGTAGCACAGGTGCTGCCAGCTCAGGAGCCATGTGAATGCTTCGGATACCTACATGCTTACTGCTTGATCCGATATCCAGATGAGAAGAAGCCCTCAATGAAAATGCGCCGGGCCGAACAAGGAGCAGGCAGACTGAATGCAAGCTTCCCAGCGCCGAGATTTTTTTTTTTTTTTTTTTTTTTTCCCACTCAAGCCAAGCCAAACCTCATGGGGACGCTTCCCCCCTCCCAGTCCGCAGAAGCAAGTTGACAAACACAGCCACCAAGTGCTTACTACTTGTATTTACGCATTGCAGCCATCCCATACAGTCCGTCTTGGCAGCTTCTTGGTGTGAAAGGAAGTTTTGCTGATACCTACTGCCAAGGTCTACCATCTTACTGACTTATAAACTCTATATACGAAATGGTAAGCACCGTTGCCGACTAATTTGTGCCCGGGTGACTGGGGAGTCGATTAAAAAAGAAACAAGCATAATAAAAAGAACGAAGAAAAAGAAATGAAATACAGAGCGAGACAGAGAGCAGCCATATTCGTCCGCTTACCCGTGGCACCAGCTGCTTCATGCAGTTCCAGGATCCCTTGGCGCCACAGTTGACGGCCTCTTTTTCTCATGCAAATCGCCCCGCCACCAAGAACACAGCGACGGTGGTAGGTAATAATGCAATTCATTGTTTTTCTTTCTTGCGCTTTCTATTTTCTCTTTCTGCTGACGCATATGGTAGCGTAGGTGAGTATATGCATCCTACATGTACGCAGGCCCGGTCTTGTATGTCATGGATCCACCGAATTCTCCTTGTCCTGGGATACGAACGAACAAGCGGGAGGGGAGGGGGATGTACACGATAACTCTTCATGCAGGGTCAGCTTCAATGCTACGGATGCTGCCCGTCGGTATGAATCCGGAGCCAATCGTTTTCAGCCCCGAACAATTATTCTCAGGCAGACTGATTTCGACAACCAGAAGGACAGGCCGAATTGTTGGGCACGTGGAATGCAGGCTCCAGGCGTGGAACAGCTTGCATACGGCCCTTGCTTCCAACTTCTCTCCATCTGGTGATGGTGACGCCAAGCGCACAGCATACGAGTCCAGCCTGCACCTCGCCAGAGTTTTCATTGATCCATTGATCCCTCTCATGCATGAGCGTTCAGGTCGCATCTCGTATCGGCGAAAGCGGCCACCATGAGCATGAGCCCATCCCGGAAAAGACCAATAAGCTACGCCAAACCGCCAACGACGTGCCGTCAATCCCACCATCGGAGGGTCCCAGCCGATCTCTTATCCACGCGAAATCATCTGCTAGCGTCTTCCATCGTGCCCATCAGCCGCAAGCAGAGGGCAAATTATTGCCCGTATACTACCTACATGTAGTCAGCCTATCACTCATCAAGCAAGCATTCTGTAGCGAAACCCCGCCAACGAGTGCTATCAAGTGCCAACCCCTGTCAACAACAGCGCATTATCGTCGGAGCTACATGCAGGCAATGTGTATTCATACATCTATGATACAATACATACTCCTACATATATAGATGCAGTATATGTACCTGCTACATGCCGGAATTACGCCTCGCTCGCTTAAGCGCAGCTGCATTGAGGCTTCGCTCGTATGATTCAGGTCGGTGCCATATTGGGCTCAATATTGTTCACTTTGGGACAGACCCGTGGAGATTCGGATGCGCGTAAAAGGACGCCACAAGCCAAGAGGCCTCATTGGTGATACTAACAGCAAACATTGTCGATACGTAAGTGCATAGACTAGCCACGTTCATGCTGTGCTGAATAGGGGAAAACAACAACAAATAAATACTACTGGCCACTACTACTGCTCTAATCAGGAGCAGGCATTCATTCCTGCGCTCGCTAATGCAGGGCGATGAATTCTTCACAGCCGCTTCTCAAGCCCCTTCCGTCTTAATACTGTCGCCACCACATTGTCTCCTCAGGAGCGGCAGCAGACTTATAACCGAAAAAAAAGGAATGAAGAGGCTTTAATGAAAAGCCATAACGGGGATGAACTGTGGCGTTTCTACCGAGATTGCACGGGTCAAGTTGAAGAGTCATCCACACTCAGCCCAAATAAACTAAACGCTGGCGATTCTGCATGAATCAGAGCCCTGGTCCTTGCGTATACACCCGCCCTTGCAGGACCAGCGCCTCAATCACAATTAGAGAAACAGGTACATGCATACATACTATTGATTTATTCAAAACGCGGGGGAGGCATCAAGTGATCCTACCAGCCCAACTTACATGCATAATTCCGAAGTGGTGTTACTCGATAACTAGCCTTTTTTTTCCATCCTCGATGAGCTTGGGGTGCAGAGGCATGTGCTTCCAATAGTTTGCAAAAACGAAATAATTGGCCTCAGCCCCAAGCCACATTAATATAAAAACCATATCAGGTGACGGTGATGATGGTAGGACGAGAGATATCACACCGCCTGGCGGGAATATATTCAGCCTCAATTTTGTTCCTTCCCCCTCCATTTCCCATGTCCTCCATGGGGATAGAAGGCCCCCCCCCCCTCTCGAGCATTGGGCGTTTCTGGAGTAGTTCTTTTCGATGAGTGGCTGGCTGATGAGGTTTGGACTATGCCGGGTTGCAACACTTGTAGTGCCAAGTAGAATAACAAAGGGTTGTGCTAGAGAAAGGGTTCTGCGAGGTCATTGCGATGTTGGTCAGCCGAGGCTCTTTCGTTGGGTGTTCTTCTTCACTTGGTTGACACTTTCATGCCAAATTATACAAAGGACCTGCTACAAGATGCTAGTGTCTAATGTGCCTGCTGATTGTAGAAATTTACGAACTTCAAAATGATTTATTCAAACTGTCTTGCTTTTTGCTGAGAAAAAGAAGCTTAATACTAAAATGAGGGCTGCGTGTTGCGAGTCACATCTTTCCACGGACTTTTGCAGAGAATTGACACTTCACGCAAATATACCAAGTCGGCTTCTATCCCAAAGAGCAGTCTCAGGTCTTGTGTAAGAGCATCCTGTGTATGCTATATGTCTCCTAATTCAATTAACACATCAGTCACGGCGATGGCAGATATAGTATTATTATACATTTTTTTGTTCCCTTACTTAATACTATGTAGAAGTAGTATCAACCAGGATATTGGAGCCTCATTGGCATGTGTTCATGTAAACTCTCTCCTTTCCACGCATCCACGAACCCTTATATCATGTATACATGGAGGACGATATATAGAACAACCCCTCCTTTTTAATACCTCCGACCCCGGCCCTTTTTTGCTCCTTTGCTCAAAATCTCACACACTTATTCGTACGCTTCAAATCCAACAACCAGCAAGTCTGCTGCTTAGTATACACGCTTGAAAGGAGGAACAGGCTTGCACTCATTCTCGTCCAGAGTGGTGGAAATGACCTTGCGGTATGTCAAGTCTACCTTGCCGTGGGGCTGCTTCTGGAAGCTGAGAGTGTGCTTCATCCAGTTCTGGTCATCACGGTCAGGGTAGTCCTCGCGGGCGTGAGCACCACGGGACTCCTTTCGGGCGGCGGCGGAAGTGGCGGTTTGAACACTATGATACCTCATGGTTAGTTATCGTTTTTTCATGACATCCTATTTCAACGTTGGGCACTTACGCGCAGGTCAGCAAGTTTCGCAGCTCAAGAGTCTCGACAAGGTCAGAGTTCCAGATCATGCTGCGGTCCTTGATACCAACTTGGTCAAAGGTCTGGTCGACCTCGGTCATTCTGCGGACACCCTCATCCAAGCTCTCCTGGGTTCGGAAAACGCTGACTTCAGTCTGCATGGTCTTCTGCATGGCCAGGCGGATTTCGGCGGTGCTCTTGGGGCCGTCAGAGGTTCGGACCTTGTCCAGGACCTCAATGTGCTCAGCACCGGCGTCGGCAGCGAGAGGCTTCAGCTTGTCACCAGGCTTGAAGTTGTCACGGATGGTGTGGGCAACGGCACGGCCGAAGACGACCAGATCCAGCAGAGAGTTGGCGCCCAGTCGGTTGGCACCGTGGACAGACACTGAAGCAGCCTCGCCGCAAGCGAACAGACCAGGGACAACCTTGTCCTGGCCGCTCTCATCAATGGTAAGAACCTCACCAGTGTAGCGGGTGGGAATACCACCCATGTTGTAGTGCACAGTAGGGAGGACAGGGATGGGCTGCTTGGTAACATCGACACCGGCGAAGATACCAGCGGTCTCAGAGATACCGGGAAGTCGCTCGGCGAGAATTTCCGCAGGCAGATGGCTGAGCTGCAGGAAGATGTGGTCCTTGTCAGCACCGACACCGCGGCCCTCACGAATCTCCATGGTCATTGATCGGGAGACGACGTCTCGGGAGGCAAGATCCTTGGCAGTGGGGGCATATCGCTCCATGAAACGCTCACCCTCGCCGTTGAGCAGGTACCCACCCTCACCACGAGCACCCTCGGTGATCAGGCAGCCAGCGCCGTAGATACCAGTGGGGTGGAACTGAACGAACTCCAGATCCTGGTTAGGCAGACCAGCTCGGGCAACCATGGCCATACCGTCACCGGTACAGGTGTGGGCAGAAGTGCAGCTGAAGTAAGCACGTCCGTAACCACCAGTGGCCAGAACAGTGTTGTTAGCAAGGAATCGGTGCAGAGTGCCGTCCTCCTGGTTGTAGGCAAGGACACCACGGCACTCGCCGTCCTGCATGATCAGGTCAATGGCGAAGTACTCGATGAAGTAGTTGGCGTTGTATCGGAGAGACTGGCCGTAGAGGGTGTGCAGAAGGGCGTGTCCGGTTCGGTCAGCGGCGGCACAGCATCGGTAGGCCTGACCACCCTTGCCGTACTTTTGGGATTGACCACCGAAAGCTCGCTGGTAGCTACAGAATTCAAAATATCAGCGGTTAGCAAATGCCCCTTTCAATGCCACAAGCAACTCTCGTTGTAAAAGAAACTCACATCTTTCCGTCCTCAGTTCGAGAAAAGGGGCAGCCGTAGTGTTCAAGCTCAATGATGGAGGCAGGAGCCTCACGGGTCATGTAGTGGATAGCGTCTTGGTCACCCAGCCAGTCGGAGCCCTTGACGGTGTCGTACATGTGCCATCTCCAGTCATCCTCATGCATGTTTCCAAGAGCAGCGTTGATACCACCTTGGGCAGCTACCGTGTGAGATCGTGTGGGGAAGAGCTTGGAAATACAGGCAGTCTTGAAGCCAGCTTCGGCGAGACCCATTGTTGATCTCAAACCAGCTCCTCCAGCTCCCACAACAATTGCGTCGTACTCATGGTCCTAATAGTGATAATTCATGGTCAATTGACAAGATCTTTTGGCTCGGCCCGCTCGCCCGGAAGAGCTCTCCACCGAGGGAAGACGACGTACAATAACGGGGTATTTGGAGCTGACAAAGGGAGAAGCTTCCTTTGCTCTCAGCGGTCCGTTTGCGATGACACGAGCTGTATTGGAAACGATCCATTAGCACACCCAATCGTTCTTCTCTTTTCATTTGCCCTCAATCTTCGATTCCGGGGTTGGTTCCGATCGCAAATTGCACATCGCGGGTCTCGGGATTGCTTGGACCTACCTGCTGGTCGAGTAGAAGAGAAGGTCCTGAGCTGGGTCCGCGCCAGCCGGGAGATCTATCGCAGTCCTAGCATTAGCAAGCTGTATAGGAAATATAGAGAGGGCAGATCAAGAGGGTCTTTGCCGTAGCACAAGCTCTGGCCTCCCCGGCGATCCGTTTTGCGCGCAGAGCACTGCCGGGTTTGCAATTTTTTCCGGTGGTTCAATTCACGTACCGAAGGGCCAGAGGCCAGCTTCCTCAATGCCATAGAGGACGCCATCGTGAGCGAAGCAAGAGATCCGGGGTCACCAGGCTGCGTCCGCGCAAAAAATTGAAGCAGCAATGGCCTTCAACTGTAGCAGCGAGGTTGGAGATTCGGTAGCATATGTCACGTTTTCGTAGATGGGGTCTTTCGGAAGCGCATGTGTCGGTCCTCGGCTATCTGGGCCAATGAGGTGGTGTGTATTAGTAGTGGGCTCGGGATTACCTAAGTCGGATGCTGGTGAATTCTTGACGGCGGGACTTAGCTATGCTTTACACCTTGAGTTCCACTAAATTGTGTCTTGAAAGCAAGGATGATAACCTATTCTTTCTTTATAAAGGTAGATTCAATGAATAACTTACGTATATGCGAAACTACAATAGATGGCCTTGTCTGTAATCTTTGTCTGTTTCTAAATCCATGTCGTTTTCCCCATTTTCTTTTCTCTCTTGTCAATCCTCTTACACGAACAATGGAAATAGCATATGACGCCTATACATGGAAGAGACTCTGAGTAATAGTTTCCAATGGAAAAAAAAAAAAAAAAAGGAGAAAGAGGGTTCAAGGAGATGGCTAGCAGACCTCCTCAAGTGCTCACAGCTCATATGTCTTCAATCTACATTACCATCGATCAATAATGCCGATTCCATAAAAAATCCCGTCGGCGAATTTTTAACACTTGAGAAGAAGCACGCAGACGCCCAAGAAGCTGCCTTTAAACCAGATATCAACATCTATAGACCGAGTACATATTGATGGAGCTGAAAATGTAAGAAGCAACACACAGAAGCCAAAGATGCTACATTTACCCATATCTACAGCTCAAACAGACCCAAATTATCGCCTTACAGACTATGGCAGAGTCTGCTACAGCATGCTTCAGTCATGTGTACCAAATTGATCAAAGCATCGTATGGCATCGAGAATGGGTAGTATCGCATCTCACTGCCGCTGGCTGCGCATAAAAATTCTTATTACTCGGCCATCAAGTCCACATTTGGCAGGTTTCCAGTCCCGTAATGTCGCATGAGAACTCCGTATCAAGGCCTGCAGGCCCGCGCCTCCTGGATTCGAGTCAAAATCACCACAGCCATGGGCAAAAGCCGTCTGCCCTTGCAGTATTAGGAAGGCTGACTCCATTGCGCTGCTGCGATGACTCTTCATAATTTTACTTTGACGCGCCTGGATTGGCCAAATCTCTCTTCTCCGCATTCTCAAGTTACGGAATCGAGCATGAGTGACTCATATTGCTAGTTCCAGGGCAAAATGAACGCCTTTGTCAGCAGCCTTTTTGCGTGAGGCTTTGCCGCTTTGCCACACACAGCCGCGCACCCCACTATAATTCGATGCTTTTCAACGATTCCATCCATCGAAATATCAAGTCGACGACTGCAACGCTTTTGCTGCATCATCACAGCTCGCGCTTCTATTTTTTTATTGTTTGCTTTTCGCCTTTTCTTTCTTCCAGAGTCGCTTATACCCGTTTTTTTGTGCGATAACGCGAAATTGCCCAGCTTGGATCCTCAAACTCACATACACCTACTCACTCAGCCTTGTCGACGTTTCATGCACCAAAGCGATCAAATCATAGATCACGTCCAAGGGAGCTCTCTCCGGAGCCCACTCGCAATCATGCCGGAAGGCGAAGCCTCGCAAACTCAAAACCCATCCCAAAATGCTTCCAGAGGAGCTCCTCGAGCTCGGAGAGGCAGAGGACGTGGCGGCAGAGGACGAGGAGGGCATCACCACGGCGATCAGGCTCAGACAGCTCAAGCGCAGCCTGCCCCGCAGCAACTTAACTCAGAAAACTCGTCGACTCCCACAGTAAATCTCCCCCAACGAGAATCTGCAGCTCTTGAAAATCCATCGAGATCATCTCGCGGAGGAAGAGGGCGAAGAGGGCCGCGGCAGAGCGAGCGAGGTGGCGCAAGACACAGTGCCCCTCGAGCTCCTCTGCCAGGCCCATCCCGGCGGTTTGGCGGCCATCTCACAGCGGAAACCGATGGCGCAGATGCAGATGCTCCCTCATTAAGTGCAGAGGCTCCTGAGTTTGTACCGGGCCAACCGGTATTACCAAGGGCGTAAGTAGCTTAACTTAGTATACTATTTAATCTCTGGTGGCCTCCAGCTGCTGACGACCCTTTAGGAAGCCAAGAAAATCTGAGGCATCTAAACAGTCCGAGGTTAGACTTCCCAAGTCTACGGCTGCAGATCTCGGAACCAGGATCCACGAGGATATCAGCAATGGCAACTATGAATGTGCCGTATGCACCGACGAGGTCCTTCGAAAATCTCACGTGTGGTCTTGTAACGTGTGTTGGACCGTAGTCCATCTCAAATGTGCTAAAAAATGGTATCAAAATCAAATGAAGCAAGCTGCTGAGAGGCCACCAACAGAGCCTCAAACGGAGAAATCGTGGAGATGTCCCGGCTGTAACTCCAAATTATCTGATGAGCCAGGCTCCTACCACTGCTGGTGTGGAAAAGACATCAATCCGAGGCCCTCAAGCACCTCACTACCTCCTCATTCTTGCGGGCAGACGTGCTCAAAACCCAGAGGAACATGTCCTCACCCTTGTGGTCTCCAATGCCACGCTGGCCCTTGTCCGCCGTGTACCCTTGTAGGACCTACACAGTCTTGCTTTTGCGGAAAGAATACCTCACAAAAACTGTGCAGAGAGACGGATTACGAAAATGGCTGGAGCTGCCAAGAGATCTGCGGCGACCTTTTGCCCTGCGGAGAGCACTTTTGTCCGAACCCTTGTCATCCCGGACTCTGTGGAGATTGTGACTTGAAGGTGGAAGCAAAATGCTACTGCGGGCGTGTTGAGAAGAAAGTACCTTGTTTCGAGAGACAAGAGATACAGTCCTCGTACGATGTCAAAGATGGCTCATGGTTCGACGGCTCTTTCAGCTGCCAGACACCTTGCGACAGGAAGTTTGATTGCGGCACTCATAGCTGCTCTGAAACCTGCCATCCCCAAGATGAGCAATCAGCTCATTGCCCTTACTCTCCCGATGTTGTTACGCATTGTCCATGTGGCAAAACATCACTCGATGAACTCTTACAGGATCCAAGGCAAACTTGCGAAGACCCCGTGCCTCACTGTGAGAGAGTTTGTGACAAGCTTCTTCCTTGTGGTCACACTTGTAAAGCTAAATGTCATACCGGCGATTGCGGATTCTGTATGGAAGCGATTGAGATTTCCTGCCGATGTGGGAGAACCTCATCTGCATCCGTCTGCCACCAGGGAGACGTCCAACCCCCATGGTGCATGAGAACATGCCAAGCTAATCTGAGCTGCGGCCGCCACAAGTGTGGTGAGCGCTGCTGCCCAGGGGAGAAGAAGGCTGCGGAGAGGCAGGCAGCATCCAAGAAGAAGAATCGACAGCCTGGTGATTCCGTCGTTGAGGCTGAGCATATCTGCATACGGACATGTGGGCGACCGCTGAAATGCGGTAGCCACGACTGCCAGCAGATATGCCACAGAGGGCCATGCGCAAGCTGCCCTGAAGCCATATTCCATGAAATCAGCTGCAACTGTGGTCGGACAGTGCTCCAGCCGCCGCAGCCGTGCGGGACTCACGCTCCGGAGTGCCGGTTTAATTGCCCAAGACGACCGGCGTGTGGGCACCCGCCTGTCGATCACAACTGCCATATGGACGACATATCTTGTCCCAAGTGTCCGTTCTTGGTGGATAAGTGGTGTGCTTGCGGCAAGGAAAAGCTGAAAAGCCAGCCTTGTCACCTTCAAGCCGCTCACTGTGGACGGCCTTGTGGAAAGACTTTGAAGTGCGGGTATGTACTAGTTTCCGCTCTTGGTTTCCTTCTCTACAGAGTAAATTGATTCATGTATACTAATTTGATATCTCCAGGCTGCACAAATGCCGAAAGCTATGCCACAGACCAGGAGAGTGTGAAGATGGTGCAAGTTCTAGTCAGACTTGTGGCCAAGTGTGTGGCAAGACGAAGCTATTCTGCGATCATGCTTGCCAGAATGCTTGCCACGGCCAAACTCGTAAGTCCAAGTTAAAAAAAAAATTCATTAGTAATTGGGATGGAAGCAGCTCCTAACAGAATCCTGCAGCTTGCAACGAATCATCTCCTTGTACGGCCAAGACCGTCGTCTCTTGTCCCTGCGGCCACCGTCACCAGGAAGTCAAGTGTCTTGCCAGCAGTTCTAATCCCACGCCATCTCGGCCTGATCTCAAGTGTGACGATGAATGTCTCCGCCTAGAGCGAAACAAGCGTCTTGCTGCGGCTCTAAACATTGATCCCACGTCTCATACAAATGATCACGTCCCGTATTCGGATACCACTCTTCGGCTTTTCAAGGAGAACTTGGCCTGGGCTGAGGGCCAGGAGCGCGAATTCCGCGTATTTTCCAAGAGCCCCAGCGAGGCTCGGTTGAGATACAAACCGATGCCCAATCACCAACGACAGTTCTTGCATGTCTTGGCGGAAGACTACGGGCTAGAGAGCAAAAGCGAGGACATCGAACCCTACCGCTACGTTGTCGTCTGGAAGGGCTCCAAGTTTGTCTCGGCACCAACCAAAACCCTCGCGCAGTGCGTCAAGATCCGAGAGACTCAAGCGGCAGAAGCCGCCGCAGCAGCCGCCAGCTCTCGAGCCCCTACTCCTCCACCCGCCATCATTACCGAGCCGTTCAACGCTTTCCTCCTCACATCTCCTCGATTCGGACTCACCCTCGAAGACGTCGAATCCGCTCTCAAAGCCGACCTAGCAAGCCAGTCATCAGCCTTCAACTTCACCACAACCTTCCTCCCTTCAGACGAGATCCTCATCCGCGCCTCGGCGCACTACTCCTCCTTCCTGACGCCCACCGCCGTCGAGCAGGCCCTTCAGACGTTGAAGCCCCGCCTCGACAGCACCATCAAGCGCCTCGACGTCGCGGGCAACATCCTGCTCTGCCACGTCGACGCCAACGAGCAAATCTCCCGCAGGGAAGACATCAGCAGGAACGACGCCTCCGGGTGGAGCGCCGTCGCAGGCCGCGCCGCGGCCAAGAGGGACGACGCGAAGACGGAGACGCCTGCTGCCTCTGCGAGCGGCAGCTCTGGAAAACGACTGCTGCTCGGGCTGAAGAAGAAGAAGGTGGAGGTGAAGAGGGAGACGTCTTGGACGGAGCAGCTTGGTGGGGATGTGGAGTGCTGAAGCTGATTTGCTTTGATGTTTTGCTTTTTTATTTTTCATGTTTGTTCTGAAGCAGGATATATGCTTATAGATGAGATGATGTGATTACGCATCACCTATCTTTATGGCAATGTTGACGCGGAATCAGTATTATAAGCTGATCAAGAGACAACAGCTTTATTAGGTACTACCGCGATTGGAAAACGTCTTATACAAAAGCTTCCAAAATTACCATTAACAGGAAAAAAAAACTAGAAAAAAAAAAAGATCCAGTAGAATTTAAAAAATCATTAAAAATTATTTATCGACTTTCTCTCATACTCCGTATATCCCCATCTATGAAAGAGCACCATAGCTCGAGCCTCTCTCGTTCTATAATTTTTTTTTGTACGTTGCCGTATCATGCCAGAAACATGCTTTCTATGCTAGGTTCCTACCCTGTTTATGCAAACATTAAAAAAAGATAACGACAAAGGGAATTAAAAAATAAAAAGGACATTCGAAAATATAAAATGATAGGGAGCCAAGGTAAAACCACCCAATAGAACAAATCGCCTGCAGCACGCGTTTACTTAAAAGCGTTCAAAGGGCGTGCCATTATAGAGACGCCCGTCGCCAGTGGAGCAAATGAAGCACACACGCACCGGGGGAAAAAAACCATCAGAAAATGATATCTGTGTGCTGAGTAGCCGGATAGAAAAAAAAAATTCGTTGCACGTCGAATTATGTCCCTCTACTTCTTCTCACCGGAAGAAGGCGTTCAAAAAACATATAAAATAAAAATGCAGGGTATATGTATATCACGCGACGCATCTCCCCTCCACACACACGCTCTCCAATATTTATCGTCACATGGGCCATAGGAACCACCTTCAATCCCACGCTTGGCCCGTCTTTCCTGAGGCCGCCCTCCCTTCTATCAAGTTAGCACCTCTCTATTCGATGAAATTTACGGCCCATCGATGGGGTCAGCATGCAAAATGAGAATCAAACGCTCAAGGGCCCTTGTACAGAGCTCCCCTTGATGCAATATAAATCGCCACGCTCCACAGGGATATGCCTGCTCTGTATCAGGCCAGCCCAGCGAGGAACAGTTTTATAACTGGCTTTTCGCTTCCGTGACGGGTGCATCATTTATGGAGTCGGCTATGAAATCTGAGATGGCTTCGAAGTAGCCCTCCTCTAGCACGCTCGAGTTGTGATCGCCGCCCGGGAAGGCCTTCCACGTCTTGCTGAAAGAGGTGGAGACATTGAAAAGCTGGGTCATATGACTAGGTCTGCAGTTGTATTCCTCTTTGGTTAGCTTTGATATCAGATATATCGGATAACACTGAGTGCTGGTACGGGATCGATCAGGGTTTGATAAAAAGAGTTTTTAATCAGGGCCACGAATGGCTCAGATTTTGTGGGTGATGCAATTTGTTCATCATTTTAATCCCGGGAAAAATGTAGATGCAAAGGATATAGCTTTAGTAAAACTTACGGAACAATCTCATCCTGTAAACCGCTAAGGAACAGGATGGGAACCTTGGTGATGGACGGCAAGGTGGCCTCGCTGGGCCAGACCTGGTGGCACAGCAGTGTGAAGTATTTGGCGGGTGGAATAACCGAAGGAATCAGCTTGCGCATGGAGAGAAAAGTATTTTCCAAGATGAGACCCGCAATGTCGCCCCGTTCTTGGTTCTTGGCCACTAGCTTGATGCTGACGGCTCCACCGAGACTCTGGCCGTAAACAATGAACCGGTGATGCCTCGTTTCCGCTCGCTCGCGCAGGTAGTTGAGACCGGTCTGGGCATCGATCCCCAGGCCCGACTCGTCTGGTTCGCCTGTGGATGCGCCGTAGCCTCGATATTCCAGCATAAAGACGTTGCAGCCAATCATGTTGATGAGGACGCGGGCGATGGGCAGGCGGTGACCGATATTGCCCGCATTGCCGTGGAACATCATGATTGTGATGTCCGAGTTCTTGCCGCCACGGGGGCCGCGAATGTAGTAGGCCGACAGCTTCTCGCCATCGTCGGTGGGGATGACCAGCTCTTCAAAGTCTTTGATTCCGAACTGTGTAGGACGCGGGATGTCGGTTCGTGAGTTTGTCGGCATATGAGAAGGATAGATGAGCGCCCTGCAGTCGGTCACTGTTAGCTTAGCTCGAGCTCGGCTCAGGGTTTGGGCTTGGGGGTTTGGGTTTGGGACGCAATGGTAAATAACGACGTGATAGGGCCCAGAGTGGGCTGGGGGATTGCAGACTGCGTCTTGGGGGCTGGAAATTGGGGACTCGTAAGCTGGACGGATACGCACTTTTGTTTGAAGTAGAGGAGAGACGTGAGGATAGCCGCAATGCCCTGTGAGTCGAGGTTCGCGGTCAGTGTCTGCCAATGCAAAGTCGAGGCGCTCCTCCTGCACCGTCGCGGGCTTGGCTTACTGTTGAGGCCAGAGCTGGCAGGCGCATGTAGCCTGCAGCCGAGGTCAGAAAAGAGGCGGTCTGGCCAAAGTAGCCGTTCATCATGTTGTTGCTGCCGTGGTGGTGATTGTGGTGGTGATTATTCTTGGTTGCGCCGGGAGGGGGTGTGTTTGACTTTGAGGTCATCTTTCCATTCTTGGGAGAAGGTGTAGTCGAGCGGCGGATTGAATATCGCATGTGGTCCCATACCCAAGCCACAGCAATTCAGCCTGATGACACGACAACATGTAGTCGGGGCAAAAAAGAGGGTCCCCTGGCCTGAGCAACAAGCAAGGCGAATTATAATGGATATTCGATTTCAAAAAAAAGGGAGAGGCGTTGAAATTCGTGATTAAAAATTTTTTTTTTTCCCTTCTTTCTTTTGCGATGCGCCGTGGGTTCAGCGGCCTGGGTCCGTAATTCTTCCCTTGATCCTTGTTCTGATTGATTCGGTTGCGCAAAAGTTTGTGTCAGGGGTGTCGGCCAAAGAAACCAAGAGTCGTCAAAAAATTGGAAAATGCAACACAGCAAAACAAGACGAAAAAAATTATAAAATTATACGACAAGTCAGCTTAGTCGACGTGGAGCTGCTGGCGGCCGCTGGATGCAAATGCAGATGCAATTGAATTGGACGCCACCGATGCCAGCTGTGCAGATGCAGATGCAGATGCAGATTGGGTGTGCCGCTGCCTGGAGCAAGTTGTCGAATCGTGCGTCTTCCTAAGGCTGCATCGTGTTCCTCAGCGTCCCGTTGGTGGAAGAGAAAAGTCGGTGGACGGGGGAAGAGAAGCGAATTGAAGCAACGAGCGAAGAGGAAGAGGAAAAGGAGCGTGAGGGTGGTGAGAACCCGAGGATTGGAGAGAATGAGAGAGAGGCGATGAAGAGGAAGAGAAGAAAGAGGAAGGCGACTAGGATAAGAAGAGAAGAGAACTAGAAAAACTCGACGCCAGATCCAATCTAATCCAGGGAGAGCGAGAGCAGGACGGGCCTCGGCGGGTATAACGTGCTCCGTAATAATCTTGCTTGCAATCTGATAGTCGTTAATGAATTGGGTTAAATGGAAATGAGCCTGGCCGAAAATTGGAGTGGAAACGCTCAATCTCCGCGCAGGCGCGAGCTGGTGGCCGGGCTGCCCTGCTGTTAGTTCGAGCGACTTGCCGTCATTCAATTTCATTTACAGCCTGGCGTTGTTTAAGGACCGTTGATATTAATAGCAGCCACCAGCCTTGTGGGCAGAATTATTATTAGCCATTGTCCATGATGAAGCCTTGCCGATCAGAGAAAGGAGTGATGGAGAGAAGCACAGAAGGAAGACTCTTGGAAGTCGAGACAGAAAGATTGTCTGGTGAGGATCTCGCGGCCCGAAGAGCTAGAGAGCGCTAGATCTGGGGGGACCCGGGGCTCTGGACTCACTAAAGCTTCTAGCTGCTGAGAGCTGGAGCTCAGCTACGACAAGCAGGTTTAGTCGCAGCACTATCGCCGTTATACTGGGTCTCGATGCCATTGTCGCGTGTCTGCCTGGCGCTGGCAACAGTCTCTTCATCGTCCTCCAATCAATCGCCAATCAATTGTGATAGGTAGCACACAGAATGACAGCTGTCTGCCGCACTGCATGCTGCATAGCCCTGCCGTCGGTGGACATTGACATGGGTCGAGTCGCTACGGATATAGATGTGTCCATACAGCAGATATCGCCATGATAATGCCTCGATATGGATACTCATACGGCCGCAGTAGCACTAACACGGCCCTGCCTGCAGCCCGGTCTCGACAAAGAGCTTTTCAGATCAAACGCATCAGACAAATACCGGGTGCTGCGCTGTGCTGTACTGCGCTGTGCTGTGCTGCAATGCAGGCGCCTGCATCATGCACTTGGCGACCGGCTGCAGCCTCAGCCTAGCCTCACCTCAGACAAACAGCTGATTGCTTACGACGGCCGGCGATCTGGTGTGAACTAGATGGATATCATGGCCAGCAAACATGCTTCTGTGCACCGGGTGCAGCAGGCGGTGTCAGCTTCTGCTTGACCGTCTCTCGATCGAACCCAGCCATGACTCGGATGAAGCAATCAGAGGTTATCCGGGGAGACGCTGTTCTCTGCACGGCATATGATACGATATGGGCCAGACCAGAGACTACCGGTGAGACGTGTAGCACTGCAGGGTTGCTGCGCGAGGCGGTTTACACGAACAACGCCACATACAAATCGTCGATTTCGCAATCTTGATCCAGCACACGACGCACAGCATCCATCTACATACATACATATATTGTTCCAATCAAGTGCTGGAGATCCATCATGTGCCGTAGCCAATGGCTTATCTGATAATACCATCTCCTTGCATATTATTGGTATTGTGTACTGCACCAAGTTTCAAGGTGAATGCCATCATCAATCACATTCCAGAAGCCTTTAATTACATGTAGCAATGCAACTGCGACTGCTAGCGGTGATAGCAGTAGCAGTAACATCAGCCGAGGTTTAATACTACTACTACTAGCTGCAGCTGCATCTCCCGGCATCCCTCCATGATGCCAGGATTCTTTTCTTCTCAGCCGGCTTACGCCTGTTTGGACCTGCATAGCCGGAGGCAGCGGACAAAGTATTCCTTCCCTATCAAGGAGGTGCCAACCAAGAAAAAGAATTACAAATAAACAGTGCGAGAGAAAAGTGACGAGACTCAAAATGGGCAAACATTATGAACGCACGATGAGCATTACTCGTACATTGGAAAGATAGAGGTGAGATATCAGTAATATCAGTAAGACATCTTATCTGCTTTTTACCGCTCTTACTGTATGCGATATTACTCGACTTTGACATGTCGCAGACCATTTTCATTTTCTCTCAGACTTGCACAGGCCATTGACCTCATCCATCATCTTACATGGCCCAACTAGGCTGAGGGATTCAGATTTGGCCCAATCCGCGCTGCTCTTCGCCGGGGTCTGAGCTCTGAAACATTGTGACAGCAGATCTGGGGCAGACGCCATTCCTGGCATGGCAGCTCCAAATGGCAAATGTCTCTCGCATCGAGCGGCAGTTTGATAAAAGAGTCCAAAATACGAGGCCTACTACTCTTTGGCATGTAGATACGGCAACCCGGGTCCGATAATCACAGGATACAAATTGTGTATTTGCTTCGTGTGTATCAAGCACACGCTTGTACGTAAGATGGCGTGAAGTCGGCGATGGTGTTAGTGCAGCGCCACCACCGCGAGATGCTCGTAAACTGGCGATCTCATGGTTGTGAGCAGACACCATCCGGCCCTTGGCCCTGAGACACGCATGATGCAGCCATGCATTGCGTGCCTCGTCCCCTCCCCGAGAGCCAGAAACAAGGCACGCGGTGCAGTGCCTTTGGGCCAATGCCGCTGCTAGCACCATGCCCGGAGCATCTCCATCCACCCATCCACCATCCACCCAACTGGCCATCTGCGCATCTAGTCGCCACACGTGCCGCACATCTCATTTTAAATCCTACATATGACCTCTCTTTTCAATGCGGAATGGAGGTGGGCGGTCGGCAGTGGCACGAGGAGCGCTTGAGGCGGGATGGCGAGAGAGAGAGCGAGAGAGAGCCCGGCTCAGATGGGTGGATGAATGGGCGCCAGCGCGTGCTGCTGTTCCAGACCAATATACGGATAGAGATGGGATATTACGACTACAGTAAGACATTCATTTGATAAGCCCAAACATCGAGCCAAGCTGCCAACGTGACGGTACTAGCAGCAATGCTAGCAATGCCAGTAAAGGCTACGTACTCGTACCTGTATTAGCACGAGTTGGCACTGCCCGGCATTGCGGCCATTGCTGGTGCTAGCAGTATCACCAACCAGACGCAGCACACGCCTCGTTTTTTCGTCCCCTCCCGGAACACCACCCGCAGTCCCGCCCTCTCTGCTTAGTATTAGCACATGAAAGGATAAGGGAACAAGATGCATGCACTACTTTAGCAGCAAACCGGGCTGCATATTCCCTGGGCGCACGTAGCGCTGATCCATGCTGGGCCGGCAAATGGGGTCGACGCAGACCTTCCCACAGCCTTGAAGGCCCGTTGCTGTTCCCCCCCTTCGCGGCGCAATGCAAGATGGGAGACGCGCATCACATCCTCGTCCTGGATTGGGTCGTCCCTGCGTCGACGCAACAGTAGCAGGCGATAGATGGAAGACATGGGCTGCGGTTTTGTTTCTTGTCTGGACTTGATCTCCTGGCGCTGACGCGGAGCCAGTTGGGCGTCTCAAGTGGCCAGCCGGATGGGGGGCCTGTTAGCTCTTTGGTTTGGGTTGATGCTTCAGATTTCGCTTCATGTTTTTTACGCTCATGTTGGCGCTCCCAGCCATGGGATGGACCAGTTAGCGGCTGCAGCGACGCCGCCAATAAAGGGGGGAGGCATAAGGTTTGCGCTCAAAACCCAGAATCAAGGGGAATACGGGCCATGGAGCGATAGAGAGCGGTGACGACGGTGTGTTTTCTCTAAACAGCAGCTCGCAGCGCAGCGTGTAAGTGCATGTCTTGATGCAATGCGCTTGACAACTGATTCGGCCCCCATGACTCTGTCGCTGCTAGCTTACAGTAGCATGGATAGGATTGAAGTTGGGTGTTACAGCTGTATGTAGCGGCACACACGTTGAAGCAAAGCGACCGCCATTTTCTCTGATTCTGGCCGTTGCCCTTGTCCAGTCTTGCCACGCTGTAACAATCGTCGTCATCACCGTCGTTTCGGGCAGCTACAGAAGCGCAACTTCTGGTGTTGTTCGACTCTCGGTGATGAGTTCAATCACCACGTCGACAACCGGCGCACAGAGTCATCGCCGCCTTGGCCATTCCCTGCCAACCGTTTGCTGCTTGGGCGGCCAGCAGAGCCCCAAAAGTCGCCTTCGCCGTCGGGTTGAGCCGCTACGACAACTCCCGGGCGTGCCTCTGCGCTGCTTAGCTCATGTGACCGCCGTGCAAATGAAGCTCCCGTAGCCAATCGTCGCGCTGCCTCACCCGAGTTTCGAGTCGCAGCGCCGTGGTTGCCGGGGCGTGTGCGTAGCAGCGAGATCTCGACTGGGGCATTTCTGCTTTTGCTTCTCGCCGTTCACCGCAGCGAGGCAGGATTTTTTGGCTTTTTTTCGTGCTTTTCAATGGCTTTGCAATTTTTTTCCGCATCCCACACTTGGGACGCAAGGCGCCAATAGACGAGCCCTAAGGCACTGCCTGATGCCCAACAGGGATCGGGATGGCCAGCCAGGACGACGAAATGGAACACCAAAGGAAGAGAGAGGAACAATGTTGCATGTGCAAGGTTTCTCGCCGACGTCGTCGTGCAGCGGCGCAGGCAGGCAGGGAGGAAGAAAAAATAGTAGCTGCAGCAGCTAGCCGCTTGCCTTGCCAGAGGATAAAATCAGCAGCAGACGCTGAATCCAAAGCTGGAGCGTCGCATCCGCCGTGCTATCCCGTGTCTCTCCAGCAGACTAAATAAAGCCCAGCAGCCGACTGACTGACTACCTGTTTGCAGTCAAGTGCTTTTTTATCCTCTTCTTCTTTGCTTTTTCGCTGCTGCTTCATCTTGCAACTCTCTTCGCTGCCCGAGCTGAAGGTTTGACGCTCCCCCGGCGCTATCAACCACCATCAACCGCCGTCAGGCCCTGGCCGAGCCCCCCTCCACCCCTCTAATCGCCCCTCCATTCCCCATTGCCCGCCCGCCATTCCCTCCTCCCGTTCGTCGAGGGGCCTATCAGGTAAACTAATTTTTTTTCCTCCTTCGTCTCTGCCAATTTTTTTCCCTTCCTCGTTTCTTCACACGCCCTCATTTCTGAGACGCATTCCTCCAACACGGCGCTCCCTTGCGTCCCCGCGTGCCTTTACGAGACGCCACGAAACACTGCGAAGCCGTAGTGGGCTGCATTCTTTTTCTGTATTCGCTTCGGGCGCTGCGCTTTTGCTTTGCCGGGCCAGAAGAAGAAGAAGGAAAATTCTTACCTGCCTACCTATCTCTCCACCACGACCCGCGCCAACAAGGCCTGACAGCAGCAGCAGCAACGAAAGAAAAAAAAATCCAGCTGGAAACGCCCGTCTGCCTGCTTTGACGCTGCCGCAGCCGCTGCACCTCAGCGTCTCCATCCTCCGTCGTCGAATCGCAACCCCCGTCAAAAAGCAAAACAAAATAAGAGGCCGCGGCCACTCACAATCCAGGAACCGGCCAACTCTATCGCCCCGTCCAATCAGTCGCGCCGCCAACATGGTTTCCTTCTCGTGCGAGGTACGCACTAGCGAACTTACATGCTTGTTTATGCCCTCCCGCTTTGTCTAGTCCCTTGTTGTTCTGTCATTCCCTCTTGTGGCGTTGCGCTGGCCCCCTGGTCGTTTCTGCGTGCTCGACACAGCATGCGATGGCCTTGATAGCCTGACATCACCTTTGCTTTGCGCACGCCACCCTCCCCGTCCCGCCTCTCCAGATGCCACCACCACACGCTGCGCCGTACGAGCATTTCGCAACAAGGCGCCGCAGCGCTATTTCGAGCTGCATCCCTCATGCCCCGTTCCGCTGATCCCCTCTGGTCCACTCGGCTGTCTCTCCCAAACTCCCCTCCCCCTCACCCCCTACCCTACCCGCAACCGCGCTTCCTATATCCATCCACAGCTCGCATCACCTCGTCTGCATTGCACTAGTCTCTTTCTCAACTCCCGAATCCTCAACCTCGACCTCTTCTCTGACCTTTGTTTACATCTAGGCGTGTGGTGACGTCCTGACCAAGAAGAAACTTGATCCTCATCGCAGTCGTTGTCACGGCGCAACCTTTACCTGTATCGATTGCATGGTATACTTTCCCGGCACCCAGTATCGTTCGCACACAGTAAGTCCTCCAGCTGCTGCTTCCTTGATTCGGGGGAGCTGTCGCATCCTTGTCTGGTCATGCTCTTCCTGTTTGGCGAGCTAACATTCCGCCAGTCTTGCATGAGCGAAGAGCAGAAATACCAAGGCGCATTATACAAACCAAAGCAGAACAAGCAGCAGCAGCAAAACCAGCAGCACCATCAGCAACAGCAGCAGCAGCAGCAGAGAAAACAACAACCCAACATGAATTCACACCGTTTAGACATGGCCAACACACTGGCCCTGCAGCCCTTTGTGGAGGACGTCGGCGAAGACAAGGAGTACGAGTCGTGGCACGAGTACGAAGTCCATGACAACCAATCTCCTCCCCCACGCGCTCCAAGCCCTCCCTCCGCAAACTCCTCTGGCGATGAGCACGTCAACGTTTTCGACTTTCTGGACAACTCGCAAACCCCAACTGCCTCCAACGTCAGCCGCCGTCGCGAGCGAAAAGCCCCCGATACGTCCGACGCTACCTCTCTTGTCCGCTACGAATCAAAGACTGGTGAGCTCCTGGAGCCAACCATGGACCAAGATGAAGAGCCTCTTGTACAATATGGAACAGGCCCTGTGCCCACCTCTTTCGCCACTCCTCAGACCAAGACTGAGCGACGAAAATCAAAAGAGGGTGATATGAAGAAGGACAAGAAGCGGAAGCGCTTGCATGTCGACGTCGCTGGCGACCAGATCATGGCAGATGCACCTCCCGTTCTCCACTCTGGCCTCACTGGCGGCCTCAAGAACATGATGCGACCCGACTTCCCACCCTCACCTGATTACTCTGGAGACAACATTGCCGAATCGCCAACAAGCCCGCTCAAGAAGACGAAGCACACCCGACACCACAAGAGCCACCACTCCCACACGGTCAACAACAGCATCTTCGGCATGATTTCTGGCTCTCCGCCAAAGACTAAATCGAGCAAGCACAAGTCTTCCACCAAGAAGCATTCTCATCGCAAGCACGACAAGAAGGAGCCCAAGCTCATCGAGTACCGACCAAGCTCCAAGGAGGGCAAGCGGGACAGCCTTGACGGACAGATGATTGTCTTCAAGCCCCGCGCCGATGTCTTCCTCAGCTTCGTCAACAAGGGACCAGAGAGTGAGCGCGGCTGCAGCATGAACAAGGCATTGAAGCGATTCCACCGAGAACGCCAGGCTGTTGGTGCCAGCACTCCCAAGGTCAAGGACGAGAAGGAGCTGTGGCGATCACTGAGACTTCGACGCAATGACCGAGGCGAGATTGTTCTCTTCTCTATTTAAGCCTTTGGCAAACAAGAAGTTAAACGGGCAAAAAAAGGGACAAAAAAAGAGGAAAAATCAAAACCGTCATCTATGACAATAACACCATGAGTCGATTCTACTCTATGGAATGGAATCTACTCCATGTTACATGGATACAGGAGTTTTGCCGAATTATCTTGTTTTATCCGACAGCGTTTTTACATGCTTGGTCGGAATGGAACTGTACCACTATGTCTTTCTATCTGTCATACTATTCTTAAGGGTTATGGATAGACGGGCACACTTTTGGCCTTCCCCCTTGTACCAACATTATCATCATCATTATTACCGACAGCATTCTCGCAATCTTCTAGCCTAGTTGGCGCCGTCGTGGCAGCAAATCATTATGTTTTGCAGATAACGGTTTGGCGACTAGCTGTGCTATGGAGCGGGTGCTTGTCATCTACTTAATCTTGTGGCATATTTATCTTTTTTTCTTTTTTTTTTTTTCCTATGTTGGAATGGAAAATATGGGCATCTGGGAGCGGTAATGACGGAGGGCTGAATGATACCATGAAAGAGGAGGCGCTGAAAGGAAAGCTACATCTTCATCTTCTTCTTCTCACCAACCTTTTTTTTGTCTTTTTACCTTTTTTTTTTTTTTTTCTTCTTCATGTACGATGGCATATGAGGTGGACGATTTGGCTGAGAAGCCTTGCAAGGCATGGTTCTATTTTGTCATAGCTTTTTGATGATTTATTTCCCTTTGTCTTATTCTATCTATTTTCCCACAAACACACGTATTACTACTACTACTATGTACAGAGTATTACAATTCTAGCATCCAAACATCCGATTGTTTGTTCAATTCAAAAAGAAGTAAAATTTATAAAAAAAGATGGCTCGCTCACATGACGCGTAACGGGAGAATATGCTGCACCATGGCCTCTCTTCTACATAGCGGGCATTCGGGCTTCTCTCTGACCCAATCACCAATACATTCCCAGCAAAACACATGGCCGCATTGCGTAGCCGAGGGGTCCTTCATCTCCTCGAGACATAATGTGCACTTTCGTTGCTGGCTTCCCTTTATGTATCCCATGTGCTTTTCATTTTCGAGATTGAATCTCGGGACGCCGCTGCTGGTAGGGGTGTTTGTGACTCTGGCGATATCCAACTTGCTCGCCTGGGGCCCATTGGTACCCGCGCCGCTGATGAGAAGTTCATTATTGCTCGCAGAGTAGGTGTTGTTGTGGCTCAGCGAGACCTCGACCTCGCCAGAGTGGAATCCAGCTCGCTCGCGCTGGACCGCCGCGGAGGAAAACGTGTCGCGCACGTGAAGGAAGGCCTGCACGCCCATCTGGATGGCGAGCAGGACGCCCAAGAGCTCGTAGCCGCCGCGGTCGGGACTGTCGGGCACGGTGCGCGTAAAGACATATCGCAGGGAAAGGAGGCGCTTGGTGAGCTCGTAGTACGTGCCGTTGAAGTAGAAGAGCGCGAGGACGACGGCCTGGAAGGGCGCGGCGGAGGTGATTGACGAGAGGTGCGTGGAGAGGTACTCGCATATGCGCGCCTGGCGGGATTTCGCTTTTCCCTGCTGGCGCAGCGTGGCGAGGCGGCGATCGAGGAGGCGTCGTAGGCGGGCGCGAAGGCCAGGGAGAGTGCGGCCGGCGAGGTAGGGCAGGAGGACGGTGCCGGCGATGTAGGCGGCGCGGGTGCGCAGGCCCGGCAAGGCGAGCGAAGAGGCAGAGCTGTTCTCTACCTGGACGAGGTCGCAGTATTCCTCGCCGAGGGTGCGGTTGCCCGGGAGGGTGGTGAGGGCGAAATAGAGGAGGGCGGCGGAGGTGCGCAGCTCCGGGGCGAGCGAGTGGGCGGAGCGGGCGCCGAAGAGGCGGCGGTAGAGGTCGGTGAGGGAGTTTGCGAGGTGGCCGGTGAAGTAGGCGTCTTTTTGGTGGGATCGGACGATGTCGGGGGCTGTAGCGAAGGGATAGGGAGTTGTGGAGGAGGAGGATGATGGTTGTGATGGTGTTGTTGTAGCCATGGCTGTGTTGGATCTGGGTGCTGCGAGTTTTTGGTGTTGCTATTCTTTCTGGTGGAGGCTGGGCGATGGTATTGCTGAGAAAGAGAGATTTTATTCGTTAGAGTAGCAACATGTCGCAGTTTCAAATCGCTGATGATGATGGGAAGGCTGGGATTGGTAATGTTGTTTTGGAGATGAAGTTGAAAGCTGGAAAGACGTTGTCTTGGTCTAGTGAGCTTTCGGCTGTGCGGTAGCGCTACAGCTGGACCTCGGGACGGGGTTTTTGGTAGGGGCTGGACCCATGTGCTGGAGCGATCGGCTAGCCTAGAAAATATGCGCCGAAGGAGGTGTGCTGGTGACATCCAACAGCAGAATTGATGTTAATTATAAGGTAAAAAGACAAAGAAACTGTTTTCAGACGCTGCCAAGGGCGAACCAGACCAAATGGTTTGATGTCAGTTCTCGTCATTGATATATGCGAACATTACTTCAGATAAGAATAGTATGTTGCTATGGACAGAGAATCTACCACAATTGCTACAGGTTAGATCATTTGACATTGAAGTTACAGATGGCAATTGGACAAGCACATCTTCGATAGTAAGTCCTCACATGAGATACAATGTTTCAAATCATTACACAACGCATTCAAGTCTCTTGTTGACATCCAATTAAGGTTATGGCGCCCATCAACAACGTGTAAGCTGCCTAAATGTTTAGCACCAAAAATGGGGCACGACAGCACTGGAGATTAGATTCACACCACTCAATCACTGTAACACACTGCCGGTTGCGGCATGGACCTTTTTCCGCACCTACCCACCGATTAGGGACAGCTTGGTCCTTTGCAGCCTCAGACATCATCTCCTTGCTCGCATTGAATCCCGAGCAACAACACCCAAGGTGCGCAGGAAGAGCACCGCCGCTTATTCTCCCACCTTTCAGGACCCATCACAGAGGAGTCCCCTCCATGTCCATTCCTTACATGGTCCTTTGCAGGTGCAATTGGGTTCACAATTCGCTTCCACCATGGACGGCGACCCTGCCGTTGAGCCTCAGCTTGACGGCTTCAGTCTGACATTTCCTCTGCCGTATCGCGTCGGTTTTATCGTCACTCTAGGTTGGTAACTGGTGCCCCATCAACTGATGCTGCTTCCACGTAATACGCCCATATACTGACAATTGCGCTTCCAACTGACAGCTGTCTGGGGATGGGCCATCAATCTCCACTGGCTGCATGCCTTTCGAATCGACGTTCCCTCCTTGATCCGATATCCCGGACGGAATTCGCCACAACATATATCACACCATTTATCGACATACCGACTCGCAATAGTTCTGTCGGCTCTCTTCTCGCTGTCCATCACGATATTCTGGCTCTGCACTTGGCGCGTGCCGTCCAGGGTCATTGCTTACGACTGGATGCCAATGACATATCTGGTGGCGATAATTGCATTCTTCTTCGTCCCTCTGCGTAATCTACCGACCGGCGGACGAAAGCGCTTCCTGGCGATGCTGCGGCGGGTGAGCATTGGCGGTATTGCAGAGGCTAAAGACGGTAAATTCGGAGACATTCTGCTGGCGGATGTCTTGACGTCGTATGCCAAAGTATTTGGCGATGTGTTTGTGACGCTGTGCATGTTTTTCAGCGCGGGAGGCTCCTCGACGGACCATCCCAACAGGAGCTGTGGGGGTACGCTCGTTATTCCCATGCTCATGGCTGTGCCCAGCATGATCCGTTTCAGGCAGTGCGTCATTGAGTACCTGAGAGTTCGACGGGCCCCGTACAAGGAATCTACGGGCTGGGGTGGGCAGCACCTGGCCAACGCTCTAAAGTATTCTACCGCATTTCCCGTCCTCATCACCAGCGCCATGCAAAGGGGGGTTGGGCCGGATATTGACACGGCGTCCTTGCACCGAGCCTGGCTGGTGGCCGTCTTGGTCAACTCGCTCTACTCATTCTACTGGGATGTTGCCAAAGATTGGGATCTGACACTCTTTTCATCCAAAGAGCGGGTATCAAACCACCATCCATGGGGGCTACGCGATCGGCTTGTCTTCCGCTCAGCTGGCCTATACTATACTGTCATAGGTCTTGATCTGATGCTACGCTGCTCGTGGTCGATGAAGTTGAGTCCACATCTCGACAAGTTCAGCGATTACGAGCATGGCATCTTCTTGATTGAGCTGCTGGAGGTGTTTCGGCGATGGATGTGGATTTTTTTCCGTGTCGAGACGGAGTGGCTTAGGAATTCCTCCACCGGACTCGGCGCTGACGATATTTTGCTGGGCGACTACCAGGGAAAAGACGACGATGACGACTAGAAGGCGCAATAAAAATCAAATCTACGGAGTCTCTTCAGCTCGATGAAGCCTATTTTGGGAGACATCTCACTCTGTCCACGGCAACTGGCGCGCTGGGACGGAAAAACTTTTTTATAATTACTTTCTATTTATATAGACTTACCTTACATACCTTACATATAATACCTAGTTCTTGTACGCATCATCACTAGTTTGTACATGGGGTCCAAAAGGGCTTGGGGGCGGCAAGGACTGCTCTGCAAAGTTGCAGGTAAGGCTAGCAAATGAGCAGCTGGCCACGCCACCACGAGGGATTAGAACGGACGATATGGCCCGGATGATTGGGGAAATAAGAAAAGGTCGGCTAAGCGTTCATGGATCTGTCCATCTTTTTTTTTTCTCCGACCAGGCTGTTGGCCATCGCCCACTTCAACGGCTAGCTTGGAGCGGCCCTGCCGCTAATAGCAATATATCGACATGACCAAGCACGGCAATAGACGGCCCACGCGGAGACGAATATCGATTTCCGACACGAGCAAACGAAATGAAT
This sequence comes from Trichoderma sp. 2475, assembly GCA_038502285.1. Classification (NCBI taxonomy): domain Eukaryota; kingdom Fungi; phylum Ascomycota; class Sordariomycetes; order Hypocreales; family Hypocreaceae; genus Trichoderma; species Trichoderma sp. 2475. Next base: position 171,461 of record JARPVV010000016.1, read on the forward strand.
CGAGTCCGCAGACGCGCCTTAATACCATGGCGCTCAATGTCCGCCGATTGCCCGCATGAAGAAGTGTAATTAGCTGCGAAAATCATGGGTTTGGAGCAGGCTCGAGCCTGCGGAGCTCGTTTTCTGCACGACTCCGCTTGCAAGGGATAGATTCATGGCTCGAGGATGATCCCATTTCCAAACCAACAAGCATATGCCTGTACTCCGTATGTCCGTGACTGCGCACTTGCATCCGCGTCTCAAGTGTGCTTCGCATCATGAGACGGACACTTCGGAAGGCAGGACGGCTGTTTGAGAAGTTACAAGGATCCTCTCTTTTCTCTCTCCACTCGCCTTTCTTTGGCCCCCTCTTTCTGTCCACGCCAACAGGACGAACGGCCCCCTCAAGAAGAAGCACATCTTGGGAGTAACCAGAGCTGGGACCTCCCCAAAAGAGCAGGGCAAGATGCTCAGGCGACGTTGCAGTGTCCTCGTTGTAGAGGGGCGCAAAGGCCAATGCCCTGCACACCAAGAGGCCGTTTAAGCCCTAGACGTCAGCGTGGCAGGTTTCCCGCCGCACTCCATTCCGGTACCTTGGGTTGAGCTAATCCACTGACAGACGCTGGCAGTGCTACCAAATGATGCAAGGAGGCATGGTAGAGACGAGAGCTTGCATGGGATAATGCATGTATAGTGGCGGCACGCTATGTGCCCGTCGCAGCGGTGCGGGCCAAGGGTACCATGTGCCGGACAGGGGACCCCCCAGCGACGTTGAAAGCGAGATTGCGTTCCAGACCCAAGGAGTTGCAGTACTCGTATGCTGGGTGAATTCGGGGATTACCACCACGCTGCATAAACGGGGGGGAAATGCGGCGGGATACCCAGCACTTGGGACGGGATATACTCCATCTTTGGTGGAAAAAAGAGCTCCCAGAGACATGCAGACTGAAGAAACGAGGCTAGAGCAAGGTGGCGGCGATTGACTGCCGAAAGGATGTCAGACTGGAATGCTGGATCACTTCTCATGACGCAACGAATCTGCGTTTCGTGTGGGTGCCAAATGGACAGAAGGCTGAGAGAACCCAAGAAGGAAGAGAAGGAGGAGGCACACGATGTCACATGGGACGACGCTAGGAAACGAAACGAAACCACGCCGGCGCCGCGCATGGGCATGGCTAGGCAGCCTTATCCGGACCGCAGCCCCCCAAGGGCTGTTGCAACTTGGCAAAGGATCAAGGCTCCTGTCCGGCGGGCCACGGGCCGCCTGGGCTGTCAAATGTCATTAGATTAGCCTGGCGTTTTCTTGCCCGTTTTCTATTCCTAATGCTGCCGTCTTGTTTAGCCTTTTTGTCGTTGACAAGGCCGAAGTGGCTATGGTAAACGAGGCTCCTCGTTTTGTTTCCGGGCTTTGCTCATGGTCCATGGGAGCTTACTATATACGCTCCGTCATGATTTACGCATATGATTCGTCTTGCCAAGCTGCTCCGGTATGATCCAAATAGAGGAGTGGGCGAGCTGCTGCTCCTCCACCCGGCAGTGATGATCGGCCATGCCGGCTGAGACTGCTTATACTATTCATGTACCTATCATCTTACTGCTACTTGACTATCCGCACCCTCCTATCCACGCCCTACGGGTTTTTATTCCACAAGATTTACTGTACGTGGCTCTACTTGTAGTAGTATATATTGCTGCAACGTACACCTAATACTGCGTCGTATGCCGAGCAGTATATGCAGGCTGTATATGCAGTGTGCAGATCAAAGTGCATGCTTGCTTACATATCTGCAAAGGGCATGCCTCTTTGATACGATCTTGTATACGCTATCGCAGCGGATTACTGCATCTGACGTTCCTGCACACAACCACACGATCTCACGCACGGCCGCTGCATAACCAGTAATTCTTCAGAGCATTAGGCAATTGCTGCCTGTGCGTCTCCTCTTCTTGTCGCTCTCTTTTAGCTTGGATCGAAGGGGTTGACAATCCTTGTGGGGGTGGCTCCAAGCACGGGCTCGGTGGTTTTCTGCTCCATCGCTGTCACCGTCAATTTCATACCCCAGACGCCAGAATACCCAGTTCCACGTGGGTTCTTTTGGATAGCCTGACCCTGCTGCCTCGCATTGCTTGCGTCGGGGTCCGCCCGTCTTATTATACCAGGTGCTCCCGCTGTTCTGGTTCTTGGATCTCTTCTTTCATTAACACTCTTCAACAGGCCAATTTCTGGTTCGAGCTGGAGAGATAGTTCTCAACCTCACCCAAACTGCTAGTTTTTTGGTTACTAAAGTGTTATTCACAACCGAGAAGATGCTCCACACGCGGTCTGCATCCGACCCGCCGCTGAGTCCGACGACGCTCGGCCCCATGGAGTCGTTCGCCTCGTTCAGTCGACCGACGACGCCTACACCTGCGGCACCACACAATGCCCAGGCCTACATGAAGAGGGCTCTGCCGCCTCTGCCTCCTCCTGGGTTCAACCCGGGAGTGATTCCACCGCCTCTCAACATCCGGAAGAGCAAGCCGCCCTCCCTTCCATTGGCACCAAGCGCGCCGTCGTCTCGCCCGGTATCAAATGAAGCACCACCGCCACGTCGTGAGGTCCGAAGCGTCTCGCCTCTTCCCGCTCCCAGCACCCCCGTCAAGGGCTCTAATCCTCTGCACCTTTCGACCATCTCGAGCAACAACTCCAGCCCTGTGCACACTCTCAAGCCGCGGAAATCCAAAAAGGTTCTGCAGCTCATGGGTCTTGACGTTGACGTTATGAATGCTGTTGGCGTTGCTCCTCCGGAAACCAAAAGAGAGCCCATTCTTAGAAGCAGCCGAAGCCTAGAGCGAGCACCAAATCTGAACGGCACAACTCTGCTGCATCTTCCGGAGGAAAGTCTGATACCGGTTCTGGAGGATGATGACGGCAGGGATAGCATGTCCAGCAAGAAGAGCTCTTGGGGGCCAGGATCGCCGCATTCTGCCTCCAGAGTACCGCTGAGTTCTAAACAGTCTGTCCGCCGCCGCCGCAGTGCTCGAATCTTTGAGCAAGACGATACTGGGCATTTGGCTATTCAAGAGACCTTGATGTCCAACTTGGATCTGAATGATGACGATGATGAAGAATTACTAAGCGAAGAGGACATGACAATGGCAGAGTACCACAAGTTTGCCTCTGAGCTTGCTCACTCCTCTACGAGAAAGCCTAGCCACGAAGAGTCGCGACCTACCACAGCGACTCAGGGCAGGCGATCGTCCATCTTGAGCTTGGCCCACGGTCGCCTCCGACGGAAGCCAACCAGTGCTTCGGAGTCTCGCCACGGACACGGGAGATTGGGCAGCAGCAGCTCGTCTGAACATCCTTCCCAAGCTCCGGTTCCTGCAGCGCCCGAGGAAGACGCTGTACCTAAGAGCGGATGGGATAGCGATTCAGACAGCGATGATGATCGCACAAGCAGGAGCATTTGGCCCAGGGGCCGCTCCTCCAACAACAACAAGGGGAGAGACTCGCCGGCCAGCTTGACGCGCAATGATGATGATGCGCGCGGATCGCGAGGATGGGCCAAAGGAGGCTTGTTGAATGTTGGCAAGAGACGAAAAGACCAGCAGCAAGCCCCGCGAGACTTTGGCGGCGTGGACGAGAGGAGCTTTGCGTAGAGCAAGTACACACTAAAAGTTTGATTTTCTTTACAACTCTTTCCTTTTCATCTTCTCTCTTTTTTTTTTTCCTTTGATGAAATGAAGGCATGATCAACAAATGGGTATGAATCTATGGACAAGCATGGTGGATTATACTGGGGCTCTCTCTCTCTTTTTCTTTCCTTGTTTTTTTGTACACTCTCCCTGTTCTTTATGTTTCTTCTGTCCCCCTTTTTTTTTGTGCATTTACGGAGTTTGTTGGAGTCGCACTTGGATATCCCCTCCCTTTTGATCGGCTGGCAATTTGCTATTGATTTTTACACACGACCATATATATACTATATACCACGGGCTACTACCTATTTTGTATGTCATTTAGAAGAGATTGAACACCAACGGCCCTTAATACCGAAACATATAATACTATCTCATGAATTGAATTACTTGCCATTTACCAAAATCTGCAGTGAACAGTGAGTGTCTTGGTTTAACAATGTCGAACACCCATCAATCCATGTCTAAGCCGTGCAGTAGAGCAGACGCTAAGCTTTCTGTCACTACCGAGGGCCTAAAATCTTTTAGCCAGGGGATCGCTCGCGACGGGCCGATAAGGGGAAAAAATGAACTTCTTTAGAAGGGGAGAAGAAAAATTGAAGTGAAAAACTCCACTAGTCCCGCTTGATGACGGGGGCGGGCGCAAACGATCCTATTTCGGACTTTTAAGCGTGAGCGTGACTGGTAGTTTACGGCAGTTGGGGGTTTACCAAACGGGCATTTTCACTGCTGATTTGCATGCGAGTTACGCTGGAGAGGGAAGGTTGGTTGGTTGGTTGATTTGTTTGGATGATGGAGAAAAATGCGTTGCTGGAGTGAAGAAGGTGTACAAGTATGTGTCTTATGCTGCGCCTTAATATAGCATCAATATCTTTGTTCTATTTCTTTTCTTTTTTTTTTCGACCCTGCTGTGTAACGTAACAGACAGGAAACGAACGGATGCGGCCCATTCTTTGGGAGTTTTTTTTTCTCTTTCTAATTCTGGTATCATTTGTTGCTTTGGCTTATGGAATGAGGGACTTACACAGGCATGCATGCATGCGGCGGGGTTGAGGAGAGTAGAGCTGGAGCCAAGGGATTGGAAAAGTTGGTATGTTGGCATGCCCTGTTTTCTTCGTGGAAGAAAAAATTGAATTTTTGATTTTTCTTTTTGATTTATGAAAGATGTGGAGTTCTTTACTTTTTCAATTAGTAACTGAAGTTATAATGAAGAATACTGTTCTAGCATACCTGAATCGTGGAAACGAAGTCAAGAAGCGTGTAGCTGTAATAAGTGAGTATCACAATATAGCAACGAACTTGACAGTTACGATGCATTTTTTTTTTGTCTTCGATCACTGGTTCGCAATCGGTCGATCGGCTGACGAGTGATCCTCTCCTGTTGCCATTCTCCGGATAACTGAAAACAACACCGCATTTCTCCAACTGATGTTTTTGGTGTTTTGTCTCACTACCGGCCATGTCTCACAGTCCAGCGTGACAATCTTCGCCTCATTCGTTGGAATGCCGTTATACCTAGCAGCTTGACTGGATCTCAATTCATTCTGAATGCTGTTGCTCTGCTTGTTTTCGTAGTTTGTGTAATCTCCCTGGGGGAAGCTCTCTTAAGGATATATAAACGTTGAGACGTTCTTGGACTCATCGCTTCACCTTTGCATTCGCTCTCTTCGAGTCATTCGCTACAAATATCAAGTCAAGAAAGCAAAGTACTGCAAAAATAAAGCAGAACAACGAAAGGCGGTTCCAATCCATCAAAATGCGTTACGCCATCGTCCTCACGGCCTTTGTCGCCACTGCTCTCGCCGGCGACTGGGACACCTCCACGGCCGAAAAGACAACAGAGGCTTCGTGGCCCGAGAAGACAACAAGCGCCGAGTGGCACGACACAACAACAAGTGCCGAGTGGGCCGAAAAGACAACAAGCGCTGAATGGCCCGACAAGACAAGCGCTGAGTGGCCCACGAAGACGGAGGCAACACACGAGCAGGTCACCCCTACATGGGAGGCTCACCCTCACCCTCCCCCTCCCAAGGTGGACTGCAAGCACGTCAAGGAGTGCACCGACGAGGTCGACAAGTGCAGAACCAAGCCTGAAGCCAACCAGGCCGAGTGCTCGTCCGAGTACGCACAGTGCCTCGGCTTCAACCCTCTCAACCCTGAAGCCGATGAAGCCATCAAGAAGTGTGAAGAGGAGGACCACAAGGGCGGTCACAACGAGACTCGTCCCAAGCCGCCACCCGTTATTGTGTCTGGGGCCTCAAGCATGGCACCGCTGGGCCTCGTCAGTCTTTTGGCTGCTGCCGCTGCCGCTCTTCTGTAAAGAAAAGTGAGCTTGAATGAACTTTATAGATTTGGATGTTTTGGGTTATCGGGTGGTAAATGTTGATGGATATCGGGGGTTGGTAATAAACAGCTGCATTCGGCCATCTATACACGGGCATGGCTCGTAGAGCATGAATATTAATAAATTGTTATTTCTTTCTCTTTTCAATTTCCATTTTCTGTATTGCTGCAACAATACCTCTTTGCTCTTTTTTGGCCGAGACTTGTGCTGTGTAAGATCTTGTGCCGTGTAAGTGAAGCACAGCGTCGTCGTATAGATCAAAGCCAATCTCGCAAGTACCGAGATCAAATCGCATTCCCCGGCGTCGGCCCGCGCCCCTCGGCTGGCTTGTGTCATCCGGGCCAAGGAACCCCGCCGTCCGCCAAATTCCCAGATCTTGCATCCACTTGGCGATTTCTCCAGTGACAAATCCACGCCCTTCCCGACGCAAAGCGCCTCGATACGCTCCAGAGGCGAATTGGGCAAAGCCATCATCGACATCTTCCTTTGCCCATTCCCCCCCAGCGCGCGGTAAAAGGACACAGAATATGACTGCCCAAGAACACCAGCTACGCGGCCACGAAGAAGACTCAATATCAACATCTGCTGCCCGATCCGCGCCAATCCCAGAACCGGAGGTCGACCCCTCCGACACCGCGCTCTCCGAGGCCGAGGTTGCGCAGGTCAAGAGGAACATCGCCGAAGCGCTAGGCGTTGCCAGCCACTCTGCGGAGGAATATACAGGCGCATCGCTCTATTATGATGCATCGACCATGGCGCCGCTGAATCCCATCTCTTTGGTCAGTTTGTGCTGCTTGATGTTGCATCGCTTGCTTATAAGTGTAAATGATAGGCCGCCCTCAACAGATTCCGAGCATACAAGCCCCCCTCGTTCCCGCTATGGGACAAGTTACCGGCGCGCAAGCGAGCCGCCGTCCTGGTGCTGCTGTTTGCGGATCGATGGGGTGATTTGAGAGTCGTCGTTACTATGCGCGCGGCCAGTCTGCGCAGCTTCTCGGGCCATGCAGCGCTGCCGGGTGGCAAAGCAGACAGCAAAGAAGAGACGCCATGTATGCAGTTTATACTACATTCTGGAAGATGAGGTAGATTCGGCTGGCTAATTGGGGGAAAACAGACCAGATTGCGCGACGAGAGGCATACGAAGAGATTGGACTCCCCATGGACGACCAAAGGATACCCAAGCCGTTTCGCATCGAGCAGCTGTGCTACCTGCCACCGTCCTTGGCGCGGACGCATCTGGTAGTCACACCTTGTGTCGCATTCCTGCACGCCGATCAGACCTCGGCCGATTCGCCGCCTGCGTTGGTAGAAGAATCCATGATCCCTCGACTGGATGCCCGAGAAGTCGCTGCCGTCTTCAGTGCCCCTTTCTATAACTTCCTCAAGGCCAACGACCTGCCGCCCCGGGAAGGCGAAACGCTACCTCCAGGACACTGGTATGACGGCGCTTGGACGAACTGGAAAGGAGAACAGTGGCGAGTTCACAACTTTTACGTACCTGTCAACAATCAGAAAGTATCAAGGCCTAGAAGAGGAAGCGCAGCTCAGATAGAGCTGGCAGACCAGTTGGAAGAGAACCAGGACCACGAAGGCCGGTTCCGCGTCTGGGGCATGACTGGCAGAGTGCTCGTCGACGCCGCGAGAATTGCATACAATGAAGAGCCCGAGATGATACACAACTTGGACTTTGGAGATCTCAACGTCATCAAGATCGCCGAGGAAGAGGGTGCGTTGGATGAGAGCACCCTCCCGGAAAAGACCCCGGACAAGAAAGGTAAAGAAGAAGAGCAGAAGCCTGCCAAGATGTAATGAATTGATAATTGCCATGGGGCCAGGCAAGGTCGCCATGTAAACCTGAGGCGACCCTATTCTGTCTACTTTGTACACACAATAGAGTAAGACGATGAAGGTTTCGTCAACGACACCAAACAGATAGAGTAATTGTTCAAGCATGTTGCAAATAAATCAAGCAAATCATTTCGCTTTCTAGCACGGATTCTAACCCATAAATCTGGAAGCAGTTGTCATAGACCGTTTTTCTTAATGGCAAGCATTGTCCTTTGTTGCCGACGTAGAATGGCCGAATAAGAGGTAGCCGAAAAAGGCACCCGCCGAGACGGCAACCATAACCCAGCCGTTATAAGTCATGAAGACGAGCCTTGATATTGGGTATAATGAGATTAGAAAGAGAATCAAGCCTCAGAAGCGCCAGACGCCAGTAGGGTGGATAGTCTTACATGAGCATAAAGGCATAAAAGTTCTGAAAGGCGTAGAGTAGGGCTTTGATGAGGTGGCCTCGCTTGCTGAAGGCCTCGCGGTTTTGCCCTGAGCGGTTGAAATCGAGTGTCTCAGCAACATTGTCTTCCACGTCATCATCATTATTGTCGCGATAACCATGCGCAGTCGAGTCTCATGGGTAAGTCAGACTTAGCATGCGCATGTTCTTTCGCAGGAGATGGGCCAGAGCTTTTGCTTTTTTTGTTGCAACCGGCGCAGATCAAGAGGGAAAAGAGGAGGATTGCAAGTGACTCACTGGGAACGGTTTCCAACCGCTTCGCTAGAGAGGCCTCATAGTTGCGGGACACGGAACGCAGAGCCTCGTATCCCATGCCGATGAGAACGACTGCAATGAGAGACAGGACGAGCGAGGTGTTGGAGCGGATGTGCCACTGGCGGAACACGATGCAGAGATTCGTGGTGTCCCATGTGAAGAGCATCTGATATTGTAAGCATAGAGCAGAGAATAGAAGGGCGGATTTGAGGAAGCAGTAGGAAGAGGATATCCTTACGCTCATGCTGCACATGTCGTCCATGTCACCGCCGCCGTGGCCGCCGTGGCCCTCCATTGAATGCATGTGGTGGCTGTGGTCCATTTCGAGTCTGTTTCTATGATCAAATGAGATGCTAATCCAGTGCTGTGGTTGAAAGAAGTTGAAAGAGCTGAGGGAGAGTCGAGATGCGACAAGGCAGAAGGTACTTGATACCTGTTGATATCGAACAAGCGGCTTTTTGTGGGCCTGAAACCAATCAGATACAGGAGGAGCACAGCTCAGGCTGTCTGATCAGTGCGTACCGTGCAAGAATCGCTCGTACTTGCTAGTACCTGCGCTACTAATGAAACGAGCCAAGGTACCGAAGCCGTACTTGTGCGCAAGTTATGTACCTTGCCAAATCTGCCACCACTAAGAGCGGCAATCCCCCTGGAGTTCAGCGCGCCGGTGTTAGCGCCATGCTGTAGTGGAGTTACAGCGGACGCCTCCACTGCGGACGTCCAGCTCGGGAAGATCTGTAGAGGATGGTATTAGTCGTCTGGGTAGCAATAGGATTGAGTGTATAGGATATCACATCTGCCGAAAATATGATGGGAAGAGAGAGGCGATAGAGATGGATGGTATAGAAAGAAAACGCTAGTCTTACACGCATCATGTTTGCTGTCAGCCGCAAACCACGGCTGAGAATAGCAGGTTTTCCTCTTTAGGAACTGGGCCACTACAAACAAAACAAGCATATGATGGATGAATGAATAGCCAAGCTGGAATCTCACAAGGGAAAGCTCATTGAATTAAATAGTCTCGTGTCCTTGACGTGTCACAGCCGCGGGGGCCAGCGCGTTTCTCCCCTGAAAGCTGCGGCCTGCCTTCTGTATGGCTGACTCCTATCAGGTCGGGCAGCGCTCGTGTAACACAGCATTGGTGTAGCTGAAAGCAGCCCCTTGCATATCAGAGCCTTTCTTTCTTTCTTTCTTTCTTTCTTTCTTTTTTTTTTGTATGTGTTTCTTCTAGAGGATTCCAAGTATAAATTATGCGGAGCTGCTCCCTCCTCGAAACTGATCAACTATAGGTGTTCCTGTCAATTGCCTTTCATCGACATAGCCCATCCACCATGAATCCCCTCGAGCAGGCATTTTCAGACTCGCTCAATGATAGAGTTCCAGGTCAGGACATTGAGGTTAACAAAGACCAAGAAAATGCTCGTCGCCCCATTCACGAAGACGAAGCACTATGCAGCTACATCTTGAGCACGGTCAAGGCCCCCGCGGGCGCTCTCAAAATTGAAGAATCGACAATTCCCGATTCTGGCTCAGGCTTATTTACAACGCGAGACCTTGCCGCGGGCGAGCTCATCTTCACGTCGGTGCCTCTTGTGCTCTGCGCAGAGGTTGGTGAATCAAAGCTAGCCTGTGACTTTTGCTTCCAGCAGAGACGACGAGCCATCCACCCCGTCGAAGACCGCCTGGCCGAGCCGGGAGAAACACTGCCAGACGTGTACAAATGCCAGGGCTGTAACTTGTACCAGTACTGTTCGGAGGTATAGTTGATTTCCTTCTGGCTTTTACCTTTTGCTTATCATTTACTGATCGTCTGTGGATTTCGCACAGTCTTGCTGGCAGCGAGCCTGGGACACTGGCCACTTATACGAATGCGGGTTGCTGGCTAATGCCCCCCTCGAACTCGAGGTTAGAATGTTGTATCGAATCCTCATCTTGCTGCGTAAAAAAGTGTTGCTGCCGGAGCAAGTTCGAGCACTCGCCAGGCTTGCGCACGAGCAAATCAAATACGAGCTGTTTTCCAGCGATTGGCGAGGCGTACAGGATATTGCCGCCGAGGCTAAGCAGCGGATGAAGAGCGAGCTCGATGTTGCTGATGTTTTGAAACTGTACTGCCTTGTAAGTCATTTTCCGTGCGAATCATCAGTAGTACGCATTGCCATGAGGCTAACAAGATTTCTGTCCTTCTGTTATAGATCAGATGCAACTCTGTGCCGGTCGACCAGACGTTTCGAAATTCTCCTCTGGGCTCTGCCATCGACTTGGGAGCAGCCATGATGAACCACAACTGCGAGCCCAACATTGTGATTGTATTTAACAGCACGCAGGTAGAAGTTCGAGCCATCAGGAGTATCAAGGCTGGTGAAGAGCTCCAACACTGTTACCGGGACATTGCATACGACTGCACGTTTCGCAGCCCGAGACTCTCATCCAAATATCAATTCGAATGTCATTGTACGTTCCAAGCACTCCAAATTTCAATCAAAGAAACAAAGACGCTGATATTGACTTTGCCTCAGGTGATAGATGCGTCCGAGAGTCTGATCGTCACTACGAGGAAGCAAGCCCCGACATCGACGATCCCATCATACACATCGTCACCACGCAGGGAGACTTATTTGCCCTCATCGAAAGAGCCAAGATCCAGGCCCTCGGGCTCGGCGACTCCTTTGACATCTCCACGCTCATAGAAGACATCACCAACATCACTGAGAAAGGCTACGCCGGTCGTCCCTGGCCAGACGACCTCGAGCCGCTGCCAATCGCGCTCAAGTCCCTCGCAGCGATATGCGACGCACAAGGCGACATCATCAACGCCCTCAGGATCCAGATCAGAGCCTTAGGCCATGCCAAGAACCGCAACACCCTTCCCTACGCCGAGGACCTGATCGACTTTGTCGTCTCGCTGCGGAACTTCACCATGTATCCGCACCGCAAGGTTGCCTGGGACGGGCCGCTACCCAAGTTCAAGGACTTTGAGGACTTTTGCGTTGGCCACATGTGCGCGCTGCACGCGCTGATGGTGAGGTTTTACGGGGAGCAGGGCAGGGTGACTCGCATCATTCGCAACGTTATGCATGAGGAGATTGACAAGTACTGCGGGCCGCGGCCGCCGTCGAGGGTGTTTAGGCGCAAGTTTAAGACTTCGCATGAGACCATTCTCAGGTGGGCGGGTGTTGACCCAAAGTTTTGGGTCGTTGAACTCAGCTGATATGTTGTATGTATTCCGTACAAGTTTCTTGTGTACTTGTAGACCTCTTGGAGTGATATCAGAGCTTGGCCAGTACATGTAGCATAGCCGCACGGTGCGATATATAGATGTAGCACTTATTTTCGCACTGTATTTTATATCATTAGCTCGGAGTGCCGGAGAGAGGCGAATGCGGGATTGGCTCGTCAACTGGCTTAGTGACGGCTGCTTGATAATGATAATACAGCTGTTTTCTAGGAAACACTTCAGTCCTTGTCTGCCCTCAACCAATCTTGTTTGTTAAGTGACGTTGCATATTGCTCACATGTAGGTAACTAGAGTCTCTTTCTCCTCTCTGCTTTCACACCAACCGAGCTACCTCACTATTTAGCCTTTTCCCTCTCTCTTACTTCGGCTTAAACATACAGCTTGGTAGCTAACCATTACGTAGCTCGCTTTTGCCGCTCACTCAGTATATTAAGCTTCGTAGCTTCAGAGTCATACCACCAGCTCGCCCTCACGCCCTCGTCCTTGACAACACATAGACCTACGAAATGCTCGGGCCACCAGTGAATCTGCCCAAGTGGTGAGTGTCTTTATAACTACAAATCGAAATAACAACCAAATGAATGCTATAGCTAACATGTTTGTCTTCACCATGCCAGGCTTGAGGAAAACTCTCACCTGCTCAAGCCGCCCGTCGGCAACTACTGCGTCTATAACGATGACTTTGCAGTCATGGCAAGTTTCACTTCCCTCATCTGTTTTTTTATAAGTAAAAAGAACTCCTCAACTAACATGCCCGCTCAGATCGTCGGCGGCCCCAACGCCCGCACCGACTACCACATCAACCAAACCGCCGAGTGGTTCTACCAGTACCGCGGCGCCATGATGCTCAAGGTCGTCGACGGCTCGGCCTTCCGCGACATCATCATCCGCGAGGGCGACATGTTCCTGCTGCCCGCCAACACGCCGCACAACCCCGTGCGCTTCGCAAACACCGTCGGCGTCGTGCTGGAGCAGCGCCGCCCGCCGGACTCCATCGACCGCATGCGCTGGTACTGCGCCGCCTGCAACAGCAGCCTGGAGCCGGGCGAGGAGGCCGTCGTTGTGCACGAGGCCGCCTTTCACTGCACCGATCTAGGCACGCAGATCAAGCAGGCCGTCGAGGACTTTCGCGGCGACGAGGAGAAGAGGACTTGTCGACGGTGCGGCACCATGGCGGACTGGGCGCCGCCGCCGGGGTCGATTCAGGATCCCAACTTGGTGGCGTGATGATGAGGGTGTATCATGGGTCCATGTACTGCTACTGTAATGTATACTGAGACTGCTCTTGGATAGATGCAACAAGCGAATAGTGGTAGTAGTAGTAGTAATGCACGATAACCTTTTCACTCTTTGTCCTGATATACAGCAAAACTCACATCTATACTCTATATACATCTCTTCACCACACATGCTCACGTCTCCGAAAACTCATACGCCGACGCAGACAGCTCCACCGGCACCTCAATCCTCCCCTCCTCCACCTCCCTCCCATCCACCCTCACGCCCGCCCTCATCACATCGCCCGGCACCACGGGCCCAACCCCCGCCGGCGTGCCCGTCAGCACCACGTCGCCCGGCATCAGCGTCATGACGCGCGAGATGTCGCTCATGATGCGCGGGATGCGGTAGATCATGAGGTTCGTCGACCCCTTCTGCTTCGTCTGCCCGTTGACCTCGAGGAACAGCTCCGCGTCGTGCGGGTCCGCGATGGCGGCCTTGGGGATCACGTTGCTCATGGGCAGGAAGGTGTCGAAGCCCTTTGCGATGGACCAGGGGAGGCCCTTTTTCTTGGCCTCGTTTTGGACGTTGCGGGCCGTCATGTCGATGGCAATGGCGTAGGCTGGACACGTTCAGAACGAATGAAATTACATGTATATATCCGAAGACTCATTCACTCACCCTTGATCGCATCCAACGCCCCCTTCTCATCCTCAGGGTGCAGGTTCCGCACCATCGACCCAATGATAAGAGCCAGCTCAACCTCAAAGTGCATATCCACGCCCTTGGGCTGCAGACACGGCCCATCGCCCGGCAGGATAATGGACGACGCTGGCTTGAGGAAGAAGAAGGGCTTCTTTGGCTTTGCGTTTTTCAGCTCTGCGATGTGGTCTCTGAATACAAGCGCAATATTAGCATAATTTTTTTTACTCAATTGAACGATTTCAGATTTTTGAAACCATCAAGTAGCTTATAAGATAATATTTGGGACTTCACCTACGCATAGTTGCGGCCAATGCAGACCACCTTGCCGGCATTCCTCAGCGAAGAAGCCTGCGAGGCCACAGTGGCCATTGTCCTCCTGAGGCCAAACATGGTTGACGAATAATGAGTCTTTCACTCTATACGCTCGAAGGAACTTGAGCAAGATCAATGAGAAGCTACTGTTAGAATGACAACCCTTGAATAAGCTAGGCTCTGGACAAATCAAGTCAGTTGCTGAAGCTCAATGCGGGTAAAAGATGAAGCTGCGCTCGGTTGCCGAACGGCGTAGCCTCGGCGCTCAAGCTCGCCCCGATTACAGCGCTCTAGCTCCCTTGGAACTACAGTGCAGGGCACTCCGACTTCGCAGCCCTCTGTTCGTAGTTTACTGCATCTATTCCAACACCTTTCGCCTTAGTTCATACAGTCAAAGCGAAAGAATTAAAGTTGTATATGAAAACGCGCGTTATTGCATATTTCATGACTTGCGTTCACGTATTCCACTGCATTTCCTATTATTCTCATTGGTGCTTCAAGCTATTGACGTCTTCTTGCTGCAATAATTTACAAAGCAGCCCATCTAGATGCATATCTTCCTGGGAATACCACCCCCCCTCAACCTCTTACTATGCCGTGGATGCATGCCTTTCTCTCCTATGTACTATACTAGCTGAATAGCTCAATCCGTTTTATGCTCTAGACGCCGTGCCAAATTTCTTGAAAGAAATGCAGAAAAAGAAAAAGCAACCATACTCATAATTCGTCAGAATCAGCCCCCTGTCCAATGCTTACTTATGGAATAGAATGCCGTAGCCTATCAATCAAGCCATGTAGCGGTACATTGACGGCGCTCCATCTTCATCCGGCCGCTCGAGGTATTCTCGCACTATGAGATCCTCGATTCGCTTCTTGATGAGAGTCACCTCGGGCTTGAAGCGGCCTACCAGCTGAGACAGAACCTCGCTCACCAGCTGTGAGTGACTGAGTTCTTTGCGAGCCCTGGTTCAAGATGTTAATAGCTGAAATATCATTCGTCAAAGTCAGGAATCAAAAACTTACTTCATGATTCTTACAATCGCCGCATCCACTATATGGGCCCGAGTTTGGTTGTTCTTTTCTTCCGTAGACTTTCGCTCCTCCTTGTCTTCAACTTTGGAAATGGCATTGATAATGGGTGCTTTGATTCTAATCGTCTTGCTCTGGAAAGAAGCATTAAACGAAAATTTGTCGCCGGGCTTGATAGTCTTTGTTGGCGGATCTTTGGCCAGAACGCGAGACCTGGGTGCTACCGAGACTGCCATGAGCGCCCGCGTGAGATCCACGGTTGAAATGTTTGTCTTGGCTTGGATTTCCTCAAATGACAGGCTTTCGCCGTCCTTCAAATCGTTGAACAACATCAGCACAATCATGCCAAAAGTAGGCACGTTGATCTCATAACGACGCTCCCGCGCCAATGGACCAGACTTGCCCTCAATGGCTGGGAACGTGCATTTGATATCAGCGCTGCCGGTGGTGCCAATCCAGGTAAGCTTTCGTCCATTGCGATTAGTCAAATAGAACTGCTCAAAGCTGGCTTGCAGCCGTTTGACCTCTTGCGGGTAGGTACATTGCATTCTTGGCGCGTCATCCAGCTGGACCGACCGTCCCATGACCTCTTGTGGCCAATAGTTGGTCGTAAGGACATTCACATTCAGCTCAACGGTATGGCTCTCGTCTCCCAGATTGCGTATGTGGTCGCGGTACGTTGATGTCAACTCCGAGGACGTGACGAGATCTCTAAACATTCCTTCAAACTTGCTTGTGAACTGCTGTCCCATCTCCTGCTTCATGCGTAATATGATTTGCTTTTCAACATCGTGGCTTTCCGACTTGCCATGAAGAAGTCGTCGAGCGAGGTGGCGTTGGTAGTAGGTCTGGAAGAGGTCTTTGTCCTGCAAATAACGGATCAAGACGACAGCCTTTTCAAGAATTGCATCCACTTCATCTTCCGTCTTGCCCCTGATGCCCCTCTTTAGACTGTCGTCGATGAAGAGGGAGACGTACTCCGAGCTCCGATTGAACATGTTGATGAAATCAGAGAAGCTTTTGGTTAGCGCAGTTTGAATCACCAAATCGTCTTGGAAGCAATTTGCCAGCATGTGGTCAAATTTGTCCTTGAGTCGAAGCACGTCGTCAACCCATTTGATGGCTGCGGCAGTTTGTTGCGCAGCAGGGTTGAGCGTCTTCACCTTGTCACCACCTTCTTCTTCGCCGTCGGCTTGTGCCGTCGAAAAATCGGTGTTCTTCAAGACACTCTCAATCTCCAATCCCAATTCTACAACTCGCTTTTGCAATATCTCGCGAAGAGCCGTCTTCTTATCATCGACTCTCGAGATTAGCGAGTACAAAATCTTGAGATCATCTGTTTTGTCGTTATCAATCATCCACCTCAAACCGCTGCCCTCCATGGCAAGGAAGTCACCCAGGTGGCCTTGGATAAGTTTCTGATCCACCACTTGCGACACCTTGGAAAGGGTCTCGAGCTCGATCGTGGTGCCGCATCGATCCTCTTCCTCCATCAATCGGTTTTGGGTGTGTCGTAACCATGTGCTGGCGTCGGATTCTCGTAGCAGCCGTTCGCACTCTCTCGTATAGAATGTTTCGCTATTGCTGAGAAACCGCGGCTCGAAGATGGTTAGATAGAGCTTGCTGCTCTCTGATTCATCCTCAGTTTCGTACAGGCAGCTCAGCATACGGCTGCAGCTGCGGATGAGGGCTCGGTCAATCACATCTCCGCGCCTCTCCATGTCGATCTGGTCCAGCATGACGGATATGAGAATGTCCATAATCAGGCTATCGGAATTCGCGTTAAGGCAAGAACGTAATATGTGGTCTCGGAATAGTGCAATGGTCGTAGCGAAGATGGGCACTCGACGTGGCTCTTGCTGGGTGTAGCCTCGATCAAGATACATGAGGATATCTGCTGTCATGTTCATGGACATGTTGTGATCTTCCCACGTATCTCGTAGGCCTTTGAGAAACTTCTCGCCCGTCTGTCTTCGCTCGTTGACAGAAGTCGATGACGAAACGTCCATACCGATGTTGATCAGGCTCTTGGTGACCAAGACTTCGATCTTGGGAATGACATGCTCGGCAAACCATTGCTCCTCAAACTCCTTGACTTTGTCATACAAGACCTCGCCCTTCTTCTTCAGCACAATCTTGTAGGCCGCTCGGTATAGCTCTTCGAAAGAAAGACGACCGCAGCTTTTGTTGTGAATGTCTCGCAGCGCTTCCTTGATCATGTTCCAGCATGCATCGAAATCGGATCCCTCGCCAGGTGCGTTTTGCTGTTTACGACGACGGTTAGCTGGTCTGCGAGGTCGGGGCTTGAAGCGGAATGGGGGAGAAGAGGGCTCTGGAGCTTGAGGTGACTCCTCGGTGCTGGCGTTGGCGCCCATTGTGGCATGCCAGGCGAGGTGGAGGAAGGAAATGTGGAAGAGAGGGAAAAGAGAGGGCGATGAAGCTTCAAAGAGCAGCTTAATGCGGCTTCATGCTAGCAGGGTGAGGTGCGCAGATGCGCCGTGAATTTGGCTTCAACTTACACGCACAATGCGACGAGGTGGGCGGATGCGACCCCGAGCCCCCGCTCCCCCTCGCCCAGAAATCATTGTTGGCTCAGCTCCTCGTGGAAATCCCAGGGCAAACAGTCGAGAACGAAAGAGTCTCGGCAGAAGCACGCCAGCTGTCGTCGGAGCTCAGCCGCCAGACAGAGAGACAAACAGCCCCCCAAAGGTGTCGCACAGATGGTGGGGGAGTTGCAGAGCTAAGCGGCGGGCAGATCTTCAGCTGGTTGGTTTGGCAGAGACAGAAAACGATTGTCGAGCCGAATTTAAGGGTACTTCTTGGAGACGGCCATGCGTCGCCGCCGAGCTCTGTGAATTCTCTCCGTGGCGATGGACGAAACGAGCGTCTGCTGGACAAGGTGAAGGAGCTCAGAAGCTGCCTGTGACAAACCACGTCGATTGGCAATAGTAACTCCGCGCCGAAAAAGAATTACCGGGGTCTCCTCCATGAAGCATTGTTATCGATAAACTAAATCTGGTGGAGGTTCTGACAGCTGGCGGGAAAGTATCGGGGTACCTGGGCGTTAAGTCCGCCATGGCTGACAAAGTGCCTGCAGCTCCATCGATCGTAAAGTAAGCAGTACATTGGAGCTCCCTGTGTCGAGCGCTCTGGGCAGTGGACCTCCACGTGATGCGATACATGCCTCTGTTAGTTACAGCATCACGTGCCTGAGCTAGCTCCCAGCTTAACGTAATCAAAAGATCCAGCTAACGATGGGAGTCTATTTTTCCGACCGACAATTGGAGGCATCCGCCAGCCTTGCAATATCCAGCGTGTGACGAGGCAACGCGCGTGAGGAAGCTCTTCAGAAACCCTTATTCGATCCCACACCCGGCCACAAAGGCCTCCGCCGTCATCATGAAGCTCGTCAGGTGAGTTACAGTTGTTCAATTCCTATTTTTGGCATGCATTGTGACATTATCTGCATCCACCAGCTTCCCCCATCATGTATCAAGCCGAGCTTCCACAGCGCTAACGTTGCTTGATATCCAGATTTTTGATGAAATGTTCCACCGAAACGGTGACCATTGAGCTGAAAAATGGTACGAGACGAGACCCCCCATGCCTTTGAGCATCACGCAGCTTCAATCGCCGAGCAATTCGTCACTAACTCACCCCGCGTCAGGCACCATCGTCCACGGCACCATCTCCTCAGTCTCTCCCCAGATGAACGTCGCCCTTCGCACGGTCAAGATGACCGCTCGCGGACAGGACCCCCTCGCCCTCGACACGATGAACATCCGAGGCTCAACAATCCGATACTTTATCCTCCCCGACTCTCTCCCTCTCGACACCCTGTTAATCGATGACGCACCCAAGCCCAAGAACAAGGCACGAAAGGAGACGGACCGAGGAGGTCGTGGAGGCCGCGGTGGCCGTGGCAGAGGAGGTCGTGGTCGCGGCCGCGGCCGTGGACGTGGTTAAAAGGAATTCCCAGTGGCGATGATAATAATACGACAACAACGGATAGAGAAACCGAGGCACTGCTATCATCTCTTTTTTATCTCTCTTGCTTTAAAGCTGGCCCGGGCCGGAGCTCCATATCGGTTGGGACAAAGATTCTATTGTAAACGATACAGGGCAAACCGAAGGAGAAACCCATTTTTTGAGTTCAAGGTCTGTGGAGGCGATGTCGCAAACTGCGATGGAAACGGCGTTTTTTGGATGCACTTTACGCATATAAAATTGAAGAAAGGAACTTGCAATATATAAGCGCTTGGTGGAGGAGATGGAAGCGACGGCGATCGCCATGATATGCAGGCAAAGAAAATACCATCTAAAAATTGACAAGATATCCAAAGTGTATAAAATGCGTGCCAGCCGCCCTTACTCCTAATAGCTAATCATACAATACGCAACAGTATGCTTAATATCTTCAAACCGACGTGTCTCTCCATATCCGCACAATCTGCAGCTTCTCCCATCCAGCCGTCTTCCCACTAGACCCAACCGTGACAGCCCTCCACTCAGGTCCAAAAGCCTGTATCCGAGCCTTGACCTCTTCAGGCTTGTTCTGCGCGCATAGAAGAATATAGGCGCACCCCCTCGGCGAGAGAATCTCTGGCAAGCCGTCAATCAGCCTATCCGTAGTCTCCATGCCATCCTTGCCTCCCGCATAGGACAGTGAAAGCAAATAAGAATCGTCGTCAAACGACGTCTTTGACGGTAAATCTTGCGTAAACGTCTCCGGCCGAGAAGGCATCTCTGAAGTGGGCACGTACGGCGGGTTGAACACCAGCACGTCCACAGAGTGATTTCTCAAAGGAGCTGCCAGATCGCCCATCACCGAGCCCAGATACAGTCCGTGAGGCTTCTCATTGCCGCCTGCTTCGGCGACTGAGTCGGCCTGTGCCTTTTCCACAGTCTTGATGGTAGCGCGACAGGCAAAGGCATTCATGTCCACCCCCGCGGTGAGAATCTGGTTTGTGCCAAAGAGAGTCTTTGCATGAGCGGTGATGAAGGCCAGGACGACGCCAGACCCTGTTCCCAGCTCGACTACAAATGGAATGGCCTTTGATGATGAAGAAGCATCGGATGAGAAGGTCTCGTGCAGGTACTGCGTCTCAGAGGCGGATGAGAGCGTGTCGAGGAGGAGGAATGAGTCTTCGGCGGGCTCGTAGACACGCTCGTAGGGGACGTGAGAGGTATCCGGCGTTGGAAGCATGTTGTCTCTGTATCTAATTTTGATTGAATATTTCAGTGTTGTGAGGCGAGATATAGTGAAGGCTTCATTTAGAAGTTTTTTTCTTTGGGCGAGTTAAACTGATATCGAATGGCACTTGGTGGGGCCACGTGATGTCATGAAAGATGAGATGAAGGGTTTTGATATTTAAAAATTTTGTTAATTGATTTTTCATTAATGAGAGAAATGTTATGAGATTTTCCATGAAGAAGTCTTTTCTATTCTGGTTATTCTCAACTGATGTCCTGTCGCTTCCGTTGTACGAAGATCCAGCACGAGTACAGTAGTAGGCCCGCGCCGCCACTAAAACACCACCCTCCAGTAGACCACATCAACTCTTAAAGTAACCTTTCCAATCAAAAGAAAAGAGAAGAAGAAAATAATTCACAAAATCACACACCCCCTCGTCTCCCCCATCCTCATCTCAACAGCCCAATCTCCTCCCTCCGGATCCAGCCCCCAGTGAATTCCCCATCCCATCCTCTCCACCATCCGCACCACCCGTCGATCATACATTCCGCCCAGATCGCATCTCGGACACGCTCTGGTTTGTGTCTTGTAGAATTTGGGCGTCTTCTTGATACCGCTGCCGCCGCAGAAGCTGGCGCATGTGGAAAAGTCCATATACGGGCCGCAGGGGGTGGTGATGACGGCCCAGGTGTGGTTGCAGCTCTTTTGCTTGAAGAACGTGACGTTGCACATTTTTTTGGCCTTTTGTTTCTAGTCTGCTCTTGATATTAGATGGAGTATGAGAATGTTGAATATAGTGTATTCGGCGAATGCTTTATCAGATTCTGTATCTGAGAATCCCAGCTTGGAGGCTCAGAGCTGATGTTTAATGTAGAGACGCTTGATGATATAGAAATACAATGGAAGCGATAAGAGATCAAACTGTTCTCTTATTACGCAGTCAGAAAATGTTAAGCAAGAGGACAAACCGGGCCGTGTGCAGCTGGCAGTGAATCAGTCCAAGCCGAAACTTGCATACACTCACGATAGCTCGAAATGACAACAAATCACTGCAAAGAAGAAATGGCAATGGATCATATCAAACTATTTTGCTAGTACGCCTCTATTTCCTATCAGCGCTCTAATATTCAATGCAACCAAGAAAAAAGATATGCGGATGAAATATGAGAAGCAGCCAACTACTCGTGATGGCGTGGTGTCCATTCAAACATAAACATAAACTCGCTTTAAATGCTCCAACAATTTCCAACAAATTCCTCTTTCAAAAATTCGCTTCCTGTCCTCTGAAACGCGAGTCCAGAGTAGTACCATCTCCCACAGGCAGTGTATCGCTCTCTTCAATGTCACTCTGCGGCGCCACCAGCCTCGAGAGCATCTCTTCCATCCGCTCCATCGCCTTCTCCATCGCCACCAATCTACTCGCCATTTCTGCGTAGTCCTCGCCCGTTTCCGTAAGCGAGCTCCGCAGCTTTGGTGGAATCTCAAACATGGAGTCTCGGCGCGAGGCCTTCTTTATGGTATGTTGCGACTCCTGCCGCTGGTACTGTCTCCGGATGAGATGGTGCGTCAGGTCATCATCCACGGCAATGTCATCGTGCACATCATCTGGAGGCGGCACGTCGAACACGGCTCGGATGTACTGGTAGGCTGAGAGCTGCCATTTCTGCCAGAACCACTTTCGGGCCAGCGATATACCTTCAAAGTCGTCCGTCGGCCAGAGAAGACGGCGCTCAGCAACGGCGATGAGCAGCAGCAAGGGGAGGTTGACCAGACGAACGGTGGCGACGTGGATTTTGTGAAACCATCGCGGGCTGACGACAAACTTTAATGGCAAAAGAAGGAAAACGGCGACAAGGTTGAAGGGAGGTTGATAAGCAAAGACGGCATCTGCCTTGACACCCTCGAGAGTGCGGACGGCCTTTCGGAAGTGGATTTCGGCGGTGGCGTTGCTCGAGATGTTGCTAAATGTGTTGGACAACATGGAGACGAGGATGGTGAGGAAGAGTGTGTTGCCCAGAAAGGCGAATGAAATCATGACGATGGGTCCCAGCAACCAATGGAATTCCACCTACAAAACCATCATTGCGTCAGCGCATATAACCACAAAGGGGGAGGTTCATTTCGCCAGTCAAATACTTACCGATCGGTGAATGCCAGTGCCATCAAGCCCAAACCAGATGTATATCATCCACTTTGAAATCGTACTAAACAAGACATTGTGATATTAGCAACAGAAATTTATAAAAAAAAGAAACGCAACGAAAGCAGTCAGAAACTTACAGTATCGGATGGGCTCCCTCTCCCAGCCACAGCAAAGACAGCAAAAAGCCAAAGAAGCACCACGCCGAAAGCGCCGTGAGGAAGAAGAAATCCGCCATCATCGACCTCAACGCCAAGAACACCAGGTTATCAGATAGCCAGTTGAAAGCCAAGCGAGGGACGAGCACAGGCGCCGCCAATGCCAAGACGTCAAAGGCCTGCTCGGTGGGCCCCGGTAAGCCGGTTCTCAGTCCGTGAATACGCAGACTACTGGAGATGACAAAGAGGAAGATGAAGGTGACGTCGAGAAAGGACCAGAGGTTTTGCGTATACACATTCCTATAGCAACAGATCAGCTCTCGATACATGCAATGACAAAGCAAACAAACTCACCATCCATGTGCCAGAATCGTGGCAAACTGGTCCAAGCACCAACCAAAGGCATATATCGAAAACGCCGCCTCCAGCAGCGGAATCTCCCCCTTCCTCCGCATGATCATGACAGAAGCATACAGCCCCAGCAGGATGGTAAACTGGATCGCCTCCAGGTAGTTGCGCGTCCTCGGCACAATGAGACGATACTGGTTCAGCAGCGGCGATTCCCGCGGATCATACAGCGAAATGGGCTTCAGCTTGTAGTGGTCGGGGATGATGTCCCACGACGTGGACGGCGTGTAAATCACACGGCCCTCGTAGATGGCCGCCACGACCCTCTGGCACGTCGTCGAGCTGAGAAAGTGCCTGCTCTCCGTCAGGATGGCGACCTCGAGCGCCGGCAGCGTCCGGTGAGTCGACCACCAGGCCTTGTCCTCGGCCTCTTCTCGCACATGGGGCGGCGCGTGCTGGAACGGCTCGAAGCCGGCAACCAGGATGTGCGCCAGTAACAGCAGCCCCTCTGCGCCGCCGTCGTGATCCTCGCCGAAGCGCCGCAGGATGCGCGTGGCGATGAGCTCGCATAGCGTGGCACGGGTCCAGTTGACGTTTTGCCGGTTGCTGGACCGGGATTCCTCGTCTAGGAATTGTGCTCTGTTGACGAGCAGGCAGTACACTGTAAGAGCAGAGTCGGTCAGCATCTCAGCCCAGCCGTCTTTTGCTTCACTTCTTGTGTTTTACATCACATAATAGTTGAAGCACGAAGATGCATATATATATATATATATATATATATATATATATATATGGACAGCTTACCGATGGAAACATCGCCCAGCTCATAAAACTTATCCACAAGCGGCCGGATGACCGTCA
This sequence comes from Trichoderma sp. 2475, assembly GCA_038502285.1. Classification (NCBI taxonomy): domain Eukaryota; kingdom Fungi; phylum Ascomycota; class Sordariomycetes; order Hypocreales; family Hypocreaceae; genus Trichoderma; species Trichoderma sp. 2475. The sequence continues at coordinate 195,213 of JARPVV010000016.1, forward strand.
CATTAATCTTGACATCCCGCAGCTGCTCCAGCGTCAGATAATCCTCCACCACGCTCACAATGTCGCGCCGTATACGGTGGATGTTTGTGTACACGGGCAGCTCGCTGTGCGGGTTGGTCCGGCAGCTGAAGACGTGCTCGCCATTGTCCGCGCGCTCGGTGGAAAGCCTGCTGAGCAGCGGACGGCGCTCGTCGGGTTCAGCGGGGATCCTGAGCCGCCGCCGGCGTTCTGTCATGAGATTGGCGGGTTGAATGAGGAGATTTGATGTATGTTGCTGCGGTATTGGAGGTGGTTGTTGTGGTGATGGCCCTGGTAAGGGTGATTTGGTGATGACGATGGTGGCTGTAAGAGCGCTGAGGCTGGACGCTGCTGTTTATATAGGGCCTTGTGAGAAAAAGAAATGGGGAATTTACTGCACTGAGTGTGCTCTTATCCACTCCAGCTTTGGGCAGTAAAGCTTATATCAGGAAATTGAGAAAAACTATGATTGAGACGGGATATTATCAACTCGCAAGAAAAAAAGAAAAAAAAAAAAAAGAAACAGAAAGCAGTGAGACACACTATTCGCCCCTTTGGCGTCATTCCCGCCGAACCCAATTGTGGGCAGCGACACGCGCCTGATTGGACGCGGACCCCCACGGCGACGGGTGTCTAAGCGTCTAAGACGAAGAGCCGGGGATAAGTGAGAGTCGTGGATAGATCAGGTGCCCGATTTCGCAACTCAGAGGTTCTACAGTATTATGCGGGTTAGGCGCTGCTGATTATGGCAGCCCCTGTTTGGGCTTTTGTTTTTATTTTGATTTGTGTATTTCAATTCTTTTGTCAGATTTCTTTTGCTTGGTAATACACCGGCTGTATCCATTGCTGCCCGTTAATTCATGCCGACAGTAGCTACACCAAAGATCCAATACAGATGAACATACATCCACAGTTGATCTCATCTAATTCAAGTGCATCTAATAAATCTCCTCATCCAAGCACTGCCATCACTTGCCCTTGCCATATAATTCCGCTGGGTCTAAAACCTCCAAAGACGCTCAACATGTAAATTCGCAACACCATTCACATTACCCTTCTTTATAGCTTCGCCTCCGCCTGCGCAGAACCCCTCGCCTCCTCCGCCAACACCCACGCAAAATCCGCCAGCAATCCCCTCGTGTCGGCGTGCTGCTTCGCCTTGGCGCTGCTCGCCTGCCGCGCCGCCACCCGCGCCGCAATGCCCTGAGTCACGCCCGCCAGCTTGAAGATGTTAAACGCCGCGCCCCAGCTGAGCTCCGGCCGCGGGTCGTAGCCCGAAATCTCCGTGTACCACGCCAGGATGTCCTCCGGCTGCGGCAGGCCGGGCGTCTTGCCGGGCAGGAAGCCGGAGCTGTTGCTCGACGCCGACGTGCCGGGCGAGCGGGCGAGGTAGTATTGCGTGATGAAGTTGCAGACGTCGGACAGGGGGTGGCCTATCGTGGACATTTCCCAGCTGTTGCGGCAGTTTGGTTAGCATCCCTCTGAAGGGCAGTAGAGAATGGAAAACTCACTCCAGGATACCAATCACCCGAGGCTCCGTCTTGTGAAAAACCAGGTTATCAATCTTGAAATCTCCATGCACCAGCGTCGCCCGATCCTTGGGCTGCAGCCTCTCATTCTTAAAGAAGCCCACCAGCTCATCAAAATGCGGCAACTGTCCCACGGGCTCCTTCGTCTCGACATCCACCGCCTTGCTCTGGCTGATGCAAATCGTTGCCCACGTCTGCGTCTGCCTGCCATAAAACCCCTTCGCCTTGCCAAACTTGTCCAGCCCAACCTTGTGCACGTCCACGGCATGCAGCCTCGCCAGCGTCTGGATGGCCTCCTTCCACAGCGCCGTCCTCTCCGCCGCGCTCTTGACGTCGGGCATCAAAAAGTCCTCAAAGATGCGTCCGTCCAGAAACTCCATGATGTAGAACGGCGTGCCAATCACCGAGTCGTCCTCGCAGAGACAGTACGTCTTGGGCACCGCCACGTCGGTTGCCTCGAGGGCGTGCAGCGCGCGGTACTCGCGCTCGACCTTGTGCGCCGTCTTGGAGATGAGCTTTCCGGGGGGCTTCTTGCGCATCACGTAGCGTTTGCCGGAGGCGTCGGTGATTTGGTATGTTGGGTTGGATTGACCGAAGCCGAACTGCAAACAAGCCATGTTAGCTTTTGTGTACCGTTCTGCGAGTTACTGCGCATGCTGTACTTGCCTGCTTCAGATCAACCGGTGTCTTGATTATCGGCACATTTTCCTCGAGAAACTTTCCAAACGCCTTCTCGTCGATAGGCTGTCGCACCGCGCCCGCCATGTCGTAGGTAGTAACTCAGTCGTCTAGGTATCGCATGCGCTCTCCCTTGGTCCACGCCTATAACAAACTCTCGAGGAAAGAAGAAGCTGACACAAAATAGGAGCCTCAATTGATGCAGATGAGCTGAATCTCAAGCTTTGCAATCAGCGAAAGTGGACAAGGACGCTGCTTTTTCATGTTGCACCCCCGGAATGCAGTAACGAGGTAAGACGGATACGGCAACCGGTCTGACGTGCCGAGGCTCGGCGCTTTAGCACCCCCCGACCCCAGATTTTTCAGCCACCCCGAAAGGAACCTCCCCTCCCCCTCAATTCGAGTTCCATTCACCTTTACCCAGATCGAAACAGAAGCCAGGGGATGGGTTTTCAGTCTCCCATTGGACAGTGTGTAAGTCGCGGCCGTTGCTAGCTGGGGGAGAAGATCGGTGCTCGCCCAATCGGGTGTTGCCTAACCTTGCAATACTGAGAACATCAAGATGTTGGAATTTGAGCAACGCAACTTAATCTGTCACACATTTTATAAATTCGTAGACTCTCATTACTCCATGACCTATGCCGCACAACTGCAAAGCTCACAGAAAACCCCGACACATTGATCATCTAAAGACAAATACATTGTAATAACATCATGAGTAAAAATACACTGTAAAAACATCATCAAACACTCGCCATCCCTCTTCCATACTGGAAATCGCTAAACAATGGTTACATATGAGTTACATTGGTTATATATATCAAATGATATCGTCAATTGCAAAAAGCTAGGAGAGCCCAAGTTATATCCGGTGACGGACCACACCCTCACCTCTATATCCGCAAGCTACAAGTTTCTTTCATCCGTCTTTCATCAAGTGTCCAGACACTTCAGCCTTTCTGTTGTTAAGCCAAATCCCTATCTATCTGTGTTCCACACATAGCCTAAATCCTATTTCGTAAATCTTTTTTTTTTTTTGTAATTGCTTCTTTGTTTCCCAAATTCCATTCTTCCTTTTTTTTTTTTTTGTGGTTAAATTTTTCCCAAATGCTTTGTCGATGATTTTATACCGGGTGTTAGATAAAGAAGAAAAGCAAGACGAAGGGAGAAAGAGAAGGAAAGAGAAGGAGAAAAGGGGGAGAAACGAAGGCGAAAAAATGAAGGAGAAAAGAAGATGAAAAAAAAAAGGAGAAAGAGGAGAAAAAAAAAATGCCTCAGTGTCTCAATGCCTCAATGCCTCAATGCACCTCAGTGGTAGCCAGACCAAATTCCTCCGATGCCAAAGCCCTTTCGAATCTTTCGTGGTGAGTAGAGAAAGTTATAACATATGAAAAAGTGTTGTGGCAAGAAGAAAACAAAAAAAGGGGTATCCATCGTGTCGAGTCATCCATGCATTCTGCCCGCCCAACCAGTTTCCCCCCTGTCAGTTGCCTGGCATCTCGTTTAACCCATGTTGAGAGCCCAGCTCGTCAGCCAGACCTTGAACATGTCTTACTTGAACATCGTTGGATTACCAATTTCCAAACAATGATGTAAGAAAGTTTGTAAAGGTCTTAGGCTTGTCCTGCTGAGTTTCTCTTATAGAAGAGTTTCATGAGATTGTCCACCATTTGCCGGCCGTAAAATAATAATGAAAACTCCAAGTCCCGTCCGATGTCTCGACTTGGAATGATAGCAAGACGCATCGCCTTCAAAGTCACAGTCTTCATGACTTCATTATAGTAAAAGAAAAGTTAGAAAACAATGCCCAATCTGCATTGTTGAAAAAAAGTCATGAGTGAATAGGATACTCATAAAACAAAAGTGAATGAGGGAAGCAGCAAAGTCAACAACAGTTATTAACTGTCGTTTTCCTGATCCCCTTCGCCACTATCGGTTGCTGTCTTGGGCTTCTTGCTTGAAATCGAGGGTCCAGATTCGGATTTGCGCTTTGCGCTGGTAACCTCCAAGGGCTTCGGGGGTGAGGCGCCTTCGCTACCCTCACCGTCGCCCTTTGACGACTCTTTGGCATCCATGGCTGCCACCTCCTCCGCTGTCAAGAATCGACCGCCAGGTCCACGAGGTCGGCGCATTGCATGGTTGTGCCTGGACTCGTGAAGATATGGCTTGCGTCCCTTGGAGGTTAACCTCAATTGCTCTTCAAGGCGCTGGCGGGCAACACGTCGTTTGAGGATTCGGTGAAACTGCTTGGCATTGACATATAGGGGCGATTCTTCGACGGCACCGGCAGGCATCTCTGGTGATTGTGGATGCTGCATAGCAGGGGCAGGAGGCATGGGCGGGGGGCGGGGTCCGCCGTGGTTCATCAAGCCCTGGGCGCTCGGCACTCCAGGGCTGGTAACTTGACTCATACGGCGGCCGGGGATCTGCGAAATGCTGTTCATCCGAGGAGATGGCCGGCCATCCTTCTTAGCATTGGGCAATCGCGGGGATGTGTGAGGCATGCTCGGATCCGAGTGCATGTAGGTATAGTTGGAGCCGGTTGCCGCAGCCGTAGCGGCCATTGCCGCGGCTTGGATACCCCCGGGCATGCCATAGGGAACCGGCTGCATGCTCGGCTGAGGCACGCCGTACTGTGGTCCGTACATGGCGTGAGCTGGAGCCTGGCCCGGCTGGTGTTGTTGCTGAGAGTTGATGATGGGAGAGGTTTGCACGGCGTGTTGGTTGATGCCGTGGCTTGTGGGCGAGGTGATGCTTGCACCTGCGGCGGAATTCGCGTAACCGGCGTGAGAACTGTGTTGCTGTTGCGGATATTGCGCGTATTCCATCATCCTACAGGAAGGACAAGGACCAAAATTGGTGTCGCGAAGATGTCGCGAGCCAAGATGTGGGGTGGCGCTATCGCGATTCGCCCTATCACAAGTTCAAGACTTGAAGCTAGGAAGACCGGGACGAATGATATCGACAGCGCAACGCTAGGCAAGCTGCTTACAGTGAGTATCGAGAGAGAGAGAGCAAAGACGCCAGCGACGAATAACCGAAGCTCGATGAATAAGAGAAGAAAAAAAAAAGAAAAGTATTATCGCTAGCACAATATTTTCTTTCCTTTTTTTGCTTAATTTTTCTTGTTTGGAAGAGGTTCAAGTTGCGCAGTTGCTTTGGGTATTGGGGTTGGGCACGTGTGGTTGGGATCTGGCGATTCGATGCTTGGGTAATCGCAAAGAGAAGCGCGCGATGTTCAGGCACCCAAGTCTACCAGACACATGCGTTGGTGAGCTGGCAAGGTGGTGGGATGGTGCCAAGGTACGTGGCTAATGAAGCCGCAAGGCGCCTGCAGGCAGAATTGTGCTCGTGGGGAGCAGAGTGGAGGGTGGCTGAGTTGCCGGGCGCGAGAGAACCACGTGAAGAGGCACGGCGCAAGAGAGAGATGGAGAGAGAGCTGGTCTTGTCCTTGGTCTTGTCCCAGGTCGTTGCGACAAGGTACGGGATGACGATGGATGGAGAGGCACGGACGAAACAGAGCAGTCGCTTTTTCCACTTCCCCAGAGCAGCTCAATCGAGGATTAACAAAGATCTATCCAACCACAGGCGTTAGCTCGTTTGTATATAGGCGAGACGCTGCGAATAGCGAGACAGCCAGAGGTATCCAGGCAGGGATGGGACAGGGGTGTGAGCAAGCAGCGCCAGGGAGCCACACTTGTGATGCGTTGGCATAGTTGTAGCTCATGCATGACGGAATATGCAGCCAGGTCCACCGGGCCAGCAAGCCCACCAACAAGGCCCCCAACCGCTGCCGACACGTCGGCACACCAGTAAACAAAGGCAAATGAAAGCCCAAGATGGGCGTGTGAAGGGGGAGGGCGACGAAAGCGTGCCGATCCAGATAAGCGCCATGAGATTCGCTTTAAGAGATGCGATGCAGCGCGTACGCTTAAAGACGTCAAGAGCAGGAATGACGCCTGGTTGCCCTGTCCAAGGCTCTGCGGCGCTGCCTCTCAGCCCAGCGAGTTGACTGTCTCATCCGGACGGCAAAGCGGAGAGTTGGGCATAGAGACTAAAACACGCCATGAGGTGGGGGATGAAATCAGGCTGGTGGTGGGTGCTGGCCGTGTCCGGTTCAGAGAAAGACGACGGCTTTGGCCGAGGATGGCAGTGATGTGTGGGAGGGACGGACGGGAGAGGCGAATGAGGCAACCGGGCAGGTCAAATCGAGCCTTGAGCCAGCGAGATGGCCGTGTTGCGGAGCTTTGTTCAAGATTCAAGATGTGACGACAGGACAGGGCAGATTCTGGAAAGTGGGTGCATGAAAAGAAGAAGAACTCGCCCGGACGTACTCAGCCCAGTAAACGGGGAACGCTATAGTGGCTGTTGCTGGGGTAGAAGATGCAGAGAGGCTGTGAGAGCGAGGGCTGTGAGACCAGTAGGCGAACTGGGCTGCGCTGAGCGAGTGGAAAGAGTCGGTGTATATGCGTGAGCTGCAGGGCATCCAGGCATATGCCGTCGTCTCTAAACAAATGAAGCTGAAGGAAGGGCAGGTATTTGTCAAAGCAAACGCAATAAAGACAAGGGTAGGCTTGAAACAACACAGAAGAGAAGAAGAAGAAAACAAGGCAAAAGTTAAAGCAAAAAGCAAAGCAATAAAGGCGAATCGATCCCAGCAGCAGGGCGACTTCGTGCGGCCCAAAAGAGAAAGGATGTTGCCAAGTAAATAAATAGAAGAGCCGGGGGAGGTCTCTGCAGTTACGAGCAGAGGTGACGAGGGTGGTGATGACGGCATCAAAATGCAGAATAAAGAAGAAACGAGGCCGAAATTAGAACAGGATAAAAATACTACGTACCGATTCGAAGCAGCCACAGACAGAATGCGTCGGCGACCAGGAATGGGGTGTCCGTGGATATGATTTGCGGTGGCGGCTACGGGCTTGTTGGCAGGTATTCCCAGAAGCTGGAAATTGACAGCAACCATGCGACAGAGCAACGCAGCGCTCTGATTGAATGCTCGGACAATTGGGAGATGGGCGCTGCAGATGCGCGCTGTCACCTGATGACGTGTTGCGCCAATGGCGAGGGCGAAGCTGAGGCTGGCGACGATGATAGGCCTCTGGCGGTGCGAGCTTGCAATGGATGATGGAAGGGCCACGCGGGTTGCAGGAAGCTGATTTGCTGGCGGGCGGACAGGCTGAATTTTTAGGTGAGCGGCGGGTTGCCTGTGCGAGCCTTGCTTCGGGCTGAGTGTCGCAAAAAGCGCTGCTATCGACGCTGACGTCGCAGACCGAATCGCGAGGTGGGGAAACGCTTTGCGCTGCTTCTGTTTTTTTTTCCTTTTGCTGTGCTGCTTTTGGAGCTGCAGGCTCTGTTTGCCGAAGCTGAGGGGTCCGAGGATCCGGTTGCAAGCGGAAATGCAAAATGCAATGCAAAAGCAAAAAACAAGACCAAATGCAACAAGAACCAACAAGGATTTCGCTAGCAGCGATGCTAATATAAAATGCAGATGCGATGCCTGGGCAGCTAAAACAATAGCAAAGCTTGTGAAGCTTTTCTTCTTTTTTTTTTCTCTTTCGACGTTGCAGCAAGCGCGCAAAGGTGTGTCTTTTGGGCTACCCACACAACACGAAGGGGGGGGTCCTGGAGAGGAGCCGGGGATCGCGTGCGTTCACACACAAGAGCACAGCTTCGGAAGAGCCGCAGAAAAAAAAAAGCTGCGACTAGAGCCGGCGGGTTGCTCAAGGTTTGACGCTGCAGCCTAGACGCTCACTGGACGGGCGTTGCGCGCGGCTTGCAAGCGGATCGGAACGAGATAGTCGAGACGCTGTGAATGGCCACGGCTGGATGTTTCGCTGCGCTCCCTTGACGGACGAATCTGATTGCACGCGTGAGGCGCGGGAAGGGCCCTTTTTTTCGCCGTCTTGGACCTCGCAATTGCTGCTGGTTCGTCGGACAGGGCAGGGCGGGATTGATTGGTCGTGGAGTGGGAGGAGGCAAGGCTCGCGAAGAGGACGAGGGAAAATGCGAAGATGTGATTTGAGGGAGCGGGGGGCCGGGAGTCTTTTAACACCTGTGACTGGCTGAATCAGCCCTGGCGTGGGGCCCTGCTGGTGGCTGGCTTCGGGCACATGCGCCGCCATTGGCTGGCAGGCCCTGACGACGCGCACGGGCCATGAGGCGTTCGTTTTTTCTTCTCTCTGTTTTTTGCCTTTTGGCCAGTTCCGTGCTGTTTCGATGCCTGCTTAGCGCACGTTGGTTCTTTGTTGATTCCCTTGTCTGCGGCACGGAGCCGCCTCGTACTGGCAACTGTGGCCCGACGACTATGGAGCGTGGACGGACAAAGCATGGGAGTTCCCAGTACAGACATGCTCTTTGCCACGGCAATGCGGGACTTCAATACACGAGGTACACGCGTGGTCTCAACAAAACACCTAGCTAGCCGAGCTAGCAGTAGCTGTGATGGCGCTTGTTAGAGCAAACCTTGGGTTCCTTGACAGCCAGGCGAGGTGAGGTGCAAACCTTGTACCCCATACCTGGTCCCTTTTGCCGTCGACGCCGCTTTCACATGTTTCTGTCGAATGTTGCATAGCAGCGTTGCAGAAGCAGCAAGTAATCTATGCCCGAGTTAAAGACGATGCACTCAGACGCAGGTAGGTATTCCCTGTTAACAAGATAATGCAGCCTGTCCAGTGTAGGTGCAGCACAGTAGCATTATCAAGTACTGTAACGAGTACGAGGCGCAAACGACCAAGTACCGAGCTAGGGTGCGCGTGTGTGTGTGATGGAGGCCCAGCGATTTAGTGCATCCTCCGAACGTCTCCGTCCTCCCGCGCTTGGTACCCAATAGAGTGTGTACATGATGATGGCCATCGCTTACTGTTTGGGGAGATGCAAAGGCTAAAGCTTGCTGCTGAGGCTTTGCCCGTCTCTACCCCTGGCCATCTCGAGTTGTCGTATCCAACCAACGCCCAGCTATATACAGAGCTACCTATTGGATATAACTGACATCAACCTTATTCCCCTGACTATCTTGCCCAAGATTTAGAGAAGGCGTGATACTGCCGGTAACTTTCAAACCGTGCCATGTAGATACTCATCTCCTCGTATAGTAGCAACGGCGATGGAATGTGTTTCGTCAAGACGGGCTCCAATCTCTCCGCCTCCGGCTACATCGTCACGTTCGCCCTCGCGCTGTGTGAGTGAGCTGTCAACCCCCCCGAGCCCCCAGCCCTGTCCTGAGCAAAAAGGCATGAATCAGACCCCCATGTCCCTATCGCCGCTCACCACTGCTAGCACGATAGGATGCCGCGGACATTAGTGCGATGCCATGGGGGAAATGCATCTTGTGATGGTGGTGGCAGCACGGCGTGGAGATGGCGATTGAAACCGGCGAGGCGAGTTCCAGGGAAGCAGTGCGCATGGAGCAGCCAACATCAAAGTACATGAACCCTGGACTCGGACCCCACCTGCAGCCAGCCGTTTTTGATGCACTGAGCCATGGCTGTAGCCAGAAAATTAAAAAAAAAAGTAATACGGATAAGGCCACTGAGAAAAAAAGAAGCGGTGACAGCAGGGGACAGCAAACGGGCGCAAAACGCATCTCGCATGTGCGGCTGAAGAGGAAAGACAAGGTCGATACAGTATGATGCGCTACAAGTCCTACAGGTAAGCCAAGCAGCCACTAGCAGCGAGGTTGCTGCGTCAGAAGCAGCTTCAGAACCCAATGGTCATGCACGTCGGCTTCCCTATTTGCAAACTGCTTGGAGGCTCGTCATTCGGTATACCATTTTGTCCAAGCACCTACATTCGGCCTATCACGTCACTGTACTACGATACAGCCTTATGAGGTGGCTGAGGCACAGAGTATACGAAACACTTCCCAAAAGCAGGATGCTGCAGGACGCGCATACACGCCACACAATGCTTCGTAGAAGAAAAGGAAAGGAAAGGCAAAAAAAAAAACAAGATTGCTGTCAAAAGTCGGTGTGCCCTGGCTTCGAAGCACATGCGCGAAAACACATACTTGTGCACACGCAACGCAAGGAGTGATGTATACACAGCGCCCAAAAGCAGCCACGGCGCTGTTTCGAGGGCATCCCCCGGGGTTGCATCTGCAGCCTCGTCTTACTGTACAGGAAATAAAGGGCTGCTTGGGGACGATGTCGCATTCCCGGCGCCACTCCTTCTTCTGCAAAGCCCATGGCTAATAATATCAATACGACTTGTCCCGTCGAGCAAATCTCAGCATGTGGAATTTGGGATTGGGAAAATCGTAGCGCTCGCCGCGATGTGACGACAGCCCACAGGGCCCGTACCAACCAATCTCGGAGTCACACAGGGTCTAAAACAGCCAGCCCAGCCCACAGTGCAAGTTTTCTTTTTGTCGCATTCGTTGATGGCCTCGAGGGGACTTGCAGACCTCCTGGAACCCCCGTTTTTTCGTTTCTTTTTTTCTTTCCTGATCATTTGCCCTACGGAATAATATAATGCTACTTACTATACAGACTATTCTTTTAGCTTGCCAGGAGAGTTACTAGACACCAGCTGGGTATGCAGCACGAAGCACTAATGTTGCCTGGGTGGGACTTCTTTTTTTGCCTCTCTTGGTTCTTGGCTTTTCTTCGTCTGCTGGAGGAGCCTCGCATGCCTACTACGTTGTGTATAGAAAGTCGATGGCCCTGTATCCAAATCCAGACTCTCTCTCCTGCAACTTTCATCCCTACCTCTCTCGTCGAATCAGGTGGGGGCGCTGGCCATGTAACGAGGGCGGCAAATCACAAAAGCCGCCGCCTGCTTCGGCACAGCTGAGTGGCTAAAATTCAAGGGCGGCATTTTTGGTCCGCCGCTGTGAGTGGACGGCGGGGGCCGCAGGATTTCGGGCTACGTCCTGTTTTGGGCCGTCGGTGCCGGTGAGCCACGAGGTTTCGACTTCGAGCAAGGCCTTTGCTTGGGCTCCCATGTTTGCGTTGTCGAGGCCCGACGGCCTACCGATTGGTTTTTGCCACGCTGTGACGGTGCTGGATAGCATTGCAGGGGCTCTCTTGGGTGTGATTCCAAGGTTGGAGTCCGTGTTTGTGCAGCAGATGGATGTCGCTCGATGCTTGATCCTAGTAAACAGAGAGAGAGAGAATCTCAAGCTCGAGGCAACGCAGCACGGAGGGGCTCTCAGCTTGCCAGCCAGGGTGGGTACCGGCCTTCTCCTCGTCCAAACCGCCAGCCGACTTGTTGAGAGCCTCAGGCCAGAGACTATACGCAGATGCATTGCCGATCCAGCTGACCAACAGGTCTGGGCAGCATCATTTCGCATAGACGAGCCTCTCGAGCTCCGAAGGGCTGGACCTGGTGCGTTGCATCACCCTGACATGGGTCGTGCAGAAAGGTCGACGAGATACCACTTCACGTTGCTCGACGTGCTTGAGCTCTGCAGTCACTTGTGGCGTTACAAGCACAGCTCAGCGGCCCACGCAAATCATGCGGCTGCTTCGTACAGTAGCGAATGCATGTACGTACTAGTCTGGCAATATCGCTATGGAGCCGACCCGCTGCTGGTAGCTTCGTCCTTGGTAAACACTTATCCGTATTATTTCCTGCGCGATCCCGCTCTATTTTTGGTGCGTTGTAGGGTAGCTGCTGGCATCAACGAGCTCATCTGCAGCCAAGAGGGGAAAAGCAATAGGGACATGTACTGTGACGCTGTCGGGTTGAAATTAGTAGAGAATTATTATATGCAGAGATTGTGGTAACATATCATAGCAGAAATGATAACAATTACACATCATGTTCTCTTTCGGCATATCCAGGCACTCGTACGACAATAGCCCATGCACAACATCCAACAATCTTCCGATGCGGCTCTACATACAGCAGCACTGCTCATACCCAGCGCAATCTTCATCTCAACCACCCCCGGTATATTGACAGCCCAGTATTCTTCTCTCTTTGATTGGCACTTATTGCCCGTATGCCACGTTCACCCCCTGTCGAGTTCATGGTCGTAGCAGTATGGAGCACGTAGTGCGAAGATCATTGTGCAAAGTAGATCATCCCACTTTCCACTTTCTACTTTCCACTTTCCACTTTCTAGGGCCTCCCAGCTGACATTATGCTTGAGTTTTATTGTTGGTATATTGGCAGCGAAAATTGATCGCGAATAGAAAAAAATAGAGAGGAACAAAAAAGAAAAGAACGTTGAGACCTCGAGCTAACGAGCCTCTCCAAGCTGCCTTTCCCAGTGTCCTTGCTTACGGTTCCCAAGATTCACACAAGATCGAACAAACATCAAATCTGGAAGTAAGAGGAATATCCTGGCCGTTTGCTGCGAGAGTAAAGAGCTCAGAGTGTAGCGCGCAATCGTTGGAGCTATACAGTGACCGAGTATCAGCTTCCATGAAACGGAATGCAGTTATGAAGCAGATAAGCCTAAAGAAGGGGAACCTTCACCTGAACAATGTGCAGACAAAATAAGGGAATGGTTCAAAATGCACAATCTTGGCCGACTGCACGTTTCCATATCTATTTCCAAATTAGACCTATACTCGTGTAGACCATTGGAGTGAAAAGCATACACTCCTCCACTGATTGTACTGCATGTGTGCGAGTCGCCATCAAACTCATAAACTTGTCCTCGGTAGCCTGGCAAGCTATACAACCACACCTATTCGCTTCTGTTAATTTCGGGTAGCATCCAAATGCTATGGAAGAGACGTACGTTTATGGCGGCTGTTGAGGAAGAAGCCAAGGCAACAAGGCAAGAGAGTAGCTTGGATAAGTGCATGTTTGCAAGGGAAGCGCAAGGTTGAGAAAGATCATGAAGACGTAGGTTGATTCTAGCTGCGAGATTTGATATCGCTGACCTGAAGGAGAAGCATCGCAATGTAAATGTAGATGAGAATGTAGTACGTACGCTCGTCCACATGATGCACTGCATTAATCCTGCATGTCTCACAACACTCTGGGACCTCCTAGAGCAATCCAATTGCTTCCAACAAATCACCATGCTCATTATGTAATGGCATACCAATCCTTTTATTCTGCTCGAGGTGGTGGTTTGTGTCACTTTACTGTAGCTAGATTTACGATAGTATATGCCACCAGGTTCTAAGAATAGATGGATGAAGACCTAGGCACACGGCAGTACGACGACGATATGATCCCGTTGCGTTGTTGACGCAAATGGTGGCCAATTTTAAAATATTAGCTCGCATATTAGTTTATCAGATGAATTACGATTCAGTAGAAAAGAATTACATATACACGTCTGGAGGAATATTTCAAAATAAATTACTATAGAACGCCAGCGCTGACTGCTGAAGGGCAACGATAAAGAAGCAAATTCCATCGGTTGCAGGTGCATTCGGTTGAGAGAAGGTAGATTCCATTGACAAAAAGCGGATTTCGTGATGGAAGAAAAGCAGATCTAGTCGATAAAATAGGAATCTAGTTAATGCAGAAGCAGATATTGTTGACGAAAAGACAGATTTCGTCAACACAAGAAATGACAGATTTCGTCAACAAAAAGGCAGAATTAGTTGACAAAAAGACGAATCTCGTCGATGAAAAAGCAGATATGGTTGACGAGAAAGCAGGTTTAGTTGACGAAAATGTAGATCTGGCTAATGAAAAAAGCATATCTCGTCGATAAAATGGTAGATCTCGTCGACAAAAAAGCAAATTTCGCCCAAAAAAGAAAGAAGAAAAGAGGAGAAAAGGGCCAATCCCGCCACATAAAAAAAGCGAATTCCCCCCGTGCATTGCGAAAGTTTTACATGTATTCCATTTCCAAGCTTCACCGAAAGCTCAACCGATAGTCTGAATCTACAGGTATCTATGATTAAACCTCATCCATACAATCCACGTCAAATAGAGTAGATAATTACGAGGTCTCGACTGCATGATTCATCACACCAAAGGGCGCTCACAGATATCAATTGAACGTCGACTCAATCAAAATAATACTGTGAATTGAAAAAGATTGAAGATACCATGACATCTATGCTCAACAGCAGAAACTTTGAGATTCAAGATAGCAATAACTTGCAAAAGTGATCCTTTCTACGCTCTACACCTGACCTGTCCCCCGGCATCCAGAACACCATTTACCTATAGGTAGGTAGGTACTAAAAAGAGAAAAAGATCTAATTATAGCATGTATATTTCTATGGATGGCCATGTAAGGGAATCGCAAGCTGCATTCGCGACGACGTTGAACGCCCCATCACAACTTTGGTCACAAGACGAATTAAAGCTTGGTGTGAGACATGAAACCGCAGACGAAGTGTTGTTTCCATTTTTATCTTCTTCAGCATATTTGAGATAGCATCAATATGTTTTTGATGCAAATGATTGCCAATTGCAGGGTTAATGTATCGGGTTTCAATTACCGCCCAATTACTCACCTGCGACTGACATCAGCGGCAAATGCTCGAGCCTTCTCTCTTCAATTGTCGCCTGCTGTTGTATGAGAAAAGCGATGATCAGAAATTGCCTAATTACTGTTTATAACTAGTGTCACATTCCGAGAATAGCAAGACTTTGTCTGCATACTGTCTGTATCTATAAACAAATAGTGTCTAGGCATCGACATAGCAGAAATCAAGTGCATATGCTTCAAGCACCATAACATCTATTACAACAAGGTCGGCTCTTATGTCGAATGGCGGTGTGAACATCCGGACTTTTCCATCTCATCTTCCAACTACCCCTCTAACAAGCACCCTTCACATGCTCTCAAACAGGCGCTTATACACGCTGTCATGAGTGTCTCAACCAGATGCCCCAACGCCATACCGACGACGAAGGGGTGAGTATATCTTGGCCACTGAGCGTCTACGAAGGATTCTGTATGCTTGGGACTAGTGGAAATAAACAAGACCCTACACGGGCGTTAACGCCGAGCCTGTTCAATCAGATTCGAGGCTGGTCACGGCCCGGCGCGCCACAACAGCCATTGGAGGTTTGGAAATGCCGATAGGAGCGCCCTGTCAGTAGGCGTGAGGGAGGGGAAGCAAAAGCATTGCTTAAAGCGTACCGCTTCTACCATTATCCAAAGAGAGCCAACAACCCATTGACGAAGCACCTCATACGTGGCATGCCGAGTGACACTCCATAAGTGGCCCGTTTTATATGCTTTCCCATCACTCTGACATGCAGCTTCGAATTCTCAATGGCTAGTCGCTTGCCAAAGATTCAGACCGAGGAAAAGGGACATGAAATGATGTTTAGATGAGGAGGTGTGTGCAGAGTAAACAAAAATCGTGGATGTCCAGAATATCCATGGCCGGTCTCAATGGTACACACAATTCGCCTTTATCGCTAGGTTGGTTGAATCCTTTCTCCTGCAAGGGTCAAGCACGGTGTAACTAACACGACCTATCTTTGTCTAGCGTAGCCATTACTGGCAAGGAGATTCAAGGCTGTGGCAAAAAGCTGCAAATGGTGGACTAGATTCATATTATTGCCCCAGAAGACGCTGGGCCTTTACACAGCTAATCGCTGCCTTATCGGTTACGGCTTCAGTGATATGCTTGGATAGGTAGGCCACAAATGCTAGAAGCAGCTGAGAAAGGCATAATGTGAGTGACTCTGTAGTTCTTTTGCCTGTACGGATACGCCGACATGCGGTGCTTCGTATTCTCGAGAACCAATTGACACGAATGGGCCTTGGCATCTTGCAAGGCCCTGGACCAACATCCTACAATTAAGTACGTAATTTTCTGCTAACGAGCGTGCCCGATGGACAAGGGGGGAAAGTGTAAAACTAAACGATGCAGAAAATTTGATACTGGAAGAAGCCGTTCTCCCATACCGGAGGGGTGCGTCACACAAGCGTAGGCACACCATCATTGCACAGTCCAGGATTAATAGCTTTGCTATGATGTCGTGGCCCAACTAGAGAATAGAATGCCGCGGGAAGGAATGAGAGACGATGAGAAGGGGGCCTTGTGGAACGAATGGCATCGGCGCCCACTCCTCTGAGATGGAGGAGAAGGATTGGTGGCTTGCATCTTCGTTCTAACACTACCGACTCAAGTGTACGCACGAATCGAATAGAGCCAAGTTGAACAACGCAGCGATGCCCAAGTGGAAGCACAAGGGCCGCACGGATTTCAGCATTTTCATGCATGAGAGTCGAGAAGAGCCTCAAAATGCCTGGGGCACTGCTTGTTATAGGCCTTCGTAGACCCACTCAAAATCAGCTTTCCTACATATGGCATGAAGATGATGACTTGGCGGAGCCTCTTGTAATGCATGTTGGTTGAACATGCCGTCGACCAACAACGTCTCTCAGGCCAGAGTCCGGAAAGGATGCATCACATTGGTGTTGGTGGTGCCTGACTCACGTAGAGACTAGATATTTCGGCCATTTGCCGGGCAGCTCAATCGCGAGGAGTAACGCATGCTAGTACATGCAGCATCTATGCGATGTGTACTCCATACTGCTCGTACATTTCGCGAGGCATATTCGCTGCTTTCAACGCCTCCAAGTCGCCGACCTTGATGCGCTTATTATCGTTAGCGGAAAATGCTGCTGAAGCGCCAGAGAGATGCTGAGGCTTGCGTTTCCATCTTCCTTCATGCAAGCGTAGAGCGGCGGCGCTTAGGCTGGGGTGTAGTGGTGGCAGCTCCAATATCCAGAAGCACGCAAGTAAGCGTCTACTGAACCATTGGCCGGGATGCTAATTAGCCCGGCTTCAACCCAGAGGGCATGCCCATTGGATCCAGCGCCCGCCGGCTGTAGAAGCGACTGTGGCCGCAGTAAATGGCCGCATTAGACAATGCAACTTGAGGTTTAGAGGCCTGGATTGAACGACAGGAGCATCGCGCTGGCGCCGTAAAGAAGCGCGCTCATGTATATGCGGCCTATCAAAAGAAGAATAAAGCACGGGTCCTTTTGAAAGAGCTCAATGAATCAGCAAGAGGCGGGAAGAATAACCGGTGGCCCTGGTCTGGCCTACTCTGTACGATCATGGAGCCAGCGCTTGTTGCTACGGTTCCATCGCGAGTGCATATTTGACCACGAGTGACTAAGCGCCGGCTATTGTCAAGGCTCGATCTGAGGGTTGGGTAAGGAAATGGCGCCGGGACGCACGAAACCGAAGTTGTCTGGAGACGGAGAAGCATTCTTCGAATCTTGAGGCGTGAGGTGGTGATGCTCCATAGATCAGGCGATGCGCGCGCATCGATGCTTCGGAAGACGCTGCCATATCGTGGGGGTTTGCCTGTAAGATGATTGGGACTGGAGAGACGGCGAGAAGCGCTGCGAGACGCTGGGTCGCCGTCTTATCTTTGTTTCTCAATGAATGAGCGAGTGGAGTTGGATTTTTTTCTTTTGTGGTTTTGGACGTATCAAGACGACAGGCTGAGAGAAGGTTAATTGGAAGTAACTCAGAGTCTGTTGGCTGAGTTGATCGTGGAGATGCCGGGGCTTCTCCCAGTCGCAATGTGTCGTTGTCCAACAGCAGCTACACCTGGTACAACATGCTTGACCCCCCGGATCGTCATCCTCGCTCGAGATCCTCAGCTGATTGACGATGGGATCCAGTGACTGGGCTGCAAGGCCCCCCCAGAAAATTGTAAAGACGAAACCGGTAGCGATACGCACAGACAAAAGCATCACAACCTCTGTGCTTTTGGCAGCTTCTTATTCTGGGTCTAATTTCAACAGACCTAGTCCAAGTGCTCTCTCGCCGCATCTGCCCGCTCTGCATGCCTGTTTGCCTGTGTTCTTTTGCCCGCTGAGCCCAGCGCCGAGCAGCGCTCACCATCACACTCCGCCGTATTGCTGTAGCTTCTGCTGGCACGACTCCGCTCCGGATGTTCGTTTCTGAGCTGGCATCAGCCTCTGGGACAGGCGACAAAATTCGCGTCATTATTCCCCGGTTTTAGACCCCTCCATCCTTCATCCTTGGGCTCAGCAGCCACGCGAGCGGCGAACGGTACCACCAGCCGAGAGCAAAAGTTGAGCGAGAACTGCATCACCCATCGTGACCTGATTGCTGGGAGCTCACGACGAGGCTAGTGACCTGAATCACCAACCGGGCCAAAGCTTAACAGGTCCCGACCCAACCAAATCCTCCATCACCTCCAGGCCCAGCATCGCCAGCCCACTGCCAGCGACTTGTCCCCGAGCTAGGGATGTCCGGCCTTCCCAAGCCTCTGGGACCAAGCCAGCAGTTCGCGCGATGCCGTCGCCGGGAGAAGCGTCATTTCGCTCGCCCTCGAGTCTGCCCTGGGTCCCGAGCCGCTGGACCCTGGCCAATCAGCTGGACGCAGCGGCGGCTCGCGCCCATTTGCTTCGTACTCGGCCGTCGAATCACAGTCGTTGCCGACGACCAAAGCGGCCTAGCAGAGGCGCCCGGAGATCTTCCCCTTGAACCACAAGACCTAGGGCAGGTTAGTCAGTCCAGTTGGCCGTGTCTGTACGGCGCACCCCTCAGCCGAGGACAGTACCAGCTGGCATCGCCTTGTCTGCTTTTCGTTCTTTTTTGCTCGGGAGAGTGGCTCCTTCATCGATTCTGCTTCTCTCTGCCCTAGCTTGCAGAATGGCAGCTGAGCAAAAGCCGTGTTACCTGTAGCTGAGAGGGATGCCTCGGGAATTTGTCGAAGCCAGGTTTGAAGGTGCATGCTGACGGTCTATTGTTGGCAACGCTCTTCCCATTACTGTAGATGCTGTCTTGAGCCCTGTGGCCGCTGCCGTAGCGGTCGAATGCCCTGTAACCATAACGCCTAGCAATGTGTACCGGTCCAGTACCTTTCGGGATGGCCTAAAGCCCGCTGTCACCGGCCACCGACTATGCGCCGCCAAGGTCGCATCGAGGTACCCGTGCGCACGCCCCGTCGCTTCGCGCTGCTTTAACGCCCAGCGCCCCTCTGGTTCCCCCCTTCCCTCAGTGCTGCCTGCACTTTGAACCTCTCTCTCATCACCCATCACCAACGAGCAGGTGCTGCGCAGGCAGAGTTGGTCACTCTTTCCCAGGGAGATCCATGCGGCTCCTCCCTCCTCTGATTTTTGCTCTGCCCAGGACTTTCCTCTCCTCATCAGGACTTTTTTTTTCTCGCCTCTCCTTTTCGTATTTCCCTCCTGCAACTTCACCTTTCCATCATCCTTGGCCTATTATTCGCCCTTCTCCCGCCGTTCTGTTTATTCGTTTGGTTTCGGCGCCAAAGGGCCATCGCAGCACGGCGCATAAATCATCAAATTCAGTCTGGGTCGCAGCCAATTTGCTGCTTGCGCGCTCCGTCTTCCACTCCATCCCCTGCTCCCACCCCCCTTGGGAAATCCTTTCTGCGTCGTCCAATCCGCTTGGCCATCGGTAACCTGCAATTGGCGTCCAGCGGCAGGGATCTTCCAACGCCTCCCACCCAGGCCACCGGCGCATATCCAAAACACAGCCCCTGTCCGAGCCTTACACTGCCTGCTGTGCGTTGACTGGCTCTTCTCAAACAGCCAAACCCCGTCTCGCCTTTGCCGCCAAACCCCTCGTCGGCCGGGGTGTTGCTGTCTCTGACGCTGTCGAGCAAGGGACACGCCTCCCTAGAGCCACGCCCCGTCCACTGCTTCTGCTGCTCTGACCACGGCCAACGATCCAACACATTATAACCACCGCAGCCTGCCTTCTTTCGTCCCCCGCCAAACTTTTCTCTGGCTTCATCTCGTTGCTTTACAAGTTCTCAACAGTCTTTGCTCTACGAGTACCACTGGCTAAAGCTCTGAAGCCTCAAGGCTTACAAGCTGCCGCGGCTGCTCCTCCTCCTCCATACTACTCACTCGACCTACGTTGCTCAACTCTGGCTAACAACCACTACATACAACCCACCATCTCCCACTACGAAATACAAAGGAAAACATAAATCCACTTGCACCTGCGCATATACTTCGACTTGTATATCGCTGCTATTATCCCATACGACACTCGCAGATAATTCAGCCACTGCCACCGCCAGCATGCCTGCAGCAGTAACAACCAGGCCCAAGCTGGGCAAGCTCTCTACTCCAGTGACGAGCACATTTCCTCCCGACATCAGCTCAGCAAACACGGCCACTCCTCGGTCTGCTCTTTTTGCCTGCAAGCCCGACCCCAGCTATATCCAAACACCGATCAGTCCACCATTGGCCTACACCGATTTCCTCTCCAAGGCTCTAGGATCGCTCAACTCGCCAGCTCTCGCACCCGGCGAAATTTCTCCCGAGTCTGCACCCACGTCTGCTGCTAGCGACAAGTCGGACAGGTCCTCAGTGGACGAACGTCTATCCCCAGTTTCTAGCGCTGCCAGCAGCAAACCCCCTTCGCCAGCATCGGCAGTTCCCCCAACTCCATTTACGGCGCCGCTGCCCATGTCTGCGCCGGCAACTGGAGCAAATTGCTTTCCTAGCCTGAAAGTGCCGCCTAGCCCTGCCGTTTCTAATCTGGATTCTCCCATGAGCTCCCGGCTCATAGGCTCTCCGTGGAGCGCCCGGTCGATTCACCCTGTGTTTGACTGGGACGCCGCCCTCAAAGCCCGCCTTGGAGAGACGAAGAAGCAAAAATCCTCGCGTGTTAGTGTGCGACACATTCGTGAGGTAGTGACGAGAACTGTCACTTACACCCCGAAGATGGACCCTGCCCCCAGAGGCAAGCGACGGAAAGTTGAGTGAGGAATGAAAATGAAAAGACATGCTTCGACATTTAATTTCTTCGCACAACATCTACAATACTTTTCTCCGACCTCCATCTCCTCATTTGCCAACCGCAATGACATCGATCTACATATTCTTTTAACTACCATCACACCAACTGTATACCAACCATGATTCGACAACACAAGGTGTTTTCATTTCTTGTCTTGATGACTACATCTCCCTGTGGGAGACAACAAAAGCATGATCGGAGAATTGGAAGGACGAGGTGCTTCCAATTCACTTTTTTTACGAAACCTTCAGCACTAATACGCTGGCCGCAGCTGAAGTTGACGATGTGATGGTTAACTATTTAAACCTAGGCGAGTCCTAGCACGACACTATTACTGGCGTATCATGGAAGAGTGGTGTGGGGGAGTTTTCTTTTACTTTTCTTTGTCACTATCACCATGCCGGATATCTCGTTTTCATTAACATACTCCTCCTTTTCTGTGAGGAATCGCAAGGGCGGAGGCTTTTTTTTTTTTTTTCCTTTATGCGGAAGAGTCAGGGATTTTCCTTGAGGAGTTTATGGGCGTTTTCCCACAGACACAGCCCGGCTGACGGGCGTTTCTGCAGCGCATGGACCGGCTCGATACTGAAGCCTAGACTGTGGATAATGGTCTCGGCGGGGGCGGCAGAGGGTCAGGCGATTCTGCGTGTGTCACCGGAAGCGGGAACCAAGAGGGGCCGATGGAGGCAGCTTCGTTCTTGAATTAGACGGGCAGCCAGCTATGCATCGCAGATGCCTCGATGCTTGTAACACATATTACTATATATACACTATTTAGAGACAAAAAAACATTGGACAAAATAATCCAGCGGGTGTTGCTTTGCAACCAATCATTCTTGCGAAGACTGCTTTAATTAGCTCGATAATCTCCGACTGTAACGCAAAGCCGAACAAGGCAGATGCAGGTTCTATTGGCACATCAATCATATTTTTCTCTCACCAACTTAGTGATCTGTCGGTGGCAGGATTTACGGCTTCCCGTGCGTGTGTGTAGCAATATGGAGCGGCAACGTTTGTGCCACAGGAGGAAATGTCGGTATAAGTCTGGCACTTGATTCGTGGCTTTCATATCATGCCTTGCTTTTCCTTGCCCTTTTTCTTTAATTCACGCAGACGTGCATATTCACGGGCCAAGAAAGTGAGGAAATGGAAAAAAAGAGAAAGAGAGAAAAAAAAAAATTACAGAGGCCGGGGAGGATGATGGGCCGCAGAGACGGTCGCATAGAAGTGGGCGCCTATCCGTTAAACCCCATGTATACGTTGCTTTCTAATGCTCTGAGTGGTGAGCTTTGCAGAGTTTATGGGTCAGATGGAATGGCAATGGTAGGTTGCCATATGTACAGGCAAGGCAAGGCAAGGCAAGGCACCTGGTGACTTTTGCATGTAGTAGTACGGATACTATGTAGTAATATCGTGAGTTGCGGTGACTGCTGCTGATACGAGGGCGAAGGCGTAGGTAGTGGTGATGTGTAATTGTTTTATTGTGCATTAGGGCTTGGTATAGCAAAGAGGACCATTTGCTTGAGTCTCACACACACTCTCTATCTACGTACTGGACAATATAGAAGAATAAGGGCAAAAAGTAAGAGGAATGGTGACGCTCTTACTGCAAAGTCTCACGGCGTCTAAGACAGCAGGTCACAGGCATGGCTCCTTTGAGAGGAGATTCAAGAAGCCATCACGACGAGTTGCTTTTACCGCTCGATTTTTACCATTTAATTGGGCGCGTGGTTGTTTTATGCTGGATGGGTTTTTATGAGTGAGTGTGTGTGCCGTATGCGCGGCGGGTGTGTCTGGGCCGGATAATGGGCCGGACGGGAAGATGCTTCCCGCTAGGTCACGATGGAAGCGGCCGCCTATGATGCCAATCGTTTTTTTTTTTGTTTTTTGTTCTGTTTTATCGGATCGTAGTTGCGGTTTTATGGAGTCGAGGCTATTAGAGAGCTTAAACGCCGCCTGGCTTCATGTTGTTGAATACCCGCTGAGCGGCTAATCAGCAAAGCAACAACAGCTGCCATCAGCAAGGGATGTAATTGCTGCGTTGCATGATAGGCCATCTGCGCTCAGGAGAGAAGAAAAGCAAAGACATAGTCTTCACTCCCTGCAGTGAGGTTTGAGCGAATGAGACGAGACTGCTGAGTCTTGTCTGTGATGATCAACAACGCCTTAGACATCTTGATCGAAATCTATCGTCAGGCCTTTTCCCTTGCTGTGCAACACGCCCCTCATCTTTTCAGCAGCCAAAGTCCGTCGACGGGACGGCCGTCATGGCAGCAAGTGCTGCTCCCTCTGTACTTTCATGCTGTTCTTCTGTTACGCCCGCATGACGCCTGTTATCTGCCCTTGGCTGTCGTCAGTCTTTTTTTTTCCCTTAACTCTTGTGCTTTGCTCTCCTCCTCCTCCCATCCTTCGTCCTCCGGCCACATCCGCCGTGCATTCGTGACGTTCGCCGACGTCACTGGCCACACACCCTCTTCTGTCACTCTTTGGCCCCCCCTTGCCCTCCCCGTCCCGGTCTCGTAGGACATCATGGACCTAACACAAAAAAAAGAAATGTACAACAAATCTCAGAGCAGCTAAAAGCGGCGTCGTCCCAAAGAGAACCGATCCAATTCCGCCCTAGCTCGTGCTAGTTGGCCTTCTAAGCGCCGTTGAGCTCCCGCGAGGCGTGTCATTGGCTGGTGTGGATATGGCTGTCACCCACCTTCGGGTCCAGTGTCTATGATTGGCCGGGATCTAAGCGCCCTGATATGTGGGCAGCGCACTGCTGAGTTGCAAAGACTAAGCCGTCGCTACAGTCGCGTTCAGGGTGCCTTTCTGCCCGTGCTGCTGCGCCTACGGGCGTACATACAACTACAGTATGTATGCACAAGGGATACAGGCAGCATGTAGGGAGGTCGTCCCTAGCAGTATGGACCCTTCGTGCCGTGACATCGTCTAGATGTGTAGCGAGAATTTCTGCAGCCGCGCTAATTATCCCGCTTAGCACAGGCATGTAAGAGGGCCAGCAGGAGATTATGTGCGTGGGAGAGGGCAGAGGAGACAGCGTCTGGCTCTCAGCTTCGCATCCAACAATGGAAAGCCCAGTAAGCGAGTGTGGCTTCACGAGATCAGCTCAGAAGACCCAAAGGATCCCAGCCACCATCTTCAGCTGTTGCTAGCGAGGTCAACTGCCGAATGACCAGCAGTGGTAAATTCTCCTACTCGTGAGGCCTCTTATCCGCGAGACTAGCACTGGCTCACCGCTGGGCTGGAAACTCTATAAGCTTCCATCTCTTTTGATCCCTGTCTTCAAAGTGTTAGCCTGCTTTTCTTAAATCACCTTCTCCAACACTCGACTTACTCCTCGCACCACCAGGCTATGCAGTAGTACGAGTAGCCGTGTTGTCAAGTAGCATTGTGACAGCTGGCCATGCGAGTCAGGCTATCTCGATGTCGCCATGTGGATTTGCTGGTCCCAATGTTCCGTCAAACTAGCAAGACTTTTGACGAATTCCTAGTTGATATGCGATCCTGAAACGAGAGGGACGCGGGGGTCCTGGCAGTATCACCGCGCTGAAACCGGGTTAAGCCGACATTGGAAGAAGGTAGATTGGAGAAGTCGTCCGTTTTACCCAGATGGAACATTCTGAGACAGTTTCCATTTGCTGCTAAATTTGGAAACACGCACGCACAGCGTTGTGATGGAAGCAGATTTCTTCCAATATCACACAGAGCACTGTGGGCCCCCCCTTCCATCAGCATCGGGCAACCAATCCCACAGGGTTTTCGTTTTCGAGCCTAGCAGCTGCACATGGCAAATCAAGATCATCCCGCTGGGGCACTGATGGCTGGGTTCGTGGTGGAGGGGCGGTCTACTTTGTATGTGCACGCCTCCATCTCCACCACTTACCCTCCATCACGATGGGAATTTACATGCTTTTTTTCTCTTCCATTCCCACTTGGAGGCTTATACACGCCCATACTGTAAGCGACTGGGTGGGCAAGACTAGCCAACTTCTCTGATTTCCTTTGCGACGGCATTGCAAAGAGCGACTTTGACCCCGGCACCCGTGAGAACGTGGATCCACAGCCGCTGCGTGTCGCTTAGCCTGTCGTTTGCGCTCTTGACCTCTACAAACATGGCCTCGCCTCTTGCCTTTCCCGGCTCTTCGTTCTGAGCATTCTGAGCTTCTGCGCCGTTGTTTTCCTCTATCCTCCAAAGGATGAGGTCCGGGATGCCTCCACCCCGTTGCCTGTATTCCTGTGCCATCACCTTGCATAAAGCGGCTAGAGCGCTACCTTCGAAGCAGCGTACTAGCTCTACCAAGTCCTCCACTTCAAAATCCCAATTGAGCCCTATCACACTTGTTCGTCGCTCGTGCTCCTTTTCCCATACCCCACGTAGCAGCCGTTCACCCTCTCCGTTGGCAATCTCAACAAGTCGGTGGTTGATTTCCGAAATTCGAGCCGGGAAAAAGGCGTCTGTATGCAAGTCCAGGGGGCAAGTCTGGAAAGCCGTCTGGAAAACGTTGGGGATATAGAGAAACATAATGTCGTAGAACAGATAGGCAAACAGGGTGCGGATGATACCCCCTTCAGCATGGTATCCCTTCCACCCCTGTGACTGGAAGTGACTCAAGCACATCTCTTCCACGGTGCATTCACCGCCAGAGTCCGACTCGTCCAGCCAAATGGTTCTTGTGCTTAGAGCCTGGCCTCCCGGCTTCGGTGGGGTATTTCGCTTCAACTGGATTCCCTCAACGGACAGTTCCAAAGGATCAGCAAGGCGTACATGCCCAAAATCATGCTGGAGACGCTTGGGGATGCGGAGTTTCTTCTCTAGCTTGACCAATCGTTTTTGTAAATCGTAGTGATGTATGAGATGGCAATCCGGATCTTGGAGGCCCGCCTCACAAGTTGAGACCGCTATTGTTCTCCATCGCTTCTTTTGTTGCTCCAAGTCATGAGTAGTGGGATCCGGATCAAGGCTAGGCATATAGTGCTCCTCCAAGAGAGCTTTACGTTGGTACCACGAGCCCCTTCGGGCCAAGTGAAAGAGCCGTTGGTCCAAAAGTTCAGTCAAAAGCTGATGCTCCTTGAGATGATTCTTGAGCTTGCCAAACACAAATGCAGCCTTAACGATAATGCGAGTATATGAGTGACCGGGGTTGAACCTTCTGAGGTACGCCCCTTCTCCCATCTCGTAAAACTGTCGCTCTTTCTCGGTTTCTTCTTGGACCAGGGCACTCCATCGGGGGTACACCTTTTCAAAGATTTCAAGTATGTGATCGGAGCCCTTTTCATCCAGTGGTCCGTTGGATTCAAGAATGTTGTCAACGTCTGCTTCCATGCGTATTGCGGCTTCAAATTCTAACAAACGAGCTCGAGAAGAGAATATCGTTGAGGATCGAGAGACTATGTACTCGGGAAAATTCCGTCGGGCAATCTTTGCCAGTATAATTGTCGTCAGTGACTTCTCCGTCCATTCCGTAGATCTGTAAAACACCAAATGAACTCTTTCGAATAGCTTAAAGGTAGTAGGAGATATCCGTATACAGGGGCCTACAATGGCAAGAATTTTGGCCAGAAAGTGCTGTTCACGGTTCGAATCTTCTCTCTTCAGCTTTGAAGCCGCCTGGGCAGGATGACTGATCCTTGCAGAAGCGCTCGAATCTGCACTATTTTGCCTACTGATACCTAAAGCCATCAGCCCGGCTTGCTGCTGGCTCATCCGGCACAAAGCCTTGATCATGTCCATTTTGGTTTTTCCTTGGATTTTGGCTTCTTTGGCTATCGCCTTGAGCTCATCAAGATACAGAAGCGATGCGGCTTCTTCGACCTTGTCGATATGGTCCTCAGACGCATCCGCAAACGTGAAAGTATTGCCATCGTCCGGGTCTTCTAACCCAACGTTTGACAGCTCAATTTGAACTGGCGGGCTGCTTGCGGCCTCCGATGATAGAGTCATGCGTTCTTGAAGTGCAGCAATAGCTGTAGCATGATCTGAAATGTCGCTGAAATAGCCCAAGCGCGATGACCGGTGCCAAGCTGCGGTCTTTCGGAGGAACAGACGAACGTATCTGTCCCATTCAATAAGTATAAGCTGGGCTAGCCAGTAAGGCTACTAAAACTTACAAATACTGCGCTTCATAGTTCAATTTCTTCCATTGGCTGAAAATCTCGAGCTCTTTGCTACTAAATAGGGACGATTCCTCTTCCAAGACGGTATCTAGTGTGAGGTTGAATGCATCCACATATATCGAGCTCCTCCCTTTGATCCATAGAGGAGCTATTTTCTTGTTTGGGATTTCTCCTCCAGCATTGCTTTGGGAAGATTTAAGAGTCTCATATTCTTCAATTGCTTCTTGGCTGGCCTCGGTTGGTGGCAATGCGTTCTCAAAGTCAGTGACTCGCTCTTTGGCGCGACGCTGGTCTTTCTCATCTGATAACGCCTCTTCTGACGTAATATCAATCGATTCATGCTTTGCGACAAGTTCATTTGGCTCTTCTGGTTCAGACTCAGAGTCAGAATCGGAGATCTCGTCCCTCTTTTGACGTTTAGTTGGTCTCTCCAGCGGGCGCTCGCTGCTCTGAGCTTCACCATCTCCCCTTGGCAGCCGTTTTACAAAGGCATCCATAATAAACTCATTTCAAAACATAAAACAAGACTATTGCATCTTCGCAGCAAATCGATCGTCAAAAGAGCTGATTTTGTTCTGCACAGAAAGTAATGCAGTCGACGCGGCGGCCCGTGAACGAACTACACGCGAAGTCAGCTGACACCTTTAAGCACCTCCGAGCTCAGTCCCCACCGCAACAGCTTCCTGGAAGTGGCATAGGCAGCTTTCTCTATCCATCTTCGTCTCACAGACAACCAATTGGCAGCGGCTGCACTCCGTAATCATGGCAGACGAGGATGCCAGAACGACTCTGGATGTTCCGCAGGTGTCCGTCTCCAACAATGAGGCACCATCGACGCAGCAAAGCCAAGGCACGCCGCAGCGAGACGTCGTGATGGCCGACGTGCCAACGGATCAAGCAGTAAGACCGGTCCATGATCTTCTGCCTCACGGCATAAACAATGTCTTTTGGTTACTCTTCAAGAGCCCTGCTGATCGGTTGACCGTTTTCTAGCAGTCACCAGCACCCGCAGCTTTTGCGCCAAGTCCTGCTCCTGGTCGCACGGGAACACCAGCGCACGGCTCTAGAGCGGCCTCTGCGCATCCGGACCCTGGTTTTACGATGCCTACAGAGGCGTCTTTACATGGCGACTCGACACGGCGATATCTGAATACGAAAGTTACTGGCGCTTTGCTGGAAGGAATGAAATTGCTGGCGAAGGAAAAGTAGGTTGTCCTAGCGGGTATCATTTCTGCTCAAGTTTGACGCCTTCTAACATATGCATGTAGGCCAGAGGACCCTCTCCGAGTTTTGGGCGAATATCTGATACAAAAGTCAAGAGAATTGGAAGGTACAGGGTGATTTGGGGGTTCATTTCAAATAGCATATTTAGATCATGGGACTAGGCACGTTGAAGGCGTTGAGGATTTCGTATTACGGATCAGAGATATTAGGATACCCAGAGCACATCTATATCATGAGCAGTCCAAATTGCTTTCGATTAGGAGCATTTTGACTGCCGGCTTGGTCCTAAAGACCGGCGCAGAAGAATCGTAGCTCTAAATGCAGCTTTTTCATATATGACCCAAACTCCATGACCCGAGAAACCTCCACGACCATGACCAAATAACCCGTCGCTTTTTGTTTTAGATTTCGCTATTTAAGCGACGATGGTGCTGGCGGTGGCGGACTCGTACTTCCAGGTAGGGGGAAGGACACCGACGGTCTTGTAGTAACGAGCCAGACGGTGGATACGGGACTCGATCAGAATGAGGCGGAACTTGGAGTCCTTGTCCTTGCGGTTGCGCTCAAGGTGCTTGCGGACAGCGACAGCCTAGTGGTTGATTGACTGTCAGTTTTCGGGTTGCTCAAAGTTGGGATTGAAAGGCTTTCAATGGTCTCACCTTCTTGATCAGCATGTACAGGTCCTCAGGAAGATCAGGGGCGAGGCCTATAAAAGATCACTCTGTCAGTCTAAACCGCACAGAGGCACATGAGATGTCTCATGAAAGAATGTATGTAAAGACAGATGCACGTTCTGCGCGTATGCGCCGTTCGAACACCACATTCTTCATGTCGTTCAGGGTTCCGTACCGTTGGACTTGAGGATACGCAGGATTCGGTTACCTGTTGTTTTCGCTGTTAGTCTAAAGTTGCCCCTAATTGAATTTTTTCCCAAATATCTGCATCTCATCTAAACATACCAGTGACAACCTTGACCTGGGTGATTCCGTGGGAGTCACGGAGGACAACACCGATCTGAGAAGGAGTGGCACCCTTCTTGGCCAGCTTGCAGATCTGGTCGACGACCTGCTCGGGAGTGGTCTTCAGCCATGAGGGAGCGGCTCGAGAGTAGGGGATCGCGGAGGACGAAATGCCCTTGCCCTTGCTGTGAAGTCTACCCATCTTGTCGGATTTGGTGGTATTTGCTGACGATGCAAAAAGTTGTCGAGGAGCTGGTCGCGAAGTTGCTAAAGCAAGTATCAATTAGGTCGTGTGGGGGGAGATTGAAAAATTCGCTTAGTTAGGGCAAAAGAGCGGGAATGCGCCGTGTGTGGCTCGTGGCTGGTGGCTAGTGGAATCCGATAACCAAATCCCGCAGCATCACGTGATCTAATCGGCGGCTTCACGATGCCTTTGCTTCTGAGATTTTGACCCGCAGCGCTATCTTCCCTTTCAATCTTTTTTTTCAGGCTGTCAGCTTTTGCTGTATCCCGGCAGCAGCCTCTAGATATTTTGCTGTGAAACCATGCATACACGGTGACTTGAAGAAGGACACCGTATGGCAAGCAGATAGCACTGAACTGGTAAGTCGATTTCGCTTTTTTCTCTTCAACATACACTACGACAACACGGCGTTTATATGATGACCCAACACATTTGTTTTACTTATTCTGGTACCTCTTATGTTAGTTTGAGACGGCTTCATGTCATCTCATTCAATGAATGAAAAGGACTTCTGATCTAAGCGCTTTTCCTCTCGTCCATTCTTAATAAAGACTGCTTGATGAGACACACCGCTAATACGAATCATACAGACGACCATAGAATCAACGTATTATAGCGATAGAACCATAGTAAAACTAATGAAACAATGGCATTCCAAATTCGCTTACCATCTGAGATTTGATTCCTTGCTCGTTATTCGCAACCACAGCCAACAAAACACACAAACGCCTTAGCCTTTTTTTCTTGTTTCAAGCCCATGATTTTACGTTGGGACAAAATACGTTGACGTATATCTGCAACATTTCGCCCTTTAACCAAATACCCTATAATAAATGCCATGGCTGCAGATGTGACTGTCACGAGCTATTAAACTACTTCGCCTAAATATTACACTGTCTTTACCAAGCGCCTACTTCAAAGTTTTCCTACCAAAGGTTAGCGGTTGACCGACTTCAATGACAAGGATGGGAAATACAAACCTCTGGGAAATAAGTTGCCACAACGGTCCTGTCGGCAAACTTTCTACCAGCAAGAGCAGTAAGAGCCTTGGTAGCTGACTCTTCGGAATCATACTTTACGTAGATCTTGCCTACGCCTGCAGATTGCCTGCTACCGCCAGATGGTCTGGGGACCTTGAGCTCCACGACTTTGCCGAACTTGACACACTCATCCTGGACATCTTCGCAGATTTCTGTTTTGACTTGGGTCAGAATGCTAAAGGCAACAAAAGAAGCAAGCTTACATACCTTCATAGTCGTCGTTGTCTATCAGTTCCTCTGGGGTGACCATATTCAGAAGCTGAATAACAGAGCTCCTCTCAATGTCGTTGGATGTTTGAGAGGCGAGGCCACTGATAGCAGTAATACCAACGTCGAAGTTTGCAACCTGTGTAGGTCCAATGCTGGCTTTTGTCACCTTGAGCTTCTTGCCGCCAACGTCCATTCCGTTTAAGCTGTTCAGAGCGGGCTCGTTTGCTGCGGAAGGCTCAAGATATTCCGTAAATGCAATTCCCTTGGTTATGCGTTAGCTTATCATACAGTTGATAACATGTCTAGAATCAAGCCCGACTCACTCTGGACTCTTCAGTGCTCCGATCTTTCACCAGGACAAAAGCCTTAGGCTTGCCAAAAGCTGCCAAAAGTTCAATAACTTGTTCTTCGGTGAGGAATGAGGGAATATTAGTGATACACAACTTGTGCACGGTGTCAGGGACGACATTTGAGATGACCTCGGGATCGAAAGGCATCTCGTCTGGTAGAGCGGGCATGACGTAGTCTTTGGGTCGGCGAATGGTCAAGCCAGAGTTTACACCATCGGCGGTACCATTCATCGCATCGTCAGCCTCCATTGAAATGCCGTCCAAGGCAAGCGCAACGGTTGCGTCAGACGCATTTCTAAACTCCAAAACTGCAAATGCTCGGTCTGCAGAAAACTGGCAAAGGACACAAGGATCGGAGCTTTCAATGACGTTTAAGCCGTTCAGTTGCAGGTTGAAGAATGAAATCAGAGCATCTTCGCCAGCGCCACTAGGAACGTTGGAAACAAGAAGACGCTTTGCCTGGCGAGAATTGCTGGCTTTGAGACCTGCGCTAGTAACTTGGCCACCAGGTTGGGTCATGAAGGCCTGAAGCTTTGTTGGGTCCATTGGCTGTTGGCGAGGAGCACCTGGAAGAGGAAACATTCCAGAAAGCTTGGCTTGCTCAGCCGTCACGAGGTCATATCCAGGAGGCTTAATATCCCACTGTGTAAGGCGTCGCTTTCGCTCGAGGATAGGGATGACATCCGTCAGATCAGGGGTGGGTTCTCTTTTCTTCGGAGGTGATGGACTGCGGCGCGGCTGCTGCTCTTGCTGTTTTGCAAATCCATCATCGCGCCTGTCTCGCCCTCCTCTTCGGCGGTCATCGTAAGGGTCTCGCTCTCGTCGGCTGGGTCTCTCGTCATCGTCACGCCGGGCGTCTCTGCGGTAAGAACCTCGGTCACGG
This sequence comes from Trichoderma sp. 2475, assembly GCA_038502285.1. Taxonomy (NCBI): domain Eukaryota; kingdom Fungi; phylum Ascomycota; class Sordariomycetes; order Hypocreales; family Hypocreaceae; genus Trichoderma; species Trichoderma sp. 2475. The sequence continues at coordinate 227,124 of JARPVV010000016.1, forward strand.
TCCCATTCGCGGTCGCCACGGCGGTCACCGCGACCGTCACCGCGACCGTCACCGCGGCCGTCGCGCGCCGATGAGTATCTGTCCTCACGTTCTCTATCACGGTGGCTGCGACTTGAAGAGTATGCGTCAACGTCTCCTTCTGTGCGGCGATGGCTGCGGTGATCTGGTGATCGAGAGCGTCGGCGATCACGGTCTCCTCTATGTCGGTCACGACGATCGTCTCGTTCGCCTCTTGAGCCCTACATTCAATAAAAAATTAGACGTGGTGGGTAGAAGCGGCAATTGGTATACGAACACCATAATCTCGGTTCCTTCGCCCCCCATCTTATTGACGCGACACATGGTTAGCAAAAAGACCAATTGAGGCACAACTGAGAACGCGTGTCCTACCTCGAGACGAGTAACTATCGCCGTTCATGGCTGCAATATCTTCTCGAAAACGGTAGCGATCGGACGGCTCTTTGGAATTGATGATGGCGAGCTCTGTGGTGGAGCAAAAACGTCGATGAAGTTGCCGCAAGATATCCTGGCCAAAAGCTCCTTTGCTAATACTTTTGCATGGAGGCGAGGCTGGAGCTTTTTTGCAAGATGGGCGCTATGCCCCTTCAGTGCTAGCAGGTTATCGTGCGCTGGAAGGGTCTGCCGGATTATCTGCGGCTAGTGGCTAGAGACGCGTGCAAGTCCCCATAGCGGTGGCCACTTTCAAAGACTCGGCGCCTCTAATACAGCGCCACTATTGCAGCGTTCCGCCTCTGTAGATGCCGCTAGCAGAACACTGCTACTCATGTAGCAGGCCATCTGTCGGTGCTAATCTGTAATTCCTCTTGAACTCGTCTCGTTTTTATCGATACGTAATTCAGATTCAAGCCCTTTCGTGCTATCATGGCGATGAAACGGATCGTCGATTGGCGCAAGTTGCCGGTGAGCCTCACCGAGCTCTGCATTGACACGACATTGCGATGCGGCCAGTCATTTAGGTGGCGAAAGCTCGACGACGAATGGTTGGTGCCAAAAATCCATTGTCCGTTCCTACTTGATTGACAAATTTAGGATATGCACATTACACGGGAGAATATTGGCTTTGAAGCAAGACGAAACTCATTTACACTACAAAGTCACCTGGCCTGAACTCACCAAAGACCCATCACTCAGAAAAGACGACACAGAGGATCTCCTACGCCATTACTTTAGCCTGGATATAGATCTTGCCTCTCTATATCAACAATGGTCGAAAGATGATCCAAATTTTCGCAAAAAAGCACCCAAATTTACCGGAGTTCGCATTCTAAACCAAGACGCATGGGAGGCGCTGATATGCTTCATATGCAGCAGCAACAATAACATTTCTCGAATCTCCCAAATGGTTAGCACGCCTATATGCCATATCCATATCAAAGACGATTTGCGCTGACAAAGATCCAGGTACATAAACTTTGCAAGCATTATGGCCCGTTTATTGGTCATGTAGATGGGGAAGCCATGCATGACTTCCCTACTCCAGAGTCTCTGAATCAGAAGAAAGTTGAGGCTCATCTGAGAGAGCTCGGCTTTGGATATCGTGCCAAGTATATCGCAGAGACGGCTCGCATGATTGCCCAGGATAAACCCTCAGCATGGCTCGACTCGCTACGCAATCCAGATTTTCCTGCATTCAACGCCGTTGCAGTAGCAGATGGACCGTCATCTACTTACAAAGATGCCCAGTCTGCGCTACTCTCTCTCACCGGCGTGGGCCCAAAGGTGGCCGACTGTGTGTGCTTGATGGGCCTAGGGTGGGGAGAATCAGTGCCGGTGGACACACACGTCCTACAGATTGCCCAGCGAGATTATCGCTTTGGCAAAAAGGGACCCAAGACTATAAATAAGGCCATGTACGACGCGATAGGCGACCATTTCCGAAGCATATGGGGCAAATATGCGGGCTGGGCTCATTCAGTCTTGTTCACAGCCGATTTACGAGAGTTTTCAAGTCGCATGAAAGAAGAAAAAGGCGACGGACTATTGATCAAAGAAGAGGCTTCTGCCCCAGAAGAGAAACCTAAGGGGAAGAGGAAAGCAACTGTGGAAATCGAGAAAAAGGTGCATGTGAAGGAGGAGGATGATACGAAGGGGACCGTGACCTTGGAAATAGACACAACAGTTAAAAGGCGGCGCACCAGGGCTCGACCATGAGAAATTGTAATGTGCGTTCTTATAGATTCAATGCGTGAATTTAGTTTTGAATATCCAAAATAAGCCCCAAAGACCGGCGTCGTAAAGGCTGTGCCCAATTCCAGGTTTAGTCAAAATAGCTAAATGACCCATATTGCCTTGCAACATGGGGTTTCCCCAAAAACAGAAAATTCTCGCCAATGAGTCAATGAGAGATATTTCGTTGGCATTCATAGCCCAATTGGATGAGACCCATCAATATACCCATTTTTACTTTATTCATTTGAGGGAAAAAAAATCTAAAGCATCGTCTATTTACGTACAAGCAGTTTCGTCTCTAGGCGTATTGGTGTTGAGAGCGCGTGGCGCGCCGGATAAACGTTGGCTAAATATTTCCTGGCGGTAGACTTTTTGCCGCTTCAATTTCGAGCTTCGCTTGCAATCCCTATTCCAACGTCAGCCTTCTCAGCAGCACATCTCCATGCGCAGCGATCTCGTTGGGACCACTTCAAGCACGTTAGAACCGGGATGAAGCGAGAAGTTCGATGAGCCAAGATGTCTGATGCAGATTTCGAGACGATCCAGCGGCTCCAGCAGGAGCGCAACGCTGCGGCAGCTGCCATGAAAAGCTCCCGCGCGTTGGCAGCCTCAAATCAACGCAATGACTCGACGAAGCAGAAGCTCACCGACAGCGCCGACAATGACCTGTACGACCGACAAGAAGCCGACAAGTTTGCAGGATACCACACATCTCTGCCCATGGGAGATGACGATGAGATGGAGGATGGAGACAACACGCGTAGACTCGTTGGTCAATACACGGCTTCCCGCGAAATCATTGACGAGTTTGCCCGCGGCGATGGCGTCGAGGAAGACGATATCCTTGCCGGCAAAGGCGAGAAGAGCAACCGCATCACCGATCGTGAGACCGATTATCAGAAGCGAAGGTTCAATCGTGTGCTCACGCCGACTCGAGCCGATCCTTTTGCTCAGAACCGACAGGCTGGTGCCGCAGAGGATGGGACGAACTACCGAGAAATCATGGGGATTCGTGAGCTTGAACGCGAGGAGGAGCGTGTGATGCGGGCTATCCAGTCAAAGTCGACCAATGGCGATAATGGCGATGAACTCAAGCCGACACTCGTCGATCATGACAAGGAAAACGCAGAGGCGGGTTCCACGGAAGCGGTCACCTCAGTTCGCAAGCGAAAGAAGAGATGGGATGTATCTTCGACGCCTGCTGAAGAAGAAGAACCCAAGGAAGAGAATGAAACGGCGGCAAAGCCTAAGCGGTCTCGATGGGATCAGACACCAGCTGTTTCTGGCCCCGGTGCCATGGAAGCTCCCAAGAAACGCTCGCGATGGGACCAAGCGCCATCCGCAACCCCCATGGGCAACCAGGGACTGGCAACTCCCATGCACCAGCCGCAGACAGTTTCAATGCCTACGACCTTTGGCACTGATATTTCTGGACGGAACATGCCCTTGAGCGACGAGGAGCTTGACTTACTCTTGCCTGGCGAGAATGAAGGTTACAAGATCCTGGAACCTCCTCCTGGATATGAACCTGTTCGGGCGCCAACTCACAAATTGATGGCGACTCCCGCGCCCCAGACCGGCTTTACGATGCAGGACCCTGACCAAGTTGGACTTGGTGGAAAGCCAATGCCGGCAGAAATTCCGGGAGTCGGAGACCTGCAGTTTTTCAAGCCCGAAGACATGGCTTACTTTGGCAAGCTGACAGATGGCTCCGATGAGAACGCCCTGAGCGTAGATGAGCTGAAAGAGCGAAAGATTATGAGACTACTTCTCAAAATCAAGAACGGAACCCCACCTATGCGAAAGACGGCTCTTCGACAGATTACGGATAACGCAAGACAGTTTGGTGCCGGTGCCCTCTTTGACCAGATTCTCCCTCTTCTGATGGAAAAGACACTGGAGGATCAGGAACGCCATTTGCTTGTCAAAGTCATCGACAGAATCCTTTACAAGCTGGACGACTTGGTCCGCCCATATGTGCACAAGATTCTCGTTGTTATCGAACCGTTACTGATTGATCAAGACTACTACGCTCGAGTCGAAGGTCGTGAAATTATTTCCAACCTTAGCAAAGCCGCAGGCCTCGCCACCATGATCAGCACAATGCGGCCCGATATCGACCACGTCGACGAGTATGTTCGAAACACAACCGCCAGGGCATTCGCGGTTGTGGCATCCGCCCTCGGCATTCCCGCTTTACTACCTTTCCTCAGAGCTGTCTGCCGAAGCAAGAAGTCATGGCAAGCCAGGCATACCGGTGTCAAGATTGTACAGCAGATTCCCATCCTGATGGGATGTGCAGTTCTCCCCCACTTGAAAGGTCTAGTCGACTGTATCGCACCTAATCTTAGTGATGACCAGACCAAGGTTAGGACAGTCACCAGTCTGGCCATTGCAGCTCTTGCAGAAGCCTCCAACCCCTATGGTATCGAGAGCTTCGACGATATCCTGAACCCGCTATGGACAGGTGCTCGCAAACAGCGAGGAAAAGGGCTGGCGGGCTTTCTCAAAGCCGTGGGGTACATTATTCCTCTCATGGACGAAGAGTACGCCAACTACTATACTAGTCAGATTATGGAGATTCTACTGCGAGAGTTTTCCTCCCCCGATGAAGAGATGAAGAAGGTGGTCTTGAAAGTGGTGTCCCAATGTGCAGGTACAGAAGGAGTAACGGCCGGCTACCTAAAGGAGCACGTTTTGGATGAGTTTTTCAAGAGCTTTTGGGTACGACGAATGGCTCTGGACAAGAGAAACTATAGACAAGTTGTGGAAACGACTGTCGACATTGGCCAGAAAGTCGGTGTGAGTGAGATTATCGAGAGAATCGTCAACAATCTCAAAGATGAAAGCGAGGCCTACCGAAAGATGACTGTCGAGACTGTCGAAAAAATCGTAGCCAGTCTAGGAGCTGCAGACATTGGCGAGCGACTTGAGGAACGTCTGATTGATGGAATTCTTCATGCCTTTCAAGAACAAAGCGTTGAGGATATCGTTATGCTCAATGGTTTCGGATCCGTTGTCAACGCTCTTGGTGCACGCTGTAAACCATACCTACCACAAATCGTCAGCACAATTCTATGGAGGTTGAACAACAAGTCAGCTACCGTTCGTCAGCAGGCAGCGGACCTGATTTCTCGAATCGCCATGGTAATGAAGCAGTGCGGAGAAGATGCTCTCATGGGCAAGTTAGGAGTTGTGCTGTATGAATACCTCGGAGAAGAATATCCCGAGGTTCTTGGATCGATCCTGGGAGCCCTGCGGTCCATTGTCACCGTTGTGGGTATCTCTCAGATGCAGCCTCCCATCAAGGACTTGCTCCCTCGCTTGACCCCTATTCTGCGAAACAGACACGAAAAAGTGCAAGAAAACACCATCGATCTGGTCGGACGTATCGCCGACCGTGGCCCTGAGAGTGTCAATGCTCGTGAGTGGATGAGAATATGCTTTGAGCTGCTTGACATGCTCAAGGCTCACAAGAAGGGAATTCGAAGAGCGGCAAACAACACGTTCGGTTTCATTGCCAAGGCCATTGGTCCCCAGGACGTCTTGGCTACGCTGCTGAACAACCTGAGAGTGCAAGAGAGACAGTCTCGTGTCAACACCGCCGTTGCTATTGGTATCGTCGCCGAAACTTGTGCTCCTTTTACCGTCCTTCCGGCTCTGATGAATGAATACCGTGTGCCGGAGCTCAACGTCCAAAACGGTGTGCTCAAATCTCTATCCTTCTTGTTCGAGTATATTGGCGAAATGGCAAAGGACTACGTCTATGCTGTTACGCCCCTACTCGAAGATGCTCTTACCGATCGAGATCAGGTTCATCGACAGACTGCCGCCTCGGTTGTCAAGCACATTGCTCTCGGGGTGGTTGGCCTTGGCTGTGAAGACGCCATGATTCACCTGCTCAACTTACTCTATCCTAATCTATTCGAGACCAGCCCCCACGTCATTGATCGCATCATCGAAGCTATCGAGGCCATTCGTGTTGCCGCGGGTCCTGGCCTAGTAATGAACTATGTCTGGGCTGGACTCTTCCATCCCGCGAGAAAGGTGCGGACACCTTATTGGAGGCTGTACAACGATGCCTACGTAGCGGCAGCCGATTCCATGGTCCCTTATTATCCTAATTTGGACGATGAAACTCTGGACCGACCAGAACTGGCCATTATCTTGTAGTTTTTGAAAAGACTTTGCTACGACATGGGCAATAGCTTGGATGGAATGAATGAAGTAGGAAATGGAAATCGCTTTCTTATTTCTTAACAAGAGAAAGATACGAGAGAGAACTTGGGATTTGCTATGAACTGCGTTTGTTTGAATTGTAATAATGTATAGGAGTGGATTACGGTGGTATGCGTTGGGCGTTCTTTTCCTGCTAGATTACCCTAAAAATGACGAATGTGTTATCGACTCGTCCTATAGCAAATTCATGCAAGTTGTTGGCATACATAATACTTTAGAGTGAAATTTCGTACTCAAATCTGCGAATTGATGGTAGCATCAGTAGCATCAGTATCCGTATCGTGCCTAGTCAGACATGTGCTTTTTGCCATCTTCATCTGGCATGGTGATTGAAAGCCAAAGCAACAAGTATAAGGTTGTTGATACACATACTAGTCCCACCTCTTTTTCGCCCCTTGATATGAAATAGTTGTGTAAGGGGGATGAGCTGTTCGTTTCAAGAAGAGACAACTCAGCTCCGCAAATGAGCAAAGCGAAAGAAAAGAAACATGATTTCTTCGGAATGAAAGCAAAGAGGAAAAGCTGTGTTAGACTACGTCATGAGACATTCTTTTGTCTTGCCTCATTTTGTCTCATCAGACAGCCCTTATTTCCGTGTGTGCGGTTATCATCGTCATTTACATTTCATCAGTGGCCGCTGCAAAGACTTACCCTAAAACTCATTCCAGCAGATGAAAGAGAGGGAGAATAGGGAGGGAAAACTTGTATGCATCGAGCCACAGCCTTGGCCTGGGCAAGGGGTGAGGAACAAAAAGAGGGAATTCTTACAATCAGCACACATTTCTTAGCTTTACACACTGCAACGTTATCTGGCCCTTGATACTACTGCTACTGGTTAATATCACAAAATGAGATGACAGGCGTAACATCTGTCAAGTATGTACACCTATGTGACAATATATCTATGAATGATAGGTACTTTATATTTTGTCGACTATTGTTTCATAGATGACAATTGCACATTAGAAGAGCCTTGCCAGCTTCGGACCGATAAAGGGCAAATGCACCACAAGAGCTGGGAAAAGGGAAAAGAAACCCCCAAAATCGAACACGGATACTCATGCCGCTGTAAATTATACACGGAAAGAAAACTGCTCACTATCAGAGTCGAAATGGTCGCCTTGTCGTGTCAAAAAGTACACATATAAATGCCAAAAAAAAGCAAAAAGAAATGCCCACTATCAGAGTCGAACTGATCACCTTGTCATATCACAGAAGTACTAGTGACACGCTATACCGCTTAGCCAAGCGGGCAGGAACTGTTGTTGGATAGCGCCTTCCATTTCTGCTCTATACATCCAGCGCATTCTACCAAGCGGGCAGGAGCAGCCAAGACCGCTTCTGAATTGGCAAGGCCATAAACGTCTGCTGCCATGCAACAGGCATTCGTTTATCGCCGTCTCTCTGGCTACGGCTGCACTCCAATAGCGAATATCAACAGAAACAGCAGTCTTGCATCTATAGCCTTCCATAACAGATGGGTTAACGAATAGTTGGTTGACGTCACGTCTCACCGCTCGTCAGAGTCTCCCATACCAACCGAGTGCTTCACAATGCTCTATATCATAGACGAGTAATCTGCCGTGCATCATCCAAGTCAGTCTTGGCTCGTTCGCCCGAAATGTCTCACTTGTCTGGTAAGCGGGAGCAGCCCTCTCAGCCCTTGGAATAGTTTGCCCGGCAATAAACTAGTGATATACTAATTTCACCACCGGGATGCATTGATTTGATTTCACGAAAGAAGAGGAGAGAGACAAACAAGACCAGCCAAGACATGCACATAAGCACACAATGTCACACAACAGGACGGCGCTAGGATGCAGAGACAAAAGACCTACTGCCGCAAGATCGAAACGCGATCTTTGCTCTGCCGCTATACGGGCCCGTCTTCGCCTCCTCGCTCTCGCTCTCGCGCTCTTCTTGGGTCAATGGCGTCCAACCCACTACTGTGCAGCGTGCAGTGTGCGTGCTGCGATGCATGCGTTAAAAAGTGATTCGTAGCCCCGTCGTGCAGTAGTGTGCGGCAGGCCCCCCGATGGAATAAGCAGTGCGTGCAGCTAGATATGCAGGTCTGAGTTCGCACCAAAGAAACCGAGCAGCCATTCTCCCTTGCCATTGATTTCGTTGGCTGGGTGCTCTGTGGGATGGTGTTAGCGCAAGCACTTCGTATGTGATCCTGGTAAAATCATAAGCTCAAAAAGAAAGAAAAAGAAGGAAAAAAAAGTAAGAGTAAAGGCCAGCGGAAAAGGCGGTCGGATCGGATGTCCTGAGCCGTGCAAGACGGAACATGTGAAATGTTAGGCGGTACGTATAGCATCTCGCGCACTTCATACAGTTGCTGCTGCTTAGCACGTCTGCAGATAGTTCATATACCTATTGGCTGTGCAAAAGTTCCAATGTTTCACTGCAATGTCCGGAGAGATGCTATTTCTCCTGTCCTATACGGGAACCAGGAGAAAAAAAAAACCATGTGTGCTCCATAGCCAAGCGATCGAAAAACCAACGGCATCTGACACCTTCTTCGATAGCTGGAATGATCGATTTCTCAGGCACAAGGGCCAATGGTATATTGCTGTCAGTCGAGCATAGTCTTGATATGCTACACCTTAGGAGCTCATCCATGGGATATGTATTGTTTAGCACCATCGGCTCCCAGCCCCTTGGTTTTCCAAGCCCATGGCATTGGTTAGCAGGCTTGTGTCCTTTGGGGAGGGTAGAGTTATCAGTAGCACAGCGTCGTCGTGGGAGCGGGCGGTCCAACGCCACGGCGGCGGAGCAAATGTTGTCAAAGCGTCTGGGAGGGATCAAGCTTGTTGCAACAGCAGCAAAGTCGCACAACAACAATTAGCCACCTGCTAGAAGGAAAACCAACGGCCAACCAAAAGGGACCGTCATGTCTCTCCAGGGATGCGGGACCAGGACAAGACAATGGCATGCTCTGGCAACGCTGCCCTGTATCATCCGAACCGGTGTGCTCGGAAATAGAATGGTAAGCCCTGTGTATCACGCTTCTAAAAGACCCGGCGTCATTCAGCGATGTCTTCGCTCCCCATTGGCCTTCTGTTGCCGCGGCTGCGAGGTGTACAGGTAAATATGCGGTTGTGCTTGAAGAGGTGGCGGCCGCATGTGATTCATGAACACACGTTGGACCATATCCAACAACCGTCGCTTTTATGGCATCAGCTATGGATTCTGCATCCAAAACATGGCCCTTGTGGTCTCTGATGAAACGTATGGCAGCAAAAGCATCTGCATATTGCTGGGTATCCAAGTACCTACTGTGTGGCTCGACTCAGGTCAGATTTGTTCTCCTTGAAACACCATGCTTGACTTCAAAACCAAAACTCACCTACTTGGCCATGTGGAAGAATCATCTCAGGAACTATTGTACTCTCCATGGCAGATGCGTGGACAGACGCTGTTACTTGTAGTGCTTTACCGATACATACCGCCAGTATTTCACAGCCTCTACACATAAAGAGCTTCGCAAAACGCACTGTGCCGTGAATACAGACACAGCACTGGCATGCTTGTGCCACAGCATGTACCTCCCGCCCTTAGCGAATACAGTGCATCGTGGTGGAATCAGCATCAGTGGGGCTGCTGTACAGTACGGACAGCAGGTGAGATGTGAGAGCGTAGCAAAATCGACGTCATAAGGTCGGTCGTTGGCCGAGCATGCAGTCCGTACGAAGGGAATCCCTGGCCTACCATAGGCGAGGATAGGTCAGTGAGTGCGTAGGCGCAATTCCCAGCGGTACTCGCGAGCAAGTGCGCAGAAGACGAGAAAGATGCGAAATAGAGAGAGGCCCTCTTGGACTAGGAAGCAAGAAGGATCGAAGGCCGTAGACAGGGCTTATTGTCGCAGCTGCTTTTCTCAGCTCAATCCCTGTATTGTGTCAAAACCGTATCGCAGCCCACCGATAAGGGACCGTTCTAGAACACCCGTAAAAGCAGATCTGACGATCGTGGCCCTTTGGTTTCTTGGCCGGCGACCAAGGGAAAGAGAACCTGAAGATCATGGCCAAAGAAGAGTCTCCCGCACGTGTTTGCAGGCCAGTCTCTCCACCTTGGACTCAACTTTATTTGCACAACAGCAGAGGCTGAAAATCGGTGTCGGTGCAGCAACATGTTGTTCTGTACTTGCTGGCCATCTCAGCCACGGCCAGTGAGCCCAAAACGTGTAGCACAGGCGGGGAATTACTTTTTCTGTAGCAAAAAAAGAGATGAGCTGCACATCACAAGTTATGTAGCTAGTTAGCAGGATGATTTGCAAAAAATATCCAGAGCGGTGTGAGCTGAGACTGAATACGCATACGAGCACCAGGACTTGCGTACTCTCTACAGATCATTCTACACAGAGCCAACCACAAGTCGCCGTACTCTTCCGCTGCCTCCGGTGTATTTTTGTATGGACAATGCGAAGAGCCCCGAGTTTGGGACATGAGCACACTGATTGCTAGGACACTGGCCACTGTACCCCCGAAGCATCTTTGTCCGTGCAGTGCCTGCAACAATGCCAGTCAATATACAGGGGAGAAAGAGCTTCTCTTGAGAATGTGGGCTATGCGGATACAAAGTCCCGTCTTCCCCACCCTTGTAAAGACGAAAAAGTGTGAGCATTCTGTGTGTTTGGTCCATATGGAGAACTCCCACACACTCGCATTGGAGAGAAGGCGGTATGGCATTTGCGTGCTTCAGTACCAAGACTCGAAATGAGGGGGACACGGGAAAAAAAGGGATAGGATAGAGCAGAGATTGTGGACGGGTGATGTGCTCCCCCCTACCTATGCGGAGTATGTACAAGTACCACTCTAAACGAGCAGCACTCGCACACACACTCGTGGACACACGCCATCTCTCCATTCAGTATGCAGCACGTCTGCGTGCTGTGGTGGAGGAGCGCAGAGATTGTCAACAGCCTTGTTTGGTCGGCGACCTCGTGGTTCTCGTGCTCACCGGTTTGTTAATTAGTACGAAGTAGGCTCCCAACTCTCTTTTCGCTCATTTAGCTCCGTCTCCAAAAGTAATTTCCCCCGGCCCTAGAAGCTGGAAGTCGCGGTTGAATGGCTGCTGGAGACACTCCAATTAGCAGCTGTACCCACTCGGCATGCAGGCATTGTTGATCTGGTCGGCAGGAAGAAAATACGAAGTTGCAGTACTAAAATCGCACATCATCAAGTCCATACAAGCCTATAGGGCTTACGCGGAGCTGTAACAACAGCCCAGAGATTCGAAAATGGCGGCAAGTAACCAGAACACGCCTAAGGCGGTTTGGTTAGCTGATAAAGAGATTTAACGATGCCACCATCGTATGCAGCGGGCGGAGTGGCATTAGCCGGCACCCGTTCATCTGCCGGTAATGGCGCGACGATCGTCGCCGCCAAATATGTCGGGTATCTGATATTAATCTCAAGCGCTCGCCCTCTCCATGTACTAAGGCAATATATGATAAATTGCAGTCGCCGTTTTCGCATGCTGGCCTAGTGTAATTTGAGCATCTTGCCTCGCCATGAAGACGTAAATAGATTCCTTTCATTGCTGATACAGCGCATGATTCTGCAAAGGGCCGACTGTTCGGCGCAGTCACTCCCTGCGTAATAGAAGACAGAGCACTGATTTGCTTCGAGGCCAGTGCCGCTCGAGGGCAGTTGAATGTATCGGCTCCTCCAACAGGTACGAGGACTTTTCGCCTGGCTGCCGCCCGTTTAGGTGTTTTTCAGTCTCATCATTTGCCTGCATCACACGCTGGGCGCTAGTCCCTTGCGATTCGTGAACTGAGTCAAACCGGGAACATTAAACCGAAGAGGCAACCCGACGTCGAGCGGCTCTCTGCTCGTCGAGGCCGACTGGCATTCGCACACACCGACTGCACTGTGCTGTGATGTGGAGCAAAACCACCCTTTGGAGAAAAAGCGAGAAAAGGGATCCCTAGCCCAAGTGGCGCGTTTCATGTGTCCCAATCCGGCCTACCTCCTCCGCACCCAAATCCTCGGTTCATGGGAGTTGCAAGGCGGACCTCGTAAAGTACGGACGTCGCCACTTTGTGTGTGACCCGGAGCCCACGATCAAGACGTGATACTGTGCTCGTAGCGCATATATTTGCCTGCAGACAGTCTCAGTCAGCGCCTTGGGTCTCACTCTTATGACGGACACACCTGGAGGTCACTTTAGCGATACGCCGAGAGAATGTCTAGGACAGTGGATGAGAGAGAAGAGGGAGGAAGAGGACAAAAAGAACAGAAAAGACAGGAAATCCCGATCGCAGAGCCTGTTTGTGATTCGCGCACTCGTATGTACTTCAGAATGGCAACTGCTGCAGTACTCGTAGGGGAGCACCTGCCACGCCTGCCCTCAATCTCCATCAGCGTTGGGGGCAGGCGCCAAGAGCCACTAAAACGGGACTTGAGAAATGGCTCTTTTTTCTTTTTTCGCCCACGGGAGTCCCAAAGCAGCTGTGGCCTGTGGATACTGCCATTTTCTAGCGGATAGCGGAAAGACTTTTGGGATTCAAGTCGTCTTGAATGCTGCTGGTGAACCTGATACACTGTACGAGCATGACGGCGTTCCTAGCCTGGCGGCCTAGGCACACGTTAATTACAGATCCAATGAGATGGTGCTATAATAACGGAAAAGCCGTAGTAACTAATATCAGCTGTCTAATATACTGAATGGAGGAAAAATATAGTGGTCCCCACAGATAACGGACCTTTTTTGCCCTTCTTCCTTGCACAGAATAGAATTACTGGAGCGGTTCTTCCGCTTGCAAAGCAAACGGATGCCTCTTTGCCTTACTCGTGCTCGACATCTGTGCGAGTGCGGAGTGTGACTATGGTTTTTTGGGGGCGTCTTGGTAGTGGTAGGCAGGTATTAGCGGGCTGTATTGAAATGAGATATATGAGAGAGTTTAAGCAGGGAGTGCTAGGCGAGTTTTTCCATTGGGGCTCGAGAATACAGGCTAGCCCTGGATCTGAAGTATTGAAGCAAAGTTCTCGAAGAGTGTCTGATAACCTGCTATAGGTACTGTGTGTCGATACCAGTGCCCGGTCAATCATCACAGCTATGTCACTCAGCATGTATAGAGCATCGAAAGAGCAGCATAGCCTTTTCCCCCTTTTCTTCTCTTACAGCTTTCTCCAAAGCTTCTGGTCTCTTTTTCTCCTCTTTTTGCTTCTGCGGATGCCTTTTGGGGTTTCTCTTGTACAACCAACCCTTTACAGCAGTGCGCATGTGACATATCTCCAGATTACACTACTTCCACTAAGTTTGTGATTTAGCACGAACAACTGTACAGTAGCAGGCCTGGGTATCCCTCCTCCCTCGACGCTTGTGAACAATGTAATCTTGAGCCGCAATATTACTGATGCTTCCCAACCCAAATGTCAGCCGTGGTCAGGCTGGCGGACCAGTATGGTGGGCTTTTTTTGGGCTGGGATATGTGTTAGCGAGTGCTTGGAGGAGAACAAGCAACAGGCTACAGGCGTAGTGTGGCCGGGGAGCATCGAAAAATGGTGGAGCTGCCGCAATGTGGAGACTCCTTTTCTTTTTCTTTTTTTCCTTTCTGATGGGAAGCTAACAGCTATGGAGTACGCTCAGTATAGCGCTTGTACGGAGTAGTGGTGGGAACGTTTTCCCAGATCCCTGGAGCGGTCATGTTAACACCGATTGCGGGAGAAACGGCCGGTAAGGAGATGGCCAGCCAGCAGGCATGGGACCTGCACAGTATGCGCAAAGCGGCTGGTAGCTTGGAGCTTTCATTTCTCCTTTTCTCTTGTCCAGATTTTGCCCATTACTCTGGTCCCCGTCAAAAGCTGCTTTGGAAGAAGAAGACAGAAAGAAAAGGGAAAAAAAGAAAATAACACACAATCAGCCCCATCTTGCCGTTAAAATTTAGCTCCCTGGTATATTTTCCGTACGAGGTTTCAGCTGCCAGCATTCCTGCATCTGCCTTCTCTGTTGGTCATAGTCGGCTTTCACACTATCGTGTGTCAAAAGCAGCTTCAAGCTCGCAGGCGATTTTTTATTCCCGGCGGCAGCCAGCCCTGGGCGAGCGCCACTCCCAGCGCACTGTCCGTCAACCCAACAGGATGCAGGGAGAGAGGATTGGATCGAAGGTGACGTATATGGAGACAGTGCGGAGCAAGGACACTGTGCTTCCGTATGGGCTTTTATTCGGGGCCTTTGAGAAACAGGGAGACACTTGTACAAAAGTAAGCGGCGAAATCGCTGTGTGGGCGCACACGGCATATGCTGTTACGCACTATGTTCATACTGTCCTGATGCTATTGGACGCAGCAGACAAGTGTGAGCAGGCGAGGGCTTCCGTTACGAATGGGAATTCGAATGCGTATCCGCGTTGCAGGGATGCAATTTCAGCAAATTGGCCACCCAAGCTTCATCTGGGACCGCTTTGTATCTATGTACCAGCCGCATACTGGCAGCGGCAGGTGGTCTAGTGATGTGAGTGCAATATCGAGATGCCGAGTAGCACATGAGCCGTCCCGTCATATAGAAGGCACCGAGGCACATATGGAGCACATGGGCCGTTTTACAAAGGGAGGGAGGGAGCGGGCTGGTTCCGTTACAATGCTTGCTTCGATAAGCATACTATACAGCGAGGCCCAGAAAAATAAAGTAGAGGGCGTTGCACAGCGCCTGGCTCACGTTTGCCCTACCGTCGTCTAAACTCAGACGGGATAGAGAAGACGTCAAAAAAGCACGCAACGATCAAGACAAAAACTGTGGTAGCGTAGCGATGAAATCGGCGGTGGAGATGTGCTTCTTGCGGCGCCGTTTGCTTGTTACGGGCGTTTGGGGTCGCACATGTACCGTACCATGGCTGGCCGTCATATATTTTGGGAGGCTGAAATATATAAATAGGCGTGCCAAGGCGCAGCATAATGACGAAAGGAGAGGGCAAAAACTTGCTTGAGGTGCTGCAACGGCGATGAGATGACGATGATGGGCCCGTCCGTTCTGGGACGATTGGCGCTTCTTTGTACTTGGCTGGCCCTGTGTCTCATCAACCACATGGAGAGGGGGGTTGCCCAAATCGTCGAGATTGGCGCGGGGAAGCCTTTTGGCGGCGGCAGTAGTGACCTGTAGCACTAGGCAGAGCAGTCAGCTAGCTAGCTGGCAGGCAAAAAGGCAGAGGTGGTGTGGTGGTGGTGGAGGTTATCGTGATGAGATCCACCCAAACGGTCATAGGCGTACGTCAGGGCTTGCTGTTGGTGTTGCCAGGCCTGCTGCCCGTCCCCGCAGGAGCCTTGCTTCCAAGGTGTGAGATGAGGGCCTGTGTGTTCTCACCTCAGAAAGCCCGTTGATGCCTTGATTGTGTAGCACATGTATGCTATTTTCGAGTCAAGATACAAGTGCAGTTTTATATGGTTGCCTACAGATGCGCGCGCCAGAACTGAGCTGTGGCCATGCTTCGATCGTCGTTGCTGCATTTACTACAGGGTATTACTACAGGCTCTCCACAAGCATATGCACGCCGCTGTAGCTTCAAGCTTACCCTTGAACTGCCGATGAGAGGCTGTACTGTATGCTTGGGATCTGCCCAGAAAGATGGGCAGAACAACATGAAACAGTGATGGAAACTACAAAAATAAAACTTACAAAGAAATTAATTCGTACACAGCCTGCTTAGTGAACCGATTGCCTCTCCAACCCTTTCTTTGCCTCCCTCGCTAGCAGAAGCGCCCTGTCCTACAGTACCTGTGCTGCGTCCTTCGTCGTCTGCCGTACAGCACATCACGTATGTATCATCCAACCTTTTTTTTTTTTTTGGCTTTCCCCTTCTCTTTCTTTTCTCTGCCCCCACCCACCCCGGACGGCGTCGACGCCGCCGTGTTTCTCCCCCTGTTTGCCGTGCTAGAGGGGACCTTTACGTCAGGGCTGCACTGCATCGACACCCGGCCGTCCGCCGCCAAAAACGTGTCCCCACCGGGCCGGGCTGGTCCCCTGGTCGCTGCTCCGTGTTCCGCACGGGGTCCGTACGGAGTACTCCGCTGGGTACTCCGTATGAGGAATTTTGGTAGCGCATGAAGGAGAAGAAGAGTGCCATGCTTATGTACTGCCTGCACCCTGGCACGCGCCCTATCCGATACGGCGCAAGCTACCTCAGCTAGCCAGATTGCTGCTTGCAGTGTCGCATCCCTCGAAATCCTCAAACATGCTGCAAAAGTGCGCGTACTAGCATATACAGGTGTGTTGTGTAGTGCGTAGCATGTGGCGATGGGTACTTGAAAATGCGTGATGCTCTGTATAGAAGAGGCGATGTCATTCCCTGTATCCTGTAAACCTTCTTTGTTCCCTGCTAATTGAGTATGTAGTCTTGTTTACTTTTCACTCTGCTTTTTCCGATTTGAACGTTTCGCGATCAGGGCCATCCAAGTTTGAAATATCATATCCATTTTGAGACTAGAGCACAAGGACGTGCCCTTCAAAATATCCCAATATTGCCTAGCGCCTAGCATCAATCCCAGCAGCAAATTGGTTGCTCCCTGTAGGTACCTTGCCTGATTCTGTACTGTAGTATTTGCTATAAGGTGCATTCCATGAATTCATCAAGGAGATGGACTGCTTGCTCTACATTGAAAATAGTGAAACATGCCTTTGATATTTCCGCTGCCTGTCGACTATAGGCACAATATCCCAGCCAGCTCTTTATCGGCAGTTGCTACGAATACGCCATACATACACGCTCATTCAAAGCCGCACATTTCGGCACAGTAGTCCTGCTGGCTGCCCAGCGGCCGCTGTCCCCTGCATAAAATCTCCTCTCTCCGCAGTGGCGGCAAATGCCCCAGCACCATCATCCACTCCTAACCTGCACTTGTCGCTGTTGCAGGCCCCTGGTTAAACTGCCGTAGCCTTAACCAACAAGCATTTTTCTCGCTGTCGCGGGCCCCACCCGCAACTCTGAGCACAATCCCTGCTTTGGCTCCCAAGGAAGTAGAGGCAGAAGTATACAGTACAACACAGTGCGAATTGCAGCGCTGCCAAAGATACTCGAGGCTCGCACATACCAGCAGGGACGGCTGTGCCCTCGACTCGTACTCTGCTGCACGCAGCCATTTTGCTCCCAGCACAGCGCATACTGTAAATACGGAGTACGTCTAGGCGGTACTTCGAGCAGGACAGTGCAGTACCCAAGGTAGCCAGCCAGCCAGAGCAAGAAAGAGCAAGGCAACTTGGACCTTCTTTCCTCCCAAATCCTCCACCCCCCCACCTGCCTTCCCACTCCCCTCCCCTGTCGTGCCTTCCTAGTCCCACAGATTGCATCTCCACCCCCCTTTCAGATCCACGCTGGCTGGCCTGTCTCTCTGTCGACATCATGGCTCCTGCTAGCTACACCCACTAAGCCGACATCCAGATGTTGCTGCCACTTGCGATACATGGCGGCCACTTGTATCATCTTTTTTGCCTGCCACTTTGCATTCGTCTTTTGCATCTTACTCGCAACGCATTTAATCTCCTCTTTTTTTCCCCTTGGCGCTGAATCGCCTCCATTCCATCCATCATCATTGCAATTGCTCCTTGTTTGAGCAAGATACCTGTTTGTACGCGTACGAGTCGAGTACTTTTCAACTTCGAGGTACGGTACCTGTCTGCAGTACTGTACAAACACCTGTCCCTGCTGTTCGTGTCTCGAAAATTGCCACAGAGCTGCTTTCAAACACAGCATCAGCCTTTTACTTGCTATACATAGAAGCGGCATTTCTCTTTTGCCTCCTCTTGTATTCCCCTCACCTTCATCACCTTCATCGCCTTCATCAGCGTCATCAACACCACCACCATCGCTTAGACAGTGGAAAAGCACAAATCACCTGGGGCCATACCCATACCTGGACATCTGACCCCATCTCCTCGATCAGAGACATTTAGCTGCCAGGGCAGCACAAACGCATTCGCAAAATCCCCATCTGCCCACTCCCAATCTCTTCCCCTGCCCGCTGGCAGTCTGCAAACTTGTTTTTGGCCTTCTCTTGGGCTTCTCCCCTCCAAGCAGTCGTCATCATCCCTATCAGTCCCAGCACCGTCTGCTGGCCGTTCTCCTCTCAGTCTTCTCCATACTCTCCACCGCGATTTGGCCATAGCACAGCTCCATAACGGAGTTTTGGTGGTTCCCTGTGGGTTCCTCCCAAATGCTCGTCACTTAATTCAACTAGCCTGCAGCCCCCCCGGCCGGTTCTTCTTCCTAGGGCCAAAAGCACTACCCTACTTCATCGCAGCAACCCTGTCGCCTCGGGCTTTACGAAAGGGACATTGGCCTGCCGATCACTTTGGCCCAGAGTCGTCACACCAGGCCAACCTGGGACCTCCTCTGGCATCCCGCTAAAACTGACGCACGTCAATTCACTGACCTGAGGACACACTTAAGACTTCGCTGATCCCACCTTGGTCCTCCCGACAAATCACTCCCAACTCCAGACGGGATCTTCTGTTATTTTGGACTGTGCTACCGACTTGGCAATCTTCTAGTCGGGATCCCGCATCTGATCAACAAACCTTCTTTTTGCTCTCCCACGCAAACGCACCACACGCACGCACATCACCCAGAGCTGTCTCTTGTCCTTGAGCCTTCTCCTGATCATCACTTACACAAAGAGAAAGAAGGAGGAAACTCACCACAATCTCGACAACGCAATCAATACATACCATCAGAATCACACACTACACATTACACAAACATCAACATATCGATCAATCCAACACCACTGCTCCTAGCAAATCTTCTCTACATACATCATGACCATGACGCTGGACGCACCCCAACAGCAGCGATTTGGGCCCGTTATGAACTTTGACTATCCTCCTCACGGCCAGCCACCGGCCTTTTCAAATCCGTGGTCCTCGTCACCTTCTGCCTCTCAGACCGCCGCAGTAGCAGGAAGCAGTCTCTACGTTGGCGGACCTGCGCCGCCTCCTCTCAGTCACAGTCTCGTGGCCAAACCTCACACCGCTCGCGCTCCCATCTCCAGCGGACCTCCTTTACCATCCTACGGCTCATTGCCGGTCGCCTCATCTGGAGCTGGTAAGTTTCTCATTTCTCTTATATAAATCTTAGGTCGTACATGTATACATGCAGCTGCTTACTCGTCTCATCATCAGATCTCCTCAGCATGAGCCGCCTTCAGACCTCTTCTGCTGCCTATGCAGACCCCACCTACGCCACGACAGCCTCTCCCGTCCACGGCCACTTTGCACCTCCTTCAGCTTCTGCATACGACACCATGGGCTATGCACCAGCCCATGTACGACCTGCATTCGGTGCTCTCGGCCACGAATCGGATGCCTCGCGCAGATTTTCTCAACAGTGAGCCACTCCTGCGTTTGCTACGTATGAAATTGCATGACTGACATTTACATCTTCAACAGCGTCCATGCTGATGACCGAAGAGGCTTTGCTGAAGCTCTTGATGCCAGCCACGGCATGCTTGCCATGAGCCAAGAGACGCCCAGAAACATCTATGGCCGCGACCGATCTTCTGTAGACTCATATGGCTTCCCGTCGACTCACTCGACCAGCTCCTCCGTCTCGTCGTCTGGCGGCTTCGGCTCCTACTATGGCGACTCCGTCTCTGACTACTCTACTGCCGGCTCAGATATCGAATCTGTTAGCTCGAGAACACTTCCTCGACCTCAGGGCATGATGTCCTCCTCAGTCCCTCCTGCGCCCCAATCCATGATGGGCCAATTCAGCTCCAAGGTCTCATCCAGCACACAGAAGAAGCACAAGTGCAAGGTCTGTGACAAGCGTTTCACACGACCAAGCTCTCTGCAGACTCACATGTACAGCCACACTGGCGAGAAGCGTAAGTAATTCAAAAGAACATCCTCTGCTATACGTTGGCTAATAAATTTAATCAGCATTTGCCTGCGAAGTTGAGGGCTGTGGCCGCCACTTCTCCGTTGTCTCAAACCTTCGACGCCACCGAAAAGTCCACAGAGGCGACGCCCGATCTGAGGCTGGTTCGGAAGACCACCACTCGGATTAAATCTGATTCTTTAACCCTCCAAAACCGGATCCATCGATTGATTCCGGCTGTATTATTAGAGCCTTTTATGACTGTGGCCTTTGTGAGGCCGAACCTTCAACAACCCTTTTCAACCACCACCTCCCGCACATTAACCATCTGTAGCAGCATAGAAGATGCATGAGATGTAGCTGCGGGAGCTTGGGAGTTGAAAATTCGACCATCATTTCTAAAGATTTAATTGGTACAATACTCAGACTACGACTTCATCTCACGACACCAAATTAGAGGATGCGGGCTCAAAAGAAGCCCGAGGTTAGGAAGGGAAATTCTTTTTTCTTTTTCTTTTGTTTATTCAAGAGATGGTACGGCTATGCGCATGAATTTTCGCTACTTGTCAGGGATACCAGTGTGTTGCATTGCGAGGCCACATCAAGAGGCCTCTTGGCTGATGTGATGCTCTCAACTATTTCCTTTTGAGTGTTTATTTTCCTTGTTCTTTTTCTTTTCCTTTTTGGGTTCTGTCATTTCCGGATTCATTTCATCAATTTTCTTTCTACATGGGTTGCTTGCTGGAATGGCGACTCTTTCTCTTTTTTTTTCTTGGGCTATGATCTCGGCTGGAACGATGGGATACACGTGTCTTTTCAGTCTGGCGTTTGGGCTGTAGGGCACTTTATCTCAAGGGGATTGTTTTTTTTCTCAGCATGGAATTTGTGTCAACATTCATCCTCGCCAGCCTTTCATTGTCGATTTCAGATGGAAGCAACTTGAGGCTTGATATCGGCACAAGTGGGACGGATGGAAAAGATGGCAACCGAGCGGCTTTTTCTCTGCTGTTGTTTAGTATTGTATAAATAGGCCCTATCTCACGGTGACGATATACCCATTCGATAGCATTGTGAGTCTATTGTTGAATACACAAAATTCATTATCATCCAAGTTCTCCTATTCTGTCCCCCTTGATTGTGAGCTATTATCTTTGAAGCTATTGAGCAGGTAGGTTTATCGACAGAACGCAATGGTGCATGGTCCCTGCCGATCACTGGGCCAGCTGCTTTCACGACTCATGGTACAGTAAGAGCTGCTAAGAGTACCTAGTTAAGGAGAGGTGGAAACTGGCAAGACAGCAACTGGGGTTTCTTACGGCGACGATCACGGCGAGGATGTCCCAAACAGGCGGGTGAGGTTTGGCGGGAGCGCCGAATCGTATGCAATCACGGGCTTCTGTTGCGATTTCGAGTTGACAGCGGACGGGATCGACACACAGCACGCGGGAGTAGCATTCGTCTCTGGGGATCCCCCAGCTGCCTAGCTTCGCGCTTACATGTAAGCTCTCTTTCTCTTTCACATTCCATCTCTGTTTATAGCATGTTTACAGGCTGGAGCTGAAGCTACGCTACGCCATCCAAGGGGAAGGGAAAAGTGGAAAAAGGAGACCATGCATACGCGACATGTAGGTTGGATGGAGCATGGGATGGCGCTGGACTGATTTGGTATTTCCTCTCCTTTCCTCCTTTCCTCCCGCTTTTCCCATTTATCAATCAATTTAATGACTGGTTGTCGTGGAGATGATACAGGGGATGCCAGCTGAGGCATGATAACACTGCTATTGGTACAAGACTTGTGTTGGCTATATGAAATGGGAATTTACTCGAGCATACGATGACTTCTCGGATGCATTGGAGAGAGCACGACATATTCACAGGACGATCATTTCCTCAACTTGGAATAGAACGCGCGTTTCAGAGCCGAATATCATTGCTGGTTATGGGATAGGAGGGATCCAAGCAAATGTTGTCAAGACCGGACAAGCTTTGTGGGGTTTGCGAAGGTTGCGACTTGGCTACATGCCGCCAAGCAATGAATTTGGAGAATCGGTGTACATGCAAGGGTGGTGGTATTTGGAACGGTTTGTGTGGATGGGATATTTTGAACAAAAAAAGAAATGGGTTGCATGGGTTATCTGGCGGCTGAAGCGAAGCGAGGGTGGCGGATTTGTCTTCCGGAAGCCCGTTGATCGCTTCATTTTTGATATAGAGGAACTTTGGGAGAGGTGGGTATAGTGATTTTTTTTTTTCTGCCGTGTATATGAAAAAGAAGGTGTGGTGATATCGACATTCTGCAGTTGGACGGTGCCACGAGGACGGACTGCTTTCTTTTTTTTTTTGGATCAACGTGACGACGAAGAGGAGGGAGGAGGAAGAGGGGAAAGAAAAGAAGGGACCACATTTGTGAAGGATCGACAATGAGCTTTACTCTCTTTGATGCAACGGCAGATGCTGCCTGTTTCCAAATGCATACGCGGATTATCGAGATGGGCTCTTTGAGGCTATGATGTCTTTTATGTATATCTCCCGTTCTCCGGTCTGGGGGAGGGAAATCTCCCTTTTTTGGGTTGGTGATGTGCAGAGGAGAAGACCAGAATTGGATTTAGGCAGTGCTTTTGCCTTTGAGGGCTAATCTAGCCAGGCCTATTACTGAACCCAAGCGTATATCGAGATCACAGAGAGGGCTTTAGCTTTTGCTCAGCCGCGGTAGGCACAGCACGCACACACATTTGGGGCCATATGATGGATGATGCTATTTACGGTGAAGGTGGGAGGAGCCCAACTGTAAGCCAAACATGTATGATGACAGCGGGCATGAGGTGCTGCGGTGAGAGAGGAGTTTGCTGCGTTTACAAACAAACTTGATGTTTTTCTGAGGATGGCGATCGCATCCCCGTCTATTTTCTATTTATTTCAGGCTTTTTTGGTTTCGTTACGACGCTATGATGCGCTGTTACAGATATTGCGGTTTTGGGCATGTGCCGCCGAAGGCTGCTCTTCCACGATGATGTGAGGTTGGCTGCTTTCAGCCTCGGCCTTGGTCATTCTGGGTATAGGTGCCGCAACGTATCTTTTTTTTTTTTGTCTAACTAAAGTTCCAAACGTTATCAGGAAGAAGATTGGAAAACGAAACAATGATGCCGTCACCGTTTTGAAAATCCGGTTACTGCCCGTTTTTAAACAAGCCACCACGACAGTGGCGTTTGACATCTTTTTCTAAGGGTAGGGTAATTCGCACTTACTTTATTTTGAGGTGGCGCGAGATGGCTTTCCCGCCTTAAGATGGGCTTTGGCGGGAATGGCAAAAACGGAACGTTCTTTATAATCGGCAAATGGTTCTTTTTTTTGTCTCTCTTATAGTGCACAAGTCACCATGGGGAAAGAATTGTATAGGGCTATATTATACATGTGATGCAATTTTTATTTTACTTATACTCATTTTTTTTTGTGGGTTGTGGTTTGCAGTGATTGTTACAGCGTAGTATATTCTGGCACACATCGGCGCGCAGACTTGCCATCCGCACACTGCACCAATCTAATGTGAGAAACACCCCAAGAGCTACAGCCATACGGATGAATGCTATCAAAGAAAGAGAACCAAAAGAAAGCAGGCTACATACTGCTATAAGGTGTGCCAAGCACTGCGCTGCACTGGAAGCAAAAAAAGTATACAGTGCTTCTCCAAAAAGGGAGCCCAGGTGATGGTGTGGGCTACAACCTTGGAGAGCCAGCAAGGAAAAGCGAACAGGGATCGGGGGCGTGTGATTAAAACAAGCTTTGCCCGCGTTTACATCCCGTCAACAACTGCTACAGTATTCCGTGTACCAGGCCAAAATAGGGGGCTGTTTTGGAGGTTTCTTGCACCCTGGCTGCGAAGTGACGTCTGGTGATGCCGAATGATGGGAAAACTTTCCTGGCCACGTATCTTTTTTAATCTTATCATCTTCTGAGAGCAAGCGAAACAGCCTTTTTTTCATCGGGGTTTCTTATACCGAAATGGTGGAGCGAGAAGAAGCTACCTAAGAAAAGCCGCTAAGCATTGTGGCTGGCCACCAAAATCGAGGCTACCACAAAGTCCTACTCGTACGGATATCATACGAGAAAGTACTCACATGGTCACGAACATCTCATCTGGGGAAATTTCATGACGAAGGGCTCGTACTCGAGATTACTACCTTCTATAAACTACTAGAGATGTTCGGCAGTGGCGCTCTCAGCTGTCACGGCTTGCTACCCTTTCATCTTTCGCTCTACGTGAAGGAGGAACGTCGTGCTGAGGAATACGATTGAAAATTCTCCGCTGTATGCCCCGAGAGGAAGGCGGACTCTTTGTTGCGTAACCAGCTGTGACGAAATGAATGTCACTGGAGGAGACAGAGAATGGGCAGCGGCAAGGGTACCATTACACAAGTAAACAAGTAGCATTGGTGCTCCAATCTACAGAGTAACCACCGCCAATACACCCCTGTCACACGGCTGAGAAGATCAATGGATACGAGACCCTTTGAAACAAAACGTCCCAGAGAATCAAGCATCTAACGGAGCGTGGGCCTAAAAAGCTTCTTTTCGTTGCCCTCCCGCTCTGACCAGGACAGAGAGGGAACGAAGATTTGGTGACCAGATATGACTACCTTCCTCTCCTGGCCGGTTCGCGATGCCCGTACACCATAGTGCTGATAGTGATCATGTCGATTAATACTCAGGTAGGGAGGTACCATAAGTAAGCATGAAAAGACGAGATGTATGAGTAAGTGCTAGCATCAAGTCTCTCCATCTTTTTTTCTTTCCCTTTAGTGGATGAAGGGCACTTACACCGACAATTTTCGCAATGTTTTAGCGCCACCTTTTTTTTCTGTTTTTCCACCTTTCCCTGTCCAACAAACATATTCATTACTTTAAAGCCGTGCTACCGCGAAAGGGGAAGTGGGAATTTAAAAAAAAATCCAAAAAAATCGGGGGAAGCGAATCAGGGGATAACTGGGGAGGGGTCCAAAGCGGTTTTTTTTTTCTTTCCCATCATGTTCAGGGGATGAGCATAATAAGATGCATCGGATCGCATCGGATCGTCGTTATCCATCTTGGTTAATGCGGTTCTTTTGCTGTCTGGTTTGCTGCTGGCGGCCTGTTTGCGGTTAGTAGTGCTAAGAGGGGGGAGGGGGTGGAAAGAAGAGAAACGTGAAAATAAACAAGAACTGGTAACGAAAAAGAGTTGGTAAAGAATTCATGCCGAGGCACGGTGGGACCGTTTCTTGATATCGTGGACCAGCAAGCCCGTTTTTTACACTACAGTAGCACCAACCGGGCTATATGGATGCTAATGTAATTTTCCGTCTTGAGGGCTATTCTGCCCAAAGGCTTCAAAACAAAGTATAGCGTATATACGTGGAAACTTCCCCACAAATAACGGGACGGTGCAAAGAAATAAGGAGCAGGCAAACAAAACGGCTCGTTAAAAATTCAAAATACAAAACCGGATTTCAGCCAGTAAACTTGCATCTCGAGCATCTCTCACTTTTTACCGTCACTTGCTAGCAGCAAAACAGGGACAGCAGAGCAGCCAAACACAGAAGGTGCGCCTTGTGGTGCTCTTTCCCTGCTGAAAGGCTGTTGATGGAGCAATTGACGTCAGCGGCTGCGGCACAAGGGTCTTGTGCATGCGGCGCTAAAGGAGGCCCACATAGTATGGATCCCGAAACGTCATTCTATGGCGCCGTCATTGGGCGAACTTGTTCATTGCAGGATTGCGCTGGGCTGGGGGACGCATCTCGCTGCGGGGCCCGGCTTCTTGAGTGTTTTGGGCTCTATGAGAGAGTGACCAAATAATCACAGCTACAAAGGACGCTTCATTGCTACAATTTTGATGCGTTGGGGTGTGTAGCGGCATGGCACGGTGCTGCAAATCTGCGAGATGCATGAATCTACAGATGCCATGCCGCCCCATCTCAGCTCTCGGAACGCCCATTCTTTTTTTTTTTTTTTGTTGCCTTTTAAGATGCTAGCTTCCCCTTTATGCATTTCAGATCTACCTGTCTTATGCGCTGGCCGATGCGGCTGCGAAGTAGGGATATTACAAAAATTAAACCCGTATATTAAATATATGACAGCGCATATGCACTGTATGCGCGCACTGTCCAGTAGCAGATTCCCGAAAATGTGCTAACAAAGTACCGCAAGTACCTGTGGGGCAGGCGCACAGTGCAGCCCTGGAGCGGCAGCGAGCGAGGTACAAAGCTGGAGTAGAAGGCGGTACTTCCATTTTTGCGTGCGAGCGCCGTACAGTGGACGGAGAGAGAGTCTCCACCAGAGCTCCAGCGCAGGCAGAAAGGCACTGGCATGCGCTGTATTTTTTTCCAGTCCCTTTCTCCAGTGCCACAGCGCCGCTAGCAAGCCCGGCTCAGTTCCCCCTAGCGGAGGCGTCAAGCTGGCGAAACCTGAAAGCCACGATATGGTACTCGCAGCCAATTGGTAACGATACCAGACCTCTCGCGACGAACTTTTTAGCTCAACGGCGCCTCTCCCATGTGTCAGGGCGTTGCCACTTACGCGTCAAGTTCTTGGCAGTTTCGAACTTGAAGAGCCAATGGACGTTTACGGTTCGTACAGTACTTGCTGCTTGGAGGCGGGTAGGAGCCACGCTCTCAGTGGCTTTTCCAGCCATTTCGCTTCGTTCCTTGTTCTGTAAGTCCCCGATATCCAATCAAGCCACCCAATGATTCTGTGGCGCCGTTTCGAAGGTTTCGAAAACGGGCTCGAAGGAAAAAGAGGATATTTCAATGGATTTTTTTTTTTCTTTCTCTGGATAATTTCCCGTTTGATATTATGACGGTGGGTTGTGAGTATACAGGAAAAAAAAAGGTTCTCTTCTTCTCTCGGCTGAATTTCCCGTTCCCCTTGCCACCACCTTCATTTGCCGTTTCATGATGAGAGAGATGGAAACGGCGAGCGGGCTTTGGTATAGACATGCGCGCACTGTATCGGACAGTATCTGATATTCTCTGGGATACAGTACACTGTTCCATAGAATATTCCAAAACAATGGAATATTTTTTTTTTAAATTTTTTTTTTCTGAATTAATTATATTCTTTTTGGAAAATACCAAGTCTCTAGTGATTATTCGTTTGCGTGGCTGTTCACACTTTTCCATGGCGGCTAAAAATAAATCTGTAACACACCAAAGCATGGGGGCTATTTGCCTATCCATTTTGCTACTTTCGCACCACTCGTGCCATCTGTAACCACGAATTGCATAGCTGTGCTTGGTCAATTGTCTTGTTAGATTGCTCTAATCAAATCCCCCGGCAATACTGTTGGTTGTGTAGTATTAATGTCGCTGCCTTTACTTTTACAGCGTCTTGGTCAAAGGCATGAGGCGTGTGTAGTACGCTTATCTTGTCAGCCTTGCTCTCTCCCCTTTTTGTTAATATTCTTGCGACAAGAATAACCTGATTTTCCACAACCATCATCCGAGCCACTCTTACCGACAGAGTCAGAGGTCTGTATCACAAACATCTTTGCGTCTCGTATCAGAAAAAGTGGGCGTCACAACCTTCCGCTATTAGCACCACTTCTTGTCACATTCTCAAAATGCATCCATTATCTATACACACACTTCTCTCGTGCAGATATCTACTGTATCTCCCATCAAGTCTCATTTTCTTACTAAGAATCGAAATTTTAAAATTCCCCTTCCACCTTGTAAGCGGAATGTAGACTACCCCATATTAATCAATCAGGTCCCTCTCCATGATCCCTGTTAGATTTTTGCGCTTGGACGCTCTTTTTCTTCCAAAACTGCTTCGCCCCTTTCGGTAGGTCCGGGGCATCTGTATCCAGGAACCAAATTGGAAGATACAGGTACAGAACAAGGTTCTCCCCTGGCTAGAGCTAAAGAAATAAGGTGTCCCTGTTTGATGACGGCCGGAGATA
The DNA here is from genome assembly GCA_038502285.1 of Trichoderma sp. 2475. Classification (NCBI taxonomy): domain Eukaryota; kingdom Fungi; phylum Ascomycota; class Sordariomycetes; order Hypocreales; family Hypocreaceae; genus Trichoderma; species Trichoderma sp. 2475. The sequence goes on from JARPVV010000016.1 coordinate 255,293, forward strand.
TTTCCACTGGCGGCCGACGAGCGGCTTCTAATCTATACACTATTCTGCTGACAACGTTGGATCCCACCGATACTTTTCCTTTTGCTGTTTACCTCTTCTTATCCTTTCGAGATGCTGAACTTGCATTGAAGCAACATCCCTCTCCCAGCTAAAAAAAAAGAACACGGGTGGGAAAAAATAGAAGACTGAGGTGACCCGCTAGCATAAGCTCTTTAGAAATGGAGTAATCATATATTTCCGTCCAGATGAACTGGTGTCTCTTTTGAAATTACCATCCGTTTTTGGCTACTTGATTAGTCTACGTACTCCTCTCCAGTCTCTTATACTATGTAGTATTCTTTACTTGCGTTGGAACCAGAAATTTAGCTGCCCCCTAACGTAACGTCGTCTCAGGTGATATACAGGAAATGAAAATACTTGGACCCAGTGGCAGTGAAACCACGTTGAGAGGTCAAGTGATGAGTAAAGAAATTACTTGGAGAGCATACGGTGGTGGTTCTTGTACCGTAGTTATTGCCATAGGCGAACATGATGATGCTCGAAGTCTCTTCAAATAGCCCCATTACACCTCATGTGTCCCATCTCAGCCATTGTAAAGCTTCCAAGTAATTTGCCGTTTGAGAGATGCAAGCAGATAAGGTAGAATCAATAATCCACTGCACTTTTATCAACAGCTCGGAGACGTAGGGGCTGCCCTTGACCCTGCGCTGGCCAGATAATGTAGTCTGGATATACTCATCGCGCGTAGGCTGGAAGAGCAAATACTCTAAAGAAACGAGTTTAAAAGTAGCTACTCTGATGCTACTGATGCTACTGATGCTACTGATGCTACTAATGCTACTGATGCTACTGATGCTACTGATGCTACTGATGCTACTGATGCTACTGATGCTACTGATGCTACTGATGCTACTGATGCTACTGATGTAGGAATAGCTGGTACTGTGTTGATATGTCCATGTAAATTTGTTAGAACAGATAATAAGATCGAGACTACTTGATCATAAACATCTGAGAACTCGCATGCATACTGCTTCTGGGCTCTTTGAGATTGCTAAGATATTTGATATCTAACATCCCGCTATCACTCCATGCACATGGATTGATTTTCCGTATATTCTCATAACTTCGATCAATATACGCTTCCAAAGACTGCAATAAAAGCCCCTGAAATCGCGCTTCGTAACACCTAGGTAGAAAGAACACCGGAAGTGCATGTCACGATTCTACAGACCAAATCTCATCACGAACTCAAAGATTCATTTCAAACATCTGACAAACATTGTCTTCTCAACACCTCTCGCGAGACGCAATACTATATAAGAATTCTATTCATCATCAGCCATATCATCTTCGCCCACATTAGGCAACTCCTATTCTATCCCTCCCAAGAAAACCCCTCACAGACGGTCATCTTCCACCATCTCCGATTTCGCGATAACTACCCATCTCATCTCCTGACTCGGTGAAATAAAAAAGAAAGAAAAAGATCCATTGACTTTCCTCGTAGCTCCATTCCAAAATAAAAGGGAAAAAAGGCAAGATGACACAAATATCGAACTATGACAGTCTTTGTGTCGGAGGCTGTCTGAAATTTATTATACATGGAATAAAATTTGTAAGTAAAAAGAAAGTCAAGAGATATAATAACGTGGAATGAATCCGGGAAATAAGGTTGGACGCAAGAAGCGTCTATGAGGGGAAAAGCGAAAAAAAAGTAGACAGGTCAATAAACATTAACCAGTAGTCATAATGTCGTAAGTGTGAAAACGAAAGTTTTGAAAAGATGCAACAGATTAAGGAAGGTCTTTTGCGGGAGGTAGACGCGGGCGATCAATCGGTATTTCCGTATGCGTATACCTCGTATTATAAGAGCCATGATGATGATGGCAGCCCGCTGAGTGGCCCTCTCTCGTATCGTCTTTTTGAAAACTCTTTCTTTATAAGTCTTTTTTGACGTAATCTTAGTCCTATCCAAACGCCAGACGCTGAATCAGAAATGTATGCTAAAAATTAATTCGCTTCTGAGCAATCTTTGCCTCATACGTGCGGGGCCTCGCCAGGTCGGCTTCTCTCAAGCTGCTCCAGCAGTTCACGCGGAGGCACCCGTTGAATGCCGCTACCACGATCATACATGGAGGTTGGTGCTGGCGTATATCCTTCGCGCTTCTTGCGTATCCGATCGAGAATGATTCCTGAAGCGACGAGGATAAGAATGAGTGCCAGTGCAATGGCAAGACCGATGAGAACGACGAAAACAAGTGCCAGGTGTTTTTCTGTTGAGCAACGTGTTAGCAAAAGATATCGAATTTTACATCGTGGCATGTTAGCGTGACAATAGAAGAGAGAAGGAACATACTGCTATGTGTAAAGAAGTTATCTTTTTGCGAAAATATCCTGGCAATACTTCCAGCTCCAGTATCGGTGCTGGTCAGAGCAAAAGGGAGGTAGTCGGTGCCGTTGTAGATGACGGCCGAAGCCATTCCGACATTGGCAAAGGGCATAGAACCAGTGAGCATCAGTACTTGCTGGTCGTCGAGAAGATTCGACGAGGCATGAGCTTTGGTGACCGTAAAAACCTGGAGACTCTGAATAGTGCTGCCCTGAGGAGGTGGCACATCAGGGCTCTGCCATTGTTTACCGTCGTATTTCATAATAAAGGCAGATCCATTCGGTGAGTTGCCCGAGACCCAGATTTGACTATTGTCGTTTGAGCCGGCCGTAATAGCGTTGACAGGGCCGGGGATCTGAGTAGCACCTGCAAAGTCCGTCCAAGTCTGTTTATCGGCGTCGTATAGGGCAAGGAATCTGGAGTCGCTACCGTTGGTACGGAGATCACCGCCAGCAATCAATTGAGTCTTGCTGTACCACAGGAAGCTGGTAACTCGCCCAGCTAAAGTGGTGCCTGGCCTGGACCACTGAGCAGTGTTGGTATCATACGTACAAACACCAGGACAGTCCAACGCGCCCGCTTTCTGGAACGAACCGCCAGCATAGACATTTGCAGTATCTGGTTGAACAGTGACGACGGAGACTGTGTTATTTCCACCTTGTAGTGACGCAGGCTGCTGCTTGGAGAAGGACTTGGATTCAATATCGTAAGCGATGAGTCCACCAACACTGCTGCCATCAACCTTGCCAGTGACGTTGCCGCCAGCGTAAAGGACGCTTCCAAGGAGAGTAACGGAGGTGAAGACCGATTCGGAGGATATTCCGGATCCGAGCCCACTAATGGTGCCATTGTTTGAGCCATCGATGAGTACTAGGTTATTAATGGTAGTGCCGTTGGGAGATCGGGCTGAGAAGTGTCCTCCAAGCACTGTGATATTGCTGGTGTTTCCGGTATAAAATGTGCCTGTAAGAACGCCTGACGTGGGCTCGGGGGAGAGATCACGTCGTCGCTTGTTGCTCGATGACTGCACGTTGGGCTGAATGTTGACTGGGAAGTGGCCAACGCCTTTATCAGACAAAGTGACAGCGCCATTTGCTCCCAGCTGTGAAGACTCCATGGAGCCTGCAAAGAGGGAGTTGCCGGTGGTAAGATTCAGTTGAGAGGCCGTGAGCATGCCGCCAAAGTCGGGATTTTCGCCTTGTAGATTCTGTAGCCAGTTCCCTTCCGATAGCATCCAAACCGCAAAGCCGTCAACAGACGACGCCTCGAAATTGCCAAAAGCTTCACACTCAGTGAAAGAACCCGTCAGGGCAATTGCGTTTTCGGTAACGCTGCTGATATTAACTTGGAATGCCACAACCTGCTCGACTCTGCCGTTCACACCTGCGCCCAATGGGTTCCAAGCCTGACTCTTGGTGTCATACACGGCGACGTGGTTCAGACCGCTTTTGCCCTTGGTTCGCAAGTTTGTAAAGTCTCCTCCCACAAATAACTGAGTGTCCTGGAGGTACATGTCCAGCACTTGGCCATTGAGACCTCCATTGATGTCCATAATTTTGCCGCTGGTATCGATGGCGACGAAATTCTGGTGCGCATCCGAAGTGAAATTGCCACCGATAAAGGTCACATTTCCCGATGTTGCTAGGGAGTTGACGCCAGTATTCTGATCGAAGCTTGCGCCAAGTTGGTTGACTGGCGATTCGTCCAAGATGTCTGCACTAATTTTTGTCTGGCTCGGGTCGAAATCAAATAGACCGTTGAGGTTCCCAGTCGAGTTAAGAAGGGTGAACCCAACCTTTTGAGCTACAAAGGTCATTTCGCTCAAATCCTGTCCGTCGAGAGGGGTAATTGTGACCTTTGGCTTGAATGTATCCGAGGTCTTTTCAATGTAACCGAAATAGATTTGGTCATATTTATCAAAGTCGTTGGTTTGGAAGATTGAAGTAGTGAAATCTGACTTGATAGTGCCAGTCGACATAAGGCCGGTAATGTTGACGCGACCTCTAGTCTGGCACGAGTTATCTGCTATGCAGCCAGGAGTATACATGTTGACGGAGTAGTTGCCAGATTCGATAATGTTGGGCACGAAAACAACGGATGCGGATTTCGAGGTGATGGGGCTTGAAAGCTGTGCTGTTAGATACTTTGAATCGCTCTGTAGAGAAGCTGACTGTTTGAAAGGCCCCGTGGCGGTGGCGCTGGAAGGGAAAGTGGTGTTGCATGACGGCTGGTTGAAAGAGTTGACGGCAAAGGAGAAGATGTCATCTTCAAACAATTGAACGCTGTTAAGACCGGCTCCTTTTCCGTACCAGGCTGAAATGTCAATCTGGAAAGAGTCCATGCCAATTCTATTGACAAAGTGGAAATCTTGGAATTTAACTTTTGGATCGTTGCTCAGCGGGCACTCGCTTGTACAGCTGGAGTTCTTTCCAGTCGCAGGATCAATGTAGGTAAAGTTCATGATGCCGTTGAGCGGTAAAGCGACGAAACGAAATGTTTTCGTGCCCCGTCCATCTTGATGCGTATTCCAAAGCCGCAGCTTTGTGGGTTCAAATCCAAAGTCGAAAGTCGCCTGCCATGTGCCAGGAGTGTCGTCCTGCAGCAACCAAGTCTTACCGGAGCCGTCAGACCCATCAGAACAGACAACGCTCTTGGGGTCATCAAACCCGTTGGTGGTTGCGGTATTCTCAGCCGAGATATTTGCCGTGGACAGATTGATAGCCTGACCGTCAAGCTTATTTGGTGCAGTCACGTTGCCTAGACCAGTAAAGCTCCCGCCGAAGATAATATGGTCATTGCCTGCCTTTGCGATGGAGCTCACAGGGGCATTGAAGCCGGCAAAGGGAAGATTCGTCCAGCCACCATCCACTTTCCACGCAATGGCATTTGTCGAGTTACCCCCTTTCAGATTTCCACCGATATACACAATTCCCTTGGAATCGTCGCACAATAGAGCATTGACTTCGCCTTCCAGTCCCGTGAGTGGAGTAAAAGTCGTTGTGTTTGCATTGTAGATGGCAATGGCCGTTGACTTGATGCCGTCCATGCTCGTAAAATTTCCACCTAGCATCACGCCCTCGGCGCCATCTTTGAGCGTTAGTGAGCACATGGCCAGAATAGACGCGTCGGTTGCGGCAATGGGAGCAAGGACGCCATTCGGCAATTGTGTGAGCAGGTATTCGCTGCCATTTGTGCTCAAGGGTTGTGCGATCTGCTCCTGGAACTGATAGAGTGAGATGCCGTTGAAGTCTCCGGCAATGCCTATGCTGCCCAGCTGTGAGAAATCGAGGTCCGCGGCCGGAGCTGCAGTAATATTAAATGCGGATGTGACTGAGGGGGCAAAAATTGCCAGAGTCGCAACGGCCGAATTGATCAGCCGAGGGCGTCGCGCCGGCCGGCGTCGTTGTGAAGATAATCGCATGGTGAGGGATCGCGCCGCGCTAGGGGGAGAAGTCGAGTCGATAAAAGGACAAAGGAGAGGCGGAGAGACGCAGATTCCGAGCGACAGACGGCGCGAACGATGATCGAGACGTCGATTTCGATGGAAGGCGAATGAGCATCTGGGGTGCAGAGAGACGGGAGTGGATTGAGGCTATCGCATCACGACTTTTTCGGTGTTTTCGATGCTCGATGATCGCGGAATGAAGTAATCGATCGCGAAAGATCGACGAGGCTGACGACGGATTATGCTATTTGGAAAAAAAATTCGGGTATCGCAGGAAAGAAACGAGCGCAACAATTAATTTCAAGCCGAATCAGCAGGGCCGGGTATCCTGTATAGTAAAATGCTGTAGCGGTATCTCGTCGCCGGCGATGAGTGATGATGGACTGAGTTTTCGATGGAGCAGAGGCAAAAGTGGCTGGTTGGGCAGAAGCATGAAAAGCACCAAGAATGCGGGAAATTGCTGGCCGCCGCTGCGATGGAGCAGCTGCGAAGGGGGGCTTAGCCTTATAAGGTTAGTGGCCTTGGGCGCCGACAGCGTGGTGGCTCCAGGGCAGTTTTTAGCCTTCAGGTGCTATAAACCGGCGCCAGGAACGGTTCCTGCTTCCTGGACTCGAGGCTGCGCAGTGACTCTCTGCGATCCCACAGTAACTGCGGCGAAAAAGAAAAGCAAAGAAAGAGTGACAAAAATTCCAGTGTTGGGCGGTGTGGTGGACCGGAAGCCAAGCGAGATTGTGCTCGACGAGACGGTGCTGAGCACGGCGTGAGCGAGGCTGAGTCCGCTGAGCTGGCCGCGTGTGCGAGTGCGGCCGTTGAAAGCTTCGAGTACAAGTGAGACCACGGCAAGGTACGGCGTGGTGCAACAGTCCGAATCGTCGCTGGCGAATGAGATGCCGCGGCCAATCGGCGCTCTCTTTGGGGCGGTGCGTCGTGCAGAGTATCACAGAAGTCGAGCGCTTCGTGATTGACGAAGCGAATGCAAGGTACAAGGTGCTACTGTAGGTATCGTGAGATGAAAATGTGGGTATACGAAGTATTACAGGGGGGATCAAGAAGGGAATGGCAGAAGCTGTATGTGCGAGCTTCGAAGTAAGCAACAAACAATCAAAAAGATGGACGGTTCCCCTCAGCTTCACATATGACAGCTCTTTTGTGCTGTTTCCTCTCGGGAAAGAAAGAGAGAGAGAGAAGATCAAAGAGAGAAGATACCCCTGGCGGCATTTGTGATTGCGAGATGCATCGGAGCACGGCTCTGTCTACGGCTCGCCGTGCCGCCCTGCGTTCCTATTCGCGGGATGCTTCCTTCATATCATGCCAGGGGCACAAAGCGTCGGTCCACTCTTGCTTCGGCCCAGGAACCCCCAAAAAGACGAAACAACAGCTTACCAATGGGGAATGATGTGAAGCTTTGTTTTATATACGGGCTCAGCTGCTAAGCTGTTGAAACGAACTATAACAACAGAGAATTTGGCAGATAAACTATTATTAGTTTTGAGCTGAAACGGTTGCAGGAAAAGTGAGGAAGTTTCCTGGGGACGAGTATTGGATTAAGAGGCGGAAGACAGCCGAAAATAGTCGCAGCACCAACATCCGGAGCGCTCGTTGAGATCACCAGATGCCTCTGGTGGAAAATGCTACTATTAAAAGGTGCACAGCTGTCAATGTCATCACGCCCGCCTTCGCTACTGCGTCCCTGCTGTTGGTTGGCCAAAGCTCAGAAGCTATGGCTACCTCCGTCGCGTGCTCATGTCACCGTTGGCTGTCCATATCTTGACTCTTCTGTTTGCTGTTACAAAGACAAGTCTGTGGCTGCTACAGTAACAGCAAGCCGTTCATCATACCATGCGATGACAGCTCGGGTCCGTTTATGCTCCCGCCAACCGGCGAATCCCTCGACCGAGTCTCCCCTCGACGCTCCGTGGATAGTTTCGGTGCTGTCTCACATCGTCCTGGCTAATTGCCTACGTAGAGGTTGCTCAACTTTCATTCCAGTCCCGGCGATTTGCATACATATGATATGTGTATCGTGTGAAAACATCGAGGTAATGGGAAGTTCAAACATGGGGTTGGCTAAAGACACGAAACACCCGTCGCCGCAGACTCAATCTATAGATAGACAGCCCCAAAACAAACAAATGTGTGCTATGACAACCAGTGAGACCTCTAGTCATTTTCTGCGGAGTGCAAAGTACTTACCATTGCAATGGCCTACCTTACTCTTTGCCTTGCTGCGATGCCCACTTTGTCTTGTACTCCCTCGGGCTCTCATAGGCCTTTGGATCCCCCGCCCACATTCCCTTGCGTTTTTTCTTTGCCTTTGCCTCTGCCCTCTCGTATCGTTCTTTTAGCCCCCCAAACTCGCCGCCGCTCTTGGCTTCATATACGGTGGCCAGTCCACTCTTGATCATCTCGAGTCCGACATTCCTGCGGAAGAGAAACCTGCGGACATAGACAGTAGCAACGATCCGCTCGTATTGGTCCGTCTTGTAGATGTATGCGCGCACATTTCGGTGCAAGATGTAGCGTCGGAGCCACTGCAGGGCCTCATCTGAGTAGGGTTGTGCTGGCTTTCCAAAGTGCGCTCCCTCTGGTGCATCAACCGCAGCAATGCGGATCGGAATCTAGAAGCAGATACGCCTTTATATTAGCAAGTCTAGTATTTTTAGTGGGAAGAGGGAAAGAGGAAGTCTCCTTACAGTCCGTCCCTTCAGCTCCTTTCTTGACTCGGGGACCTTTCTAAGCCATCCCCAGCCCACAGCCTTCCCGCCCGGCGTGTGGAAGAGATGAAAGTTGTCGCCATCACCAACACTCGTCACCTTGCCGTACAAGCTGCGATTGCGAAAGAAGTTTGGTCGTACATAAGCTGCTCCTGGAATTCGTCGCAAGTAATTCGCATATAGCTGCAGCGCGGCAAGGCCTACCAGAGAAAATCCAACCATGGGTGCCCATGCTTTGGCGGCTTCCAGAGGCCCAACCTCGCTACTCCTCAAGGTATCTGGCCAGGAAACAGGCCTCTTCTTGGGCTGATCCTCATCATCTGTGCCTTTTTTGGGTGCCGAGGCTCCAAATGGCCATACCATTGTATTTGCGACCCGTAGGTCGACTCGGCCTTGAGAGTGTTTGGTTTAGGGTCCAAGTTTGGAAGCCGAGCTGGTAGCTTGGTAAAATCGGTTTATAGCGGCATGTTCGCTACCACTGCAGCGCCGCAGACTACGCTCTGCACAGTGACATTTTGACTGCCTGCGAATCAAGTGCATAACTCCAGACTCAATTGATGCTGCAGTGTTGGTAAATTTATGCATGGGGATGAACAGAATGAGAAATATTTATTTGTTTATTGTAAAAATCAGAGTTATGGACTACATGGCTCCTATCATAAATTCATTGCCAACAATTATGAACCTCGCCACTCGCTGCCTCATCCACCCCAGAGGCCGCATCCGCTCAACAGATGATGCCCAATTCTAATTTGGCTAGATAGGGAGAAATAAAATCTACAGATTGCGAGAATTTCTTCAGCTGCTTTGCACCTTGAATGTCCTGCCGCTAGCCGTCTTTCTCTCTCGTTCCTCGTTGTCAGGACGCGCACGACGCAGCACTTTATAAACGTTAGCAAATACTTCGTCCCTATTGTGACATTGACATGGTGTATCAAACTCACCTTGCAGGAAATCTGCGGTTCGCTTTCTCATTCGAGAGTGAATGTATGCCTTGGAAGCTTTGATGTGGTAGTGGAAGTTGTCTCGGAATGTCTGAATGTGGGAGATGACGGCGGCCATTCGCTGGGGAGTCAGGTGTCTGGGGAAAAGAACTGTGCTGAAGTTAGCACAGCGAATCTAATCGAATCCACGACGTTCTTACCGAAAGTTACGTATCCGATTTCTCCGGAGCCGGTGTCTCGGACTCCAGGAACGCCCTGCAGCTCCAGTGGGGGGTCGTTTCTGAACAGCACCTGGGGAGCATTCTGAATGGCTCGTCGTCGAGCATCGACAAACTCCTGAATAAAGACCTTTCCGTACACTCTATCGGTCTCTTCTCGGAAGATGGTGCTGAAGATGACGGTGACACGATCGTGGCTGGCCTTTACATAAATGGCCTCCTCCTCTCGATAGTGGATGGCTTTGACCTCTCCTCCCTCCATCACGCCCTTGGGTGCATCCTCTGAGCTAAATTTGGATGCCTCCTCTTTCAACTTGTAGTGCTCTTCGTATGCTTGCTCGAACGGGGCAGCCATAGCATGGCGCTTCAACAGAGCGAATTGCATCGCCAACGCGTCGCGTTCCTCTATATTCCAAAGTAAGCTCTCTGACACGGGGACATTGTCGCTGAAACTTGAGATTGGGCCGGCCTACCCTTGGACTCTGGTAGGTTCTCGAGGTCGATCAGCACCGAGAAGTCGTATCCAACCTCAGCTGGAACAACGTATTGGCCATATTCCCGCTGGAGGATCTGCTCAGCTCCATACTTGGCCAGATCTTTGAAGCATCGAATCTGGAGAGACAGTAGAATCTTCGTCTTCACTTCAGGAGTTGAGATGTGGAAGGTAACGCCATCGAAGTCCGATACGGTCTGGTCGATATGGACGGGCGGGGCACTATGCTGCTGTCAGCTTGGCTGGTCCCGGGAGCTTGGAGCTGGGCTGGTAATTACCCTGAGAATCTCTCGGTGAGAACCGATTGAATGAGGGCGTTCTGGTAATCGAGAAGAAGCATTGTGAAGGCTGGGAGTCGTGGAAGCTGCTGTGTTCTCTCCGGATCGTCCTGGAGCTTGGTTGACGACTCCGACCCCCGTGGTGGGGCTAAGCTACGTTGCTGTAGACGTCAAGCTGGGGGGCAGCGCACCACGTGATGGATGAGCTAGGCTAGGAGGACACTAGCGCTAGTGCCAGCTCGAGCGCATTATCGATAAGCTCTCGAAAAAAAATATCCCATCCGCGCAATTGGCTAGCAGCGGCATGTAAATGCAAGTTTCCTTGGTACGAGCAGAAGCCGGTTTTGGAGGTTGAGAGACGGCAGCCATGGTCAAATCATACCTGTGAGTCGACCTCATTGGCAAGTGCGAGCCTAGAAAGACATGTTCTGACCATTGATTGCAGTAAATACGAGCACGCCAAATCGTTTGGCAGTATTCTCTCTGGCTCATCGAATCTCATCTGGACTTCCAAGGATCGAACGGGCACTGGCGCAGGCCAGGCCATTACAGCCGCGAACGAAGAGGTACTATGCTGGGATATCAAGAAGGGCGAGCTAATTAGCCGATGGAAAGATGAAAGATGCTCTTATTCTGCCACTGCCATCGCGCAGAGCGCCGTGGATAAGGACATGTTTGCGGTGGGATACGAAGATGGAAGCATTCGTATCTGGGACAGCAAAATCGCCACTGTTATAGTCAATTTCAATGGCCACAAGTCAGCAATCACACATCTTGCCTTTGACAAGTCCGGAGTGCGACTTGCAAGTGGTTCAAAGGACACCGACATCATTGTTTGGGATCTCGTTGCAGAAGTTGGCCTGTACAAGCTTCGAGGACACAAAGATCAGATCACGGGAATAAAGTTCTTGGAGCCTGAGGCCAAGCTGCAAGACGAAGACGGAAATAATGCCATGGTGCTCAACGACGGAGAGCTGTCAGATGGATTCCTCCTGTCTACCGGAAAGGACTCTCTCTTGAAGCTCTGGGATCTGTCTTCGAAGCACTGCATAGAGACACACATTTCACAGACAAACGGCGAATGCTGGGCACTCGGCGTCTCCCCAGATTTGAGTGGCTGCATCACTGCAGGCAACGACGGCGAGCTAAAGGTGTGGTCACTGGATGCGGATGGATTAAGCTCATCTGCTCAGCGAGTAGAAGTTGTTGCTTCTGCACAATTCTTGCAGAACCGAGGAACCCTTTTCCGGCAAAACAAAGATCGAGCGACCGAGGTCATCTTCCATCCTCAAAAAGACTATTTCGCCGTCCACGGCTCCGACAAGAGTGTCGACGTATGGCGCATCAGATCAGAATCTGAAGTTCGAAAAGGCCTGGCCCGAAAGAGACGGCGAAGGCGTGAGAAGCAGAAGGATGCCAAGCCTCAGGATGAAGACATGGAAAACGGAGACGATAACCTGGATGATGTATCAAAAGCCGATATCAGCGATGTCTTTGTTCAATATGTCATCCTGAGAACTGGCGGCAAAGTCCGTTCGATTGATTGGGCTCTGCCTGCCGGACAAAAGCAAATCTATCTGGTAGTTGGAACCACTAACAATCAGCTGGAGTACTACAGCGTAAATCCCAAGGAGAAGAGTGATAAGAAGCAAAAAGACGACATCCCGGATTACACAAAGGCGTTTTCAGTCGAGATTCCAGGACACAGAGCTGACATCCGCGCTCTCTCACTGAGCTCAGACGACAAGATGCTGGCGTCAGCATCCAATGGCCTGCTGAAGGTTTGGAATATCAAGACTCAGACTTGCATCCGAACATTCGAGTGTGGCTATGCGCTCTGCTGTGCCTTTCTCCCTGGAGACAAGGTCGTCGTTGTGGGCACAAAGAATGGCGAATTGCAATTATTTGACGTTGCCTCTGCATCCCTCCTGGACAGCGTTGAGGCACACGAGGGAGCTATCTGGGCGCTGCAAGTTCACCCTGATGGCAAGTCGGTTGTTTCCGGAAGTGCTGATAAAAGCGCCAAATTTTGGGACTTCAAGATCGTCCAGGAGCAGGTTCTGGGAACGAGGAGGACAACACCAAAGCTTAAGCTTATTCAGTCTAGAACGCTCAAAGTCTCAGATGACATTCTCAGTCTCCGGTTTTCACCTGATTCCAAGTTGCTGGCAGTATCGCTCTTGGATAGCACAGTGAAGGTGTTCTTCGTCGACTCTCTCAAACTATACCTCAACCTTTACGGACACAAGTTACCCGTGCTGAGCATGGATATCTCCTACGATAGCAAGCTTATTGTTACAAGCTCAGCAGATAAAAATATTAGAATATGGGGTCTCGACTTTGGCGACTGCCACAAGGCTTTGTTTGGACACCAGGACAGTATCCTGCAGGTCGCATTTGTCCCCCACAACTCTGACGGCAACGGACACCATTTCTTCAGTACCGGTAAGGACCGAACCATTCGATACTGGGATGGAGACAAATTCGAACAGATTCAGAGACTGGATGGCCACCACGGCGAAGTGTGGTCAATAGCTATGAGCCATAGCGGCAATTTCCTTGTTACTGCTAGTCATGACAAGAGCATTCGTGTATGGGATGAGACAGATGAGCAAATTTTCCTCGAGGAAGAACGAGAAAAGGAAATGGAAGAGCTGTACGAGAGCACTTTGACGGCTTCACTGGAGAAAGACCAGGAGGGAGGCGACGAAAATGGCGAGATTGCCGCCGCAGGGAAGCAGACAACAGAGACATTGATGGCTGGTGAGAGGATAGCAGAAGCTCTGGAGATGGGCATGGCCGATCTGAACTTATTGAAGGAGTACGAGGAAGCTAAGCTTACGAATCCTCACGCCATGCCTCCGCAGAGGAACCCCGTCTTCATTGCCCTTGGAAACATCACCGCTGAGGCCCACGTCATGTCTGTCCTCCAGCGCATCAAAGCCTCTGCTTTACACGATGCTCTGCTGGTACTTCCATTTGCCTCTGTCCCCATCCTCTTCACATTCATCAACATTTTCGCCATGCGGTCAATGAACATTCCTCTCACATGCCGGATCCTGTTCTTCATGCTGAAGACGCACCACAAGCAGATTGTTGCCAGCCGTACGATGAAGGTTATGATGGACAGCATCCGGGCTAATCTGCGAGCCACTCTGAAGAAACAAAAGGACGAGATGGGAGTCAACATTGCTGCGTTGAAAGTGGTGGGCATGCAGATCCGGGATAAGAGCGTCAAGGAGTACGTAGACGAGACGTGGGAGGAAGAGAGCCGGGAGAAGAGCGCCAAGAAGAGGGCCTTTGTGCATGTCGCATAAGAGAAAGCGAGGTTTTTGGCCTTTGGAAAAAGAACAGAGGATGGTTTTTGCATATATAGATTCACCATGAAGCTTGGGCTATGTTGCGGGGATATGGGGAGTCATTTTTTCTTGGTTCAAACATCGATACAATAACAAGTTATTAATCTACACACTCTTCCCGGCTGATTGTAACGTGCAAGAAGATTTGTTGAATGTTTGTTTTTTTAGAACAGAGGTTTGATGTTTCCAAGATTTCAAGTTCAAGTCGCCAGGTGCTTTCACACAACCGGGCATGCAGCATGACCAGATAAACAACAGGACAAAAAATATAGAAAAATCTTGACTTTTTGGAACTTGTGATCAAATGATTTTCTTAAAATTTTACTAAAAAAATATTCTTTTTTCCAACTTTTCAACCTCAGTTACAATATCCATGAAGCCCGATGTACTCGGGTTCTCACCACTGACGCCTTCTAGCATCACGTGACCCAGCGCCCAACGCCGCCTTCACCTCTTGTGGACCTTGTCACGATGAGCTGTGACGCTTCCACTCAGGAAACGCCAAAAGATATAAGCATCCCAATCTAAACTCGGACCAAACGAAACAAGGAGGACTCTCATTTCTACTGTCATATTTGAGACGAACAATACTCCATTCTCAAGCGGCTTACGTCTCTCCGCAGCTTTTTCTTCAAAATATTTGCCCCGCTACAGTCCAGTTTGAGGGACAGCTGAGATCTACCGTTCATAATGCTCTTCTTCAGGTGAGCTATGCTGCCATGCCACGGAAATCATTGCATGAGGTCAATTGACATACGCGGAGATGAATGCTAATCTGTATGCGGTGAGCTGATAGCTTCTTCAAGACGCTCATTGACCACGAGGTCACCGTGGAGCTCAAAAACGACATCCAGCTCAAGGGCATACTAAAAAGCGTGGACCAGTACCTCAACATCAAGCTGGATGACATCCAAGTCGTCGAGGAGCTAAAATACCCCCACCTGGTATGACGAACGGGATATCTATCTGGCCCCTCCTCTTTCATCGCTAACTCCCCGTTGTAGAGCTCTGTGAAGAACGTCTTCATTCGTGGATCTGTCGTTCGATATGTCCACCTCCCAGCGGCTTCGGTCGATACTCAGTTGCTAGAGGATGCTACACGAAGAGGCAAGTTATTCACCAAATGGTAGAGATGGAATTTTAAGACGGCTAACCATGTCCGCAGAAGCTGCTGCTCAGCAAGCCAAGGCGAAATAAACGGATCTTGGTATAGAGAGGCGTTATTGTACCAGCAAAAGAAAGAGATGGTTGGCGTTTGCAGACGATAAATCATGTAATTCTGGATCGGGAGCATCGGAGAATGGTAATTATTTTTACACACTTTATGGTGCAGGATCGCTGGGGGTTTGTTGCAAAGTTTAAAGCAGTCATTTGGCGTTTCTCATGGCACGGGCAACGGACCATCAGATTTTCTTTCCCCTGGCATCAATTTTTGGACGTTTTAATAAAAAAAATTCATGATATCCAACTTGGGTTCTCCAGGCTACCACCAGGCCCCGCCTCCTTCGCCAGCTTTGCCCTCCCAAAGTTGGGAATTGCCTTTTTGTTCGTCGTCTTCACCCTCTACTAATGGTCTCACTAACCCTCCTTTCCTCCTCTCTGTCATCCATCTATCTATCCAGCCCTTCATTCTTTTTCTAGACTGATCGCTACCGACATTGACAGTGGGGATTATCTTGTCTATTCTCAGACCCATGACGAACATGGCAAGCTCACGGAAACTGCTGTGTTCAGAGTACGGAACGCCAAAGCACATGGCCTCCTTTGTGCTGCCTCTCTGAGCTACAAGATCCTTTGCCCCGAATCTTGTCCTCCAGCCCTTGCCATGGAGAAGTTGTTGAGTAGAGATACTGCTCGGCGGAGTATTGGCTCCAATAACCTTGCCATTGCCCGGCCGAAAGTTCCAGCCGCTTGGTCGAAAGCCAACAATGCGACTAAAATGTGGCTTGTAGCTGTCCAGATAATCCTGTAAGGTTTCTGCGCGGATCTCCATGAGCATTTGCATATGGACTTGGGCTTCGATGGGATCAGAAGTCAGCAGCGCAGTTAGTTCTGGGTCATCGAGCTGCTTGCATATCTTTATCTTCCCCGCCGACGCAAAGATTTTGGAGCCAAGAGCTTTTGCGATAGCCACACATATCCTCTCCTTTCCAATAGAGTAAGTGCCGCATATGACTAGGAGACGCTGTTTACGCTGTGGTTTTGATTTTGACTGCGCACCATCATCCGATGGCTTATCACTTTGGAAGTACTTGCTCACGGTACCCGTTTCAGCGGATTTCTCTGACCTCTGCCAAACGTCGTCTGCACAATTGGGGTCAGGAGACATTGATGCGATGAGGTCAGCACATGCTTGGATGACATCGCCTTGGGGAGGAAAAGAGTATCGTGGATTCAAGTACGTCGTATCAAGATAGCAGATATCGATTCGCTGCTGCCTTGATTTGCCGGATATTGAATCTATCACATCGGATTTGAGTAGTGGATGTCGAACATGTTCGGGACAGGCTCGGAAGTCGCCGCAGTGCAATATCCGCTTGGTTCGTTTGTTTGGCCCATTTCCAAATGACTTTTCAAAGAGAAATAAGGAGCTCCCAGGACAGTGATTGGCGGGCATCATGGTGACCGTTGCACCTTCAGTTCCGGGAATATCATAAGGCTTTTCGAATTCCAGCTCAACAACCCACTTGGCAGCAGTCCGGAGCTGTTGCTTGACCAAGCTCCCAGTGACTTTACTACAGTAGATTGGACCGTGTCTCCAACTTGCTGTTAGGCCGACGTAATGATCGCTATGGAAATGGCTCAAGAAGTAAGCCTGGCATCCTTCAACGGCGCCGTAGCGGAATGCATCGACGCATATTGAGAATCCGGGCATGATTTTATAAAAGGGGCAGGTCCGCTCGTATGCCGGCCGACCTCGAGACGCGGTCTCTGCGGCTGCCGCCGTAGCCCAGGCCGAATCTTCCGCATTGCCGGACATTAGCTTCGAAAATGCGCTCGTTGATTTGTTTTCCGTTTTCATCTCAAGAGGGTTTGCTTGACCCGGCCTGGGGACGGCAGCCCGAGCAAAGCGTTTGCCAATCTCCGCAGCCTCTACTTCAGGCTTATCATCGGCAACGGTTATGCCGTTGGTGGGTAGTGGAATAGGATCGCCATCAAGACATGAGTTGACATGCCGCGAAGCTTCGTCTGCAGATATACCGAGTAGGCTTCCAGAACAGATCGGACAGCTCTCTACCATTGAGTGATTATCCAAAAGCTCATCGAGGTCATCCCCCGGGATCCCGGCCTCCTCGGCTTCAAGCCTTGCCTGCTCCCGCATGAATCGCATCTCCCGAAACTCTTCACCCTCAAACTCGTCTAAGTCGAAATCGTCCATGTCAGCGAAATCCCCCAGTTGGTTAAATTGGGCATCAACCGAGGTTTCTTGCTCCAGCAGTGGTGGTTTATACTTTTCATTGGTGTCTTCGGCCTGCGTAGTATCACGAAGTGGTTCTTGCTGGGCAACGGGAGGCAACGGTGCGGCGTCTTTCAAGTGGTGGGATGGTGCGTCTGGTGGGACTGTGTTGCTGCTATTGCTGCTATTGCCATTGCCGTTGCCGGTGCTGTTGTCGTCGCCATCCTCATCTTCGCTGTCAGAGTCCATGACGAACGGACCCTTAATCCGGGGCTTGGGCTTCTTCGGCTCATTGTCGTTTTCAGGCTTTATTGGTGACGTTGTACTACTGGTGGATGGTTTGTCTAATGCATCTGCCGTTTCCTTCTTTGCTGCTTGTCCGGTCGAAGCATCTTTGCTAATCCTTCTCTTTTTACTTGGAGCTTCAACTTCGTTGTATCGGACGTCATCGTCTCGCCCATAAAGGTCCTCCTTAGCAGCGGATTCCGCAGGTACCGCACCGACGAATAGCGAGTCTTCAGGCTTTGCCGTTTTCTGGAAAAAGTTGAGGATGCTAGTATTTGGCTTGGCAGCAGGCTTCTTGGCGAAGCCAGAGCTCGCCGTTGACTTTCTCGGCGTATGGGACCTGTTGACTTTGGCAGAGGCGACCATAGTGGCTGATGCTGCGACAAGACTGAAGCACCATGATTTTTTGAACGTGCCGTCATACAAGGCGGGACACGTACATTCACGATTCGCGTTAAAGAGCTGGAGTGACTGCGCGTAGTCACGTGCGTGCTAGATTGCCGCGGGGCTTGATCTACATCACAGTCTATAGGTATCTATTATTCGCCTACCCGGGGCAGATGCCACGAATTAGTATCTATTTGCTGGTAGTAACTTTAAAATCAGTGTCATTAACGCAATGAAAAGAGATTATGAATCATTTTGCAAAAGCAGGTCATCACGAGTTAAACGAGAGATGGGTACAACGCTGGCATAAGCGTATAGCACTCGGTCACCTGGATATCTCTTAAACTGAACTACCTAGGTCCCGGTGTAAAAGATGTCCCGACGCTGAAACTGCAGATATCCGAACGTCTAGAATAAGCCACGGCGATGGATGATGACGCTGATTAGTCAATTGTATTTGAGAATCAATTTTGAGGGCTGAATCAATAATACGCCATAATACGCCCTGAGTTTCCTTGTTTCAGCTGGTAGCGCCCGCCCAAAGCCTCACACATGGTTTGTTCCAGCGTAAGAAAAGGTGCGCTGTCGTCTTTCTACAAGTACCACTGCGCCTCGCTACCAGAGTCTAAGTCAACTTTACAACAACATCAGCGAATTGTTTTTGTCGGTTTTTTTGCCATTGTTTGGGAAACTATATGCTATAAAACGACTCTGAGTTGATTGCTTTTGCATTGGAAATTTAATCGTCAAGCAACCATAATGTCTTGTGAGCCGCCCCAGATAGATCCAAGTCAGGGTACCGGTACTTGTTATTGACACATCTCACAGCGTGGCTCACCACTACCGCAACACTGCAAAATGTAACCACTCTGCCGCCAGAAGTGCCACTCGCCAGAGCCCTGGAGGTCATACAGAATCACACAATTCATATGCAGTGCGATCCGCACATGGTCAAATTCGAGTCCGTCCCTCAGCCATCAAAGGTTGTGACTCCCACCGTTCCAACGGACCGAGGAATTGTCGCCGTGGCAGAGGCCGCGTACTACTCGGTGACAGACAAGGTACACACGCTCCCTGCGGGCCTCTGGGACTCCAACGTTGAGAGTATAAATGAATTCGTCACGCTGGAAAAGGGTGTCTTTGTGAGGCTTTACAGCCCTCTCAATGTGGTGATGGAGACGGTCTGGACTGTGAGAGAAAACGGCAATGGCGGGGTAGATATGATCGAGGACGTGGTGATCAAGGCGTCCCGACTGCTGGTGGGCACGATTAAGAACATGTGCAATACGAACTGGAGGACCTTTCACGGCAAGATAGTGGATGTGATGAAGGAGGCTCCGGCACAATAAGGGGGTGATGGGTTTCGGCATCGAGCGAGAGCAATATGAGAACTAATATAATCCGAATGTCTTTTTCCACTTATAGACGTACTCTACCTGGGCACCCAGCGAATGCTGAGATGAAGCTCCTCGTTGGATCCTGTCTTGGTGTCTTGCTTACACCCCATCAACCGCCCTTATCACAGCTACCACCTACCTGTTCAGCCACCTCAACCAGCCACCTGAAGCAAACGCGGAAAGAGCGCCATTCACCCGTGCTAAAACTGCTAAAGTCGGTAGTCGCGTTCCGCCAGCAAACGAATGGCTGTGGTTGCCCGCGGCTAAACTCCGCGTCAGAACTGCGCCTCACACCCGCTCCCTTGGGCCTGTCGGGCATCTCTCGAGACTTCGTCTTGTCATCTCGCCCGATCCCATCTTCGCTCTGGTATCGTCATCTGCGGCTGGGGGATCCGGAGAAGGATGGCTGCAGCGCGCGTGGAATATCCTCTCGACGAGTGAGCGCAGCGTGCCTGGACTGGACTTTTAGTGCGAGATCAATGCGAGATCCGTGCTCGGCTGCCGCAAATCCATTCATGCCAAATCGTGCGCTTCCTGGAGATCGACACCCTCGTCCAAGGCCCAAGTGGGCCTCGCCTGCAACATGTCGCTTCAAGTAAGATGGCCGGACGTGTCCGGCACCAAGCAGAAGGCGCTGGAAGATGCAAAGAAGATGCAGAATGCCGTCGTCGAGAGCTGCGCCAAGGCCGGCAAGCAAGCCCCGCAGTATGAGCTGCAAGAGCTCGTCGGCAAGGGCAGCTTTGGGCGGGTGTACAAGGCGACGGCCATCAAGACGGGCCAGCTGGTGGCCGTCAAGATCATCGACATCGAGGAGAGCGACACTGTCAACCCCAAGCTGGCCGACACTTACACCGACCTGCTCAAGGAGATCAACGCCCTGCAGCTGCTGAGCGACAGCGGGGCCAAAAACATCAACCACGTCATTGAGGCCCTGCCCGTCGGACAGTCCATGTGGATGGTTACAGAGTACTGCGCGGGCGGCAGCGTTGCGACTCTGATGCGGCCAACGGCTCCCGGCGGGCTGCTGGAGAAATGGATCATCCCCATTGTGCGCGAGGTTGCCGAGGCCATCCACTGGGTTCACGGCCAAGGCATCATCCATCGCGACCTCAAGTGCGCCAATGTGCTCATAACCGAGACGGGCGATGTTCAACTGTGCGATTTTGGCGTTGCTGGCGTTATTGAAACAAAGTTTGACAAACGGTCGACATTTATTGGGACTCCGCATTGGATGGCGCCGGAGTTGTTTGATAAGGAGGCGTCTTATGGGACCGAGGTCGACATATGGGCGTTTGGCGCCATGGTATATGAAATTGCGTCTGGCTTGCCGCCCAACGTCACCGCTGGCATTGACTTTTCGAGATTGGGCTCGCATCTAAAGCACCACACGCCTCGGCTGGAGGGCGACCAGTATTCGGCTGGACTGAGAGATTTGGTCTCGTATTGTCTCCAACACGACGTCGCCAAACGACCAACGATTGAGCAGGTGCAGCTCCACAGATATGTCCGTAATACGGAAGAATCGCATCCGACGTCTTCCCTTGTCCATCTCGTTCGAGCCTTCAAACTCTGGGAGGCACAGGGAGGAGATCGCAGGTCGCTCTTCTCCGCCGGTGGCGCTCAAGGCCTGGCTGACCTCCAAATTGCAGTCTCCAATGACGAGTGGAACTTTAGCACGACTGCGGCATTCGACCAGCAGGTCCTGGACCAAGGAGATGCCCAGGAAGTTTACGACGTGTACGGATCAAAGATAGACTTCAGCCCCGAGGGCTATGACGAGACTTCGCGTCCACAGAAGCCCAAGTCGCGGAGAAGGCCGCCACCACAGCTGCCGTCGGTCAAGGCACCCCTGGAAAAGATTTTTGATCCCAATACCATATCGACTTATGAAGAAAATTCTAGAGCATACTATAGTCAACCTTTCCAGGCTCCCATATCGGATCTTCCCCTTCGAGACGAGACTTCACAGCCTACTGACGTACGGGAATCATTAATTGATCTGGATGTATCGCTGCACGGCGGAGAGCTCTCGCAGTATGTCGACATGGACACCATCAAGCCTAGCGACTCGCAAGCATCGTTTGACTACGACTTTGATGACACAAGCTTCTCCAGGGCGCCGATGAGCGACCCAATCGACCTCAAAGATAACAGGCGCACTCAGGATTGGAAGTTTCCTTCAATGGCTCCTCCTGCGACAATAAATCCGGGCGATTTCAAATTCCCGCCGCTCACTACCACGCTCCCCCCACCTGATGATGACCGGCCCTCACTTCTTCATCACGCTACCGAACCCTATCAGCATTCTTCTAGTTTCAGCGAACTTGCGCCGACCCCTTCAGTTGACCATCGAGCTTCAGTTGGGAGCTTGATAGATCTCGATATGAGCTTCGCCGATTCATCAACAGACTTGACCCGGCCCTCCACATCCTATTCAGATGTCGGCTCTATCAGCGGTTCAGAGATTGGCGGCACCAACCCTTTTGAGCTGGAGAAACATGCCTCGCTCTATGTGATGAATGCAACAAACCGCGAGCCGTCTATCTATATCTCAGATGACTCCGAATACTCGCATGTGCTTGCAAGCATCCCAGATCTCTCCTTGGATGAAGGTTCAAAACACCACGAATCTCATATCAGCAGAGAGAGCAATGTCTCAGCGTTTAGTGAGGGACGACCATATTCCCTGAGCGACTTTGCTGACATGGATCCCGAACTGCCACCAGAGCCAGCTCCTGCTCCAAGCACACCGCAGTATCCGCCATCGTTGCGAGACTACTCGCCGCGCAGCCGGTCTCCGCATAGCCAGTCCCCTCCTGTGCAGCGTCCCCGGCCACCCCTGCGCAACCTTGATTCATCTCTCCCACCTCTCCCGGCAACACCGTCGTCAAAAGTCATGCTTGGCCAAGCTTCACCAGAAGAAATACGAAAAGAGCTGCGGCGCATGGCTATGAGCCTTGGAGATCATTTGACTTATGTCAACTCTTATATCTCTACACTTCCAGTCAGAAGAAAGAGTATACACTATTCGCTAGATCCAGATGGCGGTGCCATTTGAGGTTTACGGTGTATGGTGATGGAACCAGTCAATTTTCTGGAACAAGAAAAAGAATAAGGACAAAAAAAAAGAAAGTAATTATATGCTAGAGATATGATTTATTTACTCTTCTTGAAGGATGTATATTAGACAGTACTTATTTGCTTTTACGGTTGAACAGGAAAGGCGTATTCCTTTGCTACAATTGGAAAATTTATAAAGTTACCACGATAAAATGCTCCGTATCAGAGTCTCGATATGTGTCATATTGTAATTTGCTACTTCAATACGTGCTCTCATCGTATATTTTGCACCACTTCATCAGAAACCAATCATATTGCCCAATAAAAGAGCCTGGTATTTCTCTATCGCTTCTCCAAGCTTAATCAAAACACCCGCCGAGAGCATCTTGACCTCGTTCTCTTCTCCTCCATCCTCGCCTCTTATCCTGTTAAACACGGCCGAAGCCCATTCTCGCGTCTCCACGACTTCTCGCCCTTGAGTTTCGCACAATCGCCGCATATCGCCATTATTGACTTCCAGCAGCGACGCCATGGCCACGAGCCAGCCCTTTAGGGCGCCCATGTCGTCTTGAGTATGTGTTCTCACGGCCAGGAGCAGATTCCACAGTTCGGAGGTGAGTTGGGGGAGCGAGAGCGTTGAAGGGCCTGCTGCGTGTATGATGACGCCCAAGGTTTGGAGATAGAGTGCTAATAGGGCGGGATTCAGGATGAGGGGTTTGGAGGATCGGAGGGCGACTTGGAAGTGGGCGGTGAGGGGGTAGAAGAAGGAGTCGGCGATGAGGGCGGCGGTGGTGTTTGGGATTGAGCGGACCCGGGGCTTTGCTTTTGACTTTGACTTGTAGCGGCTTGTAAAGGTTTGGAGTTTGAGAATGTCGGGACCGGTGGTTGCGTCGGCTGCCTTTGCGGCCAATGGCTCCAGGAAGGAAGATGTGAGGGATTGCGTGATTGTGTCCAGTGCTGTCGAGGGCAGGACTTTCAGCTGGGATGAGGGATTGGCTTCGCTTTGTCTGGTTGTTGAGTCTAGGTAGAGCTGTTCAATCTTCTCTGGTAATCTCTTTGACGGGAAAGATGCGCTGGACCGGTATTCAGATGTCTCGAACCCAGCGAGCTCTCTGGCTGACAGTCCAATGGCAATGAGGACCTGCGTGCGCTGTGACAGGGAGTAGTCGCCTTCGAAGAAGGTTCGTGAAAACCACGGGGCCATGGATTTCGGCTGAGCGACGATCAAGGCCATCATGCCCTGCAGTTTCAGGTCGTTGAATTCTTCAATGTCGAATTTGTCTTGAAGTCCGACGAAGAGGCCGGCGAGTTCCTCTGCGTGTGAACTCACTTCCGTGCCGAAATTTGCCTTTCTTCTAATCAAGACGGGTGCGCTCTGTAGAGCCAGTTTCTGCTTGTCGTATGATTCGGTGTCGCGGAGATATAGGATGAGGTCTCGGATATAGACTGGAGCTTTTGGCTTGTTGCGTTGAACTAATGTAGCGTCATCGTCGGAGTCTTCTGGATCGGAGCCTTTGGCATATGGAACCAGGTCTTCTTCACTGTCGTCTGAAGAGTCAATCTCTTCGATGATAGCTATCGGCTTGATAGCTGAGATGCTAGGTTCGGATTTTGGTTTCGGTTTGGGCTTTTGTTTTTGCGTTCGTTTTTGAGATGGTCGATTCCCTTTCCGTACTGGTAGTCCTGAAGTTTCTGTCTTGAGGATGGGTTCGATGGAACCGATCTCGTCAAAAGTTCCGGTGAGAGATTTTAACCCTTTAGCTTCTTCGGTTTCCGTTTCGTCCATGTGGAAATCGAGCTTTTGAGACTTATCGTCCATGAGAGTTGAGAGAGATTCTCCAACAACTAAACCCAATAAACGAGCTCTGGCCTGAGTTGAAGCTATGCGATTTGAGATTGCGGACAAGTATGAACCTGATCTCACAATGATTCTTAGTTTGATGGGGGATAGCCTGGAGATGTAACCGGCACTAAGAAGCAGCACCTCCGTGTGAACTAAAGGGAGATTAGTATGCAGCTTAAAACCTTGGCTATTTGGGATATTTATACCATTTTGTTGCAGTATGGCTGCGTGCTTGATGTATAGCTGATCTCCAAACTGAGACAAGCTCTTTTCGAATACTGTCGTGATGCCATCTTTATTTTGAGCCAATACTGCAAGAATAGCCCTCCTGATGCCTATAGAGTCACCCAGACCAGCGCCGGAAGATGAAGTGCACCAAGCGACGAGATGATTATAGAGAGTCTCATTGCCCTTGACGAGTGCGTCGATGACGCCGGCAGCGGCAGAGACGATTGCTTTTGAAGACGGCTCGTCCAAATCTAGCCCATTGAGGTGCTGGGCAAGATACTGTAGCAGTGTATTCATCGTCTTTTTGGCGCTATGGGGGTGAGAGAGGCACACTTTGGCAAAGTCACCCGGAATACTTCCTTTGAGGAGAAGAAGACCATCGATAACCGTCTTCACCAGTGATTCTATGACGAGTAAGCGATCATTCGTGATAATACCCTGAAAGACACATACCTGAATAGCCCAATGACATTCCTCGCTGGAAGAGGTCTGAGCAAAAGTGCAACTCGCTTTCGCTTGTTGTTTGTCTGGCCCAGGCTATCAAATTAAAGGCTACCCATTGAGAATATTTGGTTCCGTCCGTTATCCATATTGCGTCGGCGCGAATGGTTTCCGACCCAACAACCTCAGTTGCTTCGGCAGCTGCAGATATTATGCGGCCACTGGTGAGCAAAGAGAGCAGTGCCTGAGATTGTACTTTCTTTGAAGTCTCGGAGCTCAGTCGTCCCGCAGAAGCCGTCCACAAGGTCCGGATAGCACCATCGCCGTCTAAAGCTGATGCCAGTAGATCGAGGAAGATGCTGATATGGAGTACTAGGTCTGGCCGCTTAGAATCTTTACTCCCCAACTTGTGCTCCTGAATGAGAGCTCTCAGGTGAGTAAGAACGGCGTTCAGTCCGGCAACACTTTGTAAGCATCTGATGAATAGCTGTGCGTCGTCATAAGCGTCCTCAGTGCCGTCGCTCTGTCCACCTTCTTTTAACAACGTCCAGTAATTTGAAGCAATTTCCGTCACCAATACGTGGATTATCGCCGCGCTTTTGGGACCAGGTTCGTGGACATGGAAGCTGTCTGGCCGCTTCTCATCTCGTGTTAGATATTTCAGAACCTGGATGAGCGAATCGTAGTCTGGCTGATTCCGCAGAAGCTCCAACGCCCCGTCAGGTGAGTCAACCTGTGATGCCGGTAAGACTTCAACCACCTTCTTCGTCGAGCCAACTTCAGATAGCAGCGGCTTAGAATCCTTTCGGGGCTTAAGGTATGTGGTGCTAACCGGGGTCAGTAGCTCGTCCATGGCTGCTACCTTGCCCTTACGAGATGGTTGTAGAGCGCTATGGATAGCAACATCTAAGGAGCACGCAAATCAAATTACTGGCAAAAAAGAAAATGTCGCGACATCAGATGCTGGATAGGTGAAAAGCCGATGGCCGCTTAGAAAGATCGAAGAGCTCTGGCCGATTGGAAGCCTGAGAACCCCACCTTCACCTGACCTCACCGAGCTCACCGAGCCTCGGCCAGGCAGCTCCTCCCACCTTACCTAGCAGCTACAGCTTGCCGTCATCCTGCACTAATGCTTCTCCCAAACCACCTTTGAGCCTGACACGCCTCCTTTTGTTCCTTGTCTCTCACCCTAATCCCAGCCGACTATCATCTGCTTCACAATGAGTGTCGAAACCCAGAGGGCGGCGGACATTGCTGCCGACAGCGAGACGATACGATGGTCAGTGCCCGAGACCCGCTGATGCGCCATGCGCCGAGCTGACAGGCAGATGCAGGAAGTATCTCGACCAGATCAGACGCAACCCGGGCCCCTTGACGGATCCCATGGCCGTGGAAGAGGAATTCCTGGCCCAGTTTGAGAGGTTCAAGATCTTGTATGTAGCACAAAAGAGCGAAGCAGAGTGGAAGCAAAAGCAGACGTTTGACTGACCAGGCATACCTAGGGTGATGTTTGTCCTACCTCGCACGGATATTCCTTGCTTCAGGCTGACGGCGGGTGCAGTGGCGCGGGCGGTCTAGGATGCGAGATTTTGAAGAATCTGGCCATGTCTAAGTTCAAGGATATCCATGTAATTGATATGGGTGAGACGAATTGATGCACGCGTCGTTGAATGTCACTCGAGCTAACGCGGATCACGGCGAACAAGACACCATCGACATTTCCAATCTGAACCGACAATTCCTCTTCCGAAAGTCTGACGTGGGCAAGTTCAAGGCCGAGGTGGCGGCGAAATTCGTTGAGCAAAGAGTCAAGGGCGTTAAAATCACCGCTCACAATAACCGGATCCAGGATTTTGACGAGGAGTTTTATCAGCAGTTTCAGCTCGTTATCTGCGGTTTGGACAGCATCGAAGCTCGACGATGGATCAACGCTATGCTGGTCTCCATCGCTGAAGAGGCAGAGGATCCCGATGGAATCAAACCGCTGATCGACGGCGGCACAGAGGGCTTCAAGGGACAGGCGCGAGTCATCCTCCCCTCAATTACTTCATGTATAGAGTGTCAGCTCGACATGCACGCTCCCAGAGCTGCTGTCCCTCTGTGTACCATTGCATCTATTCCGCGACAGCCGGAGCATTGCGTCGAATGGGCTCATGTCATTGCCTGGGAAGAAGAGAAGCCCTTTCCGAAGCTCGACAAGGACGACCCCGAGCACGTCACATGGATCTATCAGAAGGCTTTGAAGCGCGCAGAAGAATTTAACATTCCAGGAATCACATACTCACTTACTCAGGGAACGATCAAGAACATTATTCCGGCCATTGCTTCAACAAACGCCATCATTGCCGCTGCCTGCTGTAATGAGGCATTCAAGATTGCTACCAACTCGGCGCCATGCCTGGGCTTTGAGAACAACTACATGATGTATTCTGGTAACGACAGCATATACACTTACACGTTCAAGCATGAGAAGAAGGACGACTGCCCCGTCTGTGGCCGAGAGGCTCGCCCCTTGGAAGCTGATCCTAATATGACGCTCCAAGATTTATTGGATTCTTTGGCCATTCGTCCCGAGGCTCAGCTGAAGAAGCCATCCATACGCGCAGAGAGCAAGACGCTGTACATGCAAGTGCCGCAAAGCTTAGAGGAGCAAACTAGACCGAACCTGAGCAAGTCTCTCAAAGACCTTGGACTCGAAAATGGGCAGGAAGTTGTGGTTACGGATCCTGCGTTTCCTCTCGAATTCAACTTTTACTTCAGATTCAAGACGGAGAGCTCTTAGAAGGGGCTCGTCATTATCTAGCAAGATTTTTTATTTCTCGTTCAGCTTTTACGACTCTTTGGGAGTTTATTTACGAAATGGAGGGTTTTCCTCTTGGGCATTTTCCTGGCGTTGGAGACATGATGGGCCATATCATTGCATCTTTGTCACATGGGCGCAATAATGAGCAAAAAACAAAGCAAGTAGCAAATATACAGATGGATCCTAGATCATTTATTCTTTTTTACTTTATTTATTGCTCATGAGAGACAAACACGCAAGAATGCGTCGAAACATATGTAGAATGCAGCTATTACCATGCCCCCGATTTATATACAAAACGCCTTCAACCAAACACAAGACAAAAATCACTGTACCATGTTAATCACTTGCTGCTCCAGCTTTTTGCACTTTAGTTTCAGATGCTTCACCGACTCGAGGAACAGCTCGTCGCTGTCCCACTGGCCCGTGCTCTCAATCGAAAAGATGAAGTGGTCTCTCCTCCGGCCGAGCTTCACCTTGCCCTCAAACTCGGCATGTCGCAGCGCCTCTCTGCTGACGGTGTCCTTCATCGAATCCTTGACCACGGCCTTGACCTCGCCCAGGTGGCCCTCGTAGCCGCTGCCGGCCTTGCTGACGTCCTCCCTCGTGACTGTTTCGAGGCCGATGACGCCCTCGGGGAAGCACTTTTGGAACTTTTCGGCGTCGGCGCCCAGGATGGGCCGGGTAATGTTGATGAGCGGCAGGAGACGGTAGGAGGCGGTGGCGACGGGCGAGAACTTGGAGTGGTCGGCGCCGATGCCCTTGTGCATGTGCATGGCCAGGTTGATGGTCTGCTTGGGCCGCAGCTTGGCGATGAGGATGTCCGGGTTGACGGGCCGGATGGCGTTGTCGCCGCTAAAGTGCTCGGCCTGCCTGCCCGTCGGCACAAAGACAATGTCCCTTGCGTAGACGTGCGCGTGGTGGTACGCCTTGAGCGGGTCGTTTTCCGTCGGCGCGGCGTCCTGGTTGACGGTGCATGTGACGTTGAGCTCGAGGCGCACCGTGTTCCAGTCGAAGCTGTTTGCGTACTGGTCCTCGCCGGCGGCCGGCTTCTTGTACCACTTGAGGAAGTTGTGGATGCCCTCGCGGCCGCCGTTGAAGGGCACGAGGCCCAGCCTGTGGGCGAGCACCTCGTCCTGGATGACGGAGGTGTTGTTCTCTATGAAGACGTCTTCGACGGCGAGGGTTGGGATCTCGGCGATGAGGATGCGGCGGAAGGCGTTTGCGAGCGAGGCGTCGATGCCGACGAGCGAGAAGGAGGCGTCGTTGGCCTCGTTGCGGTGGAACTGGATGGAAAAGGCGGATTGGAAGTGCTCGATGGAGAAGGCGTGGTCTTCGCCGGGGAAGTGGCCGGGGAAATCTGTGGAGGAGACGTTGGAGACTGTCTCTTTGTTGATGCCGACGGTCTAGAAGGAAGAAAAAAAAAAGATTTATTCGATTAGCAACAACTCATGGAATGAAAAGCTGACAGGGGAGTAATTTCGTACATTTCGGCGCAGGTGCTCCTCCGCACTGGGAGCAGCATGTCGTGAAGGCGCCATGTTTTGTGAGTGTCGAGGGAAAATTGGGGGAGTTTGCAATCGCAAGAGGTGCTTCTGCTGAGTGATCCCAGGGAAATTTTTTGGAAGCGATAACGAATTGGCGATAGATAGCAGAGGCGCGAGCCCCGCCGCGGTGAGCCAAGGTGAAGGAAACTGAGCTGTCACTAAGCTACTTTTGGGTTGGTGCCTTTTTGTTACATCATCTTCGCGATGGCTGGAGAGAGCTTCAAGCAAGTCAATTTAGACAGATATTGTTGCTCTTTCATAGCATCCATCTACCAAGGACTAGCAAATTTCATGGTCCAATTGATTTACCTTACTCTCCGGTGTTTTTGAACCAGCGACAAAGCTACACGTACAGTCTCACCAAAAATCAGAAATTCACTGGGGAGAGCGTCTTCGTATCTGATATACACTTACTCAAACGGCAAACGCCAATATCGCCTGATGCTATCATGTTTATATGTGCAAAATTCATAACCCATAATACATTGCTTTAGCTATACCAAAGTCAAGCTTCCATGTCGTGTTATCTAACCTGATAAACCGTTTGAATTAACCCAAATGTTCACACTCCGTATCAAGCGTCACCACTGCATTAGTAGCGGTTATTTGCTCAATCCCTTTTTTTCTCGCTTTCCGTTTACTCGATATCTTCCATATTCCATACACTGACGCCCTTCTTCTGCACGCTGTCTTTCAATCTGGAAAGCACCGCCTGCCGCTTGGTTCTCTTATCCATAAGATCTCCTTTCTCCTCCCTGCTGAAGCCGCTGACCTTCTTTCGCGGTGTATGCATCGAACTGGACAAAGACATGACGCTCCCAGATAGACTACCAGAAAAGCTCTGGCGGAAATTGCGAGATGGTGTCGCATCTGGAGCGAGCAAGC
Organism: Trichoderma sp. 2475; assembly: GCA_038502285.1. Classification (NCBI taxonomy): domain Eukaryota; kingdom Fungi; phylum Ascomycota; class Sordariomycetes; order Hypocreales; family Hypocreaceae; genus Trichoderma; species Trichoderma sp. 2475. The sequence continues at coordinate 285,409 of JARPVV010000016.1, forward strand.
TTCTCCTTGCCTGCGACGTTCGGAAAGGAGACCCATCCCTGCTAGGAGAATCCAGTCGCATCCTTCGCAGCTGTGTTTCCAAAACATCGATATCTCCACTGCGCTTCTCTACCATGCTCGTCATTTTGGTGATTGTCTTCATCACAGCTTCCACGGTGGGGACGTTTGTGGATCCTCTGCCCGAGGCGCTTGAGATTGACGCCATGCGAGTCTTGAGAAGAGTCAAGGCCTCCTCTGCTTCAGCGAGAAGTTTTGAAAATTTCGTATACTCCCGCCTCAGGTCATTCTGCTGTGCTTGCTGTTCTGCACTAAGAGGGAGCGACCGCGCAGCGTCAGCCTGATTTGGATCTACCCTCGTCATGACAATCCTCTTTAGATCCTCCTGCTTGGCTCGGAGCCGGTGCATGTCCCTGGCTAGGTCTTGGCAGGCCTCAAGTTTATCGTTCAGGTCCTGTACCCGACCGTCCTCCAAGTCACCCATAAGCTCAATCTCGAGAATCTCGCCGAGGTCACCAATTTCACATAGAACCCAATCGTCTGGATCTTCGAGGTCGTCTGGGGTTCTTCCATCGGGAATGCGGTTATCGGTATGACCCTTCGTAAAGGCCCTTACAGACCGAGCATTGAGTCCAAGGGTATCAATCATTGAGTTGATATCTCGGTAAACAGCCTCAACCTGCGCAGGAATGCTCTCCTGGGCTGGAGGGGCTACGTTTGAATGAGCAATGAATTCATCCAGTACTAGTTTGCCTTCGATCTCAGATGTGAGAAGTCTTTGCACGCTTTCATCCTCTTCGTCAATCAATACTCGACCCTCTTCGGCCTGCTGTCGCTCTCGTAGTTTTCTTGACTGCTTAACAAATGGGTCTTCAGTGGCAGTCTTGGTTTTGCTCGCAGTAGTTGATGCGACGAGCTGCGAACGCTTAGGACCCAATGCCTGGGGAGCCGTGCCCGGTGCGCTGGCGGATCTATTGGCATCCGACAATAGTGCGCGGTTTCCCATTCCGCCTTGCAACGACCCGGGTACTCGAACGTTCGGGGTGCCCAGTTGGGGAACCGCTGATGCGCTCTTGCTGAGCTCCCCAAAGAGTGGCCGTGATCGTTGCTGTTCCGGAGTACGTGTAGGGCTGAGGTCTTCAGCTACATCAATGCCACTACCCTCCGATGCATTGTCATCTAATTCGCTCTCCTCTTCCTCCTCCTCCTCCTCCTCTTCTTCCGCCTCTTCTTCCTCTTCCTCTTCCTCTTCCTCCACTTCTTCCTCGTCTTCCTCTTCGTCTTCATCTTCTTCATCATCAGAGTCTGGAATGGGAGCTCCGCTCTGGGATGTAGGGAGCGCGAAGCTCGCCGGTGATGCCGAAGGCGCCACTTTGGAGAAAATGCTTGCCTTGGTTGGATCAGGGGGTAGAGGGGCGTCTTCGATTACTGTTGATTTCTCCTCCGAAGGCTTGGTGCTAGTTAAGAATGGATTGGGTCTCGTCGCCGTATCCTTTGACGTGGTAGTAGCAAAGGGGTTTTCCTTTGCCGTTGTAGTTTTATCCGAAGAAAATAAACTGCTTTGCTTAGAGGCTGTGCCGTTTCCGAAAGGACTAGAGGCGGCCGATGTGGCAGATGAGTCTGAAGAATCGCCAATTAGATAAGATGACTTGCTCGTGGTATCTGGAGGAAGAGGTGTCTCGTCTGTGTCCCCACCTTTGTTTGCAGGAGCCTCACCCGCAGGCTTTCCAAAAGATGTTGACCCGAATGCAGATTTGGTTGGTTCAGTTTTGGCTCCAAATAGACCGCCAGCTGCTGGTTTGGGAGTGGTGCCCCCTGATCCAAATAATCCGGTTCCTGTAGGTTGTGGAGCACCCGTATTGGCACCGAAAAGTCCAGGTGTAGCGGCAGGTTTGCTTGGTTGACCGAAAACTGAAGTCGTACCAGTGGCTGAGGACGGGGCACCGAACCTTGCTGATGCGGGTGTTGCTAGCGGGGTGGTAGAACCAGGTTGCGCAGATCCCTCGGAAGGTTCGCCAGTATCCATGTCTTCGTCAGGGACCTTGTTTCCGGCATCGTTGAGGGCTGATCCAAAGGCCGATCCAAACATTGACGATCCAGAAGGTGCAGGCGTTTTGTTGTCTTCTTGAGCAGATGGATCAGGCTTGAATGAGCTTTCTAGTTTGAATGGAGTGGACCCAAAAACGCTGCCAGCTGGCTTGTCTTGAGTAGAACCAAAGGCACTTCCTGAGGGTTTTGCTGAGAAGGCAGTGTCTTCTGAGCCAGATCCAAACGCACCTCCAGTTCCGAATGCGCTTCCAGTTCCAGCCAGCTTACCACCACTGCCAAAAACGCTAGACCCTGTAGTATTAGCATTGCCGCCAGCAAGAGAAGCAAAACCCCCCTGGGAGGCAAACCCGGCAAATCCTCCAGAAGAAGCGGGCGCAGAGGGTTGAGCAGTGCTTGCAGCAGTACTTCCAAATGGGCTTTGAGGGGCTTTGTTCGCAAAGCCGGCGAAACCGGATTGGCCAAAGGCTGGAGCAGCAGCAGCTCCTGCTCCTGCTCCCATGCCGGCGCCAGCAGAGGCCCAAGGGCTAGCTCGCATACCTAGCTGGGACGACTGACCAAAGGCGCTCGGCTTTCCAAATGCAGCAGCTGGTGCTGCTGAGCCAAAGGTGCTTGATCCGAAAGCTGCTCCACCACTTGGCGTAGTAGCAGCGGCTGCACCCCCTGATCCCCAGGGAGAGGCCTTTTGGCCCAGCTGTGCCGAAGATCCAAAAGAAGGAGCAGCTGAAGTGGGCTGGGAAAAAGGCGAAGGTGATGAGCTGGCAAAAGGTGAGACTGCAGCTGCGGCTGCGGCTGCGGCTGGTGTTGATGCTGACATGGGAGCCGCGTCGGCTTGAACTGCCGTCAGCCCCGGATAGGCGGCGCCTTTCTTGATAGAGTCAGTATAAATAATCCACCAGGAGCAGAGTACACCTTCGTGAGTCAGAACCCAGAATCCTGGTAAAGGCGTCGGCGATTCTTCAAGCTCCTCATCCGACGGTATAGGCTTATACACTTTGTCCTTGCTAGACAGATCCAGGGCAATTCCGATGGTGGTCGAATCGTCCATGCTTTCAGTCATTGGAAGGGTGGGTCGCTTAGAGTCATCGAGTAGTTCGGTAGTCGTAAAGACGCCTGTGATTGATTCGGCAGGCTTATCGGTTGCAAGAGGGCTTTTGGATCGAGTCATTAGACCGATATCAGCTGTTGCTGTAGATGAAACGATGAGGAGATCTTGAAGATCGGGAGGAAAGTCTCTCAGTCTCAGTATGGTGTGATGGGGGACCTTCTCAGATCCAAACGGATCAACAGGATCCATAAGCTTTTGGTAGGTGAAGGTTGAGGGGAGTTGGCGTGTAATGATGTGGTAGACTGAAGAGGGAGGAGATTCGCTAGTTGTATGAATGGCAAGGAAGAGGTTATTCTCAAGCCAGGTGAGTGATGATACTATGTCATTGTTAGCAGTTGTTAACAGGAATTCTTCATTCCGTTTCTCAAGGACCAGTGATTTTACCATGGCAGTCGCCCATATTGGGAGGCTTGGGGATATCGGCCTTGCCCTCTCCCTCAGGCGTCATTTGGTGAATAGTTCCATCAGCCAATCCGGCGCAAAGCTGTTTGCCTTTTGAGCTCCAGGCAGCACAGCTAACCTGGCTCTTCAGCGCGTTGCTGATTTTCCGCTCCTGGAGGTTTGCAATATGGAGATTGCCGCCGCTGGTAACAATAGCAAAGAGCTCTGGGACCATGGGATTTGGTACCAGTGACCTCAGCGCCTCCCCATTCGTCGATAGCTCAAACGCGGAATTGGAAGATCCCTGGAGAAGGCTCTGCACCTCGTAAACGGCAAGACCGCCACCAGATTCCGCTGACAGCACCAGATAATTCTCGTCGGCGGTAAACACGAGCTGCGACACCCGCATGGGCATGAGGATCTTGAGCTGGGGCTCGAAGCTTCGAATATCCGAGTCGCCATTTTTGGGTCCCTCGAAGGCCTTTCGAATCGACTCAGTGGTGGCGATGATGACCTGGTCAGGACCGGCGGCAGCAACCAGGCCTCTCTTCGAGGCAACGCTTAGGAGCGACGATGTAGGAGTAGGAAGCGACTCCCAGGGAGAAGTGAGGCGCACTTTGGCATCGCCAGCAATGGCCAGGAAGCCGAGGGCCTACATGGATTAAGATTTGCGTGTCAATGGTCTGATCATCACTTTTGGTTGCCCATTCAACAGAAAGACAACAAAAGAAAAAAAAAGAAAAGAAAAAAATTGCAGCAAATCAAGCAAGAAAAGGTACTGCTACCCACCTCCGTCTGAATTGTTTCCAGGTCAGGGCCTGCATTGACATTTCCCGCGCCTCCGTTCATGGTGTTGTTCGAGGCGTTGAACCCAAACGCCATTGTCGTCGTCGCCTCAGACGAGCTCCGAATCTCGTTCTCAATCCGACTCGCAGACGAACATGGGTCTGCGGCGCCGCGCTGCAAAGTCCCGTCGTCGCTGGAGCTCCCGCCGGCAGAAGCTAAAGCTGCGCCTGGATCTGCCGGGGCCCAATTCGGAGGCAGAGACCGCGAGAAGGGCGATGGCGCGGCGAAGAATCGGTGAGGCGAGAAGACGCGTCGGTTGTTTTGCTGCAGCGGACTGTGCAAGAGTAGCGATTGGAGGTGCAACGGGAACTGCGCCGTCTGCACCATTCTCGCGACCCTTGCATGCGAAGTCCAACTTTTTGGGAGCTCTTGGGTGGAATCACGTGGGTTCTCACAGCTTGAGCCAATGGCGCGCGCAGCTGCGCTCCATCCGCCCACAGGCGAGGCGGCTGTCCAATCAAAGGCGCTGTCAGCTGCGCCGGGGGGGCCTTTTATAGAGGGGAACAGCAGCGCTATAAGGCACTGGAGGTGGGAGCTTGTACCTGTTGCGCTGGATTTCAGTGCTCGGTGACTTTGCCTAGCCAAAGTCGTTGGCAGCAAGGTGCCTAAAGGCAGAAGGCAGCTTTTAGCCTCGTCATCAGCTACTGGCACTATAACCAAACATCGACCATCTCCAGCCTGCGAGCTTCGCCAAAACGAGAACCCACCAAGCATTGAAGCGCGATAGCACGACATAGTGAATGCTGATGCTCCACGGCTGTTAACACCTGCGACCTGGTATACACGAGAAACAGACGAGACCAGCACGACTGGTCGTAAAAGCGCCCACAGCAGCCTCAAGATGCCGGGCTTCGACTTCTCCAACTACAACCGCAATGCGGCCCTGCATGCCCGCGGAGTGCCTCTGCCGAAGGCGACCAGCACAGGAACAACCATTGTCGGCTGCATCTTCGACGGTGGCGTTGTGGTGAGTGGACAAAGATCCTGCTGCTTCTGCTGCGGCTGCTGCTCTGCATAATCAGTCACCCCTCCCCCTCTCTCGCTCCCTGAATACGAAGCAGAAGGCAGAGCATCACAAAGCTGTAAGGCACATCTGGCTGACGAAACCCAACAAAACAGATTGCTGCTGATACCCGAGCCACCTCCGGCCCCATCGTCGCCGACAAGAACTGCGAGAAGCTTCACTACATCTCCCCCCAGATCTGGTGTGCCGGAGCCGGTACCGCCGCCGACACCGAGTTCACCACCGCCCTCATCTCCTCCCAGCTCGAGCTGCACTCCCTCTCCACCGGCCGCAAGCCCCGCGTCGTCACCTGCATGACCCTCCTCAAGCAGCACCTCTTCCGCTACCAGGGCCACATTGGCGCGTACCTCGTCGTCGCCGGCTGCGACCCCACCGGCACTCACCTCTTCACCGTCCACGCCCACGGCAGCACAGACAAGCTCCCCTACGTCACCATGGGATCCGGCAGTCTGGCTGCCATGAGCGTCTTCGAGACGCAGTGGAAGCCCGACCTGTCACGGGATGAGGCCGTCAAGCTGTGCAGCGATGCCATTCTGGCCGGTATCTGGAACGATTTGGGTTCTGGTTCCAACGTCGACGTTGCCGTCATTACCAAGGAGAAGACTACGCTGCTACGAAACTATATCAAGCCCAACGAGAAGAGCGCGAAGCTGCAGAGCTACCGCTTCGAGAAGGGCACCACTGCCGTCTTAAACGAAAAGGTTATCAACAAGGCCGATCTTAAGCGATTTGTCACAGTACACGACTTACCGGTCGAGGGCGAGAAGATGGATGTTGATACCTAAAGATGGGGAAGGAATAGCGGGCGGTTAGGACGTGACTTTGTGCTTTATCCGCGAAATAGTTAACAGACTAGAAATCAAATAAAATTTCAAAGCTATGATAATGATACAACATTTCGACCGATTCATGAGACTGAAAGAGAGACTGGAGAGAAAATTCTCAGAGCTATGCTAATGATACAGCTCTTTGAATCAATTCAAGAAAATGGATAAAAGGAGATTGGAGAGATTTTTTTGGTCTTGAAATTATTGGATTATCTTTGTTATCACCCTATTTGTCCTGGATATGAGACGTTTTCCCACCACGTCTTTTTGGATATATGAACAGCCAAACGCCCGGCCAAAAAAAGTAAAATCAACCGCACTCTATGCGGACTCGGTTTAAAACGGAAAGGAACAAAGGAAATGTAAATATATGTACGCCACAGAGAGCAAAGCTGAAAAAAAGAATTCTTCTTACAAGAATCAAGAACCAAGGCTTCTCCAAGAAACAAGCTTAGAGCAGTGTGTTCCAAGGAAAAAGGGGCTCATCGAGCGCCCAGGATGCTCTCAAGAGCATATCAAATAAAAAGAAGAAGAAAAAAACATGGAAAGCAGAAAAGGAAGAAGCGAAAGCCAAAAACTGAGAACCCGCCTACTCAAATGCTGAGAGTAAAAGAACAAAGAAATGAAATAGAAGAAGTGGAAGAGGAAAGAGAAGAAGCGAAGAAAGTCGGGCGATAAAGAGCAAGAGTGGGAGAGGGAGAAAAGATAAAAGACCCCAATATTGAAGCGAGACAACCAAATCCTAAAACTCCGTTATAGATGAATGGGACGAAGAGATTTCATCATCATTAGAGTGGCCCGTCTATGAAGCGGGCTTTTTGCCAAACATTGCCCTTGAGCGTGATTTGCTGCGGGCTTGAGCCTTCCTTGGGATTTCAGGGCCATCCTCGTCATCCTGGTATTTTGCCTTGTGGATCCTGAAAGACGTTTTCAATTAGCCATTGTCCATAAGAAACAGTGTAAAGAGAGAGGGAGATGGAACATACCAGCTGTTTCCTACCATACTCATGCCTTTAGCCTCAGCCATTCGGTAGAACTTGGCACTCTTCTTCAAGTTCTTTTTGCAGCCGATTCCCTGAGCGTAGCAGAAACCAGCTTCCGCCAAAGCATCGACATCACCCCATGCTACTCAATTCGTTAGTAAGACGAGACCTATAAGCAAAATACGGTTTGGAAGTGTTCAACTTACTGCCGGCGATTTCAAAGCAGCGCAGCGCAAGGGCTTTGTCTTGCTCAATGCCCCATCCATTCATATGGCTCACACCCAGCTCGTAGATGCTCAGGGCAAACTGAGCCTTGTGGGTTTTGTTTTCAGCGACGTTGATGCGTTTTCCTTCTTTAGCTCCCCCCTCATCTTCTGCAACTTCAGCGCTTGCCATATCGGCTGCTTTCCGTAACCACTGCACTCCTTCTTTCTGATTGGCCTTCATGCCCCAGCCATGGCGACAAGCAAGGGCATACAAAAGCATTGCTGTTGGGTGGTTGAGTCGAGCTGCATGTCGGAGGTGGTAGGTTGACTCGTTCAAAGAGCCATTCTCGTGGCACTCTATTCCCTTTGCTAGGTGCTCTTCAGCCGTCATCTCTGCAGCAGTAGGTGCAGGCGCAGGCCCAGCGATGGTGCTCGCTGTTGATCGGACGGACATGGTTGGGCGTATCGTGTTGGTAGAATCGCTCGTACCAATCGAGGCAGGGGTTCTACCCCTGGGTGCTTCTCCGGCATGCAAGGTCCGTGATCTGCCTCTGGAGGAATCTTCGGCTTGTCGCCTGGACTCATTTGAAGGTCTAGGCCCACGACTGGAGCTCTCCGAGCTAAGCTTACCTGCATCGCTCTGCTGTCTTGTCATTGCACTAGAGATACTGGCAGCATCATCCGGAATAGTTCGAGCAGAGCTAGACGGTCGAGTAGGAGGTGAGGGCGGCGCATCAGCTTGGGGCTGGTTATCCGAAGACTCGGACCGCTGAATCGACTTTCCTCGAGGCAGAACAAATTTTGAGTAGACGTAAGTGCCGTTACCGTCTGCTGGCTGCTCCACAAAGGCCTCACTGTGCATGCTTATCGGGGTCTGGGCGGACTCATCGGCCAGTATAAATGATGGCTGACTATCTGACGAAGCCTGCCTGATGGGAGGGTCGAAACTGGGGGTTCCAGATCTGCTCATGGGTCGAGAAAAGTTGAACGCGGGCCGAGGAAGCGCGGAAGATTCAGAGGCAGCGGATGGGGATCGTTGGAAAGAAGGCATAACAGAAGATGCCATATGGTGTGGGAGGGCCGCGCTGCCAGATGACAGTTTTCGGGAAGGCAACGACTGAACTGAACTGGACATGTTGCCAAACGAGTCCTCCTCTGTTGGTACAGGAGAGGGCAAAGCGCTTGGAAAGCGTCCGGGGAGGAGACTTCTGGGTGGTGCCAAGCCGATTTCGTCGAGGGAGCTCTGTTTGAACCTTCGAGGAGAGGAATCTGAAAAAGCAGAAGAGAAAGACGAGGGCTGAGGGCGGCCGGAAATGGGAGATTTCGTCGATTGGCGATCAAGTGGAGGGAGGATATCGTTTTCTAGAGGTGAAGGTGATCGGTCTTGTCGTGCCCCGAAGTAGCTACTTGGGTCACTTGGGTCATCGCGCTGTCCCAGCCGTCGACCCCGAGCATATTCGGGGATATCTGGAACATCTGGTAGATCTTCGGGCACAGGAGGCACACCGTCGTCGGGGGTGGCCGGGATTCGACTCATCCGCGGGTGCATAGATCTTGGTCGTTCCATTTCGCCCGAGAATGCGTCTTCTACGAGCCCCAATCCAGCGGAAAGCGGAGGAGCAGGGGATTCATCTCGCTCAGATGCCGAGTCCTGGGACATGGACCGGAAGTATTCTGACCGGCCCTGGATGATGAGAGGGCTCTCGGCCGTCAGAGGGGGAAGTCGGCTAACGCGATTTCCATCTTTGTTGGTGGTTTCCTGGAGCTGTCGAGCCAGCAGGCGACTCTGCAAGGCGAAGGCGTCCAAGGGCGAGAGCTCGGGGGGCGCTTCCCCGGCGACATGGAGCCGCGGCGATCGCAAAGGTCGGGAGGCAGAAGAAGCGGCAGAGTTGGCGGAGTGGGATCGCAGGTCCAGCAAGGACGGGCGATTGGTCACGGCGTCTTTCATGTTGGTCAAAGCCCAAGTCCAGCGGGTTGTGTGGTGAAGGGATAGATTGATGGTATAGCAGCGAATGCGCAAGCGCCAAGGGTGCTAAACAGGATAGATAAATAAAGCCAGCAGACGCCGAAATGCGATCATCAAAGCCCTGGGCGGGGACGCGCAGAATCAGAAGCCCAAAAATAACGACCAAGAAGCAAAAGACTGGGCACCGTGGACCGGTTGGGCTGGGCGATTCGCGTCGCCGGAGCTGCGCAAAAGCACGGGTGCAGGTGCAAGGTGATGTGGCGGTGCGGCGATGTTCTGATGACCAGGCCAGCGAGGATCAATGACGATTCGAACGGTCGTGTCAGCGTCGGCGTCGGTGACGGGCGGCACGAAAGATCCGCGGCAAAGAAGACGAAGAAGAGAAGAGAATAGAAGGCGACAAAGGAAAGTCCAATACGAAGAGAAGGCGAGAAGGATAGACTGGGGTGAGGTTAAAAGGACGAATCGAAGAGGAGCAGCTGCGCGATATCAAAGGCTCGCAGAAGGCTGCTCGAACAAAGAGGTTGAAAGGTGCTGGCCCCGGGCAAGGTGGTGTATGAAGTAGAAGATACGGAGCTCTGTTCTTGTTTAGGATACGGAGCAAGGGAAAAAGCCGTGCTCGACAACGTGCGTTTCTTTGTCACACGAGGGGCCCAGAGTCGCGGGGAGAAGGCAGAGAGAACAAGGGCAGAAGAAGAGAAGCGCAGAGAGAAGCGAAGCGATCACGACACAGGAAACTGGCGCTCAAGGCACAGAAGCACAGAAGCAAGCCTCATAGAGAAGCACGGCAACGAGGCTCGCACTGGTGGACGCCTCCCTTGCGGTCTGAGAGGCGAGCGGCTGGACTGAGGAAAGGAGGAGGGACGAACACCAGGCCAGCGAGTCGAGTCTGAAGGGTCTGAAGGGTCTGAAGGGACTGGGTCTGAGTCTGGAGGTGGATGGATACGAAGCAAAAGGAGGTTAGGAGGCCAGTGGCGGCCCCCGTAGCTGCGGCCGGCTCCAGGTACTCTGTACGGGCTCGCGCAGCCAGTGGCCGGTGGCGGCCCAAGTACTGCGCTACGCACGGCTAGTGGCAGCGCACGAGGACTAACCCGAGATGGTGGCTTGTCCTTTAGACTTCAAGGTACAGAAGCGTAAATGCTGAAGGTTTAGGATCCTCTTTTCTGCTGCTCTCTGCCGTGGCCCCTAGTGTTTGATGGGGGCAATGCTAAAATAATGGGTAGCTACCCAGGCACGGTGGTATTCGTGGGAGCTACCTAGGGTACTGTAGCACTGTAGAAGGAAGAGTGAATGATGGATGGACTGAGTCCTCGGCTCACGGCGCCTGCTTCCTACATACATGGCATTGGTGGAAACGTACAGGCATACAGCGCAGGTGGTCGAGATTGTATGGTGGGAATCTGCTGCTTGGCACTATCGCTTCGTATTGGCATACTTTGTCGCTAGCAGCTAGGTGCAGTGTACGCGGACGGCAATCTGAGCTGGTTGAGCCACTGCTCGCAATCTATGAGCCGCCATCTACACCCATAAGCTCGTATTACAGTAGAGAGATCTATCTGTTGTTGTGCCACTAGCACGCTGCTTGCATGCTGAAAGTTCTTGTATACACCATCTTCCTTTCAAGACACTGATCCATGACTACATTACACCACACACAGCAGCGTCACTCCCGGCTCTCGTGGATTGGTATTCCTGGCCACACTACCAGTACCTAATCTCGGGCAATCTCCCCAGCGTGTGTCTGACCCCAAACATTTGCAGAGAGGCCTGCAAGTCATCAGACTTTCGCTACGATCCCCCAACAGTTTATCCTGCTACCTGCAAAGTCTGAAATGGCATGAAGATACCTACTTACCTACCAAGGTACAGTAGGTACCTATTGAATTGATGTCTCTCTCTTGAGCAGGCTGACGAGATAAGAATCTCGTCACACTGACCTCAGTCAAAGCCACACAGACAGCCGCACGCGCCTCGTAAAAGCCCAGGTACGAAGCAGCCATACGCGCAAATGCCAGCATCGCATGGTAGGCACTTATTTTCTCCCCCAGAGGGCTAGACGGCTACACAGGGCCACATTGGGCGAGGCTCAGGGACCCCTCTCAGGGACCCTTGGCACGTAATTGGGTGCGGGCGACAGCCATCGTCTGGGGTGCATTGGGCTCAATAAATTGGGAGCAGCCACCGGGTCCCTTTTTTTCTGGGGGCCTGGCCAGTGAGCAGCGCCGCCTGCATCATTTTAAAACATGCACGGAGAGGCTAAATTGGCCCATCCTTATTTCCTGCATGCAGACTAGCAAATTTTTTGAATTTAAATGTGCCTCGGCGCGCAGCCATCCCCATCAAACTTTTGGGTGCGGTTGGTGTGAAGGCATTTCTCGCCTTGCTATTAACAGCACCTACTATAAAATCAATGGTTGCTGCGTATACCTACACATCGGTCAACTGACGCTTTGCTTGCCCACTTTTAGGTACACTGCAAACGATGCCCCTCAGTGGCAATAGCAGCAGCAATAACGCATAAATCTTACGCAAGCAGCTCAGCTGCGCCGTCGTCGTCGTGGCAAACACTTGCTTCACGCAAGCCATCTGAGCTATAAATAACATCGATCCAGCTACTATGCCCAAGCACAACACTATGCTATCGTCTTCGTGCCTCGAAGCTCCGTAATATATGGGCTCCTCCGCTGCGGTCAGACCGTAATGGCTCTCTCTTCTCGCTTTTTAGTGCCATGCCAATGACGGTGCCGAGTCATTTCACCTCTGTCCGTGATCCATCGTGAGGATCGCTTATACAGTAGCAAGGGGGGGCGGCACAACGGGAAAATCGATTGCGCAGATTGCATGGCCCAAATTAGACCTCCCACCCACAAGAAGGTACTACAAGAATGTCATGCGATTGATTGGCAGCACTTGGCCCATGCTCCTTTTGCTGGCTGCTGCATATGCACGCGATGCGCTGCTGGTGCTGGTGCTGCTAATATTAACCTTGACGTGTGCCTTTCTGATCCGTCTTCATCGGAGCACGGTCGCACATCGCATCACCCACTGATATCGGCAGTGCATGCAGGATGAGGTCAACCATGATCATGATACACCGCTTCGAGCAAGGGTGCGTCCCCCGTAGTCCATGCATTGCTTTGCTTTCTTCATCTCTTCTCAATTCCAGCGCCGAGAGCTTTGGATTCCATCCGAAGACCGCTGTCGAAAACAAAACAAAAAGCCCGTTTCTGGCGTCGCAAGCTTGTCACATGCGGGCTCCGCCACGGCAACGGATGAAACAGCGGCGGTGCAAATGCCAAAACACAGGGCGCCGCATATGATTCTGAGACCAATGCAGGGCGATCCAGTCTCGGGAGACGATGCTGGAGCTCGATGGAGCTTTGCGGCTCGTGAAAGATGCGATATCGCAGGTTTTGCTGTCTGCTGCTATTACAATAACATCTTGCAACTATTACCTGGTAGCTGTGGTAAGCTCCGTTGATGGTCACGAGGCCACAGCCGAGTTCCGGGATTTGCTGCCACTAGTGGTATCTCTAGTTTGACATAAGAATCCACCGCGAATCTATTTATATCATTCTGGATCTCCGGCTGAGATAGCTATGTTTGCAGCTCCAGCAAGGCAGTCTGTTTTCCCACATACTGCAAAAGCTGTGCGTTGGCTATTGCCAGCTCAGACCACGGCATCTATACTTGGAGCAGCGGGACCTACCTCGAGGGCTGTGAAACAGACGCACGCTTCGTATTCCCGTGCAGAATGTTCTCGACGATACCTTCCATGTGTAACCAAGTACTATGATGTGCAAAAGACCAAGAATATTGAACGGCAATGACACGTTGAGAGAATCCAAACACACAGCTAACAAGACATGACTGATGGTAGAGTTGCAAACACCATTGGAAATGCTAATCACTGCCGCCAAGTCCAGTTGACTCGTCCCTAATCATCATATATCGATCTATATACTTTCAATGATCCCTTTTTCAAAAAAGTAAGAAAAAAATGATATTCCATCCAGAACGCCAACGGTCCATACGCCTCAAGAGTCCCAGAGAAGCAATCTACGGCGGGACGTCTTTGACCATGCTCTCTCACATATCCTTAGATCGAAGCTTCTTCAACCTGGTGGCACCCTCGAACAAGCCACGGTCAACCGCAGCAGCAACCGTCAAGGTACCGCCGACAATCGCACAGAGTCCGGATAGGAAGCCAAGGAATGTCTTGGACCGCTCTTCTCGGTTAATAACTTTCATGGGGGAAATGTCCTAGACGCACGCTGTTAGCTTTCAAAAGTTGCAACACAGGGTTTCCACTTTGTAGTATCGTAGATGCTTACATATGAGAAGAAGACGCCGGGAATACCACCCTTGGAGTGTAGCCTTTCGGCGTGACCCTCCTTGGAGTCATCGCCTCCCATCAGACTTCGCTTGTGGCTTGTAACGGAATACTGGTGTGTCTCAACGCTGCCATCAGATGCGTAGGCGGACTTTTGCTCCCAGCCAAGTGGAAGATACGATGTAGGAACAATCTTGACAAAGTACATGTAGTTAAAGTTGGGATCGCTGGTTTCCTGGTGGATTCCGTCAAGAGGATTGAGGTGGTGGTTGGTCCACGCAACCCTGCGGCCCATTCTCGCAATAACCTCAGGTGGCAGCTGTGGTCCAAATCGCAGAGAGTGGATGATATGAGTGAAGTCGTGCGGCTTCATGCCGTTAGGGAGATCCCAGTAGTTCTTGAGATCGTGGACGTGCATGTTTCCGTTGCTGAAGCTTCGGCCGGGGGCAAGGTGGAAGTTTCCAACGACCTTGTTGACCTGCAACAAGCCCTCGATACGGCAACCCTCCTCTCGCTGCTGGTCCAATCGCTCAGAGTAATGTTCTCTCTCGCACTGCTCCACGCCCTCGCCTCGGCCAAAGGCCCACGACGCCTGCGCATAAGCCTCTCGAACCTCGTCACAGGTATTGCAGCAGCCGGGCTTCTCAGCGTTGGCAGGCGCAGTAGCTCCGTAGCAGCCACCGCAGTAGTCGGGGTTCAGATGCTCGGCCTTTTCATGTAGCTGGGCCAGCGAGTTGCTTTCAATCACGCCACCGCCTCGTGAGTAGGGCTGCAGACGAATCTTGGTGATACCGTGGGCGACGCCATGCTGCTGCTCGCCAGAAACGTCCATGACATCCAGAGTCAGCAGCTCGCAGGGCATGTTGGGAAAGGTCACGTTGAGGTGAATGTCCATTCGCTCGCCTTCGTAGCCATATTAGTCCAGCATCCCAATGAATCCAATGCGCAGCTTGGCTTCCTCTACATACCTCTGCCTTTGTCCACCACCAGCTCTGGGTGGACCACGATGCGCCGATACGAAGACCATTCTCCCCAAGAAAGAAACAGCACAACCAGCAGCGACACGATTGTTACAATGCCGCCACTAGTGGTCCTGATCCGCGCCTCATCCACCGTCTTTGTAAAGGCGTCGAGCCTTGTGAATCGCGACTTGGGAGCCATTGCGAATATGCAGCCAGAGACGCAGCTGACGAGGTACCAGCCAACAGCTTTACCTGTGCAAGCAGCGCAGCGGTTCTATCCCGTTAGAGCGCAGTCCCTAGAGAGAGCTCGCAGAAACCAGAAGCAAGCGGATGGTTCTCTCTCTGCAATTGCATCGATAGCGAGAGACCATAGAGGAGGACGGCGGCGCAGAAGCGGGTGGCAGAAGCGACGTTGTCAAAATGTCTTGAGGCCACCTGTCGCAACAATACCTGAAGCTGACTACTAATCCCACTTGTACCTGTTGCATAGCACCCAACCCCGGGCACAGGCGTCTAGACTCGCCGCAAGGCCCTGAGCTAATGCGGGCTATAGTGGCCAGGGGGGTCGCCGGCGAAACCTCGGCTGACGCCTGCCGCAGTGCTCCATTGCCTATTCTGGCGCAGTGAAGGCATAGACTTTCAAGCAAACGCGAAGCTCTCTCTCCCAGCATCTCGCAGCCTCGTCATTGTCTCCTCCCAACCAACCACGAATACCCGTTTGCGCTCCATTTGGCTTCTTTCAACTTGTTCGGACTGAGCTATCGAAAGTCGATTTACTACGAGATACACACTACCGGAAAAGATAGAGCATTTGCCATTCAAACCGCGATAGCATCATAGTGCCGAAACTTCAAAACGCTGCCCAAAGTCTCGCCCAAATCTTCCTTTAAACTCCACGAACCGCCAATATGTCGACTAGACCTCCTTCAAGGGTCGTATTTGTGGGAAACATCCCGTACGGTCAGTCATGGACACGCCAATGGGCACAACTGATGCTATCTCCCAATTCGAACCTACGGCTAACAGCGTTACTCTAGGCCTCTCTGAGGAGCAAATCACAGATATCTTCAGCAGCGCTGGAAAAGTAGAGCGCTTCCGTCTCGTCTACGACTCGGAAACGGGGCGACCAAAAGGATTCGGATTTGCAGATTATCCCGATACCGGTTCGATATACCCCCATCCGACACCTTCACGTCATAGCATAGCTAACCGTATCCTCGCGCAGACTCTGCTTCCTCAGCTGTCCGCAACCTGAACGAATATGAAATCATGGGCCGAAAGCTTCGAGTCGACTTCTCGAACGAACAAAAGAGCACCGATGATGATGGCCAAGTATGTACATGTCAGACTTCTGCTGCGGCCAACTTTCGCTGACTTAATAGACACCCGGACAGAATACCAGTGCCTCAAATGGCGGCGCTGCTTCGGGATACAACACTCAATCAACACCTCTTCCTCCACTCCCAGCTGGAAAAGAGATACCGCCAGGCTTGACTTGCACCGATGCCATCTCAAGAACACTCAATACCTTGCCGCCACCCCAGCTGCTGGATATCCTAAGTCAGATGAAGACTCTGGCCACATCAGAACCTCAACGAGCGACAGAGCTTCTCCAACAGGCGCCTCAGTTGGCCTACGCCGTCTTCCAGTCACTGCTTCTGATGGGTCTCGTGTCTCCCGAGGCCATCCAGTCTGTAGTTGACCCGAACGCGCCACCTCCACCGGCCGCCAACTACCCGTCGGCACCCATTGCTGGATACCCCGGCATCCCTGTCGCGAACCACACACCGCCCGTTACCGCAATGCCGTACGCACCTCCGGCGGCAAATAACGCGGGCTACGTTCCCCCGGCTGCGGCACCACCTGCAGCAGCCCCTTCAGCGATGGGCCAAGACCCAGATGCTCTGATGCGAGCTGTCATGGAGCTCCCCCAGGCTCAGATTGATATGCTTCCAGAGGCTGATAGGCAGCAAATCATGGCTCTCAGGGCTACATTTGCGGGCCAGCGGCGCTAATCAAGCTGAATATTAATGACCAAATCCTGTTAAATTATGCATCGAGCGCCACGAGCACGAAGCTTTCGCGCTGACCAAAACTCAAATCACTGCTGATGAATGCATTGGCCACACATAAAGATGCAAGCGGCTGGGACATATGATAGGCATGCAAGCTCTGCATGTAACAATGGTTTTCAATGGCGAAGACTACCGGGACCAGACGACATTGCGCTCTCTACAAACAAGATGCCATGTGCACCTCAATCCTCTTGAAGGCTCACGACTTTGATACAACAGCCCAGCCAGTAAGATGAAGGAGAAAAAAGAATATTCATGAGAGGAAGAGTGGCTGGTTCGAATTGTAATACCTGCAAGACCAACCTTACAAGGGATGAGCGAAGAATGGATCTCTCGATAGAATGTGGCTAGAAACAGATTACTTTTTGGTAGCACAACCCCAAAAAAATAGCTGTCCAGGATATACCAATTAATGTACACGTTGTTAGGGGGAAGGCGTTGAGAAAGGATCTTTACTATATTTCTCAAAAACGAAATCAAATAATGAGAGGTAGCTATAATAATAGTCATATCGCAAGGTTTATTCAAACTATTTATGAAGTTGACATGTTTGCGTGGATACTTGGGAGACTTACCCTAGACTTTTCGCAATCCTTCACAATCTCCTCTTTCCAAGTAATTTAGCATTAAAACAATAAATATGTATTGTATGTTCTTTCTCTTCACCGTGTTTGAAATACAATTTTTAATAAACACTCATTGAGCGAGGGAAAAGCGATGGGAGTGAGGTTTGATGCTGGTGGGTATATTGTCAGAAGCGTATATTACAGATAGCTTCAAATCCTAGGCTGTGACTCAGATACTGCGAGAATGATAAGATGCTTCTTTTCAAGTAACGAAGAAATACTAGCGCTGACTAAAAATGATACTGATATAGAATACTCAAAAAGCTTTGCTCCATACGTATATGTTAAACGTATACACGCGCGCGGGTAATAGGGGCGGTTTGATATACACGCCATGACACTCCCTCCAATATTCTGTTCTATTGCTTGCCATTCTGATCCAGATCCAAGGGATGCCACTAAACAAAAGAGAAGGAAAAAAAATAATAATCGCACCCATAACGCCGCTCTTTCCCAAGTATCCGTTTCGAGAGAAGACGACTCTCAAACAATGTTGTACACCCTCTTTGCAATCAGATAACAAGCCAGCCCGAAAACGAGCAAGCCGGCGGTGATGCACATGAACCAGGTGAGGTCGCCTTCAATGTCCTGCCCTGGCACCCATACGTTCATTCCCCAGAGACCGGTGATGATGTTCATGGGGAGAACAATGGTTCCTAGGACGGTGAGCTTGCCGAGAACGTCGGCGGTTTGCTCCTGTCGCTCATTCATACGAATATTGATCTGCGCTAGATAATTACCGTGAGATCGAGCCAATATCCTAGAAGAAAATGAAGTGTTAGCTAGTTGGATAATGGCAGGCGAATATATATAAAAAAGGAAGAGGGCTTGCTGCATACTTTTCATAGTGACTGAGATTAGAGGTCATAGTCACAATATGATCTTGAATATCGCCAAGATAGAGGCCAATTTCTGACCTTGGAGCAACTTCCCATCGTTCGTTGCAGCGCTTTGCGAATCCCTTGATGACATCCGCCTTGTTGCCCAGTAATCGGTACAGACTCATTACTCGTTTTCGGCAATCCCCAACACGTCGAAGCATGTCACCACTCGAATCCGCAATAGTCGTGGCGTCGTCGAGTTTTGTAGATTTTTCATCCTGCAGTCGCTTGTCGGAAGATGTGTGTAGCTGCAAGATTGCTTCGTCGATTTCGTCAACCTCATCCTCAATATTCTGAATAAGCGGCTGGAAAACATCGGTGATGTCGTCAATAATAGCATACGAGATCCAATCCGACGAGAGTATCAGATAATCCCTTAGTTGTCGTATTCGTCGACGAACATTGGCTGGATGTGGCGTGGGCGAGAAATGAAAGCTCAAGACTCCCTCGCGGAAGACGATGACGTACATGTTGACGGGCTCCAAAAAGTTTTCGCTGTGAATGTCTTGATCAAAGGTGCGGTAGTTGACAAAGTAGTAGTGTCGGAATAGCTCGACCTTCTCACGAGCCTCTTGTAGCATGACGTCTTCGGCTGTTAGGGGGTGGATGCCAAAGGCTTTTGCCAGGACTTTCATCTCGTCTTCTGTCGGGCAAAGTACGTCAAGCCACCATACCGGCCTCTCCCCATACCGAACTTGCTTTTGAGAAACTTTTGGTACTTCTGTGTTGCTCGTCTTGGGGTGAAGATGATTGTCAGGGGATTTGTTTCCACCACGAATCGAGGCGGACCTTGAGCTGCTATTAGTTTCGCCCCGAGCAAGCGGCGACATAAAGTCTTCTCTCCTATTGTCAAAAGAGGCCTGCCGCGTAGAGGGTTTTGTATCGCCTTCGAAGCCATCTGCGGAATATCGCGCTTTAGATGGCTGGGACATGATGTCCTCCTCATCGCTCTCTTCGTCAGACGACAATACGCGCGGCTCGGGAATGAATAATTCCTGGAAATCGCTGCCTTGCTGAACGAGCTCTGAGATAGTCTGGCTGTGAACAGTGCTCTGGAACTCTTCGTTAAAATAGGTAAATCTGTAAGGCGCTTCCTCATCGGTTTGAAACCAGCCCTTTCGGACCGGGCGCAGACGGCCGTTGACGAGCTGTGGTTCAGTGATTTTCTTGACTCGTCGCTCATCGCTGCGATCTTCTTTTTCGTAGCTCATCCAGTCTTCCAGCACAGACAGGTCTGGCCACCGACCACGGCGACGGCGTGTTCTGTACCGCGGAGTCTCGTATCGAACCTCATCATCACCTATATCAGACATTCCAGGCCCCGGGAAGCAGACGTCGCCGGCAACTTCAGGAGCTAGTCTCATTTCACTCTTAGATCGATGATCGCGACCCTGCCCGGCTTCCGAGAGCGCCTCATCGCCGCTCTCCATGCCGAGCTCATCTCTTATCATGACATCGCCAAAATTCAGGTCCATTCCATCTGTCGGGCCGAAAGTCGGGGAGCCAGGAATAGAGGGCGGATGGTTGACATCATATTTGTCCTTTGAGCTGAAAGCTGTCTTGAGCCTTGTCCTTGACGACGAGCTCGAGTTTCTGCGACTTCTTCGGTTGAGGCGAGTATCGCTTGCGCCGTAGCTGGAGACGCCCTGCTGCGATCCTGGACGCCTTGCTGCTTCTGATAATAGCGGAGAGTTCTCGTCCCAGCGACCGGAAGGGCTTTCGTCGCCGCTTTGCGCCGTCTGCATCGACCGAAGGCGACTGGCGCTGACGGACGAGAAGGGGTTCTGAAAGGATCCGGGCCCTACCACCGTCGATGATCGCCGTACGCGCATCGGATGCTGTTCTCTAGAGAGGAGGAAAGAAAGAAGAGGTTACATGCTGGTCCACTCATAGATAAAAGGGAATGTAGGTACATGTGAAGACATGATCACGAGGGTGCTGCTTACCTGTGGTCCAGTAGCGCTTCGCTGTCGATGCTCGTGCCGCTGAGGCTGGCCTGCGCCACCTTGTAGAATCCATTGCCCGACGACTCGCCCAGCTCATCGTGGCTGTCCTCATGCAGAATCGCAAAGCTCTTCCGCCTCGATCGCTTCTTCTTGCCGCCGCGATGGCCCTTTCGCTTCTTGGGCGGGCGTTGCGGCTGGCCGGTGGGCTGAGACGTTGGTCCAGGTGACGATGCAGCTCTGGCAGCGGCTGAGGCAGCCGACCTGCCCTGTGGAGCAAAGGGACCGCTGCTGGACATTTTCAGCAGCTTCGTCGAGAGGCGGGAAGCACCATCATCCACTGCTGCGTCGCCGCGCAATGGTTAGGAGCGATGATAGTAAAGATAATAGGGGGCCGTCTGGTCCGTATTTCGTTTCTGGCATGGAGATTGTTTGTCCAGGGTTGCTGGCCCTGGCGAGGTTGGATGAGCGAATGCCTTGGATAGTGATGTCAGCTAGCGAGGCTAGGCCGCTGGGGAAATCGTCCAGCGGGGGTTTGTTAGCGTACAGCCACTGGATGGTGCACGTTTGCTTGCCGTGGCGGGTTCCGGCGGCAGATGGCGGACAAAATAGATGAGACAGGTGAAGATCAAACATGTCTCGGCACAGCCGCGAGCGCATGATGATGGAGGTCAGGCACAAGAAATAAAGAAACTCGACTTGTATCAAGCAAAGGGATGCTGAAATGCATCACTTGGGGATAAATCCTAGAGATTTTCATCTCCACGCTCGTTATTGTTATCCGCGCCTCCATTGCTGCCGCGCCGCTTATTTTGTCATCCTCCTCCAAAAACTTGCTTCCGTCACCATGAGCTCTTCAGATAAGCTTTTGCGTACTAAATCTGCCGTCTCCACAGACAGCTCACCAACGGGCACTGGAATTTCCTCGGAGCACCTGCTCCAGTGGCTGCTGGCCGACGATCCGTGCCCAAGGCAGGTTGGTATGGCATTGAATTTGCCTGATTACAGCTTTTTAGGTGTGTATTCGACAAGTATCTTTTCTACAACACAGGATAAAAACGAGAAGCAACTTGGTATATACGGCATCGCGACAGGATTCTAAAATTTCCAAGGCTGTTGGGCCCTCCTCTTTCCGGCCTACGGGCCAATCGTAATTCTCCGATTCAGTATGTGCATGTCAAGTGATAACTGGACTGGTCACCATGCATGCACTACTGCACACATATCCTGGTTCTCCCTATGCAGCCGCGACACCATTCGCCGGCTCTCCAAAGTCCCACAGCTTCACCAACAGGCTGTCTGGGTTGGTGGCGGGCTCGTCTTGGGGCAAGAAAACCCTCTTGGGGATGTGGAATTCCACCACGGGGGCTTTCTTGATATCCTTGGCAATCTCCGCATCGAGCAACTGTTGAGAAAATATGTTAATGGACATGTACTGCTGACAGAATGTTTTGGCATATGCACTTACACTGGCATAAGAGTGATCGAGGAAGTCTTCCATGTTGTATGACTGCTTGGTGAACTGTTCGGAAACGATCTTTGCAATAGTTGCAACATTCGGATGATAATGCGACTGCAGCTGAACGAGCTCCCACAGAGAGCTGTCAATTGCGCCGGTCTCGATGGGGTCTGTCTCTTTGGGGTTGTAGGAATCATCTGCGCCATTGTCCTGGATATGCTTCTTCAGTTCCGGGTCTTGCACAATCCGATGGATCATGAATGTGCAGGTTGGGTGGCGTTTCAAGAGGTTGTAAATCCAAGGGATGACAGTCGCAATGGCGCTCGGGGGGGCGTTTAATGAGAGCCGGGCAAGTCTCTTGACAAAGCTGGCAACAAGAGCAGCGGGAAGATGAGTCGACGCAAGGAAAGTATCCAGGAGACGGAAGAAGCGAGAGCGATGCTTGGAGTGAAGGATGTCTTTGTCGAGGAGTGAGTAGAGTTTGGGATAAAATGATGGGTAGTCTAGATTCCGCTCTTGAATGAGATAGAAGACACCGGATAGAGCTAATAAGGACATTGAGCCGCCTGCATTGTAACAGCTGGTGAGGAAGTCGGATAGAAGCTCGGGTCTTGTAAACCAGGGGGCGATGTTTGTGGATATGACGCTGAGGATGCGTTTCCGCTCATCTTTGTTCTGGACGATGCTTAGTATGGCTAACCAAGCGTCTTGTCCCTGTCGCTTGTGTTGGATAGCTGATCTCAGATTATGAGATTTCTTTTTGGGACGAGGGACGTAAAAGTCCTCGAGTTCCTCGGCAGACTGGGGAACTCCATCCAGGGCTGATAGCAGAGCAAACGCTCGGTCGAATAAGCCGTCTGGAATATCATCCTTGTTTAATCGGCCCAGAATTGTCCTGCATGCAGGTAAGTATTGTCATTGTGAAAATGTCCAAGTTGCTGTCAGGCTACTCACTTTACTGATTTGAATGTGTAGTATCGAATGTCGTCAAACTCTTCCACGTAAGACTCGAGGAATGCCTTCCTCACCTCGTCGCTATCCGACGTGATTAAAATCGCAACAATGCCCTCCAAGAAGGCCTGAGGAAAGGTGTATTCTTCTTTATTATGAAGATGCTCTCCCTCTGCCTTGAGGGTCCTCATGCAGAGAGTGAGTGCAGTCACGGCCAGATCTTCATCTTTGAGCATGCTCTGCAGTAATGATTTGTACTGTGAGTATTGGTCTTTTAGCCAGCTGAAGACCACAGCTTCCTTCTCGGACTGATTTTTCTTTGCGACGAGAGAACCCTGAGCCAATAATCTGAGGAAAATTCGACATAAAGCTACCGCGGCCAGCGTTGACTCTTCCTCTCCATCTTCGTAGCCACTGGCGATACTGAGAAGGTTGGCGATATCGTTGTAGTTCTTCTTGGATTCCAGGATGCCTTGCTCCATGAGCAGAATCTTTCCGTTTAGGTCTCCGGCCTCTTCATCTGATGAAAGGCGCCTCTTGGCGACTTTGGTGACCTTGCCTGTGGAAGCCCGTTTGCGCTTTGCGCTGTCCTGAGGGCCTGCAGGCATGATGGGCTGAAATATTTGTGGAATGAGCAGAATTGAGCAATGAGATTCTTCGTAGAAACTGTAGAATTATAATCTTTGATGTGTTTTCAACAAAACGTGATACCAGGCCAGTCACAAGTTGTTTGCCAGCTGAGATTTGGTCTGACTAGCATCAGAAATTCTTATCGCTGAAAAGATAACATGGAAATTTCACTGGGCCTTGAAATTTCCAGCCAATGAGCTGCCTGTTCCTTTTTTTCGAAGAAGCCAAAACTTCAATTCGGAGAAAGCTCGCCTAAATTAAAACCGCAGCCCAGCCAATTTCATTGCTCCCCAAGCAAAAGCAACTCCAGCCTCACGTGACTCCAACGTGTTACCGAACTAGCGCGATAAAACCTCAAACCTCATTCCCAGCTTCCGATCCGATTTATATGACAAGGCCGAGATACCCCGTCCGAAACCATCTCACAATGGCGTCTCGCTTGGTACGAAGCGCTGTCGGTATGTGAATCGCCGTCGCACAAACTCTGCTGACGCCCAGGCCCCAATTGGTGCGAAGCCGAAGGCTGACCAAGTTGCGCAATATTTGCAAACGATAACAGGCGCTCCCCTCCTCCGATCCTCCATCTCCCGCCAGGCGGCCCCTGCGATCTCTGCTGCTGCCGTCCGATACTCCAGCAACGTCCCCGCCGAGGAGCCCAAGAAGAAGGCCCAGAGCATCATCGATGCCCTCCCCGGCAGCAACCTGATCAGCAAGTCCGCCTTCCTCAGCGGTGCCGCCGGTCTCAGCGTCTACGCCCTCAGCAATGAGTACTACGTCATGAACGAGGAGACTGTCGTTGCCGTCTGCTTGCTGGCCGTCTGGACTGGTCTGCTCAAGTACGGCGGCCCTGCCTACAAGGAGTGGGCCGAGGCTCAGAACGAGAAGATCAAGAACATCCTCAACAGCGCCCGCGCTGACCACACCGAGGCCGTCAAGACCCGCATTGAGGACGTCAAGCAGATGAGCGGCGTTGTTGACATCACCAAGGCCCTCTTCGAGGTCTCCAAGGTAAAGAAACGAATTGAGAAATCTGGGGCTGGCGTTGTTATTGGTGTTGCGACAAATGTTAATACTTTGTTGTGTAGGAGACTGCCAAGCTTGAGGCTGAGGCTTTCGAGCTCGAGCAGAAGACTGCCCTGGCTGCCGAGGCCAAGACTGTCCTCGACTCCTGGGTCCGCTACGAGGGCCAGGTCAAGCAGCGACAGCAGAAGGAGCTGGCTGCTTCCATCATCGCCAAGGTCCAGAAGGAGCTCGAGAACCCCAAGGTCCTGCAGCAGATTCTGCAGCAGAGCGTCGCTGACGTTGAGAGTACGTGGACCCTTTGACTACTCGTTGCGACTTTTACTAACGACTGTTACAGAGATTGTTTCTTCTGCCAAATAGATGACAAAAAAAATTACTAGAGTCTAGATTCAAGGTCCTCGCAATTTTTTCCTTTTGTCACGACATAAACAACCCCTGTGCATATAATAGCACCTGTGCAATTAGCCAATCAATCAAGACACTAGTCGATATATATATTCGTCTTCAAAATTGATTTTGATCGAGATGATGAGTGCATGCCGCCCTAGTAAATAGTCTGGATGATGGGTAGGAAGGATTGCGTGTGCAAAATATATTTACTCTTGTATTTTTATGATTAGTGGATGGAATTGGCAATAAAAGAATTCTTCTTAAATGGGCACATGAAATAACGTTTTTGGGCGAGATCAATGCGAATCTTGTCACGCAATGGTTAATGTAGGATAGCATATAGACAAAGGGGCTACTTTCTTGTTTGAAGCTATCCAATTGATACTATGATATCTACCTAAGTACCTTACCCAATTCCACACCAAGGAAACCCATACACACATTATAAACATAAGTTGGTGATTTGATAATTAATACAGCAATTGGACGAAAGAAACAATTGATCCTTCCCGGAAAAAAAGCACCAGTTCCATCAAAATATACATCTGAACCAAGCAAAAGCAAAAACACCGCATCCTCCAATACTAATAAATTGGCCTCCCTTCTGTCCACTTCTTGCTCTCTGCTGCCGGGGCCGGTGAGTCAGCAGTTAGGTCCCCTCGACTCCATCTGCCACTCATCCGCCTTCTTCGGGCGCCCTCGCCATTAATAGGGCCAATCCATTCCCAGGCGCGGCCAACCTCGCCACTCCTGCCTTCTCGTTGGCCAGTTCGAACATTGCTGTTCTGCTCAACGACCTTCTTGACTCTTTGCCAGATTCTCTCTCTCTCAGCCACTTTATGAACGGAGCGAAGCACATCGTCTCTCAGATTGGGCAAAAACAACCAGGGATCATCTATATCTTCGGCGCCCAGCTCCTTCTGATTAGCTAGTCGATCCAAGACTAGGTCGACTAAGGCCGGGACCTGTGCCGAATACATGACATGTTGGCGGTATCGAGCGCGCAGGTAGAACACCGCCAGCACGACGGACATTAAAAGTCCAATTGGGAATCGATATCTTGCCAGCCCGAGGCGGACGGAGCGCTTGAGCGCACAGGAGATCGGAAGGCGAGCGAGAGAGCTGGACGATAGCTTGCGGTTTGAAAGACCTGAGGGACCGGACGATCTGTTGGGTCAATCGCGGATCTGATTAGCTGTTGTGTCAGAAATAAAAGAAATTGAAAATTGGGGGAAATGTGGTGCTTTGAGACACCACGGGGAAAAAGAAAAGATCATGTAGGACTTACGTGGTCGTTGCAATCTCCACAATCACTTCCTCGCGAGTAGTGATTTCGCCAATGGCAGCCACCCAGAGATCCTCGAATTCATCGCTGTTCAGCCTCTTGCTACGCTTCCTGCTCACAGTTGACTTGAGCTCCTCTTCAGCAATGGCAGGAGAGCTAACTTGGGCGCCGGACTCGTCGACCAATTCACCACACTCATACTTGGCACGGCGTTCCCTCAGCTCCTCAATGGCCTTGTCAGCAACTGCCTGAACGCGGCGAGCCTTTTCACCATCTGGCTCACAGGTGGGTGGAAGTGGGATAAGGCCGCCAAAAGACAGGGGGTGGGGCTTGAGGACGAAATCGCTGTGGCAGCGAACGGAAAAGTCCTCATAGCAGTAGGCGTGCAAAGGGCAAGGCTCGCATGTAGGCTCCACGAATGGAACTATGAAATCGGGCACTGGAACATCCGGGGGGATAATCTCGGTCGCCGGTCGGCCGAGTCCGCAGTAGCCAACGGCAATCTTTTCCTGTCGATACCAGGCCAAGTAGACGCCGAGCAGAGAGATGAAGAGGACGAAGAAGGGTGTTCTCAGGCTTGACTTGCGGGCAGGTTTTGACTGCCTCCTGGGTACAATCTCGGTTTCCCCCCTCCTGGCTGCTTCCTCAAGTTCCAGCTGCGCATCAGGCGTGAATTCCTCGCCAGGATCCATTGACCAATCTGGTGTTCTGTGTCTCATCTTAGAAGAAGACAGTGCCTGAGATCTCGCAGTGGTGGACGGCCGTTCGATGCTCAAAGGCTCAATGAATTCATCCTGACGTCTTCGGGTGCCTGGCTTTTCGCTTCTAAGGATCTCCTCGAAACCCGGTCGTCTGCGGCTCGGCGTCTTGACGGCGGGAGAGCCCCTCTGGAATGGATTGTCATCACTAAAGACGCTCTCTTCTTCTTCCTCGTAGGGAGCAGCAGAAACGGCAGATGGCGGCGCAGCAGACTTCAGCGCACTGTAATAGGGCGTAGGGGCGTAGGGCGTAGCAGCAACAGGCGTCGCAGTGTAGTGGGATGAGATGGGCGTGTCGTCCTCCACTTCCGGCTCGTCCTTGATTTTCGGTGTAGCAGATCGCGCGGGCTGAGAGCGGCGCGACGACCTGGGCGCTTCGTACTGCGGCGCCTCATCCTCTTCGTAGTGCGATGACTGTCGGCTCACTGAGCGGCTGGTGGTTCGCGAACTGCCGCGCTTCGGCTGGCTCTTGACGGGCGTCTGCGCCAGCTCTTCTTCTTCGCGCTTGACCTTGGCCGAGGCCTTTCGAGGCGATGCGGATCGACGCGGCTTGGACACTGGCGTCGGCCTCAATTCGTGGTCGTCCCATCCGTTGTCTTCGGTGCTGCCCGCATTGACGATGCCCATACTGGTCCGCTTTGCGCGGGCGCGTTGAGCGCGCAGCTTCGGGACCTGCGGCAGGACCTGCTCCTCAACGAGCTCGACCAGCTGGGTCTTTTTCGCAGTGGCGGGATACTCGACGTTGTGCGTAACGAGGATGGAGCGCAGTCGCGGGACGGTGACGCTGCGCGGGTCGAAGCCCTCTTGGAGATAGTCGTCTGCGTCGGCCATTTTTGCGTCGTCTCTCGGCCAGCAAGTTGTTGAAGAGGTTTCAAAAAAGAGGATATCTCAATGGGATATGGTGGAGAAGAGAACAAATATGCGATAGGAAAATACAGCAAAGGAATGCGGAGCGCCGTGGACACTCTCGCCGGCTTGTCTCGAAACTTGCCAGCTAGCCGGCAGTAAATCAGCAACGCCGCAGCTTTCAAAACAGTGACGGTGCCCCAGAATAAAAAAGCCGGGGGGCTCCAAATGTGAAACTAGTTTCCGGTCTCAAGGCCTAGTCGCGAAATTAAAAGGCAAAGCTTTAAATCGTTCTCAGACGAGGCACTGCGACCTAAACTGCGTTTGCAAGTGTTGATTGAAGGGAGATGCAAGAAGCAGAAAATGCGATGCTCGATTGCCGGTGGTCGAAATGCATGTGTGAATTTGCGTTTCCCGCCGCACAAACGTAGCGCCGTTGTCTGTGGCAACAACTGGAGCCGTGAAGAGAAAAAAAAGTTACGGCCCACCCCAAGCTGTTTTCAGTTGGGGATGCCACATGGTCGAGATCTAGGCTGCGAAGCTCTGCCTAAAGAGTGGCGTGTGCACCGCCACATCTCGGGTTGCGCCACACCCCGCCACAGCGAGCTCCGTCATGCGATGTGGGATGCAAATGTGAGCTTCATGCATGATCTCTGGGTAGAGACGCTTTTGTGTCGCATCAGCCATTGAGGGCCGGGATCTGCAGCCGCACTTTCACAATGGCGTCCAGTAGAGCTTTGGTAGCGAGCCCTCGCTTTATTTGCCGCAGTTGCTCCCGGCAGGTGCGCAATTCGACTTATCGACGATCCTATGCGACAACCTCTTCTCAGCCCTCTTCAGATGATATCTACGATGTGGTCTGCATTGGAGGTGGCCCGGCTGGGCTGAGTCTTCTGACTGCGCTTCGTAAGAGATATCATGATGATTCTATCTGTACTATACGTTTGTAGTAAAACAAGAATACTAATAGCTCTTGTTTGATATTCAGGCGCCAATCCTACAACCTCCCGCCTTCGTGTCGCCCTCGTTGAAGCGCAAGACCTTTCCAAAACAGCTTCCCTATCTCTCCCACCAACTCAGTTCTCCAATCGATGCAGCTCACTCACGCCCACAACCGCCCAATACCTCAACACCATCGGAGCATGGCGACACATGCAGCGCAGCCGCATCCAAGAGTTCCACGAGATGCAAGTCTGGGATGGCGTAACGGGTGCGCGCATAGAGTTCGACTTGCAGCCCGGGTTTTCTGCTGCCACTGGAAATGTCATCGCATACATGACTGAGAACTTGAACATCACATCTGGTCTTTTGAAGCGCATTAATGAGCTTGGAGGAGTTGATGTGTTTGATGCTTCAAGGGTCGAAAAGATTACGCTTGGAGAAGAATCCGAGGAGATGGATCTCAGAGAATGGCCTGTCGTCCATTTGCAGAGTGGCAAGTCTCTGGCTGCGCGACTTCTCGTGGGAGCTGATGGCGCCAACAGCCCTGTGCGATCCTTTGCGCGTATCGAGAGTCGAGGATGGGACTATCACAGACATGGAGTTGTCGCGACACTGGAGTTGGAGGGGGATGGATGGGGAGGCGAATATCACAAAACTGCATACCAGCGATTCCTCCCGACTGGGCCTGTCGCCATGCTTCCACTGCCCGGAAACTATGCAACTTTGGTCTGGTCAACGACGCCTGAGAATGCCGCCGCGTTGAAAAAGCTACCTGTAAAAGACTTTATTGCTCTGGTCAATGCAGCGTTTCGACTCAGCCCCGTTGACTTGGCTTACATGCACTCTCAGGCTGCTGGTCAGGAGGAAGAGCTCGCATGGCGAACGCAGCACACACCCTTTGACTCTAGAGCAATCCCGCAGCTTGCGGTTGGTGTTCAAGAGGGCAGCATTGCGTCATTCCCCCTGAAGCTGCGACATGCAGACACTTACATCGGCGAACGTATTGCTCTTGTTGGCGATGCAGCACATACTGTCCATCCCCTTGCGGGACAGGGCCTGAACCAGGGACAGGGAGATATTCAGAGCTTGGTCAAGGCGATCGAGTATGCCGTGGCCCACGGCCAGGATTTGGGAACGCAAATGTCTCTCGAGTCATACAACAGCGAGAGATATGCTGCGAACCACGTGTTGATGGGAGTGTGTGATAAGCTTCATAAGCTGTATTCCGTGGAGAGTGGGCCTCTGATCCCGCTGCGGTCGCTCGGCCTGAAGGCTGCCAACGCTCTGGGGTCGTTGAAGAATTTCTTCATGGAGCAGGCTTCTGGCCGGGGAGTGAAGGTTTAAGTGCGTGCTTGCAGCTATAGTTGTATAGAAACTGTCTTGCCTGATCCACCCGACTTACTATCCTTTGTTTCTCACGAGTAGCTACATAACCCACCTGTACCAATATAATACGAATAGAACTTTTGAAATCGCGCGCGTTCACCAATTTTCGAAAACGGCTTGAGGGGCCACCGGACATGAACATAACAAAATTTTGGAGAGTATTTACGAAGTTCTCCCAATCAGCTATGACTACAGACAAAGAAAACGTAATTCTAATATTTTTGCCTTCCACCCCATTCCCTTTACCTGTCAACCTCACCTGCACATCCAAGTTAGTAAATTTTTCAACATACGATTCTGTGTCATGTCGATGATACGTACCAAACACAAGATCCATAGTACCAATTAGAGCGACCGCATCAGCCAACAAGTGGCCCTTGGCGACGTGGTCGAAACCGCCCAGGTGAGCAAAGCCAGGAGCGCGGATGTGGCATCTGTAAGGGCGCTCGCTGCCATCGCTGACCACATAGACTCCCATCTCACCCTTGGGGGCCTCGATGGCAGAGTAAGTCTCTCCGGGAGGCACGGCGTAGCCCTTGGTGTAGAGCAGGAAGTGGTGGATCAGAGCCTCCATGTTCTCCTTCATGGCAGTTCGGGGAGGAGGTGAAATCTTGTAGTCCTCGACGCGGACGGGGCCGGCGGGCATCTGGTTCAGGCACTGGTGAATGATGCGCAGTGACTGTCTGAACTCCTCCATTCTGCACAGGTATCGGTCGTAGCAGTCGCCGTTGGTGCCAACAGGGACATCGAACTCAACCTTGTCGTAGGCATCATATGGCTGGTTCTTTCGAACGTCGAAAGGAATGCCAGAGCCACGCAGCATGACGCCGGTGAAAGAAAGGTTCAGAGCATCAGCAGCAGAGACAACACCAACACCTCTCAGACGCTCAACCCAAATACGGTTATCCGTAAGCATCTCCTCAGTCTCGTCAATGCGGTCTCCGAACTGGGTAGCCCACTGGTAGATGTCATCCAGCAGACCAATGGGGATATCCTGGTGAACACCTCCGGGACGAACGTAGGCGGCGTGCAGACGAGCACCGGAAACACGCTCATAGAATTCCTATCCAAAGTCAATTAGCTAAATCGCTCAATTTCCAAGGGCTTTTGCTTTGAAATTGAGCCAATCGCATACCATGAGCTTTTCTCGCTCCTCGAAACCCCACAGGAAAGGCGTCAAAGCACCAACGTCCATGGCGTGTGAAAGGACGGACATCAGGTGGTTCAGGATACGGGTGATTTCGCCAAAGAGGGTTCGGATGTACTTGGCACGGTCGGGGATCTCAATGTTCAGAAGCTTCTCGACAGCAAGAGCAAAGCATTGCTCGTTTGTCATCATGGAGACATAGTCCAAACGGTCAAAGTATGGCAGAGCCTGGAGATAGGTCTTGTACTCGATCAACTTTTCGGTTCCTCGGTGCAGCAGACCGACGTGAGGATCGGCTCGTATGATTTCTTCACCGCTGAGCTCGAGAATCAATCGCAACACGCCGTGGGCGGCAGGATGCTGGGGTCCGAAGTTGACAGTGTAGTGTCTGACTTTGCGATGCTCGACGCTGTTATCGCGCGGCTGTTCGGCGGTGCTCTCGGCCTTGGCGTTCTCGGACTTGGACGGGAAGCCGTAGGGGTCGCCAGTCAGGTTGAAGTGCTCGTCCGTGGGGATGATTCGCGTGCCAACCTGCTCCTGGCTCGAGTATCGTCGGAAAGCAGATGCTGTGAAGGGTCGAGTGGCGAGAGATGCTGTCGCAGGTCGCAGGCAGAGTCGCCTGGCGCCGGTGCCGACGAGTCTGTGCAGGGGTGAGGCCATTGCGGAGGAGCGGCGAGGGCCGGTCGGAAGAGCTTCAAATGCCCAGTAGAGCCTCTGGCCCGGAGTCAATTGCTGGTTAGACTGACGATGCTCGCTTTCGGAGTCGTGGCCGTCATGCCTCTCGGAACTGAAGAAACGGGGAAGCTCAGGTTCCGTGATGGTGGGGCGCCGGGATATCATTTTTGCGCCACAGCTGGAGCGATTTTGCCAATTGAGGGCTGCTGATTGGACTGTGCGATGGCGCATCTCATTAAATCGCACATGTATCAATGAGGCGTTGATAGGATTGAATTGGTTACATTATGAATAGTGCAGCGAGCTTGATAAATATTGAGTCTCTTCATCATTGTATATCCCTCTGTCAGCGAGGCACATATGGCATTGTGCTCTCATTGCGTACATGTTTCGCAGCTCGGTCCCCCACCTAGATCTGTGTCTTGTAAGTGCATGTACCTAGGTACATCCAGAGGGGTTTCGACGCTCTCTTGTCGATGAATGGTTTGACAAGTGGTCTTGGTTCTGATAAAGGATTCAACTCTAATAGTAGAAACATAATGGCTTTATTATACATTGTTGTAGGGAAAAACACCTGAATACCTCCAGTAATTTCTGACTGTGAAAGTTGTACATGCATGTTACAGAGAGATCAAGGATACACTATACGCCTGGCCAAGCTTCGAAACCTCTCAGAATTGTCGTACTTCGCGCGTTAGACAACTCGTCTTTGATGAATTTGGCTCTGCATTGAGATAGTTGTTCATGAGAATAATCTAAAATGAGTGATTGAATACAATTAGACCTTTATCCAGGCTGCTTATAAACCTGCTGGTCTCCAAGACATTCAATGCTAAACACATGCATGTTTGGGAGACAAGGACTCTTCAACCAAACATGCCCAAAGCCAAGATCTGAATTCATAAAGAGTATCAAGCATATTGTTGTAAAGCCTTCTCATATATCAACAACTATTAGAGAAAACTTGATGCAAAAAGTTGAGTCACGCACCAATTTCCTACTAGTCAAAACGGGAGGGAGGATTTTGGCGTATTGGCCGTATCGGCGTATAAGTGACTCACCCCCTCAAATCCTCAAGTTAAAAGCGACCGCTTCTCATGATTGTTTGGATGCTAACACAACAATGAGTATTTCTTAATTCTCACTTTTGTCAAACTTGTTGGCCAAGGATCAGCCAATCTAAAGTTGTCGCCATGCCCAAGAAAGAAATCAATCGAATCCTCCCATCGCCATGCCCTCCAAGCAGCGATCCGGGAACCATCCTGGTGGAAACTGAGAGGCTCATCATACGGCGATACTTGTTATCGGATGCTCCAGCTCTGGCAATGGCTGCAAACCACGAAGAAATTGCAGCGTACATGAGCGATCGTTTCGCCAGCCCGTACACAGTTGCCGACGCCGAGACCTTCATCAAACAAACTTTCCACGATGACGAAACAGCGGTATACCCTCACTCGTCAGCAATCGTCTTGAAACCAGGGTTTCCAGGCAATCCTTCTACCGAACCACTCATCATCGGCGGCGTTGGATTACACTATTTGACTGATATATTTTACCGAACGTGGGATATGGGCTACTACCTTTCTCCAACAGTGTGGCGCCAAGGCTATGGAACTGAGGCGCTGGGCGCATTCACAAGATGGGTGTTCGATACTTGGCCGTTGTTGAACCGCATACAAGCTCGTACGTATGAGAACAACATAGCGAGTCAGAAGTTGTTACAGAAAGTTGGCTTCGTGATAGAGGGGAGAGGAAGAGGGGTTGTTGAAAAGCATGGAAAGCTCATGGACGACGTGGCGTTTGGTCTCATAAGAGATGACTTGAAGTGAGAAGTGCTCCAAAGTGTCAAATGTTTTTAAAATTGCAAATGCCTGCGACTTTTTGCTTTCTATTTGGGGCATTGGCTGTCTGATCGTTCTATCGAAATACTTTGCGTCTCTATCTCGATGCTGGTAGGTCAACCCAATGTATATATACCTCTTCTCCTTGTGGATAAAATTTTGCAATAGAACTATCCTTATATTGATTGCTCCCAGCTGCCTTACTCTTGAAATGTGTTTGTATAGCTGTTTAACGCCGAATCGCCACTCGAGGCAAATACAGTCATCCAGAAAGGGTCGTTAAAGTCAACTTCTGTGTATTGTACATCTGAGCCCTGTAGCAAGATTTCAGTGTGTAGCTGAGACGACAGATTGGCAACTTCTCCCTGATCCCAGTATTCTTGGAATGTCGAGATGGGCTGCGGCGGCTCGTAAATGTTTTGCGGCAAAACATCTGGGGGATAGTCGAGATACAGGCCGGACTCGCATGCGACATTTGGTGCTTCTTGATTCAAATCCGGCACCGCAGGCGACTGCAGCTCTCGCGTCGCCGCCGACTTGTCTTCCATGCCACTAATCCACTTGTCTTCATATGTTGCTTCTGAGATTCGATAGGGATCTGAGGTGTTGATGTTCAAGTGACCATCAATAAACGTATTTTGCGGTGGCCTTTGTAGCAACTCGGTCGTCTCTGCTACGTTTGGCAAGGCATTTGTTGTCCCATACTGACGGTTGTTGGCATCAAGAAATTTCTCTTCAAGGCCTGCCGCTCGTTGATTGCCACTCTTTCTTTGGGTATGCTCGTGACCTCTTTCCAACCTCCTCTTTGTCCTCCGAAGCAATAAGTAATCGTCTTTTGTTGGTGCCCAGCTCGCCGGATGTTCTTTAGCCCCTTCAGCCCACTGCTGCACAGTTGCAAAGGTCGATTTCATTGCAATCCATGCGCACTCGTTACAAGTCCTGTAACTGCATCTATGCCTCCTCAGAACTCTTGGTATGGAGCAGCCACATGTAGCGGCGTTCCAGTTCAAGCTGCCGACAACGCTGTCAAAGGCTTGTGTTGTTGCAGAGTTGGCGATGGCAAATGCGTCGCATGGCTCAATGATGTACCATCCAACGGGCTGAATGCAATCATTTTGGCGGCAATAAATTTCCCCTGCGCCGCACATCTGAGCTCCAGAAGAGAGTTCTGTTTCGAGTGTGGGAATGTAGAAATATCGAAGAGGTTGTTTCGTTTTTGCAGGTGTTGCATCAGATCGGCGACTGAAAAGTGTTTTCTTTATCAAGAGATGCAGGAAGGTAAGTTTCTGGAGGCAAGATAACCATCAGTTTCGTTTGAACACAAGAACACCAAACGCTTTTATGCCAAAGGTTCTGCCACCGCTCTTTTCGCTGAAAAATAAAATTGCAGAAAATTAGGCACCCCCAAAAAAAGAAACAAACAAAAAACATTGTGCGATTCAGAGATGCGGACTGGAGTCGGTCAAGAAGCGTTCAATCAACTCGCTATACGCGCTATGTTCTCAGTGCACTTTTTGTACGACAGTGATTCATGCTATTTTAGGACTTGCTGTTTTATACATGTTGCTCTATTCCAAAAAGCTTACTGAACAGAAATGCAATAATGGCTGTAACAGTATTTGGTCATTTGAAGCAATTTTATATTGGATCCCGCTTGTAATTCTTCAGCATAGTAATAGAGTCTCACGAGTAAAGTTGGATTTATCAATTTGTCTTATATTCTATTCCACGCGCAAGTTTTTGCTTATCAGAGTAAAGAGTGTTATATAAAAAAGAAAATGTGCCTAAAATAACGTTGCTGAGACTGCGTCAGGTCTTAATCTCCTCATTGCGACCACTCTCTGCATCAATCGATGTTATCACAGCTTCTGTCGTCTGTGCCGGGCCCTTTTTGTCGTCTCCTGTTGATTGAGAGCCTTTCTCTACATCTGTATTGTCTGAGACCCTATTGAATTGTCAGCGTGGATCATAGAATAGAGTAAGCGTAGCATAACGTCGAAAGGGAGTCTTACTCTTGCAAAGTCGTCCCAGGCTTATCATGTACTGGGTTAAAGTCTGGCTTTTCCTGTTTGATGGCTGTAAACATAAGGCCAGAGTCTAAACCGTTGATAATCTTGACAGGAGTCAGAAATAGTAGTAGAGTAGCAAGTAGCCACACGCCTGCTAGGAGACTTGGAATACTGATGAGGACATTCATCGACAGTGCCGAGGCATCGGGACTCCAGACAACGAAATCACCAACGCCACTTAGCCCTGTAACCCAATTCTCCAGTGTCTGATCAGAATTAGGTGGGTATAGTGTTGTATCAGTCAGAACATTAGAGGTTGCAATGAATGCAGCTTGAACAAGGCGCGACAAGTCGTTTTGTATGCTGCTAGCACCGGCATCGAAGATTTGAGAAACGGCGGTGGTTGTAGAGAGCAGCGCTGAGAGCCCAAGATGTGATGCTACAGTAAGGATCATGGGTTGAGCAAGATGAGCGGCAAAGATAAACTGCACGCCTGCTGACAGGTCAAGGCCCGGAAGTAGAGTGCTGTTGAGTCCCAAGACAGTGCTGTTGTGGCCTTTGTATGACCACACGTTATCTTCCCAGCAAGACAACACAGGACGCGCACTGCGTACTCGGTAGGCAGTGTCTGTATCTGCATTTTGTATCGTTTCGGTGAGATACCACGGGTCTGTCCCCGCGGTGAAGCTGCTCCTTTGAGTAGAAGAGACGAGTGCGGCCCAAGTGGCATTGCTGGTTTCGAGAGCACCTTTGATGAAACTGTCTCCTGGGTAGAAAGAGGCGATAGGCTCTCGACCATCAAAAAGCGAAGCTGATTCGGTTTTATTATAAATCGTGTACCAATCGACAAGATAGGGAGTGGAGTTGGTTGACTTGACGAAGAAGCTATAATCAGTAACACACGAGCCGCTGACGTTTAGTGTAAGCTCTGGATATCTTTGAAGTCCAAAGTCTGCTCCCGTAACGTCATAGCTGTAACTGATGCCAATGATGGATTCGCCATCGCTGGTCTTGCCCAGTGTCTCTGTCGGAGTTATCGTCACTCTTTGATCGATTAATCCCTTGGCAGAGCCGGTACTACCAACTGCTCGGAGTGCTGATGGGACTTCCAAGACGTAGAGTGCTGCAGTTGAAGGATTATCATCTTTGACTGTTGGAACGTATACTGCGCTCGGATTGACCGGGGCCGTGTTATTGAGAATAATCAGGGGAGGGACGATGATGGATAATGCGGTTTGTCCAATGTATGCGATGAGGACTAGAATCAGGATACCAACCATCCAAATGCGAATCTTTTCTGTCCCTTCTTGGGTATACTTGAATGTTTCCATGAAAGATCCAAGGAGCTCGCCTCTATTGTTCCACAGAATCGGGACAAGCGGATGGAATGATTTGCTTTCTCCCTTCTTCTTTCGTCGCCATTTCAAAAGATAGTATAGGACAATAGCAATGATAATTGTCCATACTTGAGCCATAAGCATTCCCAACATGACGGAATAGGCGGAGTTGAGCTGGTTGGCAACCCAAGTTGGGACGGCAAAGGCATTTTTGGGCCCATCCTCGCTTGGAAAACTGAATCGTTTCCAGAGCAGATAGGTGTCCCGAGGCTGGGGCACTGTAGTAACAACCATGTTGCAATAACGACAACAATTATTTCTAGATGTCAATCTAGTAAGAAGAAGAGAATGGTAGGGTTGAAGCTAGGGAGCGAAAGTGTTGAAGATATCTGCCGAGAGGAGGCAGCCTCTCCCTTAAGTCCGCTGCAAAGTGCGGCTCAACATGTAGTGCTCTCATACAAGAAGCAGTGATACTAGGCATGCTATACATTTTCTCGTCCGCGCTG
Source organism: Trichoderma sp. 2475 (assembly GCA_038502285.1). Taxonomy (NCBI): domain Eukaryota; kingdom Fungi; phylum Ascomycota; class Sordariomycetes; order Hypocreales; family Hypocreaceae; genus Trichoderma; species Trichoderma sp. 2475. Next base: position 322,798 of record JARPVV010000016.1, read on the forward strand.
TATGCCTAATTCAGTATCTGGTAAACCGCAAGAGGGGTAAAAGCTGGCCATGCTGTCGGACTACAGCCCCAGCCGATGATGCCGCAATGTGGTGAGGAACTATTGGTCTGTTCCAGGGGAGTATATGCAGCTACGTCCATTCAGTACTAATATGGACGTCTAATATAACCGGGATAGGACCAGTCGCGATGCTGATGTCGCTCAGGGTCTCTTCATTGGCTGCATGATGGACAACTCCTTGGACCAGGTTCATGCTTGTGAATACATCCTAAATTACTGTGCCATACCTGAGCCCATGAGAAAATATTTGTTAGTGACTATTTACATATTGCATACAAGAAGGTTACTCTGTTTGCAGGGTTACCGGAAAGCTATAAAGAGTCCTGCCAACTCGTATAAAACCCCGGAGTCTCTCGACTACACAGCTCTCGTTCTTCAACTCTTTTCTCTACACGACTTTGACTGTTTTCTTCCGTTACCGGCCCTAGCAGTGTTTAGAACGCTCCATACGCCGCCATTTGCCACACCAATCTTATTGCAAGATGCGTGGGCAACCTCTAGCAGCTCTCCTTCTAGGCTTGAGCACTTCAGTCTTTGCCGAGCCTCTCATAGATGTGCTTGTTGCATCTGGTGCCGCCAATTTTGCCACCTACATCCAGTCAGATCCGGATGTTCTAGCCAAATACCTCTCTGGCCAGATCCAAACGGTCTTCGCACCATCAGATTTGGTTCCGCCACCTGCAAGCCTATCGAAGCGAGCTCCTTCGCCGGCTGATGTGGCCAAAGCGGAGATTCAAGGCTCAGAAGACCTCGCTGACTTGAAAACCGCCAGCGGCTCTGAGCCAGGTTCCGTTATCCCCACTGGCACTGACTCTGCCGGACTAGGTGGTCAGCCTCAAGTTGTTACTTCCGATACCAGACCTGCCAATGTGACCAACCCGACTCGACGTTGGGCATCTTCGTCTAACCTGACTGGACCATCCCTGCTGAGGATTTCGTCTGGTTTGGGAAACATTGCGAACATCATTCATGCAGACATTCCATTCGACCACGGGATCGTCCACATCACTGACAAGTAAGTGCTGCCTCTGCATGGCTCATACATACTATGTATTCATGAAAGTGGAATTAACGGTCGCCATATGATAGCTACTTCACTCTGCCCGTGTCAATCTCTTCTACAGTTCAATCGCTTGGGCAGACGACCTTCTCCAGTTTAATCAGCGGTAGCAACATGACCAAGTCGCTGGAGAGCACGCAATTTGCCACTGTCTTCCTGCCCTCCAATGCAGCCTTTTCTGCGGCCAGTGTTGGCCCATCCATCAGCTCCTCCACTTCGTCACTGATTTCCAACCACGTCGTTGGAGGCTTTGCAGGCTATCTGCCTGTACTGAAAGACGGCACTGCATTAACGACCCAAAACGGTCAAACCCTGGTCATTAGCATCCGTAATGGTATATACTATGTCAACGAGGCCAAGATTATACAGGCGAACATTATCACGGAGAATGGCGTCGTGCATATCATTGACGAGGTAAGTCTGCAGCTAGTGCCTACTGCCTATAGCACATATTTACTAACACATTCTTCTTCCCCTATAGGTGCTATCAACTTCGTTACCACCACCAATTTCTTCAGGGGGTATGTTGTCCAAGACAACCAGCTTTATGTGTGTGATTGGAGCTGTTGCTGGGGCAGTGATGGCTCAGCTCTGATCCTTTGTTATGATTTGGGCAGCCGACTTACCCGGCTGGAATAATGATATTGGGAATCGCTTTAATAATTGGTTCGGATTTAAGATACTATCAATGTACGAGGATCTTTGATAATACCAGTATATGTATATTTGATACTTGCTTGTAAAAATACTTCCTAGTGACCTTATAGCACGTAGTATTCTATGCACTCGCTCTGCCAAAGGTGGTGCAAGGCGAATTTGCAGTAAACACAAGTTGCCAAAGAGGGCTTAAGCTAGTTGCCTTGCAGGGCAGATCCAGGATTGTCATTTTCACTGCTACGCAAAACATTGTGATTGGGCCATCATTTACGAGCTGTCAGAATCAGGCACTTTTCAGCTTCGAACTAGATCATGGCTAGTCCGAGCGACCCAATAACCGTTGCGTTGCAGTAACTAACTTGAGGTTAGTATTGCGCATCTAAAACGGGCTGGCCCGGCTACGTTAGTGCTCCTATGTATGTGATATCCGTCTCATACGCCCTCTTGCTATGAGGCTCTGCTATGTAAACTGTTGACGAGTTACATTCGGGTCAGCAGTGAAATGCATGTCTGAGACACTTGATGCCTCTTGCCGCGGCCAAATTAGCCGCCCAGAGTATTACTACGGATAACGCTCTAAGTAAATTACGAAATGCGGATGGGCATAGATGAAGTTTTCGTCCTTATCGGCACCGGGTACAAAGTTGAATGCCACGGAGATCCGAATCTGTTCAACTGTAATAATCCAGGGCCTTTTCCGACAGCTGCAGTTGTACGAGAAAGACATTTACCGAGTCCTATTGTAGCAACTACGTGTAAAACGGCAAGTACACGGCGTTAAGTTAGTCCATACCTACATATAAGCATGTATTAGGCATATCATGCCATCCTTTCTTGAGGCACGACTTTTGCTACCAGACAATCTTGTCTGATGTCATTACTTTAACGACTGTCTTTCTTAACATCGCGGCATTGTAGTATAATCCTGCATACGCAACTTGTATCTCCAGTTAGTTTATTGTTATGAAGTATTGAGACTGAGGAGAGACTGTATGGCGGGCCCAACGTTGATAACCATGCAGCAGCTTCAGCGCAGCGATGCCCAAATCGCCCCAAAAGAGTTTACCCGGCAGCAACAGCGTCGTATCTAGATTTGGATGCAGCAAGATGTGTGGGCACGCATGTGGAAGGTTTGTAGGCTCCGAGAGTAAAACGTCTAGCAGTACAAAAGGAGTACATTTAAGAAATATACTTGTTTGGAAGCCGTACTGTACTTCTCGATATACCTATCATATCTGATTAAAAGCCCTTACCCTGCCAAACGAAATACTTTGAGAGAAGGCATCCAATATCGCCCGTGGCGTGTATAAATGACACCTAACGGCCAAGGGTCTTAGTGACGTACCTCCATGTGGGCTGCAACAGATACGGCGATTGTTTCCGAGTCTTGCCGGAAGCATCATGTACCTTGCTGAAGCTGAATTCAAGGTCTTCGGCCACGGGTGGGGGCTGAATTTATCCCCCGGCACGCCTATACGCATGCCGCTCGTTTGCAATTGGGCTGCTCGTTACACAGATGCCGACGTACATGCGTCCTCAGCCAATCAACAAACATCACGTTTACAGGCAACTAATTTCACCTGAAAGGTGGGAGTAATCGCTTTGTCTTACCGCATGCTTCAGCTACTCCGCTCTGTCACCGAACAATATTTTAGCCTATCAAGTGAACAGCCAGCCCCCCCTGTATTATGAGGCGACGTCTCTTACCCCTCTCCTAAAATCCCAGCCTCAAAACAAACGAGAGCGTTGAAGAGAGCGGAACTCCTGCAGCCCGACGCTTGGCTGTGTTGACTGCCTGCTGTTATATCCAAATCCTGAAATTATAATGGTGATGGTGTTACGTTCGTCATATAGCATACATGTATTCTCTTGAAACATAATTGGCATAAACATGATATGAGGCCAAGAAAAAAAAAGTATCATCCGGATGAAACTATTTGAGAGGAACACGCTATCGAAGGTTTTTCCTATTATAAGATTATCTGTCGGACAGGTGGTTTTGAGACCCTTTTGAGTTTGATACTGTATCAATAGGACTCGGATTGTCACAAGAGAAATATTTTACATTTTACGCTGTATTTTTCCATAGGTCATTTAAACAGAGGTTAAGCGGATGAACATTCTCAGAATGCCAGATTTGATGCAATGAATTAAGGCTCAATAATACAGCCTGTAGAAGAAGTGTGCATTTGCACCTAATAATAATCATTTGAGATATCATTATTTATTTCTCATGTTAATAGCAACGAACTGGATGTATACATATCTCTTGATCGCCTTGGTTATATCTCTCCTGTTGTGATATACTGGGCGTCCACAGCCAAAAGTACATTCACCATTTAATATTGAGTTAATGCTAACGGAAACGTCCTATATGCGTAACTTAACAGATCCAAAATTGGCACATAAACTCATTGCAAGCTCTTCTATTTCTCTATAGCCTCTAGAAAGTTGATCTTGGACTGTATCCTGTACACATAATCCCATATCATACGGTATCAGGATGAGCAATCAACAAAGTTCTGTCACCAATCCAGCAGGGTGTTTAAATTCCGTTAAGTTTTCATATTGTGCGCCTATATCAAGCGTATGCTCGAGGGCCTCGTTTCTGTGCCACGGAACCTGAGCCCACTGAAAGTCACCACTAAGCGTAGTCCATCTCTTTAATGCCCAAATCCTCTTCGTTGCCAAATTCAGGAAAACAGAAACAAGTTCTGTATAATTTACGCTTAGAATATTAGAGAACTTGACGATTACCATAAAATATGCATTAGTGGGCTAAAATTTCTTCTCCCACTACACTTTTTTTGCAGATCTAAGTACGAAACTCAGATCATCGAAGAACCCCTTCACACTTCCTGACTGCGCCAGTCAGCGATGGCCGGATTCATATGTAAAATCTTGACGGAGAGTGTTTTGGCCTTTATGAGAGGATACAAGGGCTTATAAGAACCATTGAGCCCAATTCTACGAATATTTCAAATTGTTGATTCGTCCTCCAAAAGATGAAATTGCGATGCGTAAGAATATCCAATCGAGGAACGGTATAATACACATTGAGGCGTGCGACGGTGCTAATGGTAACATCATACGTAGATGTGGCCCTTATATCTGAAGAATTAGTAGGAAGTCGCATTGCTGGCTTAGTTGGTGATCTTGGTGTTCAAGAGCTCAGATAGCATTAAGAGTTTCTAGCCTTTTGTTGGCTCCAGCAATTTATGTTGCGATTCTAATTTCGAAACAAAATTGACGAAAAATCTGAAATCATAATCGCCATTGCTCTAACTGTGAGTTTTCTTAGTGTCAAGTTATTTAACTAGTTTCATGTGCCGGGATACTCTGCCCATCTCGTCGAAAATCTGTAACGCACATTCCACATACATTTTGCTGTATTAGTTACAATGAGACATTAACAGTGTCCTACGCAATTTCCTCATACAAAGCGCTTAAAAACAGCCCATATGTATAACTTAGAAAATGACCAATCAATCTTTTCTTTTGTTGAACTTTTTGGGCTATCTTAGGGTAGCCTGAATTTTCGAGATTGGGCCCTTACTCTCCCTTTGCAGCATCCTTTCACGCATCTAATCGTCGATCATTATGAAGGAGTCAAAAATGAGTACCGTGATTAAATGCATTGCAGCAGACAAATAGTTTTCCTTTTTGGGTAGTATTCTCGTTCATACTAAGCGGCACAGCAATATTCTCACCAAGCTTTTCCGGCAGCAGCGGAAAAGGTGGTGGCCGATATCACCCAAGGTAACTAAACTGCCAAATCAGGAAGCTCCTATATCTGCTGTTAAGTTCCTGGATGCAAGAGTTACACGCTACATATAACAAGAAAATAGAGGACATAAAGCCTTGATTTGGCATTGCAGAATAGTCATACTCGGATTCTGCGACTGGAGTGCCCTCACGCGCCATTCAATGTTACGACACGGTAGATCTAGCACAGACAAGCACCGATTAGTTATCATCTATGGGATTCTGCGGCCCAGAAACTTGCATTACTGGCTTATCATAGGTTTGAACTTCAAAGTACGAGCTACTAATGCATACGAGATAGGAGCATGCTTCTGTTCTGCAAATTGTCTGTTCTGGGAGTACATGTACTGAATGCCGACAAGCTGACGGGATCAGCACGACCGCGACGAGGCTAAGGTCATAATTGGTAAAAATATATGCTACTATGTAAGAATGTCAAAACAGGGGATTTCAAATTAGTGAACGATATACTGGTAATACTAGCATCAATATAGTAGCTCTGTGTATAGGAAAACGCGCTGCATACTATTCGATCCCCACTTTCCATCAGATTTGGAAGCTCGTTATCTTTACCATGACAGGATACGGAGAGAAAGTCGGATGAGGTGATCCCAACTTGGCAGGCGCAAATACAACGTGAGATTTTATCGGTTGAGGTATAAAGACCGGATGGCGCGCGAGATAATCATGGTCGCTTTGCCCGCGACTTTCTTTCTGCAAGGCGGATGGTATCGGCCTTGGGCTAATCGCGTAACATCAAATGGTGTCTTACCTCCAATTTCTGCCCCTTCTGGGCGTGTTATTTGCAGGCGGTGTTCACTCGAAAACATCAAGTGTTGGTGATGCCGCTGATGGAAATAACACGGTGGGAAGCTGGGACTATGTTCCTGGGGCCTACATTATCGAGTACGAACAAGGCCATGTGAGTTGATACATTATATCTATGCCTGAATTGAGGAAGAGGAAAAAAATGAATGCAATTTGAACTTAGTCTAAACTATGATAATGCAGGAAAATGAGGCATCGCTATTTAGCACTCTTCATACACATGGACTCTCAGCTTCTAAGCGGATGAGTTTGTCCTATTCGCTCTTTAAGGGAGCTTCAGTCCAATTGGACGCTGTCAGTCTGGATCCTCAAGCCGCATCGACCAAGATCGCGTCCCTCGCTCCTGTGAAGAACGTATGGCCAGTTATGCGCTATCAAAATCTCGAACTCGGCAAATTCGCGTCCACGAACGGCGGTAAACGCAATCTAGGAGACCTCTCACAGCATGTGTCTAGAGCCGCAGCAAACAGCGACTCCGGATATGCGCCACATGTCTTGACACAGGTCGATAAGCTACACGCAGAAGGATACACAGGCAAAGGAATCCGCGTCGGAGTTATAGATTCAGGAGTTGATTACAAGCATCCTGTCCTGGGCGGCTGCTTTGGTGAAGGCTGCATTGTTGGCTACGGAATGGACTTGATTGGTCCCAACTTTAATGGCACAAATACGCCTGTTCCTGGTCCGATTCCATACCCCGATTGTCTTGGCCACGGGACGCATGTATCAGGAATTATTGCGGCTCAAAAGAACCCCTTGGGTTTTATTGGTGCCGCTTATGGCGCAACTCTGGGCATGTACAAGGCGTTAGACTGCGGAGGTGGCTCTTCCAACGATGTACTCATGGCAGCATTCAACCAAGCGTACGAAGATGGATCAGACGTCATTTCTATTTCTATCGGAATTTATTCTGGGTGGAAAGAGGACCCTCTCGCAGTCACGGTCTCGCGAATAGTCGACGCTGGCGTCCCGGTTGTTATCGCCAACGGTAACCAGGGCCCTGCTGTCTTTAGTTCAGCGTCTCCTGGCGATGGTGCGGGCGTCATGAATGTGGCCTCCATTGATAACACCGAGACACCTTTTCTGGGGACTGAGGCTTTTACGAGCCTTGATAGCCCCTCCGGTAAGTTGACTTCTTTCGCCTGGTTGCCTGGAACGCCCGCGTTTCCGAACATCACTCTGCCATTTTGGGCTGTTACTCCCAATACTACCACGGATGGAAGCTCGAGCGCTTGCAGTCCGCTCAGCAGCAGCGCGCCGACGGATCTTAGCGATAAAATCGTTCTTGTGGAGTTGACTGGCTGCGATGATCCCACCATTGCGGCAAATCTTGCGAAGAACAACGCCACGTACATAATGTACTATAGCAGCGATGATAATCTCGAAGAGTAAGTATTTTGTATCTCTTTCGATCGTCATACGATTTAGCTAACCACATTATTCGTCTTCATCAGCGTGTATAGCGTTAGTACCGCTCCTAGCACTCTTGGCGCTGGCATGGTGCCCTTACAGCAGGCTACAATATGGCTAGATCTCCTCAGCAAGGGCACAGATGTGTACGCGAAAATGGTTAACCCTCAGTCTGCCAATCCCGGAGTAACGAACTTCTCGAACAATATTACCGGTGGCCTTGTAAGCTATTTCTCAAGCTGGGGCCCAACTTGGGAGGCAGATGTAAATCCACACATCGCGACCCCAGGAGGCTCCATCCTTTCGACGTACCCCCTGAATATGGGAGCATACTACGTCGACTCTGGCACATCCATGGCCACTCCTCTTATGGCTTCGATATATGCTCTTATTATGCAAGCGCGATCTATCAAGGACCCTAAAGTGCTCCTGAGCATGGTATCATTGACAGCAAAGCAAACCAAATACCGGGATTCGTATCAATCCATATCGTACAACGACCTTGCTCCTGTGGCACAGCAAGGAGCCGGATTGGCGCAGGCTTATGATGCAATTCACGCAACAACTACCCTCAGTGTTTCAAGCATTTCTCTCAACGATACGGACCACTTTGTTAATAGCACAGACTTTACAATTAAAAATGGTGCTAAACAAGCCGTGACCTACTCAATTGGTCACATCCCCTCCAGATCCAGAGACACTTTCAGGGCTGGCGTGTCAACACCATCCCAGAGCTCCAATTCGAGCTCCTCAGCAGCGACATTAACATTTTCGGATACAAAGGTCACCATTCCAGCAGGTGGATCTGCTAAGATTACTGTCGAAGTAGCTCTTCCTCAAGGACTGACCAAAGCAAACCTCCCTGTGTACGGCGGGTACATTACTCTGAGCGGTACCAATGGCGAGAGTCTTGTGCTTCCATACTTGGGAGTATATGGAAGCCTAAGCAGTCTTCAGGGCGTAACCTCAAGCAATGGCTACATTTATCATTCAACGGGCCATTACTGGGTATCAGCTCCTAATAATGATACTTGGACCATCCCCTATCCTTCAGTGGGTAGCCAGCCTCCAAATCCGGCTACTATTGACTTCCCTGCGCTCTATATTCTAGTCAACACTGGCGTGCCTCTTATAAGAGCAGATATCATTCCTCTTGGCAACACCCCAGCAAATACCACTAAAGTTCTGGGCGTCGATACAGCTGGAAGCTTCCCTGAATTTCCTGTTCAATGGGTCTTCTCAAACATTTACCAAACTCCATTCTACGGCGTGACTCAGGAAGGCGCCATATTGCCAGAGGGCAACTACACCGTTCTACTGAGAGCGCTGAGGATATTTGGAGACGCGAATAATTCTGATGATTACTACACTGTGCAGACACAGTCATTCAATATCAAGTATAACTCGACGGCGGCTTAAACAAGTATTAGGTAGCCCCATTAAAGATATATAAACGCTATTTGTATGAAGAAAACAAGAAAAATCATCTTTTCGAAATATTTCCTATTAACTTGCTGGCATCTCGTTTGCGATGTGAATTTAAAGCTGCTTGGAAAGAAATATCCGTGTTACGATCTGAGCTTAAGATCTGAACGTATTTTGGAGAGCTGTAAGTTTGTAACTGTGACCTTGGAACCATTAATTGAACCTGAATGTAGGTAGTTTGCAATCTTCGTAGAAGAGTAACGTGCTCAAATTTGGTTGAAGGTTTACGCGTAAAAAGCTACTATCGCTTTCTGCTGTCCATATTGGAGTGAGAACAAACAAGCACCAGCAAAATGCCATAGCTGTGTCTTTTGATTCTGTTAGCCAACATGAAAATTTGAACACTGTACAGAATCTGCTAGTGAATATTCGATTCCAAATTATAGGGTGAGTTTGGATGCACTCCAGATAATCTGGAGAGGAGACGCTCAGGTGTGTTTCATTTTTCTATACTAATATGTAACTCATGTTGACGACTTTTGTTCTCGTAATAACTCTTCGACAAGATAAATACCCCTCTTATCAGAAAGTAATAACGGCGTGGTACCGCTCCCATCTACCGCTTCGATGTTTGCGTTGCTAAGGAGAAGCAGCTTGACAACGTCTCGCCGGCCCCTATAAGCAGCTAATGATAATGGCGTCTGACCGGCGTTATCTTTTATCTCAATGTTTGCGTTTTGATTAAGAAGTAGCCGAACAACCTTTTCACGACCTTCATTAGCGGCCCACGATAAGGGCGTTCGGCCATTCTCATCTACAGACTCAATCTTAGCATTGTTATCAAGAAGTACTTTCGCAACGTCTACATGACCCATAGACGCAGCTAGTGACAATGGCGTCTGGCCAGCGTTATCTTTTGTTTCAACGTTATCAGCAAGCAGCAATTGAATAAGGTTTTTATGACCTCTAATAGCAGCCCATGATAAAGGCGTTCGGCCCCTCTTGTCTACTGACTTGACATTTGCTTCGTTATCAAGAAGCAGTTTAACAATGTTTTCATGGCCTCTATCAGCAGCTGAAATTAACGCTGTCGAGCCATTGTGATCTGCCGACTCGATGTTTGCATTGTAATCAAGGAGCAGTTTAACAAGATTTGTATAGCCCATAAAAGCAGCCAATAACAACGGCGTCTGACCAGTGCTATTTATGGCCTCCGTATTTGCTTTATGGTCAAGAAGCAGCTTAATAGTATTCTCATCGCCTCTTTCAGTCGCACGTATTAATGGTGACTTGGTGGATAAATCATAGAGATTAACATCGATACCGTCATAAGCAATTAAAGCCCTAAAAGCGGCTTCATTGTGACAGTCAACAGCACAAGATAGTGGAGTCCCGCCGCACTGATATTGAGTGTTAACATCAATGCCATTATGCGCAAGCAGAGCTTTAACAATAGCCTCATTGCTTTGTTGAACAGCATGAAACAAAGGTGCCGCACTATGTTTATCTTTAATATTAACATCGACACCAGTATGAGCGAGCAGAGCTTTAACGATAGCCTCATTGCTGTGTAGAACAGCATTCGATAAGGGTGCTCTGCCATATTGATCTTTAATATTAACATTAACACCAGTATGTGTAAGCAGAGCTTTAACGATAGTCTCTTTGCCATACCGAATAGCATAAGATAATGGTGCCTCTCCACATTTATTTTTAATATTGACATCAACGCCAGTATGAGCAAGCAAAGTTTTAACGATAGCCTCATTGCCACGTTGAACAGCATAAGATAATGGTGTCTCGCCGAAATTGTTTGTGCCATTTACATCAATATCGTCATGTGCAAGAAGAGCTTTAACGATAGCCTCATTGCCACGTTGTACAGCACAAAATAATGGTGTCTCGCCGGATTTGTTTGTGCCATTCACATCAATATCGTCATGTGCAAGCAAACTCGCAATAACAGCAGTATAGCCTTTGTCAATGGCATAATGGAGTGGTGTCCAACGAGGATAATCCATCGAGCATACGTCAATGTTTGCCTGGTCGGAAGAAAGATATGCAACGATAAAAATCTCGTCAACATCCTGGAGAAGATGGTAAAGAACGCCTCGTTTCCGTGTGAATAGGTAGTCACGCCCAAAGCTGGTTTTGATATTTTTATGTTGACGGTACCTTTGATATAGGTCGTGAAACGCGGAATCAAGCGGTAAAGTATCTGCTTGAGATGCCAAAAATATTTCCAGCACTTCGTGACTACTGTTGGCCAGTGCCGCAAAAATCGGCGTACCATAACGCTCATCACCGACTTCAAAATAGTTTTTCTCAGAATGTATGCCCACTAGATCCGGTAAATTCTTTTCTGAAAATATATAAAGCAGTTCTACTGAATCTTTGTACCGGCGGATGTCGTACTTTTCAAGGGCGTTGTTGAAGAATATCCATCGTTGGAGAGGAAGGGTTTCGAGAAACTTTCTTTGCTCCATACCATGTCTTTGAGCTGCATTGGCGTGATGAAAAAGATTAGAAACCGCATATTTTAGAAACGGAAATTTCAAATCGATCGAGCTTCTCAACTTCATTGCCTGGGAAGCCTTTGGTAAACATTTCGAAGAATAAATATCTGGGCCCAGTAGCTGAAGTAAGTAATATTCATCTCGAAAGACGTGGCTATGAACTTTTTGATTCATTAGCTGAGCCAAGCAACAGTTCTTTAGAAATTCGTGGCTATGTCCAGCCAAATTGCTTGGCTCGTCCGACCACTCTTTACCATAACTTCCTGATAAGAAATCTCGAACAGATTCATGGATAAATTGAACTTCAGAGGCCCGATTTCGTGTAACTTCAGCTAGACCTTTTGACGAACTTCTTACGAAAGACTTCATCTCGTCTAATCCTATATCTTCTCTGTCCCAAAGACCTGAACATTTTTTATCGAAGTTGAACTGGACAGCGAAATAGAGCTCTGGTGGTTTGAGTGGGCGAGACGCGAAGAGGATCCATTTGAGACAAGCTTTTAGCTGATCACGATTGTCGCCATCTCGTGTAAGAATCATCTCAAACAGGTCATTCAGTCTTGGCGGAATTTCTTTAAGGCGATCACGCATCTTTTTTATAGGCATGGTGCCTTTCGAATATTCACGGTTAAGAATATCAAGAACCAAGACAACCCAGAGAAAGATCCCAGAAGACTTTGTGAGAAGTTCGTGTCGAAGCGAGTCAGCTTTATCTGACTTGCCCATCCTAAGCCTTGACTTAATATAGTGCTGAATGTCGTCTGCGTGCCCGATTTCGTCTTCCAAGATAACTTCTGTTCCCTGTTGAATGGTCACGGTCGGGTAATGCCGACTGGAGAAGCAGACACGCAAAAACAGTTGCTTCTCTCTTGCGCTGTCACACAGTTCCTCAAAGAATGACACCATGTCAGCAACTTGATCTTGGTTACACTCATCGAGAGCATCGACAAATATTGTTAGCGACCTCCTGCCAAGTTTCTGAACAGCGTATGCCAAAGTTTGCTTTAAAGACTCTTCTTGCCATCCATTCCGCTGGACGGTCTTGGCGCCATCAGCGGTCATCCAGTCCAAAGTGTCTTGTGTCTCTGGGATCTTTTGAAAGAGCTGATGGAGGAGAGAACGGTATAGTCCTATCGTTGACTTCTCATCGTCGGTACCCCGCGCAAGGAAGAAGAAAGAAATGATGATTTGCGACGAAGCTCCATTTGCGCTCGACTTGGCTTCTTCAAAAAGAAACTTCATCAACGTTGACTTGCCGGTCCCTGGGTTACCTTTGATCCAAAATAGACCGCTGTGATCCGGCTGTTGTGCCACGTTCTTCCAGGACATGTATTCGGGCTTAGTAAGGAACCAGCGACAAGTTCCTTTCTGAGCGGCTGTTAGGTGTGTTACACGCTCGTCAATCTTGTCGAAATAGAGCTGATCTATCAGCGACTGTCTCGTCATGGAGTCGCTAACGCCGCTACCATTCATAGCTGCTTCCTCAGGCATCTCCTCAACGACGGTGTTGGGTCCTGCATTGCAGTGTTTCTTGTGACGATCCGAATCAGAGTGTGATTGCTCTTCATCTCGTCTACGCTTATAGCCAGCGCTCATAATCATCTGCTCTGGCACTAAATCACGAAATGAGCTAGGAATAGACGGAGGGAATAATCTGCTATATATGAGCTTACCATCGTTGGGCGATATCTTAGCTAAAATAGCTTTGGCATAGGCAGCAGCCATTGCAGCAGCATATGGTTGCCAGTCTTTATTTTTATGTTCGTCTCCATAATCGCAAACTCCTCGGATGACGCCAACGGGAATGCAATCCATAGTTCCGGCTGCTTCCATCTCCAGACCAATAAGGCCATATTTGTCTCTCAGCTTGTCGCGTTCCCGAGCATTTTTCATGAGCTTTTCTCCCGAGCCTATTGTTCCATACCACACTCGCACTCGTTTGTCATCTGGCCTTTGATCTCTATGTATCAGACGTTCGACTCCGTCTTGATCAGAATGATAGAACATATCTTTATCCTGCCCGGGATCACCAAACGTGCCCGAAGAGTGCTCTTTGTTTTGTATGCTTTTGTAATACGGCAAAATTAAGTTCACATCATTCGGCTCCTCGAGCTTGATGATGCCAATGGCTGATCGGACGACAGTTTCTGTGTTGGCCAATGCATAGCCATGATGTAAAGGTTCAAATCCATCTTTCCCGGTCACTTTTCCCAAATCGTAGGCGATAAGTCCAGCGCTGTTACTCGTAGGCAAGCCGACTAGGATATCGCCAAGACGAATATCAAGAGGCGGATCTAGCGAGAGATTCGGAAGTCCCGCTGCCACACCAACAAGCAAACCGAACCAAAGGTTGGGGAAGAAGTTCTTAACTTGGGTCGCAAGAGCCGCAGCAGATCCAGTTCCATATTTTTGACCAGCGGGTAAAGTTGCAATAATAACGTTATGCCCGCATACGTCGCCGGCTTGAAAGACATAATCATTCCCGGGAGACATAGGAAAGCTGCCATTATGCCTGTTATCTAAGAGGTGTAACGCAGCCCGGGCCTCGATCTCGAGCGGGGCAAACCAGGCAACTGTGTAGGCTGCAGGATTTAAAATGTTCCTCGAGAAAGCCATGATAGCTGAAGAAGTATTAGGGTCGCAGATCGGACTTCCACGCAAAACGCAGATGTCAGCTAGGTCCGCGTTCTCGCGCACGTTGTAGCGCTGTCGCGTTGACGTTTTGTCGGTTGGGTAGATATATATACATATAATGAGGCTTTTATCAATTATTTGCCTGTGGATGAAGTCAAATAAGGAAGAGGAATGTTAAACGTAGGAGAGGATGATAGTGACAGTCTAATGACAATGTTATTCCTAACATACCATTTTTCAAAGAGGCAAGTTAGCCTGGATCCTTGGAGAAAGCAATGAGGGTGATTGTAAGAACGCCTTGCAGGCACTGCCCCTCGGAGCCCGAGCATGCATTCAGAGCAACCCAATCATTATAGTGCTGGTACACGTTGATTGGTCTGCCTAACTCTCGCCTCTCTATATTAATATATCTTCCTTGATTCATGCGATATGGACCTGTTACTATCTTACAGCCGGATAAGTGCAATTTCTTGATAGAATAGGCTCCGAAGCAACATAACAATATTAAACAGCTATTACAACACATACCTAGGTAGATCGTACCCAATCAACCAAGCGCACTAAATTAACTGTAATTTTTAGCTTTGTGAAATTGCGATCCTCGAAGTACGATGCAACAGCAATTCTCATTAATGCCAATAGCTTCTCATGTCTAATATATGTTCTCTTTAAGAGACTTCGATAGATTGTGAATATTCGCACGATGTCGAGTGTGAGTTTGTTTTGCCACCACATTCGCATTAGCCCACATTCTTGGAGGTTGATTTGGGAGAATAGACATGACTTTCAGCCTTCTCCTACTCGAACCTCCTTGTGACTTTTATGCGCCGTAAATGTGTATATATGGCGTATGCCGCTGGATGTTTATTAATAGTGTCACTGCCCGCAATCTTGGCTCTTCGAACCGCTCTATGATTTTTTGCTCCAGGTCGGTCCATATGCTGGTATTCGTATGCAGTTCCTACATAGGCCATAATACACTCTAATGGCGCATGTTGGTAGCTTCTTTATGCAGTATTGTTTCAACATCTATTGAAGCCGATTCTGAATACTTCCATTCTAAGGTCTATCTTCGCCTCGAGGGGAAAAGCAGTCAAGATTGATGGTTAATGGGATAGCTCGATTTGCGATTTGTGGGGCACAGCGTGGCCCTTACGGGGGCCGTTTGCTACTGAGGTCAAGTCAGAGCAACACTGGAGATCTCGATATGGCACATGTAGTCAGTAAATTAAGGTTGCAGCGGATAGCTGTCTTATGAACACATGTGCCCTTATTTATACCAATCCAGTCTTTAAAAAGTACGGTGATCGGTGATCAATTGCTTGGCACACGAAGTAGGACGACTACATTGATCTACCCGCTGTAACAAATCTGCCTATTTCATCCTTCCTGATTGCTTCTTTTGCTGAAATCGGTGGATATAGACGGTATAGAAATTATTTAAAGGAATCAATATTTTAATTCAATTCTAATTCGTTGTGTCCAACGCTGTGTCGTCCTTCAGGCGAGGGTTATACGCGATATTCCATTTTTAGTGGGCAAATCTAAAATCCAATCTCTTGCTGCCCTGAATATTCTGATTGGCGGCATATTCCTTCCTCGCTTCTTCACTCATTGCGTTCCAAGTCTTCTCGCGCTGCTTATTTCTGAAGATATAATAAACTTTTGCGATCAGAAAGAGGACAATTCCCAGTAAATTAATAATGAAGAGATTGAAGTTGCCACGGTGGTAGAGCGGAGCATCACTATCGACATAAATGTACGCAGATATGATGCTGCCAACTTGAACACACATCTAACAAAACAGGGAAATTAGAATTGAAAAGAAGCCGATATCTGGGCCTCGAAGTATGTCTTACGTTGTATATCGCAGCCGATACCGAGCGTGTACCAACATTGTTAGAATTCTTCGATGTCCAGCCAACTAAAATAGCATCTGGGGGACAAAAGAGTTAGCAGCATTCGTAAAAATAGGACTACGTATCTGAGGCTTACGGCAATATGGGTATGATGTCAAAACCGTGACGAGAGCGTATGTGCCCCATTGATCAACCATAACACCAGGCCACCAACGCAAGGCAATGACACACGGAAGCGTCCAAAGAACTTGTATCATGGACACCAAAGCGCGCTCATTCAGCCATTCCGATAACCGAGTGATTAAAATGAGATTGATGATGTGAAAGATATTCTAAAAAAAAAAGTTAGTTTGGATGCATGGACATTGAGCGCCGCCTGCGACAAAATACATGTAAAGTTCTAGGTAATGCTTACATATGGAATTGTCAACAAGTTAGTAGTGAACGGGTCAAATCCTATTTTTCTTAGTGTAAGGGTAATGTATGTCGCAGGTGGACTGGGAGGTATAAAAACAACCACGCCAAGGATATAAATCGGCCAAAGATCGAAGTCTTTTAGCGTCTCCCATAGTCGTTTCGGTGTAATAGCTTCACGGTTGTGCATATCTCCCTTGGAAGGATCATCTCTCAGAACCCTGTTCACAACAATAGAGACCTCGCGGTCGGTAAACCAGCCTTTGGGGCGAAACCATGTCTTAGTCTGTACGGCAGAAGCTGGCATTAGGAAGAAAGAAGCAAGCCCAACAACGAGGGTGATGAGCCCTTCAACGAAGAACAGCCATCGCCAGCCGGCCCAGCCATGAACACCGCGGAGGTGTAACAGAGCAAAAGCGAGTAGTGAAGTGGCAATCCCAGTGACGGATAGAGACGTCCAAAAGTAACTGAGACGAACTGGCAGCTCGCGGGACGTATAGAAGTAAGATAGCCAAAGAACGATGTCAGGAATAAATCCTCCCTAGCATTATCAGTCAACCTAAGAACTGAGATTATGATGCGATAGTAAAGTTAGTAACAGACCTCCAAAAAGCCCAGAAGGCTCCGTGTACAAAGAAAGCTTGCACGACCGGTCAAAGCGCACTGCGAAATGGCAACAATAGACCATAAGACCATCTGTACAGGAATCCACCGATCTGGGCCAACCATCTTCGAGACGAGCTGCGAGGGAAGTTCAGCACATAGAAAAGAAAGTCTGAATGCACTGTTGCCGTAATTATAATCTTCATCACGTTAGAGTAGGTCAATCTTATGACATGGCGGTACCAGAGGTGCGTAATTACCGTTTGTGGTCAGTCCCAAGTCATCCAACATATTATCCGACACAGCCTGTGCAAGGTTTCCACGATCGACTTGGAGGCCAAAGAACATGACGCACTATACACCTCGAAATGCTTGTTAGTGAAGTTCTTAGTAGCCATTCGCGGTATTTAAATGTTGACGCACAGCCCAAAGGCAAATCCGCCAATCCAATTTCCTCACGAGGCGACGCTCCTCCTCCTCCGACCAAGAGAGCGACGGGTCAAACACATGCCGACATTCGTACTGTGACTTTTCGTATACATCTCTCCAGTGCTGAGCAATAGTTGGGTCTCTGAATGGATTTTTCTCATCATCATATTCGCCTTCCTCTGATGCCGGAATATCACTGAGTAGCTGAGCTTCGCTGGGAGTGGTAGACTCAACGATACTAGAAGCCACTTCTTCAGTGCTAGTATAGATGGCGATGTCTTTCCCGTCCACCGCCATGTTGGAGATGAGTCAGTCGCGTAGAAGTTTAGCTAGAAAGATCCTTTATGGCAAATTCCAATCCACCCAAATATGCCAATGGCTTCCCCTGTGCTCGACTAGCAACCAAAAATGAATCGGTTTACCGTCCAAGGAGAAACTACTAACATATAATGATAAACCCCTTCATAAATTTTCTTATAATTCCGCATGCTTGGCATCTTTAATCATGCGCTATGATTGCGTGCTAGAATAACCGGGTTGATGGCACTTTGCATTTGGCAGCATGCTTAAAGCTGCCTCATCTCCCCGCAATGTGCCGCGTGCGATGATGAATTGCGCCATCAGGCCAAAAAGATCCTCGATTGCGCTATTCGGTACAACAAATGCGACTGGCGGGGAATCTCGTCAAGTTTCTCCGCAGAACAAATTGATTTAGCGGTATCTAAGACGGCAATCAGAGAGATTGCCTGCAGCTCAGAGAAAAAACAAGAGGCGATTGGAGAGATGCTCGAGATATGCTCAACATCAGGGCCGCCAATACCAGGGTTGCGGGGCGCTCTTGAAGGAAGATATAAGCAACTACCGTAAGTTGCCGCCAAGCATATGTCTAGTACACCAAAAGAGCGAAAATAAAAACACAAGTTCAAGAAATGAAACTGTATTGATGTTTACTTAAATTGAAAACGTACGTCTAAATGAGAATCTGTGGATCTGTCAACCTGCGCGTACGCTACGGATACTGCGAGAACGCCGATGGATAAGCGCTTAGATGACTACCGGATGATGTCTGCTCAGCTTCTACGAAACAAACTGCAGATTGGCAACTTCTAAAGTTCTCTCATGTAAAGAATAGAGTAGAAGAGCGTTTCCCGCGGAGATGCTCATCATTCGCTTGTTGCAGGGTTGAATGCTGTCAGCTGGTCTTGGTAGCCGCTGCCATTCGAATGTCGTGATATGGCGACATACACACTTTTAGAGAGGGGGTCACAATGTCAGCCTAAGAAGATGTGATAGCTAGTAATTGACTTAGCTAAGCAATATTTACACCCGACTGGAATAAGGAATTGTCTATTAGGAGAAGGTTGCCTGACACGGTATTGTGACGGCTTAACGCTCTTAGTAGAAGGCTCGAAGGTGATGAACCCAGCCGCGGAGACGCAGTCGCCTTTAGAGAGCTATGTCTCTTCGTGGCCTCCCATCGCCTGGATCGGGTTCTTTCCGTTTCTATTACTCACTAGACATTAGCGAAGATGAATCTCTGAGCTAAAATTTATTAACATGAAGTCAATTTTAAAGCAGCTGACGTAGAGAGGTTGTGGGGATCCTTTGCCTACATGTATTCTTCATATACAGCGCGTGACTGCACACCATTCCTTATAGCTGCTGATACTGTTATCCATTTCCACTAAAAGGAGCGAAATTTATTACACGAATCTTTTACAGTAAACAAAACAAATTCTGAAGATGACAACTACGATTGTAAGCGCAGGAAATGATGGATAGAAACAGACCCAGTTCTATATACTACAGGCCAAGCTAAAATGCAAATATAATTGATAAGGAAACATGTTTGACATAGTTTTACGAATGCTTTCAGGCGCTCGAGTCAAATTGTGGGTTGGATGAAACTAGATTGGCAAAGTTCAAATACGGCTCACTCGTCAAAGCAGCCAAATTTGACGATTTCCTGATCTTGCAATATATTTTACACGACTACCCCA
Source organism: Trichoderma sp. 2475 (assembly GCA_038502285.1). Classification (NCBI taxonomy): domain Eukaryota; kingdom Fungi; phylum Ascomycota; class Sordariomycetes; order Hypocreales; family Hypocreaceae; genus Trichoderma; species Trichoderma sp. 2475. The sequence goes on from JARPVV010000016.1 coordinate 342,458, forward strand.
AGTTCTCAAAGAGCTTTATTCGGCCTCAATCATCGAGAGAGATTACAATTGACATCATAGAGCCTCTAAACGTAGATGTGAGCTTCAATTATCGCTGCGATTTAAGTATATGCACAAAATGTTCATCACGGAGGAGATTATAGAGGATTTCCAGAAGTAATCATTTTTGAGGCTTTGAACACTTTCCTGTGACTTCCATCTGACGTTTTTTAAGGAAAGTCTGACCATGTATAATAAAGTTCATTCGTTGGTAGAAATACCAATGCCAAATGCTTTTATCCCGAAGTCTAAATCGCCCGAGAATTTACGCAGGGCCAATCAGTGAGGACAATATGCTTGCCTGACTGATAATGCCTATTTTGGAAAGTACAGCGATTCTTGATCAGCATACGTGGATCTTTCCCAATACAGCTATATTTTTACGAACTGTATATCCGAATGAAGCAACCTCGCCAAGAAGAGTCTGATTTTAGTAGTGCTGGAGGTCGGCTCGTCGACTCCTAAGCTTGGCGAATGTCAGAAAATAGTCACCTATAACTTACACATCAGTTAGCAAGCAGCACCGAATATCGAAGTATAACAGGGCGAAACAACAATCGATACATGATTTTCCTATTACGCACACCGCTATATTAACATTCTGTTGCCTAAAAACGTACTGATTTTCGCGAATGAATGTATCCTTTCAGCTGTTTAGCTTAGTTCTCTGGGTTATGTCCACTGAGTAGGCACCAAGAGCCTGCATTTTGCTCGCAAATTTCCTGGCGAAATGTGGATTGCATCGACTAACCGTTTTTGAAAGATGGTCATATAGTTTTATACTATTTTGTATTCTGGCAGAACAGAATTACCTTCGAAATAAAAACTGATTCCAAGATCAGATTTGTATATAAAGAGAGAGACCTCGCATGAAATGTCTGAGCTATCTCAGCTAGGCATCAGTTTATCGATTCTGCAAGCCATTCCGATTAAAAACTATTCTATCATTCACAAAGCCATCTCGATTCATCTTAGCAACCATGAAGGCAGCTCTGGCTCTTTCTTTCAGCGCCGTCGCTTATGCGAACTATGAATTTACAGCGTGGTCAGAGATTGGCTGTGTTGGGAGCAAAGTCGCCAGTACCTCTGGAGATACCTTTGACAGTTATTGCCATGATGTCTCTGGCCAAGGCTGGTACTCCATTGGAGGAAGTGCTATGTCCATCGATGGCCAGTCAATCGTATTCTGTCAGGATTCTGGCTGTTCTGTGGGCTGTTTTGGTGTCGACGATACTTCTCAATGCTCCATGCTGTCCAGCCCCTATTACGAACAGGCAATTGGATCATGGAAAGCAGTCCAAAATTAGAATTTGTTTGTTGGAAATATGGTATGAACGCTTCTTAATAAAGCATGGCTTGAATTTGGGCTCTCAACGACATAGTTTATCACGCTGGCTGTACCAATGTTTTGCCTCGCCAGCCTAAGTTCTTTGGAGAGTCAACTGCTATTCATTGGGCTTTTTGTACTTAATTCTATTAGTATAGACATATTGTTCTTTCCCTTTTGCTGACATGGTGGGAATTTTCAGTACTAGTACAAGAATTGTTATGATTTCATTTCCTCCATCTAAAAATTACTGACCTGTCTATCCAATGAATATTAGCGCGTGATAGTGTCAAGTTGACCAAGCTGTGATATTTGAATCGCTGCTGTGTATCAATCGTTTCATTCATGACAGCTAGAACTCACTATATCCATCTGAAGACCCATTTTTTCAATTGATCTTGATTTTTCCTCCAATAATTGAAAACGAAATGTAGTAAATACAGCTGTTGATTGCGCATATGCTCTCTGTGCGATAGCTAACGCGCTGCATCTCTGTTACCACTCGAATATGTTGGTGCTCTAAATTTCAATGTCAGCACTAACGCTGCGTGCAAGCCTCACTATTACAGGACAAAACAAGGCCTCAGCTAACTGATGTGGAGTCGCTAGAACATGAAGCATACATTTAACTCAGCGGCACAACTTTATTACGGCTATCTCTTTAAGGGGAAAAAATTATATGTTCATACGTGTAGCTGTTTTCTATTTAGGATCTGCTCCAAACCTATTTACATATAGTGGCTTTGTTTAGATAACCATCTCCCGAGCAATTGAACCAAAGATGTATGTTGACGATAATCAGTGTAAAGTTTCTGCAGCCATTATTGATATGGAATCTTATTTTTTCGCTTTACATAGAATTATATCAAATCATTCGATGCATATTGAACACAAACACTTCGTAGCTTCTAGCGAGGATTGGCAGCCAACCGCACGTAGCACATATAATTTGCATGCACATTTTGGCTGTCTTAGACTATGAGTTTAGTAATTAACGTATGGATGAAAGACTTCAATTTTCACAAGTGATAACATATAAACGAAATCTTGTAGCCCTAAGAGCCCCCTTGTTTCATTACACCTCAGGCGCGAATTCGATCACGGCGGCGTCGAATCAGATCAGCGCATCGCCTGTTAGCGGTGACGTAACACTGTGGGAGGCCACGCCACCTCGCTATTGAAGCCTAACATGAAGTTCTTAATCCATCCAGCTTTACTGAGCAAACCGCATCAAGTTTTTACGTTCTTCAAAAACATCAATCTTCTGCAAAATGGCGAGAGTCGATACGCCAGACGTCTCTGACGATGATTTTGCCATGATCAATTCGGCCACCTCTGATGGCCCCGCAGCCTCTTACCAGACCCCCGAACTCATAAGTCGCCTCCCACGAAGCCCAAAGCCAGCGCCTTCAAGGCTGAACTCGGATGACGATGCTGCTGCCGAGCAATCTCAAAGCTACTTCCTCGACGGAACTATTCCCTCCTTCTTCAATGCGCAGGGAAAAGACGGCAATCTCTCGAGCTACTTTGGCGATGTCCCGGGCCTGAAATACGGAAAATCGCTGTACAAGAAGCTGAGTACCAAAGACGATGTCTTGATCGCCGTAATGGGGTAAAGTCGATTTCATATGCCGAATGAATCGCATTCAGAACACATTCTTACCATTTATACAGTATGACCGGCTCGGGGAAGACAACGTTCATTGCAAATGCGACGGGGCGAAAAGATCTAAAGATCGGCCATGATCTTACTTCATGTACGAGCATCTTGGTATTTCAGGCACTGACATTGCTTACTCGCTCACTAATTGCATCAAAAGGCACCCAAGAGATACAAATTGTTGATACCATCATCGATGGCCATACAGTCCGTTTCGTTGACACGCCAGGTTTCTCAGATACCTATCTCTCAGACACCGAAGTCCTTGAAATGATTGCAGATTACCTAGCTGCTGGATATTCCAAAGAGCTACGTCTGTCAGGAATCATTTACCTCCATCCTATCTCAGATAATCGCGTAACCCATCATGCCACAAAGAATCTCGACATGTTCCGCAAACTAACTGGTGAGAAAAATCTCAAGAATGTGGTCCTAACAACTAGCATGTGGGATAGAGTCGCACCGGATGAGGGCCAGAAGCGCGAACAAGAACTCAAAGGCAAATTTTGGAATGTTTTAATGGCATTTGGTGCAGTGTATTCCCGACATAATGGATCCGCCGAGTCTGCCAAGGAAATCGCGTCCATGTTTGTAGACAACAAGCCGTTCTACCTACAGCTGCAAGAAGAAATGGGAAAGGACAACAAAGCGCTCAAAGACACTGCTGCAGGGAAGGAGATCATGGCTGAGCTCTCTCGGATGAAGGAGCAGCACCAGAAAGAACTCACTGAGATGAAGGAAATGCTTTTGCGGACTTCGGCTGAAGAGAATAAAGCTGCTGTAGCGGCTCTTGAGCAGCATTATAAGAAGATGCTAAAGGACATGGAGAAGACACTTTCAGATGAGAGGAGGATGAATGAAGAGGCTGTTAAGTCACTGACAGAGAGGATCAGCGCTCTTGAGAAGAGGGGAATGTGTTCTGTGATGTAAATGGAGATATCATATCTTTGTCCGCCTTCTAGATTCATGTACTATCGCATTAGCTCGTGGTCACTGTTTTGGCGTGATAGCCAGTAGAAAAGCTTTTGCTATGAATGCTCACTATTCGGGTAGTAGATTCATGACAATCCGAAATTAACTAATCTCTCTACCCACAATTTTATCTCATGTCTCATAATTCTATAATTAGTATTCGAGAGCTCCTTGCATTGCTTAGCAGCTTGGCTGCCAGCCAGGCTTCTTGTTCTCCAATTACGCGTTGTTATCGTGGGGTCTGCTTTTGTATGTATGTACGTACATGTAGCCACCCACCAATAATATTCGCCATACTACTAAGTCTGCTATCGTTCGTACATGTTTGTCCTGCAGGTTGGAGGTACATGTGAACGGTATCGCCGCCTAAAAACTTGGAGTCGGTTCCAGAGACCATTTCAGCTTGGCTCTTCTTCACAAATTCTCGCCTCATCATAAGTAGTCATCGCCAACGTCAGGAGAAGCATGTTATATACTACAATAACATGGAAATCAACGACTTCACCAAGTATCTCGCTGCCACTGGTCTTTCAGCGCGGCAAGCTGAGATTCGAAAATATGTAGCACAGGGTGCCGCAGATGTACGCGCTATCATGAATTCATCGCTCTCGCCCGACGAGCTTCGACAGATTGCCGCTCGCAAAGTTCAACCTGCAATTCGCGGACGCCTAGTTACTGGTATTATGTGGTATCTCACTTCACTGGCGGCTGAACGCAATCAATCTTTTCTATCTGGTGCTTTTCTCTGCCTTGATCCTCAAGGTCGGCTTTCTGCTTTCTTCTCAGCTATTGGCAGTCCGCGAACCAGTAGTCATCTCAGACGCCACAGCGCGCCGGGATGTACTGGAGGCGTTGATCTTGTAGTAGATGGTGCTGTACCACCACTCGCTAATGATCACCGGCATGTGCTTTTCATAACGATAACAAATGACAAATACCGTGGAAACTGTTTGTTTCTCAAGCCTGAGCCTTACGGCATCTCAGGATTCCGGGACTTTGGTCACCACACCGATCGCTATGTCCGCTCGCTCTCTCGCCGGTTCCGATTTGGCGGCAACGATCGTGAAGGGATGCGAAAGGAACGTATTCCAGATCGTCATGTCAAGGCCTTTGCAGAGGCAGTGGCTCATCTTCCGGATGGCGAGAGCGCCATTGCAGAGGTTGGCAGAAAAGGTGCGGGAGAAGGCATTGCTGGTATGCATGTCTATCTTACTGCAAAGGCCCGCGATGGAAGCGATAAGCCTGCTTTGGCAGCATTGTTGCGTCAACTTGAAGCGGAATACGATTTTGTTGGTTTGCGGTTTGGCAATGAAGTGTGTCTCGACCTCCAAACTGAGATTTCCAGGACACTTCCTGAAGTGCCAGGAGTTATTGGCCCGTCGCCATCCCTTTTGTGGCTGCAGTCTAAGGAGCAAGAGATTCTGATATCTGTAGTTACTACAGAGACGCAGAAATCTACCATGAGCCTATTACATCAATAGATCCTAGCCACATTTGCCAAAATATAGAGTTGCTCCTCTCGCGGCCGAATCTGACGCCATGGATAGTTTCTGGGATGATATCTCGGAGACTAGCCTTCGTTCTTTGTTAGAAACAAGTCAGCTTAAAGAGCCATGGTCGTTGGTTATATGAGTTGCAGACTTTTTAATTTCGCCCGACAAGCAGCCTTATAATGGCTTGTACAGTTCAATGATACCAAATGTTCCCACACTTACATGATCTTGCATTGTTGCTCAAGCAATTAGTTGCTGCCAGTAGAGGCCGGATGTGCCACCAAGCGGGCACTACATCTCTTCGACTTATACAAAAGCTATTATCCACCAATCATACCAACTGCTAGCATACCTAGTTACTTTGGGCCAGGCCAAAGAAAGAATTATCCACCATCCCTTTGGGGACATAAGATCTTTGTTTGGTAGTTATAGGCCTCATAACGTGGAGATTATACTGGTGCTTTACTCCACCTCTTGATCGCCGAACATATATTTGCCGATTACGGAGCGGAGACGCCAGCAGTGAAGAGCACGCAATTCCACTACGTATTACTATACCGTTATCAATGCACTAGAACATGTATTCTGTATATAGATGAAAGTTTTAATCATGCTTCACTCGATTACAGCTGTTTATAAAAGCTAGTTATCCTGACTTGTAGAGCCGTGCTTACGCCACCCGCTCATAAAGCTATAAGACAGCCTAATCAATAGCAGCAAAGATGGCGCCCACTACAGAGCCCATTTACATCACATACCTCAACGGCTTAGACATTGCGGAGTTGAAACTCACGGATGAAGAGATTCTCGGAGCCATTGAAACGGCTCTCGATGCACAGGGCCGCAAGGAGACAGTGATTGAGCCCCGAGTGCATCTCGTGCCGCGAGATTCAGCCAAAGGCCATTTCAACGTTCTTCGCGGGGTCGTTCACCCTCTAAATGCGGCGGGTGTCAAAGTTGTTGGTGATTTTGTCGATAACTACAAGCATGGCTTACCCTCCGAGTTTGGTATCCTGAACTTGTTCGACCCCGAGACTGGCAAGCCCCGAGCAGTTATAGATGCGACGTCTATTACAGATATGCGCACCGGTGCAGTTACAGCAATAGGCGCAAAATATTTGGCGCCCAGTAAGCCCAAGATCTTGGGGCATATTGGGGCAAGAGGCAGCTCGTACTGGAACATTCGTCTCCTGGCCAGCCTCTTCCAATTTGACGAAATCCGGATCCATTCCAAGCGCAAGGAGAGTCGTGAAGCACTAGGTGCGCGCCTAGAAAAGGAACTGGGAAGGCCGATTCGCGTGCTGGACAATTGGGAAGAGACCGTTGTAGGAGCAGACATCGTTGTTGAGGCATCACGATTACCAGCGCCAGAACCTTTGCTCAAGACGAGCTGGATCAAAAAGGGCGCGCTGGTGATGCCCTACGGTACAATGAGTGCTCTAGAGCTCTCACTGACGGATATTATGGACAAGATGGTTGTCGACGACTGGGGTCAGTGCCGTAAGGGCTTGCCGTTGGGAGCTTTGCGGCAGCATGTGGACAATGACAAGCTTACGGAAGAGAATCTCCATGCTGAGATGGGTCAAATTGTGGCGGGGGCAAAGAAAGGCAGAGAAAGTGATGATGAGACGATATTGTTCTGGCACCGCGGTTTAAGTCTTAGCGATATTGCGCTTGGGACGGCTATCCTGGACAAGGCGGCAAAGTTGGATATTGGGCAACGCCTGAGATATGCTTAGCCGTAGAATTAATACGCACAAATTGATTCGAATAGAAAAGAAGGACTGTTATCTCTTGATGCCATGGCTCATTCCGCTCGGTTTATAAGTACTCCATTGCTTCGACTATATACATCGCTTATTGCAGAACATCTACCCTTACTGCCGTTGTCAATTTTACAAATATGATATTTACATACATGCTACTTAAAATTTGGAGCTACATAATCATTGAGATCCATCTCATCTACTGTTGTCTGCAAATACTCAATCTGCGCCTGCACCCATTCCTTCGTCAGTCGATGAATCTCAGCAGCCGGTCTTCCTTCGGCCTGCAGCGTCTCGCGCATCTTGGCCAGTCGCTTGGCTACAACATCAAATCGATAGCCTGTCCATTGCCGGAACAGCTCATCGTTGTTGCTTATAGGCTTGACGGTACGCAACGTGCTCGTGTCTGGCAGCAATGGATCACGCGGACGCATCGAAACAACAAAGGTAATGCGCTCGCCGCTGCCAAGAGTGCGCAGCGCAGCGTGTGAGACCATACTGCCCTGCATCATCACGGCATATCCCATGCCGGGCTGCCTCATCTTCAAGATCCCACCGTCGCCTTTGCGCAAGGCCGTCTCGCCTCCTGACATCCCAATCGGATCAGAGAGCATCAGAACGCAGACCCATGGATACGAGTCGTGATGCCACGCGGAAACAAGATCTTTGAGATCTGCGCCCTCTTCTTCTGGTTCGAGATCATCGTCGCTTGCTTTGGGCGGCTCTGGAGGAGGCAGGTTGTCTGTAATGGCACTGCTCTTATCCACGTGCTTTGGCAATTGTACGTTGAGCTGTCCAATCTCATAGTCCATGATGACATCCAAGTCTACACCTGCTGCATCTGAGCATGCCTTTAGGACTTCAGGACTTCGCCACATGGAATAGGCGAACGGCGCAGCTTGCCCGTAACCACGAATGCGGTAGACACCGGGATATTTCCACGAGCCATACTTGCCGACAATCTCGGGGCGAAAGATGTCGGCACGTAGCTCGCGAACACCAGCGGAAGTCAGAAGTGGAAACGGTGCAGTGATGGCTGTTTGTGAACTGGCTTGCGGGAAGTCGAGGCCCAGGTCGTCAAGGCTGATTGTTGAAGCGGGATGATTATAGCACAGATGCTGGAGCGGATTGAAAAGGACTACTTCCTTTTGCGATGCCACATCTATTGGCTCACCAAGTAGTTGGCTAGATGCGGGCTGAGGAGGTCTGGCAACACCAGCTGCGGCCATAATTCACAATTTGTATGGTTGTTTTTCGCTTGAGATTCAGCTATGAAGACTTGCGATACCAACAAGGTGATGGCCTCACTCTGCCATACTTTGGACATCGGTATTTGCACTAAACACTGCATACCCATTTGCTTCCACCGATAACGGTCAAATAGTTGGCTTCAATCTTCATCTGTAGATCGCAGAGTAATCACGCCACCGCATGCTGCAAGCACACGATCAACGCTTATACAATCTCACATTAGCGCTTTGGAATATTAACGACATATGACTAAACACTAAAATCAGTTCAAAGTATGCAGTTTACACCCTGAATTTGTGGCAGATTTGAAGATGTACTGTATGTCAAAATTAGTTGTTTAATATTTTTCATAGATGATAGGCTTTTTAGAAGCAAAGTTTGACTCCTCTTTTGGAGGAAGCATAAAGCTTAGCAAACAACGGGTAAAGAAAGCGATTACGTTAGGATGTAAAAACCAGAAGAGTTCCCAAGTTATATGACGTATTTATCTATTTTTTACTTACTCCATTGCTGTAATGCATGTGTCCTCATTTCATCCCCAGCATCGATTTGCAGTTTCTATTTGCCCGCTCACAGTCTCAAACAGATTTTCTAATATCCTTTGCTTTTATCCACTTTGTTCGTAAGCTCTTTCCCTTGACTCATCCGAATGAGGTTGTACTTGAGAACTTCAAAAACTCTTCGAGCATAGCTACTGGAATTTCCGCTAACGTGCGGTGAAATGAAGAGATTTTTTGTGTTCCATAATCGGTGGCCATCTGGCAGAGGCTCGGGATCCGTCACGTCGAGGGCGGCTCCGCGGATTGTACCCTCTTCAAGTGCATCAATTAGGTCGTCTGTAATGATAACTTCTCCTCGCCCAATATTTGAAACGAAGGCTTTCCGTCTAGCAAGCAAGGCTAGTTCCCTCCGTGAGATGATGCCACGGGTCCTGTCTGTGAGTGGAACGGTGATGACGAGCAGATCAAGACCAGAGCTCAAGAATTCATGTAATCCTTCTGTATCTCCGGCTGAGAACCATTTGCTAGGTAAGATACCATCAGGATCGCCAAGACCTGGTGGTGTATATGTTTCATCCATACGCGACTCAGGTGTAAGACGCGGGTGTAGATTACATGCGTAGATATCCATGCCCAGTGCTTTCATGACACGAGCAATCTGGCGACCGACGGCGCCGTAGCCAAGAATACCACTATAGACGAAGTTGGGCTCAGTATTGGGTACGTGTCTATTGTAGAAGATGAGCTTGACTCACACGCGCTGTCCAACTGCATCATGGACTGGATCATCCAACTTGTGCCATGTTTTCTGGCGCTGAAAGTCGACGTATTGGGGAACTAGAAATCTGGTTAGACATCTACCAAGCTACGGATCTGATGAGACATGTTTGACTTTGGTGTTGAAAAGCTAAGAACGTGGCTACTACCCATTCAGCTATCTGCGGTCTGGACAGCGTGTTAGCACAATACTCCAGTCAATCCGCGAGAAAACATACCCATGCACACCGCTGGCTGTGCAAAGAGCAACATCTGTACTGTTGAACAGAGGGTTTTGGAGAATATGATTTGCTCCGGCGCTCTGGATTTGCACATACTCCAACTTCGGAGCAATATGTGCTGCAGGTAGAGCACTCCCAGTAACAAGGATAGTAACGTCTTTCCACTCATTCTCCGGAAACCTCTCTTCGAATGCTGGCGTATTCCATATACACCCCTCCACGGTGACTATTTCTAGGCCCGAGAATAGTTCTTTGAGCTCTGAAATCCATTCGGGCTGGAATGTAGTTCCCAGGAGTATCTGTGGTGGCCCAGTCACTCCGAGGAGCACGAGCAATTTGTGGCCATTGAGGTCTTTATTTGCGGCAGCGGCCATAATTTGCCTCTTTGAACTGAGTTGTGAAGTAGTTGCCGTAGATGAAAGATACTGTGGCAATATAGTATCAAATATTAGTGCACCTACTTGATAGCCGGACAGCTGTTTTAGGGCCGGGATGATGCAAGAGGGACTGAGAACGTTGAACACTACACAGGGCCTCCCGTAACTTAGATTGCGCGCCAAATTCACTAATCGGAAAAACACCAGTATCTGATTTTTGGTCTATATTATGTCAGCAGGACTACAGTATTGCGATGTTTTCGTCTCGCGATATTAGCTTGTTATTGTCAACGTAAAAGTGGACATGTCAAACTTACTGGCGATGGTGAATTGTATCGGAAAAGTGACGACGACGCTGTCTCGCAGCTGTGATGAGGTCAGAACGCGTATTGATACTAACTTACTAATTTACACTAACAGATTTGATGACTCTTCGGCTACTGCAAGGATCTATAGCTGATTCCATGCGTTTGTCTTCCAGAAACTTGAGCTAGGAAAATTATTACTGTTCGTTGTATGGAGCGATAGGAAAAGGCCGGTACTGTTTAATATATTGATCAATTTTTTCCCCACTCAATTTCTCAATGAGCCGTGTTCATTATGAAGAAAACAGAAGTAATTTCCACGACTTTTTTTGATGGCTATACAACTAAAAACTCGCGGAGAATAATCTCCGCCCACAATAATTGAATCATAAGCAGAAGACGACAAGGCCAAGTGGTAGCAAAAAACACCGCCAACTATTATCACTTACAATTTTTATAGTAATGATCGGCGGCTTCGGGCGATTGAATATTAGTACCTAGTCTAGTAATTCCAGCGGACTTGGGGCGTTTTATTAGCCTCCATACAATTATTAGAAGCCTAGCCTAGGTTTTTAGCAGCCTGTCTTACACAGCTCAATATGAATTGTAGCAGATAGCTTTATCAAATATTTCCTAGCTACATTTGCTAGAGCAAAATTATCACTTACTATCACGCAGACATACTACCTGACTAAACTAAAGCAGTATATGATCGTCCTCGTAACTTATTTAGCGTCAGTGAAACAATTCTCAGTGCCTGTAGTTACGGTAGTCTTTTAGCCATGCATACCGCGCATTTAGATACATTTGACTCGCCAAAGGATACCAGGGACACACCCACCTTCCAAAACACGTCAAATGTTTCCAAAGTTCTTTCAACAGCCTTACTAAGAAGCAAAAGAAAGTCAAGATACGCAAATGAGATCATGAATAAGCTTTGGTCAAATCGCTAATACTATTGACTTCATTGGTATTTAACACTCAAGTGTGCTTGTCCGAAGAAGAAATTAGAGAATGATCTCAATACAGTCAAGCAACGTTTCAAAAAGCAATTTTTTAGGTTAATCGGCGAATTCCATGGCAAGTGGCACGCATAGTCTACGATGCGGTTGGTACTGATACAATGGCTTCTTTATGCCAATTCTATTGCCGCCTTTAGCATTCCTAATGTCAATGCGACCTACAGCGGCTCACCAAAGCCCTTTTTGATTGATGTATCTCCAAAATTCATCAATTTCACGCTGGACAGAGTTGCGACATCCAGGTTTCCCATCGATGTGCAGCAACCCGACTGGACTGATGGGCCTCCGAACAGTGTCGCCAGTGCTGTCAGAGACTATTGGGTTAGCAACTATAGCTGGACCGACGTACAGATGAGTCTCAACCAGAGGTATAGCAGCCATAATATATGTCTTATAAGCAGATACTGACTAGTCACCAGATTTAAGATGTTTACGACAGTAGTTCCGGCAACAAACAAGTCGCGTTATGATGCTCCTGTGCCGCTGCACTTTGTTCACCACCGTTCTTCCCGCGCTGATGCCATTCCTTTGCTCTTTATGCATGGCTGGCCAGGAAACTTTCTTGAAGTGATGAATATCATCGACGGCCTTACTAATCCTCCCAGCAAAGAAATGCCAGCCTTCCATGTTGTAGCGCCCAGTCTTCCAGGATTTGGATTCTCGCCAGCGCCGACTAAGCCAGGAATGGGCTCGGAAGCGGCAGGTGAGGCCTTTCATGGCCTCATGATGCAATTGAATTATACAAAATACGTTCTTCAAGCGGGCGATTTGGGTGGGTTCATATCACGGTGGCTTGCCCACAACCATCCCGAGTCAGTTGTGTCCTTGGTAAGCAACTTTTGGCTTTCACCCCCAAATAACAGAGATATGGAGCGATACGCCTTGGGCTTGAGCACCGCCGACGAGGCATTTGTGATTCAAGAATATGCCAGAAGAGTCGCTTTCGATACTGGCTTTAGCACAGAGCAGCAGACTCAACCGCTACAACTCGCATATGGCATGAGCGATAGCCCCATGGGACTCGCAATGTGGCTGTATAATGTTATGCACGCTGTAGTGCAACATTACGTCTTTCCATTGGAGCAGATCATCACTTGGACCCATATGTACTGGATTCAGGGGCCGTTGGGAGGGTTTAGGTTTTATAAAGAAAACCAGCAAGTAAGTAAACTCAACTCAACTGCTTAATCCGTCGCCACTAAGACAATTTGTGATAGGACGGGGTCATCAACAATGGCCTAAGCGATTTGTCGACATTTCCTTTCGTCGAGCAACCAGTGGCAATTTCGCAATTTCCGCTAGACTTCTGGTATAGAACTGTGAGTTTGATTCGTTTCTAAAAGGAGCGCTTAATCATAAAGCTGATGTATATCTATATAGCCAATTGACTGGGCACAAAGAACTGGAAACGTGGTTAAGAGAACAGTGCACGACAGTGGCGGTCATTTCGCCGCGGTGGAGAGCCCTGAAGCTCTCTTGGCAGACGTTCGATCATTCTTTGGCAATGAGACGCTATCTCATACATATGTATTTCGCCATTGATGAATTAATTGTTGGCAATTGATTTCGAAATACCATTCATTTGAATTATCTCATAGAGAGTTTTAGTTAGAGTTCATAGAAGTCACCGTGCAGTCCAAACTGCCTGTATAAATAGCTATTGCCAATATCTCTAAGTACAAGGTTCTATAGATCAACATACGGCGCATCGTTCTTTTTTCACGTAACAATATGACTCCAGGTCACTAGGAGGCACCAACATGCGTATACAGCAATTTGTATCATGCGTGTTGGGGGCCTCCTGCCCCGACATCCCCAAGGAAGGAAGGAGGTAGGAGAACCCCGTATATATATAGTCAACATTAGACCCGCATTATAGAGAATGCAACCTTTTTTTACACTCACATTGTAAACCTACGTTTAGAATCATAGCCTTCACCGTAGAGGTCCTTGCACCTATCTACGTCCACCGCCTGAACTGCGATATGGTAGCAATTGCTGGAAACCCACGATCGACGAAGAATATCGCCATAGATTCACCATCGTCCTCGTGACGAAACACGATCGTCGAGAGCGCCTCCAGGACTGAGAGCCCGATGCCGAAAAGGGGTCGAAAACCCGCACCTCAACGACACGCGAAAGGACGCTTCCGGTCCAAAAAGAACATTAACGCCTCACTGCAAGCCCCCAAGATTGACGGAATCGAGGAGCTCATACCTCCAACCGCTCGCTGGACCATCTCCAGCCCGACCCCATCACCACCAAAAAGCGAGACAATAACACAGCACAAGCTCCTTCCAACCCCTAAACCGAAGCCCCAGGCACCGGCAACCGCGGAAGACACATACCCGCGAGACGTGGAACTTGCGAACTGCGATAATGCGTAGAGTTTCAGCGTCAAACTCAGTTGGGATGAACAGAAGCACTTGTCAAATTTACTATCATCGATACATGTTGCCAATCACTGATAGGACCTTTGGAAAACATATACCGAATCAATACAAACATGTAGGGACAATTGAAGAAACAGTGCCAGCATTAGCGATTAGTGCTACTACAGTTAGAAGACAAGACTACATGTAGTTTAAGTAGCTTTCTCTTAAAACTCTAGACTATAGGCTAGTTCTGCGTCTTTGCAGGCAAGAGATCATTGAATCATCATAAAAGTATTCTATATGAGTTTGACTTATTTGCGCTTCTTGAGATTCATGTCCTTCATTAGAAACATTGCGAAAAACGGTACCGATAGTACTGCCAACGCCAAAATGAGAAGGATGTGCATGACTTCTGTGTAACTCTTATCAATGGCGATCCTTTCCGGACTTCCGGGAGGATATGACGAGGCCACTACGAAGGAGTTTTTTATCTCAATCGCTGCCGACTGCTCTGCAGTGGGAAGATTCATGCGAAGCCGTGGAAGGAGGAGAGCTGTCCAGATGATGCCCGATAAAGCGTTGCCGATAGCTCCTCCAATGGCCCCGGAAACTTCGTACAAGGTTGTTACCGAAGCCACATCTATATCAGAAGATTCGTTAATTAGCCGTCAATATATTTCCCGTATGGATTCAAGAGAGCCTCCGTACCTTCATGCTTTGTTACTGCTTGCACAGCGGTTTGTGCAATAATGGAGATCATCCCTGTCCCGGCCCCCGATATCAGCTGGCCAAATATTATCTGAACGATGCTTGCGCTCGCATTAGAGTATCTGAGCATCAGTCCCGCGCCAATCAGCTTTGAAATCATTCCTAACAGAATAGCCCATTTGTAAACACCTGTTAACTTGATGATGAAAGCCGCAAGCAATCCAACGACAGCCGTCGCGACTGCTTGAGAGGCAGTGATATTTGTTGCCGCTTTCGCTGACTGGTTGTTGACAATGACTATAAATGAGAAGAAATAGGGCGCCCAGATATAGTAACTCAAGTAGAGGACGAATTGTATGATGCAGCCAGCTGCAACAGTCCGATCTTTTGCTAAATTGAACGAAACGATTGGATGAGATGAAACATAAAGCTCATAAACTGTGAAGGCAATAAAGCAACAGCCTCCGACAATAATCATTGATAGCTTAGCGGGTGAGGTCCATGACTGGAAAGGGTAAGTAGAAAGCGTCATCGGAAGCAGAACAAGTGTTAAACTGGCTGCGAGAAGTATATGTCCAGCGACATCAAGGCGTAACCATAACGCAGAAATACTTTTTATTTCGCCACTCATGACATTTTTCTCGGGTTTCTTACTTTGCTGTGAATACAGCCAAAGTGAAAATAACAGTGGCATTGATACAACCGGAAATATGATTGCCCTATTTGTGTATTAGCTTCTCTATTTGTCACCAAGTAATTGAGTGGTTGAGGCAGACCACATGCCGTATCCCCTTTACTTGTCAGCACGCTCGTAATTTGCCGTTATCTAGAAAAGGTGCTTACCATCTCCACCTTGCAGGAACCATTGCGCTGACGATCGGAGCTCCAATCCAAGACGTAAATATCGTAGGGCATAAAACGAGACTTCCGAGGATTGAACGATTTTCCAACGTAGTAATGTCGGCTATCAATATTTGTTGCAGGAATTGTATGCCGACTTGGCCAATGGTATAGAATAGCTGCCCTGCTGTCAGGCTTCCCAAGTTTTGCGAAGCCGCATTAATGGCAAATCCAACCAGAATCGCTACTATCGATATACTGAACGCTTCAAATAGCCCCCATATATTCGCTGTTCTTGCCAAGGCCGGCTTAACAATTGCATATCTGGTCTGTAAGCGTTTGAGTTGAGAATAATCACAGGAATTGTACGTACAAAATATATTGAACGGTGCCGATAACGGACAGCATAGAATGCGCATTAAATTCGGATAGGGCATATGGCTGGTAAGAAATAATAGTTTGCCCTGCTAAGCTCACGGCGGTTGCTAGAAGAAACAGACCAGCCCAGAGGAACGAGAATAGAACTGGAAAGGACTTTTCGTGTGCGTTGGTAGTCGAATTCTCTTCATTACTGTTGCTGGGACAGTCTTTCTGTGGCGACTTGACAGTATTTTGGCATGACGCTGAAGTTTGGGACATTTCTGTCTTCTCCATTGCTTGTGCGTAGACACAAGACATCGGTTGAAGATGAAATCGCAAGTCTCTGTTAGTATTTTATAAATCGTCAATAGAGTCTGAATGTACTTCATCAAGAGAACTTGGATATAAGGTATACCTCGCACTTTATTGTATCGCGGATGTTGAATCCTGTCATAGAGCACCAAGAGGTGACTTTATAGTCTACGACATGTCGGGCTTCGGAAGACCCAGGATCCAAGTAATACCAACAATAAGGAGCTAGTAGAGACTTATATCCGAAGTGGATAATTGAAACAGTCTGGGATCGAGGAAGTATTCGAGGACAGACGTATATTAATATAAGTATACTTTCCGAACGAGAGATTCATCTCTCTCTAGCGACTTCAACAACTCTTTTGCAATTAATAGTCTTCTCGCTTTCAATAAAAGTGAAAAGTTACAAGCATCGTTACCAGTAATTAGAAGACGCTATTGACAGAAGCTTCGCAACTGAAGAAACGTTTCATAATGTGTTTGGTCTAAGTGTTTTAACGCACTCAGCTCATACGATCTGATAAGCTCAAAATATGTCCGGTGCTAACGCTTGATTCGGAGATAATTGAGTAACATTCTTCAGCTCTCGGTGCGCTAGGAACCACTTTTGATCATTGACATATCTTATCTGATGATCAAAGGCGCGACGCCCCACTGCGTTTTCTTCTAGATTTAGATCTACTCCGAAGCTCAATAATCGCCAGCAAGCTTACATTCGGCGTATATAATAAAATTCCACACTCTCATGACAGGAACAACGCACTGTGTTATAAGAACTAGTAAAACAAAATATATTATGAGAGGTATAATAAATATTGTAGTGATCAACTTCAATCGGTCAATCACGTAAAGACGCAGAGTGTACCTGGAATTAGGCTTTGACAAGATCCTCTTATGCTTACAGCTCGCTTTTCGCGTGGATTTCATGGACGTCTCTCATATGTATAGCACTGTCGACAAATAGGGTTCATGACTCTTCTCAGTTGCTATTTGTTTGTTGCTTCTCCAAACCTCACTTCTGCAGCTAATGTATCCTAATCTAAGTACCACTTGAGACAAATGGTGTTTACAGGGCAAATGGTTAATTATACTATACTTAGATCTCACAAGTGGCCTCAGACTTTCGGATTTTAACGACTAGAATTATATCATATTTTTACTGCGATTATGCCAGATCACTTGCGACATAAAAGTCATATGAAAATGTGCCAAAATCCTGCCTCACAGCCCACCACACAATTTACAGTTGCTAGCTCCAACGCGAGTCTCCAATCGTTATCGGAAATCTCTCGGAAAACACCTGGTGATCAATTCCCTACCGTACTTTCTTGCGCTATAAGCTCCGAGTCAGTTCGTCTAGTCCAACTCCGCCTTAACGTTGCTCTAACCATGCGGGGTCTCAACTAAGGCGATAAGAACTACGGAGTAATGCAGACTAACCTTCCGATCGGAACCCCCCCGACTGACAAACGAATTAAGATCCTACAAATCGTGGAGAGATCAGGCATTCTAAGGCATCGCCCTCATGGCTCAGTATCTACAAAGTCCCAAGCCAGATACTTTGGCCACTCAGAGCCAGCCCGAAGAGTACATCCCGCGAAGGCGTAACAGAACAGGATGCTTGACATGCCGCCGAAGGTACAGTTCCCCCATACTGCGACTTGGTTCTCAGCTTCTGACAGTGAGGGGGAAATGTGTAGAAAGAAGCGGTGCGATGGAGTTCGCAACGTTTGTGGCCATTGTGCTCGTCTCAACCTAGTTTGTCACTGGCAGGGTCCCCGCCAGATTGGAGATGATGCCTCTCCTTCATCAAACTCGGTATCTCTACGGCTTCGAGTGCCAAATCATCACTCTGTACCTTTGACGATCCCAATTGCACCTGCTCCTTTTCAATTCCTTCAAAGTGACGCGTCTGAGCTGGCTCGCCGATCACTCGATCGCAAGTTAGCGCTCAGATACTACGTCCAGACATTCAACACTATGCTTACTACCAATCTGGAGAATAACGGATTCCTATCTGGTATGTCACCACTATCACTTGTCTTTACCTTCGTCGTTGTTTTACAGATAATAACGTCAAGAAGTGCTATTACCTATGGCGATCGAAGAGAAAGCGCTGCTTGACATGCTGATTGCGTGGTCATCGTCGCATCTCTCTCTTTGCGACGATACTTACCGGATCAAAGCCCTTGAGCATAGATCTACCGCTCTTCAGTCTTTTACAGCAAACCTACTTAACAGTGAATCTCCAGAAGTCTCGCTCGCCTGTTGCCTTGTCTTCTGCTCTATGTCAGCTGTTTTGGGTGACACTGCAGAGTGGCGGAACCATTTAGTGGGTGCAGCGCATATTATAAGGCATAACTGGCTCTCATCAACCTCGGATGGGTGCCCCAGAAGTCCGGCATATGAGATTCGCTGGCTCTTGCGAAATTTCGCATATCATGACATCCTGATGAGCGTAACATTGGATCGTGAGCCTCTAATACCCGGGCGATATTGGATCCCGCAACCAGTAAATGAAATCGATTCCTATGTCGGGCTGGCATCTGAGCCTCTGGTCTGGATCTCTAAGATTAGCTCTCTGAATGGCGACATTATTCGCTCTTTAGAAGCATCGACACCTTCTACTGATTCCGAGTCAATATCTTCGTCTCCTCATAGCACCTACGGATCACCGGTTTCCTCGACAGAAGACTTCTTTTCTCAAGCACATAAGATTGAGTCTGAGCTAAAGGATTGGAAATGCCCTGAATCAGACAACCAATGTCTAACTAGCCTTGCTGAGGCATATAGAAGCGCGGCTCTCATACATCTTTACCGCATGATGCGACGCCGGTTCTTGGTAAATGGCGCTGAGCTTGAAAGCAAGATAGCAAACGAAGTCACTTCCACCATATCTCATTTGGAACAGATGCCGCTCGGATGCTTACCAGAGTGCACATCACTTTTCCCTCTCTTTATGGCTGGAGGGGAAACTCGGTGTAAGTCAGCGATGAAATTTATACGCGAGAGGCTGCATCATATCGCAACATATCGACATTTCCAAAATGCTGCATCAGCACTGTCGGTCCTAGAAGAGCTATGGTTACAGCATACTAGCATTACGGGACCGATTACTGGCTACGAGTTGGATTGGCTTGATATCATCCAGCGGAGACATTGGGAGTTGGCGTTATCTTGAGTCGTGAACATACGGGAATCAAATTCTCCATATAGGGGAAATTAATGAGGTACGGCGCTGGTAATATTTGGAAAGGTTTGGCAAAATGGATGGTATTAAGCGAAGTCATTATTTTTGTTCATTTTGTCTAAACAAAGTTGTTATTTTGAGCATTAGCTGTACATAAGGTAGCTGGAATAATGTCGGATTGTTAAAGGCTTTGTAGCCATTAATGCCCAACTGCACTATCCTAATCCTCTTCCATATGCTCCGAAAACTTATAAGTGGCAAACTTTCTTGTCGGGACTTTCCTCTGAAACATGATGTCCAGTTCCTCGAACGTTCGACCTTTAGTTTCGGGCAGTGCGAGAAAGCACCAGACGAGGCATGGTAATGATGCGCCGACGAATACAAAAGCAAGTTTGCCACGCAGGTTACCTTGATCCGGGTTAATAGCGTAAGGAATGCCCACGGCACAAGCAACATTAATTAGTGCGTTGATTGTAGTTGCAATAGCGATAGTTTTGTCACGCAATTTCGCAGATGAAACTTCTGACAAGTAGACAAAGCAGAGTGGACCGATTGTCAGGTCGTAAAAGAAATTGTAGATGACCATCATAGAACACTGGGCCCAGACAACACTATGGTTCGTTGTGCCATAGCCAGGAACAACGTCAAGGATGCCCACCAAAAGAACGATGATAGCAAGAGTGCTAAATCCTTGATTGTAGATTGTGCGGCGCCCAAATCGACCGAGTAGGAACCAGGAGAGAATGGTGCCGACAAATCCCACGCCAAGCAGTCCTACTCCAAGATCGAAGGAGTCGTTGGCTGCGAGGCCGGCTAGTTCGAAGAAGTAAACGGCGTATCCGATGACCAAGAAGTTGGCAACTAGTGGCTGGATGGCATAAACCATGATGCAGATGATTGTTCGTCGAAGATCCGTCTTCTTGAAACAGTCAATGAACCGCGCAGTATCAGTCTCTGCTTCTTCAATAGACGTGGTAAGCTGTATGTGTGCAAGTAATATGCTCGTGTCGACGGACTCGCTCGTAAGACGCTTCAATGATCGCTCGGCTTTCTGTAGTTCACCTCTACGGACCAACCACCATGGGCTCTCTGGGCAAAATGGTAGCAAGGCCAGAATGATAATAGGGAATATGAGCTGAGTCGCAAAAGGTATATCGTACGCCCATCGATCATCGCGGGTTTGGCAGCCAGCCAGGACGCCACTGGCAACAAGCTGGCCAATGACAAATGACAAGTTGACAAACGCTGCCGCAATACCGCGAAACACCACAGGAGTGACTTCCGAGATGTACGTGGGCGCGATGACTGGGTAGGCACCGAGAACCACGCCGTTTATAAGCTCGGCAATGAGAATTTGAGGCCTGTTCTGAGCGGAAGTTTGTAGTGCAATGGTAATGAGGGTAATGCAACAGCAAATTGCAAGAGTCCATCGACGCCCGATTTTCTCCAGGGGCCATCCAACACCGAAAGAGCCAAGAACTTGTCCAACGGGGACACCAAGGTTGAACGCTGACTGCCATTTTGCTTGGACAACAAACGATCCATCAGCAAGTTCAACACCAAAGTCTTGCTGGAATCGTGGGATCGCTATCAACGTGCCAATCAATTGAGGATCAAAACCGGCCATGATAACTCCCAAGCTGAAGAGAAAGGACCATCCGATAGCCCGGTGGTAATGACGGAAAACCTCCTTGAGGGTCAGATTGTGTTCAATCGCACGAGCATCTTGAGCTTGCTTGGCTATGGCCACATCGCCCAAGTCTACATCGTGGTTGACTTTTTCGGATTGAGCAACGTGAATTTCTTCTCCCATTATGGAAGATCAAGACCATGCTCTTTGGGTCGAGAATTTTGAAGATAATGAACAACTGGGATTGTAGTTAGAGTTTCTACTTTATCAGAGATATCAAGGAGATATGCGCAGTGAGGATGGATGCATTTTATGTACGATGGCCTTCTATTCTTAATCTCAATCGTGGTTTGTTCTTAGAGTCAAAATGAAGGTTTGCAACACCCCTCGCATGCATCTTCTTCCCCAGGTTTGCCTCCGCATAGAACTAAAGCTAATAGTTGGGGTCAAGCGCCTCTCATAGGCAGCTAGCTCGACAACCAACTCTTATCTTCCATAATCCACCCGATTGATCTTTTCTTCCACTCCGTCTTCGGTTTCTCAAGATGATATGAAGGCGCTACTGAGTCGTGCGCCATAAGCGCTCGGCGCCACTAGCTACAAGTAGTCTACGGTTCCAGGCTAATCAAGCCAAAGTATTATGCTGAGTCTAACCTTTATGAGATGGGCAATGCGACACGACTGAAAAGGGAAGTCTTTTGGAGTTGACTGTGATACGAAGGAAGTAAAAGGGCTTGTAAAGAGAACTTAAAGTAAGAATGATCACGATAATAAGAGCGCAGTTGTCTAAGCCCCTTCATCGTCTTTCACTTGCACGAATTTGAGCTACTACTTTTTATTCACTCCTTATCTCCAACATGCCACTCAATCCATCTGTTGCAAAGTCATATGTGCTTCATCGTGCGTTAGCGTATGAGCCGCAAAAGATTGTGTCTGGCTCAGGCATTTCGTTTACTCTAGAGTCTGGAAAGGTTGTATACGATGCTTCTGCTGGTCCCTCCGTTTCAGTCTTGGGGCATTATCAGCCCGAAGTGAATCAAGCTATCATTGAACAGCTGGACAGGATTGCCTATGTCTATTCCGGCAGTAGACACACCTGTGAGGCTGCTGAGTCTCTGGCCACTGAGATTCTAAAGGATGCGCCTGGCGGTTTGGCAAAGGCTATATTTGTCAACTCTGGCAGTGAAGCTACAGACGCAGCGCTAAAACTGGCAACTCAATACTTCTGTGAAGTTGGACAGCCCAAAAGAACCAACTTTATCGCAAGAAAGCAAAGTTACCACGGAAATACGTTGGGCGCTCTGAGTGTCTCTGGCCATAAATCTCGTCGCGCCTATTATCAGCCCTGGATCTCGGACAACGTTAGCTTTGTTGATCCATGCTACAGCTATAGGGCAAAAGGGATATCTGAGTCGAGCGACCAGTATGTCGAGAGGTTGAAATTACAACTGGAAGACGAATTTTTGCGCCTGGGGCCCGACACTGTGGCCGCATTTGTCGCTGAGACGGTCAGTGGGACGACTCTTGGATGCGTTCCTCCAGTACCTGGATATTTCAAGGCTGTACGCGAGATTTGTGATAAATACGGAGCTTTACTAATACTTGATGAGGTTTGTACTCCATTACTTACCAGATACAGGTGACACTAACGTTGCATAGATCATGTGTGGAATGGGAAAGACAGGAACTATGCATGCTTGGGAACAGGAAGGCATCAGTGGACCAGACATTCAGATGATCGGCAAGGCTTTGGGCGGAGGCTTTGTGCCTCTGTCTGGAGTATTGTTGAATCAAAAGGTCTTCGATGGCCTAGCTAGAGGAACCATGGTTCTTGCTCATGGCCACACCTTCCAAGCTCACCCAACAGCCTGCGCTGCTGCCCTTGCTGTGCAGAAGATTATCAAGCGAGAGAATATTCTTGAACAAGTGAAAAGAATGGGCGACGTTCTTGAAGCAGAGTTGACTGAGGGGATTGGCCATCTCGCTCATGTAGGAGACATCCGTGGCAGAGGACTGTTTTGGGCTGTCGAATTTATGCGAGATCCTAAAACCAAGACTCCGTTCCCTACAGAACACAATTTCTCTAATCGTATTGTCGAAGTCGCAGCAGAATTGGGGTTGAATATTCTTGGAAATTTGGGTAAAACGGGTAAAATCGATGTGGAATTGGTCATTCTAGCGCCGCCATACATCGTAACAGAGGATGAGATTAAAGCCATTGTGCACCTTCTCAAGACTGCAATTCTTACTGTATCTGAGGAACATGCACTTCGCTTTGGGACCAATGGATTTCACAAATAAGCTAGAAGTGCTGCATACATAACTACAACGATTCAATGTTTCAATAGTTAGTCAAGAGCTATACAAATATATTCACTATAAATGCCTACCAGCAGGTTAAAATTTGCAAAAGAAAAAGTGTTTTGTCCAATTATTGACGTCTATTTATATAGCCACAGGATTCAACAGAGACAATTACGTGTACAACCTAGTATAGAAGGGGAGCATACTGTATTGTTGTTCCAAGGAGAAACGTGATCTTTTGCATCACAAAGGTCGAAGCCGAACTTTTTTTCTTGTTCTTTTTTAAAAGAAAAAAGACATCTTTTTATGAAGCTGCGCAATTATTGGGCTACGTCTCAAATTTTATTCCTTCTATAGATGAAAAACATATGTTTACCATACATTGCACACAATAAATGTTGTATTACGATATATAACAGTTTGGGATCCGTTAACGCTTGCAGGATTATCATATATCTAACATACTCCATAGCTAGGCTATCAATCCTGAATTTCTGCTAAATAATAGAGCCGCCCTTCATAAGGTCGCAGCGTCAATGTATCATCTTCCTTAATATCCTGCGGCGGATAATTTCCAAGCAATAGATTGCCACGATTAACGGGACACACCCATTTTACTTCCTCTTCAGAAAACGAACACACCACTAGATACTTCCCTATGGCGTTTCTTCTAGTATAGGCATAGACACTCTGATTCTCATAGTCTATCATCTTGAATGCTCCCCGCACCATACCGTTATGATCTTTTCTAATCTTAAGTAAAAATTTCCAAAACTTCAAGACGCTGACATCGGAACTTTTTTCTTGTGCCTCAACGTTCCATTCTTTGTAATCTTGGTTAACTTTAATCCATGGTGTGCCGGAAGTGAAGCCTGCATTAGCATCAGCGCTCCATTGCATTGGAGTCCGAGAGTTATCTCGTCCAATTCGCCTAATCTGCTCCAACGCATCTTTGGTATCCCCACTCTTGGCTTCAACAGCCTCATAATGTTGAATCTCTTCCAGGTCTCGAAGCTCATCGAAGGTCCAGGTCGCTGGGTTGGCCATGCCGATCTCTTGCCCTTGGTATATAAACAGGGTGCCTCTGCCAGTAGCATGGAAGAGTGCCAGCATCTTGGCAGATACGTCACGATACTTGCCATCATTCGCCCATCGACTAATGATTCGTGGCTGGTCATGATTCTCCAAGTAGAGGCTATCCCACCCGCCATTGGCCTCATTGAACTCCATGAATTTGCCGAGAACATCTTTCAGTTCTGTAAGCTTCCATGGCTTGTAGTTGAAGCAGGTTTTGCCTGGTTGGTGGTCGATATACATATGTTCAAAGTGAAATAGCATCTACATGGGCCCATTAATGCATGTTCGTTGATGTACAATGATAAGAGATATGAGACAAACCTGTAGCGGGGTACCATTTTGGATCAACGGAAGCGCCTGCTCTGCATTCTTGACTCCTGGGGCTTCACCAACTGTAAAAGCATTGGGGTAATATTGCAGGACTTTGTCGTGCATCTCGAGCAGGTAGTCTGCCACCTTTGGCCCGTTGAAACGATGTATCAGTCCGTATTGATACATACTTTGAGGATCGACAACTGGCGCGTCCGGAAAACCTGGCGTCTTTGAGATGCAGTTGATGACATCCATCCTGAATCCATCGCAGCCCTTGTCCAGCCAGAAGCGCATTACATCCCATACCGCATCTCGAACTGCTGGATTCTCCCAGTTGAGATCGGGCTGCGACACGTCAAAGACGTGTAAATAGTATTCCTGTAGTTTGTCGTTCCACTCCCAGCATGAGCCACCAAAAATGGCGCCCCAGTTGTTGGGTTCCTTTCCCTCTGGATTCTTCCCTCGCCATATGTACCAGTCTTTTTTAGAGCCTCCATCTTTGGCGTCTTGGAACCACTCATGTTGATCTGAGGTATGGTTGACGACAAGATCCATAACTACTTTCAACCCTATGCGATGAGCTTCTTTGGTCATTCGCTCCCAGTCTTCTATAGTTCCAAAATCCGGATGTATTTCTCGATAGTTGGAGATGTCATATCCCATGTCTACCATGGGCGATGCATATACTGGAGAGAGCCATACCACCTCCACGCCAAGATCCTTTAGATACGGCAACTTGGAGGTGATGCCGTTGAGGTCGCCTCTCCCATTTCCAGTAGTATCCTTGAACGAAACAGGATAAATCTGGTAGACAACTGTGTCGCGCCACCAGTCTGGTGCCTCCATGGTGACTATCTTGCAAATGTGTAAGAAAGTATCAACTCCCTATGCCAAGTCAAAACACGTAGAAGCCTCAATCAGCGATGGAAGACTTGTTTTGATAACATTTCTGCAATTCACTCGCACTGATATCAAGCTATAGATTCCCGAGTCAAGCTCCTGCGAGATAGGACGTATCATTGTTGGAACCATTCCAATGAATGGGGGTCATGCAGTGGAGAATTCGCATCGGAGCCTCTCTGGTAGCGGCGCCAGCGAAGCGCCGTTCACACTCCACGTACAGTAGCGCAACCGTCATCATTTAGCTGCGAAACCAAGAACTAATAAGATAGTGTTTCTCATCTCTCCATGGTTTAGATATGTTGCCCTGGTACCCCGGTACCCCGCGCCTGAAGCGCTCGGCGCCCGCACCGCCAGTCCGCGCTTGAAAAGTTCCGGATGTCCACCGTATTAACAATAATCTCCGGATCTAGCATCAGATTTGTCTCACCAAGCCGAAATATTGGCTCACAGTTTGGATATTAGAAATTTGCAGCCATGGTCAGGAGCAAACTCTGGCCATCTTGGCCTCTGTTCTGGCGTAGTATAACTTCAAGCTTTTGTCACAAATCAATAGTTGTCATTACGTCCATGCCACCTTTAGAGCCATCAACAATTACACACAATGACTTCTTCCACCTCTCCAGACCAGCACGCCCTTGCCTATCGTGGGCAACCTCTCCCAAATATTCTTGAAGACCAAGTTGTTCCCGATATCTTAACGCTCAACTGCGACGAGCGGTTTTGGGTTCCTCAATCCGATCGAGTTTGGTTCCGACCATTACTATTTTCGGTCAGCCAGGGCTACTTTGTCAATCTTTTGAGAGTCCGCAAATCTGGTATCCTGTCACGACACCGCCACGCCGGCCCTGTGCACGCTACAGTACTAAAGGGCAGATGGCACTATCTCGAGCATCCTTGGTGGGCAGAGCAAGGAAGCTACGCTTTTGAACCACCGGGTGACATTCACACATTAGAGGTCCCAGAGGATGTGGAAGAAATGGTGACCATGTTTCACGTTACTGGCGCTTATATCTACGTTGATGTTGATGGCAATCCTGTTGGCGTTGAGGACGTCTTCAGTAAAATTCAGAAGGCAAAAGAGCATTACGAGAAAGTTGGACTAGGGGCAGACTTTGTGAACCAATTCATTCGATAAAACTCGCATGATCAAAATGAATAGACAAAAGAGCATCGGACAATGAAAAATGACATTTAGATTTTACTTTAGTAAAACCAGCCATCTCGCTTTTAAAGTGCGTCTTTGATACTGATTGCATCTGTACGCTATGCTTAAGCGTGGCACCAACTTACCGACCTAAATGTATAGTGTGAGGGAAAATGCCTCCGCATTACTAGGTCGATTGTCCCCATCATTTAATAGTGAGCTGGCATTAAAGATAAATAAAACTGCAGCGGCAATATCCTAGATGAATTTTGACGCCCTGATTCATGTACATGTGCAACATATGAAAGCGTTACTATCATACACCACATCATTGTATAGAGCGACTCTAGTCCATGACCATGTCGACAAAGATCAGAGTCGCGGTCATCCAGTTGCACTCGAAAGTATGTCAAACTCGTTCATTGCCATTGTTTTACGTACTAACAGAAGTTGTCTCATAGGCCCTCGATATAGAAGGCAACTTTACAAAGGCTTGTGCATTCATCCGCCAAACAGCTAAAAAAGGAGCCCAACTTATTGTTTTGCCAGAGTGTGTAGTCTATTGCATTACTTTTTGATCATCCCTTTTTTTTCTTCTTGCCCTCTTCCTCCATTTATCCCATCATAGTTAATTCACTAACTGTTATATAGATACCATTTAAACGGCTACGTGCCTGAAGATCCTGATTACATCCAGCAAGCTTCTCAATACAAGAAATATCTGGATGAGTATTGCGTCCTAGCACGAGAGCTTGCCGTCTGTCTTGTCCCGGGCACGTTTGTTGAGCGACATCCAGCTGCCGCCCTATCATCTGGCAACAGAACACTAAACGACCCAGAGGGAGACTATCAACTGTTTAACACTTCGTACTTTATTTCTCACGAGGGCGAAATCCTAGGATCTTATAGAAAGAAAAACCTTTGGCACACTGAACGCTCCCACCAATCTCGTGGCTCGGAAAAACATTCTGCAATATCCACGCCCTTGGGAAAAGTAGGACTATTGACCTGTTGGGATCTCGCTTTCCCAGAAGCTTTTCGTCAATTGGTAAAGGATGGTGCAGATATCATCATCGTGCCCACCTGCTGGACACTCGACGAATCGCATGCCTACGGGTTAAAATTGAACCCCAACTATGAGAGTCTAGTTTTAAATACAATGATCACATCGCGTTGCTTTGAAAACACTTGCGCCGTTGTGTTTGCGAATGCTGGAGGGCCTTCGCATACCTTTGTTGGACTATCGCAGGTCGCACTGCCATTTGTAGGCGCTGTCGATGGAATTTGGGACAGCTCGGAGAGCTTCTTCGTTGCTGAGATTGATATGGAAATTTTAAAGCAGGCGGAGCTCAACTACAAAGTGCGAGAAGACATGGCAGAAAAGGACTGGCATTATTGAGCTTCTAGAACATGGTAATGGAAGCCTGGAATGTATTTTCAATTTCTCCAAGTAGGCAACCTCCTGATTCTCTGTATATAATGCAAACTATAAAACTCTAAATGTGCTATTGTCTAGATTATGGGTTCGTAACTTGTATTTAACGCAATGCAGCAGCGTAAATTTGCAAGTCAGTATCAGCCCGTAGCTTTGTCGCTGTTTCTGCTGCAATGAAGAAAATGAACCCAGGTTTGACGGCAAGCTCTTTTCCATCGCCTAGAACCGTACCCTCTCCAGAAATCGCAATGGCCAGAGTCGGGCCTTTATGATTCCAAACCGAATCCTCCTTTCCAGCAGGCATATCGACACGAACCACATCAAATTCGCCAATAGGTGGTTGATACACCGTTGTATATCCATCTTTTCCTGCCTTTGCGGGCAACTTCAGATTATCTCCTTGGGTGCTTGAGTCGATTTTCAGGGTCTCGGAAAAAAGATCAGCACTGTCGCGGTCGGCAACAGGGCAAAGGCCGGTGGCGAGCATGTTATTTGAACGAGCCATGCACTCCACAATGTCTCCCGACAAATAGCAATGAATACCATCAGCTGGGATGAACATTGCTTCACCAGGCTCTAGTATAAAGAATTTCATGCATAGAATTGCAATCAGTAGCCCTGGGTCTGTAGCTGAGTACTGAGATTGCAAACGCCGAAGCAACTCAAAAGTTTGGCTTGGATAGCCAAGTTTCTGAATGTCTTCTAGAGACTGTCGCTTCAGGTCCTCTTCAATATTCTTGATAGTCGGTTCATCTGCCTTTAGTATTTCACGGACAACATTTCTTAGAGTTTCTTCGTTCCACTTATCCGTCCCTTCAGGAACGAAGCGCCGCAGACTCGGTATGTTGAACATGGGGGATATTTGGTGCAAGTCTCTCCAACCAGCGAACAGCTCGAAATGCGACAGAGCCACTGCAATCTCTGGCTTGTGATTAGTGTCTGAGAATTTTTCGGGATCTTTACCGTGCAGTTTGGCTGCAAGTGATTTGTTTGGGTGAATTTGTAACGGTAGAGCTTTGCCTATTGACAGGATCTATGGCGTATATGTTAGACTCCTGCTCTTGTCGAAACACAAGTCCAGCTTACTTTTGGTAGAAACGGAACATTGTTTCCAAACTTTTCCATTGAATATGACCCTAGCAACTTTTTCTCATTGGATTTTAAGAGGTCGCCAAGTGGTCGACCAGTCTCCAAATCTCTCGCTGGAAAGTCTGGATAGTCGCCAAACCACATCTCAGAGTAGTACTCGTCATCGTTTATGGCGAAGTCGGTTCCAGGTGTCTTTTTGCAAAGTTCGGCAGCGAGCGACTGATGCCCTTTCTTTCCCCATGGATAATTATTGCAAGTTCCGCTTAGTTGAAATAGCCGTGATACACCTGCCATGATGTTGACGTTGTAATCTCTTTAGCTAGGTGTATTTTGGTTGTGCTTAAGAGAATGGGCGATAAAAGCAATTTGGGAAACAATAACAGCACGAATTTCCAAGAATTAGGTTTCTATTAAATAAAACTCAGTTATCTCTCCATTATCTCGGAAGATTCCGAGGAAACACGAGCGAGATTGCGCCGTCATTGACTGGACCTGCGCAAGGCGGCATATCATGATGACCTCACCACTGGGTCCTTGCCACAACTACCGGAAAGGCGGGACCACTATGTAAGCAGCAGCAACCTTCTGGACAAATAATATCTGCTCAGCTTGCAATTGATCGCGATACAAATAATTTGTAGACAATCGCTATTCGTGATTTGTGATTGACGTCAACATAGATCTCATGTTTAGCTCGACTTTAGTTTACACACGCCCTACAGCGAGGACAGTGTTAAAGACAGCGAAATTTTATCCAATTTTGGCGACTTTTTCTCAAATTATACTGAGGATAAGATATCAAAAAATAACATCGGATTACTAAATTGAACTATCGAGCTCGTTGGTTTTGAGTTGTAAGACCTTCCGTCCTCAAGGATCTTTTAGGGTAGACTACATGTAGCTAGATAGCTCAGATCTCTACGACTATCAATTCACCAACAATTAGGCCAGCGCTAGGTTAACTGAAACAAAGTTTTTTTCTTGAAAATGACGAATAGAAGGTGCAATGATTATGAATGAGGCAGATCCCCCAATTGGTGACTGTTCCCGTTCAACCATTTACCACAACTCCGCCGTTGCAGTGTATGGTCTGCCCACTGATACAAGAGCTGTCCATTGAAGCGAGAAAGACGACGCAACTCGCAATTTCACTGGGCTGAGCTGGTCGGCCCATAGGACTGGTAAATTCTTTTTGGGCTTTTTCGTTCATCGTCGCGGGAATCAAAGGAGTCCACACTACGGTCCTGTCAGCACGTCGCAAACAGCTCTCGGCATATATGCTTACCTGGTCCTGGGGCGACAGCATTAACTCGAATGCCTTTTGAGATGTATTGATTGCTCAATCCCCTTGTGAAAGAAATGATCCCTCCCTTGGTAGAGGTGTAATCCAGTAAGTCTGGCCGGCCAATGTATGCATTAATAGAGGCGTTGTTGATAATAACAGCACCGCGCTTCATGTGCTTGATGGCATATTTTGCCATGAAAAAGTATGAGTGCATGTTAATGTTGAATGTATGAATCCACTGCTCGTCTGGCAAGTCGAGTATATCTTCAACCATCATTTGATCTACAAGGTAAAGTCAGCGCTTGCGTCTTTCATGATTCAAATAAAATAGCTTACAAGCCGCATTGTTAAAGAGAATGTCAATCCCACCCATCTTGTCCAAGGCAAAATTGACTGCATCCTGGCAATTCTCTTTTTTGACAAGATCTGTGGCGAATAGATAACAGTCTCTCCCAAGAGCCTCAACCTGCTTCTTGGTGTCTTGCGCGTCTTGCTCTTCTTCGGGGAGATAGACAATCGTCACTATGGCGCCTTCTTTTGCAAACAACACAGCAGTAGCTGCTCCTATTCCACTGTCGCCGCCAGTTATGAGTGCTCTTTTGCCTACAAGCTTATTTGCTGCCTTGTACGTTTCGGTTCTTCCATCTGCATCCGGCAGCTCGTCGCGAACGGGCTTGGGATCGGGCATATCTTTGTCCAAGCCGGGAAATTCCTGCTTAGAGACTGGGATATTTCTCTCTTTCGCATGCTGCCGTTAGAAAATTGTCTTCAATGTGTTGACAGAATGTCATACCATCTTTGAATTGCGATGTCATGATGGGCGAATGTGCTGATCAAATTTCGGATAATAATTGTCTTTATCTGGAGCGATGAAAAGATGAAGCCATAAAATAGAACGGCTGCAATAGAATATGCTCCCATGCAATAATAGAGTTATAACATAAACTCATGATCTCTCCATCAACCTAATTGTGACACGCACAATAACGTAAATGATGTGTACGTTTCGTCATGGCGGACCCAATTTTGTATGAGGTCAACGATACACTTTGAGGTACTTAGCCAAAGGCAATCTATGATACGTGCGCCTCGATGTTATAGCTTGGCAATGATGTGAATATATGAATAAAATAGTTGTTTATTTATGTCGCGAAGTAATTGCTGAAAGCTGGAGTTTTTACTCCGTGTGTGGCGTTATTTAATGCATGGTATATATGACATGAGCTTTGCACCGGCTTCTTCCGTCTATCCATCCTCACATGCAAAGCTAGACCCTGATCTGGCCAAGAAAATTTGAATATCACACTCTGGATCAAAGACACGACACATGTCATTTATTGTGCAAATCTCTCAAGCTGGCTTCCACTCGAAATGATGCGGGCCTTTCGCTACCGGACCAGGATCTTCGCCTGGCACGCCCGGCTTATTGTATGAATGCGCCCCAAAGTAATCCATTTGCGCCTCCATAAACTTTGTGGGCAGCATCTTGCCTGTGGTATATTTGACGTACTCAAGCGTGGCAGTAAGTGCGGGCAAGTAATGGTCGGCTGCAATTCCTCGAGACACAATTTCTTTCAGTTCCGAGTAGCTGCACTGCAACTCCCGCCCGACGGAGCTATCCAGCTTGATGTTTGTGAGCGACTTATTCTCTTTCAGAAGCGGCTCAAGCAAATCGGCGATGTATTCAGATTGGATGATGCACCCTGCTCGCCATATGCGAATGCACTCAGACAAATTGATGTTCCAGCCTTCGTCTTTGGACGCCCGCGCAATGAGTTCCAGTCCTTGGCAGTAGGAAGCCAAAAATGCACAGTAGACGGCCTTGCGGAGATTCTCAATAACTTGGCCTTTATCCTTGACATCTTGGATGGACTTCGGTTCGGGAATAGAGAACGTATCGGCGATCTGTAACCGTTCTTCCCGGTTTCCTGAGGCCACGCGGAGATAAAATCCCGCTGCGAGGGTTGGGCAAGATACATGCCTCATTGCCGATTCCATAATTGACCATGTAGGCGTTCCTTCTGAGCCGTCGTCATCCTGTACGACTTTGTCGAGGACTTCATCAAGAACGTGGCCACTCTCTTGTCCCGCTGTTTTGCCATCTGTTGGTTTTCTCGTCTTGCAGATTTCCGAGGCAATTCTGACAAGGAAATTGGTATGTAATTCGCCGGTTTCGTTCCATTCCGCAAATACTTCACCGATTTGATCGTGATTAAGCCCCAGTCCGCTGTTTAAAAACGCCCAAGCCTCGCAGAGAGCTGAGAGCATACCAATTTCGATACCGTTATGGACCATCTTGACAAAATGTCCTGAGCCGCCTGGTCCGATATTCGATACGCATGGAGCGCCAGATTTCGGATCCTTCGCTGCATATAGTTCCAGAAGCGGCATGACTTCTTTCAGTGCCGCAGCATTTCCACCAGGGGACATACTTGGCCCATGTCGAGCAGACTGATAACCGCCAGAAACTCCCGTTCCGATCCAATCTACTCCAATGTCCTGGCACTCCCTTTGTCTCCTCTCAGTATTTCTATAATGCTCGTTGCCGCCGTCCAGAATTATGTCACCTTTGCGCAGCTCTGGCTTGATTTTCTGCAAAACTTCATCAGCTGGCGTGCCATGCGTGATGGAAAATAAGAACACTTTTCGGCCACCGTTCTCTCCCAGGCTTGCAGTAAATTTTGATATATCGTGATATCCAGTGATCTTCCCGGTCAGGCCCTGGGCTTGATCAACCTGTTTCATAAAGTTGTCGACATTCGCGCTCTTGGCATCCCAGATAGACACGTCGAGGCCAAGTTCGGAAAAGGCGAAGCCCATCATGGAGCCCATATTCCCTGCACCAACAATGCCAATTTGCTTGAACTTCATGGTTACATCTGATTGAGCGCCCATGGTTGCTGCTAGTTTAAAAATAAGCAAGACTTAAGACGAAAAATAAAGTCACAGGAGCAAAGTTATGTGAAACACCAAAAATAAAACAGCGTGATTGTCGGACGACGCATCAATTTAACTCACATATTCATGAGAATTGCCACCTGACAGCTACTTCAATAACAGCCGTGTTGTGCTAATTGAATGACGCAATTGTGGTGACAAGGCCGCAAGCATCAGCATGACGTTATATATCCTGTAAATGACCATGAAGCTTAAGTATTTCAAGCTGGTCTATTAGGAATACAATTCTGGTCAGAGTACATGTCACTTGTCGAGACTCTTCATTCGAAAAAAATAGTACATCGTCACCATGGGCATTGAGTACCAAGGCCACAGTATTCCCACTTCTTTCGCGTCTTGCAGCGTCCCTCCTTACTATGATGCGAAACTTCCTCAAAAGCTAGAGGCTATTCGCAATGCCGGATTCGATGGAATAGAAATGTCTATGCCAGATATAGTGGCATATGGCCGCGATATCGAGAGAAAACAAATTAAAGAGGATGATTACGACACGCTTTCAGACGTAGCCAGGAAGATTCGAATTCTTACCGATCAACTTGGCCTTGTTATTCTCATGCTGCAGCCGTTTTCAAGATTTGAGGGGTGGAATAAAGACACGCACGGACAAGAGAGAGAGGAAGCATTTGCGCGCGCTAAAGGATGGATAAGAATCATGGAGTCTTTAGGCACCGACATGCTACAAGTATGCGCATCTCAGGGCTGAATCATTAGGATACGATGATGGCTAACTATCTCTAGGTTGGCTCATCAGATGCCCCGGATATTTCATCTTCTTTTGACGACCATGCTGCGGATTTGCAGCAGTTGGCGGATTTGCTAGCGGAAAAAGGCTTTCGACTTGCTTATGAGAACTGGTGCTGGGCAACCTACGCCTCAACGTGGAAAGATGTTTGGGAGATATCACAGAAAGCTGGTCGCAAAAACATTGGCCTTTGTCTGGACACCTTCCAATCAGCTGGTGGGGAGTATGGCGATCCATCTACAGAGTCAGGTTATGTCGAAGATGTTGGCCTGGCTGAGCTTGGCGACCGTTGGCAAAAAAGTCTGAAGAGCCTGGAACAGACTGTTCCTGGAGATAAAATATTTTTACTTCAGATTTCAGATGCATACAGAATGGAGCCACCTCTGCGTAACACCAAGGAGAGAGCGAGGTCGGTATGGAGTCATGACTATCGCCCACTACCCTTTGACGGAGGATATTTGCCGATTCAAGGCTTTCTAAGTTCTGTACTGCGAACTGGATTCCGAGGCTGGCTTTCTGTTGAAGTATTTGATTCGAAGCCAAAAGAAAAACTGTCCATGGAGGAATATCTGAAAACGGCCATGCAGTCCTTGACTCGTATGCTTGGTAGTGCAATGTAGTGAGTTTATAGACTGAAGAACAATTCAAAGAATACAATGTTTGCCACAAGAGAACTACTTTGGACTTTATTTACAGGGTGCAGGTTGGAATTGTTCTAAGCTTTCGTGTTACTCTTAATGCTCTCTAGTACACGCGGCGAAGAATTGCTGCGAGCGACTACCTTGGGACAATCCGACTAGCACCACAAAGTTGACTGGCAATTCAATCGCCGCCGAGAGATCTCTTTCACAAACTTACTTGACGAGAGAAACAGTGATTGGGATTTTTTCCGGATCTTCAGTTGACATTGCTCGAATCTGAACTCCATGCGTGTAATGACGTCAATTTGCGTTTAGCCGTATCTCTACTATTTTACCTTTCCTGCCATCGTTCTTTTTTGGCTTACTCCAAGCGACACCTTCGCCAAGCGCGGCATGTGTATAACCTTGAACACGTAGCTCGTAGTGAATGTCGTTGCTCATACCAGATCACAAACACTGAAGATGCGAACTCGGACTCGTAACATCTGTACCGCTGTTGCTCGTGCCGTGGGCGACATTCCAGAAACTCTAGAGAATGGCACGTCAAGAAGATATCACGCTGTTGAGTGTTTGGCCAGCTTCTTCTTCTGCTTAACCAGCATTTTCCCGCCCTTATTCGACTTTGAATATTTACGATACTGTTCTTCTGACTTCTTCACGTTGAGGCATGAAGTCTGGAAGATTGAAGAACGCGAATATTCGACATCTTTCTACCAGATCATGCCAAGTAGCTCACGGTCACGACAGAGACATGATTTGCAGGCGGAACTTATCCCGGTTGGAGACCTTGGATATAGCGGCTCGACGTTTCTTATGACCAGCAACGGGGAATATATCGTCAAGTCACTAGATCGCCGATTCGAATACCGCTTCTTCATGGACGAACTATTCCGTCCCTATGTGGACCATATGACGGCTTATCCTTGCAGTCTTCTTGTCCGCGTCACAGATATGCTTTACGTTCCGGGATCAAACCTGAACAGGCTTCTGGGTCTCTCAGCAACACATCTTATTATCATGGAGAATCTGTTACACGGGAAAGAGAAAGAGAGGAATGAGGCTGCCAGAGCTCAATGGAGCACCTATGATCTCAAGCCAGATAATTATTTCTTCCCGGAGCGCGATATCGCCGGCGGTAGTTTGTCATCTGAAAATGTGAAAGCCAAGCTGGTTGATCAAATGCCCAACCGATTGCGAGTCACAGCACAGATGGCGGATCAGCTATTCGAAATATTGAGCGCAGATACGGAATTCCTTGCGAAGTCGAATGTGGTTGATTACTCTCTATTTCTGGTCAGGCTTCCTGGTCCTGGTCAACATTTAAAGTCTCAGTCCAGTACAAATTTTACTGCAAGCAATGATCCACTACTAACTGCCAGGAGGAATGACAAAGAGACTTGGAGAAATGGAGTATCATCCATTGACGGTAAATGGATATATCGTATCGTTATAATAGATTTCTTCTGGGCCAGACACAAGTTGCAGCCGAAGATTTTGTCAGGGCTTGTCAAAACATTCAACATTTATGCCAAAAAAGGTCCAATGAGTATTACAGCGGACCCATTTGAGTACAGGATGCGTTTCATGAATATGGTTCACAAGTTGATGTCAGGAAGCGATGCTTAGAAGAATCTGGAATCAATAACATTGTCGGCTCTGAGTTGTAGTTTACTATGCAATTTTGAGAATATTACCAAAAGATTGTTTGACACATGTGGCAGCGGCAATTTATTAGCGTGGCCTTTGTCGGCTGGGAACTGACTCAAAGGCAAATTGCTCGCAATACATACAGAACGCATCGACATCAGATGTGCATCCTTGGAACTGCCATTTGTGATAGAAGCAACAAGGACGCTTGGTGGGCAATCGGGTGGCAACTTTTTTTGGCGAGCTTTGAAAGACAAATGTATTTGTATTGTTTGTTTAAAATCACATCAGCCCGTTGAAATCTGAGATTTCCGACTCGGCAATTTCGTCATCTACGAATGATCTTGGGATAACAACTCGCTTACATACTCAGCGATTACCAGCATCTTCTCCTCAGTATAACTTCTACCGACAATCTGCAAGCCAACATGCGCTCCATCATATAATTCTGCATCGTAATCTTCCACAGTAGCTCCGTCGAGCTCGTTCAAGGGAGTATAACCTGGATCATACTTATCAATGCTTTTGTCCGCGAGAGTGACGGGCACATTGACACTGGTATAGTTCAGTACGTTGACAAATGCACTGTACCCGTAGTATTTATACTTCTGAGGCCTTGCCGCAGCATAAGGTGCAACTGGACAAATGAAGCCATCGACGGGTCGACCCGTACCAGTTATCTCAATAGTAGAGT
This sequence comes from Trichoderma sp. 2475, assembly GCA_038502285.1. NCBI lineage: Eukaryota > Fungi > Ascomycota > Sordariomycetes > Hypocreales > Hypocreaceae > Trichoderma > Trichoderma sp. 2475. The sequence continues at coordinate 379,814 of JARPVV010000016.1, forward strand.
TCCAGTAATCCATGTATTCGAGTTGTAAGCGACGTCTTTCAATGTTGTTTGCTGCAATTTGGGCACCACTGAATTGCTCCTTTGGAGAGGTCCCAAACACTCGCTGTATCTGTGGGAAAATCTTTTCTCCCGAGAGAGCCAAAGCTTCATGAACGTCTTTTCCCCCATCATAGCGCCATGAATTCACTATAACGCTCATCAAGTCTCGATGAGAGTTAGCTGGTGGTGTCCATTCAACGACTTTATGTCCAGCCTTTGTGAGAGCCGCGGTGAGTATAGAGATGGCTCGAGCGACAGGAGGCTGAGGGTTCACAACTCCATCAGTTTTCAGGACTCCGAATACAAGTGGCCCCTTCGAGGTCACCTTTGTGAGTTCTTTGGTCTCTGCTTCTATAGAATCGCGCCATGGCATGTCAACAACCCGAGGATCGTGTAGCCATGGCTGCTGGGATAGAATTGCTTGAACGAGCAGCTTGGTTCCCGCCGCGGTCGTAGCCATTGGTCCAACGGAAGACGCAATGCTGTTCTGGCCGTCCATAGACGTTGCTATTCCCCTATAGGGCAATCTGTCCCACGTTGGCTTGATACCGTATGTTCCACTAAATGCGGCCGGCATTCTGATTGAGCCGGCGATGTCTGTCCCAAGTCCACCCGGTGAGCCTTTCAAACGGATCAGGGCGCCTTCGCCACCCGAACTGCCTCCCGAGCAAAGGAATCGATTTTTCGGATTCCAAGTATACTCGATAATGTTGTTGAAAGTCTCACCAGACAGCAGAGTTTGGGGGCAGCTGGTCTTGCAGTAGAAAACAGCCCCAAGGTTGCGTAGCTCTCTGACTATTTCACTCTCAAATGTTCCTTTTCTCGGATCGTCTTTATTTCCTTCGAAAGTGTCAATCCAGCCAACGTAACCCATAGTCGTCTCAGCTCCTTTAACGTGAAGTTGATCTTTAAGAGAAATGGGTACGCCGTGGAGCAACCCAATTGTCTTCTTATGCTTAGCAAAGTAAGCATCCAGGGCTTTGGCCGATTCGATAGCGACGTCGAAAAAGAATTCATGCACGCAGTTCACCTAATATCCTTTAGCATGTCTAGACCTTGTTGTTCTTGGCGAAATAACCATACCAGTTGGTGGGCAATTGATGCTCGATGGCAAAACGCTTCAGTCACCTCAAGAGAAGTCCAGTTTCCGGCTGCGATATGCTTCGCAATACCTCCAATGTCGGTTTCTGTAATCTCACTTTCTTTGCTGTTGAGAAATTGTCGTATGTACCCATCTGTAACATCTTTCTGTTCCTCAGCAGAAGGAATTCTTTCAAGGCGCCATTTCTGTGGAATAGAGTCAAGAATTGCTTGACGCTTTGCTTCCGCTTTTTTCTCCCAGTCCAGGGCCATTATAACGATACAGTAAGGAAACCCAAGTCGATTGCTTAAGAGGAACTCGTGTAGCTTTGCTGTGAACAGTCAGGCAACAACACACCATAGATAATGGGCAGCTTTATTTATACATATTCAGATGGACATATCTTTCTTCGTGTTAAACAGCCTACTCTTTGTTACACATCCTTGTTTAATTGATTTCCAAGCTTGATATTAGGTTCATTGTGCAATTGATTCTATTTGTAAGCCATTATGCTTGAAACTGTCAGTTTCAAGCCGGCGCCTTCTGAATAACACCCATAGTTCAATTCTTCACGCCTTCTTATGACGTACAAGTCTCTCGTTCCAATAAGAAACCCTAAAGTTCGAAGATATAACTACTTTTTCTAATTACTGATCATGATGCTCATTTACTAATCGCGCTATTTGTTTACTGATCATGCTCGATAGAGCCCACTTCTTCTAGAAAGCGTCCTACTATATACTTATAGCTTTGAAAGAGTGGTCTTTATAATTGATAGGTAATATGCTTGTTAGGATGAAGATATAAAAGTTATTTATAGTTTCCTTCAAAGGCTGGCTATAATCACCGCTCCGTCTACCTATGGCAGTTTATAGCTACAGGTAGCCTAGGTTCTGCCTAAAAAGAAATCTACGCAGAAATATGCATCCATAAAGTCGATATGCGAATTTTTGCATGCTTGAAATAAATTGAGCAATTCAATTTATTTCATGTACTGTGTAGCTAAAGTCTTTGGCAGCAATTATGGCGTTTGAAGTACAGCCACATTACTGAGCGAGAGAAGAGGTTGGCCGTCTACCATGCGTGCATCTGCACAGCGGCATGAGCTGGCATTTGCATTGCCGAGATATTTAGAGAGAGTTGAAGGAGCACTAGCTTTATGGTACAAAGAATATACAATGATGACATTCACTGCTCGCAATGTATACAAAGCTAGAAATTGATGTAGATTGAGAGAGTATAGCACCAATTATGGGAAGCTTACTTCAAATTTTTAAAAATGAGGGTGCGTGATTTGACATAGCAAGACAGCATTTTCGTATTGAAGAAGCAGTCGATTGATAGAGCAAGACTCCACATTACAAGTGCTGGAAAGGCGTTACGATTGGCAACATTTACCAAAAGATCTCCAACGTGCAAGTCACTAATTTTTGTCGCCTCGTGCACTTAATTATTAAGGGCTCATATGTTAAAATAAGTCCACGTTCCACAACTAGAAGCCTCGAGCTCAGTTTGGTGATCATTGATTGGCTATTTGTCACATGATTTGCCCGGCTAGCTCAATCGGTAGAGCGTGAGACTCTTATGAGGTACACGTTCTGTATTACAATCTCAAGGTTGCGGGTTCGACCCCCGCGTTGGGCTTTTCCTATAATATCACCAACACTGAGAGTTGGCTTCATTTTTTGCATCTTTACTCATCTAATCCATCCCCCTTTTTTTTTTTGGTTCAATTCTGTATTTTATTAGAGAATAGTTGCCACTAATGCACTTATTTACCTATTAGGAACAGTAGGTAGATTTTATTCACTCTCGGCATCAATACGCTTGGCCTTCGTGGAAGACGGAGGGAGCGTTTGTTAAGATAATTTGTGACTACAAACCCAGTATCGGACTGGACTGCTGACTCCGTGCATGATTAGGTATTATATGCACGATTTTTACTTTATGGAGCTGCAGTTTTAATTACTGGCCACCATACATATGGAACCACACCGTTGAAGTATAAATGGCAGCTTCATCTTTTGTCGAGTAACCCACCTAGAGCAAGCTGCGTTTTCCTTGATACGGTTATATAGAATTTATTTAATGCTTCCTATAGCTGTCCCTACAGGCTCACCTATCTGTTGGAATGCGGATACAAGCACCATCTTACACAGAGTGTTAGTCTTAAGCAACAACCCTATTGGAATGGAGTATAGATGACTCGAGTCAATGCATGTTGGTTAGATTGGCACAAAGTTTAACTAGCTTGATCGGATCGAGCCGATCGATATCAGCTAGATCACTTCAGGAAATTCCCAAGTAATGAAGATATTTCTATCAGTTTCTTCTAAATGGCCGAACGTTAAAATAATCGTTGTCAATGCAGCGTTTCCGCTTGGCTACGCGTCTTACATTTAGTTTGGACTGGCGAATACTCACGAGAAGCTGCCTGACATGACCGTTGTCACATGTTAGATGACTATGCTAGATCATCAGTACGTCTAGCAGCGCCAATAGCACCCCTAGCTTTCCTCATGGCTGAAAGCGCCATATGTTACCCCCAATTCAAGAAACTGTGTCGAATGAACTATGCTCTACTTATCACACGGCGCCCATGAACGCGAGCTGTTCTATCAAGCGTGCGCAGTCTTGGCCGATTCATAGCCTTCATATTCACCAAAGCGTTTATACATAAGTCATTATGTAGCATATTAGTTAACCAGGCATCTCTTGGCCTTGGAAAACAGCATGACGGCATCTTTGGAAGTAGGAGAGGCGCCTAGGTCGTGCGCAGTTGACTAACAGCCTGCGCAAAGTATTGAGCATTCATAGTTACCCTCAAAGATGAGTTATTTAGGCTTTTCTGTCAGTGAATGATTTGGCCATAAACTAGTCTGTCTTTTATGTGAGCCATGCCGTTTACGCACATCATGATAGCTTCTTATTCCTCAAAACAAGCACTGATATATACCACACCAAAGACTTTTCCTTATAACATTATAATATTCATTATTTTCATAGAAAGACTGAGCCATTCTAGAAAAATTCGTCTTCTAGCCACAAGTGTGTTTCTAAGAACGATTCACCGCTTGCAAGCTTCAGTATAGGTAAGTATATAGCTTGTGCTGCAATATGTGTGCCGCCAAACTCCTCAACGCCAGTAGTTCCCATAAAAATGTAATTTCCAATATCTTTGCGTTCATTCCAGAAGAGAGAAAAAAATTCTCGCAGTATGTTCAGCCCTGCATCTCGTTTTCGCCCCCTCCCAGCAATGACACGCACAGGACCGACGCTATCGCAGCCACGCTACCCAAAATCATCATCTGCAATCCTTCCCAGAGGCAGCGCATCCAACTGCTGGATGCATCTCCGCTTCTCAGTAACCAGCTCTTGCCTGCGCCAAAAGACATCAACGCCACCAGGCACGCTGCGATACTCCATCGGAGACCAAGGCCGACCGTCGCAGCGAAGAAGTATGGCAGTAGAGGAATGGCGCCGCCAATGATGTAGCCCAGCGAGATGGAAATACCGGAAGCGACTGGTGAAATGGGCAGCTTATCGCTGTTATATGAGCTCTCGCCGGCAACGAGCTCAGATCGTGCAAATTGTAACTGACGGGCCGTATCGTATAAGCCCTGACGCTCTTTAATAGTCGACATGATATCCGCAACCATCCAACCCGGCAGAGCGAGGGGTTCCAAGTGCTGCCTCACGAGCACTTCTTGAGCATCTTTGTTCTTTTCATCCAAGCTATCCCTCCCAAGCATGCCCTTGAGCTCTTCCTCGTCGCCATCCCGATCTTTCGCCTGATCCGAAGGCAATTCGTCTTTCGCGGAAAGGTAGCCGCCAATGCCCATGCTAATGCTTCCCGCACAGAGTTCAGCCAGACCGGCGTAGATGACGGTGTCAGTGCGGCCAAGGGAGCTGAGGCCCGCGGTGAGGGCGAAGGGCACTGTTAAGCCATCTGAGAAGCCGAGGGTGAAGTCTGAGAGAAATCGGATGAGGAGAGGGCTTCTTGATTTTGACATGATGGTCGCTGTGGGTTGCTAGGATAGGCGAAGAGATGGTTGATGGAGAAAAGCTTTGGGATAGCTGCTCAATGGACAAAAGGATTGAACAACGCGAGATGGAGGGTAGACAATGGGCGTGGGAGGTGAATCAGCGGTTCAGCTTATCAGCCAAGAAGCTATCGATAGCTGTCTGAGACAAAATGGAGGTGGCACAATCGAATATTGAATTTCTCAGTAGAGTTCACAACAATTCTCGTAGAGCTTCGTCTTGAATCTGGCGGAGGTGGGTATGTAGTAGCACGAGCTTGAGAATAGTCACTCGGCCGGCGCACAAGATCTCCAACTCCGGATCAGTTGAGCATGCGGTCCAGCACCAGATGCCCTCAGTCCACACCCTTGCGTCTGCACTGGAGTTACATCGCCTTAACAAATAGTATCGGCATCCCGGGACAAACATTCCAGCTGCGCAGCCCACTTCATCCGCCCATCATCCCCAGCGCTGTGTCTACGCTTCTCGCCACCAACCCAAGTCAGGACACCGACGGGGCCATCGTCACCTCAAAGGGAAAAAATGCGCTGCGTATTCATCGACAGGAAGGAAAAAAAAGTCCCTTCGGCACAGTTCTCCCGCCGACGAGCCGCGAAAAAAGCTGATCCAGGCACACTTGGCCGGACGGGGGGTGGATGCTCCAAGCAGATGCTCGATTCCAACCCACGTGCGCCTCCAGAGGCCCTGTGCTTAAAAACGCATGAACGCTGATTCGGGGGGAGCGCGGAGAAAGAAGGGCAGACGGGCTGGGGGCCTTTTTGAGAGGCAGGGATTCTTGGTTAAGGACGTGGGGTGGCGGCGCCGCCAACATCGACGTGCGTCTTTAGCGGGGATCCCGATGGATTTGCCTTGTTATTTTCCCGTTTACACATTTGATTCTGTAGTTGGGGAAATGGGGCTGTACGGTTGCTCAACGATGAAGGCTTTTTGACAAGAAAGAAAGGAAAGGAATCCAAAGATACATGAGCCCCAAGTTCACCATCGTACGTACCAATAGGAGAAAAGAGGGGAACCCGGCACGATGGATGATGGATACAGTAGGAATTTTTTCTCGGTGGCTAGAAAATTGGAGAGCTGCCCAACTAGGAAGCTGGGACTTTTGATGTGCCGGAGGTGGCGCCGTGCACGAGCCGGTGTAAGTCAGTCTGACAGGGGAGCAGGCCGCCATGACCGCTATTTGCCTTTTTTTTTTTTTTTTTTTTTTTTTTTTTTTTTTTTTTTTTTTCGTTCTACGCTTTGTCGATGAGGTGGTTAATCATTCAAGATGAAGAGAGGCATGTGAAGCGTATGCAGGCATCATAGGCTATACTACGGACAGACAATTGCCAATTGGTGCGTAAATATCTTCTTTTTGTTGCTCTGCTAGTATTAAGCTACCAGGTCGTGTCACTGACTCTTTGCTTCCAACTTTGCCAATCGCATAAATACAAAGCTGAAATAAATAATTATATAATGTATATACTACTTAAAAGACGCAACACTTAGTCGCTGGTAGAAACGGGAGTGTAGCCCTTGGGAGGGTGGAGACCGTCGGGGAGCTCAACGGTATCGGCGTAGTAGGAGGAAAGCTTGGTCCACTCCCAAGTCTTCTTGATAGAGGGCAGGATGGTACGGCGGGAGAAGCTGTGGTCGAGCTTCAGGTTGGGAGCGGGGTACTCGTGGTTGCCACCATCCTCGTTGAAGATACCGGCATAAGAGGCGTTCCAGAAGTAGCTGTCGAGAGTCTTGGTGGATGACCACTGGCGAATGTGGTCACCAGTCTTCTGAGCGACCAAGTCAAAGACATTGGCACCAACATCCCAACGACCAAGAGTGTGGAGATCCCAGTTGGCCTCGACGGTAGCAATCTCAGAGTAGTGGTTGTAGTAGTTGTTGTCGGTAGTGCCAACAAGGTGCTTGGGGACAGCGTCGCCAAGCAAGATGCCCATAATGTTGTTGCGAATAGTGTAGGTCTCGTTCTCGTCCCAAGTCAGAAGCACCAGGGTGTTTTGCATAAAGTTCTTGTTCTCGAGGAGAGGCTCGAGGAAAGTGCGGCACCACTGGCCGGCGACGGCGACGTTGGTGTCGTGGCCGTCAGAGGTCATGTTAGGGGTAATGAACATCCATTGAGGCAGCTTGTTCTCCTTGAGGTCCTTGTGGAACATGGACCTGCCAGTGTCGATCAGAGACAAGTTCTTGATCTGAGACAAGCGCTGCTCATAGTGGGCGACGCTGTTGGCGAGAATAGCGGGGTTGTGCTTGCGAACGTAGTCGTTGGCACCGTTCTTGGTGTTGACGTAGTTGAAGCCCTCGTAGCCCGAGTAGGGCATGTCTTCTTGGTAGTGAGCCCAAGAGACGCCACGATCCTCAAGAAGGTCGACGACAGTCGATACATTGAAGTCGGTGGCGTACAAGTCATCGTTCTGCATGCCAAAGTAGTCGCCAGCAATGGAGGCGAGGTAGTTGGGCTGCGAAGGGTGAGTGACGGAAAAGTAGTTTGTCAACTTGATACCCTTCTTGGCGAAGAAGGTGAAGTTGGCTATAGTTCCATCAGCATTGCTCTACACGTATCTCGTCGCAGTATTCAGCTTACGGTCGCCATCAGACTTGTCGTAGTCCTGATTCTCAAAGTAGATGACCACGAAGCGGTCAAAAGCCTTGCCCTTGACGTGGCTGGTTGGGCTGCTGGTCTTGGCCGTTGCAGCAGCAGCGGCAACAGCAGCAGTGCCGGTGGCGGTATAGGCCGACTCCCAGGCAGTGGTGGTCTTGACGGGCTTGGAAGGCTTGCAAGGCTCCTTGGCGACGCCGGCAGAGGCCAAGCTGGCAGCAGCCAGCAGAGAGACAACCGTGGACAGCATTTTGAAAATCTCTTCCTCAGTCTCGATCCTGATGAGCTTTGCTAGGGAGGATGGCGAAGGGAAGACGCAGCTGCAGCAGGGCAGGGCAGTCGGGTTTAATAGAGCCTCGTTCCGAGACAGTCGATGCAATGTTACGCAAGGTATCGATTTTCTTGGGGTCCCCTCCGGTCCCGCTCTTTTCTCGACACACCTGGCAGCGCCTTGTGGTGTCCTTCTCCACGAACCCTGTCGACATGTGCTCGATGCTGGCAATGCTATCCACCCCTACCAGTCAGACTGTTCGCCGAGTGTAGTTTAGGGTCTGCTTGGTAAATGGCATCTGCTCATTTGTTGACCGAGGCGACATGTTCGGACAGGGAAGAGTTGACTATGTTGGCCGGCTGAAAAAACACGCGTCTTCAAAAGAACCCTGCTGCCAACCGTGAGTAGAAGATGGGACGGTGGCTTGTCCAACTTACACGGATTGACGTAGTACGGCGCTCCATCCGCGCATGTCAGGACGAGTCCGGCAGCCAAGAGCTCGGAACCCACATCACTAAGAAGCTTCAGACCTAGTTGTATCTTGTTAGCAGCTTACTATGGAGCAAAGCCGCAGCGCCCAACATCGGGAGCTTGCGCTGCAGGTCCGCCAGAACTCGCCTCTTGTCTAGCTGGACGTTCCGACACGTGGGGGATACAAAGCCATCGAGAGGCGCATCTCGAGCCGGCCGCCGTTGTCGATTTGCCTGAGCGCGATGGCGTCGTGTGCCGCCTCATCCGCTGAGGCTTTTGGTTCTGCTCAGCTGTCTTGGCCTGCAGATCTTCAGGCCTCGCAATCGGCGAATCTGAGCTGAGAGGCTGCTGCTCAACGTCGCGGCTCAAAGTTATTACAGAAGCTCTGGAAGCCGTTGATCGGCTTCAGTGGGCCCTACCGCGCCAATCGCTTCAACGCCCGCTGACACGCCTCTCCCGGACGCCTAAACGTTGTTCCCTCCGCACTTTCTCGTCGCCTGTATTTGGACTAACACCACCATCTGGCCTTTTGCACTGGTCCGGCCAACTTCACTTCATATTGCAGCTACGCCGTTTTCGACACCGGAGCTGTCATCAACCGTCTTCAATTCCCGGGAGTGGTTCGTTATCAGCCCCAGCCCTGCTCCAGTTGCTCGGCTTGACCCGGTTGGGTCGGCTCACCGTTGGATTCGATTGCTTCCTGCAACGTTGTCTATAGCTGCGCCTTCTGCCCTCTCATAGGACAATTATGCCGGGCTGAAGAGCTATGAACTCGGCTCGCCTTGGTGAAAGCGGCAGCATCGACAGTGCCCGAACTCGGAGCTTGCCGTACCATGACAATATCGGCCCTGGCAGCTCGCCGCCCTCGAGAGTGTCCACGGTGAGTGCAATGGACGCTGCTGGAGCACGACAACCGCGAAACTCGACTGGTGCTCCGGACGAAGAGGCGTATCAGGAGCTCAGCGAGCAGCAGCCATTTATTCGTCTCGCGCATGGCTCAACGCCTCTCCGTCCGTCTCGATCACGCACGCTGTCCGTATGGAAGCTGGGCCTCTGTTTCTTCATTGCTACCATCTCTGTCTTGGCACTATCCATCGTTCCATTCAGCCTCCAGGCACTTTCCAAGGAACCGTCCTCGGACAGCCATGAGTTGGGAGAGCCTCCCATTGGAGATGAGGCTGGCCACAACGAGGCTGATGCCAAGCCTGATGAACATACATCTGAAGAATCGGATGAAAGCAATCCCGAGCTAATTGTCATCCAGCACGAGGAAGAAGTATCAAGTGTCCCAAGACTGAGAGATGCTTCACAATACGTCTTATCAAATTCTTGGGACTTTGACGCCGCCCCTGTTGTCAGAGAATATTATTGGACGATTGTAGACGGACGGTTGAACCCTGATGGCGTCTTTCGGCCAATGATACTGATCAACAACCAGTTTCCCGGGCCTTTGGTTGAGTGTAACGAAGGCGACACCATTCGTGTCATTGTTGACAACAAAGCTGTTAATGCCACCTCAATACATTTCCATGGACTCTTTCAAAATGGCACCAATTTCATGGATGGTGCCGTTGGCATTACTCAATGCCCTATTGCGCCCAACTCAAGTTTCACTTACGAATTCCAAGTTCAAAATCAATCAGGCACATATTGGTACCACGCTCACCATAGTGCTCAGGCTTCAGATGGCCTAGTTGGACCTGTGGTCATTCACTCCAAGGACGAGAAAACCACTCTGCAGAAGCTGGAATACGCTTCTGATATGGTTGTCATGGTTCAAGATCACTACCATAACCTTACTTCAGAGATATTGATGGACTATCTCAAGCCCGATATGGAAAACAATGAGCCTGTTCCCGACAATGGCCTGATCAACGGTCGCGGTATGCGTGATTGCAAGGACTTTGAGGGCTGGGACTGTGATGCCAGCAATGCCACAGCTCCCGTTTTTGACCTTGCTGCCGGCCAAAGACACCGTCTGCGCATCATCAACGTTGGAGCATTTGCCGAGTTTCAAATCCAATGGGATGAACACCCCTTTTACATTACCGAAGTCGACGGCACCGATGTGTTCCCTGAACCTTTTCATCGTCTTAACATCCTCCCAGCACAGCGTTATAGCATTGTCTTGGAAACCAATGTCACCACTGCCGATGCCTTCTGGATGAGGGCCCGCATGGTAACCCACTGCTTCACCACGAAAAATCGTCACCTACAGTCCGAGACCCGAGCTGTGATCCGCTACACCTCTCCCGAAGCCAAAGCACTAGACAAAGAACCAAATAGCAAGGATTGGCCCGAAGTCATCGAGGTTCAATGTCGCGATTTAAACGTTTCGGCTCTACATCCTGTAGTTTCGATGAACCCTCCACCCGCAGACAAATACATGCGCTTCGATGCCAGCTTCATGATTGGAGACTGGCGTCTCTCGCGTGGATTCTTTAACCAATCCACCTGGCATATGAATACGACCCATCCCTCACTCCATCGCTTTCTCGACGCACCCGCAAATGCTACTTCCCTTGGCTCCCCCGTCGCTGTCAATAACCTCGCCTACGACTACAAAAAGGAACTTGTCATCCAAACCGAAGGCATTCGCACCATTGACTTTGCCATCAACAACTTCGACGACGGTAATCACCCATTCCATCTCCACGGCCACAAATTCTTCGTCCTCTTCCAAGGCCGCGGCGGGTATCCCCCCTCAGAGGAAGATCTTCCGGCTTTTCTGCAGCAGCACGACCTGGAGAATAATCCCCTTCGACGCGATACCGTTACGGTAGAGGGATATAGCTGGGCTGTTATACGCATCGTTCTCGACAATCCCGGCATGTGGGCCTTTCATTGTCACAACATGTGGCACGCCGAATCGGGCATGGTGATGCAACTGCTTGTAAGGAGTGACGTCGTCAGAGGATGGTCTGTCAAGGATCGAGAGAGGGCTATGTGTGGCCTTGAGGGCGTCGCTACGGGAATGAGACCAGATGATAGTATCTGGTTTGGCAATTTTGGAGATAAATGATGACTATCAAATATCATCGCATTCTGGCCGAAGAAAAATAATCACGGAGTAAAGGGAAGGAAAGGAAAGAAAGATACCACAAAAAGCGAAACCGATTACGGGATACGCTGAAGATGAGATGAGATGAATACATACTATGTGTGTGTGTATATAATGTACCTTGTCTATATGTATATGCCTGCCTACCTAATAGTTCCAAATTACTATATTAAACACTAAGAAAATAAGACAAAAGAAACGCATGAGAGATAAAAAAAAAGACACTTTGAAAGGAAATTTGTGTTGCTCGCTGATATTGTTGGAGCAGTGTTTTCGATTTTTTCTTTTCAATTTGAAATCAGAAAGAAGTTTCTGATTGCAGCCCGTGTATACAGGACCACCCATTCTATAAACCTACCCCCTTCCCCAAACCAAAATCCCATTCCAGGACCATTGTGCTCAAAACAAAATAAAACGAACCCTTCCCTTTCTAATTTGGACAGAAAAAGGAAATGTCTATCTTCGTTTCATTCTTCAGCTTTGCTCCCCCCCGTGTCTTGGTCGCCCAGCTTAACAGCTGCCCTAAAAAGGGGACCAAATGGTCGGCACAAGTCGTATAGCATCTTTTCTCTCTCTCACAAGCCGAGACATCCTCCTCCGCTCCTCTTCATCTTCGGCACTACTCCATTTCGTATATGAAAAAGGGAGATAGAGGCGCCGTGAAGAGAGCAATATGTAACAGCCAAACAGACAACAAAGTATAGCAGTATAAATTGCCTTGACTTTGCCCACGATGTATAGTGTGACATTGGAACAAAAGAACCGCCGACAAAAGAAACTAATGCAACAAAAAGAATTGGTAACGAGCAGAGAATGCCTACCTCCTTTCCTTATCCGGTGTCCAAACGCCGTGAAAAAACTCAAAAGATGATGTATTTTTAAACAAAAAAAAAGACGGTTTATAGCAAGGTCTGTAGTTCTGCCTCAGTTTGATGGGAGAAACTCTGATATTCGCAACAGTTGCTTCAACTAATGCAATAGAACGAACACCTATGCGCCGATATGCTAAATGCTGATGCGGGCTAGAGAAGCACCCGGGGACAAAACAATTTTGGCTGATTGAAAAGCTTTTTTTCTTAAAGAAAGAAAACATAAATGAAGAGCCGGCGCAAGTTCAGCTGTCGGAATATCTGACCTATTCAAGATAGATAGGAGGCTACACCCTTCGTGCGATATTTACTCCAGGATTGACAAACGCTCTCGAGGCGATATCGCTAAAGCGGCGGACGACGTTGGTGGTGCCGCCAGTGACTTGTGATTCGTCAAGAATGAATTTGGACGCGACAGCCAATCTGTTCTTTGGATCTGATTCATCCAAATGCTGCGGAATGCTTGTAGCATATCCAGCATCAAAATCTGGAGCGAGTTCGCGCACGACGGCGATAGAATAGAGTACGTCACGGTTTTCGCGACCGTCCAGAAGGTGGCGCATCCGGCTCAGAACATCCTCTCTCATCTTGACAACCGCAGGCGCGTTGGGATTGTCTCTCTTACGCACGAATTCGGCCAGGCTGTACCAAAAGTCAAATTGACGAACGCGATGATGGTCGGCATCTGCTACTGGTGGGGAGAGGGGGTTGTTTAGCAGCTCATCGCCGCAGAGTAAGGCCTCGACCACCTGAAGACGGTTTCTGGCTTCGGTGGCATCATTGTCCGGCGGCAAGTTGAGGCGCATGGAATTAATCGCCCTATCCGGCATTTGATATGCTGTACAAGCCAATTCCCACACAATTCTGGTTTCCAACACCCCCGAGTACGCCATCTGTGTATGGTCATTGGCTCTGACCCCCTCGAGAATTTTAAGGAAGGTCGCCATGTGCTCGATGAGATTGGCATCCTTGGGAAACGACATCTTGCCGTTCTCAGTGAAATAGTACCAGCTTGTTTCGAAAAAAGCGCTCAGCCCGCTCGCATACATCTCATGGTAGACCTTTGTGATCTCATTGAAGGTCTCTTCGGTATGGCTTATCTGCTGGGCGGGTGCGGGAGGGCCTAACAGATCAATGATTTCGTCGATCCTCATTTTCTTGGCTACACAAACGACAAGCGGATTAGCGACCCGGCTCAGCTTTCAATTTTTCCCCCTCCTCCATAGCTATGACAAGCAGCACGGGGCATAGCCAGTCTCACCTCGTAAGTAGCTATTATCGGATCCCGATAGGGACAGCTGATTCGTCGACATGGAGGACGTGGAGCGCGCGGTGTGATCAATATTAGATGAATAGTTGTAACCAAGATCGTGTTTCATGGACAGGGCTGGCGCCGAGGTGGGTGTAGACAAAGGATTGTAGTTGCTTGGTGTGATGGATGGAGTAGTTGGATTGGAGCTTGTGGCATAGACGTTTGGTAGCATCGGCGACTGGCTGCCGTACGTGTTAACCAAACGCTGGACCGGAGACTGTCCAACCGTAGACCCTGGCTGGGCAGATGCAACGGCAGAGGATTCCGAGGGCTGTGACAAGTTGCTCGACACTGGCTGCGCGCTGGTCCCAGTGGGCGTACCGGCCTGCTGTCGAAATATGGGGTCGTATCCCAGACACTCGCGTTTCGATTTCCTGCAATTGTTACAGGTCGGGTGCGTCTCGTCACACTGCAAGAAGAGAGAAGTGTCAGCAAGTTTCGCAGCAAGGCGCATGGAGAGGGACGGCAAAGGGTTAGCTGACAAAAATGACGGCGACGTAGAGGGCAAGGAAAAAAAGAGAAGAAGTGAGTCGCAGGCCACTGGCGGTGAGACTGGAGGGCGGGCAAGATGCGCTGAGGCAGTCGATGACTGGCGAGTGGGATGGGATAAAAAAGAGGTTTGCAGTGGTGCGGTTGCGCCGAGTCTCACACTTAGGCGGGTTCATAGGCGCGCCACGAGTTTCAAACTTTCTCAGCTCCCTCGGCCAGCAGCTTCAGCTCGGAAAGGAGGGGCCGCTTTTTTTTTTCTCCCTTCCTCGCACCACCTAAGCTGCCGCTTGCAGCTCCAGCATAGGTTGTCGCAAAATAAAGGGCAAAACAGCAAACGAAGGAATTGAAAAGAGGGGGAAAAAATCGTAGTAATTATTGGAAGGGTAAATGCGCGAGAAAATGTGAAGTTGGATTGAATAGCTCCTGATAAGGGATGAGGGTAAATTTGCATCTTCGCACCTTTATACGTCGCTTGCGGCATGTTAAACAGCCCGTCTTGGTTCGTCGCTTAATCTCCTACGTGTAATCATATCAGCTCCAGTCCCGGTAGAAAACAGCTCAATTGCATGCCCAGGGTCCAATTGGGCCGAGAGCGTCCTCTGCTTTTGTTAAACGTACCTTCTTGGGGCCTCGGTGGTTCATCAGCCGAGCATCGTGAGGGAGCGGATATCGAGATAGGCTGTCCTGAGAGAAGCCGTAGTTGGAAGGTAGAGGCGTCGAGTGGCTTGCGAAGTATGGAGGGGCCGCCGAGACGGCAGTAAGGGGCATGCTCATGGCCATGGACATGGAATGGTGAGGGATTGGAGGGACAGATTGCTGCGACATTGCGTCGATGGTCCGCATGCTGGGCAACGACATCTGAGGAGTGCCCACGGGGCTCACGCGGTATGCGTCAGGCTGAGCTGCAGCTGTAACCGCGGGATACGAAGCGTATTGGGTGGTCGGAAGTCCTGCAGCATGGGAAGCATAGATTGGAGACGAGGACGAGCTGGTGGGATAACCAGCGTGTAGGCCATGGAGAGCCGCTGGCCGGTGGCTCGCCATATCGGACTCAGAGTCGGGGGTCGCGGTGGTGTTGGTAGCAGTGTTTGTCTCGGCCTCCCGGCCCGTACCGTTCTGCTGCGAAGGCGGCGATGCCGTCTGAGGCTCGTGATCCTGCGGCAGCGGTTGCTTTTCGCCCAGCTGTGGTGGTTCTTGTTGCTGCTGCTGCTGCTGCTGTTGTTGTTGCTGCTGCTGCTGCTGCTGCTGCGGCTCCTCCTGCTCTTCCTTCTGCTCTTCTAAGGGGGGCGTAGGGGCGGCGACGGCAGTGGGAGTCGGCTCTGAGGAAGTAGACGCTGTGATCGGTGGCTCGCTAGAGACTGCTTTTGTGGGAGAAGCAGGTTGAGATTGAGGATGAGGAGCAATGGTCGAAGCGGTGGCCGACTCGTCGCCTTCGCGACCTCCTCCGGGAACCATTTTCTAGGTCTGTTTTAATTTAGAAATTTATGGAGCGGCGACATGGGACTGGCGAACAGGGGACGCGACCCCGGGCCGGTAGCGAGAAGCGACAGGAGAGAAGGGAGGGCTGGAGGGCTGGAGGGCTGGAGGATTGGTGGGCTGAAAGCTCTGGGTAGTCGTGGAGAAGGAGATGGTTGTTTGTGATATGCAGCGCGAAGCACAAAAAAAGCCAAGCAGGTGAGGCAAAGCAAGTCTAGAGCGGTGCTGCTGCAGGCAAGGTACAGGTACCCTTCTGGTAAGCTCCCGCAGGACGAAGCAGGAGCTGCAGCTGCTTGTAGAGGTACTTGCGGGTCTCGTCCAAGCGTATGTGGGCGGGCGATACTCTATCCCCTGCAGGGCCTTTGGCACTTGTGAGCGGAGTACAGGTACGGCCTCAGTGCCATTCATTACCATTGCTGCGCTGCTCAGACCTGTGATTTAGCGGTCGGCCCCAGCCAGGACCAGCACAGGGGTAAAAACTCGGCTACTGCTAGTGGAAGCTCCTTGCCAGCTCCCGGAGCTGCCTCCTACAGGTACGTGTACAAGGCACACGATGACTTCCAAGAGACTCGGACTGAGGGTAGGTGTTTTGTCTTCAGCAATTGGTCGGAGCCTTGACCGCGCGGGAACCAATCAATTGGATAAACGGAGACGACGGCAGAGTATGGGATAGGGAGGCCCTGGATACAGCGTACCAGCACCCCTCTCCAGATGGCGCTGGCTGAAATGCAGGCAGACGTCGAAGATGGTATCGACATATCTTAATACTATCAACTCGACAAGCGGATGCAAAGTATTTGTACACTAATGTAATGGTGATGCTACAAAGCACATACAGTACTACACGTTAGATGCAGTAGGTACATACCCAGCTGTAGTACCTACATGCGTAGCGGCAGCTGGTTCAGGCAAAGGCCGCCTCATTGGCGATATGTATGCACTGCAGGGGCAGATGCAGACGCAGACGCAGATGCAGATGCAGAACCGAAACAGAGCCACACAACCACAACATCAGCTATTCTAACAGATCACTTTCTTGTTCCCAGCATGTATACTCGTATATCGACCATCTTGTCTGCCTGCCTACCTACTCTCGATGTACCTACTACACTGCTCTGTTGTAGTAGCACTAAATACTAATGGCTATTATAGTCGCGGAATCCAATGCCCCGAACAAGGTAGCAACATTTGGGACCAAACTAGTATAAGCGAGCCATCACGGACAGCTGCCGGTTCGCTGACAGCTGAATTAGCTGCTCTGTGCCCCGTGTCAGGACCAATGTCCAGTAAATACCACCACCTCCAGTACCTACTTAGTAGGTATGCTTGTTGGTGATGGAGGGCTGGAGGGGTGCAGGGCCCGGCAAGGCGGCCGGATTGCCGTTGCCCCGGTCCAATCGAGTGTCAAGCTGCATGAGCAACCCTGAAGATCTATTGGATTGGCCTCTCACTACGGCATATTATTAGTACCTACATGTACGAAGTCGTATTGCCATCTCATACTGTACTTGTACCAAATCACACCCTATACGTCGCCGCATATTGGTGGTGGCAGCACTAGCAGCCGCAGCGCCATTCATCATCTAAAAACGCGTATAGAGGCGTGGCATTAGATGTCTCTCATTTAATAGACGAGGTACTCGATTGTTCAAATTTACTCGTCATGTCAGGAGGAACCTTGGCGCAGTACGTACCAAGCAGCATTACTCGCAAAATGGCAGAAGCTGACCTTAGTACCAATGTCAGGGGCCAAAGGGCAGGCCTGAAATATGTACATTGCCTAGAAGCCAGATAACACACGTGCCACCAGGAGATAACGACGCCGCATGGCTGTTCTCGGTGAAACTACGTACAGTGCCCGGCTCAGCTTGGACATCTATCCATGCCTACATACTTGCACATGACTGCCAACAGGGCCATTGATTCCCGGTTCCATGCAGTTACGGTGTATCCAATCAATGCTCCAGGTTGCACGAGATGGCGCACGCTTTGCCAAGAAACACTGATGCATTTGCGGCGAGGTGGGTTTATCCTTGACCTCTCGCCCTCACAAACCACAACCCACAATCCATAACCCGCAAACCACAACCCGCAAACAACAACCTAGTCGTCGGCTAACAGTTTCTCCTAGCCACAGCTTCAAATATGCAGCGTGTTCCGCTAACCTGTGATGCTCGTGGAGCCTCTTAGTCCAGTGCCCGCACTCTCGCCATACAAGCGGCACCAAGAGACGCCGCGATAACGCCTGTCTCTAGATAAGATCGATGGAGATGTAGATTGGCGAGCGATAAACACGAGTAAAAGAGAATCTTCCCAATTGACACGCTCGTTTGTCAACTCAACATGAAGATATACCTAGTGTGGACAACCCATTGTTTATTTTGTGCCGCTTGACATGTGCATCCCGCTGTCACGACATCATGAGCAAGCACTTCTCTCACCCCCGGCAGTCTTCAATGCAACCTCAAGTACTTGTCCGTAGATCGCACTTGTACTTTGTAGGCATCATATCCGGGGTACGTACATGCCAGAATGTCTCTTCAGACAAGTTGTTTTACTGTTTCCTGGAACCAGGTTTAGCTACGGTATGTTGGCGTTATATCGTCACATCTGCGTGCTGGAAATAGAACGAAAGCGGCTCCCGCTAGTGCTTCAAGAAGGTAGCAGTATCATACTGATAATGTTACTTCTCTTGCCAGGCGCAGCTAATCGCGGCACTACTACAACCCTGGCTTCAAATTCCGGCTCGACGGAAGATAGCGTGGTGACAGGGGGAATCGGCTCATAACGGTGAGAGCTGCATGGGAGCACCGGCTTTGTGCTTGCATTTTGCACATACCTACTGCTTGTACATATGTACTACACTGCAACCCCCAGATGCTTCGCCGATGCCCAGGCAGTCCGTTGAGGGGGGAGGGGCGAGCTCGTAGTACCAAGATCGGTACAACGTACTGAAGTATCTGGCCTCGATTATACCCGAGACAATGCTTACGACGGTAATTGGGAAGGATTCAGTTGAACTCCTCGCTACCAAGAGCTCAGCTCCCACCGCCTAACCCACTCCTCATCAGACTGACAGATGTGGAGTACTACTACTCTTACTAGCACTGGCAGTGTCGACGAACAGGCGAGGCAATTGAGCTACTTTCTTTGCGCGTGAGCAAGAAAAGGAGCTCACCGAACGTACCAGGTGCCTAAAAGCCTTGTTGCCTCCTCCAGGTCTACACCTATATCCCGGCATGGGCCCATGAATGCTACGATGTACAGCAGGTTCGTATAGAGCAGGTACCTACATTGTGGATCGTCTCGACTCTGCTCAGCTTCCCGTGACTACGATTTACTACAATTGCATGTAAGTCCCGGTCATTTGTCGTTATGAAACCCACTGCTGTTCTGCTCCTATTACTCCATACCAGCGGCTAACAGCCAGCCGCTGACATGAATGGCTTCAACATGGCAAGCATCACACTTGATGCCGACTAACGATTCCCAGTAGTAGATGACTTCACTGCATTCTGATAGGCTGCCACCGAGCACTGAAATCTCCCAAGGAAGGCATGAGACCCAAAGCTGAACAACCTGGCTCTGGGCCGCGCAATTTCTTTGCGGACTAGCAGCCTGCCAGCAGCTCCGGATTACTACTTCCCTTCACATGATCGAGATCGATGGAATATGAATCCTTCCGAGGGGTGAAGGTAGCAGCAAGATGGCGGGATAGAAAATAGAAAGCGCACAAAAGTAAAGATGCATGTGCTGACAACAGCGGCAGTCATCCTATCCCGTGCGGAGTGCGTCGAGTGAGGGCACTAGGGAACGGCTGCTACCTCGACAAGGCGAGAGGCGAGAGGCGAACTGCAGTATCGGCCACAGAGAGCCGCAGCCACTCTGCCGCAAAAGCTGCTCCGCACTCCACCACGACAATGCAGTCAATACCAATAGTCTCCCCGGGCGTTACTTCTATATGGCCTTTGAGAGCCCAGAGGAAGATCCTTTCGCGCTGCGGATGATGCTTGTAGCTTTATACGAGTAATTGAGGCATCGCTAAATGCCACGAATACCTACAGTATCACTAGCTGCAGGAAGTTCGATACCGCACCATCGCCGTATATCTTGGGCCATACATTGCCAAGCTACGGCTCAAGGATCAGCCTACCTCTCGGCGAGAGCCTTGGCAGGTCATCAGAAGGGACGACAGCCGCACATACCAGCACCCAGGAGTAGCACTACCATTCTGTATGGCTGATGGACCCGGCAGCACTTCCGCATGGGTGCCTCAGACGCGCTGCGACGCCTGCCTTCGACTTCAAGTGTCACAACCCCGTGCGTCGCACACCCAACCTCCATGATGCAGACCGCAGCACTCATTCCCAATTATCTGCCCCGGAACGCACTTCCGTTACCGCTGCAGGGATCCTAGGAGGGTGACACTGCGGCACGTCGCCAGCATCCGCGGTCAAGATAGACATGTATTGTGAGCACGAGTATGCCGCCGCCTCTTGTTGGCTTTTTTAGTCTGCTGCTAGCACGACGTCGGTTGAGAAGACACTATCGACGCTTCACGCCAGCCCACCATGCAGGGAGGATCTAGCCGCATGAGTTGACTTGCTGGCTCTGCGACTTGTCGGCAGCTCCACAAGGCCAAGCGTCTGTTCTAAAAGTGGTGGCCCATTGAACTTGCACACTGGTGCCATCGGCTGTTATTAGAGGCATCAGTCGCACTGCAATCTCCGTATAAAACAATCGGGATAATTAGCTGTACGTTCAGATAAGCGAACAGCAAAGTTCTGGGTAAGATTCTTAGTCTTGACAACTCCTAATTCTGACGCTGCCGCCCTTACTCATACTGTACGGGTACCGGTAGTCATCCAAGCAGCATTGAAAGCAAAGATGAGGCGATGAACAGCAACCACTTGTACAAGAAGCTGACCATCGAGCGTCACATTGCCAACTGAAGCTGAAGACGGCCTGGCTCTGGCCCACTTTTCGAAGCCTGTCTGGCCCCCCCTATTATAGTACTATCACCATATTGCAGAGCACAGATACGGACTGCGGGTGCCTGTACAAGTATGGCTTCGTGCGGCTGGGGTGCGCAAGCAGGGAAGACTTAGTGCGGTAGAGGTGGCAGGACAGAGTCGCAACAGATACCATCACGAGACAAGGCTGCATCTTCACCGTTGTTCGGGCTTGAGGCGTTGAGACAGTCTCCTTGTTGGCAGAGACATGCATATGGTAGTAGGTAGTAGTGGTGTCACCACCACCACTACATAACCAACATGCATCCAGTAAAATCCAAAACCCATTTATGGAAGCCAACTCCGCATTATGCATGCCGTTTGTACTCCCTACGATGTTGTTGGTCTGATCTTTCTAGGTCCGGGTATGCAGGCCGCCCGAACCACCGAAGGATACCGAGCCACCCCATGTCCTTGCTAGGCTTGTCTCCTTTCTTTGGCAAAGAGCAAAGGCACAGGCTGCTGGGTACTGCTAGCTAGGGCTACTGTACTCACCCATGCTTCTTTTTTTGCTTTTTTGCTCCTCCGCCTCCTTAATCGACGGCCAGGCTCGCTACCAGCCTAAATTGACGCGGCAGACAGCCCCTAGTCATCGCATGCGGAGAAATACTACAGGTTGCCTGCAGGCATGCTTCTGTGTGCCCGTGCTGAACATGGCCACGCAGTAGTATCATATCACATGCAGGCGGTTTTTCGATATGGTGTACGAAGCAGTTTCACTACGGCGTGCATCTCTTCCGTAGCCCTACCAGCGAGCAAAGGTACGTATCTCTCCGCACAAGTACAACCGTGTTATTGCAGAGATGCATTATATACATGATGTCTCATATTCTGCCCTATAGGATCGCATCCCATTGGGAGACGTTCATCCATCTGCAGGAAGCCAAGGTCCCAAGACCAGACGGCAGCCGACTTACATGGATTCTCGACCGCATTGTTGCAGCAGGGGCTCCACCGCCTGCCAGTCGAGCCCTGACTCTCTCGTCTCTGCCATTTCGTCTCCAATGACTATCCAAGGACTGGCGCGGCATGCCCGTGCCTCTCTATCATAAGTCCACGCCAAGCAGCTCTTCCTATTCCGGCACTTGAGGCGGCACGCGTCTGCCGATACGATCTCGTCCCATTCCGTGGTTTCGTCGCCCGTCGGCCCCACGTAGTCCCGCATCTGCCGTACCGGCTCGCTGCCAGCGTTTTGAAGCGAAGTGTTGGCAAACAGCTGCCACAGCTCACCCCAGACCACGGGCTGCTTCCTCTTGGAGAGTACATGGCCAATGTTTTCCATGGCCCCTGGCTTGCGGAGGCCGTGGAAGGATACAAGGGGCGAACAGAGGCGGTCTCCCAGCACTCGGGCCATCTCGGGGGGCTCACCGTTGAAATGGTGGCTATACCGCTCGTCGAGATATATCCCCAGTTTGATCAGCGTCAACCCTACCAGTCTGTCCCCCCATGTCTCGTCGAGCGAGTTGATATATGACTGGGCGACGATGTCGGGGCGATCGAATAATCGCCGCACTGCGTCTCCTGAGAGCAAGATACCAGACCCTCCATGTGCAAATCGAGTTTTGTAATCGCCTACCCCATTGCCTATGTACCATGACCTGGCGGGATCCAGGTGGCTTAGAAGAAGGTACAATGAAGGCCCGATCAAGAAGGTATCGTCGTCAAGAATAACGTACCACTTCTTGCTGGGCATCTTTCTGTAAGCCAACTCCATGCCTGCTATGAACTTGACCGCTCAGATGTTAGCAGGAGGACTACAACAAATGGGATGGAGGGGGGGGTTTCCCCCATGAACTACCTTCAAGGCGTCCAACTCCCACCCAAATCTTTGCCCAAGCTCACTCGCCTTGTCCTCGTCGGCGGAGTCTATGGCTTCTTGGAGAGAGCGGTACTTCCCGAAGCGGGGATGGTCTTGTAGCGACGGACCAACTCTGGTCTCCATCATCAAATTGACAACATTGTGCACGCTAGGCAATCCATTAACCGTCTCGTTTGTTGCTGTCCAATCGCCAACCACAATGAAGTTGCTGTCTTCCCCGCCTAAAAGGTCACCGCTGTGGGAGAAGGCGTTAATCAGTGCAGGTACCCGGTGTCGTGTGCCATAGCCCGTCTTGATGATGTAGCCGACGTCCTCGCGTAGGCTTAGCGGGTAGGGCGCAGGACGCTGGTCCAGCCATGCGTCTCGATTCGTGGTGGACGCACGGAGCGAATTCAACAATCGAGAGGTGTTGAAGTTGATAGACAACTTGATTGGAGAGCCGGGGGGCAGCAGGAGGTAAGTGGCGCTTAGAGAGATGAAGAGACTAGCAAACACGAGAATGAACCGCCGGCGAGCAGGTCGTGGCAGAAAGGCCATGACGGCCTAGGAATATAACCCGAAACAGCTCGCAGCTGGGATCTGTTTTTTTGATGTCTCCGAGATGATGCTGACTCGTAGGGCAGCCGATTATCCACCACAGCGCCAAAGCCAGAAGCACGTCTATAACAAACAGATATAGAGACAGAAAGCGATTATTGGGCCATTGTTCAAATAACGAAACAAGAATAAGTACTGTTCCCCATACCCGCTCCTTTAAACAAAGTGGCTACGATCCAATGCCATACTAATCAGGGCCTTCAGGGGAATTTGTTGCTCTTCTACTCTCCATTTTCGACTCTGAAACGGTAAGCGATAGCGAGCAGTAATCCACGATCGGCATATAGAGCTAGGGTCCAGTCCCGTCTTAAAGCCGCCTTCATGCCGGCTCGTACAAGTTCTCCATAGTCCTTGTGCAGATCAGCCAATGCATGGCGTCTATTGCTGCAGTCTCTGCGTCTCGTTTTCCACTCTGTCGACGTTGTTATTTTTCCAAAGGCCGTTGTATCCACTTTGTGTCGTCAGACACGAAACTCCATCAAAGGGGGGGGAGGGCTTAAGCTGTCGTGTCAGGTTTGCTGTACTAGCGGAATGATCGACGGCGAGTGACGCGCGTTTGTGGCTGTAAGTTTCAAGCACGCCGTTGCGTGTTTTATACGGCATTGCAGGTATTTTTAACACAACACATATACTGCAACTTTGTTGCTTGTAATTATGAATAGAAGCCTAGAAACCTACAAATAAAGACAATGCTTGTTAAACGCCTCGCTGTACAAGATCCACCAAATGTAAGCACAGCAAAGACCCAACAAAACGAATTGCAAGCAACTCATTGCGAGACAAAAGTCAATTGGCTTAAAAAAAAAAACAGGAAAATTGCTGACTCAAAAAATGGGGGCTAAAGAAAAGGTGACCGGGATACCTGCTGTCAAATAAGCTTAATTAGTCCTACATATAAAAAAAGGCATCCGACATCCGCGAAATGAAGAAGTGACAGACTACATTTCCCTATATAAAGGCGTGAATTTCTGAAAAATTACAGTGCTAAAAAAAGAAATCTGCTCTTTTGATTAGACCCCATAAATAGTAGAGCACTTGATTCCTTCTAGAATGATGAGGGTTAATGGGCTAGGCCATATTTCGTCTCGTCTCGCCTCGCCTCGTCGGGGAAATTATGTCGTCCGCCACAGGCAATCTCATCTAATTAAAAGGGCACACAGACCAACATTTAAGATCAATAGTACCCAAATCTACAACGATATACTCAAAGCAACGCTTTTTTTAGATGCTACTTATCATACAAGTACCTGTACTTTTCTTACACTGCTCGTCTGTCATGTGAAAATCCCACCCCCCCTTTCGATCGACAATTTTCCACAAGGTAATAATACTCCCCTTCTTCGCTTCTTCTATTTCATAAGTTCAACTCAAGTTCCTCGGCCGAGCAAGCCCATCAAGTTCTAGTCCAAGTATGTTCTGTTCCTTTTTTTGGTCTCCTTTTACCTCCTTCTACAGTAGTACAAAGCTCCGAAATTGGAAGAAAAAAACGCCGGATAATGCAAGAAAGCAGGTAGAATAAAAGGAAAAGGGGCTGAATGCGAAATCCAATGGATGCTGCTTCGACATACGCAGTCATAAGTGCATGTGATAGCATGCTGTAGTTAGGTTCAGTTCACAGGGACACGTCGTTTCTCACTGCTCGGTGTCCAGCTCGTAGAATAGCAAATACACCTCTTTCTGCATACCCAAGACTTCGCTTGTCTTGGCTTCGCGGACTTTTTCGTCGCTTACTCGCCACCACTTTTCCGCAAGCTTTCGCTTCTTAGGTCGAAGCTGAGGCTTGGTCGCCGCCAGGCCGCCAGGGGATGAAGCTCCATTAAGGCTTGACCTAGGAGGTGCGAGCTTAGACAGCGCTGATCTGGTAGATGCGGCTACAGATCGAAGACTGTTGGTCTCGCCGTCACGGTCTTTGCCGTTAATCGCGGGAGTCGGGAGATCAGCCGGAACGCTCCGCGGAGGACGCAAAGAGGATTCCAGTGACGGCGTGGATGAACTCGTGTCTGAGGATGGCGATAGCAAATCCGGCGTCGAGACAGAAGGGCTGTCAGCTTGACGAGCTGAAATCTGCGGCGTTGAAAGGGGGGTCGGTGTCTTGCTATAGATTTCGGATTTTTGAAACGTATTGATGTTGGCATAAGGAGATGGCGTATTCTGCCGTCGAAACGCTTCGTAGTGGCCGCTATTATGGCCTCCCCTGTGTGTCACGACGCCAAGTAGCTTATACTTGCGCTGCTCCGCGACACTTCCCAGGGGTAATCGCTCGGGAAAAGACACCTTGGCCGAGTTTTTCTGCGTGATCTGACCAACGCCATAAATTGATCGAGACAGGTGAATGGCCAGGATCCTGGGAAACGTAGACATGCGTGTCGTCTTGGCAATCTTTCTCTTGGGCGCATATCGAATATCGCCGAGTTCCACGTCTTCGGGTGGCCGCTCGGGGTCTGTCTCTATAGCCATCTGAAGCTTGTCGATGTTTTCTTGAGCTAAAGCTTTAAAACTCGTAGACGTCGTTTTGGCCATCTCATGTTCAAGGTTGGTTTTTGTCTGCACCAGCCGACACATTTCACACTTGAAGTCGTCGATGTACTCCGTCTTAAATATACCGTCAAAGCAAGCGTTCAATGATGTCGACGAAACCTGCGGGACTGCCAGTGTCAGAGTACAAAAAGTCTCTTCTCTTGGTTTGGTGGTGTAGCCGCAAGTCTGGCACTGGATATGAGACTCGTATTTTCCTTCCAAGGGAAATCCTTCGTCGAGCTCCGGCGGCACCTGAATCTCGCGAACGGCTCTCTGGACCTCTGCCAGGTCGATATTGATTGCGACTCCAGTGGTGCTGTCGGCAGCATCCTCTGACCTGTCAGTATCGTTGCCATCCTTGGAGTTCGCGTCGTCCACTGCCATCAAGCCCAGATTTCGCGCATGCAGCCGCGCCCGCTCGCCGGCATGGTATTCGTCCTTGAGTCTTTCTGCCACAATCTGCAAGAATTCTTGCGCGTCCTGTTGCTGTCTGCTGATGCGCTGCTTGAATGCTATCTCCAGCACCTTAACAAAGGGGAAGGGCGAAATGGCCTTTTTCGAAATGGGCCGCTCATTAAGCGCATCCAGCATCTCCTTTAGCCCGTGTGTTACCAGTCCATCCTGCAGGCCCTGCAGCTTCCACTGCGCAAGCTGTGTCCCGTCCAGGGGCTGCACCAGGTTCGCGTACACGGCCGGGTCCTCGATGCGGCGGCGATGTGTCTCGCGGATCAGGTAGACGCGCAGCTCGCCCAGACCGGCCAAGGCCTGCAGCACCGAGTTGATGAAGCAGTCATTGGCCTGGTTGCGCAGGCCGACGATGGTCTTCTTGCGCGAGCTGGTGGTGTCGTGGTCGATGGTGAAGGTTGGGCCGAAGACGTAGATGAGGGCGGCTGCGGCGAGGGACGCTCCGGCGGCGTAGGAAACAACCGACGTCGTTTTATCGGGCATGGCTGAAGCTTGATGAGGATCTCGCTGGCAGCGAAGCGGAAGCCTCGGGTCGACGGGCACGAAGGTGCGGAGTCGCGGGCACAGTCAGCCAGCCAAGAAGACGCAGCAAAAAAACCAGACTCCCGGCTCGCCGCACAGGGCAGACTGAGATTCGGGCTCGGCGTGCGTTGGAGCGCTCAGACGGCTGTGGCAGACGTGGCTTGTGGTGACGGCATTGCAGGACGGCCGCTGAGGGTGAAGGAGAGCAGAAATAGGCGGCACGTCACACAGGGCCGGCGGATCCAAGGCAGAGGCTGTTCGGAGACAGATTGGCTACGTCGACTAGGCCCAGTACGAGATACTTGTGCGAGACGGTCCGCAAATATTAAGCGGCACGCACAGGAGACCCGACTCCGCTGCTGTAATGCGCGATCTCAACGAACCGGAGGCTGACGGCGGGGAGCCCCAGATTCTTAGCGCAGCCCAGCAGGTGTCGGCGAGAGTTTCGTGGCGTCCGTCACGCTCCATTGCATGGTTTGTGTCTGGCGGCCGGTGAAGCGAAGCGGATGTTGATTCTCTCATTTCTCAGTGTCCTTGCGTGTTCGGGTTCGGCAAGCGGCACTTGGCATCGGCTCCAGGCCCTGGCTAACTTGCAGCAGATGTTTCCACATCCAGCAAGCAGATGGGGGCCTCTCCTTGCTCTCGTTGTCTGTGTCCCCGAAACTTCTGGGTCCCGATTTTCGGGTCCGGCAGGCTGGATGGCGAGTGCGTTTGTGCCTGGGCTAGAGGAGCGAAGCGCCGATTAGCTGAGAGGCGCACGACGTTAGCCGGATTTTAGGGTCTCCAGCGCCGAGCCGCAGTTGAACCGAAGTCTGGGGTGAAGAAGATGCATGTACACGTTTACCCTAAAATCAATAGGACATGAAGACAATCTGAATTTATAGATGTCATAATGAATGGAGAGATGTGTATATATCTCTTATTCTCTCCTTGTCTGCTATGTTTTTCTTCAATAACGATTCAGGTAAAACCATGTGCCAATATGTACACATAATTACTTTAGCTGGGCTTAGCTTTGATATACGGACTTTTCCACTGGAAACAGGTAGGTAGAGAACGAGCACTGACAGCTCCTTGTCTATCAAGACCATGACTGAACAGTCTAATTATATTTACTAGGGTATATTGCGAGGTAATAACTCTAGCATAGATTGTAAGTGTCGTAAAACAGCACAGCGAATCAACTTGCGGCAAGCGATCTTCATGTAGAGGATTCTATTATTTTTTTGTCTCATGGTATTTCCTCCATAAATGAAACAATTGCAAATACTGAAACTTTGAGATGGCTGTTTAAAAGAGATGCTCATTCGTTTGTATACGATTCCGTGAGGTCAGTGGACATATATATACATAACGTTGTTTATTTTAAATTGAGAAAATTTGTAATATCAGTATTGTTTGCACTGAGGTTCGCTTCGTTACAAGTATTTATTTATCATTGACGGCGTGTGGCCCTACAAGCTTAGGAGCATCTTTCTTAAAAACAATTTATCCATTCTTAACAGCTCGTTGCATCTCCCAGTCCAAGGTCGCTAGCTGCCAACAAAAACTCCATGAAGCCAGCACTGGTTGCACGAAGGTTGGAGTTATACTGAGAGACTGTTGGGTAAAATGGGCAAGACGCAGCATTGTTGGGGAAGCCAAACTCCACCGTGAATGAGTGAATAAGATTCTTGGAAGAGTCGGCAAAGTGTCGCGAGTAAGCATAATCGTCGCTGGCGCCCGATGTAGGATACAGATTGGCTGACTGGAAGGCGTCGTAGCTGCGGCCACCGCCTCCGGTCAATCCAGAAGCAATGCGGTTGGCCGCGGTGATCTTATCGTTGAGTTCAGCCTGAGGAACGTATTCGCCGTAGCCTCTGCCGGGGCTCGGGGTGTCTGTGAGAATGCCACGGACGCTGCTATAAGAGCCGTTGAGAAAGTTCATGGACGGGTACTCGGACTGGTTCTCGTCGCTGCCCCAGTTCCAGAGCACATCGCCCGCATAGGAGTGAAGGTCGACAAACCAGCGGATCTTGGAGAATGTGTCAAACACCCACTTGATGTTCTTGGTCTCGGCCTCTGAGAAAGCACTGGTTCCGTGGTAAGTCTCAGAGCTGGGAGACGTTGAGGCAACGCTTGATTGCACTGATGAAGAGAACAGGTGGGTAAAGTCCCAAAGGAAATCGAAGTTGCGGTTCAGATCGACTCCTCCTGAGTTGGAGTTGCGATTTTTTCGCCAGCAGCTGTTGGTTGACTGATCATATGCCACGCCATCAGGATTGCTGAGTGGAATGAAGACGAGTCCTGTGGATAAGGCCTCTTTGACTTGGGCGTTGGTGTACGACTTGGAGCCGTATGTCAGACCAACATTGTTCTGGTTGGCGTATAGCAGATCGGCAGCGAAGTAGAGTACGCTGTCTGCGGATCCACGCTCTCGAGCATGGATGTTGCCGTTGATAAAGGTGCGATAGGCATTGGAACAAGTACCGTTGCCGCCAATTTGGGCCCCGACAACAGTGGCTCCCTGCGCTGTCTTATATGGGGTGTTGAAAGTTTGGATCCCGTAAGTGTTTACGAGGCCTTGCAGGCCACTCTTGATCTCATTGACGCTGAGAATGGTGCTGAAAGAAGTAGATGATGACTGAGTCCCAAGCCCTCGTGGCGCAGTCGAGCCGCCCTTGAATCTGTCGCCTGTTCCAATTGGAGCACCGTTGTTGCCCTGGCGGCGGACGATTGGCTTCATCTCAGTCTCGTCCCGCTCATGAGGAAGAAGACATCCCGACGTCACCTGGGTGAGTGCGAGAAGCGCCCAGGGAAGAACAGTCTTCATTTTCTTTGATATGCTGGTATTCTGTATAAAATAATGAATAAACAAGTAGAGGTATTTTTAATTCTTGTTAGAGAACGTCCTGTGCTTTTATAGAATTCGAGAGTATGATGCGATTTTGGGTAGCCGCACGTTTTTGGGGATTAACAGCAATGTTACATCGAAATCTTGCGGCAATCCGCCTACATCGGGAAGCTGGAGATAGTGAAGCGGCAAGCTTTATTTGAGTTGCCAAAAGAAGAGGGTCTTTTATTCCGAGGACTGAGAATAGAGAATAACTAGAGTTGCATTCCAGTCGGCCGCTTGCTTCTCGCCGTCTAAGAGAGACAAAAGTGCCATGTGCCCCACGTCGGGCACTTACATGTCTCAGTGCGGCGGAGTACGGAGGATGGATGTTTACAAGTAAGTGGGCTAGGGTGATGCAGGGATTCATAAGATAATCTAATGAATAGACAATATAGCAATGCCAAGGCTAATCATCTAAACGACGATCAACCCTTCCATGTCTTGACTTTCTTTGCAACATTTCTGACTACAACATATGGTCGAGCTCTATCTGCCGGATACCGGTGCATGTATCGAGCACACAGGTGACCTACATCGGCTTAGCTGCTCCGTACTTGTGATTGAAGTATTGGCGGTCGGTCTTCGTACTAAGTCAATCAACTGCAAGGAATCTTTGTGCATGATGTAGATAACGGGATATCCCTACCGGATTAAGAAGGTCGCCGGACCACAGCCTCACGGCAGTGCATTCACACTCTTGGCGGTGCCGGAGAGCTCGTTCACTGGATGAAGACCGTATTCACTCTGGGTAGATAACAAAACATTCTTTCACATAGCCACGGACGCGCTGCAAAAGATCATGGCCTCTTTTCTGGGTTTGCTGGATGCTCCGATGCTTTGCCTCCAGAGGGTGAAAGTGAAACATTGGATGATGGAAGTTCCACGTACCCGCCGTAGCCGTAGAGTACCGCGAGTTTTTTTGGCTGCCTAGCGCGGGATTGGTACTCTGAGAAGCAGACTGCAATTATGATTATAACTCTAAATTTAATCTTTGGAGTAAACATGCTATCAATTGATCCTGCCTGTAGAGATACTCAGCTTCCTATTGCGGCGATAGCGCCCGGCAGAGAAACGGCATACATGTCATGGCCTAAATCGGCATGTAGCGCGCATATGGTACACCGTCACAGTGCTTTGACGCTGTATTATAGCGCTCTTTTAACACATCCGGACATCGGGTCATAAAATACAAACCGATTTTGTTAAGAACATGAGAATTGCTTGCCATATAACTATTGACCAGCCTCTTTTTTGCCTTTGCAGCAAGGGACAGCTTCGAAACTGAGAACTTTTTTTTTCAACAATGATCACTACGAATGAACATTTATTTTATCAGTGAAAGGTTGTTATAGTATCGCTTAGTATTGGGGTGATACATGTAATGACAGGCTCGAGGTGTGCATGTAGCTCATGTAGCTCGTTGTGATTGAGCACGACAGCCCGTCAAGCTTAGACGCATTGTCGAATGTCCAGCATGTGTTTTGATAAACACCATCTTCTGAAAATAAACAGCTGAGAATGATCAAAAAGCATGAGCGACATTTTAGCTTCAAGCGCTGATCGCTGTGCAGCCAACAATTTGAATCGCTGCTTTGGCCGAGCTTGAGCTCGTTGTCACGTGATACCCTTCTAGAAGGCAGAGCTCACTCTAGTGGCTCTGAGTAACTTTTTGACGACATTCAGATTTTTTCCATACCCGCAGCTGAGAATTGAACAAATCGAGCTCGCATCCTGCGAAATTGAATATATGCAGCTGTAAAGACAATTGCTCGAAGCATTCTTTTATTATATTTGATATTCATCTCACATTCGTCATATTTACCCCAAAATGGCCGACCAGCAACAGTCACCATGCCGCATCCTGATCATGGCCTCTGGCTTTGGCTCAAACTTCCAAGCTCTCATTGATGCTGTCGCCGCGGGACGGATCCGAAACAGCAAAATCATTCGTCTTTTCGTAAACAGAAGAAATGTTCAGTCGATTAAGCGAGCAGAAAGCGCAGGTAAGACGACCTTCTGAATTGAGATTGATGCAGTTCTAACTCAACCTCAGGCATTCCTTGGGAATATTTCAATTTGATCAGCAACGGCTTCATTGCCAAGGGAGAAAAGGACGAGCAGAAAGTTGCTGAGGCCCGTCACAATTATGATGCTGCTCTGGCCGAGAGGATACTGTCGGCAGAGGAAAAGCCAGAGCTGATTGTCCTCGCTGGGTGGATGCATGTCTTCTCAAGTGGTTTCCTAGAGCCTGTTGAGAAAGCAGGAATACGCGTAATCAATCTTCATCCCGCCTTACCTGGTAAGTTAGCTCCCTTTAGCAAGTGCTAAGAGTAAGCCTGTCTAACTATAGCATTAATAGGGGAGTTTGACGGAGCTGGTGCAATTGAGCGGGCTTATGCAGACCTCAAAGCTGGCAAGATAACGCGCACTGGCATTATGGCTCACTATGTGATCCAAGAAGTAGATAGAGGGGCTCCCATTTTGGTTGAAGAGATACCGTGGAACGGAGAAGAGCTGGCCGAGCTCGAGGAGAAGATCCATTCGCGGGAGCATGAGCTGATTGTAAAGGCTGCGGCGAAGGTGGTTGACGAGATCTTGGAAACACGAGCATGATAGGCCTGAAAGATATTCAAACCTCTCATGCTGTGATCAATCAACAGCGTGTTACGCATGAACTTTATCAAACTCAGCGGCGTAGTCCGTTGCCAACTAGCGTGCCAAGCGAGTTATTAGGTCTCTAATATTCTACGACTCTGAGATGCATACTGAGAAGCATGTCTGAAAGTTATAAGGCACAGCAAGCGGATATGAGTTTTCTGGCTATTATGCAGCCCAGAAGGTATCTTGCGCAATGCTCTATCAAGCCACGAAAACTATGCAACCCAAGGTTATCTTCCAAGCTTTCTTTCTAAGCGGCGGTTTTTTTTTGAAGTGTACTACTTTCGCTGATGCCCACTTATAGAGTTGCTTGCTCTATAATCAGTCAGCTGAGCCATTGGATGGCACAATATGCGAGACAAATTCAGAAGTATATAAGCGTATTGGCAGTGTAATAAAATAGTGAAATTAGGTAGTGACCCTAAAAGCTCGGTTAATATTTCCAAGAATAAATACATATTCAACAAAAAGTATCCGATAAAACAAACGCTCAAATAGCGACTGTACAAAAAATTATAACTCAATATTCTCAATCTTGCGCAGAGGATCGGTAACAATTGCGTGGATGGCCTTCCCAAAAACACGGGCCACCTCGCGCTTCTCATCGGTACCGAGGAAGGTTGGCCGGAAAGTCAACTTCACCACCGTCCCGGCAAATCCATCACTTACGCGTACGGTAATGTCATACTAAGATATCATTGTTAGTCGCATGCACTCGAACAGTCCAATTGGATGCCATACCTCGTTTGGATCAAAGACATCGAGATGATGCACCGATAAGCCGTTCTGGTCTTGTTCCGCCCATGATCTCTGGAAACTTATGATACTATTGAAAAGTGGCCTCTTTTTAAGACCAAGAATGCGGTGAATGTCCCTCAGAGGAAAATGCTGGTAAGGCAGGCTGTCAAGATAATCTTGCTGAGCGGCTTTCAAAACCTCAAGCACCGAGGTTGAGTTTTCAAAAGAGACCAGGCATGGTTCCATAGCGATGAGAGGGCCAAAGATCTTGTCAACGCGCGGAATAGGAACATCTCTTCCAGAATTAATATTGCCAAAGCAAGGCGATTGACTGCCAGTGTACAGTCTCAGAACCATGGCCCACGCAACCCGGATTAATGTCGCGGCTGTAATCTCTGACGTGCTGCAAAAGTTTTTGATAAGCTCATTCGATTCAATGGGAACTTGAATGTTTTCAAAAGCGATTGAGTTTTGGCCAATTTTTGAGGCTGGGAAGATACAGGGTGCAGCATTTTGAAGACGTCGAGACCAGAATTTAGCAGCGGCATCTTTGGGCTGCGATTCCAGATATTCAACAAAATCTCTGTAAGATCCTGTCGGGCTCCGAGAAGAATTGTAGGCTTCTTGAAGATGCTTCCAGAGAGTCTTTATTGAGAAACCATCCATAATGGCGTGGCTAATGTGTAACTCTAAATGGGCTTTCGTGGCGTCGATTTCGTGTATGACAAGATGGTGCTGCAATTCTTCATGACGGTAAGTCACATCCACCTCGTGCTGAAGTGTCCACCGAGATGTTGAACCCTGTCTTGGTATGCGGCAGATGGAAGGCATTGGATCCTTGAGCACAACATGGAGTGCGTGTTTCCGTTTGCCAATTCTATTAATCAGAATTGATCGCAGGAGTGTATGTTTACGGACCACTTCTTTCCACGCCATCTCAAGTTTTGAAATGTCCAATTTTCCTGCTCCAGACCCTATTCTCACTTCGACGGCAAACTTGGCTCTATAGTTTCGTGGATCTCGGGCGCAGGCCGCTAATACACCCTGCTGGAGGGGAGAGCAAGGAAAGATGTCCTCAATATCGCTGTGCTTGACACCCAGTCGGTTCATATCATACTGGGAGAATTCTTGAATCTCGTCGTATGTTTGGAACGCAAGTGGGAAATCTGCAAGGGTCCAACAAGGGGTGATTGTAGGCAGCTCGCTTGACATGTTAACCAGAGTACTATGTAAGTTGTCAACCCAGTCGCAAATTTCACGCTGACGGCTCATGTGTTTATTGTAAGCGACCGATACAATGAGCGAGCCTTTTTCCACTCGTGCCCCAATATCGAACAGTGCAAATCTTTGAACATCCAGACGGGCAAGAGGATCGCAGCCATGGGGCAACTGGAGCTTTTCAAAAAATGCGTCATCGTGTTCGAGCTGCTGATAGATTCCAGCATAGTTGAATAAGATCTCTACTGGAAACTGCCGAGCAAACTTCGCGGCTCCAGAACTGTCTCTACAGAGAGATGTGAAATTTGCCCATCCGTTCTGTGGGTTGCTGCGCATCAGATCTTTTGTTAATTGTATTACTTCTTCCAAACTGGAATGGACGTCACAAGCCACCTCCACGGGGGACATGGTTGTGAACCAACCAACAGTGTCGGAGACGTCCAGGGCATTGTCCCATGGCTCACGACCATGGCTCTCATTCATGACTGTCAGACCCTGGCGAGCGCGAGCTGGGAATCTTGATCCGAACGAGTGGATGACCGCCGCTATCATAAGTTCTACTGGTCGAGTTCCGAATGCGTCGTTGCAGCGTCCCAGAATGGCTGAGGTTTCTTGGGCATTGAGCATGAAAGTCCTGGTGAGAATGCTGTCGGACTTGTTTGAAAGGGTTTCCACTTCCCAGTATTTGAGATGCTCTGCCTCTAGTTTAACTGGAACAGGTGGCCGTGTTTCCAAGGTGGCCGCAGCATACTGTTCTTGTAGAGATACCCAAGTCTGAAAGTCCATCGACGCGGAGGCTATACTGTCCTTGGAGATCAAAATAGATTCCAGGTCGCGCAATAGCACTCTCCAAGACACAAAGTCAACCACAAGATGATGTATCGAGAGAAATAAAGCTTGGTTTTCAGCCTCATCAATAATGCAGGCTGCAACCAGTGGCCCCTTCGCAATGTCAAGGCGGTTGCGGCATTGTGCTATAACATTAGGCACAGTATCTTCGTTTGTCTGTTTCGTACATGTATAGATTGACCCGGAAATGTCTTGACTGATTTTCTGTTGCCATGTTCCCTTACTATCTTGGAAGAAACGAGCGCGCAGTATGCTATGCCGCTCAACTAAAACTTCAATTGCTGCCGTAATAACAGCGTGCGACATATTTGTCTTCAAACGGAGGAAGAAACTTTGATCATAAGGCAGATTTGGTGACGGTTGGAGATGCATATAGAGATTCTGCATGGGACTCAATGGGAAAGCTTTGTTTGTATCCCCTGATGACTTGGGAGAATAGCTTGCAAGAGGAGAAGTGACAGCCGAATCCACTGCCAGTTTCGATATGGTCTTGGCACGCAGGACGTCTAAGCTACTGATGTTGATGGAAATGGCTCGAGCCAGCGAGGACACCTGCATCGCAGTGATACTATCACCGCCAAGTTGCAAAAAGCTATCATCGACGCCAATATGTGATTCATCAACGTTGAGAACTTGTGCCCAAATACGTTGTAGCTGGACTTCTAGCTGGGAGGAGGGCCGCTGTTTAGGGATACGTGAGCATATCCGCTGTTCTTCGAGCTGCTTTGCCAAAAGTTCCGATCCGATAACGCGAAGTTTCTTGCGATCGGTCTTTTCGGTGGCTGTCTTGGGCATTTCTGCGAGATTAAAAATTGCCACTGGGATCATGTATGAGGGTAGAAGTTCCATCAGAGCCTTTTCGACGTCGATCGTGGGACAGTGTGTTGTTTCCACCGTCGAGGGATTGGCTTCCACGTTTGTACCGGTTTTCGTAACAAAAGCGACCAGTACCGGATTGGCACCATTACCCCCATTCGACACAACTTCTGCTACAACCTGGGCTGCATCTGCTATGCATTGTTTGACATGGTGCTCGACTTCTCCAAGCTCAACTCGTTGGCCACGTATCTTCACTTGGTTATCTTTTCGGCTGATGTAATTCATGGTGCCATCGTTGTTATAGCTCACAAGATCCCCCGTCTTGTATAAACGACCGTGTCTTCCGGGGCTTTCCATGTACCCCCTCAGCAGCCAGGACGGGTCTTCGATGAAAACAGCCTGTGTCTTCTCCCGGTTTCCTATATACCCACGGCCAACAAGTGGTCCTTCTAGCAAAAGCTCTCCGACCTTGCCAACTGGAACCAGACGATCATGGTTCTCGGCATCTACAATCCAAGTAACATGCCCCAGCCCGCGGCCGATATGTGGGTTTCCTTCGCCATCGCTTACATCGCTGTTGATGGTGCTGACTGGAGTACATTCTGCTGGGCCATACGCATTGACAAGTTGAATACCAGCGTCCGCCCATGCAGTTACATCATCTCTACACAGGGGCTCACCGATGGACATGATTAACTTGAGGCAAGATACCTGTGCTGGGTGTATGCTCCTCAGCACCGAAGGGGTAAGAATGATAGAATCCGCCCGCATATCAGTGATTGACTTTGGTAAATCACTCTTTCGATCTTCGTCATTGGGGATGCAAAGGCAAGCTCCGGCAGCGAGTGTGTAGAGAATGGCAAAAATAGACATGTCGAAGCTATATGAGGCGAAGTCGAAAACCCGCCAACTTTTCTTATAGGCAAATTGCTTCGTCTGATGATGTATGGCAGAGGCGAAATTTCTGTGACTGACTTGCGCTCCCTTGGGCACTCCCGTGCTGCCCGATGTGAATGCCACATACAGAATTGTGTCTGGCGTTGGGCCGTTCAATTGTCGTTCCGGTTGATTTCTCAGGTCGGAGGCTAGGCTTGCGGAGATGGGGATAACCGTGTTAACAAGTCGTAAACTCAGGTCATGGCAATCTGCAGATGAGAGGATAATACGAGCATTGACCTGCTGCACGACGGCCTGGAGTCGCTGCTCGGGAAGTGCGTTGTCGAGAAAGACAAATGTGCCTCCTGCCTTGACTACGGCTAGCAGTGATACAATGATCCACGCTGACTTTTCAAAGCAGAGCGGAACAATCTCGCCAGATGCTAACCCAATGTCATGCAGCCGCCACGCCAACTTGGAAGAGAGGCGATCTAGATCCTCATATGACAAACTGGCATCCCAGGCATGGATAGCAGGCGAAGCCGGATCAGCACGAGTTTGATCTTCAATCAAAGTGTGAACACAGTAGTCGATTGCATTCGGCAGGACATTGTTCCAGTTCCATATCCTCTTCATATCTTGAGCCGTCATGATGTCAACATCTGATATCTTCTCGGCCGGACTCGCCATGCTCAGCTGCTGGAAGACAGCCTCAAACGATCGAACAAGATTTTGGACCAGACGAGGTTCCAGGATCCTGGAATCACAGCTTGCGTGCACCGTAATACCGCCTGTACCCAATTTGACCTCGACTATGAGGGCGTACGTATTGAGTTCTTCCTTCAATTCCCATTTACCCAGAGTCTCTTCTATAGGGTTGATATCTGGCTGAACAAGTAAGAGAGTCTGAAACTCGCAGGCCCGTCGACAGCTGTCCCCCGTCTTAGCGATCATGCTCAGCCCAGACTGCTCAAATGGAATCATTTCGATGGCCTGCTTCTGTACTGTCTCCAGGTAGTCTACAATCATGGAATTTTTGTCCCATTTGACTCTCACAGGAACAGTAGCGATGGTTGGAGCGACCATTTTCTCAATGCCAGGTATTGGGGCATTTCGTCCTGACAGTGGAACACCAAACACGACATCATTGGAGTCAGTCCAACGGCCGACAGTTAACGCCCATGCCGCACGAATCAGTGAAGACGTGGTTATCTTCAGTGCTACGTTACTAGGCATCGACATGTCCCATCGATACCTCGTATCGATTGACGGTTGGTGTATCGTTGGAGGCATTGGTGGAAACGGTGTCTCGCTATAGCTGTCTAAGAATCCTAGCCAGTATAATTTGGCCAACTCAGCATCTTGCCGATTTACATAATCGATAAATTCGTTGAATCTGGGCTGAGAACCCAGATTCTGACCGCGATAGATCTTTTCAACCGAGTCAAGTACCAGACGGATAGACCACCCATCGTAAAGTGCATGGTGGAGAGTCAATACAAAATGGCTATACAGCCCATTCCCATTTTTCACCAGAGCATAGCGCACAAGCGGCTGGCCTAGCGTCATGGGATGAGCTTTATCTGCTTCCAAATATTGTTCAATTCCAGTGGTTGTGATGAACGAGACGGGCTGATTTGTGACCACTTGAAGGAGCCGGCCATGACTGGGCGATATGATTCTCGTCCGTAGAGTTTCGAACGCCTCAGCTACCGTTTCCCAGGCCGTACGGAATCGATCGATGTCAACACCGGGTGCTAGTGTCAGAATACGTTGAGTGACGTAGTCGCCCTGCGTTACTGAAAGTGAAAAAAGCCCTTCTTGAAGCGGCGTGCATGGGTACATATCCACAATGGCTTCTTTTGGAATTCCATATTGCCTCTGCACATCACTTAACAGCAGTGGCAGATCGGAGCCCTCTGGCAAAAGATGAAAGGCGGGGATATCAACTGGACCGTGGAAAGATACCTGCCGCGCCTTGCTTGCCACTTCTTCTAGCGTTGAAGAGCCCAGAACATCCGCAACAGATAAATCTAAACCAAGTTCCCGGGCTTCACTAACAATTTTCATGGCACCGAGAGAATCGCCCCCAAGCTGTACAAAAGTGTCGTCTAAGCCGATACTCGAGAGCTTCAGATGAAGTACCTGACTCCACAGCGCTTGAATCTGTTGCTCTTTTTTGGAATTCGGCTTTCGCTTGGGAAACGCACTTGTAGTTCGTAGATCTGCCAGCTCCTGAAGGGAAAAGGAACTGCCGATCGCTCGCAACTTCCTTCTGTCTATCTTCCCAGTTGGGGTGGTGAATAGTTTCGGCATGGTGAAAAACAGTGTTGGTATCATGTACGAAGGAAGATTGTTTCCTATACGTTCCTCGTCGTGTTTTGTAATGGGTAGTATTGTCGCCTTGAATGGGTCACTCACAGGCAGGTTTGATAGAGATCCATTTGGCTGAGTGAAGGCCGCGAGGACAAAGTGATTTGCCTTTTCCCCTCGAGGTATGATCACGTCAACCACCACTTTCTCAACATCGGCAAGGGCCTCCTTGATTCGATACTCCACTTCCCCAAGCTCGACGCGCTGGCCACGGACTTTAACTTGCGCGTCTTTTCTTGCAACATAAGATAAGCTGCCGTCTTGGTGATATCGTACGAGATCACCCGTCTTGTACAGCCGCCCCTCTCTTCCAGATCGTTTGGATGAATGGCAGCCTTGTAGCAGCCACCGAGGATTGTGGATAAATGACTGTGCTGTTCTTGCTTCGTCGTTTAGATAGCCAAGCCCAACAAGGGGGCCTTCTAAAAGCAATTCTCCCACAGCACCAATCGGCATCAAACGATTGTGATCCTCAGGGTCTACCACCCATGTTACTTGCCCTATACCTTTGCCTACTCGTGTTGCCTCCTCCGGCGATTGGGCAATGACATTGAGCACGCTTCTAGGTGCGCATTCTGAGAGTCCCAAAACATTCATCACCCGAACTCTCCCCCACCAGACCTTGACGTCCTCGGCATGAAGGCCTTCACCAGAGAATATGACCAGCTCTACTCCGGGAACCATGTCCGGGTTAATGAGTCTCGAGGCTGATGGGGTAAGGTGGATAGCATTGGCGCGCAATGAGACAATGCTATCGGCCAGCCTGTTTCTTTTATCATGCTCGCTAGGGATACAGATGCAGCCACCTGCAGTGAGGGCAATAAACAAATTTGCAATTGAGGCAACAAAGCTATAAGAAGAAAAATCAAACATCCTTATCCGCGAGCTGACCTTGTAGTGCTCTAGTTGATATTTCATCGCCGACGAGAAGTTTCTATGGCTGATCATGGCTCCCTTCGGCGTACCTGTGCTGCCCGACGTGAATACGACGTACATGACGGAATCTGGGTCCGGTTCAGGCATGGACAGTGGCCCATTGGATAAGTTGACAAAGAATTCGGAATTGATTATCATGACTCTGTCAAGTAATTGCATACTGACAGATTGAGAAGATTTGGAAGAGAGAATAAAGTCAGATTGTGTCTGGCGAGCTATGGTGCGCAGTCGCTCTTGAGGGAGAGAAGGGTCGAGAAGGACAAATCCACCGCCGGCTTTGAGCACACCAAGTAATGCAATCATTGTCCACATAGACTTCTCGAAGCATAAAGGGATCAAATTATTAGGTCCAACTCCCAGCTCCACCAACCGATGAGCAAGAGTAGACGAAAAGTTATTTAGCTCGCTGTAAGTCAACTGTCCGTCCCATGCTTGCACGGAGATTGCATCTGGCTGCTCACGTGCATTTTGCTCGATGACGGTATGAATACAAAGATCCACAGATGGTAGAACGTTTCCATTCCAATTCCATATTGTTTCTAGATTGTCGTTGGGTACCAGATCAAGGTCAGCTAGCATGGTAGTAGTGCTGAGCTGTTGGAGTTGCTTGAAAAGAGACATGAATTGTTTCAAGGCTCCTTCAACTACCCAGGGCTCGATGACGGTAGCGTCAAAGGTGGCACTGATAGAGACTGACTCGGCGTCGTGAAGGATGTGTAGCAGGAGCGACTGGCCTGTCCAGCCTGTCAGTGGTAGTTGGAATCTTCCAATTTCTCGTGTTTGAATAATCAGAAGACTCTGAAACTCGGAGGCTTGACGGCTATCTGGCGACATATTGGCAATGTTGTCAAGCCCTATGAACTCAAAGGGAGCCATTTCACGGCCCTGGCTATAGATGCCGTTCAAATAGTCTCCGACAGAGGAAGCACGATTCCAGTTGATTCTCACAGGAGCAAGAGCTGTCCTTTGAGTGACAATATCATTTGTGCCATCAATCGCAGGATTATCCCCAGTTACTGGGACGCCAAAGACGACATCGTCTGAGTTGGTCATGCAGCCAATAACCAATGCCCATGACGCTCGGATTAGGACTGGTATCGTGGCGTTGGGGTGCTTTTTCAGTTGTGTAGGTAGATCATAGGTGATTGTGTCATTGGCTTCAGGGCGCTGATCAGGCAACTTGAGATGTGGGAATGTTGCCGCGTTGAAGTCTGCCAAAGTGTTTTGCCAGTATAGCTCTGACTGTCGAAGAGGATCGTGGACCGTCATAATGAAGATTGGAATAAAAAAAAAAGATGATAGAGTAACCAAATATCGACCAAGCTTGGTGCAGATATCAAGACGGCAAAGAAAGGACGTAGGACGCAGTCACGCAGATTGTTCGTATTAGTGAAAGGGCATTGCTCATCCTGTGGTGCCGAGTTGGCTCCTTTAGTTCCAAGTTATCAAACACAGAACGTATCGGATTTTGCATATATCCCGAGCGTGCATTACAGGGTGCAAACAGACATACAAACCCAGGATTGGGAATACCAAGTCGAGGATGGGCCATCGGGAAGCCTTTAGCTACACCCCTACAGTTTGGGGGGTGGCCATATACGGTATGGAGACGGGACTTTTGACAAGAAGCCCCCATGAAACGGCAGGCGTCATTATCCCAGAGATAATCTATGACTACGTATGGTCAGATTGCACATCCATCAGCGGTCACACCGCCCATACACGGGTTGGGCCGACCAAGCTTCCATCCAGATGTACATGTACGAGTATGTATTGCCCAATACATCTTGGTTAAGGTTATAACTAGGTTGGTGGTGCTAATGGCGGAGGCGGGACGCTAAAGTGTCCAGGGCTTATTGTCAATACTAATCTGCCGACTGGACCACTTTAAGCCTAGGTTGTGAGTGGAAGGAATCGTGTACCTAATACTACCGTAGCACTCCCAGTCATCCATGGAAAATTCCAGGCCGGGATGGGCAGGCTCTGGATCCTGCTGCAGGCTAATGGGCCATTGTGGGGTACAACGTTATTCTCATCAGGGCTATGGAATCGTTGCATGCTTGTACTACAAAAGTACGGTTCAGTATGTGGGACACCACCCACAGGCCGGACGACCAACCTCCCCCCCGGACGCCCGCACGTCGTTTTCCACGTTCCCTTTTTTCCCCCGGGCACGGAACCCATTGAGTGGCTGGCTTCAAGATACCACATCAACGAATAAACACGCTAGCAGCAAAATTCTCACGGCCTTGTCGCTTTTGGGGCTGCGGCTCATCCCTTTATGCTAATTTGAGCCAGGGACATCCGGCTCCGAGGGCGGTGAAACTCTAAGAAACGCAGCCAGTTTGGAAAGCCAGCATGAACAAGGCTGCCTACAGGTGCTCAGCTTCCTACATTTTGCTCTCCAGTCTGGAATCCGCCTTCGTTTCGTCTGCACAGAGCATCGTCCACTCCCGGCGTGATGAGCGTTTCTGCCTGCACAAATGACGACGCCTTTGGGCCAGCCGTCAAAGGCTGCAGAGGCAATTTTGATTTTACCGTCGCCTTTGAGAAGATTATCCTGTCCATCTTGCCCAGCGCCTGTTTCGTGATACTCGCGACGCTTCGCCTGGTCAGTTTGGCGCGACAACCGCACACAACGACAAACATCCTACTCCGTTACGTCAAAGTTGTGAGTTGGAAACTAGAGAAAATAAGATGGTTATCAGTAGACCGTATTGACCTCTCTGTAGATCCTGCTTTCCGGCTTTTCAGCCACTCAAATCGCAGTCCTGGCGGTTCTGGCCAAGCACCCCGAAACCGCTGCCCACTCCCTCTCGCTAGGGGCGGCCGTCATCGCCTTGGTGGCTTCAATTATCGCCATTGGACTGTCCTACCTCGAACATTCTCGCTCTTTGAAGCCTTCTATTCTTCTAGAGTCATATCTGTTTTCCACGCTGCTCTTTGACATTGTCCAAGTCCGTACAATCTGGCTCTCGCACCAGAAAACTCTCGCCATCGTCTTCACTGTCGCCACTGCCATTAAAGCCATCAATTTTGGCTTAGAGGCCACTCCAAAACCGCAATTAAAAGACAGACGAGAACGAAAATACAGCCCAGAACTCACAAGTGGGATTTTCGGCATCGGCGTCTTCTCATGGATCAACTCACTACTCTTCCGTGGATATCGCGGAACGATCGCAACCGACGATTTGTATCCCCTGGATCCAAGCATGAAAGCAACACGACTTCACAACAAGCTCACATCCACACATCAACAACAGGTTGCGGCTGATCAGCAAACTGTGGAATTGGTCCCTCTCAAGAACCTGTGCTGGGCAATGCTTGGCCCCTTTCTGTATCCCATTCCGCCCCGCTTGCTGCTACTCGCGTTGAAGCTCTGTCAGCCATTCTTCATTGATGGCATGCTGGAATTTTTGGGGACGCCGGAGGAGTTGCGTGACAGAAACCATGGTTACGGCCTCATTGCAGCTTCTCTGCTCATCTATGCAGGCATTGCCATATCCTCGGGAGTGTACCAGTACTACAACCAAAGATTCGTCTATATGCTCCGTTCTACTCTTCATACTGCCATTTTTCGAAAAACCACCGAGATTAGCCTGGCGGCTGGCAAAGCAGATACAGCCATCACTCTCATGAGCAGTGACCTTGATCGTGTCGTAGCTGGCTTTCGAGTCATCCATGAAATGTGGGCAATTACTTCGCAGGTAGCCCTTGGCTGCTTCCTTCTGCAGCGTCAAGTTGGAACTGCCTTTGTCTCTCCCATTGCCGTCATCGCCGTCTGTTGTGTATTGACGACGGCATTGGGCAAGCCTATTGATAAGCGTCTGGGGGCTTGGATGGAACAGATCGAGAGGCGTGTTAGCGCAACTGCTACAACAGTCGCAAAGATGAAGTCGTACAAGATCTCGGGTCTTGCGG
Organism: Trichoderma sp. 2475; assembly: GCA_038502285.1. Taxonomy (NCBI): domain Eukaryota; kingdom Fungi; phylum Ascomycota; class Sordariomycetes; order Hypocreales; family Hypocreaceae; genus Trichoderma; species Trichoderma sp. 2475. Next base: position 423,709 of record JARPVV010000016.1, read on the forward strand.
AGGTCATGGGTTCCATTATTCAGAATCTTCGAGAAAGGGAGATCCGCATTGGTCTGCGCTTTCGTTGGCTTGTTATTTGCACCATTGCGCTTGGCGCGGTGCCTTCAGCGTTCTCGCCACTCATCACCTTTGCTGTCACTACTGGCTCTAGGTTGAACGTGTCGACTATATTCACGTCCTACTCGTACATCGTTCTCATCACGCTCCCGTTCACAATCATTTTCAACAACGTTCCGATTGTGATTGCGGCGTTTACCTGTATTGGGCGCATCAGAAGCTTTCTCGTTTCAGATCCAAGGGTTGATTTTCGTTTATGGGTATCTGAACCTGGCATGAAGGGGAGTGCAGGCCGCTCGCAGGAAGGAAATGAAAGCGGCTTGGCTTTCAAGGTTGAAGATGGAACGTTCGGGTGGACACCCGATAAACAAGTTTTGACCGACATGAGCTGCGAAATTCCCCTAAAGGCCTTGACTATAGTCGTTGGTCCCATTGCTTCAGGCAAGTCGACGCTTTGCAAGGTTCTGCTCGGCGAGATACCCGTTCATTCTGGCAAAGTCTCTGTTTTTCTACCCCGCGGCAGCAGCATCGGTTACTGTCAACAAGAGCCCTTTCTCTACAACGATACCCTCAAGCAGAACATTGTTGGTCGCTCACACTTCAGCCAGAAGAAGTTCGACGAAATCGTTGCGGCGACGCTCCTCGACGTTGACATCCGCGCCCTTGAGCGTGGCAGCGACACCATGATGGGAAGCAGTGGCTCCACCCTGAGTGGAGGTCAGAAGCAGCGTGTGGCCATAGCCAGAGCGCTTTACTCTGGGGCTGAGACTCTCATCTTCGATGATGTAATGAGCGGACTCGATGCAAGCACGGCTTCAATGCTTTTCCAGCGCGTCTTTGGACCCGATGGTTTCGTTAGAAGAAACGGCATTACTGCAGTGCTCTGCACCCACTCCGTTGGTCATCTGCCGGCAGCGGACCATGTCATCGTCCTTGGAACCGACGGCACCAAGGCTGAACAAGGTAGTTTCGAGCAGCTTGTGGAAAGTAACGAGTACGTTCAGAAGCTTGATATCAAGCAGACTGTCATTGAGATACAGGAAGCAGCGGTTTCGGACGACATCGTTTTGGAATCAAGCGTTCTGGAGCCAAAGCTTTTGGAAGATTCTGCCACCAATTCAACAAGCTCAGATGAAAAATTACCAGACAGCTCAACTCGTGGTTCCGGTGATTGGGCTGTGTACAAACATTGGTTCAAAAGCGTGCGTCCGTTCTCGACAGCCTCTTTGGCTGTCTGGGCCATTATCCACGGATTTAGCTCCAATTTTGGTGTCATCTGGTTGAACTACTGGTCTCAAGGTTCCTTTGGCCGCGAGCGAGGTTTCTATATTGGAATCTATGCATTACTCCAGTCAATGTTTCTTATCTCGTGGATTCTCAGCTCAGTTGAAATCTTCATCTCCATGACCACCTACGCTGGAGCTGCCTTACATAAGGGAGCCTTGGATACCGTTGTCACCGCTCCCTTGAGGTATCTCACGACTACGGATGTTGGCGTCATTACCAATCATTTCTCTCAAGATCTAACTTTGATCGATGGTGAGCTACTTTTTGCCTTGTTCTCTGTTGCCCTCACCTCGACAGAGGCTTTTGGAATGATGATTGTTATTGCAACGGCTGCCCCATATCTCGCCATTGGATTCCCCTTTCTGTTTGCCGCATTGTACATCGTACAGCGTTTCTACCTCAAGACTTCGAGGCAAATGCGACTTCTCGACCTGGAAGCTAAAAGCCCTCTCTAGTAAGTGCAACATTGGTACCTTTGGATTCTCCATCGATAAGCTGGACGGCTAACTGTCTGCAGTACTCATTTCCTCGACACTACAAAGGGAATTGCCACGATCCGTGCCTTTGGGTGGACAATACACAACATTGACCACAACGATAATCTGCTGGACAGTTCTCAGCAACCAGCCTACTTACTAGCCATGATTCAACAATGGCTTCGTGTGGTCATGCAACTTGTTGTGGCTGGCTTGGCACTTCTGCTCGTCTCATTGGCCACTCAGCTTGGTTCCAACGTGGGCCTGGCGGGAACGAGCTTGGTTACTTTGCTGTCCTTTGGCTCTTCGCTTTCCGAGCTTGTGCAAAACTACACGGACCTAGAAACCTGCATAGGGGCTGTAAGCCGTTTGAAAACGTTCTCGGCCTCGGTGACCCCTGAAGACAGGGTAACAGATGACCTCGAGCCTCCTGAATCCTGGCCAACTAGCGGAGCCGTTGAGTTGAAGGATGTGTCCGCCTCCTATTCTTCAGATGACGCGAGCTCCATCGCACTGTTCGAGGCGTCTCAGCCCACTGCGGACTTGGTCTTACATGACTTGAGCCTGAGCATCCTGCCAAAACAAAAGGTCGCTGTATGTGGCCGTACCGGAAGTGGTAAATCTACGCTAATGCTTCTGCTCCTTCGTCTTCTCGACCCACTCAACAACACGTCAGAGGCAATAACGATCGATCAAGTGCCGCTCTCCCAGGTCAAACGTGGTACGCTTCGACAGAGAGTCATAGCGCTATCCCAGGAACCCACTTTCCTGCCTGATGGGAACACTATCAAGCTGAACATTGACCCGCGCTCGGAAGCCAACGAGGCTGCCTGTCTGTCCGTCCTTGAAGTAGTCGGACTTGCCAAGTTTGTAAGCGGCCAAGGAGGGCTGGACGCTGACATGAAGGCTGACGACCTCAGTATGGGTGAGAGGCAATTGTTCTGTCTCGGACGCGCTGTCTTACGGAAAAGGATCAAGGATCAAAAGGCTGGAGAAGAAAAAACTGGTGGTGTGCTACTGCTGGATGAGGTGAGCAGCAGCGTCGATCACGACACAGACCGACGTTTACAAGAGATCATCAAGGCTGAGTTTGAGCACTACACGGTAATTGCTGTGTCACATCGTTTGCAAACGGTGGTGGACTACTCTGACCGCGTAATTGTCCTGGATGGGGGTAGACTGGTCGAGTCCGGGACTCCGCGGGCGTTGATTGCGACTCCAGGATCTTATTTCGGAGAACTATGGAAAAATGATGGTGTCAAATCCTCCACAGACAACTTTGAGCCAAACTCGGCTACAGCAGCGGTGGAATGATGCTGAAACGCACTCAAACTCACTCAAATGGCTACATTGGGTGTTACACGGACCACAGCAATTAGAATCCTACTATTATTCTATTTGGTTTTATAGATTTATTTCATCATTTTATTTAATTTACGGAATATTAATTCTCCTGGGGTAATCTATTGCGGACTGCGAGGAGTCACACCTCAGACCCTTGTGTCTGATCCTTGTAAGCTGCCCTTGTCAATATAGTAGGTGCATATGCACTGTTGTCTGTAATGGCCTGATGAGGTCTGTGTGGATGGTTGGCATTACACGCCGACGGGGTATTTTCATTTCTCCGTGTCCCCTGAGCGCCGACCGGATCTCGCCAAAGCAGCCCATGCCTATGTCACTTGACAGACAGGTTTTGCCGTCGCTGCCTGTTCAATTAGTTGTCACTCCAACAGAAGAATAGGTACATGTATTCAATCATTCTCAATAAAATTCAATTTAACATTCTTCATAGTCCTGCCGCTTTTACATTAAAGCTCACGGTGTGAGAATAATTACGCGTAGATAAGCTTATGAAGTATAGCTCATCCTTTGCTATAGCCCTACTGGTATATAGAGGGACTATAGGTATGACCCCCTCTTGTACTGTATCGGTACATAAGCCGTCGATCAGTGGAGTTTGGAAGCCTATTTCCCGCTAACGGAGCCTAGGCCGCGAAGTGGGTTGCGCAAGGCCCTGCTAGTGTGAAAGTTGTAGTCTATACCCAACCTTAATCCTATGTTGTTGGTTAGGTAGGTAAAAAACGGACCCCATCCTGTCTTACCCCCCCTAATAAGGGACTAGGTATATTGATTCCAATATACCCCCTAGGTTATTATTGACTCGATGATGGGCTACACTATGGAATCTGCTTTGACCTTATAACTGATTACTTATTGCTAGAATCTAGGTATAGAACTATCTACATATAAAAACCTCTGTTTGGACTGCTATTGTGTACTTTAATAGCGCGCCTAAGTCCTAAAAACTAATAAGCAGTGTAACTGGGAGTTAAATACAATTTATAAATTAGTCCTTTTAGGGGAAAGGTCTTTCTGAGTGGAATTTATAGGCTCTAGCCACCTGACTAAATGGCTAAACGTCCTGGGCTTATAACTATTAGATAAAAAACAGGCCCCGTCCTGTCTAGACGAGGTGCACGAGGTGCACGAGATGCACGAGGTACGCGAGGTACACAAGGTACACGAGGTACCCCCCTCATAAGGGATTATACTAATTCTAATATATGTGTAATCCAAGTAAGTGAGGGGTTGGACTACATCCTTGGCACCTCCGCCTCATCTCAATGAATGTAGGAACTTCCATTAAAGCTACAGGTCGTTCCAAAGCTACGGAGTAGGCTTAGTTCACTGGCCTTAGATACGTCCAAGAAAATTATACGTGTACCCGACTTGGCGCCCGATAGCAGGGGTATTAGATCCGTTTCAAAATCTATCCGGCTCAGGGCCCGCTCACAAGATTAAAAGGATCGATGCTCTTCCCTTCCTTCAAGACCTCGGAGGCTGATGTAATTCGGCAAGTTGTTGTCGCAATAGACTAGTCGTATCTAGCCGTCGATTAGTGATTATTGCCTTAAAGTAGACATATTCCCTTCCGCCCCTAAAGTAACTACTTTAGTCTAACGCGGGCTAGGCCGCGAAGTGCTTGTACTACGAGTGTGACGAACCATACACTAGATAGTTAGTATAGGGTAGATTCCCAAGGGATAAACCTAGTAAATGATTCTGGGTTTATATTGGCAGAGCGGTTAGGAAACCTAATAGGCAATGTAGGCAATAGTAGATAAATGTTACTAGATAGTAAGCAGTGCAGAGTGTGTTATAATCTTGATTCTGTGTTAATAACTGGCTATTTAAGTTATTTAAATAAGCATAGAGAAGTAAACTTATATATTTAATTAGCTAGATGTCCTTAATGTACTTAATAATAGAGTTGGTTGAGTTATACTTAATTTACTTAATGGTTAATTCTATTAAGTATACTATAATTGGTTGTTGGATTTATAGTTTATTTAACCTTGCCTACCCGGTAGGCCTATTATTATGACTATAAGTATTGGGTTGTAACATAATACTCCCCTCCTATTAGTCTTATCCTTAAGACCTTGCCCTTAAATCTATACCTTTCCTACTATTATAAGTATTGGTTCTTAGTTCCTTTATCCTCTTATTTTAGCTAATAAAATGGCTAGTAGTAAACGCAAATATTCTGAATTTTCTTAAGTTCTATAGCGCAATGCGCTTAAGCATTTTATTTTACTTATGCTAATAGTTATAAAGCCTTGTCTTTACTATAAGAAATGTGGTTATAAGTATCTTGCTTTTAAGGAAGATTCCCTATGCTATTCTTAGTATATTCATTATTAATAATTAAATTATAAGGCCTTTGGTCTTTCTATGACTTAGCTTCATAAGATGGCAACTAAGGGTGCTATTTTTAATTTAGAATTAAAAAAGGTGGAGGAGGCTTGGCTAGAGCTTAGTGCGTATGTTAAGCGGCTTTGTACTTAAAAGAAGGAGTAGTTTAAGAAGATGAAAAGGGCTGTTAAATAAGGAATTGATAATTTAGAAGAGTTAAAATAGGTTAAGTAGGAGGAGTGTAAAGCGGAGGCCGCTTGTTAGGCTGCCTTGTTAGCGCCTAGTTCTGCCGTCGCTGGCCTATCCTAGTCTATTAGTGATATTAATTAGTCTAAGTTCAAGTTAGACCTATTATTATTTCTACCCTTAGTGACTAATAAAATTCCCATAGAATTATCTAGGCGCTTCTCTTAAGTTCCCTTTTTAAGACCTAAGAGTCTTCACTAGAGTTATATCCTTTTTATTTAATAAGATATTTTTATTTTTATATTTCTTTATTTATTTATATATAAAGTAGTTTTTTAATTTTATATTCTTCTTTAATGTCTTAGATAATAATTTTATTTATAATTAATTTACCTATCTCTTTATTTACTAATGCTTTCTTAAGTAGTAATATATAGAAGATAGCTATTTTTAGTTTTATATTTTTAGGTAAGTTTAATTTATAATTAACTTTACTAATTTTCTTTAGAATTTTAAATAGTTTAAGTTTTCTATAGTCTAATTTATTACTTAGTCTATTTATTTTAATATTTAGTAATTTTTTATTATATAAATATTATAGTAGGTAGACTATATCTTCCTTTTAAAGGGTTAGTCCCTTAATCCTTATATAGTTTATATATTCCTTTATATATTATTTAAAGAATTTAAGTTAAGCTTTAAGTTCTTTTTATAATTAGATTATATCTTCTATAAGGATTTATATATTATTTACATTTAGACTATTATATAGTAGTCTATAGGCTTTTAGTATAAACCTATAGTTAGCATAGAATGGTATAATGCCTATAGGTTCTGTGGTATAGCTATTATAAGCCATTTATGCTATGGGTAATAGTTTTACTTAATTATCTTACTAGAGATTAATATAATATTATAAGTATTATTTAATAACTTAGTTTATTTATTTTATTTACCTATCTATTTATAGATAGTATACTATGCTTAACTTATAATAAGTTCTAAGTTTAGCTATTAGTTCTTACTAAAATTTAAAGGTAAAAGTACTTCCTTTATTTAAAATAATTTCTTTTAGCATTTTATATTTAGAGAATATATATCTTATATATAGGTATGCTAAATTCTCTGCTATATATAACTTCTTATATAGTAGGAAGTATACTTATTTTAAGAGTTTATTTATAACTATAAAAATACTATTAAATTATTTTTTAATTAGTAGGTCTTTTAACTTAGGTAGGTTGGTAATATAGTTAAAAGTAATAATATGCTAGTTTCTTTCTAGTACTGGAATTAGTTATAGTTTCCTATATAGCCAATGCCTTTTATCTTTAATTTTCTTATATATATTATATTTTTTAATAATATCCTTAATTTTATTTATTATATTTAGGAATTTATAGTATTAAATAGTATAATTCTATATTATTTAATTTCCTTAGTATATTACTATAATTATGCTATAATATAAGTCTTTAATTATTTCTTCTTATAATTCTAGTAGTATTTAGATTTTTCCATTCTATTTTAGTAGTCCTTCTTTAATAGTTACTTCTTCTAGAAGTTCTTTTAGTTTTATATTTGCTATATATTCCTTTATTTTATTAAGAATAGGGTTATATTCTTTTATAATAAATAGAAAGTTAATTTATATTTATTTATAGTTTCCTTTATAGTTTTTTCTAAGGATTTAGGCTTTAAATTCTAAAATTTCTTTAAAGTATTCTTCCTTTTTACTAAGTATATCTACTCTTTTATTTATAGTGCCTTTATAGTAGATAAGTTTATAATTAAAGTTTAATAGTATCTTAAAGTAATATATTTATTATATAAAGAGTTTCTAGGTTTTAGTAAAGTATATAATATTATAGTGGTCTATATAGACCTTAACCTTATACTTACTTCCTAAGTAGTAATATCTTTATTTCTTAAATGCTTTAAGAATTACTATAAATTCTTTATTATAGATAGGGTATTTTAGTTTTAGTTTATATAGTTTTTATAAAAAGAATACTACTAGATGGTTTTTCTCATTTTTATTCTTTTAAATTAATACTCTTTTAATTATAAAGTCTAATAAGTTAGTTTTAATTTTTAATGGTTTATTAGGATTATATATAATAAGTATAGGTTTACTAAGAAGTATATTTTTTAGTTATTTAAATGCTTTTTCCATTTTTAGTTTATATATAAGTTTCTTATCTTTTAGTTTTTTCTTATCTTTTTTATCTTTTTTAAGCTAAGTAGCATTAGTAAGTAGCTTAGTAATCTTACTATAGTTTTTAATAAAGTATTAGTAGTAGTTTACTAGGCCTAGGAAGCTTTATATTCCCTTTCTTATATTAAGCAGCTTTTAATCTCTTATTACTTTAAGCTTATTTAGGTTTATTTAAACTTATCTTAGTAAAATTAGGTATTCTAGGAACTTAACTTCTTATATATAAAAGCTATATTTCTTAAGTTCTACTAATAAATTAGTGTCTTATAATATTTATAATACTTTATAAATATATTCTTTATATTCTTTAAGGGTTTTTAAGAAGATAAGAATATTATTAAGGTATATAATTATAAAGTTATTAATATATACTTATAGTATATAGTTAATTATTTATTAAAATATTACTAGTGTATTAGTAAGCCTAAATAGCATAACTAAGCATTTAAATAATCTATAGTATATTTTAAATGCTATTTTCTATTTATCCCCTTTATAGATATAAATTAGGTTATATACTCCCTTAAGGTCTAAGGTAGTAAACCAATTAGTACTAGTTAGGCGGTCTTAAATTTCTATAATAAGCAGTAATGGGGTTTAATCTTTAATAATAATCTTATTTAGTTATTAGTAGTTAATAACTAGTTAAAGTTTTCTATTTTTCTTAGATATAAATATAATAGGGTATTTAATAGGTAAAGTGGATAGTCTAATATATTCTTTTTTTAATTATTTTTATATTTATTTCTAAAGTATTTTAAGTTTAACTTTACTAAGGTTATAGATTAGAAAAAACTTTATAGTTTTTCTATTTATAAAATCTATATAATAATCCTATTATAAGTAAAGCAGTTATACTATTTTTAATATTAGGCTAAATAGTTTCTTATATTTCCTTTAATATTATTAAGGTACTTTTTAAAGGATTTTATTAAGTTCTCTTAGCTTTTCTTTTTTCTTAGCTTTTAATAATGCCTTATCTAAAGCTTATAATTCTATTTTTATTTATATAATAATTTAATTAATATATACTTATTCTCCTTTAACTCTTCTATAGTTATATTAAGATAGTATTAGTGATTTTCCTATATTAAATCTAACCCTTTTCTTAGGTTTTATTCTTATTTTTTTTATATTTTCTTATTTTTATTATATAGGAGATTTTATTTTTAGGTTTAGAGGTATATCTTTACTTTCCTTATCCTCTCTATAGCTTAGTTATAGCTTCTAGGTAATATCTCTATCCTAGAGTATTTCTTTAGTTTTTTAGTTAATTAGTAGGTTACTTTATTTTAATTATAAAAGTCCTAGCATAATATTATAGATATTAAGACTTATAATATTATACTTAATATTTTTAGTATATTTAGTAATTATTAAGGAGAGGTAATTAATCTTATATTTAATAATCTTCTTATATTTTAGATATATAATACTTAAGATATATATTAGTAATTTCTTAGTAGTATATAGTAAATGGAGTTTATTTACTAAGTTAAAGGTAATAAGGTTATAATCTATACTACTATTTATATAAATTATAACTAGGTGCTAATTTATATATTCTTTAATTAATAATTTCTTTTTTATACTTTTAATTATATTAATTATAATTTTTTTAAGGTAGCTTTTTTACTATATCTTTCCTTAGTATTTATAATATTATTTATATTTAGTATTATAAATTCTTTCTTTAATTATAAAGTGGAATTCTTTAATAAGACCCTTTGCTCCTTATCTATTATATATATAGGTAATAGTATTATATCCCTTTTTAGTTAAGGCTTTAGTAAGGAGTTAAAATTTATATTTAATTATAATGTGCTTTAGGCATTATAGATCTTTATAGTCTAGGAAATGTTCTTTAGTATATTCTTCTTTAAATATTTAATTTTTAGCTTATTAGTTATGCTAGTCTTTTAATTTATTAAAAATGTATTCTTAATAGTATATACTATTATATATTATCTAATTTAGTTTACTATAATCTTTATTAAGGGCATTATAGATTACTTATAAGGCGTTTTTTACTTATTTTCCTAAAATATATATATAGTTATGTTCTAGGTTATAGGATCTATAGGTATAGTATTCTTTATAATTATAGTTAAGGTTTCTAGATTTATATGCCTTGTAGATATAAGTATGTGAATTTTTATAAGATTGTAGTTTCTTTAGTAATTCCTCTTTTAAATATTAGTAGTTATATATATCTTTAAAAGTAATTAACTCTTTATATTTTGTGAAAGGGTGTGTGTCTAGAAGGGCGTTGATTTATTGTTGGTGTTTTTTATTAATTGCTTAGAAGCTGTTCTTGTGGATTCTTTTACTTTTGTTATAGGCGTTTTTATTTTTACTAGCTTCTTTAAGGTATTCCTTAGCTAGCCTATCTTCTTCTTTAAAGAGTTTATATATAGCTATTATATTTTCTTACTATTTGCCTTTGTAACTATATTAGAATCCTTTTATAGATCTGCATTTTAGGCATTTTATATATTTATAGTTAGGATCCTTGGAGTAATAGTTATTGCATTGGTAATATTTTCTCTAAGTAGCTTATTATTTTTCTTTATACTTATAGTTAGGGTTAATAGATCTGTAGTATTTGCAAAGTAATTTTGCACTAAAATCTAAATCTTTATTATGGAAATTAAGGGTATTAATTATTACTATTTTATAAATTTTCTTACTTTATGGCTTCCTTAGGTAGTAATTTAAGCTATTTTTATTACTTTAGTATATAAGATATAAGTTATTATAATAGGCTGTCTAGCTAAGATGGTTGTAAGGTACTTTTATAATAGCATCTATTTAGACTATATCTTTAGTAGTTTTGGGTTTCTTTCTGTTTTTTTTAGTGTAGTAATGGGCTTTATTATATTCCTTTTTACTATAAAATCCGCAGATTAACTTTAAGCAGTAGTCTGCTTCTTTATAGCCTTTCTTATTATAGGCATTGTAGATTCCAGGGAACTTTCTATAGTTAGTAGCATTTACTTAGCCTATGTTAATATTCATTTTCCCTAGTTAGGTGCTATTGTCTTTAGTAATATACTTTTTTTATTTTTTTCCTTAATTAGCCTAAGGTTAGTGCTTTATAGGATAACTATTTTTTTCATTTTTTTATTCTTATTTATATTCCCATTATTAGTTATTAATCTTAATAGCTTCTTAAGTAAAAGTAGTAAAAGTAATAGCTTATTAATTAATCTTATAGATTTTATCTTTAACTTTAGGCTTTAGGCTATAGTAGTATATTTCCTTCTTTAAGTCTTTGGTCTAATTAACCTTGCTAAGTAGTTAGATAAATGTTAAGGTATATTTATAGTATAGTCCTTTTTATTTAAGGTTCTTAAGCTTTTTCTCTGCCTCTTAGGCTTTATTAGTAATTTTAAATAATCTTTTAAGCTATAATTTAAAGCTTTTATAACTTTTAAATATATCCTTAGTTAATTAAGTTTATTAGTTATAGGTATTATTTTACTTATCTTTAAGGATTAATTTAAATTAATTATCCACTACTCCTTTTATATATATTCCTATATATTAAATTTATTTTTCTTAGTTATGCTTAGGGAAAGTTTTCTTAAAGTAATATTTAAAATATATTTATAGGTTATTAAGGAACTTTTAAAGTTAGCTAGTATCTCTATTAAACTTAGCTAGTTAGTTAACCTTTAGGATTCTTCCTAGATTAAGTTCTTTATTATCTATTAGTATAGGTACTATTAGCACTATTATAGGTACTATAGTAGGTACTATAGCAGGGGCTATAGGGAGCACTGCTACTAGTAGGTTATTAATACTATTATAGAGTTTTATTTATAGTCTATTAATAGTTTATATATATTAATTAATAAGTCTTTTATTATTTTATTATTATTATTATAAGTTAGTAATAAGCTATTAGTTATTAATATATTATATTATTAAGTTTTAGACCAGTGCCTTAAGAATATTTAGTTAGTTTATAAGATAATTAGGGTCTATTAAGGTAAGTTATCCTTATTATTAAGGAGGAGCTTGTTCTCCTTTATTATTAAATATTTCCTCTATAGGATCTTAGTAGTTTTTAGTACTTATTCTTAATATTACCTATAGGTCTAGTAACTATTTAAATAAGAGTTATTAATATATAATAAACTATATACTAGATAGTTAGTATAGGGTAGATTCCTAAGGGATAAACCTAGTAAATAATTCTAGGTTTATATTAGTAGAGTAGTTAAGAAACCTAATAGGTAATATAGGCAATAGTAGACAAATATCACCAAATAGTAAGCAGTATAGAGTATATTATAATCTTAATTCTATATTAATAACTAACTATTTAAGTTATTTAAATAAGTATAGAGAAGTGAACTTATATATCTAGTTAGCTAGATGTCCTTAATGTACTTAATGATAGAGTTAGTTAAGTTATACTTAATTTACTTAATGGTTAATTCCATTGAGTACACTATAATTAGTTGTTGGATTTATAGTTTATCCGACCTTGCCTACCCGGTAGGCCCATTGTTGCGACCATAAGTGTTGGGTCGTGACAACGAGTAGCTAGCATTAGCCCCTGCTAGTGTGACAACGGCACTCGACCACAATTCAAAGTATTGTCCAGTCCAGGTAAAGGTTGTTTTTGCGGTGTGTTACCTTATAATAATACGTTGGAGTCAAGGAATGGTAAGCTGACAAGTGCCAAGCGATCTATCCTGCATTTTTCGGTTCCTACACACTATTCGAAATTAGGGCATAACAGTCGTTACAGGAACAAGGGAAAACTGCAAGATCTACGGATTGTTTAATTCGAAACAAGATTATATATTATAAAGATTATATTAGGTAATAAATTGTCCTAAAGAAACAACTACTGAATGGGGCAATACAGTTGTTAAGACTGTACTCGTGTTTAACCTGCTACGATTTCGGCTCCATCCAGAATGAGGGAACTTTTGCATGCCTTGGCTGGGGTAAATTAAATGATTACAGTTAGGGACAAGGTTATTTACGCGCAAAGGAGATTATCTTTGGTTTCTTAATTGGGATAGAAACGTAAGCATACGTGCAGGTCAATTCATTTTGGTGAAGTGTGTGGTGTGATTGCTATGCGGGGGGACATCTATATGCGAAAGTGCCAGTTTTCAGATACGGAGTCTAATATAAGAGTCACTTCGCTTTGTAAATTGAAGTACAGAATAAAGTTCCTCATGCATAACAGCATAATAAGCCTCTATTTGAATTGTGATCCTTTTGTGACTAATGTGAGCCGTACGATTGGAGATGCGTCTAGGTATACAGATTTTAAAGACCTTCACCTGATAATGCAAAAACACCATCTTCTTCAGCAGTTTAGCGGTACAATTAAGCAGTGAGACTAAGAAAACTACCATCATGCGATGAATTCTTGCAAAGAACAAATAAAGTAAAGACAAACATGTGATGATTGCTTATACATCGTTTACGAATTTAGCTTTTTTTGACATAAAAATAAATATAAGCATAAGCAGAGCGTCGGGTATAAGAAAATGCTAAATGCTTAATTCTGCTGCAATGTTGCTCTCGTTTCCCCTTGCCGTCGCCACTGTTCTACAGCCACCCCTACCCCACACCCTCGGATTCGCCTCACGACTTTCATGCGGATAGTTGACACGATGGTGGGTTAAGTAAGCACTAGTTAGCGAATCGGCCTCCAAGCACAGAGTGGAAAAAAAGGACTTTCGGGATGATACTGTAACTATTATCCCGTGATACGGGGTACTGATTCCTTTCAACCCCTGGCCGCAGTAGTACTCAGACGTAAAGACCCTATCTAATATAAACCGAATAGTTGGACGGTTTAGGCTCTAGGGTAGCAGAGGTTGGAGCGAGGTTCTGTAGTAAGCAAGACAGACATTTATTACTCCGTCTGTCAATCCAAAAGACTGATACAGACTGCAACTCGTACACTTTTCAGAAAATCAGTTGGCAATTCTGGCTTTGATAGAGCTATTATTGCTCACCACTTCCCTAAAACCTCCCATTTCTAAAGCTCTACAAGATGGGTTCTCCAGCAATCAATCACGATGCAGAAAGCTACTGGCGAGATACCTTCGTGGGCAGCGAATATGCTCCATTCCCTGTTCTTCCATCTTCCGTCCAAGAGCCAAGTGTGAATGCTGTTGTTCATCACGAAATATCTCTGCCCCCATCACAAAATACAATCAGCACATCGATTCTTGTTCGAGCAGCATGGGCTCTTGTCGCCGGTCAAATGACCAATTCAGAAGACGTTGTCTTTGGTGTTGTCTCCAAGAACACGTCTAATCCACGCCCTGAATCCTATCCATTGAGAATCAAATGGTCCAATGAATGGTCCGTTTCTCAGTTACTCGATATCGTCGACCAGCAAGTAAAGGAACTCGCACTTTTTGAGGCCACCAGTTTGCAGGATATTGCCAATGTCAGCTCTGAAGCTCAACAGGCATGTTCGTTTCAGACGTTGCTCGACATTGAAAACATGGAAACTCCTCAGGCCAACGGTCAGAAAGGTCCCCGCCAGAGGCAGACGGACGATGTTTCATTGTACCTAAGCTTACAGATCCATAACGGAGGAATTGCGATAGGAGCAAACTTTGATGAGCGGGTCATTGAGTTGTGGAGGGTTCAGAACCTTTTAGACCAATTTGATCTTGTGCTGAATCAACTTCACAACGCTGCGGCGGAGACAACTATTGAAGACATTGAAATGATCACAGAAAGTGATCTTACCGCCATTTGGGAGCGCAATAAGATTCTTCCCACACCTATTCAACGCTGTATTCATAAGCTCTTCGAAGAGCAAGCCCAAGCTCGCCCTGGAGCTGTCGCGTTGCATTCTTGGGATGGTGAAATGACCTACGGAGAGCTACAAAGGCTTTCCACACTACTGGCCTGGAGACTAGTTGAGTCTGGGATTACAACCGACGTCTTGGTGCCTGTGTGCTTTGAAAAGTCTATGTGGACAATGGTGGCGTTACTGGGTGTTTTAAAGGCAGGAGGTGCCTTTGTGCTCCTTGATCCGTCTCTGCCATCCCAACGACTAGCCACAATAATTGAAAAAACAAGAAGTGATATTATTTTGTCCTCAAGGGCTTGCTTCAATGTTGTCTTACCTTACGTTCAAAAAATCATCATTGTCGAAGAAGCCTTCTTCAAAGATCTCAGTCATAACTCCCATGAGGAACTTGACAGAAGCAGTCCCGAATCACTCATGTACGTGGTTTTTACGTCGGGTAGCACAGGAACTCCGAAGGGGGCCATGATTACCCATCAGAATCTTGCATCCGCGATGCATTATGAAGAGGAACATTATCGACTTGACGAAACCTCACGAATTTACGATTTTTCTTCTTATGGATTTATCGTTTCCATTGTAAACATGTTTAATGCCATCTGCTCGGGGGCTTGTGTATGTATTCCTCGGGAAGAGGACAGACGGAACAAGCTCGCCGATAGCATCAATGCCCTACGCGCCAACATTATACATCTCACACCTTCTGCGGCGGATGTGCTTGACCCAGATGAGGTGCCTGGTATCAAGACCGTTGTCTTCTCAGGCGAAGGGCTTCATGCTGCTGCCATTAAAAAGTGGTGGGGGAAAGTCCGTGTTCTGAATGTCTACGGCCAGGCAGAGTGTGCTCCAAGAGCATTGATCAATGATAGCGCAACCACGCCGGCAGAGGTAACGCGCATTGGAAGAGGCTACGGACAAAAGACTTGGATTGTAGATCCCAGGGATCATAACAGACTGGTGCCATTTGGTTGTGTTGGAGAGCTGCTTCTTGAGGGCCCTCAGGTTGGACGGGGATATCTAGATGATCTAGAAAAAACCGCCGTGTCCTTCATTCATGACCCTACATGGTTGATCAAAGGTCCTCCTGGGGGGACTGGGAGATCTGGGCGCCTTTACAAGACGGGGGATTTGGTGCAAGCCGATGAAAGCGGCATGCTCACCCCAATTGGGAGGAAAGATGCCCAAGTCAAAATCAGAGGACAGCGAGTCGAGCTCGGTGAGGTCGAACACTGCATATCAAAATCCATCAAAGAAGCTGTCCAAGTGGTGGCGGAAGTTATTGTGCCCAGCGGCGATGGTGCCAGCCCAATGCTAGCTGCGTTCCTTGTTCTCGACAACGCCACTGCAGATGCCACGCACGACGGTGACATTTTGCGTGCCGCCAGGATACATCACATCACTACCGATTCTCAGAGAAGGCTCAGCGAGAGCCTCCCAGTGTACATGATACCAACGGTGTTTTTCTCAGTCGTTGCAATACCGAAGACTGTAACGAACAAGATAAATCGGCGACAGCTTCGCGAAATGGGCAGTGCTTACTCCGTACAAGAACTGGCGGAGATGCGTACACAGGGTGGAGGGCCAAAACGAGAACCAAAGAAGCCCATGGAAATACACGTTCACGCTTTGTGGAGCCGTATTCTCAGCCTTAGACCATCGAGCATTGGTCTTGGTGACAGTTTCATACAGCTCGGTGGTGATTCGCTCGCAGCTATGAAGGTGGCCAGCGAAGGACGTAAGATGGGAATTGAACTATCTGTTGCCACGCTCTTAGGCTATCACACACTGGAGGAAGTTGCAGCCGAGAGTCTCTACATTGATCAAGATGTGTTGGAGCCTATCAAGCCGTTTAGCTTGTTACCACATGGTGAAGATATATCTGGCCTTATCAAAGAAGCGGCCAGGTTATGCAACACAGAACAGTCGGCGATACTGGACATCTACCCTTGCACGCCACTTCAAGAAGGTCTATTCTCCTTGGCCTTGGCCTCGAGCTTGGGAGATTATGTTGCGCAGTACACTCTAGAAATATCAAATGAAGTTGACGTGGAGCGTCTCTGCGAAGCATGGGCTACAGTTGTCGACAAGATGGCGCTTTTGAGGACAAGAATCATTACATCTCAAAATGATAATCTTCTACAAGTTGTTGTCAATGAGAAGATTCATTGGATCACAGCGACAGACGGCGTCGACGCGTATTTGAGGTCTGATAGACAGCACTCGATGGGAATTGGGCAGCCGCTGTCGCGTTTTGCTCTCATCAAGGACTCTCAAGGGTCCGTCAAGTGGCTCACATGGACACTGCACCATGCCGTGTATGATGGCTGGTCTTTCCCACTTCTCTTGAGAGCTCTGAATGACGCTTACAGAGGAGCCGCGATTGACGATACTCCTCCGTTCAACAGATTTATCAAGTACATCTCAGAAAGAGATGGTGATTCCGCAGACAAGTACTGGCAAGACACGCTCGGAGATTTCGACAATGCCCCATTTCCCACATTGCCTGCGTCAGTACCGCAGCCCATTACAGACACCATCATTGAGCACCAAGTGAATTTGAACGGACAGAACAATTCGCCTCACATTACACTGTCAACCCTGATTCGGGCTGCTTGGGGACTTGTCATGGGTGCCAGCACAAACACTACTGATGTTGTCTTCGGCATGCCCGTGTCTGGGCGGACGGCACCGATTTCGGGAATTGACTCGATGGCAGGTCCAACTCTCGCAACGGTTCCAGTCCGTCTCAATTGGAGCAACGACTTGAAGTTGATGGACTATCTCGAATCAGTGCATCGTCAAATGCTTGAGATGATGCCTTTTGAGCAGACTGGCTTGCGAAGAATTGCCAAAAATGGACCCGGCAGCGAACAAGCGTGCGCGTTTCAGACATTGGTGTTGATTCAGCCAGACCTGAAGAGTTTGGAAGACGATTCCTTGGGCAAATGGACTGGAATCAGAGATCGAGAAAGCACCTACGCTCTAATGCTCGAGATCGAAATGGGTACCAACGGATTCACAACAACGGCAAGCTTTGACTCGAGAGCAATCAAGCCCTGGATTGTACGATTGCTACTGGAAAGACTGGAGTGTGTATCTCAACAGCTTTGGCGTGCTGACTCCAGTGCTCTTCTGAGCGATGTTGAGACAATGACCAAGCACGACCAGGACATAATCTGGGGCTGGAACCACGAACTCCCAGAGCGGGTCAATGAACTCTTGCACAATATAATCCACGAACGCGCTGTAGAGAATCCTGACAGCTTGGCATTATGTGGTTGGGATGGCGATATGACCTATAAAGAGCTTGACGACGTATCTACGAAGCTCGCGTTTCGCCTGGTTGATGAAGGCGTTGAGGCAAACCAAATCGTTCCTGTCTGCTTTGAAAAGTCAATATGGGCCACAGTCTCCATGCTTGGTGTTCTGAAAGCCGGCGGAGGTTTTGTTTTGCTTGATTCCGCTCTGCCTGAGCAAAGACTTGACACCATTGTCAAGCAAGTCAGTCCACGAGTACTTCTTTCCTCCGCAACAAACCTGGCCCTCGCCGGAAGACTGACGAACAATGTCATTCAAGTGGACAAGGAGTTCTTTCAAAAGCAAAAGGACCAGCCAGGACGCACGCTGGTTGATCCTAGTCCAGAGAGCATAATGTACGTTGTCTTCACGTCGGGCAGTACGGGGACCCCCAAGGGCGTTCTCCTCAGTCACAGAAATTTTGCCTCGGCCGTTCGTCATCAACAGCCTCAGTACCAGGTAGGCACAAGGTCCAGAGTCTATGACTTTGCTTCGTATAGTTTTGACGTGGCCGTGATGAACGTCTTCAATACCCTGGCGTGGGGTGGGTGTCTTTGCATCCCCAGCGAGCAAGAACGAAAGGATAATCTCGCCAAGAGCGTAAATGCCTTTAGGGCCAATATGCTTGACATTACCCCGTCCTTGTCCAGACTTCTGAGTGCTGAGGATCTGCCAAGTCTGGAAATGCTTATCCTCGGTGGAGAGGCTCTGCAGCAAAGAGACGCTGATGCTTGGCGCGGAAAAGTCAAGATGCTCAACAGTTACGGTCCTGCAGAGTGTACCCCTAATGCCACCATGAACGAAGATATGACCACCTTGGAAGAAGCGCTGAGCATTGGCAAGGGCACAGGACAGATTACGTGGATTGTAGATCCTGATAACCACGACATTCTGGTTCCTCCCGGCTGCGTCGGTGAGTTGCTACTTGAAGGACCATGCGTCGGCCTAGGATACTTGAATGAGCCTGGAAAGACTGCTGCAGTATTTATTGACGACCCGTTGTGGCTGGTTAAAGGAACACCTGATCATGCAGGCCGCCGGGGGCGACTTTACAAGACAGGTGATCTAGTCCAATACACCGAGAACGGCAGCTTAATCTTCCTCGGGCGGAAGGACATGCAAGTGAAGATCCGAGGCCAGAGAGTTGAGCTTGGAGAGTTGGAATGCCGGATCCACGAGCTCATGCATGACGTGGAACAGGCTGTGGCCGAAGTGATCATCCCGCAGGGGCCTGGCGCAAGACCTACCTTGGCAACATTTTTATGCCTGGGCGAGGAACATCCAGACTATGAGAAAGACCCGCCATCGTCTACTCAGGTATATCACATGCCGGCTGAAATCCAAGACCAGCTTCACAAGGTCCTACCGGTGTACATGGTACCCTCGGTGTATTTCAAATTGGCGGAGATGCCAATGACTCCATCAGGAAAGATCAACAGGAAAGGTCTCCGCGAGATTGGTGCTTCGTTTACTGTTCAAGAGTTGGCCAAGATCAGAACTGCTGAGAAGGCTCAAAAACGCAAACCTACCACTAGGGACGAGATCGCCATGCAAGAGATTTGGAGCCGTCTTCTTGAAATTGATCTGGAAGCCATCGGACTCGGCGATGATTTCTTCCAACTTGGTGGTGATTCGATTGCGGCGATGAAAATGGTAGCAATGGCTCGAGAGGAAGACATTGAGATCACAGTGGCGGACGTCTTCCGCCATCCTACACTTGGGGAATTAGTTGGTGGCTCCGGAGGTCAGCCCGGCACGATCGAAGCTGAAATACTGCCATTTGATCTCCTCAGCGTAGACACCGACAAAATGAATGTTGTCAAAGAGATTGCCACCATGTACGGTCTGGAGGCGGGTAATATCCTAGACGTATACCCCTCCACTCCCCTCCAGGAAGGCCTTTTGTCCCTCTCGTCAAAGCAGCCGGGAGACTACATTTGGCAGATGACGTTGGCGCTATCACCAAGTATCCCCATCGGGACATTCCGCAGCGCCTGGGAAGAGGTGTTTAGGGAATCGGAAATCCTTCGCACCCGAATTGTGCAGTACGGCACCTTGGGCTCATTGCAGGTTGTCCTGGACGAAAGCATTGAGTGGATTGAGATGACTGGGCTTGAAGAATACCAGAAGCTTGATAGGAGCCAGATTATGGAACCGGGTCAGCGATTAGTACGTTTTGCCCTGATCAAAGACACTGATGGGGCCGTCAAGTGGTTCACCTGGACTATTCATCATGCGTTGTACGATGGGTGGTCGATGGATCTGATCCTGGAGGCGGTTGCTCAAGTCTGTCAAGGAATGTCATATGACACGTCGCCCAAATTCAATGCTTTCATCAAATACATTGGTAGTATCGATGCCGACGAGACGAGACAGTATTGGGAATATGCGTTGGAAGACTACGACGATACGCCCTTTCCTTTACTTACTCCAGGGGTTCTGCAGCCCTTTGCGGATATGTCTGAAGAAATCTTGGTTGAGCTGCCACACACCCATAGATCTGGAGCTACGACTGCCACGCTCATTCGCGCCGCCTGGGCGTTAACCGCTGGTAAATGGGCCCAGACGCAAGACGTTGTTTTTGGCGCAGCGGTATCTGGACGGAATGCCCCGGTTGCTGGCATCGCAAACATGATGGCGCCAACTATTGCCACTGTCCCGGTCCGCATCAAGTACTCCAACGACTGGACGGTATCTAACTTGATCGACATGGTCCATCAGCAATACGTTGACATGATTCCTTTTGAACAAGCTGGGCTTCGTCGCATTGGCAAGTACTGTGCTGGAAGCCAGCAAGCATGCACATTCCAGACTCTTCTCGCAATTCAACCCAAGCAGCAGTCCCATGAGTCGAGTTACCTTGGCGAGTGGCAGAAAAATGCTTACAGCTGGAGTGGTACATATGGCTTGGAAATTCTCGCCCATCTTGACAAAGACTCTACAAAGGTGGAAGCCAGCTTTGATTCCAACCTCATTCAGCCGCAGCTAGTAAAGGAGCTGCTCAGCCATTTTGGCGCAACTCTGCAGCAACTTGCCGTTGGAGATCAATCACGAAGGATTTCAGAGATTAATGGACTTGTAGAAAGCAAAGCTGAATCAGCTTCCAAAGCTATACAACCGCGTGTTGAATCACGGACAGTCCAGACTTCAGCAGCCAGCACAATCTTCCCGGCAGGCAATGGCGTGGGTCAACTCGCTTGGGTTACTGATCCCGTAAATTACAACAGGCTCTTGGCACCCGGCTCTGTGGGAGAGCTCCTACTGGAAGGGTCATCGCTTAATACTGTCAACGGACTTGGCAATGTTTATATTCAAGATCCTGTCTGGTTCCAGACTGTCAAATCGAGTACGGCAAGGATGAGCGGAAGACTTTACAACACCGGCTATTTGGTGCGCCATAATGAAGATGGTAGCATGTTGTTCCTTGCGCAAAAGCCTCCCCAGGCTGCACCAGTCGTCCAAATTGCCCAAGCTGAAACTGTGCCAGTTGTGCAAGCTCTCCAAGCGGCCCGAGCTCCGCGAATAGCAAGCCTTAAGATACATGGGCAGGCGGTTGACCTTTCAGAGGTCGAGCATCACGTTCAGCGATCTATCTCGGGAGCCAAACAGGTTGTGGCTGAGGTATTGGCCTCCGTAGGCAAGGGCTCGAGGACTGCACTTGCGGCATATGTTCTCTCAGACTCTCCTGCCTTCCAACAAACTAGCAACGCAACCGGAAACCCTGTAATAACAGTCAGAGCCATTGGCAGCGAGGACGAGGACAGGCTGATTAAGGCTCTCCCGCGACATATGATGCCCGCCATCTTCTTTGATATAGAGAAATTTCCTGTAGAGTCGTCTGGAGAAATTGATCACAAGCTTCTTCGGACTATTGGCGAGTCTTTTTCGGCAACAGAACTTGTCCAGAAACAAAAAGACACGCAGAATACGAAGAGAGAGCCTGCCACACAGATGGAGAAACAAATCAGTCTCTATTGGAGTCAAGTACTCAACGTCGACTTGGATACCATCGGCCCCAATGAGAACTTCTTTCATCTAGGTGGAGATTCCATTGAGGCGATGACTATGGTAAGTCTTGCCAGGAAAGATGGTATCCAGCTAAGTGTGGCCGAGCTGTTCCGTCATCCTAAGCTCAAGGACGTGGCAAGCAGAGCAACCTTTGTCAAGTCTGACAACAGTGACAACATTGACCCTTTCAGTCTTCTGGGCGACGTCGTCGATAAAAAATTTTTGATCGCCGAGTTTGCGAGTTCATGCGGTGTCGGTGAGGCGTCGATCCAAGATGCGTACCCATGTACACCACTCCAAGCAGGGCTCTTTTCGCTGTCTTCCAAGAGCGGGGACTACATCACTCAATGGGTCCTTGAAATATCAGAGGATGTAGATCTATCTCGCTTCTGTAAATGTTGGGAAGAAGTGGTCAAGCGAGTTGCTGTTCTCCGTACGAGAATAGTTGCAGACGAAAACGAGAATCTTGTGCAGGTGGTAGTAAAGGAAGAGCTAAAATGGGAAACAACAGCAGCCACCGCATTATCTGACTACGTGGAGTATGATCGCAAGCAGCCAATGATTATGGGCAAACCTCTTACAAGATTTGCCATTGTTGCCAACAAGTGGTTCGTATGGACAATTCATCACGCACTCTATGATGGCTGGTCCATGCCACGAATGATGGATCTGGCCAACAGGATCTACACGGGTCGTAAACTGGAGCCTTGTTTGTCTTTCAACAGATTTATCCAATACGTCTCCTCTCAAGACGCCAAATCGGCGGCTAATTATTGGAGAAGATCGCTGAGCAATTGTGATCACGTTGCATTCCCGGTCTTGCCTGCTTCGATCCGAGAACCAGCGCCTGACCAGGTGGCCAGCGCGCATATTCTGTTGGGGAAGAGTATTCCCTCAGATATCACCATTTCTACGCTCGCGCACGCCGCATGGGCAATTGTTGTCGGCCGCAGTACTAGCGGAGAAGAAGTAGTCTTTGGCAGCACTGTATCCGGCCGAGGTGCCACAATCGCTGGTATCGAGGAAATTGTCGGACCTACCATTGCCACTGTCCCGATGCGTATCAAGTGGTCAAAAGAATCTACTATTATCAGCTTCTTGGAGGACGTGCAAAATCAACGCACAGAGATGATTTCTTTCGAACAGACCGGCCTTCAAAAAATCGCAAAGATGAGCTCAGACTGCGCCAAAGCCTGTAACTTCCAGACGTTACTCATCATCCAACCTGAAGACGGCGAGGAGCAAGAGAGCGCTTTCGGCAAGTGGCAGAATGACGAAGGCAAAAGCAGCAACACGTATCCTCTCACTCTATTCATCACCTTGGGCACATCAGAGATTTCTGTCAAAGCCAGCTTCGATTCTAGGGTTATTGAGCCCTTGACGACACAGAGGCTGCTTGAGCAATTCAAAGATACTGTGCTTAGTCTACATGCGAATATCGCAAACTCGAGCAAGACACTTCAAGAGCTTCAAATACTTCCGTTGAACGATTTACAGACACTCTGGACATGGAATAGCACCATACCTGATCATATCGACAAATTATTGCATTCAATGATCGAAGTCGAAGCCCAGCTGAGGCCTACCGCGCCAGCCATACATTCTTGGGATGGTGATTTTACATACAGTGAACTTGACAAGTTTTCCACGAGTCTTGCTTCGCACCTAGTTGAGCTTGGTTTGAAGCCTGGTGTGGCTGTTCCGCTGTGCTTCGAAAAGTCTAAATGGACGATTGTGTCTCTTTTTGCCGTACTCAAAGCCGGGGGAGCTTTCGTTCTACTGGACGCATCATTGCCAGAGCAGAGGCTACAATCTATCGTTGAGCAACTGGACAGCGGGCTTTTGCTGTCATCTCTAGAAGCTTCTCAACGTTTCAGTACATTCTCGTCAGAAAAGACAGTTGTGGTTGATGCGGCATTGTTCGACAAGATTTGCAACAGCTCACAAGAATATAAAAAGGACATCGTAAGCTCAGAGTCACTCGCATACGTCGTTTTCACGTCGGGCAGTACAGGAGCTCCGAAGGGTGTCCAGATCAGCCATAGAAACCTCGCGACGGCAATCCACTACCAACAAGGCCATTTCAGCTACTCAAACAAGTCCAGATTTCTTGATTTTGCTTCTTACAGTTTCGACATGTCTCTCTTCACCATCTTCCATAACTTTTCCGTTGGTGCCTGTCTTTGCATTCCAAGAGACGAAGATCGGAAGAACAATCTTGCAAAGACGATTGCGATGCTGAATGCCGATACACTGGTTCTGACGCCATCCGTATCACGAACCCTCAAGCCAGCCGACGTACCTGGAGTCAAATCCATACTGTGGTGCGGCGAAGCTCTACACAACAAAGATGCCGAGCCTTGGTTCGGGAAAATCCATGCCATCAACACATATGGACCATCAGAATGTACGCCGGTGACTACCATCAATTACGGGGCTAAGAGCGTTGAAGAGATGGGATACATTGGCAGAGGAGTCGGGGTAGCTACGTGGGTGGTCGACGCTGAGGACTACAACCAGCTGGTCCCGATTGGACATGTTGGAGAACTGCTATTGGAAGGCCCATTAGTTGGCCTTGGCTACCTAAATGCCCCGGAAAAGACTGCAGAGGCTTTTGTTGAGAACCCAGATTGGCTGGTCAGAGGTTTTGAAACGACTCCTGGACGCCATGGGCGCCTCTACCGAACGGGCGATCTGGTCCGGTACACCAACGACCATAACATTGTGTTTGTTGGCAGAAAGCATACCAAGGTCAAGATGCGTGGTCAATGGGTGGAGCTCGGTGATGTTGCTTATCAGGTTGGTCAGCATATTTCGAATGCAAAGCAGGTCGTCGCTGAAGTCATTGCACCTGGGGGAGATGAAACACGCCCTTTGCTTGCGGTCTTTCTGGAAATCGACGCTAAACCAACAACCGCGGAGTCTTTGCTGGAATTCTACCCAGTAGATTCTCAGTTGGAGGCTGCTTTGGCCCAGTCCTTGCCAAAACACATGATTCCTGATGTATACTTTTCTGTATCCCAGATTCCCATAACGGCCTCTGGGAAGACCAATCGCGGACGCCTACGTGAAATCGGTGCGACTCTTACAATTCAGCAACTTGCTGGGCTACGCACTGCCCAGCAAGGGCCCAAACGTAAGCCCAAAACAGCTGCAGAGGAGCAGATGCAGGCGATATGGAGCCGCATTCTTCAGGTTGAACAAGACGCAATAGGACTCGACGACAACTTCTTCCGGCTGGGAGGTGATTCTATTACGGCAATGATGCTTGTTGGTGCTGCGCGAAAACACGGCCTGACTGTGAATATTGCAAGCATTTTCCGCAACCCGAGACTCGAAGAGCTGGCTCGCCTGGCAAGCCCTGACACCAATAGCATTGACGCCACCACAGGTGCGGGACAAGATCAGCTTTTGGAAGCTGTTCAAAAAGCCGCACTTCTGGCAGAAATTGACTCCCAGGGCGACAAGTATGGATTGCGCTCTGCCGACGTCTCTGAGGTCTTGCCACTGACTGACTTTCAATTTAACCTGGTCAACTGGTCAATGAGCAATGGACCGCTTTTCTGTAACTACTTCTTTCTCGACTTGGAGGGTAGCCCCGATATTACTCATCTCGAAGAGGCGTGTGCCTGGGTGTTAGAGAGGCTGCCTATCTTGCGAGCAAGATTCTTGCCGTTGATGGGATCTTTCTGGCAGGTTATTCCCAGCCAAGTCCAGAAACTGCCGCTCCAAGTTCTGAATGCCGGCAAGGAAGAAGATTTGGCTGGATTCTCTCGTGGATTCTGCTTCAGAGACCAGGAGACCTTGAAGGCTACCAATGCGCCCTTTGCAGTCTTTTTGTTCCGTAGTGACGCAAAGAGTGCCCGTCTTGTGCTTCGTATCTCTCATACACAGTATGATGGTATCTCATTGCCACATATTTTGAACTCTATCCTACAAGGACGCCAGTACACTTCTTCTCTGTCTCCCTCCCTCTTTACAGACTATCTCAAAATTTCCCATGCACATCTTGCAAAATCAAGAGAGTACTGGTCAGGTTTGCTTAGCGGCTCTTCAGTAACGACGGCTGCGAAGCATCTCCCACAATTGTCTGTGCTGCCATCCAGCCGTGAGGCAATCCGACTCGAAAGAGACATTACTATTCCACAGCTTCCCCTAGGTATCACCGCTGCCGCCTTGCTTTCTAGTGCCTGGGCAATTCTTCTTTCCCGCTTGACTGGCAAAGACGACGTTATTTACAGCCAATTGGTTGCCGGTCGGAATGCTGCTATTGAAGGCGTCGAAGATATTGTCGGTCCTTGTGTCAACATCATACCCATGAGAGCCTCTTTCGCCTCTCTTCTGACACCTTTAAATCTTCTTGAATCCATCCAAGGCCAATTCATCGCCGTTGGAGAAGCAGACAGTCTCGGTCTACGGGATATCCGTGAACACTGTACCGAGTGGTCTGCCGACTCGGTCATTGATTCAGTGATTGTGCATCAGAATATCAATGAAACTCCCGACTTCCAGGCTGGTCACGCGACATCGCAGTTGCAGAGCTTCGATAATCCTCACCATATACAGTCCAAGATTTGGCTGACGTCGCGGCCTCGTGGAGATGTAGTCAACATTGAATTCCAGGCGAATACACAAATGATGACCGCCGAAACGGCTGAGGTAATCTTGGCCAACTATTGCGAGATAGCTAGCAAGCTGTTTTTGGAACCAGGTGTGCCGTTGAAACAATTGGCGGAGGCATACACATTGGAGATGTAGAGGTGCACGGTGCACGCGAAGTACAATTATTAGTATTTTTCTTTTGTGTGGCATATGTCTTTTCTTTTTACAAAACGTTTTCATACTGTGGGTGGTGTTGAAGGAGGTAAAAGCCGCGTCGGGGGTTTTGCAAGCTAGTGACGGCGTAAGGCCAATATTTTGAGAGAAGGGATAATGGTGGTGCGTGATAAGGTGCTAGTGCCTGCACAGATATAATTGAGAATAGATGTTATAAAAGATGGACATATGTAATATATAGAGAGAATGGCAAGGGGTTATCCATTGCATAGGAGCGCTCTATGAATACAATATATGCCTATCTAGCTTACCTATTGATCAACTATATCCAAGTTACCTATAGGGGGTTGTCATGGAGAAGATCAGTGACTAGGGGAGCATTTCGCTGATTTAACTCATTCATGCGATTCTCAATTTTTGGCATTCTCTCATGCCTTTTTTTCCCACCCCTTTCTCTCTTTTTTCGGGAAAGACGTGGTGAGAAGGGCTGTTGTAACCGAACCTAGGCTTTTTGGAGCGTTACAGCGTTGCAGCGCATAAGAGGAGCTTACCATAAGGGCCTTACAAATACATGGCATCAAGCCAAAGGGGCAAATTAATGCGCCGACGGCTTCATGCATATGAGCAGCCAAGACGCGACATTTCTCAGTGAACTTGGGCACCTATTATTCCAAGCGATAGAATCGCCTCAGAGAGCAGAGGCATCAGGGCAAGTTATATTCGGCGAGCCTTCTGGCCACCCGACCATACAACGTCATTTCACTATAGTTTGGATTGAGGGGTGTGCTTCTTGCATGAACTAAACCCAGCTTAGGACTTTGGAACATCTCTACCCAACTGCCTGTCAGGCTGACATGCTTACTCTCGATATTCTGATTTACAGCGAATACCATGACGATTCTGGCTGCAGTAGTTGCGTGTTATAAACAGCACTCCACTATTACACACTTTTAATTATCTACTTAAGAGATGGGTTAAGGACATGATATGGGCATAGAACAAAGAATGCCGCCCATCACTTTTTGGGGTGGTAACTGGTGACGTGGACGTGTCGCCGCATATGTGGGTGAAGTCAGGTGTTGTTGTTCATGATGATTATACTGGCTGGAGCAGCTCGTTGGGCACCATAACCCAATCGGTAGTCGGGTATGGAGAAGGCTGCATCTGTTACCAGAACTAAATTCACTGCGAGATGGCAAGCAAGCAAGTGTTTAGGCCTATTTGTTTAGTAATTTGAACCAATTTCTTGTAACTAAATATTTTAAATATATAACAGCGTTGCTTATTTGGAGGTTGTGATGGCAGTCATTTTGTAAAGCATAGATGGGAGAAATATAGGCATGCTAAAAGCGGCAATTTTGGACTTGCAACGAACTTGGCAATTGATGCTTGCGCTTGAATGAGTTGCGGTACTTGATAAGAGCAGATCATAGCTTTAGAGAAGGCTCTTTTCGCAAAACGGCGGGTTTGCGCAGTATCAATGTCGCGCTGCATCTTGCCCTGTTCCTTGAGCCCAGCCACTGCTTAGACATGCACGTAGAAACAATCGGTTGTACGTAAATAACAGTGGCATAAACCATACTCTGATATCAAGACGTATGACGTATTCCCAATACATAGCCGGACCCCTATACGCATGATACATTTGCAGCTTATCATTTGCTGTGATGGCCTAGAGCCTCTATCCACAATGGCGCGTCGTGGCAGCATGAGATAGGGCTTTTATCAAGAGAACATGCATGCACTTGAAGCCCAAGCTTGAGCATTCTGATACTTTCTCGTACAAATTTTGGAGTTCTATTACGTTGATCGGCTTTTGAGATGTCGTGAGAATGAGTGACCTATGAGATGCGGCAGGTATGCAGCCACTAAGAAATGCAACTATGCCATGTCGTGAGGCTCTGTTGTTCGCTGTTGGGTCCCGAAAATTGCTCCTACACTTGAGAGTTGGGCCTCTGTATTATTGAGTCAACGCAATGCATATGCAAATGATGCTGTTCGGTACGACACCACGTCACAGCACTGAGCCCCGCGATGCAAAGTTATTTCGGCAGTTTTGACTTCACAACCCGAGTCTCTAGATATTTGTACAACTAACAAGTGGGTTGGAGCGCATTTCTAGAATATGCAGAGCTGCAGCCTGATTGTACTCTTGTTCGTTTCCGTTTGGCGATAATAAGGTGGATCTTATATATAAACCGCCATATACAGTGCTAAGACTTTCCATCAGTCCAATAAGCGCACGAAAGACATCTTTTCTTTTCCTTTATTGAATTCCTGTCTTTCATGATAAGAAAAAACTTCTTGCAGATAGGCAAGAAATCCTCATCTTCGTCACCATGGCAGCAGCAATCGCCATACCAAAAACTCGCGATGACTATACTGTTGGGTGGGTATGTGCACTACCAACAGAGCTCACAGCCGCGATATACATGCTCAAGGAGAGACACCCAGATCTCAAACAGCCAAGGGGCGACTCCAATGCTTATATTCTTGGAAAGATGGGTGATCATAACGTTGTCATTGCCGGTCTACCCAAAGGCAGAACTGGAACTACTAGTTCTGCAACAGTAGCGGCTCAGATGATCTCTAGCTTTCCAAACATCAGAGTTGGCCTAATGGTAGGCATTGGTAGTGGTATCCCTCAGAAAGTCTGGCTTGGAGATGTGGTCATCAGCGCTCCCGTCGATGATCGACCTGGCGTGATCCAATGGGATATGGGTAGAGCAGAAGACAAGGGCTTCGTTCAGACAGGGTCATTGAATCCTCCTGCAAAGTTACTCTTGAGCTCCCTAGCCAAATTTGAGGCCGAACAAATAACAGTCAACACTAGTATGATGGAATCTCTGGCCAAGCAAGTGCCTAAGGATTACTTCAAGTCACCACAGCCCAAGGACATTGCCTATGAATCGACTTATCAGCATGTCGGCGGCACCGACTGTAGCCAATGCGATGATAGTAGAGCAATGAAGAGAGAACCGAGAAAGCGCCATGGGCTACACTACGGGCTTGTGGCATCGGGCAATCAAGTGATTAAGAGCGCCGAGCAGCGTGACAAGCTCTATCGCCAATTTGAGGAAAAGATTTTATGTATCGAGACAGAAGCAGCTGGACTCATGAACGACTTTCCCTGTATTGTTATTCGCGGCATCAGCGACTACGGAGACTCTCATACAAATGCGGCATGGCAAGAATATGCTGCCGCAGCGGCAGCGGCTTGCGCAAAGACATTCCTCGATGTCGTACCTGTGGGCGAAGTTGATAAACTGGAAGCTGTTAAAAGCAAGTATATGTTCCGTATGCTGTCTGCAGGATTGTGCGGCTAACAATTCGCTCTATCTTAGGTCTTATTCCTCCCGGTATAGTTGAAAGGGCGGTGAACTCTTGGTTCTCATACTGGTTCTCTAAACCTCAGGACGCTTCTCCTAGTTCTAGTAAGTAATAAAGCTGCCGGCTATCAACGTAAAATAAGTACTAATGCCTTTAAATAGCCAACCTAAAAAAAGCTGAGAACGAGAGTCTCAGCGGCCAACGGAGTGGACGGAGCTCTCTGCCTCCAACCATTATTAAATCGAAGTCTTCCGTCAGCGTACATGATCCTCAACGAGAAGGTCCAAATGGCTTGATTTCGACAACTCCATCGTCTCTGGAGCCAAGTGCGCCACAGATGTCTATGCATAGGGACGCCAACTCGCATAGTAATCCAGCTACCCCTCCTCCTCAGTATAAGGAGTCCCCCACCACCAGCGATAGAGCAATTGATTGGGCCAAACAAGATTACTTTACTCACAAGTCTAGTTGGAGTCATGGATATACTAAAGGAAAAGATCCTTTAAGAAAGATCCGTCAATATCCTGATATACTGGACGCTGTAAAAGTAACACACCGTCAGACCCTAGGCCAAATCGCAGCAATTGGCTCGCTCTACGACGCACGCAAAGACCAAATCCTCGCTCAGTCGGTGTTTTTCGAGCCACTATCCAAAGATGCCATCTTTAGCAACAAATTACCGTCGAAAGAGTGTGAAATTGAGAAATCTGGCTCACCAATGGCAAAGTTTGAGCAACTAGGTCTCTCTCCTGAACAAGGCCTAAGCTACCTCGCCGGCACGAGTCCATACATTTACACGACTAGAGGTAGTGCGGGTCACCTGGCTCAAAAAAGAACGAGTGATTGTGCTCAAGAAGTCTCTATTGTTTGTAAAGAAGTTACTATACACGACACACTTGATATCAGCACTGAAGAGCTGCAGGAAATCGTGGACGAAGATGCTCTACAAGCAGGAGAGGCCACCCATATCGTCACGGGAATCTGGTGGGGTACAAGAACTGTCATAACGGCTTTCGCCTCTCCAGTTGGTTCCATCGCTGATAATAAAGAGAGAGAAGCACAGCTGGGCTCACAGGAACGTGTCGTCGAATACTTAGGCCTGCTTCTAACCGGAGAAGTTGCCCCGACTTACACTGCTTTTAAAGAAATCTCGAAAAGATTAACGTTTAGGGTCAACGCTGATATTGACCCAAAAAGATTGTCGGCTCGAATCTCCGATTTTGATGGCGTCTGTGACTTTATTGGCAAGATTCCTGATGCTATAAAAGAGACGAGGACAGGAAACGGTATCCAATTAATGTTCGACTTGGTTCCAATCAAAGAATTTGCCCAGGTAATAAATAGAGAGCTTGAGGGAGAGGTGCAACTTGTTCAACCAATTGATCAAGAGTATCAAAAACGTGTGTCATTCCTCTTTGAGAAGCTTTATGCTGCAAGAATCAGTCTCAATAGCTACTTGAAGAGATTGTCACAGCATGAGCTGTCAATTCCGAAGCAGCATATTGAGATTACGAAGACGAATATTTCCCGACTTGATGACCTTGAGGATAGACTAAAAAGTGAGCTTTATCAAGATCTTCGTGCGCGAGATTTCAGCTTCAACGGAACGTATAAGCTCAATAACCCCCATTGGGAAACCGATATCGAGGAATTCGACTCTTTAGTTTCACAATATGCGGACAAAGTGGCTTTCGAAGGAGAGATCACGGCACTGGGAATCAAATACATGCATCCTGCTGATACTGAGACAGCTTACTCTGAGCATGAGAGCAACATCTATACTCTCTTCTACAGTAATGCCGTCCTGGTCGCTCCAAGCTGGAAAGATCAATACGTTAAGTTCATAGAGCTCGCTCGTTCTAAGAACTCTGGTCAACTAGTGTATGTTGTCGACTGCGATTTTGAAGGCGGTCAAGAGCTGAGAGCCCCGCGCATAGAGCTCCGAGAGAAGGGTGAAATCGTGACAGATGACTATCTGGCAGAACAGCAGAGTTTCGCCGGTAAATGTTTCATTCGTGCTGCTACACCAACAGATATGGAAAAGCTGCCTGCCACGTTACCGGACTCAATACGAAGACGCGTCAAAATTCGCTGTCCCTGTGCGGCCGCCACAAAAGGCGACTGTTTCTGTCGAACTTGCAAGAGCACCATTTTCTTGTTAGAAGATGGCGATTATATGTATTGCAACTGTGGCAGATATAGGCCCGCTAATACGGTATTCAAGTGCTTGGATCCAGCTCATGGGGCAGGCTATCTCACATACGAAGACTCTGAGATGCTTCTAGAGGCCTACGAGTACCAAGAATTTGAGCAGTATAATATACTGCTCTTGGGAGAGACGGGAGTTGGAAAATCCACTTTCATCAACGCATTCATGAATTACATGTTGTTCGAGACTCTGGACGAAGCATTGGAGACTCCGGACTTGCACTGGGCCATTCCCTCGGCTTTTACATACACTGAAACGAATAACAGCAAATGGGAAACTTTTACAGTCATGATTGGCGAAGAGACTACGGCTCAGAAACATTCATTTGATCGAGAGACAGCTACCCGAAACTGCGTGACTTACGTTCTTCACATGAACGGCTTAACTCTTCGCTTAATCGACACTCCTGGTATTGGGGATACTCGGGGCCCCCAGCAGGACAAAGAAAATGTTAACGACATCCTACAAGCGCTCAAATCAGTTGAAAAAATTAGTACAATCCTGTTCCTCATTAAACCCCACATCTCTCGTTTTGGACAAATGTTCAACTTTGGCATGGCAGGATTGCTTTCTCATCTTCATAAGGAGTTAAATCAAAACATTGTGTTTGGATTTACAACTTCCCAAAGCACAAATTATTCTCTGGGAGATACCGCAATTCCTCTTAATAAACTCTTGAAAGGCAAGAAGATAGATATCACTGTTGATTACAACAACACTTTCTTTTTCGACTCGGAAGGCTTTCGGTACTTGGCAACATACAAGACAATAAACAAGGAAATGGGAGACAAAATCAATTTCGACACGAGTTTCCGGAAATCTGCTGAAGAGGCGCGACGCCTCGTCAACAAGACGATACGGATAACACCGCACGAAGTGCGAAAGACATTGAGCTTGAGTGATACACGACTATATGTAAAGCAACTTGAAACCCCCATGAATTTGATCAACAAAATCGCTCATGAAGCCCAAGAGGAAATTGAAAAGCACGAAAGCCACATCAAGGATCTTGAGATATCAAACAGCGCACTCGAAGACAAGCTCAAGATGACAGTCCAAAGGCCTGTCAAGAAGCCGCTTTCAAGCCCGCGTACCGTCTGTACTGATGGCGAATGTCGAATTGTAAGTAGAGACACAAATGGCAAAGAGCACATCGTATACAGGCAGATATGCCATGATTATTGTTACATCAAGACGACTAATGAGTTGGTCGGAGCTCCGGAAATTTCTACTTGCGAGGTCTTTGACTACTCTGCCAAGCCGTGCATTGTATGTGGCCACGAATGGGACAAGCATCAGCACATCTCTTACACCCTTACAGTTGAAGAAGTAGAGGTTGACGACCCAGCCATCCAAGAGATTTATAACAGCAATAAATCGAAGCTTGCAAAAGCCGAAGCAGCTATGGAATCTTTCTCACAAAAATGGAAACGGCTTGGAGAATGCAAGGAGTTTATCGGCTACTCGTTGGCAAATTTTGAGGCCTATCTTAGCAACAGTGCAATGGTGAGATACAATGACGCGACAATTTCTTACCTAGACTACCTCGTCGACAACACCAGAAAAGAAAGTAGCGTGGATATCCAGCAGCAATTTGAACAACGGCGTCGGACATACAAAGAGCAGCATGATGAAACCACTCAGGGTAGCTCGAAATCTAATCCACTATTCAAGGCGCCGAATTACGATGAAGTCATAGAGATGATACAACAGCTCGACCAAATGGAGGTGAATGGCAGCAAGCTCAAAGATCTGGTGCAAGTGAAGATGGATAATTCGCTCTCCGCTTGCAGTACTGTCACACTTTCACTTGAGCTAACAGGCAAGGGAGTTGAATCTTTCTCTTGGATCGAAAAAGTGCCTCTTCAGAGCCCTCATATGTATCCATCTTCCCGAGAAAGCAAGCAAAAGAAACAGGCGCGCTCTTTCAGCCATACTCTTGTAGGAGATATGGCCAAAGTAGAGTCATTATTCAACGACGAGGAATATCTGAGCGAGGTGGCAAGAGCCTGAACAGAACTTGACATATTTCACTAGTATTACTTTGGTCTCTACTCCTAGAAATTGAATTGAGACGTCTTAAGTCACATATTAAATGACGCTGATGAATTCCAGCCACGAAGAACATGCAACTCCGCCACCAAAGGCGAAGCTGAGTAAGTGATAAAGGCAGGTGGTACAATGACACTGGAGGTGCAGGTGATATATTGTCGCATCTATAGCGTTCATGCCGCTACTTCTCTGATAAACTCTCAGAAGTAGAGGCATTGAGGGCAACGAGGTATAGAAATGCCGAAGATATTAATATGTACATACGCGCATCTACCTAGGCATGCCTATCATCTCGTACCAAGCTCTATCACCTTTGGAGCTCTTGATAGATATAGTTATGTGTTATTTCAATATGTTACTACAAGTAAATGGCTCCATATAGGCCGTTAGAGCTTAGTTTATGCAACGTTACCCGAGTAAGATATCTCCCTCCATGGTAAAAGCTATATCTGGCCCTATTTCAAGCCTTGACTGCGGGAGCTGGGCGCAGCTGCTTAACTCTGCAGCCGAAAGCGGAATTATTGGGGAGGCGACTGGAGTCCAGGCAGCGTCCTGAGTCACCTCGGTGAAGTCGCGCCGCAGATAAACAAGAAACATAGACTGCGGAGACTGTCTTACCATTTCAACTCGATAGACGTCGATTTCACGCCAGCCTCGCATTTGCGCAGCTACGCATTTGCGCAGCTGTTGAGCAGGCGTGTGACCCACCCGGAGAATTGTCATAATGCGCAACTGCGCAACAAAACAACATTGAAGAGGCCATAGCTGCTAATGTTTGTAGGTATAAATTCCCACCGCTTACCATGGTAAATGCCCATGGTTCTTTCTTTTGAAGACAATGGTTTTTTTTTTCCCCTCTTTTCTTCTTTTTTTTTTAAATAATAAACCCCCCTGTATTCATTTTAAGATCCGCCCCGCAACAACAAAGAGACTCGGACGAGGCCCAAATGCAACGATATCTAGATCAGACGCCTCAAGAAGATGCCGGAACCTATGCTCGGTTAGTTCGAATAGCGGGATATCCACTTCAAGATCAACGACACTCAACCATTCACTACCTGTTGGCACAAGATAAAAACCACCAGCTTAACACGTCTTTTACAGAGGCTTATTGCTCTGTCAACTCTCCTCATCTCGGTACTGGGTGCTTCTTCACTAGCTCTAGTACATTATCTTTGGCATACCATTTTTACTTTGCTCACTTTGAGCTGAGAGTCTATATACGCGGCGCTCATAGAAACTCTATCTCGCCCGTTGATAGATCGCATCTCAAGTCGTCTGAGGCACTATATACAAATCAAAATTGGCGAATTTGCTCGGTGGAAGTTTTTGGAGCTGAGGTGTTGGAGCGGTGGCTGCATCATATCAACCCACCTTCAGAGCAATTTTTGACTCCTTGTGATCCTCAAACGGGGTTGGAACAACAAGAACAAAAACATTCAACAATCTCAGATAGTTCATCCAGCTCTTCATCTCCGTCTTTGGGAGAAATATTTTCGCACAAAAGTTCATCCGACACTGAGACCAACTCGGCAGCGATACCTGATGACGAAGAAGCCGTTTTACATAACACTATGGTTGAACAGGCTTCCGACTCAGATTTGGTCAACGAGTTTGCGCGGCTCACCATGTCATGGCTAATAGCCCGGACTGCAAATCGAAGAGCTGGTACAAGCTCTGATCCGCCTGACGAAGAGGCTCATGCTTAGGAAGGGTAGATTAGCAGTTGATATAAGTGTGGGAAAGGGAGACAACTTATCTGAGAGGATCTCTGTAATGGAAGAAACAATGAAACAGCATAAAAGAGAAGACGGCGGTGAAGAAGGTAATAACATTGCGCACTTGCGCAGTTGGGTGACTGCGCAATTGTACAAGCCCCAAACCCCACCACCCATACCAGGGCTCTACTACGCAACTACATGTATTTTCGCAACTGCGCCTGCGTAGCTGCGCAGCATATAACCTACCTTTATAAACAATTAGATCTTGAAAAATTTTTCTTAATCCTTTATTTTTCTGAAGTCTCATTCTCTTAAAAATATTTGTTCAATAAGGCATTGATGTTTTGCTTATTTTGTCTCACAGCTTCGTCACAGCATTGCCTTCATCATCTCAGCATCGCAACTCCACAATGCAGCATTTTTCAGCCCCAGTACCCCAAATGGCAGTGCTTTCATCAGAAGAAGACGCAAAGCTTTTTGCTTGTCCTTTTTATCAGAGGGAGCCATCACTTTTTGGGCACGGCAAATGGAAAATATGTGCACACAACTCATGGGACAAGTATCACAGGGTGAGGTAGGTGCACGTCTGCTACTAGAGATAAAAGACACAATATAAACATGAACTAATAATTTTTTTTTCTTAGAGAGCATGTGTATCGCAAGCATGTACTTCCAATCAACCATTGCGACAGATGCTTCGCAGATCTCAAAGATGCCCGATCGCTGCAGCAGCATGGCCAATTACAGTGCGAACAAAAACCAGTTCTTTACACGACAAACAGTCAGATCTCCCAGCTAAGAATACAAATGAAACGAGGGACTGAGGAGTTTGAAAAATGGAAAAACATGTATCGCATACTATTTCCTGGAGATAGTCGCATTCCTAGCCCCTGTATGTGCCCGATGCGATTACATGCACCTATTTTCCGGCCTCGCTGATATGCTGACAGACTACCGACTGCTACAGATAAAGATGTGCCGTCTCACAGCACCGAAGAGCTCAGAGATTGGGCTGCAGAAATTGAACGTATTCGCGTCTCTTCGTCTTCGGATGCTCGCACGCAAATAGAGCAAATCATGAGTGTCGCTAAACAAGCGATACGTGAAATAAGTGACCAATCTTTGAGAATCCAGCACAACTTCCAAGAGACCGGCGGGGCAAGTAATACGACCAATAGAGGCGTCATAGCCGCTGGATACAGTGGGATATTAGATCCGCCATCTACCCCTTCCCTTGACCCATTATTGGAGGAGTATATGGATCTGTCCACCGATTTTATAGATGGCAGTCAATTTTCTGGAGTTCCGGCTTCGATGCTTGG
The DNA here is from genome assembly GCA_038502285.1 of Trichoderma sp. 2475. Taxonomy (NCBI): domain Eukaryota; kingdom Fungi; phylum Ascomycota; class Sordariomycetes; order Hypocreales; family Hypocreaceae; genus Trichoderma; species Trichoderma sp. 2475. The sequence continues at coordinate 461,149 of JARPVV010000016.1, forward strand.
CGGCCAAGACGACTCTGCACCTGATTCATTGGATTCATCATATGGCATGGATACTAATTTTTTGGGAATTGGAGGGTTCCAATACTAGCAAAGCTGAAAATATTACGGAGTAAGGATCATTTAGGCAAAGGCTTAGCCATAAGCCGTAGGTTGGGTGACTAAGGGTTGGTAGCATTATACGCTTTGGCGCGTTCTATGCATGGCATTGGGAAATCAAGAGCTGGAGTTATTCTTCATACAACAACTGGGATATTGGGAAACCCGGAAAACCCATTTTGTATTGGGATTAAGTTGATATTGCATTAATTACATAAACATATGCTTTCTTTTTATATATACTATATCCAACGACCCAATGGTCGAAGCTATTACGAACTTATTTGCGACCGTAATGAATTCATTTTCGCGGCCGTATTGTATGGCCTTAGAAACCATGATTGGCAAAATCACGATGCTCTTATAGCGCTATAAGTCGATTGTGACGATTATTTGTAGCACCCCGCCTAGCACTGAATAACGCTTCATTCCTTGCTAGCTCCCGAATCTTAGCACAGCCCCACCTTCCGAAACAGGTAGGCAGTGGAAAATGCTAGAATATTCGGGCCAGAATATTCCAGCCACTTCTACTAGCAGCGATCCGATCGTATCACCACTTCTAGAACTCAGTAGTTGATTCTCATCAAATATCCGAATAAGGGAGAAACATGTTGCGCTGCGAGGTTTCAAGTATAAAGAAGTTGATTGAGCCCTTCTTGGCTATACCATCATCTTCTTCACAACACAAACAATCACAAGCAAAAGCAACTCCTCAATACATCGCCATCAATCCCTACTTTACAATTACAAACTAAGTCATCAAATCATTCAAAATGGTCTTCTTCCAGCGCAACTTTTACACTCCTGAGAGCTCTTTCACCCCTCTCTTCCGTCTCCTTGACGACTATGACAGCTACTCACGCCAAAACAATGGCACACAACACACCACTCATCGCACAGTCGCACACTGGCAGCCCAAATTTGACGTCCGCGAAACAGGCGAGGCTTATGAGCTCCACGGCGAACTGCCTGGCTTGAACAAGCAAGATGTGCACATCGAATTCACCGATCCTCAATCGCTACTCATTAGAGGAAAGGTTGAGCGCACTTACACTACCGGCACTTCCCCCACCAACGCTATAGAGGACGCCTCAGGTGGCGCAGTTACCGACTCAGCGGAACAAGAACGCCCCAAGTCTCCTCATCAAGCCACCGTCGAAGACGAGCCAGAAGACGGAGCGACCACTGCCACCACTGCTGCCTCCGAAAATGAGGTTGTCAAGGCTGCGCCAACCAAGCAAAAACCGGCCGACACAGCCAAATACTGGCTCACTGAGCGCAGCGTTGGCGAATTTTCTCGCACCTTCAATTTCCCTACTCGGGTCAACCAGGAGGGCGTGACGGCCAGCTTCACAGACGGCATTCTTCACATTGTGGTCCCCAAGGCGGCCAAGCACGAACCTCGTCGTATCGCGGTGTTCTAAGAACATTTTCTCTAAATTTTTTGGCTTGAATTTTCCTATCCTTATACACTTTAAACATACCTGAGCCTTTTCACTTTTTTTTTTTTTTTTTTTTTTTGAAAACCGACAATCGCATGCACGGAGGCGTTTGGAATCGAGCTTGTTTTAAACAGATATGTCTTTCTCTACCAGGGTAGCAGAAGTGACAGTACATTGGGCATTGGTGGCATTGCCGAAGGAGACTTTTATTTCTATCTCTATAGCTTAACAGTTAATAATAACACGATAATTAGAAATGTTTTATTTATGATAGCGCGTCTACTGTGACATTGATTGGTTCTAGATATGAATAGACATGGCATTTCAGAATTGTAATATTGAACCTTGGTCGTTGTCTCCTGATCGTCAGCGCTGCGAAACGCTAGAGGTGCTATATTTGAGTGATTGTCACAGAGAGCAATTGCTAGAACGGTGCAAGCTACCTTATGTAAGGTACATCCTACTGGATATAAAAGTAAATGCATCTCTGGGCACGCTGTAAGCCTAGGCACGCTATAATTCAAGAATCGCCTACGATTGTGCCTTCAGTAGCGTGGCACTCTTTAAGGCTGATTCGGAGATCGATCTATTCCGCTTTCAAATTCTAGCAAGGCTGTGTGCATCGTACTATAACACGTCAGTCCGCTGGTTGGCAATGCTGCCGCGAGGAAACGCATTTCCCCCTCTTTGCTGCCCATCTCGCACCGGGATATTTAATCCCTACATATGACGGTTTAAACCCTACTAAGCAACGAACATTGTGAAACAAGTGCTTCAAAAAATCCTCCATCATAGCTGGTTGATCAATTCCTGTCTTTCGCACCCTCCTTTTGAGCGTTGCAATTTACCAAACATTGACTAGCTTCTACGACATTACTCCTCTCATATGGATGCATACCAGTATGATCCGCTTGATCTTGGCAGACCCGCAGTTCGACTGGTTCGTCTACTTCCTGGATCTGACTTTGACCCAATAACATGCGAGCTTTTTCAAGCTTTTCTAAACGAGGAGGACGAGATCATACCATATGAGGCTTTATCATACACTTGGGGCTCAGCAGAAGCGCCCGAAGACATAACCGTCAATGGGAAGATCCTCACAGTCACGAAAAATCTACATCAAGCACTACGGCAACTTCGTGATAAAGTGCAAGATCGGATCCTTTGGATGGATGCAGTTTGTATCAATCAAGACAATGACAAAGAAAGGGGCCACCAAGTGCAACAAATGGGCGAGATTTATAAACGAGCAGACCGCGTGCTATTCTACCTCGGAGAGAGCAATCTGGCGATTGATGCACTCATGGATACCCTCAATATGATGGGAAAGTTCAGTCTCAACTATTCTTGCAGAAAATGGAGTTCAGATGATGAACGTTGGAAGGTCGCTTGGACGAGCGCTGTCCAGGCTGTATTGAAAAATCCGTCGCCCTCTTCAACTGCTACTCTTCGGCGGGGCTACCGGGACCTTCTCGAGCGGTCTTGGTTCAAAAGAGTTTGGATCTTGCAGGAGGCGGCCAACGCGCGAGCTGGGCTGGTGCTGTGCGGCTCAAAGTCAGCCAAACCGTGGCTTCTACCAGTTGTTCAAAATATCCTGGGCATCAAACCGGACGACCACTGCCAAGCAGTTCTCGATGTTATGCCGGGACCGTGGAGGAGTTTATCCTGGTGGAACAAAAACCAAGACCTTTATACTCTGCTATCAAGATTTGTTGATAGCGAGGCAAGCGAGCCTCGTGATCTAATCTATGCTTTGAGAGGCATGTCTTCCGATGCCAAGGACGCACCCGATCTGTACCCGGATTACACCAAATTTGAAGAGCAGTTGGTTCGCGACACTATTTTGTTCATGTATCCTGTCCAAAACGAGGATCTGGCTGCACTCCAATTGCCAACGATGGTTCATGAATTGATATTTGACCTTGGGAAGCTAAGCCACCGCATTTACTGCAAAATGTTTGCAAAAATTAGCAGAGAAAATCTAGAGTATCTACCTAGATTCGCACAAACTCAGACCTGGAATTTGGTCTCGCCCTATAGGATGCAGGAGGAGCGGTGGGCTACTGAAGTAAAAGAGCTGTATTCGCCCTCTGCTATAAAAAGCCGATTGCTATTGGCAAAATTGCAGTGCGACCGTACTGGGGATGCGGCTGCGCTCTTTCATCTCGGCCTATCCAAAGACAACTTGAGAACGGAGCATCTCGTTGCCGCAGCTGAGAATATATATGGGGTGAAGGCGCTTGAGATAGTACTTGGCCTTGTGGACCATGAATTCAAGGTTACGGAAGAGATTTTGGTGTCGGCAGCCAAAAATCAATATCATGGGGACAGGATGATTGATCTTCTGATACATCATCCCGGCTGCCAGCAATCTATTACTAAACGCGCGGCAATGGCAGCGGCAGTGGACGCTGGGTGCGAGAAAGGGATTTTGGAAACTCTCATGAAGCCTCAAGATAACCGGTTGCTAAACGCTGGAAACGTAATGGATCCAGACAGCCATTTGCCAACCTCTGAGGTCATGCTCGCCATCTTGAATAATCAGCGATCTGTGGCCAAGATATTATGATGCAATCAGAAGAGGACGTAATACCTGGACAAGAATGAGCGTGTATCTCACACAGAGACAATTCAAGCACAGGAAGAATACTTCAAATACGGTTTTGATAATTCAAAGTGCGGTTCTCAGCCTTGAGAATGCTGGAGAATTGGCCACACGGCGAATTTAATGCTTACTTGTGATTAAATAAGAACCGGCATTCATCAATATTTGGAAACTTCAAATCCAATAGCTCTTGAAGACCGCTGCAAAATGATTGAATGGCTTATCTGTTACGGTTCAAAGCTACAGTGTGGGATGGGCTTAGTCAAAATGCAGAAGGCTGGGTATATATTGGCGGATATTTCATGATAGTAAACTTATTTAGCAAGTGATAGACGGGAAACATGAGTAGTAATATATACACAAAGTAATAATTAACAATCTTCGTCGATTCACCTTCCTCGCCTATTTCATCCCCCAATATCACTCTGTATCTACTTGTTATCTCCCATCGTCGCCTCTTCCGGGTCAACTCTCTCCCCATCCAAGTGCCATATACTCCCATCCAGCGCTGACCTTCTCGCCCACTGCGACACTACCTCAAGCGGTGAATCATCCATGTAAAAAGATAGTGGCACCTCGAATGCTTCTACCGTCATATTCTCTCCCGGGTCAATTTCCTGCCATCTTTCGGTTCTCACCGTGCCGAGTTCATATGCCAAGTCCATGAGCACAACTTTGATATCCCTCCTCGGCCTCGTGTCATTAGCTGGAAGCCTCTGGAAGTATTCATCCTTGATATTCACCGAATCCAGGTGAATTGGCCGTGCAAACACCACATGCTCCAACTTCGGCAGCGCCGCAATATCGCACCAAAGCCGGGGATCATCAAGAGGGGCCCTGAATAACACCATTCGCTTGAGCTCCGGCCACCACCGCCAGACATTTGTTTCAAAGGTCGATAAACTCGACATGGGATATTCCTCCAGGCATGTAAACTCCTCCAGCGTGTGCAGTTTCTCAAACCCTTCCCTCAGTGTCTGCCGCACGCTCAAGTGATCATCCATGGGATGCAAGCTCGCAAACGGCATCTGCACCACCAGCCGCCGCAGCGTCCCAGACACCTCGCAGAATAGCTCCCGCACCCATTGAGCCGTTGGCAAGTCGTCCAAAGTATCTCTAAACGGAGCTATATACAGCTCTGAGATGTGCCGTAGCGACAGGACTGGAGGCAGAGTCGGCACTAAGCGCGGCATGCACAGCAGGATATCTGCCAGCCGACGGCTCGAATCAACAAACATGCACCGCTTCCGCAGCAGCCGCGTCGCCTGCGCATGTGTCGCCCGCGATACCTTGGTCAACGCCAAAAGCGTCCGCGTTGTGGAGTTTGATGCGGGGAAGAGCAGATGCGGGTTTGGCGGCACGACCGCGTCGACAATGAGGAGAAGCAGCTCTGGTGGCAGAGTAGGCGATGACATCATGAAAGTTGACATTGACATGTAAGTCGATTCCATGTGTGCTGACTTGGAGCAGCAGAGAAGCTCCGTTGGATGCAGTGCGAGAGTCACATTTTCAAGAACAAGACTGAGAAGATGGTCCCATGAAATAGAAATCTCAACGGCCTATAGCTCGTCGCTCGTGACCGTTTGTATGTACCTACCTAAAGTTGGTCGAGGGCGAGCGTGCGGAGCTGGGGCGCCCTCTTGTTGGTCACAAAATGGTGGCTGAACGGAAAGCTTGATTCCAGGTCGGAGATCCAGGCAATCGGAGTGGCAGAATGTATAAAAAGCAACCGAGGTAGTAATAAAAACCATTACTCTTTCAAGCCATGCGCGCGGAAATATGAGCCTAAAAGGAGCTTTTGCCAAGGGATATTGAATTTATCTATGTATTGTTTTGCTACTAAGGCAGCTAATCAGTGCATCGAGCTCCCCTGTCAGCGGCATTGCTTAATACCTAGAGCAGATCAATGGGTGTGTAGTATTCTGCTAAGTCAGCACCAGTGTATTACACTATCTGATTCAATTGGAAACACAATTGCCTACAAGCACCCCTATGTCACTCTGTACAAGATACTAAGCCAGCTAGCGCTGCCATCATAATTGTTGTAGTTACTATTACTATCCTTGGCTGTCATCCCATTTATCGTAATACTAAAACCAGCGTTATCAATGCAAGGAGTCGATGATCCAGGATCCGATTCGTCTGCCGCTTATAAGACCCAAGGAACAGTGCTATTAAGTGAGAAAGTATTTATTCTGCTTTCAAGGACCAGCTGCTGATTTAGCTGCCAGGACACAAATAGCTTAGTTCGCTATCATAGATCTCAAACACAGGGGGGTATACTGCAGTCTGGGCATCTACAAAGAGTATATTCTTTATGGCAAGTACCGCGATTGCCATTATGCATTCAGTTATTTCTCTAATACTTCTTTCATAGTATTTGTCATCGTTTTTGTATGACCTTACGCCGCTGCTTTGATGTCGTCAGTTACAAAACAACGACAAGCCCTCTGTAAATGATCCCTACCAGACGTGCATCATGATCAAGGCCCATATTCATGCTCGCAGAATGGGGTATGCGTAAAATAACAGTTAATGTCGTCAGGAGCTTTGAGTTTCTCATTTCCATATTTGACGGCAATGTCATCTTAATTTTCAAAGAAGCATTAATTGCATTTCTGGCATGGAGAATAACTGATCTGAGTTTATTATAATTGTTACTAGCGTACTACTAATATTACTAGGACAAGGCAATAATCCCCACGCTAATGTACATCATTCTTAATGCAGAAAATACACGCAAGGCTCTGATCCTACCGCCCATCTATTCAGGATCTCAGCCAATGTCTGAATACCAATCAATCTCTCCCGTTTACCAGTAAATGACGCCGAACCATAGACGGAATAACGTTTCCTAGCTGTTGGCTCTTAATTCCGCCATCAGTCCATGTCCATGAAGAGCCCCTCAAAGTTATATATTAACAGGAACAGGAACTACGCCAAGGATTGAAGGCTATAATCTCACATGACAATCCAACCAACGACGTCTTTCGAGGATTCTTGTAATAATACATTAATTCCATACGTAAGAGATATAAAAAAAAAAGGACAGGAAGCTGTATTCCCGACGATTCCTCGAAATGAGGCTGTAAACGCCTCGGGGATTACTCGCAGAGAAGCGGCATTTGACCGTTTCTCGGGGTTGCCCAAGCCTTGGATCTTAAGAAGCCGATAGGATGCGCCGCTGACATGCCGCGCTGCGGCGTAATTGCGCAGTCGGGGCGGTAAAATAAGGTCGGCTCCGAATAAATTCACCATTGTCCAAGCGGGGGATATTACTTCGGTAAGAAGGAATAGGATCATGGCACTGCCACAGATATCACAGACAAGAGTTGGAAAAAGGAACATGATTGGAATCAATAACATCAAAATACAATGACGAGATTGCCGCAGATATTGCCAATTAACCCAGTATCTTCTCATTCGGCACGCTGTCTAGTGTAATTTAAGTAAAGATAAGCCATGTCCCAAAATCCAAGCAGTTCCACGATGGAAGATCTGCAACAGCAAAACTACCTAACGCCTGTGAACAAATTGGCCAATTAATGCACCCCAAGATATTATTTAGTGAAAAAGATAATATAAATTCCCTCTTTTTCCACGAGATCAATTCCATAGCTGAATAACCATGACCGTGATACATATCATCATCACCATCACAATCATCTTCTCCTAGGCGTGCTCTCATAGCTGTAATCCATGCTCCATAACTGGTCCCACAAAATCGAGCTCTTCAGAGGACTTGCAACAGTTGAACTCCTCCGTCGGCCGCTCCTGTGAAGCTGTGCCTGTGGCTGCCACGAAACCGAATCAGTGACTCAGGGCCCAAGTAGAGAATCAACGGCTCGTACCTCGGAGGCCTTTCCCGACTTATCCTGCACCAACGACTCGCCGCCGCGCTGTCCCGCATCAGTATTGGTGGTGCTGATGACGCTGCCTTGCACCGGGCTTGTGGCGGTTGGCGTGTCAGGCGCAGCAGCCCGCAGGGAGTTGGTCTCGCTCGCCAGCGCGCTATTCTTCAACAGAGCTGTTCCGCCGCTGATGTGGAATGGCAGGGCCTTCTTAGACGCCGAGCTACTTCGGCGGCTTTCCAAGCTCTTGGAGAGAGTCTTGTTGATTCCCTCGATGCTCGCTATGCTGTCCCGGCTCCTTCCTTTCCCCTTGGCTGCATGGGATTGAATATTAGCCGTGGCCTCAACATTATTGGCGGCAACGGTTGATTTACCCATCCCAGGTGTTGCGGGCGCCCCTGCTTTGTCTTCTTGAGCATCGATGAGATACCATCGCAAGCCATCTGACAGCTGGAAGGGGTTGTCGTTCTCTTCGTCATTTGAGTCAGTTTCGTTGTTCGTCTGCAGACTCTTGGAAAGATCTACAACACGCTCCTGGATCTTGCCGATTCGCGCAACCAGCCACTCCCGATGTCGTAGCCGATGAGCATCTTGCTCGCGGAGGAAATAGTGCGGGAATCCCACGTTAAAGGCGGCCCAAGCTCCCGCTTGCTGGTTCCGTGTTGGCAAGAAAAGCGCCAAGTCGCCCTCCTTGAAATTCCTAAACGCAATCTTGTTATGAGAGTCCTTTTGCAAGCTATGCGCCCGGTCTCGATATGATCGAGCTTCTCGCTGCCACTTCCGAGCCTTGTGCTCTGCTTCTTTGACTCTGTGATAAATGGTGTCGGAAAACAGGTCAGCATCGAATGCGCCAAGCTTCTCTATGAAGGCTTGGTATTTCTCGTCTTCGACCGACAGGTCGGTGCTGTTCACCCAGTAGAGGAGCTCTAAATCGGCACTATCAGTCATGGCTCGACCACCCAGGCTGAGTGACCGGCGGATGGAAGATCCAGGATCCGAAGAATCGTTTGGATTTGCGGGCGCCTTATCGGATCGAGAAACCCTTGTAATCACCATTTGCCCGGCATCGCGGCTAACAGAGTATCCTACACGCTCAAGTAGTCTGGTAAGGCGATCATTTTGAGAGTAGAGCCGCTGAGTTAGATCCTTGGTTCGTCCGTCGCGCGCTTCGTATTTGGCATTGAGCCCAGAGAGCTTCGATTGGACATCTTCAAATCTCTGCTTGAAGAGGCGGGACTCTTCTTCGAGGCTGCCAGCTTGAGACTGTCGCCACGCTACTTCTTCTGAAAGCTCTGCAACCTTCTTCTCCTCCTTTTCGAGTCTTTTGCGCAGCATCTCAGATCCAGTCTCGCCGTCAGACAGCTGACCACGGAGTTGGTTCAGTTCGTCTCTGCTCTCTGTTACCTCACGTTCTAAAGCAGTTACCTTTGCCTTTTCCTCGGCAAGATTTTCTCGAACATGCATGGCGGACATCTCTTGAGATGCGATTTTCTCCTCCATCTGTACCAGCTCTGACCGTAGTTCCTTGACTGAAGTAGTAGCCTTCTCAAGCTCAGATCGTAAAATGGAGGCATTACTTCCAGAGTTTCGTAGCTTTTCGACAAGATCGGCGGCACTGGATAGAAGAGCTTCGGCCAGGTCAACCTCGTCAGTTGGCATGGTGATGTCTGCTGATAGCTCAGCATATAGCTTCTTCAGCCACTCGAGTCGAGACTCGGCGCTCTCTTCTGCAGCCTCGAGCTTCTTTGATGTTGCCCGGGCCTCCTCACGGACAGAGCGCAGCCTTCGTTCGGAGGCGTCGAGCTGATCCCGTTGCATCTGAGTCTCCTTGCGTAAGAACTCAACTTGACCCTGGGTTTTGAGCGCATCGTCCTTCCGTTCCTTGTTAAGTTGCTCGACCTCAGCTTCAAGGCTCTGGATTCGCTCGTCAAATCCGGCCTTTTCATTCTCCCGAGATTCCCCAAAATGATCCATCTCTTCTTCCGTATCCTCCAAGCGAGCTTTAAGCGTTTTGATTTCGGTCTCCAGCGAGATCCTTTCGTCCAAAAACTCTCGCTTCAGTGCTTCCATATTCTCAAGAAGATCTTTTTTCGTCGAGTTGACTTCTTCAATCCTATCTTTCATATCATCTCGTTCCGTGACGCGACTGTCAAGATCTTTCTGAATGTCTGCTGACCGCTTCTTTTCAGCGCGAAGCTCATTTTCCAACTGCGCAATCCGCTGCGACAACTGCTCTGTTCCTTCTGATACTGGTTGGCGATCTTCAATGCGGGCCGACTTGATTGACGAAATGGAATTATGCCGCGAATGACCATTCTGCTGTCCTGGTAGTGGAAACAGGTTCCCAGGACGCGAGGCTTGGCTCTGCCGATGGAGAAGATCTTCGAGGCGGCGCACTCGGCTGTCGGCCGTCTTGAGTTTGTTTTCTAGCCTAGTCTTTTCGTCCTGTAGAGAAGTAATAAGATCATCGTCGCCACGGATCAGGAGCCCACTTCTGCCTAAAGCCGCCTCATGCACGCTTCCGTTTTTAAACGCTTTGAGTCTCTTTGCTTGCTGCTTAGTAGGGGTGGTGAGCTCTTGCAGGAGTTTCGCGACATCCTCAACAAGCTCTGGGTCCGCATTTCGCTCCTGTAGTACCTGGAGAAATTCTTCCAGCTCGTTCTTCCCAACAGTAGGCCAGGGGATATCCTCGCCCCGTAGATTGACCTCGAGCCCCATGACATTGGTGTCAAGGCCGGGTCCATAAGTACTTCCGACCATTTTTTGCCACTTTTTACGCCGCTTCGACTCTTCGTCTTGGAAAAGCGCCATTTCGTTGGCAAGAGTCGAGGAATCGGCCTTTACCTTGTCAATCCACTCCCGTCGTCGGATTGCCTCTACCATGAATGAGGCATACATGTACGGCAGTTGCTGAATGAGCCGCAAGTAGTCAAACGTAGTCATATCATCTTCGGACTGGTTTAAAATATTGATCTGATTCCTGACGCTGCTGTGCAGAGAAGTGATTTCAGTAATGCTTCGCATAAATCTAACAGAATCCGCAGCAATGCTATTTCGCGATCGCGTTGCATATTGAACCATCTCATCCATCTCTTTTGCTCGCTTTTTAAGAGTGGGCATGAGTCTTTCGGTGTGAATAGAGGCGGTTTTCGAGGCCTGGGCCAGATCTCGCTGCGAGTTGCCATAGCTCAGCGCTGTGTGGTAATCTGAATCGATCTGTCTGGCCACCACCTCGATGTCCTCCATGAGTTGCGCGCTATCATTATTATGAGTCAAAAGAGACCGATTCATCAGTTGATCAAACTCGGCAGAAAGAGTTCCAAGCGCTTGGTACATCTGAGTGGCCGCATTGTCGAGTTCGGTGGCTTTCTGGGTAAATCTTCGCTGAGCCGTGGGAGCCAATTTGACGGCCTTGTTGACAGTCTCGAGTTCGATCAAATCCTGTAGCGTAGAATCGGCCTTGTTCACTTGTCCGCGGGTCATAAATCTGACCAAGCCTTGCGATATAGTGATGCTCCCGGCCAGGTCAAGATAATGCTCCCAAGAGGAAACAAGCTGCTCGTACTCTGCCAGAGCCGGCGTAACCCATTTCTTAAGCTCATTATATTTTGGCTCGATCTGCTTGACGCTAATCTCGACATTGGTGACGGCGGCGTCCAAGCATCTTATCATGACGTCTATCTCGTCATATCGGGCCTGCGCGTAAGCGTTCAATTGGCCGCAGTCCTCCATAATCCGCGCAGCCCAATTCCGGCGGTCGTTGCAAAGCTCCTGCCATGATGTGATTGCCTGGATATTCTCGATCGAGTTCGGCGCGTTGGGGATGGACTGACGCCGCAGGGGCAACGCCTCGGAGATGAGCGATGACGCACTACCAGGAGAGGTCGGGTGCGTGACACGAATATCGTAAATGTATATCTCTTTCTGGGAGGATAAGTCAGTTGTCATCTTTCGCAAAAGTGCCAAGCGGCCGTCGCATACCTCTGCGTGAAGACTCGCAAACTTGACGCTGCGGCCCTGGGGTGTCAAGGCAATGATATGCTGTGGCGAGAGGGAGCTATTCCGGGCCACCCACGTCTTCAGGTCGTCAAGACTATAGCAATCGTTAAACTCGCGCGCCAGACACAGCATCTAGGGGAGCAAATATTACCTGGAGAACTGCGCTGTATCGACCTCCAGCCGCTGGCCCGTATGGGCAATCAACACCTGTGTAGCCATCCCAAGACATCTCCCGTCAAGCACAAGGCGGCGCTGGGCGGCTGAGGATCATACAGAGCGATATCTAAAAGAATCAAATAACGAGCTGACGCAGGAGAGACAAGCGACTGCAATGCGCCGGTATGGAGGGATTTCAGATGCGAGGCCAAAAAGTCAAAGCATCGAATGGTTAAGATGCTGAACCTTATCGGGGCCCTACGGCCGGCATTACGTTGGGTAGTGTGACGGGTGCCTTGTGACTTTTGGTAGCGCTGAGACAGCCCTGCATTACAGGGAGCTTTGTACCGGTTAGATAAGCAGAGCGGCCTGTGGCTCACCTCACCTCTGAAATACGGCGTGCGCCACAGGCAAGCAGCAGCAGCAGCCACGACATGGGTTTTTGCTGCTGATGAGAGAGACTCGTTCAGTTGAGCGAATCAGCGCCATCGCTGATCCTGAGCAGGCTGCAATATGAGTGAAGTCGACGAGCCCATGACCGGTGTAGACGGCGGTGAATCCCGTCTGCCCCTTTCCGAGGACGAAACGAGGGTTCTGGAGCTGTATGACAAGCTCCAAGAGCTGAGGCTTGAAATCGCCATAATCAACGCGCAGCAAGCCGGTAAGCCACCTGATAAGAACGCGCCGCTGATGGGGATATGTTCCAAGACTTACTTACACGATGGCTCCGGCGTCTCTAGGCAGAAATTATGACGATGGGAGCAACATCACAGAGGCACAGGATGCGCTTCTCACAGCAAGAGCTAGATATAGGCTACGCAACGATGCAATTGAGTCGGTGATGATGGCCAACCCGATCCTCAAGGCAGTCCACAACGGCACACAGGCATCACCAATAGAGCGGCACGTATTACTCTTACACCGCGGACCCAGCATCCCCTCTGAGAATTTTTTTTTTTTTTAAAAAAAAAGGAAAACAGAGAAAAAAGGCCCTCCTTTGCTGACCTAACTACAGGGATCTTTTCCCATACGTGCAGGAGCGAGACGAGACGTCCATATCCGTAGCCCAGCACGCAGACAGCGTGACAAAGCTCCGCGACGACCTGACCACAGTCCAGGTGCAGAGCATACGCGTATGTCGCCAGAACATGGAGCTCACAAGCGAGCTCTTCGCGCTGGCAGAGCAGGCCAAGCAGAAAAAGGCCGTCCGCGTCGACGACCCGCGGGTCCAGCAGGAGATTGAGAAGCTGACGAGAGAAGTCAAGACGAGCAGGCAGCGGTGGAGGGTCATGAAGGGCGTGGCGAGCGGCGTCGTTGCTGGCAGCGGCGTCGATTGGGCAAAGGATGAGGATTTGCGCAACATTGTGCTGGATCCTGAAGATGAGGACTGAGATGGGATGGGAATTGGATTATGAAGATACCCCATACGCAAACAATAGATGATCTGTAGACACCTTTCTAGCTTATCCTTGGCATCTCACGCTCTGAAGCTATCAAGAGTCACTCAGAGTTCCGCGATGATGACTAGTACTTTGTCCTAAGTAAGGTAGTCTTGCCCATAAAAGATTGTCGCAGCAGGAATTTGGCCCATGGCGCGCATCAGACCAGCTCCGAGATACTTACTACAAAACCAATCTCGGAAATACGACTTGATAATTCAGAAAGCATAAGGGTATTACAAGCATCACAGCCATTATATAACAAGTCACTACCGTATGCTATCACTCAGAGAAAGGCAGAAATGCCTTCATCAAGACGCGCCTCTTCCAGCCGCGTAGCGCAGAATATTAAGGGAAGCAAGTCAGTAGAACACGCCATGTACCTTATATACGCATGACTAATCAATCACTCGCGGTGCAAGATCAGGAACATCTGACAAGTCCAGGGGCCAGAGAAAAAAAAAAAAAAAACAAGCCTTTCCAAAGTATGGGGCACATTAAATGGGGACCCCGAGAAAATCGAAAGGGCCCCTGGAGTGATTTTCCCAGCCAGCGCGAAGCGGTACCTTGCTTGCGAGAAGCGTTGTCGAGGGAGCTATGACCACCACCCATTTTGCTGCTGGGAGCCACGTGATGGCGCCTCGCAGCTTGTCATTGGGCGTCGTTCGAGATAGAGCTGAAATTGATTTAGAGCTCGCGCCGGCTTCGTCGTCTGATCCCCTCTGATATGAAGCTTTCAAGGCACGCAAACGTGATTGTTGGACCAGCCACGAGATGCCCATCACTCGCTCGCCACCTTGAAATGTTTACCTCGCGAAAAGGGGTGGAGCGTTGTGACTGCACTACCTAGGTAGGTACTCCATAACAGCAGTAGCAGTAGCAGTAGCATGTACGGATACGCACACATTCTGATTACAGTATGCCTGTAGCTCTTATTTGCCTTTTCCCTTCTCTCCGCTTCGAGTCCCTTTTTTTTCCCTGCGCAGAGGCGTGCGCGCGGGGAGTGTGAGAAGGGGAAAAAGGCAGAGGCTTCCCCATTTGGCTGGAGGTGCGACAGGGTCGAGGCATGTACTGCACAGTACAATTTCTCGGAGAGTCAAGCCTGCGCCTGCGTGACAAACACCCGAGCTCCCAGTGGAAAAGATCGGGGTGTGTGTGGTGTCGCGTACCTTATTAGTGTGCCTGCGCTGATGGAGCAGGTGAGGTCGCATTATCGTCCGGTGCTTAGCATTTTGCATGGAGCAGCTGAGACCAGTCTCATTAGCTGTGCTGCTCCTTTGCCCTTTACTGTCGCTCGTCTCAGTCCGCATACCTAGCCCTCTTTGCCAGCTGTTTTGGTCTCGGTCCCGATACGTAGCATGAGAGGTACTTGCCTTGCCTCTTCGCAGATCGTTTAAGCACTCGCCAGGAAATGCTACCTTGCGAATAATTCCGCACCGGAATGCTGCAGGCCTTGGAGGGGCTGGACTTCGCCGTACGCGTCTCTGTACTCCGCGCGATATGTGCGCAGCCGCTAGAGGAATGCGCCATCAGAGACAAGCTCAGTACAGTATGTGATACCGCTGCTCCGTACATGTGCTTGTACCGTCAGGTCGAGCGAGACGCATACCGACCTGAGGCATATTCTGCGCGAATACATGAAGATAATTCAGCTTCAGAGACGAATACACTAATCGTATGCATTTGATGCTGCTTAGGAGATGGATAATACAGCTCGCTGCGTTGAGATATCATCAGTCGAATTTGCGGGTGATCCGTTATGGGCAGTATCAGTAGGGATCGGAGGGAAGCGTTGCAGCAGACAATGAGGTACTTTGCTGCCAAATCTACACCGTATGGTAAAACGCCCCCCAACACTTGGTGCTGCCTAATGCATCGAGGATCCGTAGCTTTTGAGGATCATTAATACGAGTCTCTGATGCCGCTGCTTGTAACTTGTAAAACCACTATCCGTTATCGATGCCGCGCCTGCGCTCGCTCCTTCACACCCGGACAGTAGAAGCAGTAGCGGTAAACTCTGCTGCTGGTGGTGTTTGTGAGCATTTGCGCGTACCTCGTCTGACAGAGGGGAAGCCAGAAAAGGGTACCAAGGGCAAAGTACCAGTACCTGCAAAAGTCGTATGACGGTACAATGCGTCATGCACCACTACAAGTACACCCTTCTGTGAGCAGTTCTAGCCTGCGGTGGCACAGCTTCCGAGTGCTCCGCTGCTCCACGCCAATTTGTAGCATCAATATCTGCCCGCTAGCGAGCTCTTCGCCGTGGCCTCTCGTATGGATTTTCTCCTGCATGCCTGTGACGTTGCGAAGAGGCGAAGCGTGTGGCTGCTGGTACCTGGGATTGTTTGCTGGAGCGGTCTTTGCCCCCATTACCACCGAAATCTCCCTTGCAATGTGGCCGAGGTAGCGCAGCACGACGGGCCTCTTGGGACTCATACCCAGCATACCAACCTGGTCTGGACAATTATTAGTAGTGCTACTGCTACTAGCAGCATGGGCAAAAGTCTATGCCCAGTATGGTATACAGGCAAGAAGTAATACCGCGGGGTCCTTGACAGCAGTAGCATTCGCGGGACGGCCGATGGAGCAATCAGCAGCAAGAGGCTAGTAGCTGTAGCTGCGGTTCAGTTGAAGTGGTACAGTACGGAGCCTGAGTACTCCAGCTAGCGATAGCCAGCGCCCCGTAATGCTTCGAGAAGGCCAAAGCACCATAGTGTACGACGATACGTACGTAGTATGTACGATCCAACCGCTATGTACAGTAAGGTAGCAGCCGTTTCCGCCAGGCCATGCTGCGTGCTGCGTCCCTGGTCTGCTGGAAACTGCCAACACCTCTGTGCCCACTGGGTACAGAAATCGCCCCGCCGCTGAGATTGTCGAGTAACCGAGAGAAAGAAGCGCAGGGCCGTGGCAGAGAAAGACCAGCGCGCCCCAGTTTAGGTGTGAGACCAATATGAGGGGGAAAGGCAAAGAGGAGCTCCGCGCTAAAGTGTGAGAATATTGGACTGTGGCAGCAGCGGCGTAACTTTCTGGCACGCTGGCACGCCGGCACGCCAATGCGTGTTGTTGCAGCGAGCAGCGCGACTGATTGCCCAGGAGGCAGGGCTATCTCTCCATAACAATTTCCCCATGGCTGCTTTGAGAAGGGCCATACTACCGGGTACCTACCTGTCATACTGTAATGTCACGAAGCAATGAGACTTCTGGAAGCCGTGGCGGCCATCTCAATTTCCGCAGTTCAGTTGTAGACATGCCAATTGGATCTAGACCGTCCCCTGCTGGCCGTCTTCAGCCGGCCTGAGACGTTGGAGAGCCAATGGTGCTCTCGATGACAGCCGTGGAAAGTACAGTAAGAAACAAGTTGTGTGCTCTGCAGAGCGCTCGCAAGCGCTGGGAAGCACGTGTAAGGATCCAACGCGAAACATGCAAGTCCATCCTATTTGCTTCTCAGCCGAACATTCAAACCACCTAATACAACGCAGTGGTGGTGATGGTACTTCGTATTGGCCGGCATCAACAAGGGAGGCCGTGTACACGCAAATGAAGCCTCGCGCTCGCATGCCGTACTCCGCACCGTCCAGGCCCGTTTCGTCTGCTGCGAATGCCTCTTCTCATACTACTGCCGGAATTGGGGCCTTCCTCTGAGTCCTGTCGCTGCGCAACCGGCGAAAAGGCATGGGTAATGGTGCAGGCAACTGAGGTGTGGCACCGCCAGAATTATAAGGAGGGTGCCAGTAGTACGGGAAAAGCAGTAGCATCAGTAATATGGAGCGGGAAGAGGAGAAAAGAGAGCACTGAGAGGCAAAAAAGCGCAGGAGGGAGGCGCGATACCAAGAACTTCCTACGGCCCAAGGTTCCAGGGAGGCAACACGGAGCTAGCACTCAATGCTAATACCGCTACCGCTGGGAGTACAAGTACAGCCACTCCAAGGATGAGGGAGGTATGGGCGGCTGCAAGTATACAGTGCGAGGTCGCAGACGGACGATGGGATACAAAGGGCGTGTACTGTCTGTGGGAGGGGAAGGCTAAGGAGGCCAAGTACCTGTACAGTATTGCGCAATCAGCGGGCGAGCAGCACTTTGCCTGTGACCACCACCAGCCGAGTCGTCTGGCTCTGCATATGACGACAGCCCGTAGCTGAGCTGGGAGAAGATGGACGCGGTGGCTACGGCTACGTGCGGTGGTGCGTCTATGAGAGTGGTCACGGATGAAATGCGCCTTTTCGCAGTCAAGTACAGTACCTGTTGCGCAGATTAAGGCTTGACTAGGGTCTTTGTACATGCTTGGAATCGTTTACAAGAGGCAGCAGCGAAGTCTGAGCAGAGCAGTGGTGGCTCGCCTGTGTAAGTCATGATGATGCCAGCAGGAAACAGACAGACTCTCTGCTGCAAGGAAACAAGCAAGCAAGGAATTACCTACTCTATCTGCCGCAGTACTTGCTACTATACTCGCTTACCTGTATATACTGCCATGCTGCAGCCTGCAACAAATGGTTACAGCAAACATCCTTGGAACGGCTGGTTGACCAAGCCGCATCCTGCAGTTCCTTGGATCTGAGCACATACTCGTATACAGACAGAGGTAGCACCGAGGGCAGCAATTGTAGAGCAGATGAGCAACATTCGACGCTGCTTGGTAAAATGTTGGCAACACTCAATCGTATTCCAACCGCGGGACGACTGTAATAAAGCGCTGGAAAAGAGCAGAGATCCAATATCATATTGCCAGCCTTGCAAACTTGATGCGCAGAAGCGGCAGCCATGATCCCCGCGAGAGTCAGAGCCGCCGCGCAGAGGCCAAGTACTCGGCAGCGGGCAAATAAGGGAGCAGGTACAAGTACCTTGCGGCCGGGACAGCACCCCATGCCCAGTGTGTGCTGCCCAGTGTGCGTTGCCCAGTGTGCGCCGCCTGTAGCAGCGCTCCGTCGCGGCCAGCACCCAGCAGCGTGTACTCCGTGCCCCATCCGCCCAGCAGTAGCAGTACCTGGCCTGCCCGCCCAGCCCAGCTTGCCAGCTCCCTCGGCCAGCGCCAGCACCAGCGCCAGCGCCCAGAGAGGGCACATTGGCTACTAGCGGTACGGTAAGGAAGAGAAAGGTACATGGCCCAGCAGCAAGCACCCCCCTCACCCAGGCCCAGCAACCGTCACCCCTCTAGGCGGAGGGTACAGCCAGCAAGCAGCGCAGCGAGAAAAAAAAAATCCAAGTGCGAGCAAAGTGTGTGGGTGGTAGCTTTTTAGGCCGTTCGGCGCGTGCGCGCGTTCTCTCCGCAGCCCGCACTCCCAATCACCCGCCCATAGTAAAAAGGCTGCTTGGCCCTCCCCCCATACAAAGCTCGCCTCCCCTTCTCCCTCTCCCATACAAATTCTCCCATACAAAAATCCTCCCATACAAACCGCACCCGCGTCCTCGTCGCAACACAACGCGCCTATCTTGTGAGTACCTCGCCTTCGCCGTGCATCCCAGCCAAGCACCAGGTCACCAGCAATCACCGCATCACGCATCTTGCCCTGCGCGCAATTGGCTTTATTCTGCCGTTGCATCTTGTTTTTGCCTTGTTCCCAGCTTCATTTTTGCACTCGCAGCTTTGCACCCAAGGAGACTGCCTCTGCATCTCTGGTCGCGCATCTCTGCTCTTCCTCTCATTAGCACGCTCTCTCGCTTCTGCTGCTTGAATAGCTCAGCAGCGCACGCTGACTCAAGCGACTCGCAACGAAGAGAGTGAAAAAAATCTCAACGTCGAGGCCGCGTTTGTCTTTGCGAAAAATTTGTTCAAAGTACGAAGATGGTTTTGACTTTGTCATTTTTGAGCTTCAAATCTCCCCTGAGCAACACATGGCGTCTCAATTGCGTTTTCACAGCGCGCCTGCTACCTCATGCCGAGCTCCATCTACCTTGAGCTACACCACAAAGCTACCCCTCTACATGGCCCACGTTCACTCATTCTCGTTGCGCCTTTGGCTTTGGCGAACAGCTTAGCGGCTGCTTGACGTGCCATGACAGCGCTCAACTTCGTTTCTCGTTTTTTTTTAATCGCCAACACCGCTCCAATCAATCATTTTGCATGCAAAGCAATCGCAACTAACGCATCTCTAGAATTAATAAAACACATCAGTCACAATGCCCAAGGCTGCATCTGGAAAGCGCGGTGCCAAGGACACCAAGAAGCGCGCCAAGAAGGGTATGTGATGTCTTCAGCGCTACAAGTGTCCAAGATTTGATGGCTAACTCAGACCAGACCCCAACGCTCCCAAGCGTGGTCTCTCTGCTTACATGTTCTTCGCCAACGAGCAGCGTGAGAACGTCCGTGAGGAGAACCCCGGCATCTCATTCGGTCAGGTCGGCAAGCTGCTCGGTGAGCGATGGAAGGCCCTGAACGACAAGCAGCGTGCCCCCTATGAGGCCAAGGCTGCTGCCGACAAGAAGCGTTATGAGGATGAGAAGCAGGCCTACAACGTACGTTGAATGTTCCCTTGTTCGAGTTGCTCATGACTCCCATGCTAACATTGTCTCTTGACAGGCTGACCAGGAGGACGAGTCATCGTAAACTGGTGCTGGTCGCGGGGTGAGAATGCTGAATCATGCTTATGATGATTCTTTCTGCAAATGATTCACGTGGCACTTGGGCCGAGGATAATGGCAATGAGGCCGCGCGCCTTGCTATAAAGCCAAGCATAAAGGCCCATGCTGGTGATGTCGATTTCTTTGTATTATGGGCAGGACGGTGTTGTACGAATGCACGGAATGGGTTGCGTACTATTTGCTTTCAGGTGCCGGAAATTCAACGGAAACAGGGTCTCGCATACTTGTAATTGTGAACGGGATAGTGGCCGGCAGAGCTACAATGCGATATCGAATACTTTTTGCGTGAGCTTCATTCGACGTAATAACAATGGAGCCATTGGACCATGAATTGACAAGATTATACTACTGCTGCTTAATGTTGGAAATGTGACTGCATTTGATATCAGATATTCTACCTAAGATCTAGCTGTTCCTTGATTGCAACGCAGCGAGAATGCAATTCCAAGCTTCCCATCATCTCAACGTGTGGCTTCAATTGCTTACCAGTGGTTCTCCCGCTCTCAGCGTGGCTGGTCAAGAGCATCTCGGCACGGATCAATCACACTTGCGGAGCTCTCGAGGCCGGAACCCGGAAGGACCCTCCGCTCTGGAAATGGATCTAATCCATCCAAGCACAAACCACCGGCGACAGACAGCTAAGAAAAAAAAAGGGCGAGACGAGAAAACAGTAGCTCGAGGAAAAGGGGGCGAGGCCCGGTCGACGGAGGCCCGGCCCGCCCATCTCTGGCTCTCCACAATCTGCCATTCCAGTTTCCTCAGCCTCAAAGGCGGCTCTGCGAAAGGAAGCCCGCGTGAGGCTGGTGAGGCCCCGAATCTCGCAAAGAACCTCCCCAACCCCCGTCGTCCAGCCACATCCATCCACTTTGATCAGAAGCGATTCGTGCTCGCCCACCGCTCAATCAGAGGCCGGGCTGCTATCTGCCTTGGCCACCGCCGTGTGCCTCCACCGCAAGCGAGCCAATAGACCCCCAGTGGGAGGAGATTCCAGATCGGCCGCGATTCGCTGTTGGTGATGTACGTTACCAACGGAACATGCTTTGCTGCATTCGGGCCATGCAAGTGCCGGCCCAATGCACCGCAGGCCAGCGTCGGGTCGACACACGCAGACACGCTTGCTTTCGTGGCAGGCTGTGAGCTGCCGGTGCTGCTGCGAGGCTCCTGTGGCTCGAGGGCAACGGCAAATGGGGTGACGGGCTCTGCGTCTGCTGGTGGGCTGCTCGCGATGCATCCATCCGCTGGTCATCCGATGGTCTGCGTGTGCTCTGGACATCTCGAGGGATCTTCTTTTCTCACGAAAAAGAGGGAAAAAAACAGGTTGTGAGCGGATTTATGCCAGGATAGCATTGGCAGATTTGTTCACTTCCCTGTGTTGCATGTCTCTTAATCTCAGCCCAATGCAATTGGATGCTGTTGGTGTTGCGACTCAACACCCTTTTTTCGCCCTTTTTTTTTCTTCTTCTGCCCTTTGATGCATTGGGCCGCCACCAATTTTCTGTGCTACTAACTACAGACCAAGCGCGGGAGCAAGATTCCCCTCCACGCTGCCGGATCTGATGTTGCATGCTCTCTCTCATTGATTTTCCCCCCGCCCGCCCCGACTTTTAACTACCGGTCCACCCTGCCACTCCGACATTTCGATTTGATCTAATATTAACCCGACCCAATCTTCCGGAATCTTTGTCTGGCTTCTCTTCATCTGCTGGCTTCGCTGCAGTGAAAAGGGACATAGGCCTTCTCCCTTTTTGCTCCACGATTGACCGATAGTTGCAGAGGATCGTATATTGTATAGAATTTTGCCGTTGATAACCAATCCAACTTCCACCGGTGCCGGGAAGCGACGCGGCCGGCCAACTTATTGTGAGAGCCCGATAGAGTAGGCGCCGAGTAGCTGGGTAATACTTCATTCACGCCGACTCGTCCCGGATATCAATCCATCTGTTACTGGTCATGCTTGGATAGGCCACTGCGATTCTCGTCAGGTTCTCGATTCAGTTCCATTACATTTCAATTATCATCGTTTTTTTCTTCTTTTCCCAATTCATACAATCCTACCATGGAGGTAACCCTGCCAATTGAGGATGCGGGGGCCACTGTTGATGCCCATCTTCTAAAGGGATGCTGCTTGGAAGCAGAGCGATCGGACAGCGTCTGGCTGCGCCTCGAAGGCCTCTTCCAAGCTCTGCCAGAGGCCAATCGTCGGCAGTTGCGGTCGCTTATCGACGAGATCAGGACCACTAGCTTGATTCTGCGAGAGCTGGCTGACCTGTCCCAAGTCCACCAAGACCGCGTGCCATTGGTTCTGGATCCTCTCAACACCGTCTTGCCATGCCTGTCACGGTCTCTGCGGGACATTGTAACGCACTATGAGAACCGGAAACTGACCAAAATAAACCGCTGGCGGACCATGTTTCACGAGATGACCAATGAGGCGGGCGGTCTGCAGCTCCCTCAACGATTCGTCGTGTATAATCATTATCTGACTGCCATCCGGAACCTATTATCCAGGTAATAGCCTTTTTCCAGTTGCATTTTTCTCAATATGCTAATCTTATAACTCAAGATCGCCCGATTTTGATCTCAAAATGATGGAAGCGTTCCGCCTGCAAATCATGAATTTGCGAGAGGCAAGAGGAATTCGTATGTCATATCATCATCAATAACAGGAGTAATAAGCATTTGCGCTAACAGAAGAATAGCTCCGCCTCCAATACAAGCTGGTCCTCTAGTCCGCTACGGGACCATACCTCCCAAAGGAAAAGATACCGTAGGACAATCTCATCCTTGCTGGGTAGCATATCGCTTACACGTCTTGATACAGTCCGTACATTGGGCAGAACAAGTCTTTTCTCAACCTTTGCCCTCTCGATCACCTATGAAGGGCGGGCTGCCGTAAGTATTTGTAGTCTACTGCAGTGGATTTAAGATCATTCTCTGATTGACCAAATGCCAGATCCGAATCCTTTGGTCCGCATCGGCCGTGGGGTCACTTGACTATTCCCGCCAACTCCAAAGTCCTCTTTCGACGGTAGGTTATTTACGAATACATGTCACAAAGCTCGTTATTTCAGCAAATACGATATTGTAGCTAACTTTAACTCAGGCCCGTCGACGATGACAAAATCTCCCTCATCGCCTACTCTGACGGACGGGATGGCTCGCCTTACTTCCTGCTTCGAACATTTTACATGGGCGGGCCATGGTTTTCACTCCGCGGAGTTCACGAGCTATGTATCCAGCGGGAAAACGATTCCATTCAGTTCACAAGATGGAGCCATTCCGAAAATTGCTCCAAGGTCTGGGCAACATTGCGCTTTCAAACTTGGGAAGGTACGTTTAATTTTATATAAGGCGTTGAGCCTGTTTATCTACATGATAACTCGCCGCAAGATGGCGACGAACCGTAGATGTTGTTACTAACATGCAAACCCATAGAGCTGATTCTCATGTACTGTACATTCTTGGCTCTCAAGTCTCGCAACGCCTTGACAGTGCAGATGGCGACCAAGGAATACGCTCTCAAGGGCGAACGCAAACTCTTCCAAGCGTGAGTTGCCCTATCCTGAATCAACCACACTCTTATATATCTTTCTGACATTTATATCAGAACTATTCTAGACGATGGCTTCAAACATTCCCTCATTATTTACGAAGACCGGCACACAGGAGGCCGCCGCATACACGTCGCCGTTTACGAGGGAGAGCTGCGCCAGTGCCCCGTTTGGACGGCCTTTGGTTAGTATCCCATTATGCCACGGTTGAAAAGAGTCGAAAAGCTAAACAAAGTTCTTCTTTTTACAGTAACGCATCAATCTTCATCTCCCACCTGGCTCAAACGAGTCAGCCGAAAGAGAGTCCGCCTGGCTGACGTTCAGCTCTACGTCTTCAGCCAGCAATACAGGCAACAAACACAACGAAAGGGCACCGGGGGGTCATTCGAACTTCAGTTCTATAGCGAAGAAGGTAAGCCTACCATCTATCCACATGTCTACACAGTTCTTGATTCTAACGTCCTCGAAGCCGCTCAAAGTTTCAGCGATCTATTCTACGTTCCACAAAAGTCCAATACATCCCGGCCCATCACGCCCAGGCCGTATACACCAAGGATTGTGTCCCGGCCAACCACTCCAGGAAGAGCTTGATATCAAGTCACCCAGTTTTTTATATCCTCTCTCGTTTCTCAATTTTACGTTTTAAATCTACCTCATCGACCTCGAAAATGGTGCTGCTGCAGACATTGTTCCACGACAGTAACGCTTCTTTTCTTACTTTTTCTTCTACTTCATCTTACATCTATACCCGCTCAACACTTGGCGACTAACTTAACGACGATACGACTGATAATCTAACGACGGCCTGCTGGCAATGCTTTTCTTTGTTTTCTTTGCTGTTGGAAGCATGGCGCTGAAAAAAATCTACTCTCGTCAAAAAGTCTGTATAGGAAGATCATCTCAGCTAATTTCTAACGCCTATGATCCTGTTTCATGTTTTGTTATTTTATTCCTTAGAAAACTTTCGAAATTCAGTGTTTTGTTTAAATGTAGCAATTGTTTTAGCTACGCTCTTGGAAAAAAAAAAAAAGTGAAAATTTTCATTTTTGATAATTCTTTAGCTTTTAATACAACTTAATGCTGGGCATCATTCATACATCTTTTGTTTTTTTTTTTAATCTCCCTCCCCATTCAAACACACCATGCTTCGATTAAAGATAAAATATGTAACAGAGTATTCTTTTTTATGCATCACAATGCTTTAGGTCTTGACATCGGGCTCATCGCGGCCAATGTGCTCCTTGAACTTGAGCAGCTCCGTCGCGAACTTGACCTCATCCTTGAGGAAATCCTGAGCATCAAGATCATACTTGGAGGGGTCGCTGGTGTGCTGCTCAATGTACAGGCGGATAGTAGCGCCAGAGGAGCCTGTGCCAGAAAGACGGACGACAATGCGGCTGCCAGAAGAGAAGCCAGCGTAGAGACCCTGGTTGGATGAGACTGAGCCATCGAGGTCGGTGTATGAAAAGTTGCCGGCCTTGGTGACGGTGCGCTCGCCAATCTTGCTGCCCACGAAGCTGGGGTTGGCAACCAAAGCCTCCAGCTCGCCGACAACCTTGTTGGCGCCCTCGGAGTCGACATCCTCGTAATCGTATCGGGTGAAGAATGTGCGTCCGTACTGAGTCCAGAAGTCCTTCTGAATCTGCTTGATTGAAGGGGTGACGCCAGGGTTCTGGACGCCAAGGGCAGCGATAATGTTCAACCAGGCGACGATGGCCCACAGACCGTCCTTCTCACGGATGTGGTCGCTACCAGTACCGAAACTCTCCTCGCCGCAGATGGACAGCTTCTTGGCGTCGAAGAGCGCACAGAAGAACTTCCAGCCCGTGGGGACCTCGTAGCTGGTGAGGCCCTGTGCCTTGGCGACCAGGTCGACGGCGCCGCTGGTGGGCATGGATCGAGCAAGGCCGTTGACGCCGTTCTTCTGGAAGTAGGGGATGAGCTTGGCGTGGTGGGCAATGATGGCGAGAGAGTCTCCAGGGGAAACAAAGGCGTTGGCGCCGTAAATCATGTTTCGGTCGCCGTCACCGTCAGAGGCAGCACCAAAGGGAATGTTGTTCTTGTCAACAACCTCCACCAGGGAGTGGGCGTAGGTGAGGTTGGGGTCGGGGTGTCCGCCGTTGAAGTCGGGGCTGGGCACGCAGTTCTGGGTGGCGCCGGTAAGGCCAAGCTCCTTCTCGAAGATGGCGGTTCCGTAGGGTCCAGTGACGCCGTGCAGACCGTCAAAGAGGACCTTGAAGTCGGGGTGGGAGGAGAAGAACTTCTTGATGGTGTCAAAGTCAAAGATGTCCTTGAGCATAGCGACGTAGTCGGCAGTGCTGTCGATGATCTCGACCTCCAGGGCGCCATAGGTCTTGGAGCCAACGGTGGAGATGTCAATGTCGGGGATCGAAGCGAGCTTGTACGATGTCAGGGTCTTGGAGGTCTCGAAGATTTTGTTGGTGACGGATTCGGGAGCAGGGCCGCCGTTGGCCAGGTTGTACTTGATACCGAAGTCGTTCTTGGGGCCTGGTTTAAGCATGGCATCGTCAGCGTCTTCTCTCCTCTGACTTGGTAAATCAAGATGAGGGACTTACCACCGGGGTTGTGGCTGGCAGTGAGCAGGATGCCTCCGGTAGCCTTGCGGATGCGAATGACATGGCTGGCGGCGGGAGTGGAAAGAATTCCATTCTGGCCGATGATGAGCTTCTTGACACCGTAGGCGGCACCGATCTTGGCAATCAGCTGGACGACCTCGGGGTTCCAGAACCGGCCATCACCACCAATGACAAGGGTAGAGCCTAGACAGGTAGAAGGAACCGATTCATCAGCATGAAGCTCAGAGCTCTCTTTACAGCACAACAGTGTAGCTCATACCCTCAACGCCCTCGGGAATGGACAGCAGAATGCTGGCAACGAACGCCTCGCTGTAGTGCGGCTTCTGGAAAACAACAACCTTCTTTCGGAGACCAGAACTGGTGATGCGAAGCTAGTGTCAGCAGATGCAATGCAAGCTTGTCTTCTGGAGTGGCGATGGCTGTGACGTACGTCCCGGGCTTCTGGTCCTGGAAGGGAGTAAACTCGACAGTCTTGACGTCCATGATGGCGGCTCAAACTCGGCGGATCAGCTCGTAGGTTGAGGATTGGTGATATCAAGAGAGGGAGAGAGGGAAGCAGAGCTGTAGGTATTTATCGCTAATGATCCCCAGGCCCAGCGGAAGAAATAGGGGATGTCGCGAGAGCTTTAGGGGGCCAGGAGGGGAAGCTCCAGGATCTGGTGGGGGAGGTTGGGCATCTCGTTAAAACGATGGAGGGGCAGCCAGTGCTGGCGGAAGCTCAATTCGTACTGTATGTCGTTATACATCATGTATAGGATATGACAGTGCGAAGTGGCCCAATTTCAATGGAGCTGCAGCTGGGCGGTCAGTTGTTGCCTGCTCGTCCAACGAGACCCGAGCTTTGGGCCATCAATGACATCAAATCAGCGCGATTGGTGCTTTGGGCAGAGGCAAATTATGATCAGGTTTTTCTCTGCTTCGTGTCTGCCGTTGCAATTAATTCCTGTGCTTGGTGGGATTAGGTATTAGCGGCGCAACTGCAGATGCGTGAAATGAACGAGTGGGCAGATTGAGTAAATGAATTGGGCTTCTGATGACGTCGAGCGTTGCATTTTAATATGCCTGCTGAAGAAACTATTCAACTATTCAGCTATTCCAATGCACTCGCACCCAACACCTCCGCGCCAGATTCACTGTCCAAAACCCAATGGCTACCGCCCGTCATCACCTGCGGGCAAATATAGCCTCCCGGTAATATCTCGCCTCCTCGATGCTCTCCAAGATGTCGTCCCTGGCCTTGTGGCTCCCCTTCTTGGCCGGCGCCCGCGAGAGAACCTGTGGCGGGCTCCACCGCCGAGCAGCCTCCTTGATGGCACTAACGTCCAGGATGCGGTAGTGCAGGTGCTCCATCACTTTGCCGTATGGATCTTTGCGCAGAAAGGCCCTGTCGGCGTGCACGCTGTTGCCGGCCAGCAGCGCGGTGCGAGGCTTGGGGAGGAACTTTGTGATGTAGCGATAGAGGCCGTCGGCAGCCTGCTCGGGAGTCGTCTCCGAAGCTATCACGGCGGCTGTCAGGCCTGATTTGCCGTGGGTGCTGGTGCACCACTCGTCCATCTGGTCCAGACGCGAGGCCGGCCAGTGGACGACGGCATGGTAGCCCTCGGCGTCGATGATGTCGAGGTTGGCCGTCGTGAGAATGCAGTAGATTTCAATAATCTCCTCGGTATCCGGGTTCAAGCCGGTCATCTGTCGATAGACAATGCAACTTTAGTATAGCTAGCTGAAAGCTCTTTGAAGCAGTAAGACGGCACTTCGCACCTCGCAGTCGATCCAGACCAGGGCATCGTCCAGATTGGAGTCGGATCCCGGCATCCTGAGTGATCGGATGTAACCTCACAATGTCAATTAGCGATCTCTCTCAAATGCCGAGCCCAGACTAAATGGCGGAGAATGGGACAAGGAAGGGCGTATCCCCAGGAATTGGCGTATGCTTCAAGTTTTGGTCCGATCCAGGAGAGCCCTAGGGGGAGGTCTTCAGGCCTGTAGACTCTAAAATCTCGGTCGGCACTCACTAACACGCGCTACACCGTAAGTGCTGTAAACTTTGGCCCATCCCCCAAAACCTCCCCCACCGAGAGCTTGTCGCTGTTAATCTTGCCCCATATGGTCGATAAGCAGCGCCATCATCTGATCCAGTCGACGGCTCTCCCCCTCATTTTGCTAGCACTGGAACGTTGCAGGGCCTCTCGTCCAATGCCTGAGACGCCGTTAAGCCACTGTCTTTCATCGGCTCCAAGCTGATTGGGCGGCGGGTTGGGCTCGACGGCTGGAATCCCTGGCTAAAACGTGCCTTATCATGGGGATTAGCAAGCTCTATATATGTGTGCCTGCCAAGCCTCAACTTTACAACATACCCGACTTGCGTCTCATCTCACGGGCAGCAACAGTCTACTGATTGATTGTGATTTACAAAGGGCTATCCTCCCGCATAGTGGTCGGACTGACAAACATCCCCAAGTGCATCGCCATCATGGCCTCGCTCAAGGTCTCAAATGACGGCGATCCCCATGTGAAGCCTCTCCCGAGGCCCGAAATGTCAGAGGATCCTCCCCGCTTCATCATCATCGGCGCCGGTGCTCGAGGAATTGGCTATGCGAGAGGCATTGATATCGCCAGCAACGGCAAGGTGGCCGCCGTGGCAGATCCAGACAAGTATCGACGGGAGACGCTCGGCAACAAGCACATCTGGGGCAGCAACGGCCCCAGCCAGGGCCAGATGTTCTCAGACTGGCGGGACTTTGTCGAGTATGAACAGAAACGGCGCCAGCGAGTAGCCAATGGCGAAAAGGGCGTCCCCGAGGGCGTTGACGGAGCCTTTGTCTGTGTCCAGGACCAGATGCATCGAGAGGTCGTTGTTGGCCTGGCACCGCTGGGCATCCACATCATGTGCGAGAAGCCGCTTGCGCCGTCTTTGCAAGACTGTCTCGACATATACAAGTCGCTCAAGCCGCAGCTCGCGACCAACATCTTCTCCATCGGCCATGTGCTGAGGTACAGCCCGCACAACATGATGCTGCGGAAGCTGCTGGTGGAAGACCAAATCATCGGCGACATCAACAGCGTCGTCCACACCGAGCCCGTTGGCTGGTGGCACTTTACGCACTCGTACGTGCGAGGAAACTGGAGAAACTCAAAGACCTCGGCGCCGTCGCTGCTGGCCAAGTGCTGCCACGACATCGATCTCATCCTGTGGCTGCTCTGCTCCCCGGAAAAGGCCGGAGAGGGCGAGCCTCATCTCCCCGACTATGTGTCGTCGACTGGCGGGTTGCAATTCTTCAAAAAGAGCCGCAAACCTGCCGCTGCGGGATCTGCTACAAACTGCATGACTTGTCCACTTGGCGACTCCGGCTGCAAGTACTCCGCCAAGAACGTATATCTCAGTGCAAACTGCGAGGGCGTTGGTACCGGCAACACAGATTGGCCAATGACCACCGTCGTGCACGACATTGAAGACTTTAAAACCCTTGACGAGCGCAAACAGGCCGTCATCAAGGTCCTCGAAGAAGACTACGACGAGTCCACGCCGGCAGAAGTGGTCAGCTCGCGCAACTGGTTCGGCCGATGCGTCTTTGAGTCCGATAACAACGTGTGCGACGACCAGTTTGTCACCATTACATGGCCCGAGTCCATCAAGCCCGCCAAGCGAGTCACAATTCAGATGGTGGCCCAAACCAAGAAGCAATGTGACCGCTTCTCCTACTTTTACGGCGAGCACGGCGAAATCTACACGGACTCCGAGAAGATTATCGTGCAAGACTTCAACACCAAAGAGACAAAAGTCTACACGCCGCACGCGGAGCACAAGGGCCACGGCGGCGGCGATCTGGGCCTCACGAGACAATTCGTCTTGGCGTGCGACCGGGTGAAGAATCACGGGTGGGAGGCTGAAAAGGCGCAAAATGAGTTTGTCGGGTGCACTCTCGAGGAGGTGATTCGTAGTCATGCAATGGTGTTTGCTGCGGAAGAGGCTCGCGAGAATAACATTGTTGTAAACTGGCCCCAGTGGTGGGATAAGGTCACAAAGGAGTAGACTAGAGCTGGCTGTTGACTTGTAGTCTTTTTTCCCCCCAAGTAATGATTCAAGATGACCGTTTTACTTCAAATTGATTTAATAAATACATGTATATCTCCATACCCACCATAGACGCTTCATTACTTTGATCCAACAAATATCTCCGTCACAATAATCATCCAAGAACTTTAAAAGAGATTGGCTTTGGCTTGCAGTTTCTATCCACAATCAAAAGAAACAAGGAAATCAGCCACCCTAACAGCCTGCCACATCATGTCCCATAAATCATATACATCTCATCTAATTACCACCACCCAGCTCTACTCTTCTCGTCTCGGCTCCCAGCTCTGCTCTGTTCGTCTCATCTCCAATAGGACTCGTCGTCGGCAGCTCAGTCGCCGACGTCTCGCCCTCCTTGAAAACACCCGGCGAAGGAGTCGTATGCACCGGAGACGTGCTCGCTGTTTGCGCCGCATAGTTGTAATTGTACTGCTGCTGATGAGGATACTGTCCCTGAAACTGCTGCGGATAGTAGCCTTGCTGCTGCATCGGCACCGGGGCATAGCCAGCCGGTACGCCCGAAGGATAGACAGCTCCGCCGGCGGCATTGTTCTGTCCTTGAGGAGGCTGACCAGCAGGAGGAGCGTTGTTGCGAGGATGACGGTGGCGATAGAGGAGGAAAGCGAACAGACCGACGAGACCAAGAGCTACGACACCTCCGACTGTGCCTCCCGCAATGGCGCCCACGGGAGTGCTGCTTTTGTCGCCGTTGGAATCGGGAGCGGATGTGGCTGAAGAGGACTCGGTTGATGCGGTTGTAGTCGTCGTCGTGGAACCGACGCTGTGTGTTGCCAACCAGCCTGGGTCGACAGTCAAGAGAGTGCCCCGACCAGCCGTCAAGGAGCATCCGAAAATGGTGTACAGTTCAACGGAATTGTCAGTTGAGGCGGACGTGGAAATGACCCAAGTGTAGCAAGCCGGCTCCGTCGAAGTGGCGCTACAGAGGAAGAAGCAGGAGAGTGTAAGTGAATATTCAAAACCTACAGACAATCACAAGAGATGGAGGGCTCACCAGCAGAGAGTGTGGAAATCAGACGGGAGGTTGCAGGCACCGGTCTGCGAGGCTTGGTAGTCGATGCATTTCGTCTTGATTTGGCTGCAGGAGCTGTTTGGCTCACAGCATCCGACGAAGCCTCCTTGAGGCGTGCAAGTGTACCCAGATGAGATGCAAGTAAAGGAGTCTAGTCAAAGTCAGTCTCATCAACGAAAGGTAAATTATGTAACTCATGACCTACTGCCATCATTCCCAGGCACGAATCCACATGTCTCTGGCCCGAGTGTGTAGCCATCCGCTCGCGGCATCATCATCCTACCGAATAAAGGCTTGGGCGGCTCCGTCGGCTTCGGAGACCATCCCAAGGCAACCTGCTGTTCAATCTCATGATCCGAGGTGACGGTCTCTTTGGCGGGTGAGGCCCATGATTGCTGGAGGCCTGATTTGGGTACCGGCAGGTTATCGTTGTCGGCTCTGGCGGTGGAAATTACGGCCCCGAGGGCGAGGAGGAGGGTCGTCGCCGGGGTGTGACGCATTGATGCGACAGAGATTTGCGTCCAAGTCGAGCTTTTTGTGGGAGGCTATAGTTAATGCGACGTCAATGTATTCCAGAAGAGGATGTGTGCGTTTGTCCCTTTTCCAGAGTCTTATATCATAGCACAGGCTGAAGGAACAAGACAGCAGCGTCTAAGCAAGTGTAAAGGAAGCGCGCTCTATCGGCTCAGCTCTATAACACACGAGGGTATCTCAAGACCAAAGAGCAAAAGAAACGCCAGGGCTGTTTCACAACAATCGCTTTCCAGCAAAAAAGTAAAGGAAAAGAAAGGAAGAGGAGAAGGAAGCAGAAGAAATCCTTCTTACCGCCAATGCGGCTCTTCCAGCCCAAGCCAGCTCCAGCTCCAGTCCATTGCCGCATCAATTACTAGCAGCAGCACCTATACTGTACAAACGCCCAATACCTCCTCGCAGACAAACAAGCCAACATAAAACCAGGGCCCTTCAGACCCCGTCCAGCTACAGGCTCTAGTCCCCATCAGCCCCCATCCGAGTGCAGTCTAGCCCGCCAGCCAAGGCCGCAGCCATGGGGGAGATGGAGGCAAAGCGCAGCCATGCTTAAATGCCCCTAGTGGAGATGTTCAGCCCCGGGACACGGGCGAGTCTCATTCGCCGCGGTGGATCCGGTGATTCGACGAGCTGAAAAGTTGGGAGGATGCGGCGCGGCAGTGAAGCAAGAGAGTACATAGTACATGTTTTCGATATTTCATTGTTGGTTGTACATCTGCATGCGTACGAGTACGAGTGGAAGCTAGTCAAGCATGCATACGTCCTTGATAGCTGCGAGGTTTGTCTGAGATGGTCGGGAATCTCGTCCAGCTTGTCTTACAAGTACTAGTTACCGCACACATGTCTCAGCTCTTTAACAAGTACCACGACGGCACTATTTCACTCTTTTCCTCCTTCCAAGAAACCAATAGTGAGTCAAACTACTTACTGTAGTAGACAAGCAACTCACACGCACAACCAACCCCTGTCAAGCCGTCTCCTGCGGCTGGACGCTGTGCGACCTGCTCTACTGCAGCCGAGCCCCTCCTTTGGATCCTGAGCCGCCTTGGAGGATCAAAGAGAAAAAGCAACGCGCAAGGGGTCATTTCAGCCCGTGTTTACTCTGTACCGGGAGACTTTTTCTCTCATCTTGTGGCACATGTATGAGCAACAGCGTCATCCATACATGACACGACAAGTTGTTTGTTATCAACCTCAAAGAATTCCTAACTCTGCCTTTCTCTCTTCACCATCAAGCAGCGGTAACCAACACCTAGTGTTAGACATCAGAAGAAAAGAAAAGAAAAGAAAAACAGCCCAAGCACGAGGCACACTTGAAATGTCATGCACTAACAACCGGACGCATTCAGCCCCGGGCAAGCAGGTCTCAAATTCTTCTCCATTCCGCGCGAGACACGCAGCAAAAAGTGGCAATTTCTTCTAATCTAGCTCTGCATTAGCAGACAGCTCTTAGCTTGGCGTCCATGCTAACAACTTGACTTGCAGCGTGCAGCTGACTATGTTGATTTCGTTAGTCCCTTTGCCTATCGTCTACCAAGTCCCCTATCCTTCTTCTCTCTCTTTTTTTTTCCCTTCTCTTTTCGAGATAGCCGCTGGGGGAGATGATGAAAACACAGTAGATTAGAAAACGCTATAATTATCTACCTGACCAATATGGCCATGTCTCTACTAGCGCCAATCGCTTGAAAGCATTGATGTCTTGGCCTAAAAGCTATTATTAGCCACCATGCCCACAAATGATCGCCATCTGATAACTTTCTTTCTCTTCCAAAGCCTCATCTGTCATTTTCTCTTTGTCTTAAATATTGAGAAACAAAATCTTAAACACTACTATTTTCGTCTTCCAGGCGATATCCGCGCCGGCCCGCAATCCACAGAGATCTGGCTGTATGTCCCACTTCTGTCAGAAAATTCCCGAGTGTCCACAATTGCTCTCCATATTTAGCAGGTACGCATAGAGTGGCGAGACAACCTTACCCTGTATATTCTCACAAATTTGTGTTTTATTTTCCACAATAGTTGTTTGTTTCATTACGTCTTGGTTGTATAACACAGATAAGCCTACAATTATCGCTTATCGCTGCTCTGTTTATCTAAGTATTTATAGAAACGTCATCCTAGATCACATCGAGAAAACGAAAGTAGTCGTTCTTGCATCCAGACTCATTTAGAGGTATTCTTACTTAATAATGAGCAAATAAATACCAATATAACCGTTACACAGCAATCGCATATGAGAATCCATAGCATTGAGCGTCCAGAAGATTGACAAATGAAACTAGTAGACAACAATCTTACAATGTAATCCCACTCTCAGCGTCATTCCCAGCTCCCAAATTCCCAGACCATCACTCAATACGAAGTGGCAGGTTCCTGTAAAGGCCGCGCCTAAGCAATCCAAAGTTTACGTCATCTTCCTCCCTAATTACGTCCTTCCGAAGCAAGAAATCCAGCATCACAAGTCCGCAGTTCGGCTTCCACTCTGCATTCTTCAAATCACGCTTCACCTCCTCCACGGGCTTCAGTACAAACCCATCAATCGACTCCGGCTCCTCTGGGTACGGCACAAAACCAGGGCTGACTTCGAGGTCAAAGGTGTACCGGATACCAGGCTCAATGTGGCCCTCCTCGCTGCCGGCAATGTGGTCTTTCTGATCATAGAATGAAATCATGGACCCGCCAGCGGCTCTGCCGACATAGATGCCCCTCCAAGTAACCATTTTCGTATGCATATCAACAGCAAGCCCTGCTTCTTCCATGGCTTCTCGTTTTAGCGTCATCAGAGGATTCATGCTGTCTTCCGGATCCATCGCTCCAGCAACAAGCTGGTCAAGCTTTCCGGCATATGTGACATTTTGAGAGCGTCGCGAAACCCACACATAGATCCTGCCTCCTCTCATGGTGAACATGTTCATGTGAACACCCGTCGTAACGATACCAAAGATTCCTCTAGCCGCTGAGGGGATGACCAAGCCGGCCAATTTGGCATCAAGTCCGCGAATAGGATGGAAATCCGAGCTCTTCTTGAGCCACTTGTTAAAGCAGCCATTGAGATTGCTGGCATTCTTTTCGCACAAATTCACAAATTCTCGGCGGCATATGTCGACAGCATCGTCGCCAGGCTTGATAGCAGGGTTCAAATGAATCCTGCGCCTGGATCTGGAGATTTGGAAGCTCGTATTGTCCCACTTCATCTCGGCCACGTGCTGAGGCAACATGTATCCGACAGGAGTCGAGTTGTCCAGAATGACAAATTCCCACATTGCTGTACCTTGCCCCTCTTCGAATTTATTACATCGACGGATAACATCATATAAAGAGCCCATGCTGTTTGGAGTGGCGGGGAATATTTTCCACGTATGGATTGTAGGACCTTCTGAAAGTAATGTTGATGATGTTCGAGGGCTGGTGAAAGACGCCATATTGGACAAGTTTCTTGCTGAAGGCGGAGGCCTTCTGAAATATGCAAAGCTGGACAGTGACGAACGAAGCCTAAGGTCTGCAATACCTTGATCACAGAGTGAACAGTGCTGGATGTAGAGGACATTAAGACCCTAATAAGCAGGTACCCGAATCGACGAGATGAAAAGAGCTGAATATAATAGGAGACGTGAGGTACTATTGACGAGGCCACCCAGTCAGACACTCAAGAGACGGACGGAATCTTTGGCATAAGACAGAGCATCCACTTCTGTTCTATTGTTAGAAGAGGTCAAGGGATGAGACGACACTGGGACAGACTGCTCAGGAGGCAAGCACGTGTATACCAATTCACCACGGCCGAGGATGGAGACCTGAATATACGTGACACATTTGCTGGTGATTAGGGAGCCTCGACCCGGCTGTGTGTTACCCATGCAGGAACAATTTAGCAAGCATGCTTCCGACAAAGGGAGGCCACGGCAAGGTGCAGTGGTCAACAGCACTACACGTTTTTGTAACATGACAAGTCTTACCGACGGCCTGGGATTGGCAGAACGTTCTGCCTGGCGTGCCGTCGGGCTCTGCAGCCCAAGCATCTCTAAAGGTGACATCTGTCAAAGTGCAGTAGCCCTGATTTGAAGACTGGAGAGAAGCTATATCAAGGCCTCAGCTACTTCTCTCACCCCTGCCTATATCCGCATTCATCCACATTCAACTCATGGGCCGTACCGTACCGTGCCCGTAGAGCTCCACTGTGGGTAGCAAACGAAGACGAGCATGCGGTTAGCCATTGACCGCAGACTTGAGTTGACATACGCAGACAGGCAAGCAGAGGAGCAGCAATGCCCAAGGCGGGTTTATCATCAGCAACCCGACAACATGGTCTGCTATTCAACGGTTTGCGACCTCGTAACGCTGTGTAACCACGACATGATTGATGGGATACTCCCTTGTCCATGAGCCCGGGACGCGCTCTCGCTGCTCGCACGAGGCACTGGAGTCGTCCTGTTGAGCTGTCACATCGATCAGCAGTAGCGCGGCAGATGGCGGTGCTAGCATCCCGTAGTCTCGAAGCAAGCGAGCCAAAGCCAGCATCCGGATTCGCAAATCTCATGGACAGCAAGCCACCGTGCAGGCAGAGCTGCATGCTACCCCGGCAAAGGATGCCACCGGGCAAATGAACCTAACGCATGTCGTCCATAGCAGCCTATGGCGTCGTCTGGGACGCTCACCGAGGTGGAACTCGTCCAGGCCCATCCCCCACACTGATCACGTCTTGCAGCGAATTGTATGCATGTGCCTGCACAAGGGGCATATCGCAGCTTCTCCGGATGCCTTCAGGAAGCAGGTTTCGCTGGCACCAAGTCGCCGAGGCTAGTCGAGGCACCTTTGACGTTGATTATTTGGGCCTCCTTCTCCTTTTCTCTCCTTTGCAGTAGATCATCCGCCATTGGCGAGCAGTATCGGCCAGAGGTGGCGAGGCAATGCGGATATGCTTGCGAGCGAGGTCGGATCATGGCTGGACTCGAAGTCTGCAAATGTGGCTGCAAGATTCGGTTTCATTTCGTGCTAGCTTTTGGGGTGGTTGTGCAAGTTTGAGAGAAGCTTGGAAAAGTCCTGAGGCGTCTCCCCTATTGCCTCAGGCAGGTAGGTACAGGTACCCAAAAAGCACCTGGCCTGGCTTGGGCTTCACTTGTTTGTGCACTGAAGTTATTAGTGAGGCTACACAGCTATTGCCTGAGGCATGCTCAAATGCCTTTTGGGATATGCCGATATCTTGCCGATTCTCCTTACTGCAGATATGGGTCGCTCTGACGTTGTTGAGTACTTGTGCATCCGTATTTGACCTCACGACAGGGGTTTGAATGAGTGCTGTATGCACTGTTAGGCTTATTACGCAGCTAGCGTTGTGTCGAGATAAAAGCAAAGAAAGGAGCCGTACTACTGCAATTCTAGTCTTGTATATCGGAAATTTGCATGGGCGGCTAGAGAATTTTCAAGGTAGGGAGAAAAGAATCCCGACGTTAGCTGAGGCTCGTGTTGCTTGGTAGCATGGCAGTAGAAATAGGTACTCCATAGCTCCAAGCAGCTGTTATCAGCAATGCTCAGCATTCAAACGTATAAAAGCTCAGCTGTCATGCCCATCATATCCAAGCATAAAAGTCTCCGTCATTTCGCTTCTTAACTGCTCCAATTAGGTAGCAATCGCTGTTCGGGCAACGTCCATGTCGCGTCCCTGGCCCAATTACGATGCAGCCCATGGACCGGTCTGCGTTTTGGTCCGACACCAGACTCTAATGCTTTGGTGAGGCCTCTATGTGGTCACACTGCAGCTTCGCACATAGAGCTAGGGAGCCCTGGTTGCCAGCTCGTCATATGATTTCGAGCTTAATAAAGTGTGATGAACGAAGTGGCAGCAGGAAATGAGCCCACAACGGCTGCAAGACGATCAATTGGTTGCCCAAAATAAATCGCAGAGTAGCACAACGAGCGAACACGCCAACAATGGTGTGATTTAGAGCTGGATGTCCTTGAAAAGCTGTAGAATATTGAATTAGACGCTATTACACAACTTTGGATAGATGAAAGGGAGTGAGTGGGAGCTGGAGCTGGAGCCGGAGCTCTAAGATGGTTGGATCCAGCCGTAGTAACAGCCTCGCTATGATTGGTCCAGATCGATTATGTCATCAGCAGCCCACTTCCGGCGACGACTTCACTTGCTTCAATCTCAATGCCCGCATCAGCCTTGCGTCGACCACCTCCAATTGACCATCAGCGCCGCCACAATGTTCGCCGCACGACAGAGGGCAGTTTGCGCCGCCCGCCAGCTGCAGCGGACATGCCGATCCTATGCCTCCGAGGCCCACGGCCACGGCCACGGCCACCACTCGTCTGCGCCCGTTAGCGAGTCCTTCGGGGTACGACCAGACGCCCATATGTCGCCCTTTCGATGCCGGGATATAGATTGCTTCACATGCTGACTGGAGGGGACTATAGAAAGGATCCGTGATTACGCTCGGCGCGTTCCTGGGCACCATCCTCGTCTTCCAGTTCCGCCCTCAGGAGAGCGAGACCTGGAACGGCATGCTCGCAAAGTACCGATCAAAGGCTGAGGACTGGGAGACCATCAACGCGCTGCACACCAAGGCCGCGGAGCAGGCTGGCTACGACCGAAATCTGTTTGAGAACGCATCTACCAAGCGCGCATATGTCGACGTCGCATACCCCGAGTACGTAAACTTGTCATCGTCATTTTTTTTTAACGCAGTGCCGATGAGCAATAGCTAATGTTACAAACCACGGCACGCAGGGCCTTCACATCCCACGCTCAGCGAAACATCCAGGCTGGTCACCTCCCCAACATTGACCACGTTGTAGAGCATTACCGACAACAGCACTTGAAGGTGGAGGAGAAGAAGGCGACCAAGCTGGCCGCTGCAAAGAAGGATGAGTAAGGGGGGCAGCGCTGAGTTATATCCAATTTATAGAATAAAAAAAATTCTGCAATCTTAGGCCAGTTCGATGCGGCGTAGTGAAATTGCTCATCTGTTTTTATGAGCGTAGTTGGGCTTGCTAAAACCACATTGTGCCTGCTGAATCGGGAAGACGAGCGGCGTCTAAATAATGCCTACTGCGCATATGTATTTGGTATATCACACTTCGTAGGCTGTAAGATAGGAATCTGCTCTTGCATCGATCTTTTGCATTAATACGCTGGTCTCTTGTACTTGCCAGGCAGCAGTCAAAGCCCCCCAAAATGAGACAATCTCGTCCAAATGTCTTTCCGCAATGCATCTCCCAATCACATCTCAGCCACGACCAACTCACTTCATCGTGTTAAGACAGAAAGAACGTTCGACAACGGCAAGCACGGCAGAATCAACTATGTCGCGGATAACTCGGCAGCCTTTCCCTCGCCTAAACAACGTCCGTGTTTATCTCTTCTTCTCTTCCACTGCTGTCAGCTTTTCTTGATCAACGCTCTTTTTGGACTACTTCTTTTATCAGTCATCTTTCCACTCGTTTCTACACGACTTCTTGCTGACACGGCGTTTTTGTCTTCAATAAATATATCCAGCGAGCAGTAGGCCAAATTCACCATCAAACCGAGTTGAGCGGCGATTGTGCAACACTCGTTCTCGAATCAATAGACGCAGGTTGATATCTAAAGTGAGACAGTTCCCTTCTATCAAAAGCGCTTTGAGACATGTGAGATTGAAAATGCAGGGCTAACATATGGTGTTTCTGTTTGGTCTCAGAGGAAAATCGTGGTCAACATCTGCCTGCCATGCCTCGCTTCGACCCAGACCATATCAGCCCCCAACCTGTAATTGAATCAGTGGAACCACAGACAATAAGTAGTGAGAACGGTAAGCAATCGCAGCTACTTTTTTCCACATATTTTCTCAATTACACAAGCTCTCTTCCTCTCTTCTCAAGGTTTGATGCCAGCACTATGGCAACTCCCAATTCCACGGCCGAGTCCGTTAATGTGTGTGTTTACATCTTAGGCCGTGAAGGGGACTCTTCCAAGTCGCCTGACGCGCCGACAATCGTTCTGGTGAATTCTCCAGGGGGGAGACCTGAGTCAAATACGCTCAAGACTACCATGACGGCTCCAGCTCCAGTGCGAGGGCAAGTGCGTTTTCCTTCTCACCACCACGTTAACAAATCGGATGGCGTCACTATCAGGGATACGTTTAAACGGCGCCGCTACGGCGTTTTTGCAAACAGGTACTACGAAAAGGGTGAAAATATCATCGTTGAGCGTCCCGTGCTTTCGTGCAAGCGTCAGCAAACGTCAAGGGGAGATAAATGGCCAGTTGCAGAAGAATGGTGCAAGCTGCCAGAGGCGGTCCAGTTGAAAATTCAGAAACAATTTCGCAAGCTGCGGTCGGTGCCGATAGGCGAGAAGAAGCTCGGGTGGTATTGGGATAAGAAGATCAAGAGATTCTTTTTAAAGTACGCATTCGTCAACCCCCAGAAGACAGCAGCGCATGTCTATCCCGTGGGATCCCACATGAACCACGCATGTATATCCTGCGCCAACGCCGAGCAATGGACGGAATCTGATTCCCCCAACCGCATTCTTGTCAGGCTGGTCAAACCTGTGAGAGCAAACGAGGAAGTCCTCATAAACTACAATAACCAGGTAGGAGCTTCGCTGGGTTGTGCCAAATGCGGTCTAGATGGCTTGAGGGGCCGGCTCGTAGCTATTCGTAGAAGCATTTCTCGGCTGGTTTCTCGACCCATCTAAAACGAACAAACACGAGTCCATGCCTTTCGTGAGGTGGAACATGCAAGGAATGCTGCCGGGACTTCAATTAACGAGTGTTTTGACTGCTGATCGACTGCTCGTTCGCAAGTCAATGAATATCGAAATCAACGAGACAATCTGGAACTTGGAAGACGTTGATGGTAGCATCACGAATGCAGGTGGAAGGCGCATTATGATTGTAGCGAAGCGGGAAATTGTTTTATGTATCAACAGCGCCGAATGGCTGGCTGCTTTATGAAAGCGAAGACAATCCTTCTTATTGTACTATCATAGAATTCATTGTCATCAACAACTTCAGTAGCGGCTTTCCTCCGTCTACTAAAACCAGTCCTTTTTCGCCCGAAAACGTCCGTGAATGCAGAAACCACCCAAGACCACAACCTCTTATTTGAGGGGAATGAAACGAGAAGAGTGAGTGGCACCGATACCAGGTCGACCGTGCTTGACAGGCTTGCTGTTGAGAGAGTTAGTAAGAGTTGATTAACCAATCGAGGAGTTTCCCCCCCATAAAAGGAAATCCGGTATAACGTACTATGAGATAGAGAATTCACCCAGGTAGTGGCCAACCATCTCAGGCTTGATCTCAACCTGGTTGAACTCCTTGCCGGAGTAGATACCAATGACGCTTCCAATCATCTCGGGGACGACAATCATGTCTCGGAGGTGGGTCTTGACGAGGTCGGGCTTCTCGTTGGGCTTGGCCTCCTGCTTGGCCTTTCGGAGCTTCTTGATGAGGCCCATGGGGCGGCGCTTCAGACCGCGGTTGATCCTTCTGCGGGCACGGGCGTGGACGACATCTCGGAGCTGGTCAGAGGAGAGGTCGAGGAGGCTGTGTCGGGAAAACATTGATTGTTAGTGCCATTGCTCGTTTTCAATGTTGAAGGATTGTAGCCTTCTCGTTTCCAGATGGTGGCGATTCTGGGTTCGTCATTGCACAGGGTGGAACAAAGCAACGTACTTGTCAAGGTCGATTCCTCGGTAAGAGAACTTGCGGAACGCTCTTCTCTTCTTGAGCTCGGCGGCCTCCTCGGCGTTCTGTATCCAGAAGAAATTTCATCAGCGCTTCGTTTTCCCTTTACGAAAAAAAAAAAGTTTCCCCCCTCATCCTATCGCAGCAGCAGCATCATCATCGACGTCCATAAATTTCTGTTCAATCTCTTCTCTTCTTCGATAACCTGGATGCTCTGCCTGCCATAAGACGAAGGTAGAAGGGCGAGCAAGTAAAAACGTACGTATTCGGAATCAGCCATGATCGCGGTTGGTGTGTTGATTCAGGGAATTCGCTTATCGACGCGCAAGTATCGACGAGCGAATGTAGTAGCCGTGATGCGGATTCTTGCGAAGAGGCGGGCGGGACTGCCACTACTAAATTTCGGCCGTAGGGTTCATGCCCTTTGTCTGGAGTCAGGTGACTTTGGCGACCGAAAAAAGTTTTGGTGCGCTTTTAGAATGCTTGTGGCGGTGCCATAAAAATTTGTGGCTTGATTCATGTGACTCGTTGCTTGTGGCTTGATGATTGTGGCTTGACGCTTGTGGCTATCCTCTTTTGGCTTTGGCTTGAGCCCGGACAAATTCCGGACAAGGAGTCAGAGTTCGGCCCGCTATGATTGGGTGCAATACGATCTTGACCTTTGCTCCGTGTCGCGGAGCCGACGCACCGCCACGGAGGTCCCCAAAGTTCTGTTGTACTCGTACAGCTCCTGCGGGATCTCGCCTCGTTTCCGTATCAGTCTCTGTGTCACTTTGAGACGGTTCTTCACGATTGCGAGGAACTTCCAGCTTGCAAAATGGGAGCTGTTTTTCACATGTCCTGCCGTTCTGGGAAGCTGTTGGCGAAGCATTGTTACAAAAGTTACACAATTTGTGAGGCTCGAGGCTCGCGGCCAAGACTTGCGTGTTCAGCTTGTGATATCTGCGACGCGATGCGTAACTTGGCGGCAGCTACACGTGAGGTCCGTCTTAAGGCGCAGAGCAGCATATAGGAGTGATAGTGTGATCATGTCCAGGATACTGTACCCGAGCGGAGAGCAGAGAGGAAATGCCTACGAGTACGGAGTATTGAATGAGGAAACATGGGATAATAACGGGTGGGTCATTTTGGACAACGCCAAGAGTGCATCCACGGATCAAGGCCACGGACCTCGACCAGCTGGGATTTTTTGCCGGACACGTTTGTAGATCCCATCGCTCTCTTATGGCCAGCGCTAATCGTGAGCCATCACTGCACCCTCGCCCTCTAGCAGCCCAAGAGAGGGCATATCAAGCGATGTGAATCAACCGGGGGGCTCCCTCGGCAACTTTCCACGAGCCCTCTCACGGCCCCGTGTCCGCTAGAACGACCGCTTCGAATTAAGCTATCCGACTTGTGCTGCAGCTCTTTTCGCCGCTTCTTTGCCTTTGCCTTTCTTAGCTCCACCCGAGACCCATTACGTGTGTTTCTAATCCATACGGCGTTCATTTCTCATCCACCAGCTAACTGCCTCTTTTCTTGGCATGGATACTATCAATACGACACTGGGCGCGCAGCTGACAGCACGCCGCGGTCTTCTCTCTTTCTTGGGAAACCTCGTCTTTTTTTTCTGGACCGCACGCGGGTGACTAACGTCTGGGCGGCCGGTTCCAGACTCTGCCGAGAAAACTGCCAGATGAGGCCGTTTACTTGTTGGTGGCCCAGCCCGAGCCCGTGCTTGGGCCAGCTCTCCCCAAAGTAAGCAACGCCGCCGAGAACTGCACCGCTGGGTTGTAGGCTTGGCAAAGTCTGGGCACCAGTTTCGCCAACACCATCCATTACGAAGTCGATCTAGTTAGCCTTTCAGAACAAAATGTTTTCCCCCTCATACATAACCCGGGGCTGGGAAGTCTGCGTTGACGACTGCTGGTGCAACCTTTTCCATTTCTCTATTTTCTCATTGCTGGTGATGGAGTCTTGCAAGCCTCACGCCGAGCGCTCCAAGCACAGCTAAGACGACCGGGCTTCTTATTTTTGCTTCACATCATAGGGGGCGTATAGCCAGAGCTTGCCTCGTTTCTTGGCGGGGGTTCAACTCACTCACGATCAGGCAAAATCCTTTCGCGTCCGCGGCTGCGTTTTGACTTTTCTATAAATCGGAAAGCCTACGGACAGACCCCCTGTAGATTGCACAGCCTTCGCCAGCTTGCCGTCTGTACGTCTCGTTCTGCTGGTGCATTAACGCGCCCCTCTGCTTTAAGAACTGGGTCAGCCTGGGATTCAAGGCCGGCTGGTCTTTGAGATAGAGTTATACGAGGTTTTTCATCAGGCGCAGACACAGGGCCCCCGAAATAACGACGTCTACCCCGTAGTCATCAATCTTATCAACGAAACGAGCTGTCAAGATTTCACCATCAATACCCGCCTGCTTGTCGATCACAGCACCATCTCGTATCTCTACTCTATTCAGTGGAGGCTGTTAGTGTCTCGGAGGGCACTATGTCTCTCACATTGTCAGCACCGGGTACCTCCTCGACCATCTCCATAAACCCGGGTTCTTCATCGACTCTTCCACCAACAACACTCTCGACGTTTACCACCGGTACGACTGATGGCGGCCCTCCCATCACGGCCGGGCCCTTCCCCCCTATGACAACGCATTGGAGTCGACCTTTGAGCTGCACATGGACATATGTTGTCGATAACGACCTGCCGCCCGGTGTTTCAGATCCCATTGCCTATCTGGATTTGGAACCTCTTCCAGGGGCTTCGACTCTATCATGCTATCCAGACGGCATGTTCCTTGATGGACGCACCGGAGTCTTTAGCCCAGCAACCTGCCCCTATGGATGGACCACTGTCTCCGTCTCCGTAAACAC
Organism: Trichoderma sp. 2475; assembly: GCA_038502285.1. Taxonomy (NCBI): domain Eukaryota; kingdom Fungi; phylum Ascomycota; class Sordariomycetes; order Hypocreales; family Hypocreaceae; genus Trichoderma; species Trichoderma sp. 2475. The sequence goes on from JARPVV010000016.1 coordinate 505,623, forward strand.
CGAGCAGATGAAGACCCAGGACGAGGACGAGGTAACCACAACGGCTCTATGCTGCTCATCGTATGTCGAGGGAAGATGTGACTGTGTAGCTTCTTTATAACGCTAACTGTTGTCAGCGAATACTCTTGGGCGGGCGGGCATTGCAAGCGTCAAGTTCCTACGGTTCTTGCCGTACCCATCATATATAACCGTACGGCAGCAACATACGAAGTCTTGACCAATTCAACAACCACATTATACAGTGCTACTATCGCCGTAAACACCATCCGCGCGCTCTTCAGAGAGCAAGACAAGCCACTCCTCGGTCTAACAGACGATAATGACATCGACGACCACAAGGACGACGACCAGGGGCTGTCAATAAGTGCCAAGATAGGCATTGGAGTTGGCGTGGCACTCGGCAGTCTGCTCGCCATTGCGGCAGCTATATTCATCTTTATGTGGAGGCGAGAGCGAAGAAAAAAGGGTTCCACAGGGCGAACGTCGCACGAGCTCAGGGCCGTGCATAGAGCACAAGGGCGCATGTACTCCAGCTCACAACACACACAGGTTCGTGCACGAAATTCCGAACCACCACCCGCCTACGCTTCCGAGTGCGAAACCAACAACGCCGCTGATACCGATAGTGGGAGTACTGCAGTGACCCGAGGCGGCGAGATTCAAGTTCTAATAGCCCAGAAGGCTGCTATCCAACGACGCATTGAAGAGCTAGAGAGAGTATCAAGGGAAGAGAGTCGAGATGGTTCTCGTGAGGGATGAGGTGTTGGAACTTTTTTTTTTTTTTTTTTAATTATCTTGGAACCTTGTTTTAACCCCCTTTAATTCTTTTCAGGCATGATTTGTTTATGATACCATCAATGTTAAGGGACGAAGCAAACAAACAATTAGTTGACTCTATGTTGACTCTATGTTGACATCACGAGGTGATGGATTGAATAGCACCAGAATAGCTCAGATAGTTGACATGGATGAGCTAGCTTGGTCTTGTATGCAGATAGATTATATGTAACAGGTCAAATAAAATAATGGGAGCTATAAAAAGGAGACAAAAAGATACGAGTCTCAGGTGCCGATAGGAGTAAACCCAGCAGGTACCCCCTAATAGGCAGCACAATACTGACCCCTGGCCATACCTATCTGGCACTAATCACCCTCGGGCTCGGAATGGTCGTTGCGGATAGGGCGAAATGTGTTGCTCAGCACTCTATTGCGAACCTTGTGCACCAGAAATAGGGACCTGAGATTGGTGATCTGACTAAGGCATGCAAGAACATGCTTGTCGTAGGCAGCGATGATCGTTCCGTCCAGCCGGGACCGCGAGCCTTGCCGAAATCCTACTTCCAGAACGGCCAGCTCTTTGTCTTGCCACTGTGACTTGTCTTACTTACTAATACTACATTTACCTGACTCCCTCTGTTTTCTCGAATCGGCCATCCAAGTCCGATACATGCCAGTCCGTCCTATCAGCAGCACGATGAAGGCGCTCGCCAGGCTCAACGGGCCGCTGTGGATAGCGTCGGGAAACCAACGACCCACCCCCAAGTTCTGAAATCGTATCCGGCGCCGTTTTATGTAGTTACCTAGAACCAGGCAGTAGCAAAAAGCGTCTTGGAAATGTAGGTGCCTGCAATCTCAGGTCGTGGATCGGCCAGCAATTTTAGGTTCCAGCTATTCGTGATTACACACATTGTAGGCAATCTCTCACGGCGCCGCCACACACTGCTCTGTCGAACGAATTAAGGGATTCCGCCCAGCATTGATCTATCCCAGCGGTTCCGAGCTTCTCCAAATGCGCTATTTTAGCGCCTTGTAATTGCTGTTCATGGTGCATGTGGGCTGTCGCAAAAAAGCGAAACGGGCATGACGGGCTGGACTTGTTCTATCGGCGCCAGATGGTTGGGCATGCAGGTACCTCATGTCTTGTCAATCAATCCCCGCCATGGAAAAAAAATTCCCTATCCCACCAAAACCACTTGATATAAAAACTCCACCGAGGGAACCATCGCCGGATCTCTCTGCTCAAGGCCAGACTATCTCTTGACTTGCCTTTGACTATATATTCCTGATATACTCTGCGCATATTCTTCAATACCTTGCCACCAATTTACACCCTTAAGAAGCATCACTTGAACATTATTTCAAAATGAGGGGTGAAGTAAGTTTTTTTTTTTGTCTGGCGCGCATATCGCTCTTTTTTAGTGCTATGATATCATCCCACTTCTGCGAAATGCGCTCGCGATGCGACACGATCAGCAGCCCAACTTTCTACGCTCAGCCACGCCAGATGCTCGAATTCTTAAAATCATCGCTGACTCAAACTTTTAGATTTTGCATCTTCATGTTGGCCAAGCCGGTGTCCAGCTCGGCAACGCAGCCTGGGAACTGTACGTGAGCCCCTCCATATAATATATGGGATTTATAAGCGCTTGGAGCGTGATGCTGATACTCCCTCGTCGCATAGCTACTGTCTCGAGCACGGCTTCAGCCTTGACGGTCGCATAGATCCCAACCGCAGCGAGGATGTCGACTACGGCTCGTGGGACACCTTTTTCACCGAGACGAGCGGCGGCAAGCACGTGCCTCGCTCAATATTCGTCGACCTCGATCCCTCGCCCATCGATGAGATTCGAACGGGCGAGTATCGCCAGCTGTTCCACCCTGAGCAGCTGATTAGCGGAAAGGAGGATGCGGCCAACAACTATGCGCGCGGCCATTATACCGTGGGCAAGGAGATGATTGACACTGTCATGGACAGGATCCGTCGTGTTACTGGTGAGTGCTGCTGGAGTGATATCATCGTTGCTCGACCTGAGAAACTAACGTTCAACCCTGCAGACAACTGCCACTCTCTCCAAGGTTTCCTCGTCTTCCACTCGTTTGGAGGCGGTACTGGTTCTGGCTTTGGCGCGCTTATGCTGGAGCGTCTCGCTACCGACTACGGCAAGAAGACCAAGCTCGAGTTCACCGTCTATCCTTCTCCTCGTACCTCCACTGCTGTTGTCGAGCCCTACAATGCAGTCTTGTCAACTCACAGCACCATCGAGCACTCCGACTGCACCTTTTTGGTGGATAACGAAGCGGTCTATGAAGTCTGCCGAAGAAACCTCGACATTGCCCGCCCTTCTCTCAACCACCTCAACAACCTGATTGCCCAGGTGGTCAGCTCCGTAACTTCGTCCTTGCGATTCGACGGTGCCCTCAACGTCGACTTGAACGAGTTCCAGACCAACCTGGTTCCTTTCCCGCGCATTCACTATCCTCTGATCAGCTACGCTCCTGTCATTTCTGCCAAGAAGAGCTCCCACGAGAGCTTCAAAGTCCAGGAGCTCACCCTCCAGTGTAAGATTTCCTGCCCCAAAGTTTTCTGTTGAAAAAAGTATACAATTGCTAAAATGGACACTCGTATCCAGGTTTCGAGCCTCAAAACCAAATGGTCGTGTGCAACCCCCAGAGTGGCAAGTACATGGCCGTTGCTCTGCTCTACCGCGGTGACGTCGTGACCCGTGATACCAACGCCGCCATCGCCACAATCAAGCAAAAGTCCACTTTCCACATGGTCGACTGGTGCCCTACCGGATTCAAGGTCGGAATCACTTACCAGAGACCAACCGCTGTTCCCGGTGCCGCCCAAGAAGGTGGCCTCGCTGCTGTCGACCGCTCTGTGTCCATGCTCTCCAACACTACCGCCATCGCCGAGGCCTGGTCGCGACTTGACCTCAAGTTCGACCTGATGCACAACAAGCGTGCTTTTGTGCACTGGTACGTGGGCGAGGGCATGGAGGAGGGCGAGTTCTCCGAGGCTCGAGAGGATCTTGCCGCTCTTGAGAGGGACTACGAAGAAGTCGCTTCTGACTCTGCCGAACCTGATAACATGGAGTACTAGAGCGATCTGTTATGAGCTGACACGGGCAACCAACGTTTTTTGCGCCATTGATGAAAAATTTTGAAAAAACTGCTTACTGTTTTAATGGAACATTCTGCTTTTGAGATTTTTTGAAGGGGAAAAAAAAAGAATTTGATCTATCGGAGTCGGATTAGATGAGACGGTTTGCCATGTCCTCTTGTTCTATTTCTTTTCCTCTTTTTTTTCCCTTGATTTTCTTGCCAGTTGTCTTTCTTTGGTTTCTTAATCACTAAATTGTATACGTTTGGGAGCAAGCAAAGCGAAAAAAACTTGATACCTATATCCCCCCTCATCCCCCGAAAGTTTCTTTCATTGTATATAGTATTTAATATCTATCACTGCGGCCTCTGGGGAATGGCTACACATGTAGTCAGGTAGTTAGTTTGCACTTTTTTTTAAAAAAAAGAAAATGAATAAACGGAGATGGAGGCAAACTTTTTGTATCTTGTACTCTTTTCTCGAACATGTGCATGGTTTCAGTTGTTATGCACGGCGTGCTGACCGGCAGCTTGATAATTCCACTGTCATTGGACGGATCGCTTTTGCTGGTACTGCGCCTCTGTGACGTGGCATTGGAATACTTGCTTGGTAGAGTGGCAACGGAGTGTGCAACTTGTATCAGAAATATGACAACAAACTTGTACCACCAATCACACACTTTTTCAAGAAAAGGAAACATTCACAAAACGTGAGTGCTAACTAGACAAACGTGAAAAATAAATCAAAATCTCTTGGGACCTTTCGTTACCTTCACATAATGGCGACATCACTTCTTGTTGGCTGTTGTGGGAGAGGGGTACCCTGTAGTGCTTCTATTTTTTACCTGTCCCAAACGCCTATAATCAATTTCTACCCTTTTTCTAACCTCCTGCAGTAGCGGTAAAATACACAATCCTTTCCGATAAGTAGCATGGAGGTCAAATAAAAACGACCCGTGCTCTAGCTACTTGTCCAGTTGAAAGAAGGGGGGGAAAGCCAAATTAAATCGTTCCATGTATACGCTTTCCCCCTCTCCATAAAGCCCGGCGGCGTCCGCTGCCCTCTCGCATGATGAGGTAAGCACAGGTCGCCTTGGTAGGTTTTTCCCACAGACTACCTACAACCCGTGCTATAGCCTCTTACAAGCTTAAAGGTGCTTCAGAAGCAGGGAAAATCAACTCACACCCGGCTGACATTCCAAGGCAAGGATACGAACCCGCATTTTCCTCTGTCTTATTACTGCCTCTTTTCTAGCCTCACCGCAATGCTCATTTCTTCTGCTGCCACGCCGCGGCCCTTCTGGCGCCTCGGTGCTGGGGCCGTGCTGACTTGCCCTTTTTATTTTTCTTACCCAACTTCAGGTCCTTTGGTAGACCATCCTTCTGAGAGGCTCTCCGCCCCTCAAAAATTATACGCTCCGGGGTCTTGATTTCACCACCAGCCGCAACGTCCTTATCAGCATGTGAGAATGACCTCTTCTTGCCGCCAAATCGCTGTTTTGCAGCCGCAGACCGGCCCAGCAGCTTACGGGTTCGCCCAGCGGCGGCCTGTTCCTCTGGCGTTGCCTTGGGCCTGTATTTTGTGCTGCGGCTAGCGCCGTCGGCGTTGTCTGCCTTGGACCTGGCCCGCTCTACGGCCAGAGCCGTCTTGCGCGGATCCTTTGCTCTTGTTACACGGAGGGCTCGAGGAAGCATTGGGGGGAATTTCTTCCCGTCAAGCAAAAGAGCAGCCTCAACATCATTGGCGTCCTGCAATGGCTGGTTAGCAAGCAAGGCAAAAATGTTTCTGGGAAGCATGCCCGCGAAAAGGGACATCCCGGCATCTGCCGATTAAGGACTTACATAGAACTGCACGTAGGCGAAACCTTTGCCTACTCTGGTCTTCGAGTCTCGTATAACACGGACATTCTCGACCTTTCCTTGGGTGCCAAAGGTGCGCCACAGGCCTTCTTCAATGTCCGAAGGCACCTTGTTGCGCTTCTTCTCGACTGTCTCTCCGTCGGCTTTCCTGTTCAAGACGGTTTCGTCATCGACAAAGCCAAGGTTTCCAACGAACACGCAGCTGCGATGATTCATCGGGCTGGGATGTGCGACGCTATCTACTCTGATGTGGCGGCCCAGGATTTCAGTGCCGTTGAGCTCGGCAACCACTTTCCGAGCAGCCGCAGGATCTGAAAACACTGCGTACGCATTTGTGGATTTTGTGGTGGCGTCCATCAGAGCCTTGGTGATATAGGCTGCGCGCTTGGGCATCGCGCCAGTAGAAAAGGCTACAGAACGGAAACGCAGAGACTCAACCTTTTGTGGCGGCGATGCATCCTTGTCCAGGACAGAAGCAAGATGCTTCATGAGTTCCTTCTTTGCCGACTTGGACGAGATGGCTTCCGCCGCGACGTTGCCCAAAAAGACGGTTCGAGCGGCCTTTTCCATCTCGGATTGCTTGCTCTCTTGTGTGAGAGATTCGTGCACCGGAACCTCTTCTTCTTCGCTGGCTCCCTCCTTGGCATCGTCTCCCTCTCCTTTCTGGCGCTTGCCAGATGGCTCTGATTCGTCATCATCTGCGAGTTTGGCCAGGTATTTTTCTTCTAGATCGTCGTTGTCTTGCTTTCTCTTGCGTTTTCTTTCCCGCTTCGTCTTGTTGTCCTGGATATTGTCATTGGCCTGCTCTGCTGCATCCACCAACATGGTATCTTCGTCCTCAACATCGTCGTCTTCACCATCTTTTCCCTCAGCAACATCGTCGCCTGCTTCCTCTTCGTCCTCATAATCGAGCTCTTCGCTGATTTCAGAGAGCACTTCGTCGTCACCACTGTCATTGCCATCCTCTTCGTTTGTTTTCTCGGCGCTTGAGCTTTTTGGCTTTGGCGGTGCTCCAACTCGAGGCTTTGAGGGAACTTTCACTGGTCCAGCCTTGAAAGGTAATGTCAGCTCTTGACCTTGTTTCGAAATTTTCCTTATCGCGACCAAAACAGAGATCGGCGAGATACTTACGCTGGATGCGAATAGTGCACTGAGCGTGGGGTCAATGGCCTTGGAGGCCGCGGCCAACGCATTTTGTCTGCGAGAAAAAAACAAAAAATTAGCCAGACATGTCGAAGTTCCCAATTGCAGAAACTCTTACGATTTCGCCATAATTACTTGTTGGTGGCTCGAGATGGCAGCTTTCGGCTGGCGCTTTAACAAGGTTGCGACGGGCGCACTGAAAGCGACAAAAAAGTTCAGAGCAGCTCTAAAAAATTTGGGTCCCGCCGCCGGACATACAGCGGAACAATGCGTCATTGGCCTCGCTGGCCCCAAGTCCCGGAAAAATGATCGCGTTTCTGCCACCGCCTGCCGTTTCTGCGCCAGAGGTACTGCGGCACTTCTGCCACTGTACCATAGCGCTCCAAACGCCTAGGTCCAGTGGCCGAGTGCGCGAGGCGGCGCCGACCTTGTCTTCTTTACTCCCCTCCCCAGCCGATTCTCTCCACACTGCCACGACCTTGCCCAGGCTTCACCAGGCCAATACAGACGCTGCAGACGCTGCTGGAGCTCCAGCTTGACCAGCGACATTTTACCACGCCGACTGTCGCTCTCAAAACCCCTTCGCCGTCGCCGTCTCAGCACGGCGCCGCCCGCTCAAACTCTTCGCCAGACCTGCAGTGGCCGCGCCGGCCCTGACCAGGTTATCGACTGACGGAGCTGAAGCCGCCCTTGGTTGCTCACGTCTCGCTGCCGACACTCTCCTACAATCTGCAAAGGTGCGTTGCCCTGCGCCATCGGCAGCACAATGGCAGCGACGGCCTCGGCGTCGGCTGCGTTCCCCCCCGTGGCTACGGGCGGCGACCTCGAGGACAGCAACATTTCCAGCCCTCTCAGCGAGGTCGACGATAAGGATGCGAACGACGAAGACATTGAGCACATGCATCTGGACAGAGAACACCTCAGTCTCGGCCCAGAAGGAACCCGGGCCACCGATCACGGCGGATCCGACTCTGACAGCGCCCTTTCCGACGCAGGGTCTGACGTAAACTCTGAGGCCAACGATACCGAAGCTGAAACCCTGAGGCTCTATGACACGCCGCAGGCCCAGAGGCACCGTGATGTCGGAATTGAGCGCTTCAATGACGCAGAGCCATTTGAGCACACCCCGAGCAAGCTCCGCAGGGCACTTGTCAACGGCGACGATGACTCTGCGTCTGCCTCTGGCTCCGACAGCCACAGTCACAGAGACGAAGACGAAGAAGACGACGAAGACGAAGAGAACGATGATAACGAACTGCCGACAAAACCCGTCATGGTAATCGTGAAGACCGAGGAAGACGCCCGCCGTGAGTCGCAGGAGCGGAAGCGGAAACGATCTGCCGCCCTTGAACAATCCGATCTGGAGCAGCCGGTAAGGAAACGCACAGGGTCAATATCGGCTGCCAACGGAGATGGCGACGACCATCTCGCAGCGGGAGAGGATGACGCGACACCGGCTGCGAACCTCCCAAGCGGAGTTCCGTCTCCTGGGGACGAAGAGGCTTCTGCCACGAACCGAGATACGCCGCTGGATGATGACATTCCCGAAGTATCAAGAAAGACCAAGCGCAGTGGCTCCAAGCGGAAGAATGTCATTGCAGATGATGCCGACAGCGAATCTCAAGCCGAAATTCGTGACGAGCAGAACGACACTGCAGTAGAAGACGAGCCCGACGCCGACCACGCCGAAGAGGAAGCGGAGCCCGAAGCTGATGAGGAGACTGACGCCGCAGCGAGGAATTTGGAAGAAAGTAAGTCTCACTGTTTCCTTGAGATGAATTCGGCGCCTGTTGAACCCAAGTGCTAATTGGCTACCAGTGGAGAAGAAGCAAGCTGCCTACCGAGACTGGACCCAGATCGAAGAAATGTTTGGTATTTTTAGAGATCGGTAAGCTGAAATGCCCTCTCCGTGCGGATCACGACAGCTCGCTCACACTTCCCCTAGACTTTACAAAGATAGGCTACAGAGACTCGAGGAAGAAGAACAATCGCTGCATGCCCCAGAACCTACACACCCTGAATACCTCAATATGAAGCAATGCCTTGATGATCGGCTAGAGCAGAAGCTGCAAGCTATCAATAGAGAGCACGAATACCGGCTCAAAGCCCTCGAACGGCGCGCAGTGGCACAAAGAGCTCAGATATGGGGCCAGTACTTCCAGGCCGTTCGAGAGAAGCGAGAACAAGCTCTGGAGGGTCTGAATAGGCAGTGGTACGATGTCCAGAGTGCTCGACGAAGTGCGCACAGCTTGCCAGATTATGGCCTACTGTTCCCCAAAGATCCTGCACAGCGTGTCAGGAATGCGATTGCCTATAATACCGAGGTCTCGACACTTTCCGGTCTCGCCAAATACGAAGGTTTCCCGGCGGGGCCAGAGCTTCAAGGGGCGTCTGCATCAGAGCTGGAGGCTGATTTGGCCGCCATGGAAGTGAGTGTGAGATTTTCCGTCAAGCTGGCCATTCTTTGAAGTTTCGCATTTGCTGACTTGCATTCAGCGAACTCGGCGCGTGCGACACAAGCCTTCGATAGGTCATATCCGCGAGGAATACCAAGCACCACACTTGACTCGCCTCGACCCGGCAGGAGAGCAGTTCGTTAAGAACACACCTTGGGCAAACCCAAACCACTCAGCCCACAAGTTCTACCCGCACCCGGTCTCGGCAGAAGCACGCCCCGAGGCTGCTGCGGCGGCTGTTCCTACTGGTCGAGCGCCTCCAAATGGGCCTCCTCCTGCAGCCGATCCCAAGACAGCCCTCGACGGCCCGGGAGCAGCTCGATCACCTACAGCTCTGTCTACACGACTATCTGAATCTCCAGAGATGACGCGAAGTATCTTGAACCCAGCGTCTCATCAAATGAAGCGAATGGGCAGCATGCCAGGACTCAGCCGCAGCTCCAAAACAGCAGCGGCTTGACGCCTGTCCACTCCTTGCATCGCTCAAGAACAAACCGCCCAATTGGGCTATGGCATGAGGATTTCTGCGTTCAGATATTAATGATACCCAAGATCAGGGCTTGTCATTGGCTCCTTGTAAGGGAAATGCGGCCTATGTTTTCTTCTCTTCTCTTCTCTTACCCTCTTTCCTTTTTCTTTTTCTTTTTCCTTTTTCTTTTTTTTTTTTTATTTGCAACAGGTCATGTCTGTATATGTGTACATGCGTATTTTGCCCTCGAGAATTCAGGTTGGGTAAACGGGTAATAAAGATATGGCGGCGTTTTCATGTCCAAGTTTAAGGAAGCTGGCACCGGCGGTAATGGATTGTTTGTTTTACATGGCAGAAAGGGGGTCTATAGCTTTCCAACAAGGATGGCTTGTTTTCATATTATCCTACAAATAGCAAGGGGCGGTAAGGTATTTATATAGTTGAATGCGACTGCTTGGAGTTTTTTCTGATATATTGGAGAGTAAAGCCATAAAGTCACTCGTAAATTTTGACAGTAGTAATATACACAGCAAATCTAGCTGACGGATCGTGAGTTCCAACGCCGAAGCGCCTCTGAATTTTTTTTTTGAAATGTCATTCTTCCATTCCTTCCAGTTTATCGTAGTTTATCGTATTTTCCTTGTTTATTTTGCCTGGGCCGGCTTTCGAGGCTCGTCAGGCACCTTGACGTCGGCAAAATCGTCCTGGCCAACGGCATTGATTGTGTAGTAGTCTATGAAGAGGAGATTAGGGTGAATGCTTTTTGACATTGATTGGACAGATGGAATATCGAATAGGGCATACAAATTCCCGAAACAAGCGCAAAGAGGCCAAGTCCTGTGGCGGCGTTTCTGAAGAGATATGGCCGTCTGGCTCGGACGAGGGCTGGGCCTTGCCGCAGTCGCCGGTCGTAGTAGGTCGAGTGCCTAGAATGGAGTTTTGGATTAGCTTGGCGCACTTCTGCGTAGTCAGTACTTGGTATGAAGGGAAAACGAACGCCATTGCTTGTATGTCGAGGGCTGTAGCTTTCCTGGAAAAAATACAGCAGTTACTTGGATCAATGCGCCGCACTCGAGGCCGAGATAAATCGTATCATGCCATGCGCCACAGAGTGGGATGAGCGCTGTAGCAAAGCGGCATTTCCCCGGCTAAACGCCTTTAGCAGCCTCGGGCGCCTGAAGCTTGGCGCTCCGGTACAAGTTATAGAGCACGTTTGGACTCTTCTTCCAGCAGGGATCAGCCACTTCGGACCCGCGTCACGTTCCGTCGCCAAAACCTTCGCAAGCTCGCCCAGGCACTCCAAGTTGGCAAAAGCCAATCAACATACACTGCCTGCCTGCGACTTTCCCAACATCAACCGACGACAAACCCCTCCAACGCCATCATCGACCGGCGCCCCATTCGATTGTTGCGAGACCGTGCGACGAGCTGCGGTTGGCTGGAAAGTGGGAGATTGACGCAGGGCATGACGATACGAGACGACTAGAAGAAGAAAAAGATATATTATGCCAGTAGCCTAGCCTTTTTGTCGCGCGACCTCAATGCTGCATCGCTATTCCGCATTTTTCTCCGTCTGATGTTGTCCGCTTCCCTGTGCCCATCATTCATCTCGATTGCTCACTGAGAGTATCACGACTGCCCAGCCACCATCTCGAAGATCCCCAGCTCGACGTCATGGCTGCTGCCGCATCCTCCACCCTCTCAGTGCCAGACCAGATTCGCCAGCTCAACGATGCCCGCAAACTGGTCCTAGGCGACGTCAAGTACTATCCCAGCGTGGTCAGAGGAATCTTGCCCATCATCGGGCCCCAGGCACCCATAGAGCTGCGGCGATGGGTCACGGACTTCCTGGCCGAGGCCTTTGCTACGCCCGCGCTGCCAAATTCAGAGAAGGAGACCATACAGCCATACGTGCTGACGACGCTAGAGACTCTTATTGAGCAGGAGGTTGATGCGCAAGTGCTGCGGAATGTGATACAGACGGCAGCGAGCATTTATCCGCTGGCCATGAGGTGGATGTTGGTGGCCTCTCTTCCTAGCTACTGATGTGGGAATGCTATGATTACTGACTTTTTCTTTGCTGGCAGCATTAACAACAGCTACGATACCGTGACGTGGGAGCGGATGGTGAGTATCAAGCAGAAGATCCTGCAGATGTGGGATAATGTCCCACCGACTGTGAGGATATGCTGCATAAAGTTTGCCCAGCGGGTAGTGCTGGCGCAGAGCGTTGCCTCGGGGGCTGAACATAGGGTAAGATATAAAGGCCTATCCCAAAGTAAAGCGAAGCAAGTATTCTCATCATTCATTGTTGTTCTAGTATGGCGGTGGCTTGGACGTCTCTTTAGACAAAGTCCCACCCAACCACCAGACGCTCGATCCTAGAAATCTCGAGGCTGAGGCGAGCGGATTGTTGGACCGCATGCTGAGTATTCTTCAAGGGAACAAGTAAGCCATTTTCCTCCCCTTATCTTCTCTGTGTCTGTGTTTTATATACGGCCTTGATGTCAAGGAATCTTGCAAGCGCGGTGCTCACCTAGTTTAGTGATGGCCTTCTAGTAGACGCAACTTTGAATTGCTTGTCCATCATGGTGCGGACTCGCCCAACCACATCAAATCGAATTCTCAATGCATTGCTCAGTTTCAACCCTCTACAAGCCGCCAACTCGCCATTGACCCCCAAGTCCAAGGTGATGATCAAGTCCATGGAGAAAACGGCTCGGTTGCTATTGATTCACCTGACTAAGCGAGACCCCCATAACCCAATCGTGCCCAGAATACAGCAGCATGTCGAGGGCACAATGCGCATGGTGGCCGAGCTCTTTGACGGCGCCGGGCGGAAAAGGCCACTGGAGCCCAAGCCGCAAGATGGATATGATGTCAAGCGCCCGCGGATTGAAGTCTCCCAAATCCAGATCCCCCCCTTGGGCCCAGGTCCCCATAGCCTGGCCGATGTCTTTACCCTCATTGGCAACGATGGACTCAAGTTCTTTGACGCCTCTCAGGTTCCCCACAGCCTCGTAGCCAGAATCGCTGTGAATACTTTGTCTAGGCTGGATCCCCAGGTCCTAGCAAAGGCTGTAGATGGTGTTCGCGGTCGACTGGAGATGCTCAACAACAATCCTCCTCCGGAGCTGAATCCAAACACTGCTCCTCTCGGCGTTGATGAAGACGAAGACGACTATGAGCCAGACTTTTACCAGGCCGAGGATACGGAGCAGATCCTGAACAAGCTGGATAATGCGCCGGCGCCTGCTGCAGCCGAACCTATGATAAGCTTCGATGATACCCTCGGGCTGAAATCTTTCAGCCTTCCCCAGCCACAGCAACTGACGCCGGAGATGGCTCTCAACGCGGGCAGTGGAACAGTGACAAGAGTGTTGGACATGATGAAGTCACTGGAGGAGCCGAGTGTAAAGAAACAAAAGGCTGGCTTCAACCGGCTTGCAGCAAGCTCTGAGAGCAGAGACTCCTGGATGACCATATTGGCGCGGTTAGCCACACGATCCTCGGCTGGTCTTCAGGAGATATCAGTCAAGGGGGAAGCAGATGAATCGACCAAGGCACCATCTCTCAACAACAGTATCCGAGAAATACTATACAACTACATTATGGAAGACTTTCGAACCCACATCGACGTCGCAGTGTCATGGCTCTGCGAAGAATGGTACAACGACAAGGTGCAAATGAAAGTTGGCGGAGACCATCCGATGTACTACGAGAAGTGCACGCTTCGACTCATTGACGGATTTCTCCCTTACCTGCGCCCGCAGGACAAGGTTCTTACTCGTTTCCTGAGCGAGATTCCCGAACTGAACCGAGCGATTCTCTCTCGTGTGAAGCACATGTGCCGAGATCCGAGTGTGACGCAGCTGGCATTGACTAGCTTGCTGTACTTGGTGATTATGCGGCCTCCCATTAAAGAAGCTGCGCTGGACGTTGTTCAAGATATATGGACAGACTGTATGTGATCTTTCCCTTTCTGTTCTTCCCTTGTTTAGCATGCATATCTACACGCTTGTCAATAGAGACATGAAGCTAAAATTTGGCATAGATGAGGATGCTAGGACTATGGCAGCCAAGTATCTTACAAAATATCGACCGCAGTTCATAGAAAATGCGACAAAGCGCGAAAGTAACGATAGTCCAGCACCAGCACTAGGTGGGGATGCAATCGCCGCATAGAGAGCCCGAGTTTACCACTGCAGTGTATTGTAGAAGGAAGAGGGCCGGAGGTTACGCCCTTGGTTCGAATATGATAAATGCAGCAGCTAGACAAGCTGCAACAAGCGAATAGGCGCTGTTTCAACTTTAGATGGGATCACAGATTGCATGGGTAGGCCATGATTGGACAAAATAGAGACGGAGACGGAGACAAAGACTTTACTGGCCATAAGTCATAATTATGGCGTAGAATTCAAGTTTAAACATGAAGGGGGCATTCAGGCAAAGCAGGCATATTTGTTGACTGCTACGGAACACGAGAAAAGTCGGCGCAGATATCCGGGATGCGAGATGAGATGTTTATACAAGGGTGCGATTTTCGCAATGGGATGAATGCTGCCAACAGTCGAAAGTGAGTTTAAAGGTCGGAGACGGGATTTTGTATTTGAGTAACAATTGGCGAGCAGATATATACCTAGTCGCTGTGAAAATACCATGATGATTTGGAAGAGATGGTTTATTTTTTTCTTCTGGTCTTTCTATTGCCCGGAGAATACAATTGGAATTAGGAAGGCGGTAAATTGGTAGCTGGTAGCTACTAGCGAAATACAATTGAACGGTTTGTTTACCAACGAACAATTAGACAGGCCGCCCTGTAGCGTATATTTCGCTAGCGAAGCTTAGTGTGTTGGCCATGCAAGGAAAACAATGACGGCGTTGGACTGTTTATTATTGATCCAAGACAGCAGCAATACCCCGTATTTCATTCTCATGTACGTACATAACAGTACTATACCAGAAAGTCTGAATACGAATTTACTCGCACCACCTAAGTGGGAAGTGCATGAAGTAGGACGTCTGTTGACATCATCGCGACATCTTATTGGTGTTGCTGCTCCCGCCTCAACTCAAAGCGCCACCGTTGCCTGGCCAGCGGCTGCATCTTCCAGATCTCTGCCCGCAGCATCTCTCCAAAACGGCGCAATGTATGTCACACGTGAAGCTTTCAAACAATATAAAGCAAAAAGCCATGCAGCAGTATTTTTTATTGGTCCTGGATTCCTAGACTGCATGTCGTAGAGTAGCTGGGGGAGTGGGCTCAGTGCTGATTGAAGAGACGGAGAGACAAAGGCGGTAGAGACAATGTCTTGGATGAGCGGGCAAAATGATGATTGTTTTCTTTTCTTTTTTCTTTCATGTAGTTGGAGTGACGCTTTTTCTGGTGTAATTTGGAACTTCCCCTTTAAGGAGGCCATCCGTTATGCACCTTGCTGCTATAAGTACGGTTGCCATCCCATATGCCGAAACTGGTTATTGTCATCTTGCCCGGGGCTCTATCTGTATTCTTCTCCTCTCTTTGCGGAGAACTATACACGATTCTTACTGTCGTCACTCAGCTCATCTCATTCCATCGCTTCAGCTGGCCTCTTCTCCCTGCAGAGCAAAACCCACCCCGGCCCATCTTCCAGGGTCTCCCGCCGGCTCCGCGGCCACTGACTTGACAGCGCAAGATTAAGACGACGGATCGGTTTCATTAGTGCTTGCAGCATAAACGAAACACGACTGGCAGTTTCTTAGATAAAGGAGGGCCCGGCACTGCATGGCATTGATCGGATTCAGATGCAGCACGTAACTCATGTTGGCCATGGAAGACAAAAAGATGCTGCCAAAAAGCCCCCTTCATCGCCTTTCGAAGCAGTTCTTCGCCAGTCGCCAAGAGGCATCTCCAGGTACGGTTTTTGTTTTATTCCTTTTCTGTCTTTCTGTCTTTTTCTCTTCCCTTGTTCGCCTCCGTGCCCTTGTTTTCGCTGCACGTTGACGCAGGTCCTCGCTGCCAGGTCCAGTTTTTAATGAGTGATGGCCAGCGCGCTGCATTGCCGCTCATTTACGCGAAAACGAGCGAATGCTTGCCCGTACCCACCACTCATATTAACTGCAGATGAGACTTTGTGCCTAATCGCACTGCGCTCACTGCACAAGCATTGAATCTTATTCCACACCTGCACACTGTACTGCACGGATCACGTCTGCAGCAGCCTCCACCGACGCCATCTTTGCTTTTCCACCATCACACTCTCTTTCCATTACTACTTACTCAGCCGGGTTCATTCGCTAATCCCGAGCCACCTCAACTCGCAGCCCAGTCGCCCTCGCTAGATGATTCCACAGGCACGAGGACCTTAACACCAGCTTCTGCCGGCACCGTCAACGCCATGCCGAGTCGTGCCGCCTCCGTTTCAAAGCAGGCCTTGGCCCGAACGGCCACGATCCGCAGCGTGCCCAGCGTCGAGGGCTCCGAAACGAGTCCCGAGAGCAACATCGCCAGCGGCCTGTCCAGCAGCGTCAACAGCAAGGCCAGCGCCCTGTCCGTCACAGCGTCAAACGGGGCTCAGATCGAGAGAGCGCCGTCTCCTGCGGCCAAGCCAGATGTCGATAACGCCGCCGACACCAACGGCCTCGTGCCGAGGGTTGTGGAATCCGAGCCGGCCCCCGAAGAGATCAGCGGTATGGCAGAAGGGGACCAGGAGAACCACGACAGCGCGCAGTGGGATTCGACAATTGGCAAAGCCGGCCTAGGAAAGACGGGTCGAGTCATCAACAAACTCGTCAGCGACAATGAAGCCCTGAAGCGCGAGATCAAGATTGAGCAATTGCGAGCGGAAGAAGCGAAACAGGCGGCCAAACTGGTCGAAGACAAGATGGAGCGCATGATTAGCGACTATGAGAGCCGGCTACTGGAAGCAAACGTCACCAAGACGCTGCTGGCGAGAAAAGAGCGACAGGTCGAAACACTGATGGCAACGGTCGATACCGAGAAGAAGAAGACAGTGGCGGCCCAGGAGCTGGAGCGAAACTGGAGGGACGAGATGGAAAAAGTCAAACGCGACGCCAAGACACAAGTCGACGATGCGACAAGCTACGCGCAGCTGATGGAGGGCCGGTACAATGCCATCTCCTCCCATTGGCGCGACCAGGGCGACGAAGTCAACAAGGCCATCTCCACCATCAAGACCGAGATCACCACCATCGTTGACGAGCGCAAGTCGGACGACGATAAGATCCAGACCCTACGAGACTTGTGCGAGCAGCAGGACAGCAACATCCAGAAGCTACGGCGCGAAAAAGAGGACATTGCGCGGTTGTTTGAGCAGTACAAGGAGACGCAAGAGACCGACCTGAAGGATTTGAAGGAGAACGCCAAGAAGACGGAAGAGGAGCAGCAGAGGCTACTAGACGAAGCTCGAGAGACGCTTCACAAGCTGAGATGGGCTCTAAATGTTAAAGAGAATGTCCAAGGCGCTCAATGATGAAGCATTCAACCAGTACAACTTTCTCTTCGTCCGCGCTTCTCGGCTCTTCTCTTGCATTGTTCCCTCCCAGGGCTCTCTTTTTCTTCACGGCCACATTTCTCTTGGCGTTATTGCTCTGTATTTTTCAACTTTGTCGGTCGGTGCATTCTCATGGAGGCTCTATGCTAAATGGCTTTTTCTTACTTGCTCGACGTTTCTCTTCTCCCGTTATACTTCACTCCACCCTTATACAATACACAGCGACTTTATATAATGATACCACATCTTCTCCGCCTCCCTCTCATCGTCTCCTCCGTTCTTTTTGTTTTCATTCATTGACTCTTTTTCTCGAACTTTTCCCCCCTTTTACCATTATTGAGCTTTATACTAGTTTTTTTCACTCGTTGTTATTAATTATTTAAAGAGAGCGACAAGTTGGCTGTGGACAGGATATGATGTTCCTCTTCCCCTCTTTTCAATTTCTTACTTCTATTCTCTTTCTTCTCCCTTTCGCATGTTAGGAAGCCTTTGCTTTTACGATACACTTGGCGTTGGATGCATTCAAACAAAAGAACAAAGAAAAGAAGATATTTATATCGTATAACCTCTACCACTGCGTTGTATTTGGCTGTTCATGAGCTCCAGCTTCTTGTAGCCAGGTACTGCGTGCTAGATTCTAGATGCTAGAACGAGAAGAGAATTACCTGCGAGAGAAATAAGCATCGCACTTAGATAAATATACAAAGACACAAAATGGTCAGATATAGGCATTAAGAGAATGGCAAGATAAGGAACACGAAAGCAACCACAATATACTTATATTGGATTAGATTTGTACATTGCATACCTCTTTTTCTGTCAATATTCGTGTCTGGATACAGTCAACTCTGGGTGGTGTATGACGGGGTGTTGCATCGAAAGATAGATAGACCATCAATCCTGCCACTTCAAATGCCTAGGTAGGCTATTCAAACACATTCAACTATCTGAGACAAGACTTACAGTTGGCTCAGCATGATTCTTCATCACCATGCCTCGTCTAAAATAAATTGGGTCGTATTTCAGATACGTTTCGTATGACAAAAGAAGCTTGCTTGTGTCACAATCTTTACTCGTTTAGAACCAACTATTTGGAACTCAATTCACAAAAATTAAGCTCATCTTGCCCTCTCAAGCATATTGCATCGTGCATTGAGCAGCGAATACGTAGTAGCCGTGGACATCTGGACCAGAGACAAGAGACCACCTGACTGCCCAAATCGCGCTGTTATTCACAAACATCATTCTGGTTATCTGCTCGGATCAGCACAATGAATAGACACTCTCGCCTTATCCTATCTCTCAACGCTTATCTGCATTGATGCTGTGAATCGTGCTACAACGGCAAGAAGCTTTGCGGTGAGCAAAACACGTGCCTGACGCTGCGCCTGTTATTCAAGCTGCCACTCGCCTGGCAGCTGCCCACAGAGTACAATTCTGCTATATCTCTCGCTCGCTTGTTTATTTTTTTCTCTTCTTTTTCCCTCTCTTCACCTCCTGGCCTTCACGTCCTGCTTTGTTCATTCTCAGCACCAGCACCCTCCTGTTTTGTCTTCTGCTAGCACAGCATTATTCCGTTTCTGCAGCTTGCCCGGTGTTCTTTTTTTTCGGCGCCCTTTACACTTTTGTATTGACCACATTGGTGCCAGCTTGGGTTTTGCGTCGGGCGTCTATGTTGGTTTCTCTGATCTTCTGTATCATCGACCTGTACGCGGCGACAATCTTCAAGGCTATCTTGTACATCTACCTGTTTGATCTTTTCACCACGGTAGAGATTTGTCTATCCTTGGGCTGATGTTACACAGCTGTTAAGGACCTTGGTAAGTATGTGTTTGTTCAAGTTGTCTTCTTCAATGAATACAGATTCTGGTCGCGAGACACTCCATCCTAGAGATTCCCATTGAAATGCACAGAAAGCAAAGATACTAATTATTCTCAAGTCTGTTGATGTTATATCTGAAATCCTCTGTCGTTTCGTTTCGTTGTACGATACCATTCCTTCATGATGAGTCGACACGGTGACATCGTGGAGTTTTACATTACGTGTAATCCTCCGCTGCTGTTAAGCGGCGTCAAGCACATCGTTGATTCAAGCAAGTCAGCCTGTCCGAATGTATGTGTTGCAATATCTTTATTGACTCGGTACTTGGCTGATTGAACCTCAAGGGCGAGCTTCTTGAAATTCTATACGAGCCGGATATCCCATGGTTCAAGTGTCTCACCTTGGGCAAGGACAAAGAAGCTGTAACCTGCATCATCAAAGGCCTTCTGCTTGAATTGGTGAACTCTGAAGTTGCCAGTCTTGACTTTGATGCCCCGCAAGACGTAAAAGCGCCCGAGCCTCGTTTAATTTCATGGGCGAGGTACCAATCGCTTGAAAGTGACAAATATTGCGAATTCATTGAGTACCAATTTCCAGAATTCATGGCCTCTCTTCCATACAAGGGGATTTGGAGAGGACTTGAGCATTCAAGGGGCTCTTTTGATGGTTTTTTATCTGATTTTCGCCATCTTATCAAATCCGAGAATGCTCCAGCAACCACTGACGACTTCAAAGTTTGTAACGAATGCCATATCTCTTACAATATGAGAAACAATCTGGTATACATCGGATCTTCTACATCGGCGGCAGCCCTCAAGAAGGTGATAGAAAAGCTTGAAACAGTACTGGATCTCTTGGTAAGCATTTCTTTTCTGCACAAAGGTTCACCGCGCCTAATTCAATGTAGTCAAGCAGGATCAAGACAACGACGCACTCCATTCTGCCTGAAGGACCAGAAGATGTGCGACTTGCATATCGATGGCTGCACCGGATCGGATTGCACCAGGCGACGTTTGCTGTTCCATGTGGCAAATTTACCATCGCAGATGAGTATGCGCTGCTTTTGAATGCGGCTGCCATTAGAATAGAGAAGAAGAACAAGCTTGGACGCTGGGTACCTGATGAAACTGTATACCCGTTGCAAAATGCACCGAAAACCAATGTGGGACAAAGTTTCAAAGTCTTCAAGAATTTTCATCCCAGATCCAAACCGCGATTTGCAGATATCCACCCGGTGCCATATGGACCACAGCCTGCGGCGAAAGAGGTCTCTTCATCCGAAGAAACACAAGACCACAAGCCAGAAGCAGGCGATATGGATACAGCCATGCTCGAACAAGGAGTGGCAAATTGCCACGGAGCCCCGAGCCCCGAAATTTACGGCAGAGGAGAACTTCCTCTCTCCCAACAGACATCTATCTTAGATCGACAGGCTCATACATCTGCAGTCAAAGAAGAAGGTTCGGCAGAAACTGTACAGAGATCGCGCTTCGTTGAGACTTTATTTCGGAACCCTACCCCGTCACAGTCGACTCGCGATAGCCTCCTCATTGAAGACTGGGTAGAAGGCATTAAAAACACGGCTCCATCGGAGTGTGAGATAAATGGCTTCAACCAGGATGAATTTCTCAACCAGCATGAGTTTCTCATCTCTTTTGATGAGTCAGGCAACGAGTCTCAGTGCGGTAGCGAAACTTTCAATGCTATGGAACCAAATCCAATAGACGATGAGATTCGAAGGCTTCACAAAGGAATCGTGTATCTTGATCAATTCGAACAATCTGATGATTTAATAATGCTGGACAGCGATCCAGAAGCCCCAAGAGAAGATATCGTGCAAGCTTCAGATAGCAACCTAGCCAATACGTGTCTCTTGAGCGGCGAAATACCTCAAGTTGAGAACGTGTTTTGTCCTGTGCTAGACAAAGACGCCACAGTCTTGGGCGAGAGCAATCCCCTTGAAGCTCGGGAGATTAATGCGTTTTCTGATAGCTTGGTTCGTTTTGGAATCATGGATGAAAGGCCGAGAGAAGTCTACCAAACAATGAATCAAAAAACAGGCCGTGCCAACAGCAAAGCAACGAAGTCACTTACTGCTCATCAGCCTGAAGACGGTATTGGCCGTCAAAAGATGATGCTCGAGGGTATCGAGCTCGCTAGAAAACGCCGACTCGAAGGAGAGGCTCGCGAAGAAGCTGCACGACGAGAGCGTATACAAAAGAAACTCGATGCTCTTGGACCTTCCACGTTAGGAGGGCGCCTGACTACCAAAGCACCGGCTAAAAGAGGACCAAATCCAGTAAGTCTACGTATGTCCTGACAACCATCCAACGCTGACAAAAGCGCTTGTCCAGTCTGAAGACGAATTCCCACCACTTGGAGGAGGCCCATCGTCATCAAAGAAGCAAGTAAGAAAACCAGTATCATATTCTGATGCTGTTAAGCTGCCGGGATCTCAAACTCAACAAGAACGGCGAAAAATTGCCAATCCACGAACTACCAATGAGCAACTGCTATCTTTTCCGACTGAGGTGTTTCCTTTGACAAGTGATGCGGGTAAGAAAAAGTCCAAGGAGCCGAGAGACACTATACCCGAAAATCATTTCAACTACGCTGTGCCACAGAAGAGTGACATTCTGCGTCGTTCAGAAGACTGTCTCCAAGCAATGTCACATATACTTGAGTATTCTCCGGGCTACGTTTCACTGGAAGTCGTCTTCGGTCGCATCTATATTAAAAAGCTGGCTCCAAGTATGGTGAAAGATAGCGCTTCTGAGTACTCGTATCAATCAATCGCTGAGGCGACTAGCTTTTTGAACGGTTCGAAATTCCCGCCGGAGTGTGTCGGCTTCTCGCCAATCTTGTCGACCATGGGAGGTGATGCAGATCTGCTTGCCAGTATTACGCCGCCGGGCGATTTACCATGGCGACTGTCTGAGAGAGAAATCTGGTACGACTTTCAGTGCACATTGCCCGACTCTCGAGATGAAACTTTCGTCCTCGAGCTGAACGCCAAGACGTTCCAATATCGATGCAGGGGCCCACGCAAAGAGCTTTTCTCCATGTATATGCACTGTCCTGAGAGGGCGTGGGATATGAAGGCTTGTGGAGCTCGGTCTACTGCCCTGGGAGGCGAAGCGAGATTCGTATGTTTTGCTGCGTCGCTGTTCAAGCATATGGCCATCTAGTAAGACAATCGGGAGCACTTGCATACCAGGATGACCTTGAGCTAACAGATGCCTTTCTGCAGCGTCAATGCCAACAACGGCGATGTAACAATTGAATTTTCTGAGAGTACAGATGTCCACACTGCCGTCGAAAGCGTCACCATGCGGCAAGTCGCAAAATATCGCCACCAGGGGAAAGCAGACAGCTCTCTTCTCTCCGTTACGATGAAGCATATATTGAAAGAAGGCATTTCTCCAGTCATGTGCGACGGCAGTCAAATGAAAATAGCAGAAAGAAGAAAGTTTATCACCCCTGACGGATCCGCGAGCAGTGATTTGCCTCATCAATATATGGAAGCGAGTATAACATCTTCTCGTCTCTCGTCCTTGTTCGAGCAAAATGTCCAGCTCGAGAGTGGTAACAAGACAGCTTGGAATATGGACCTTCTTAAAGGTGAATGCGTTTTTGGAGATATACTTCGGCCGGCATTTGGTATGGTCGCGCGCATGGATTCAATCGGGGCGTCGAATAATACCAGGAGATATGTCAGTAACCATGACCCGTTTCACGAACCAGTAGTTGTTTCGGCTGGCAAAAAGAAGATGATGGAGTTTTGGTGAGAGAAAAAGGCCTGAGATTACTATGCATGTACGGGAGCCAGGTTGCATGTATGTACGAATAGTGCCTATCAAGAAGAGTCACTTCATTTTACCCAAGAAGTTTTACGGCTAAAACTTGAAGTCAATGATTAATTTGTATAAATATGTTTAGAAGTCTAGTAGTTACTAGATGCGTAATCAGGTTGACAACTGCTTTATGTAAATGCCTTTGCCTACTCGTTATACGTGATTTCACTACCCTTTTTTTCTTTTATCTTGCATTTGTATTGCCATTCTGTTACACATCTGCCAATAGTAAGGTATGACCAGGAACTTGAGTAGCTAAGCACTTTTCAGTAGTAAACGCCAATCATTCTGTAATTATCTGCAAGTGAGAGGCAATCCATATTCTATAAGGGGTCCCCACGATACAATTACATTTACATAGAATTCACTCCTGCATTATGAAGAGCAAGCGCTCATATCCCATTCCCACATCACCCAGCACCATCCATTATCTTTGGTATCATTCCGTACATTATTCCCATTATATTTCAGCAAAAAATGAGACTCTCAATCGGGTATTAGAAGGCTTCTCGCCAAAGTCGTAAAATTTCAACGCTCGCACCAAGTTCGAAAAGGAAGCAACCAACACACGACTATTTCAAGCCAGTGAGGGCTAGTAAATCATGGCGGTGGTAAAACGCTCGACAGCGTTTGCCAAACACATCTGCGTCCACCTGTTAGCGAATGGAAAACTTGAAACACGGGATAGGGCACCTCAAAGGAAGACATACACATGGGGATACTAAGCACGCATACGACGACCTGAACGATGGAAATAGCAACCAACGTGTGCTGGATGCCGCCTACGATGAGCCAGTTGTAGGCATAGAATGTAAGGATGAAACTGAAGATGTTTTTGAAGATGATCATCAGGGTGAAGCCTTCAATGGTGAGATCTCCTGTAGTGAGTGTAAGCAGACTGGATGACAAAGAAATTTTGAAATGACAATGAACGTGACATCATCGCGGAGGGATATCTTACTGTAAGCATCCACAATGTATAACGAACTTGCGACTGCGCCAATAACCATGCCAGCAACCTCGAAGCCAAAGAAGACAAGAGGCACAATGTAGCTGAACTGGCCAGAAATGACATTGCCAGCAGTCAGCGCAAAGCCAAACAAGCCGATGCCACCAATAATCAGCATGGGGATGACGAGCAGAATTCGAAACTCGGGCTCGTAGACGCCGCGATTCTTCCTGGTGAGGTACTTTACGCTCGAGTCGGCGAGGAGACCGCAGATGGCGAAGCCGCAGAGGGCGCCGACAAAGGCACCAGTGTAGGCGTAACCGGCCTTGACTTCGCCCCAAAAGTATGGCGGCCCGAGGAAGATGGCGGCGACGAGAACACCGATGAAGATGGTCCACCCGATCATAGTCCCCTGAATCAAGGCACCCCAGACAAAGGCCGGGTTGAAGATGAGGGGGAACGGCCGAAGCAGCAGCTTCCAATAGCGCTCATCCGTTTTGGCGCCGTCGAAGAGAGATAGAGATTCGACAAAGGACTTCTTTGGGGTTCTGGCGTTTCCAATTGGTTGAAGTGCCCTTGAAGTAGGAAAGAGGACGAAGCCGGTGCGTCTCTTTTGTGTCTCTTCCTCATCGGACGGCGGGTTACTAACTGTCGCGATCCGGGACTGAAGCTTGATCTCCTCTTCACCTTCAGCATTGGTGTCGGTGTTGAGCTTGACATCTCTGCGATATGCAGTCTCTGGACAAAGGAGAAACACGGCAGGCAGCGTCGCGGCCATGAAGATGGCCACAAAGTAGAAGCTCCACTTCCAACCCATCGCCGCCGTAATCTTTCCGACCACTATGGGCGTGAAGAAGGCTCCGCCAAAGATGGCGAGGTTGGTGAATGCCATGCGCACTCCTCGCTGATGAACAAAGTACAAGTCACCTACAGCTGCGTTGAGCAGGCTCTCATACGGAGCAGTACCAACGCCCTGAAGAACTCGGGCACCCAGCAAGCTGCCATAGTTCTTCTCCACGGAACCGGCCCATGCGCTTGAAGCGATGATGATCAGGATGCCCAGCAGGAAAAGATGTCGCTTGCCCCAGACTCGACCAGAGGGAACGAAGAAGATGGCAGCGGCACCGGCGCCAAGTAAGAAGTAGCCGGTCAAGAGGGCGACTCTGGTGAATGTCTTGGAGAAGATGCGAGCGAGGGTGACGGTGTTTGCGGCCAAGATGGGTCCCAGTGAGGTGGCCAGGACTCCAGCCCAGCAGAGCGTAAAGGTGACGAGGTCGCGCTTCCACAAGGGCCAGTTGAGAGGATCGTTGGGGTCATCCGACGGCTGAGGGACCTATGCCATGAAGCATGTCAGTACGTTACTTGTTGATATCCGCAGCTGAGGCCGGACACAGCACGCACAAGGATGATGGGGATCTTTCCGCTGGTGTCGCATTTCAGCCTCGCGGTATCGTGCTCTGTTGCCGTCTGGGGCTGCGAAGGGTCATCGTAGAAATGGGTTGTGCCTGGAAGCATCATCGCCGTTAGTCGCCATTAGCTACATATCAATCGAGCCAATCTCGCGCCGCGCCAAGAGCTGCTCTGGTATTCCTCCTCGCTGATTCTTCACGGGGTGTCTCCCTACCTGGAACTTTTTCCCCCGAGCTTGGCTCGAGGATGCCAAACGCCATCTTGAGGGCGCCTCTCCTGATGGTATAAGCGATGTCGTTTGTTTATAATACAAGAGCGCAACGGTACAAGTTGACTTGAAGCAGCGCAGAGAGCGGCCAGAGCGCGACCGATGGCCCAGCAAATGCAATGAAACCCGGGAATTTTTAGAGGCGCCGTGGGGTTGCGTTGCGCGTAGAGTCGAAGAAGAATGGCGTCGCACCACAGCAATAAAGCCGAATACGACAATGGTGTGTCTGCTGTGGGAAGAGCCGAGACGGGCTGGCGGGCTCTACTTGCACTGCGCCTGGGTGAGAATCTTAAAGAGCTTGGACCCCTGTGAGCCCACTAGTATAGGCTTTCTAGTTCTAGACACGCTATCGAAAGGGACGATCAAAGTTGGAGAAGCCCGGTCTGATCTGGTGTGGTGGATCGCAGGGCCCTGTGGCTGTGGCTTGTGCTTCTATAAAGTTTGGAGGCCCGTGTGGCGCTGAGGTTGGTTGAGATTTGCACGATGGCTTCGCACTATTGGCGATGGTGACGAGATCAATGGGAGCAAGCCATTGTATTATCTTTCCGTGCTATACCTCAATCTACCTATCCAAGACGCCTCGCACAAAAGGTCGCACGATGATCAACACCAAGGTCAACGCAGATATCAAGCAAGACGTCATCCAGGTTACTTCTTCAGCTTCTTCTCTTCCTCAACCCACTCGTTCCAGTCTACAACTTGGCTACACAACCCCTCAACTGTCGTGCAGCACGGCGTGTACCCAATTCCACCATCCACCGGCTGTTTCTTCGCTTCTGAGTCATCGATAAAGTAATGCAAGCTCGTCGCATGGACTCCCGGCTGGAGCCACTGTATATCCCCTCTTGGCTCACTCAGAAACTTGCCCAGCAGCGGCACCGCGTTTACTAGCAGAGTATACCACTCCACCACGTACGAAAGCATCAGTATCAGCACCGGTGGTGGGTAGCTGACCTTCATGCCCGTCGTGCTCACGCTATCCAGTATCGTATAAATGTCTTGAAAGCGGATGGGCTTTCCCTTGTCTGTGACGATAAACGGTCGGCCGGACAATTTTCCCCCATACTCGCCAAGTAGCGCGTCTTCGTACTGCAAATGCGCAAGCGATGCGTTCTTCACATTGATCCAATTCTGCACATTGGCAGGCACCCACGAAGGAAATCCTCCAAGCGCCAGCATTTTACCTGCAATGTTATCGTCCTTGTGTCCATAGACGGGGTTGCCGGGACGGATTACTCCCGTACGCAGAGCTAGAGCCCCGGCACCGACATCTGCTTCGTTCGCGCCGCATATCAGCCTCTCAGCCTCAGCCTTGCTTTGTGCATAGTTGGTTGGGAATTCGTGCGGCTGTCGAAGTGGCTCAAAAAAGTCTTCGTTGCTCAGGTTTTGTATGAATCCCTCGGGCTGCTGCGTGGCTCCCCAAGGGGCGAAAAGCCACTTCACCTGCTTCAAGGGCGCGTTGGAGCTAGACGTATAGATGAAGATGCTGGCGCCGGCCTTCTTTGCTGCCTCGAGTGAATGCACCGCGCCGGTGACGTTGACCCGAGAAGTGCGCTCGTAGAGCATCTTGTACCGATCAAATGGCCGAATAACAGCGGCCGTATGGAAGACGGTCAGCGGCAGGCCAGCCACTGCTTTAGGCCAGGGGGCATTGTATGACTTGAGCGTTGCCGCCTCGTTGGTGATGTCAGTCTGAACGTACTCCACCTTTGACGGCGCCCCCTGAGAAAACTCTTTCCGGAAGGTAAACGGGCGACGCGCATCCAAGATGCGGATGGCTTCAGGCGGCGTCCCCATGGTCAAGAGATGCAGAATGATCTGGCCTCCAAGAAATCCTAGGGTTACAGTGGTTAGACCGGCTTCTTCTTTTTGGAGTCTCTACAAACTTACCTGATCCTCCCACCACAATGTACCGTCTGTCCTTTCGAGGTGGCAGCTTTTCCTCCGAACCAAGTCCATCCCTCTTCACTCGCTCAAACACATCTTTGACATACTCTCGCGTGAGTGGTACTCCTGCCCTATCAACCACCTCTTGAGGCGTGTGCGAAAGCACCCAGTTCAGCTTGAGCAAGTAGAGTAGCAGGCAAATGGCGCCTCCTGCGAGAGCGAGAAGAGTTTGGCCCATTGAGACAATCGGCCAGATGAAACTGGCTGGTCTGCGCAACAGGCACGGTTAAGAAGAGAAGGATGAAGATGGCAGAAAATGCACACACGCTCCATGAAGCCAGCTGAGCGCTAGTGCCGATGCCAGCTATAAAGCAGCGTGCGTGGGACGAGTTACCGCCAGTCTGCCACTAAAAAGTTGCTTTTTACTCTTTTAGGGAAACCCCTGAAGCAACATTTGCCAGATGTAATTCTTGCGGGCGCCCTAGCATTTCGTGTAATTGGTACAAGACGTAATATGGGCTTGTCGTTTTATTCTCTCCTACCTAGATGCTGTAATATGCACCACGGATCTCGTCACAGATACTAGCTCTGGCTCGGCTATCGCGAGACCCGCAAAGTCAAAGACTGAGGCCTTTGCGTTGAGGTGAAGCAATCGCAGCGATGATAATCGAGTTATATTGAATCTAGAGAAATGTTATCCAGCACTCCGATTTCATTATCCAACACGCCCGCTGTAGCGCAACAAGGCAGCCAGTCCACATGTCAAAATTTATGTATATAATTACAAGTAGTAGCAGTAGCAGAAATAGCAGAAATAGCAGAAATAGCAGAAATAGCAGAAATAGCAGAAATAGCAGAAATAGCAGAAATAGCAGAAATAGCAGAAATAGCAGAAATAGCAGAAATAGCAGAAATAGCAGTAGCAGCAGTAACTGGAGTGCTGAATAGCAGAATTGGTGTGCCGGATATCTTACCTAAATCTACAAGTACCGCTGTAGCTAGTACCATCCAATGAAGCATCACTAAATTTCTCCCTGTCACTGGGCGATATTATTTTTGCCATAGAGCATAATGCCCCCGCGTGCCTAATCCTGCCTCGTGTCCTGTCCTTTAATCCCGTCAGCCTCAAACCTTGCTTCGTGCAATCCCGATTCTTCAAAAACCAAATCTCTTCACACGTTCAACAGAGCGAAACTACTGACTCAATCCAACTATGCCAAGTTGGAAAGCATTATCGCCCACCAGTCGTCATGAATTCAATATAGCGATTGTTTGTGTTAATCCCTCAGAGTACGATGCCATCTGCATCCTGCTGGATGGCTTCTGGGACCAAGCGGGCGACCTTTTCGGCAGAGCCGAGGGCGATCCCAACACATATACCACGGGCCATATTGGAGCATTTAACATCGTCGTCGTATTGTTGTATAGCTCGGGCAGGGCCGTAGCAGCAAGCACAGTCGCAAGTCTCCGATCCAGCTATCCTCGCCTCGAGCTTCTTGTATTGACTGGAATATGCGATTGTGTGCCGGCGGCGAAACACTTGGCTGGCGTGGAGCCAATGCAAGGCGATGTTATTATCGGCGACACTGTGATTCAATATGACATGGGGAATATCTATTCCGACAGACTTTGGGTGAATACCGCCCTCGAAAATCACACAAGCCGAGCGAATAAGAACGTTAAGAGCTTTATTAAAGTGATGAATACCGAGCTCTGGAACCAGCGCCTTGCGAAGAAAATGCTAGCCCATCTGCAGCAAATCCAAGACCGCTCATCTCAATCAAGATCCTCCCGGAGACAGAAAAAGACCTCTTTTGGGTACCCTGGTTTTGAAAACGACATCCTTTTTGAATCAACATATTGTCACAAACACTACGGCCCATCGCCTTGTGAGTGTACCAGTCATGACAAAATTGGAGACCCTGTTTGCGATAGTTCCAGAGAGCTGTCGTGCACTCAAACTGGCTGCGACTACACCCACCGAGTACACAGAATTCGTCCAATTGAAGTTGAGACTCAGCATGACCAGAAAGAAGTCGTCCACGAACCCCGCATCATTTTCGGAAAGTTTGGATCCGGCGACTCAGGCATTCGTTCGGGAATCATTCGAGATCGACTTGCTGAAAAGTATGAAATCACGGCTTTTGAAGTGGAAGGCGCTGGGGTCTGGGATGAACTGCCATGCATCATTGTCAAAGGCGTGAGTGGCTATGGCGATGGGCATAGGACGGATTCGTGGAGTAAATGGCAAAACTTTGCCGCTGCAACGTCCGCATCCGCTGCAAAGAGCCTGATTGAGAGCTACATCCAAACTGACAAATCATCTACGTCAGTAGCTCTGGATCAATCAAACTTGGAGTGCCTTAGAGATCTGTTCATTACGAATCCCCGGGATGACAAAATTCGTATTGAAGACACAAAAGGCGGGTTACTTGTTGATGCGTACAAGTGGATCTTGGATAACGACAGATATAATCGGTGGTGCGAAGGCGACGAAAGCTTGCTATGGATCAAAGGCGATCCTGGCAAGGGAAAGACAATGCTATTATGCGGCATCATTGACGAGCTCGAAAAGACTGCCGGCTATAACACCTACTATTTCTTCTGCCAAGCAACGGATTCCCGTCTCGACAATGCCACTGCGATCCTACGTGGCTTGCTATACATGATGATAAAACGTCAGCCCCCGCTGATTTCATACGTGAGAGCGGAATACAGTCAATATGGGAAATCGTTATTTGAAGACTCCAACTCTTTCATTGCTCTATCTCGAATCTTCTGCAATATACTTGAAAATGCTATAATGGCTGGGAATTCCCTAATGACGGGAACGATTATCATCATCGATGCTTTGGACGAGTGCAAGACAGATTTGCCTGAGTTTCTCGACCTAGTAATGCGATGTGCGTCTATACATACTGAAATCAAGTGGATTTTGTCGAGTCGCAACGAGCAAGATGTCCAGGAAGCGCTGGCACGAGCGGAAAACAAATCCACTATCAGTCTGGAGCTTAATAAAGATTCAGTTGCCACTGCAATCAGTACTTATATTCGCTACAAAGTGCAATCACTTGCTAATGCGAAGAGATACAACGATGCATTGCGACACGACATAGAGAACTGTCTCTCTGTCAACGCCGGTGGTACTTTTCTTTGGGTTGCGTTGGTTTGTACACAGCTCAGGAAAGTCGCATCTATCGACGCTCGTCGAATAGCTGCTGCATTTCCCCCCGGTCTCGATCAATTCTATGATCGAATGATGCAAAAAATAATTGCTCTAAGTCCACTAGACCTTGGAAGAAAAGTACTGTCGATCGCAGCCGTTGCCCGCAGGCCTCTTACGGTTCGAGAATTCGTTCCTTTGATAGATGCTCAAGACCACAGAGAGGCTTCAGATTTTGATTGGGAAAATATACTAGGCTATTGTGGTTCGTTCTTAACTTTGAGGCATGACACTATTTATTTCATCCATCAATCTGCCCGTGATTTCCTCACTGGGCAGGCCTCCAACAGATTGTTCCCCGACGGGCCAGGATATCTCAACAGATACATTTTCCAAAAAGCGGTTTCAGCAATGAGTCAAGTGTTGGGAAGCAAAGACATGTATGGGTTGGTTAAACCTGACGCTTCTGTAAACGATCTCAAAGAAGATCCTTTCAACAGCGGCCCACTAGCCCCGGTCGCGTATTGCTGTGTATACTGGATAGACCATTTTGAAAAGGCATTGTCTGGAATACTATCAACCACAGATTCCATTAAAGAAAGCTTCGAGCTGATAACCAACTTCTTGAGGACAAGGTATATATACTGGTTGGAGGCTTTAAGCCTTCTACAAAGTATATTTGATGGCATTGCAGCCATGGAAACGCTTGAAAGGCTTGTGGTATGCTTTTATGTATATTTTGCGTTTAATAGTACGTTATATGCTAACCCTTTTTTCTGAAGGGCAGCGCTCAAGCCCCTGGTCTTCACAGGCTAGTCTGGGATAACCATCGGTTCATCCAAATGTTTGGCAAGGTTATAGCAGATTTCCCCCTACAAGCCTATGGGTCAGGACTTCTGTTTAGCCCCAAATATAGTATTACTCGCCAATGTTTTGAAGCAGACACTCCAAGTTGCATGCAGCTTTGGCATGATGGTAGTGAAGACTGGGACCAATGCCTGCGCAGGTTCGAAGGCCATGAGGGCCTCCTCAGAGCGCTTGCTGTCTCTTCTTGCGGAACCTGGCTGGCATCTTCCGCTTGGAGCGAAAGTATAAAAGTATGGGAAGTAAGCACAGGAAGACTGATGCAGACTATCAGACTGTATGGTGACAGGCCACATGCAGGAGACTTTAGCTTTTCTCCTTCGACCGATAACGAGCTTGCATATGGCAGCGGTGATGACAGTGAAGTCGTTATTATTGATGTTACTACTGCGAAAACCCTACAAAGAATCAATCCTGAACTAACAAGTTTTGGCTCATCGACATCGCATTTTTCCTACATCAAAGAGGGCTTACTTGGTTGTCATTCATTTGCGCTCTTGGACGACCCACCGCACCATGTCTCGACATGGAACACAAAGACAGGGGAGAGAGTGAAGTTTATTGATATATATTTGCCAGAGCTAGTATACTGCGACTGGATTAAATTCTCACCCAAGAGCAGCAATGTCTTTGCACTTGAGCGGAGTTTGCCCAGCCGTCCTCGGGAGTCCGAAACAGAAATCAAAGTATGTCGTCTGGATATAAACAATGAGATACATACTATGCAGAGGTTTAGGTGTCCAAAGATTCTGACATCCGAGTTCTCACCAAACGGCCATCTTCTGGTTGCACACGTCGGCTCAGTCACCATGTATGACATAGTAACGGGCAGAATCAAATGGGCCGTTGAGGTTAACGACGGTCTCAGTCAACCCTATCTGGCATTTTCAGCTGACGGACGATGTGCCATAAGTGATTTCCTATGCAACCCTTACAAAACTGAGATTTGGGATACTGAATCTGGTATATGCTTGCACAAGGTCAAAGACAACCATGCGCCTGTGGCGTTTCTACTTGAAGAAGGCGGGCGAAAGATATTTGGCAGTAAAGGGCAATCTATCAATTTAATAGATCTCGACGCACAGCAGCTCTTGATACCAGCTCTAGACGGTGAAAAAATTGAAAAAGAAAACGTGGCCCGTTTGGTGTTATCGCCTGATGGGGGAAAACTTGCAATTTACAGGTGGACCAGCGAGGCAATACAAATCTCCGACACATGCTCCAAAAGAACAACTTATGTTACGAGTATGCCCAAGGATTCGCATCTTGTGTCCAATTTGGTATTCTCTCCGGATTCAAAGACGCTGGCTTTCATGTACAGTAGCGATCTTGCCAAAATACTTGAGGTATGGGACACTTCGTCCGATGCTGGACATTCGGTCTTTCGCCAGTACCTTAAAGAGCGCAGATCGCATGGTGGTGATGCTCGAGTGATATTTTCTCCAGATAGCCAGCTACTAGCGGTTGCACATTGTGGCGAATCCTGTGACTCCGACTCGATAATCGAAGTTTGGGACATTACTTCATCCAGACGATTGATATATCTACAGAGAGCAGATGAACATCCAAGGGAGGATGACAGACATTCAATCGATAATATACAATCGCCATTCCTTCTTGCCTTCTCCTGGGACAATAAATACCTAGCTATTACATGGACCTGCAAATCAAAAGCTGTTACCAAAATGGAGATTTGGGACATTGCTTCTGGCACAGAAATTGCTTCAAAGGCGCTCCGCCATGGAGATCTAAACACTTCGCGGTCTGTACAAAAAGGAAAACAAATGAAACAAGACGAATTATCTTTTATTGAAGGCGGCGATGTGATACTTGATTTGTGTTGTGGTGGCGGCGACATATTTGATTTGTATGAAGGTAGCAACATACTTGATTTGTATGGTGGTGGCAACATCCGCATCGTACTGCGTATAAACGCAACAAAATCAAGGCCTCAACTGCCCTGCGATAGGAAAGAAATGTGCTACGGCATAGATCCATCGAATTGCTGGATTACCCTCCGAGGCGAGAAGATTTTATGGATTCCCCCAGAACTCCGCTGCATGAGGCACGATATGTGGGACAGCCAAAGAAATTGTTTGGTGATATACGAACCCTATGGAAAACGACTTTCGGTGTTCAAATTTTGTTGCAGTAGCTGCCCCAAGCAAATCTTTACACGCGATTATACAACAGCTGGAGTGGCTTGTTCTCCAGACAAAAACAAACATACCTACACATGCGACCTGGATGGCTGGCAAATCCAAAGCTTCGATATGGATCCCCCAGAACACTTATACTCTAATGTTCGCAGCAACTGTCCAGATATACCTTTACCGCAGGAAGAGCATATCACAAGAGTACCAACACCGCAGCAAGAGCATATCATAAGAGTATCAACACCACAGGAAGAGCATATCACAAGAGCATCAACACCGCAAGAACAGCATATCACAAGAGCATCAAGAGTATCCCATCGTATACAGAGAATTCATTCCAAGATTACCCGTTTTTGGAAATAGTTTTTTGGG
Source organism: Trichoderma sp. 2475 (assembly GCA_038502285.1). Lineage (NCBI taxonomy): Eukaryota > Fungi > Ascomycota > Sordariomycetes > Hypocreales > Hypocreaceae > Trichoderma > Trichoderma sp. 2475. Next base: position 539,671 of record JARPVV010000016.1, read on the forward strand.
GGGACGCCTGCCCCGACATCCCCAGGGAAAGAAGGATAGGAGAGATCCTAGCAGTTATATAGTAGCCAGATATCCTGTATCATAACAAAATAGAAGCTTTTTAACTCCTTCATACGCATTCCCACCTTGGACCATAAGGGCCGCGTGCAGAGTCAAGCTCCCACATCCGTGTGTGTGACCTCACAAGTTTCCAAAGCTAGTATAGCTAAGTCTATTCAATTAGCTTCATTTACCACTATTATCCAGGCTCTTGTAGTGATAGTAGCAAAACTGATATCTACAGAAAGCGACACTATAAGTACTCTGCAGGTGTGTATCCGAGGACTTCGCCTCGCCACCAACATGTAGCTCACGACCAACATGCATTTCGTAGCACCATATGACCAAAAACATAGACAACACTATGGACGGAACTTCTGAAGTTTGCAAAAGTGCCAAACCATGCATATGTAGTAGTAACAACCATGACAAGGCGCGTTATATAGATTCCAATCGAACTCGACCTCTGTGGGATATCGCCTTAAAATCGGCTGCGATCAGCTCATATATCAAGAAACGTTCTCGCAATTGGTGAATATAATTAAAGAGTGTCAGAAATTTACAGACTTTGACTCTCAAGAATTCCCCCAACGTATCATACGGCTAGTAAATAAGCACCACCCAACATGTCAGTTGATACCATGCTCCTCTGATCTGTAGGTACCTGTGGGTTGCAACAATATGCTCATAAGTACTGTCCCTAGTAGTTCACTCAAGATTTCAAGGGGATGTAACTATCGTCCAATAAAGCAACCAGCAGGTAAACTCAAAAGATAATAGTCAGATGACGACACTATACAAAACAAGCCAGGTACAGCGCAACGTTCTCTTCATTTTTGCTCATGTATACCTAGGTAAGCAGGTAGATAGTAGCTAACCATAAACCATCATTCATAAAGAGTCCTTGCGATTATCCACTTTCGCACAAGATCGTGGCATAAAGTAAATACGGAGGAGTTTTCCAAATTTCTACATTATTTAGCAACTGCATAAGTTAATGCCAAGTCAATCAAACAGACATACCTTGTGGCTGAGTAGATTCTTAGTCAACTAAGCGGAAACGAGGACTCCAATGTCGGTCAAAGGCAGCCTCTCCCTCAGTTGCTCGACGAGATTGAACACTGAGGCGACGGGAGGAAAGTTGGGGTTTTTGGGCTCAAGCTCATCAGGGGTGCGGACTTCGATAAAGCGCTCAGTCCCTAGATGAAACACCTTGAAACCAGGGGCAGCGTTCTCAGCTGCACGCTGGGAGCGCTTCCGCTGAATGTCGACAAACCAGACCTTGTTTTCAGTTATCACGTGTTGTATTTTGAGTCTGGTCAGCGTGTCGATGTCGAGGTGACCACAGTCTCGAAGAATGTCCACCCACTCGGCAATGTCGGCGGTTTGCAGGTCAATAGGATCCAACTCGAACGCCATGTGGGCGCAATTAGTATCCCATGGTATGCCTGAGGGGTGCGATAGTTGGCGGCGGCTGTGAAGGGCGAAACTGATCTCATTCTTGACATAGATGTTAAAGGGAGCTTGGGAAGCCATGTTGATCTGAACTTTGTCAGCATGCTATCCTTTTCACCTGAGGTGTGCTGTGTGGCAACTTACCTTCTAATAAAGCAGCGGCTGTGCGGAGGAGTAGTAGATGGAGTGATAATGCCCACTAACTGATCTATATCATGGGTCAAAGGCTTACTTATAAGAAAGAGAAGAGAGAGGAAGAGGAAGAAAAGAAGAAGAGGGAAAGGGAGGGAAGGAGTTCCGTTTGCTGAGTGCACGGTCAGGAAGGCCCGCAGTTGATGATAGAAAATGTGGAAGATGCTACTCATCCCATCTACGCACTTATCTGGCTCTATAGTTCATTACAGCGCATGATTCACTATCTATGCTTCTGGAGAATGCATCTACGCGGTGATGGTCGTGGCAGGCTGCTAGCATATGTGGCATGTTAGCATGAGTGAACGTGTCGAGAAGATTCCAGAGTCCTAAGACCAACATCCAACCTTTTTGGTAAGCCCACTTATCTGATGTTGCTTTGTTTGCAAAGATCCGTCTGTTCTTAGTTCTTAATCAGAGTATATATCCCTTGATTGCCAGCATCAACCACGTGGAATAGGGGTGAAATATATTCACAGGCCAAGATCTCAGAACTACTCAAAGCTGTCAGCAGCCGCATACAGTCTGAACTCGAGTGGCCGTTCTTGCTCGATAATGCTAATGACTTTATATATTCAGCATAAGAGAAACCCGAGAAGGCTGCAGCAGCCCTTTTTGACTTCGTTTTGAACTTGATTATAGCATGCTGCCCACAAGATCAAGAGCTTTTCACTGGATGTGGCCCTCATAACTAGACGACCCATCTCAAGCTCGCATTTACACACGCCATTACGAATACTTCAAAAACACAAAAGAATAGAAGCAGATTAGTTTTTAGAAAATATACGGTGAACGGTTTAATATGCTCGCACAATTGGAATCATGTGTTATGCTTGCAATTCAAATTGATCATGTCAAACGTTACTAGTTCATTGGGTATATACCTATATCTCATTATCCTTCCATTCCCCATCCGCCAGCAACTACACTACAATATTACTCCATCAAAATTATGCCTTGACTCCGGGAGCGGCAGATGCAGCTCGGGCATTAGCCAGAGTCGACTTCTTAACGAGGCGCAGGCCGCCAAGCAGCATGACGAGGGCCTCGACGATGAAAATGACACCCAGAGTGACGAGAGCGCCAATGACACCAGCAACGGGTCTGGTGATGTTGCTGTGGTCGGTAGACTTCTCAGACGAAGCGCTGGCGGTGGTGTTGGAGGCACAGCTGCCGTCGGTGTTGCCGCAGGTAGAGCACCAGTCAGAGGTGTTGGCGATGGCAAACTTGTTGATGCCGGTCTTGAAGTCGTTCCAGCTGATAGTAGTGTCCTTCTGGCCAAACAGGGGGTAGGTCGTGAGGCCGTGCTCGGCAGCAGTGCCGTTGGACCAGAGGAAGCGAACGGTCAGGTCGTCCTCGGAGGTCTGGGTGGCGCTGGGGGCGACGAGCTCGAGCACCATGGCGGAGGCGTAGTCGCAGATGCCGTAGAAGTCGTTGGAGGCAGCGGGCAGCTGGGCGAGGCCGAAGAAGGACATGAAGGCGCCGTAGGCACCAAACTGGGCGTTGAACTTGGGGACGGCGTTGCCGGAGGCGATGCCCTGGAGAGCAGTCACAATCTGGCCGGCGAGGACGGAGCCAGCAATGGCGCGGGAGGGGTCGCTGCTGTTGTAGGCGAGGTTCCACTCATGGGTAGAGGCGTAGTCGTAGAGGTTAGAGAGCGTGGGTTTGGTGAGGAGCTTGTCAGAGGGAATGGAGGAGTTGTGAATTGTGGCGACATTGATGTAGTCAAAGACTTTGAAAGAGCAAAAAGTTAGTTTATTATTCAAAAACAAGTCAGTCAATGAAGAAAGAAAACATACTGGTGTAGCCATTCTTGAAAGTGGCCGTGCTGGAGTTGAAGGTGGTGTTGATCACAGGCAGCAAGTTCTGGTAAAAGTCCTTGGTGGCGTTGAAGGTGCTGAGATACTCAGGGCTCAGGAAGTAGTTGTTTGAGCTGACAACGGCATTGTTGCAGCCGCTGCTGCCCTGGAGCCAGGCGCTGGACTCTGAGTTGGACGAGCTGGCAGAGGTGACGGTGTTGACGGGGATGTACTGATATCCGCCGAGAGGAGCTTCGACAGTGGTGCCGTTGGCGAGCTTGGTGGAACCGGCAGCCTTGTTGGCGGGATACAGGCCCTGGGCAAAGACGCCGGCCGAGTTCTGCAGCACGTTGTCCACGGGCGCGGTGATGGCCAGCTGGGACAGGACAGCCTTGTCGACGCTGATGTTTGCAATCTGCAGCGAGGCGCCGTCGTCGATGTAGCGCTTGCGGAAGAAGGCGGCCGAGCTGGCCACCTCGTCGGCGCCGAGGGGCGTCAGGCCGACGGGAGTCCACGCCTTGGCCGTGCGGTCGCCGTGACGGTGGAAGATGTAGACGCCGAGGACCTGCTCGGCGGCGGCGGGCGCAACGGCAGCAGCCGAGAGCGCGAGGAGGAGCTTGGACTGCATGTTGGTGGTGATGGTGTTGCTGCTGGGTCTATGGGGGAGCTCAGCTCGACAATCTGATGGATGGGCTCTGGATTATGCTAAAAGAGCTGCCGCAGAAGAAATCAGATGCAGCAATGCGCGCGCGGGGACACGCCATGGCTTTTATATACATAATGGATTCGTCGAGTTAGCTGTACTCCATTCTCACACGCATGGAATGATACGGATGTATCGATGCAAGCGAACCTGTTTGCAGAATCAAGCTCTGCTAGGTCCAATTAGCTCGGGAACTTTTCTCGCGGGCCTTGCGACTTTCGGGATATCTCTGCGGAGCCTACCAGGTCCGGGTGGATAGAGAGGCTGGGCGGGAGCGAATCGAAGCCCGTCGCGAGCGGGAAAAGTGGCGATTTGGCCCCGCCGGAGGAGGGGAAGAAGGTTGCGGCCTATCTTGGAATCGCTAGAGTCGCTAAAAAGAGAGCACAGAGAGAGATTGGTGGAGATGCGGCTTACATAGGATGGGAGATCGACAGTGAGGCACTGGGAAGCTTTTTTGCTCAAGCTGAAGGCACTGCTTTTGGCTACTGTTTGGATATCAAGGTTCTCACAATTTGGCAGCATCGGCGCCGAAACTCAACTCGCTCTCGTGGCTCATACGTCCATCTACATCCACAGCACGTTTGAGTTGAGCGTTAAATGATGCCAAACACAAAACAACAGACAACATAATCCAAATGGCACAATCCGGCCTGAACTGCCCGCGCTGACTGTGACCTGCTGCTTTCTTCCAGCCTCTCTGCCACACCGGCCGCTGCAGCAGCCCGCCTAATCCCATTCAGAAACATCTCCGCTCTCACCACCTCCCAAAACACTTCCCCGACGATGCAAATGTAACCCGGCCGTCGCTATCTGCGTGCCGCCACCACCACTACAACAGCTCACTATACTTGTACAGCAAAAAAAATCAGAACCCACCCCCCCATCCGGAGATACACTTGCCACACCATTGGGCAGCCAAGCATCAAAGTACCTAGCCATTGCAGCTCGTCTCCCGCGGGCATCGTGCCGACAAACCGCCAGCTTCCGCTGAATGTGGAGCTTTTGGGCCGATGAAAACGCCGTTTCTGGACCAAAGGGCAATTGGCCCGAACGGCTCGCTGGCTGGGTGGCTCAATGGGCTGGGTTCCAATGGCCAATGGCCGTGGCGGATTGAAGAAGGCTATTTAACGCCACGGGAATGTAAGGAATTAACCTGCAGGAGGCGCCAATGGCGGGTGCTTGGCAACTCTTTGGGCATCGAAACGATGAAGCAATCGATCTTCTAGAGTGCGCCGCGGCCGAGATTCGGTCGCCATCCGGGAACGAAGCAGCGCAATGGCCAAAAGCCAAATTCGACGCCATTTGTGCGCCCTCTTCATGCCGCCTGCGCATTATTTGATCCTTGGCCGCCAGATCTCGCTCGCTGTTCCTCTTTTGGGACCGAAAATACGAACAAGCGATGGCCACCATGCTGTCTGCTGTATCCCAGTCAATTGCCGCCGCGCCGATGCGTTGATGGGCGATTTCATGTACAGCTAGGCAGCACACCACGTTGCATTAGCCTACAGTAGAAGAATTTCTGAGCTCAGCTGGGTGTGCTATTGATTGATCGATAGTCAATACGTAGGTACTCAGTAGGATGAGGTTGTATCTCCGAGGGTGGCCCGGATCCGCAGCATGCATCTCGCGTAAAAGATTAGATGTGATAAGCCATGTGGCTATGACCTGACATTGAGTGCACATACTGTACATGTAGGCAACCCCATGTCCTCACACGTGCGATTACAGAGAACCGAGGCTGGTAAGCTAAACCTTTGCAGTCGTAAATCTAATCATCTTGGCACATTGATTCTGTATTAGAGTTGATGGACGTGTAGATCGCGCCTCAAACAATCTCTCCCCTCAAGTAAAACAGACATGGAAATAGACTTGGTGTAATTAGTCTAACTTGTATATGCCATAAACATTGCGCTCCGGAAATTCCAATAATACTAGCTTGAATGCTGCGCTTCCTTCAAAACAGGAACCAGATAGGCAGCACGTTTAAATAAGGCTCTCGCCCTATTCCATCCCTTCTCCCTCCTCTTCATAGCATGTCATCATCCTTCTCTTCTCTCGCCAAGCTGCTCTCCTCAAAGCTTAGACTTATCCTTCTTTCCTCCCTTTAGACCTTCGGACATTTGGCCCGTCTTGAGGAAATCAGGATACTGCACATTCATATCCACGCCAACTGTATAGGCTCCCTGCCGTCTCCATGATCCGCCATCAACAGGAATGATCTGGCCGTTGACATAGCTTCCGGCATCGCTAAACAAAAACACCGTCGCATCTGCAATATCCTTCACGGTACCGAATCGACCAGAAGGAACCGTCTTTGTAAATGCTTCAATCTCCTCGGGCTTGCTGCTCGCCAGACGAGCCATACCCTCGGTATCGGCGATGGGGCCTGGCGCGATGACATTGGCGACGACGCCGCGGGGGCCGTATTCGAGCGCGATGCTGGCTATCAAAGAGTCCACAGAGGCTTTGGCGGCCGCGACGTGGGCCTGGTAGGGCATGCCGGTGTAGTGGAACGTCGCGGAGACGGCCATGAAGCGAGGGGTCGAGCTGCGGAGGAGGTGAGGAATGGTGGCCTTGATGGTGTTGTATGTGCCGAGGACGTCAATGTCCATGACCGTCTTGAAAGCGTTGGAGCTGATGCCGTCGATCGGGGCGACAAAGTTACCTGCTGCGCCGGCACTACGGCCGTCAGTACCAATACACAGCACGACCAACACGAACAACTCACATCACATAGTCAATGCCTCCAAGCTCCTTGACGCATTGCGCCGCCGCGGCTTCGAGACTCTCAACCTGCCAATCGGGCAACGTCAGCGCTGATGGCTCATTCTGCCAGTCGCGAGTTCCGCCATCTTACCTTGCGCACGTCGCATCCTCCAAGGCCAATGACCTTGGCGCCCGGCCGAGCCGTCGCGATATCTTTCGCTGCGGCCTCTGTCTTTTGAACGTTTCGGCCTAGGATAAAGGCGTTCGCGCCGAGTCGGACCAAGGCTCTGGTCTGCATGCTGCAAATGGTTCCCGCGCCGCCGGTGACGAAGACAACCTTGCCCTCTGCCGATAGCGATTAGTCATGCTCCTTTCGCTCTCTGTCAAGCAGAAATATCTCCAAAGGGGACAGAAAATGCTCACTGAAGATGTCGTCTCGCCATACGGCGCTCAGGTACTTGGATTCGGGGACGGACATGATTGCGACGCGATTGTTGTTGAACTATAGTAGACAAAGTAAAGATGGAAGGAGTCTGAGTCGAAGCACTTCAGAAGAATCAGAGGCAAAAGAACTGCTATTTGTCTATCCGTAATCTGTCGGCTCTATCGGGAACCATTCGACATGAAGCTGGCGGTAAGTTGGCTGTGCTGTGTCCCAACAATCTTGAAGGAGGATTACATTTCCTGATTGGGTGCTTGAGCCTCGGCATGATTGTGGGGTGTACCGTCAAACGGTCGGTTACTGTAAGAATTGCCCGCGGGAATCGCCTTATGGTGCGCGGTAGAATCTGGGGTAACTCCAGAAATGCCACGGGAAGAAAGAGGCTCGCTTTCCATTGATGCCGAGTGGTTGATGGCCATTAGTGTTGAGTAGCTGGTGTTGCTGCTTTGTTAATCTCATGCATGTGATGGCGATGCTTAGTCATCATGTGTGTTGATGTTCGAATGTCGTTGATCATGAACTTCATCCAAACTCATCTCCAATAACTTCATATCCCTACTACTATTGGGGTTATTTCACGATATAGGGAAAAGACTGACTTCAAAAGTTTAAAAAATACGTTTCGATTGGTCGTGTGCATTTGCAGATAGCAGTGAGTGTGGCAAGGATGCACGTTTCGATGCATACACTCGACGCAGCTGTACCTGCATTCATTAATGTTGCTAGTCCTGCTTCACCAACGATAATCGGCTTGCCACAGCAATTGATGCCTAGATAAAGTAATCCCTCCAAGAGTAGGGTTTAAAAGATAGGTGTTATATAGAAGCGAAATCTTTAGCACATGAGTGGCCGTTTTCTCCAGATTCGTTGCGTATAGATGCGCTGCGCTGCCACTTGTGCCTTTCACTCCTCTTAGTAACACATCGTGCACCCACCTGATCTTAACCGCATGCTGTGTAACGACGTATGTGCTCAAACATGAAGACCCTGAAAACCTCAGTTTTGCAGATTGAAATCAGTTGCAGCTAAAGTTCAGACCATGGAGGATCGTCCAGTACCTGTTTCAAGCTCGTTGATCCAAAGGCCGATCTAAATAGGTACTAAAAGCTCTTGGTCCCTAGGCTAGAAGAACTTGCCACTCAACCAAACGGCAGACACGTGCTAATTAACGCGCGTGTAGCGTTGGAGGCCTACAGCCAGCTAAAATGATTCAATACCAGTCGAATACTTCTCTTTTTACATTTCAATTCATCTCATGTTAAAATGTGTGAGGGAAAGGCGAGACATTACAGACATCAAGGCCAACAAAAAGCTTCAGCGTATCACAGCCCGCTGTCACAGCCATTACAGCGAAGCACAGGCCACCTCAGCAGTCCACTATAGCGCTAACTCGCGTGCTATTCGCCAACGGATAGCGGGCCCCAGCTCCGCGTCTCCGCATTCAACGAAACACCAAGCCTTACCTCGTCACCAATTAATTTCACCACCAACAGTCTCCTCTGCTGACACCCAGCAATCATCGCAAGCCACCTACCACCCATCGCATCGCGTCTTTCACATGCCCACGTCAGATTGAACAGCTGTTATCGCCAGCTCACCTTGCTCCGACGAATTTTTTTCGACGCCAAGTGTTGCGCCGCCCGCGCTAGGGCCTGCTTCGAAGCGGGAAGACTTTAAGGAGCCCTCGCCACGAGGCCCTGACGCTGCAAGGACAGCTGAGAGAACAAGACCGAAGCAGCCAGCGAATTGATCGCTGCCAGTGTCCGAACGATGCCAAACTCCTCGGACCGAGCTGTGCGATTCTCGGGTGGCAGCGACGATGAACCAGCCAGCATAGCCATCATCCAGGACTTGAAGCAGCACTTGCTCGAAGACGACGACTCATCCCCCGAATCCAACGGCGTCGACCTGCACGCCATCCAACTTCAAGACGAGCTGGGGTCACTCAACAGATATGCAAACGCCCCCAACAGCCTCACCGGATCGCTGAGTTCATTGCCACCCGGGACGCACATCAATGGCGGCCCTCCTACCCGGATCCAACGATCCAGCGGAGGAGAAGCGGACGCGTTGCAGGCTCAGCGCCCCAAAGGGCCCATCAGAACACCTTCCAATACATACAACCCTTCAAGCTCGCGAAAACCTGCCGCCGTACAGCCGCAGTCGTCATTCTCCGAGGCAGGCCGCTCGTCGTCGAAAACGCGATTACGGGGAGGCGACAGTCGGTTCAAAGCACAAGAACGAGCATACGTCCAGACACTTCGGCAGGGAGGCTACACGGGAGAATACTTTAGCCAGTATCAGCAACAACCAAACGGGAATGAATCCGACTCGGAGGGCGGTGGTGAGGGTGAGACGCCTTCATCTGAGGGTCCATTCGAAGACCGCCTCGATCAGGAGACCATCATGTTTTACGGCAACGACGACATACAGCCAACAGATGAAGATATCGCGGTGCCCGAAAATCGGGAGCGGCTAGAGTGGCATGGCATGCTGGAAGCTGTATTAACGGGAGATGTCGTTAAACAGGAAAAGAAGCGTCTCATCAATTCCACCGACACCACTGCAACCAAGGCTGCCTACAAATCAGAGCTTTGGTTTGAACTCCGCTCCGATGCCTGTGGAAGGCGTGTTCCGGTCCAGAGGCGCATTATAGACGAGGGCCGACTGGCAGTGAATAGCGTCCTGGAGGAAGTAATTAATTTCCAAGTCAAGGGGACAATCGAAGCGGGAAAGCCCCCTCATGAGCAAGTCAAAGATATTGTCAAAAAGATTGAGAAATGCGAAACCTTGTATCCTTCTTGGTCTGCTCTTGTGGATGAGCACAGCACTGCCGAGTCCGATAAATTCATCGAAGCGTACGAGGCCATCATGTCCTGGTATAACACAAACGAAATGATCAACACTGAGCTATCGATCCTGAAGAAGTGGGTTGGAAACGAAGATCTCGACTTTTCCCGCACCAAGCAGCGATCGCCCGCCGTTGATGGTATCACCAGCGATGAGGCTTCGTTTCTCGACAAGCTCATGAAGGAGGACGGCCTGCAGTCACTGTACAACGACAACGCCAAGGTGACGCTCAAGGGCGAACTAGTCCAGAGAGGAATGCTGCAGCCCATTTCTACAGTCATTGATAAGGCGAAGCAGACGCTGATTGAAAATTCGATACCGTTCCAAAAGCGGCATTTGCCTCCGTACCTCGACGAGCTGCTGACTCTCATCAGCTTCCCGTCACGGCTTATTGAAGAGATTATCAGAACGCGCTTGGAGTATACTAAAAAGGTCAACGAGACGGCCCAGCAAAACCCTTTGATGCAAAGCCAGATGATTACTCAATTTCAGCTCTTGTTGCAGTTTGCGATTAGGATAAAGAATGAGTACCTCACCATTGAGAATCCGGAAGAGGGTTGGGACTTGCCTCCATGCATTGACGATTCGTTTGATCAGGTAGTGCTGGAAGCTCTACAGTTCTACTTCAAGATGCTCAACGCGAAACTCAGCGGGAATAAAAACACGTTCAAGGAAGCCGAGCTGCTGTTTCAGGAGTGGGACTTTGCCAACGAGATCGGCACGTCTCTGAACCGCGGTAACATCAAGGTTGCAGAGCAGTTTAGTTCACTGACTCTCAAGGCATTCAACCGCCTGAGCTCGACGTTTGACAAGGAGCTCCAAGCCAAGCCCGAAGAGAGCGCGGCGGAAATGAGCAAGCGATACAAGGCGGCTCTGGACTCTGTGCGTGTCCGCCAAAGAATGCTTCAGCGCTTTTCCAGGATGTTGAGCGAAAACTACGAACATGTCTGCGACTTCAACACCTCTCTAGAGCCAGCGACGACGCAAATGCTATATGACCACCTTGTGGCATCGGGTCACTTCCAGGTGGACACGCGTGGCGTGCTAGAGAGTACTGGTATCTACCTACTGGCAAGTCCAGCTCTTAGGGATAGGCTCTATGACATCCAAACAATGATGGCCATCACCGCCCAGGACCGATACCCTCCCGATACTAGCGATATATACATTCTCCTAATCAGGCCTGAGGGGACATTTATGTGGATCGGCGATACGGTATCTATTCTACTCAAAGAGCAGACTGTCGATCTGAAGCGCGGCCAAGTTCGGCTGTGTGCCACAGGGAGCCATTCTCTCTCTCAGGCGCGCAAGCTGTTTCTCGATGCCGCCGATATGCACCTCGATCTTGTGGGAGAGTCGCGATCCAACATTCACAAGGTGAACGCGAGGCTGACTGAAATTCGTCGCGTGGCCTACAAACTCTCCGAGACATTCATGGACAGCGTTGAGATTATCAGAAACCAGACTCAAGGCAAAGATTGCCAAGAGCTCATCCAAACCTGCTTCATCTTCGCTACGGAATTCGGTCAGCGCTCGCTCCTGTACATGGACAGCAACCGCCGACAGATGAACAATATCAAGCTGACCAAACTTGCCCTCGACTGGGTCGGTTTCATTTGCGATGACTGCATGGCGTCGGATCGAAGAACCTTTCGATGGGCGGTGACTGCTCTGGAGTTTGCCATGTTCATGACCCGCGGACGCCACATCTTGGGCCTTGGCGAGGAAGAGTACGAAAGAGTGCGTGCCAAGGTTGGCGGGTGCATGGCCGTCCTGATCTCGCACTTTGATATCATGGGAGCCAGATCCAACTTGGCTGCTCAGGCCGAGAGGGAGCGAATCGAGAATCTGGTGATTCAGTTCAAGAAGGACAAGAACAAGAACATGGATGACGATGAGGCCACCTGGGGTGTCATACAGCAACGAGTGGCAAAACTGGATTTGGTAGACGAGCTTCGGCAGGAAAAAGAGTCTGAACGACGGGCGTTGGGTCGCGTGCTCGAGACAAACAACGAGGCCGATCGTTCGCTGGCATATCTATCAGCGTCGGCCACAAACGTCACGGTGCGATGGCAGCAGGGTCAATTCGTTGGCGGAGGCACTTTTGGCAACGTCTACGCCGCCATGAACCTAGACACGGGTCATCTCATGGCCGTCAAGGAGATTCGTCTCCAGGATCCCAAACTGATCCCAACAATTGCAGAGTCGATTCGCGAGGAGATGCGCGTTCTAGAAGTCTTGGATCATCCCAACGTTGTGTCATATCACGGCATCGAAGTCCATCGAGACCGCGTTTACATCTTTATGGAGTTTTGCTCTGGAGGATCGCTCGCCAGTCTGCTCGAACACGGCCGTATTGAGGAAGAGGAGGTCATCATGGTATATGCGCTTCAGCTACTGGAGGGTCTTGCTTACTTGCACGAGAGTGGAATCGCTCATAGAGATATTAAACCAGAGAGTGAGTTGTTCTTTTAATCTAGCCGGAATCGGAGCATGCTAACTGAGGATAGACATCCTTCTTGATCACAACGGAATCATCAAGTATGTGGATTTCGGCGCCGCCAAGCTCATCGCTCGACAGGGCCGCACCATGGCAGCCGATCTGCACGCTACAAAGCCAAACAAGTCCATGACTGGAACACCGATGTACATGTCGCCAGAAGTTATCAAGGGCGAGAATCCCGGTAAGGCCGGATCGGTGGATGTCTGGTCGCTGGGATGCGTGATTCTCGAGATGGCGACGGGACGACGGCCATGGGCCAACTTGGACAACGAATGGGCAATCATGTACAACATTGCGCAGGGCAACCCGCCGCAACTCCCTTCGCCAGAGCAACTCAGCCCTCAGGGCATCGACTTTCTTACCAAATGCTTTGCACGAGATCCTAAGCAGAGACCGTCGGCAATTGAGCTGCTGCAGCACGAATGGATCATGACTATTAGAAACCAGGTGGTTGAGCCGGCGACGCCGAGCGATGCTAGCGGATCGTCTCAGTCGCCGTTTGTATCAACCACCTCTACCAGAACGAGTGTCGGGCCAGACAGCTTTTATTAGCCGTTATTCTCTTTGCGTTTTCGCTTTTTGCTTCTTCTTTTTGGGTCGTCTTTGGAGTGGAAACTTTTTGGTTTGGCTTTTGCTTCTTCTTTTTTTTTTTTTTACTTCTACATGGCGGGATGCAATACACGGCCCCACGGAACAAACCAAGTACACAAGCGGGTATGAATAATATGGAGGACTCGAATGGATCTTTTACGATATTTATATGCTTCTTTTTCGGCTATTTTTAAATTCTTTCATAGTAGTTTTTACAAATACGGGAGGAAAGATTGATATTTCTGCTTTTACGATACCTTATACACCAAGATTGCATCAGGGACGAGAGTCTGGAGTTGGCAAGTCATGTTTGATATATATTTTCACATGCAAAGCGAAGTAGCTGGGAATGAGAGAAGTTTTTGGGCAATTTTTGAAAAGAGGAATGGAATGTGAGCGGATTTCAGCAATATTGTGAGCTATATCGGTGATATCTGTAGCTGAAAGAGACTTTTTAATTTCTTCTGCACGTGTACGCTGATGCTGCTACTTTTTGCCAAACATGAATAGCAGGATATTTCAGCCCAGAACAAATACACTTGGAACTGTTTGTACTGCGTCTCGGCCAGTGCAGGCATCTTGTAAAAGCTGAGCTGAGACTGGTGGGACTGATTTGCTGATGTGTGTTGAGCGGGAATACAGAATACGTAATATATAAAGTAAAATGGGACTGTAGGAGCTTACTTGCTAGAACTTGCTCGATACTTGCAAAGACGGTTACTGCTAGAAGATACGCTCTATCACGTCGAGTAACCATCACGTAGTGCCATGTATCTCTAGACCTTATCTCGTACACATCGAATAAAACTCGAGTTGTGTAAGAATTAGCCAAGGCAAAAGACCCCCAAGCAGTTCGGCGAGCCGCATTCGGAACCGGCGCCTACCGTCGCTGCAGCGCTCCTTCCCCCGCCAAGCCCCGCATCAACGGCGTGTTCCGGTGTGGGTAAGAGCGGATCTGCAGACGTGGAAAGAAGCGACGCGGGAGCCAATATAAAATCTCGGCTTGTCAAGGGCGGCCCTCTTCTCTCCCTTCTTTTTTCCCTCTTTTTTCTTCCCCGGGCGTCGTCTCCCCCCTTTGAAGCACTGCTAAGAAGGATAATATCTAAATTTTTTATAATTGATACCCGTAATATTGCTTCGCCATCTGCGTCCACCCCCTCAATCAAGTGCCCGAGTCAGTAAATCTCATCAAGCAACCTCGTCATCATGTCCAGCCCGCCCATCCACTCCGGCTCAGACGCCGCCCAGATCGCATCCACCTGCGCCTCGCTCAGCATCACCACCACCGAGTTCGCCGAGCTGCAGAGGCGCGCCACGGCCGCAAAGGCCACCGCCTACTGCCGCTACAGCCGCTTCCGCGTCGGCGCCACGCTGCTGTGCGCGGACGAGGCCGGCGACGTGGTCTACGTGCCCGGCGCCAACGTCGAGAATGCGTCGTATCCCGTGGGCACGTGCGCTGAGCGGGTGGCCTTTGGCACGGCGGTGACGAGCGGCATCAAGACGTTCCGGGCCATTGCCGTGGCGACGGATATCAGCCCGCCGGCTAGTCCTTGCGGCATGTGCAGGCAGTTGTGAGTAGTATCCTCCTGATTTGTTGTTGTTTCTATGGGATGGTGGTGTTGGTGGTTGGCGGCGACATGCAAGGGAGGGCTCGGTGAGGATAGAAAGACAGGGGGAGAGACAGGGGCCGAATGGTTCAAGAGTGGCTGGGATGAGCTGAACTGACCCGATTGGCTGCAGCATCCGCGAGTTTTGCACCCAGGAGACGCCCGTCATCATGTTTGACAAGAACTCGGACTATGTGGTCCTGACAGTGGAACAAGTAAGTCAAGGCATCCCTTCAAAGCCCCTGAGCTACCGCATGGTACAGCTCAGACAGGCGTCTTCTGCTCTATTGTTAGTTGTAGATCTCACGGCCTAACGCATCCCTTGCAGCTTCTTCCAATGTCCTTTGGTCCAGACGCTCTGCCGCCTCCTGGTGCCCCTGGATACTAAGATTTGATGTCTTAAGCTGTGCTTCACACTATTGACGCCGTGCGGCTGCTGCAAGGAGTACGGGGGATGGACGGGAGGACTAGTGGCATCAGGCTCGTACCTGACGGGATGATTTATGGTTGTTTTTTGTCAACCTATTCTTAATTTAATAATGACACCGAGTAATTTGAGATAATGCATGTCTTGAAAGCCAATTTCCACAATGCAGTGAGCACATGCAGGGAAAAGTGTGGAAATTGCGTTGACTTTGATACAGCCTTTTGTATTCGATTGAACTCATGCCTTATTCGGACGCCGCAATTCTAGCCTTTTACTGAGCTCAGCAGGGATTCAATTACGGTGAATAGAGGACAATTCACACAAAACAAAATATGATAGAAAAATCAGTAAATTGATATCCTTCGTATTTGACGCTATCCTATCCTGTTAACCAATCTCCCCGCGAAACATCCCTCATATCCATCCCGTAAACGATCTTCCCAAGTTCCCATGTTTCCAAAAACATGCTAGCTTATATGTAAAATATCGTATGTATTATCTATGTATCGTAAGAAAAGTGAAGTAGCCCTACACATCAACTTCAACGAGCTGTTTAACAGTCATCGTCACCTCCGTCACCTCCATTGCCAGGGGGGATACCGCCGTTGCCACCGCCGCCGGGAAGGCCAGTGGCTCCAGGACCGGAAGGAAGGGAGATGGCCGGGAGAGTGAGGGTTGTGAATGTTGTGGGGAGGCTGATGGGTGGGATGCTGTAGGGTGGCAGGCCTCCGTTACCACCGCCAGGGAATGGTGTGCTTGTTGCAGTGGGGATGCTGAAGCCAGTGATGGTAGGGTTTCCATTGCCAGGAACAGTCAACGAGCCACCAGGGGGTGTGTAGTCGCCGCAGTCATCGTCACCGCAGCCGGGTGTTGAAGTGCCTGTTGGGCCAACAGGAGTGTGGCTGGTCTGAGCCTCGACAGGGACAGTGGGGGAACTGGTGGCGCTGAGGGTGGTGGATTTGGTGTGGTCGTTGAAAGCTCCTCCAGGGACAGAGAAGGAGGTGGACGAGGTGGACGGAGTGGACGACGTCAAGAATTGACCGCCTGGAGGTCCTGTGGGAGTGGAGCTTTGGGTGGTTGTCTCAGTTGCAGTGGAGGTAAGGGTGATGCTGTCGGTGGGATCACAGTCATCGCCGCCATCAGTTGGTGTGGCGACAGTGATGGTGGCAGTGTTGGAGCTGGACGACGTTAGGAATTGACCGCCTGGAGGTCCTGAGGAAGTGGTTGATGCGGTGCTGCTGGCGGTGCTAGAGGTCAGGAACTGCCCGCCTGGAGGTCCTGAGGAAGTGGTTGATGCGGTGCCGGAAGTGCTAGCACTGGTGGATTGTGTGGACATGCTTCCGGTAATGGACGCGGTGCTGCTGGCGGTGCTAGAGGTTAGGAACTGCCCGCCTGGAGGTCCTGTGGGAGTGGAGCTTTGGGTGGTTGTATCAGTTGCGGTGGAGGTAAGGGTGATGCTATCCGTGGGATTACAGTCATCACCGCCGTTAGTTGGCGTGGCGACAGTGGTGGTGGCAGTGTTGGAGCTGGACGACGTTAGGAATTGCCCGCCTGGAGGTCCTGAGGAAGTGGTTGATGCGGTGCTGCTGGCGGTGCTGGAGGTCAGGAACTGCCCGCCTGGAGGACCGGAGGAGGTGCTCGACGAAGAGGTGCCGGACTGGAAAGGAACAGTAGAGCTTGATGCATCCGTTGTGGACGAAGCAGTAGAACTGGTAGGAGTAGACGACGTCAAGAACTGACCGCCTGGTGGCCCTGATGTGGAGCTCACAGAGTTGCTGCTGGTGCTGCCTGTAAAGTCACAATCATCCGTATCAGGAGGCGCAGTCGTCGAGGAGACTCCGATGGAGGTGGAGGACGTCAGGAATTGTCCGCCTGGTGGTCCCGAAGAAGTGGTAGACGCAGTGACAGATGTGCTAGCACTGGTGGATGCGGTGCTGCTGACAGTGCTAGAGGAAGTCAAGAATTGGCCGCCCGGAGGACCAGAGGAAGTGCTCGATGAAGCGGTGCGCGAGGTGCTGGCAGAGCTAGGAGGGACGCTTCCGGTGGAAGACATGGAGCCACTGCTGACAGTGCTGGAAGAGGTCAAGAACTGGCCACCTGGGGGAGTGGAAGAAGCAGATGACTGTCCCGCTGGAGGAGGATACATGCTTGACTGTCCTGCTGGGGGTGTAGAAGATGTCAAGAACTGGCCGCCGGGAGGAGTAGAAGAGGTGGATGACTGTCCTCCAGCAGGAGGAGTAGAAGACCCATTGGGAGGAGCAGTTGACGAGGCAGTGCGCGAGGTAGTCGCAGAGCTAGGAGGAACTCTTCCAGTAGAGGACATGCTACCACTGCTACCAGAGCTGGAAGATGTCAAGAACTGACCGCCAGGGGGCCCAGAAGACGTAGACGACTGTCCTCCCGGAGGCTTAGAGCCAGTGGAAGATTGTCCACCAGGAGGAGTGGAAGAACGAGAGCCAGTTGATGACTGTCCTCCAGCAGGAGGAGTAGAAGACCCAGCAGGAGGATTGCTCCTAGTCGACGACGTCAAGAACTGGCCTCCAGGAGGCGGCGAATACGGCGGCGGGACAAAAGGATGAGAAGAAGTCGTCGCCGTGTTGGTCGTCTCCGAAGCAGGAACGGTAATGACCGTCGTGGGAGTCACATAGATTGTGGTCTCGTGAGTCACCGTCGTGGTGGTGGTGATGCTCAGAGTGGCACATGTAGCCTGCAACAGCCTCTTGTCAAAAAGACCCTTTTGCCTTGTTAGTTCTCCATTCAAATCCTGGGATGTATCAGATCAGCAACCTACCTGATTTGCCTGGGCAGTCGCCACAGACAGCAGCCCCGAGGCCGCGGCAAAACGGTGGAAACGCATAACTATTAAGCCTTGCTATCAAACACACAAAAGACTGATTAAAAAATGAAAGGTGAAGAATGAGAGAAGTATAAACACCCAGTCAGACAATGACTGGTGGAAAAAAAACAGGTATATAAGGAGTGGACTGCCTTGTCAAGCGAATTATTGCCCAAGCGGTGGTTGGACTTGAGATCAAAAGAAAAATTCCCAAGAGGAACACGATCAGGCCCATCCTTTATACAAATTCTCAACCCTTGTATAGCAACAATCAATGAATCTAGAACCAAGAACAAGATTTTTTGGTGAGCCCTCTGGAAGCAGGGAGAGCTCGTCGGATGCGGGACCGCTGTCAATAGTCCACTCACCGTCTGCCGTGTGACAGCAGTAAAATTACACCAGCTGCAGGTGTAAAGGGAGCAAAGGGAGCCTCTTGTCGCCCTGCATAGCCCCCATGCTCAAAGAGTTAGTAGTTCTAATCAGGGAACTGTTGGCAGTCAAGGGGCAGGATACACCATATAATAGAGACTTCACGTGTCAGGGCAATTTGAGATTTAACGAAACCAATTGATTCATAGTAGTACCATCGTCCTGGATAGCATTTTGTTCATGTCTGTCTGTCTGTGTCATAGCGTCTGTCCTGCCTCTGGCAGCTGTGCCGTGGGAAATGAGTCTTTCTGTTGTAAGACGTAGAATATGCAAAAGGGTATCCGGACCAGAGACACTCTCATTTTAAACGCCCGCTGCGTCTCTGGTCACACAACGAATAAAAACAAGGTTTGGCTGTGAAAACGAGAGAGCCATAAAAAGGTGGATGCGAAAGCAAATCTGCACAAGTGTGTATGCGCCAATTTCCGAAATGACACATGCCCGTGTCCCGTGCGCCTGGAAAGTCGAGTAAAACAAGAAAAAGCGACCTTTCCGAACCCAAACATGAAAAGAAGAGAGAGGAAGAAGGGGGTGAAAATTCTCAAGTCTGCGCACGCTCATATGCTGTATCGTTCATAATTCCAAAACCGCCGCCGCCAAGGCTGTCAATCTTAATCCTCCCAGATTGTTTCCAAGTCAATGTCGCCACGCCGTTCAGCACCGCACACGCTCCACCGCTTCCGCTTGTCTTTGGAGCCAAACGCCATTGTGCGACCTCGAGCCGGCAGATCCAAGCCCCGTCCTTTTGCATCCGACGGGTCTCCGGCATCCGATGCCTCAGCCGCAGCCTTCAGCTGGGCCTGTCGTTCCGCTTCAAGCGCCTCCTCCTCGGCGTCGGGAGAGTCAGGGATGGTTTCCAAGCTCGAAATACTGGGGCTGCGAGACCTCAAGGACGTTGGTGTTGAGGGGACCGAGGAGAGTGTGCCGTAGCTACTAGAAAAGGGATCATACGCCTTGTACAGAGATGAAGAGCTGGATGTTGGCGTGCTGGGTAGAGCTGGCAGGGAGCCGGTGCTCGATTGAGAATAATTTCGAATTGGCGACGACGTTCGACGTACCCGAGTCAGGGTTCCATTCGTTGAGACACCCAGGACGGGAGAGCCGCTCCGGTCAGCAGGCAGCCGGTCGTGGTCCAGAACCGAGGTGCGCACGGGAGATGTCATGGGAAAGGCCTCGTCCACTGGCTTTCGTGGCGTGCGAACTCGGCTGGGAGACTGCGCTGGGCTGGCTGGGCGAAGCTGGGGAGAGAAGAGCAGGTGGCCGGAGCCAGAGACGCCAGGCATGGACTGCGTGCGGCCCATGGGAGCGGCGCCAATGCTAGCAGCGGACCGCGAGCGCATGTGCGAGATGCCGGAGAGGGGAGAAGTCGTTCGGGGGCGGTAGGGCAGAGAGACCATGGGCGTCCAGGCAAAGGCGTGGTTCGACATCGGACTTGGGTCGGTGCTGCGTCGCAGGTTTGGCGGCTTTCGGGCAATGTCCAGGTCGAAGGTGGAGAGCGTGTGCGGGCTGTTGACGCGGGCCTTGGGCGGCACGGCGCGAAACTCCTCCATGCGCTCGGTCTCAGGGACGGGCTCCATCATGATGGCCTGTCGAACGTTGCATGCGGAAAGCCTGCGAGATGGCGGGTGGCCAGTGAAGCAGCCCTGCTGCGCGAGCGCCTGGAGCGAGTCTTTGTGGGTTGAGATACGGCAGCACCTGATGCGAGAGGGCGCTGCATGCGGCACAGGAGAGTGCTGTTGGGCCTGTCGATGGATGTGTTTGTTGCCTTGGGTTGGGGGACGGCAGCGAGATATAAAGATCCAACGGTACGGTGGAGAGAACTGCGGTATCAGGTAGGTGGATATAAGCAGCCCGGCTGGAGCAGCGCCGGCGGCTAGCTGAGCGACACGGCTGGGCTGCGCTGATAGAGGAGCAGGCGCGACGGCGTCGCTTGTCGACGTTCTGTCAAGAACAGCGCCCAGCGGTCGTTGAGGGCTGGAGTTGCGGTTGAGGTTGAGGTTGAGGTTGCAGAAGCAGAGTTCGCAGCGGAGCAGCCACGCCGTATGCCTTTAAACAGGAACCACCGACATTCCTGTCTCCTGAGACTAGGGTGTAAACACCGGCAGCCGGCCGAAAAAAACGCAGCCCGAGAGAACCGGGGTGATGGCGAGCACAGCGGCGATGGAGCCTCCGAGTGCGGTGAAGAAGCAGAGGCGGGAAATATGAGCGAAAGATAGACGCCCCCGGGCAAAGAAGGGGTCCTGCTTGGGGGAGGAGTTGCAAGTCCGCTGCAGGTGCAGACTAATAGCGCGGAGAAGGCGCTGCGTTCGCGCGCTTAGCACGGGGTACATCGCCGGTGCATGTACAAGCGTGTGTCTGCGCGGTACTGCGCCGCCGTGCATGACTCGCCTCTGTCTTGTCTACTGGTAGGTGCTAAGAGGCCTAGAAAGTCTCTGGAAAACGCCACTCTCATGACAGAGATTGGACAGGGGAGTTACTGAGTAATAGCCCGTTGAGCTAGCACTGCACGGAACCTAGGTACTGACGCAGTTAATTACAGCCCTTTCGAAGAATTGACAAATTCATTCATAAGGCGCATGGCAATTCAAATGCTGGCAAATACTAGCAAAACAGCTCAAAAACAAAGAGTTTTTCCCATTGCCACTATGGATCGCCGTCGCGGGCAGTCCGGCGCACCTCGCCATGCATGCCCTTTTCAAGTGTCCCAGATTACTCAGCTGTGGCCATTTCCAGCATGTTTGTTCCTCGAAAGGCGTTAGACAACTTAGTAACATCAAGCCCTTCTAGTGAAAGAGGCGCGCCTTTTCTCCAAAAAAAAATTATCAGATGGCAATGTCAAAAAATTGTAAAAAGGAGAAAAAGGCTGACATTGTCATTTCTCACCGTTGCCGGAAACGGAGATATCTTGCATGCACACTTTGTAGGGAGCAAATGACTCGTCTCGTGCAGCGCTGCTAGCTCTCTTTGCGGTATCCCGTGAATCGCCTCAGCACCTACTGGATACAGAAGATAGCAAATTGGCAAAGTAGACATTGCAGGATTTAAAATAGATTTTCTGTTTCTTTGATATCTATAGTAAATTATATTTGTCAACCATGACATAAGTACATTCATATCCTACTCTTGCAACATCAACTACCTACCTACCTAGCTGAGGTGTAAGTCTGGACACATTCGTGATTCAATCACCTTGTAGACACAAGCAACATTGTGGAACAAGGACTGCGGCCTCGACCGCGGAATAATGCGGTCCATAGCTATACGCGAGCAAGCTGCGCAAATCATTACCCAGAGCATATAAAAACTTACAAAAGCCCCATGAGAATTATTGCAGATCAACAGAGGCCAGTGAAGTTCTAGATTTCAATCACATGGTACCCTGTAGGAGCCACAAAAAAGTTCCTGTGACGCGACTCTGCCCCCCCACTACTAGGCTAGCCTTACTCCAGCCTTTTCAGTGCTCAGCCTCGTCTCTAGAACCTCAACAATGAGCTCCCCCGACGAGCTGGCGAGAGACACGCCTCCGCCCTACAAACGGCGAAGAACCGGCGACACGCCATCGTCAGGCTCTAGCTCTCCCGATGTGCTGGCCGGCAATCCAGACGACTTTCTGCCTCCCAGGCGATTGTCGCAGCGCGGCGGCGGCTTGAGCAAAAGTCCAACCAAAACGCCAAAGTATCTCGACGACTTCTCTCGCTCACAGTCGCGTTCGCGGCCGCTTTCAGAATCTGTTCGTCGATCGCGATCAGCATCTAGCTCAGAGTCTAGAACGCGCTCACAGACACCCGTACATTCGTCACCGTCTCCAACAAGATCCCCTCGCTCTCGGCCGCGCTCGCAGTCCCCCACGTCCTCAAATCAATCAAGATCAGACTCCTTTTCTCCGGAACCGCAACAGCCTACTCCCACACCTCCACGAGAACCGCTCAAGCCCAATTACAAAGCCCGACTAGCCCTCCATGGACACACCAAACCAATCTCGCAAGTGCGCATCTCGCCGAATGGCCGCTTCATCGCCTCTGCCTCTGCCGACGCGACAGTCAAGATCTGGGATGCTGCTACGGGAGCTCATATGGACACATTGGTTGGCCACATGGCCGGCGTGAGCTGCGTAGCCTGGACACCGGACAGCAACACGCTGGCAAGTGGCTCGGACGACAAGGCTATTCGGCTCTGGGATCGAGTGACGGGGCGCCCGAAGACGACAGCGCGGAAATCTGCAGGCCAAGAGATGGCGCCGTTGAGAGGACATCACAATTACATTCACTGCTTGGCTTTTTCGCCAAAGGGCAATATCCTGGCCAGTGGATCCTATGACGAGGCCGTTTTCCTCTGGGACGTACGCGCGGGACGATTAATGAGAAGTCTGCCCGCCCACAGCGACCCGGTTGCAGGTATTGATTTCTGCTGTGACGGCACATTGGTCGTGAGCTGCTCTACGGACGGGTTGATGTAAGTTTTGCGCATCAATTAACATGCGACTTTTCCTTTTCCGCTTGCTAATCCTTGTCTAGCCGTGTATGGGACACCTCGACCGGCCAATGCTTGCGAACTCTTGTCCACGAAGACAATCCCGGCGTAAGCAACGTATGCTTCTCCCCCAACGGCCGCTTCGTCCTTGCATTCAATCTCGATAATTGCATTCGTCTATGGGACTACGTTTCTGGAAGTGTCAAGAAGACGTATCAAGGTCATCGCAATGAGAAATTCTCCATCGGCGGCTGTTTTGCCATTCTTAATGGTGAAGCATTTGTTACCTCTGCCAGCGAAGATGGAGATGTCATACTGTGGGATGTCAAGAATAAGGAGGTGCTTCAGAGAGTGCAGGGTCATAAGGGTGTATGTTTTTGGGTGGACGTTAACGGCGAGACGATGGTGACTGGAGGACAAGATGGCTCAATTAGGGTTTATCGGCATATTGGGCTCTCTGAGGAAGTGAACGAAGAAGTGAACGAAGAAGTGAACGGAAATGGTATAAGGAGTCACTCAAAGACCCCGAATCAGGGGATGCTGCAGGGAGAGCTACCAATTCGACAAGAAGATGTCAAGCTGGAAGAGGCTTTGAGTTGATAGAGGCGTACTGGAGCGATTGCTACGGAATCCTAACCTACTGGTTTGGGGTCTATTATTTACATTAAAAGGCGTTATTTATTGCCAAGCTGCCGTGAATATTATTACATCTATTGCAGAGGACACAGTGAGAGAACGGCTATTGATCCCAGCCCCAGTATACATTCCCATGATCTAAACCTGTAGCCACAAGCAATCCTCATGTTATTGTATCATTATACAGAACGTAATATATCAGGTTGAGTCGAGTAAAAAGACATGACAAGCTGCTGGCGTTAGAACTTTATATACTGGCAGAGGCGCGAATGCTTCTCTCAGCATCTAGAGCATCGCGTTAGGACTACCGCCGTATATCATTTGCTTAATAAATAACCTCGAAAAATAACGACTAGAATCTATGCACGATTAGGTACTAGAGCGCCAAAACCTCCATCCGTCGCTGTACCCTGTTCCTAGCCACGGGAGTCGGCGTCGTGCTTCAGCTCATCGTTTCCCTCAATCTCATCCTCCAAATTTTGCAACGAGGAAAAAACTGTTTGGTACCAGATATCGGCATCGGAATCCTGGTCGTGGTCAGGTAAATCTTGTGGCTCTGCAGCACCGCTAATGTTGACAATGCGCAAAAAATTCCAAGATAACTCCAAAAGTTCAAAACTCGGGACTAATTCTGGTCTATCCGCCCTCAAAATAAAAGTTTGACCGGTCTCAATCGGCAAGCCGCTACGTCGATGGGCAAAAATATCCCCCCAAGCAGCGTTGTCCTCAAGTCCAAGTTTTTGCATATAGTTGTTGATGTTAATATCTCCGTCCCCGAAACATGTTTTTGCTCCGATCTTATGCCGCTTTAACCAATGGAGTTGAACAACCACAGACCCATCGTCTAACTTACGAAGTGGTTTCAGAGCCATCCTTCCATTATCAAACCACCAATGGATTTGATGGTTCAGACTGAGAAGGTTTTTTGGTGTACCAGTGACCTTTGAATCTTCAATCGCATTTATCCACATTTGATATTTTTCTTTACCCCAAAACATTCGAATCAACTCTTTTAGCTGTTTGAGTTGCTCATTTTTTGACGCTCCATGTGGAAAAATATGTGCCGCTTCTGGGTCTGGTGTACCGGTGAAGATACATTTTTGATGATCTCTTGTCTTGCACTATAGAAAAATTAGACAGAATCAATATTTAATGCACTTAGAAATACTAACCAACCGCGTCATTTCTTTGCTTCGACCGGCTTGGGGAGAACTGATCACAGGAGATTTTATTGCTGGGTAACCATATCCTGGAGAATTAACTGTCGGAGAGGAAAATTGTTGCGAAACGGCGGGGGGAGTTGATGGCTGGGAGTCAATGATTGAGCCTGAATACGTTCTTTTGGGCGGCCTAGCATGTAGAATTGGTGTAGATGGGACACTGAGACGTGGAGATTGCGAAACTGATCGCGACTGGCGACCTCCTCTATTTGCATCTGAGGATAGGAGTTGACAGTTAGTAAACAGAACAAAACAACATTGGAGAAGGGACAAGAAAAATAACCGTACAGGCAAAAATCCCAAAAGAGAGATCTATAAACATTTGAATAGAACCCGTAGTGCCCAATACCCGATTTTCCCGAGCGAGATCTTGGAGTTCACGGAGGGAACTTTGTAAATGGGGAATTGGCGCGACCATGACGACACCGAAAACTGCCATATTCACCTTCTCTCGGCCGGGAAATTGGACAGAAATTCGATATATTTCTTCGAAAATGCTGCGCCTCAGCTCTAAATCTTCGATGTAATCGAGCGGTTGCTCGAAATCCGGTTCACAATCTGCACAAATTCTTTGGATGACTTGAGGTTTTGATTTGCTCAATTTCATGAACTTCTCAAGTACTCCAGATTGTCGCAACTCGATCAATTGATTCTTCTCGTCTCCTTCAAAGCTCATGTTAAACTCATCTGCCTTAGGGTAGGCAGTAGGCGTCGCCATTGTGACTGAACTGTATTATAAATGATTTAGTTAAAGCCCTGCTGGCAGTAGAAAAGCGATATGTAGAAGTAAAGATACTGTCTTACTTGTTTGAAATGAAGGAAATAAGCTGTGTAGAGATGGCAAGATGAAAAAAAAAAAAAAAAAAAAGAGAAGAAGGAAAAATCAAGGGAAAAAAAAAAGGTGAAGCAAAAAAGAGCTCAGCGAGTGGAGCGTTAAACTTGTAGTGTGAACTCAAGGTGAAGATTGAATACAGCCACTGACGTTGGAGGAGGCCAACAATGCTTTGGCACTTGCTCTAGAGGACGGAGAGCCTATAGCATATGCAAATCTACGAGAAAAATCATAGCCAAAGGATGATTGTTAAACGGCAGTGCAGGATTTATGCGGCCTCTTCATCAGAATGCACAACTCAAAGCTGTCGTTTATCCACCAAACAGCAAGAGAATCTTCAGTTTCTCGAGAGCAAATTGTTGCTACCAAAGGCTCGTTTAAAAACTTCTTAATCACTATAATCACTATATAAAGGTAGTAGGTTGAGTCAAGTAAGCAAATGGATCAACCCTTGAGAATCGTAAAATCAGGTCTGGTGCCGAATGTATAGAGCTCAGCTACTGTGACGAGCCACCAAGTGTATATATATATATATATAATTTTGTTAAAGAGGTGTTGCTAGAAAGTGAGTTAATTGATCTATCCAGAGGCTGGGGCTTTCTATGACATCGATTAGACTCTGGTATATGAAAAGTCTTTTATTTTTAGTCTGTTGGGTACAAAGAAGCTACATCTACTGCGGGGGCGTCCTTATTGCTTAAAAGGCCGAGAGATTTCAGCATATCGCTTGTTTTGAGCTCCTGGAGAATGTTCCCGTATATTTAGCAGTGTAGCTCAGCACGTAACGTGCTAAGAATAGGCATGCCGCTATTCACGAATGCTATAGAGTTCTATTCTCACATGATCGGATACAGTCATCTTCACCCTTGTCCAGCCCAATGACCAAAGCCACCATATTCGCTTAAATTAGCACACAAGGCGAAATGCGGCGACAAAATCCTTTCGGAGGCGGCAGCGAATACTAGTGCAAAACAACGCCACGGCCAGTTCTCGATGATCTGTAACCACTCTTCCGACTGTTCTCAATACATGTATGATGGATGAGACGTATGGGGTCATCGGTTGGGAGGCGGTAGAAACTATTACACCCTCCCTTTGCAATTTGTTTCCTAATACTAGTGTACAAAGCGATCGACTTTGATTGGTAATAAATCAATTTGTATGGACGCTTTAGCGGATCTTATATATCTAATTTTTTGTGTAAAAAGTGTGATGTTCTCAGAGCATTCCACGTTGAGCCACTTTTTCCACTTCTTGTTTAAACTTGGCGCCTAGTAAAATAAACTTGAATATAACAATGAAAACTGTAAACAGAAACTCCACTCAAAAAAACAAGATAAAATAGGAAAGGGACGCCTTTTTTTTTTTCTTCACTCATTTCCTACGATGTAGCTTTTCTCATGTCTTTTGACACAACTCATAATTTCCACCATTTTACGCTCTTGATTACTGCAGTCATGGAACACCTAGCACCGCAACCATGCGTTGGCTGCACGTCTAAATTGGCGCAATCCTTTCAGTGGAACACTCGCATAAGCGGTCGAAGGCAAGCAGCAAATGGCATTGCAGGCTAAGATTCCGCTATTGCCTCTTAGCCTCTCCCGTCTCGATAGTTCGGGGATTTCCTATTTTAGAATGAGTTGTGATTGACTGATGCAACGGCTGACAGGTTGGAACCTGAGAGTGGAGATGGGCTGAGCTTTTTCACGCTTCTGACTGGGCTTGCATGTCGAGACGGGCCAATGGCCCCTTAAAAACTGACCGGAAGAACAATTAAGAACGGTTTGGTGCGCGAAGACCACCCAATACGAGCTTCACCGACCCGTGCCTGAGGAGCCGCAAATGAAGGAGTGCAGGAAAAGCTGTCTACGATAAGGCACCTCTTACTGGTTTTGGCTGCACGGGATGATTTGTTTGCCACAGCATAGGTAGAGGTAGCGGTAGTACCGTTCAGCCGCTCGTGCCGCCTGTTTGCCAAGATTTCCTAGTCGCAGTGCTTCGGTGGGCTGAGACAGAATCGTCGAGCTGAGCGGTAGCTGAAGATGGCTGAGGGCGAGAGTTGCATCTGTGGCTGAGGCTTTGCATCATCGCGTCCCGGTCCATGCGCGATATTTTAGGCTCAACGCACAGAGGGGGGTCGGTTCTAGAAGCGGTCGGCATGCACGAGCTTGCTTTCTTTTTTTTCTTCTTTTCTGATGCATTATCTTCCCGTTCCCTCTTCCCTCCCCCCCATCTCTCCATTTCTCTCTCCATTAAATCTCTTAAAAATTGTATGTCTCTTCACAGAGTACACAAATAGGCTCTTGAAGATTCGCGTACTTGTACAAATTGCCTCCATACTATGGAGCCATACGCGGGCTCTTCAGCGGCCCAGCTTCAACGTTCCTGTGGACGGCAAACAGCTTAAAGTGGTAGCGCCGTGATCAGCCCTGTCATTTTGCACCAATCAGAAACAGCGGCTCCCAAGTTTAATTTCCCATTCCCCTGACGGCGGCGCGAAAGTCCTGCAGGAACAGAAAGCCTTCCAGACTAGCGGACAAACATCCCTGCTGGCCGAGACGTTACACGCTCGCACAGACTGCTACTGTACTTGCACCCAAATGCAGGGGCTGCGACGAGTGCATGTACCTTTTGCAGAAGCAGTGTTGCTGGCGCTGGCGCTGGTGCTGGTGTTGCTGTTTGTTGTGTTGTCTTGTGCTGTGAGCATCAACTCGAGCTGCGCTGACATGCAAATGCCCACCGGATAATTGCACAATTCAGAGCAGCAAAAGCATTAAGCATAGCACCACGTGTATGTCATGCATCTGACTCATTGCGACGGCTTCCGTATCTCGCGAATTGATCATTGAACCCTTGAGATGCCACATCCCGGCTCATTTGCCTCCAATCTAAGGTCGGCCAGTCCACACGCACGCAGGTACATCTCGCTAGTGAGTACGAGGCCCTCCAGGCGCTTACCGGCCCAGACATGTGCCAGCTGCCAGGTACTGCAGCTAGCCCTCTTGCTTGCAGGGGTCCGCCTCCAGGCAGAGAGGCCCCAGCTCCTCATGAAACCACAGCCCAGCTGTTCGCCCATATATCTCAGTCTGCGCTCCCCATCTCGTCAGATGCCCTCTTCTTCTTCTTCTTTTCCTCCTCACCCAACGCTCCTTACAAAGCCTTTGCAGTCCATCCATTTGTCTTTACGACAAACAGTCACTCTTTAACCCATTTTTGCTGTTTCTTTTCTTCATTCTTTTCTTTTCCAACCAAGTAAACAAAAAACCCTTCATTTCAACCGTCAAGATGCGATTCACTCTGTCTGTTCCCGCTTTCCTGGCTCTGGCCGCCACCGCCTTTGCCCAGACCCCCGACTTTGACCCCGTCAACAGCCCCAGCAGCAACCAGGTCATCACCGCTGGCCAGCCCTTCACCATCCAGTGGGAGGCTCCCGCCAAGTACGCCGCCGGTAGCATCACCATCGAGCTGATTGGCGGTCCCACCCAGGGCACCCAGGTTCCTCTCGGCACCATCGCCAGTAAGTTGACTTTGCACAAGAAATGAGAAGAAAAAAGAAGCAATAGGATGGCTAACTTTGACAACTAGCTGGTGTTCAGAACAGCGCCGGATCCTTCGTCTGGAACGTCCCCGCCGACCTGGGCAAGGACGCCTTCTACGGCTTCATCGTCAAGTACGACAGCAACCCCAGCATCTTCCAGTACTCCAACCCCTTCCACGTCAAGGCTGGCTCTGTTGCTCCCCCTCCCGCCAAGGACACCACCACCGTCACCACCTCCACTGGTATCAAGACCGTCTCTCTGGCCACCCAGTCCACCTCGGCTCCCTACTCTCCTCCCGTTGTGACCTCGGCTCCTTACTCTCCTCCCGCCGTCACCGACGTTACCGTCGTTCTCAACGCCACCACCACGGTTCCTTGCAACGGCACCGTTGCTCCTCCTACTCTGACCGCTCCCACCACTCTCCAGAGCGCCACCCGCCTGCCTGTTCCTCCCAGCTCCCCTGTCTGGGTTCCTCCCGGCCAGGCTGTCACCACCACCTGGGCTATTGCTCCCTCCGGAACTGCTGCTCCCTCCAACCCTCCTGGCACTCCTCTGCCTCCTCCCACCAACGCTGGTGCCCGTGTTGGCGGCAGCTCCCTCGCCCTGGTCGCCTCTCTGGTCATGGCCTACTTCGCTCTGTAAGCGGCTGATGATGCTGGGATGTGGACATCATCGGGGGTTTACGGCGGGCCGTGGTACGACGCCTAATTTCGTCTGGAAGAGCTGACGGCTCTAATCTATTTTTACTGTTGATTTGCACATATTTTTGTTTACTTTACTTGGAAAAGGCGAGGAAGATTGGTTTCGGTTTTTGAATCTATCTATATAGAAAGCGCAGGGCACGACATCTGTTTTTTTCTGGGAACCATGTTGTTTTCGATGTAGGATATCTAGCGCCTGCGCGTCAATAGATTGGTTCTATCATTAATTGATAATGATTTTATGACCTCTACTTCGTATATGGTTTCAACTAAGTTTACTATTCAATTTATTATTCAATGCTGCCCTGCAATTTTTTATCGCAAGTGAAATTCGCATGCCATGTCATGTCCTAGGCTGCATCTCACCAGTAAGCTGGTATAGAAAATACGTGTCATATCTGTCTGATATCTACAAGGGCCATCAGTCCTTGATTGCCAATCGCAAATTTCCCAAGATGGGTATAAGCGACGATCTACGGGCTCTTTTTTTTTCCCCAGTGACGAGACATGGATAACACTGGGGTTGTTTTTTTGGCGACGAACTCCCTCAGAAGGCAATTGATCGGCGGTGCGTGGTCCAAGACAATGACGAAGAGGCGGATCGACGGGCACTACTAATCTGCACGGACGCGGGCGCGCACTGCAAGGGACCAGTGGGCTTATTTGGTTGCTTGGGTTATATGACTGAGATCTGAGATGTCTTGAGTCTCGTCCCGGTGCTGTCGAAACTAACACAAAGGAATCAAAAACCCAGTCTTACCTCCGAAGAGCCTCCTGTCAGACCGAAACATGGCCAAGAGCAGTAGGGAGTATCCCATGCCGCATTGACGGAAAAAAAATTAAACATTGGCCCTGTGTGGCAGTTCTTTTTTCCCTCTTTTTGTCGTTGCACTGACCTGCCCATCAGGGCATAACGCTGAAACGAAACGCTGTCGCGCTTTGCGCCACGCGCATTATGTTTAAAATGAATGAGCGAAAAGGGGGGGAAGCGCTAATAGAGTGGCATTGTGCTGTGCTTTCTTTTCTTTCCCACCCTTTTTTAAGGCGTGGCGCTGCGATTAGATTGGCTGACGAGAAGTGTGCCTCATTTCCAGGATGGCTAAATATGTATGTAGCTGGCTAGAGTCTGCTTTTCACACGAGCACTCTATTATTAATCCTCGTGAAGACAGATGCGACTGCAGCGATTGGTCTGCTCAGCCTGCCAACAATTATAGCTTTGATTACCGAGTAGGTCGGCCAACAGTGAATGCTACATTTGGGCGTGCATCGCGTGACCGCAGGGAGGCTTGCGTGCTCAGTGTGAGCAGCTATTCTGCTGATGCCACCATCACTGCTCATTAGCTCGGCGCCAAACAAGCACGTGTGTTGTCGCTGGAATGTGCTAAGAGGCTGAGTCCTTGAGTGATTCTTTACCTCAGCTGCTTCGTCGTGAATTCCTGTATGCCTCTTTAGCATCTTTTTACCGAGACGATATCTCCACGCATAAACTGCTTCATGCGCGTTTGACAAATTGACAGCGTCGACTTGCTGGAGACACATTCAGTAAGCAGATTCTAGTGAAGTAGAAGCTAAAATATCGCTGCATTTACATAACGTGGTATTGCTATTAATATTAAGTGTCGTCGTATTGATACGGCTTGCCTCTGCTGTCAAATCTCATCTACCGACCGCCGGTGATCGTCACACGATATAAATACCTAAGATGATGTCATGAGCGTTGAGTAAAGTTAAGCCATTGTATTCTGACAATAGCAATGGATGTGTTACATGCGCATGGATCTCTCGCATGGATTGGCTTCACAAACGGAATGCTTCCAGTTGCTGGGCCATTGTTTGTGTCTGCATTGAGTGCATTCCTGTTCTTGGAATCGTCTTTGGGGCTCTGTCGCTGCATTGTCTTGGCATGGATATTTCTCTACATGTATTTTTAGAAGAGCCATATGCGGCGTGATTAAAGTGCCTACGGATACATTTGCAGCTTTTTACACGTATCTGCACCAGCGTGCATATGGCACCGCTGCATAAAGAAACAGGCGATGAATGAGTACAGATAACGTGTTGTATACTTTCGAGAAGCCTAA
Organism: Trichoderma sp. 2475; assembly: GCA_038502285.1. Lineage (NCBI taxonomy): Eukaryota > Fungi > Ascomycota > Sordariomycetes > Hypocreales > Hypocreaceae > Trichoderma > Trichoderma sp. 2475. The sequence goes on from JARPVV010000016.1 coordinate 571,731, forward strand.
TTAAAATGCAAATACCGCTTGAGAGATCAAGGAATCATCATATTGGTCGAACCTTTCGTTATACTGCCAATAAATATAGATCTCAGATAGATCTATGTAGGGCCTATCTAATGCGCAGACACATTCATCCGGAAATGGCGCCTCTGCAATTGCTCATTCGCCAAAGCTCCAGCTCTTGCTCCAGCTCTTAAAGGCCCTGAAGCGCTAGACCCGAACCGGTAAAGAGGTTTGGAGGGGCACCCGCCGCTGCCGCTCCGGTACGGAGCTCAAACGGCTTCAATTTTTTTTCTCTCTCTTTCATGTGCGAGAGACAGAATGACGCCTAGATGTCAATCCCTCTCTTCAGAGTGTGCCATAACCTAGGCGTTGCTTCTCGCTCGTCTAGATCTCAACTCTCACACCGTCCACTGCACACATTGCTTGTAGGGCTGCCAATTCCCGGCCTCATGGAGCCATTGCGCTGATGTCATAAAGGGTCGAACCTTGGTGGGGTCGAAAGTCAAGAGTCATAGTCGTTGCTATCAGAGGTGAGAATTCATGAGTTGGATGCCATAGCAATCTCTGTACTAATGTTACTTTCCCATTCTCAGCAGTTATACCACAATGGCATCCGAAGTTGCTCCCAAGACCTGCAAGGTCATCACCGCCGAGACCATTGCCAAGAAGCTGCTGCTCGAGGTCAAGGACACCCTCTCCAAGGTCCAGGAGGCCGGTAGCAGTGCCCCGACCCTGGTGGCATTCCTTGCAAACGATGATCCTGCCGCCGTCCAATATGCCGAGTGGTCCAAGAAGACCTGCGAGGAAAAGTGAGAATGGCAGTGCCGCTTCTCGTGATATGCTTTCTAACAGCCTGCGTCTAGTGGCTTCAACTTTGAGCTCCGCAAAGTCGACAAAGATGTCATCGAAGAAGACATCATGAAGGCCAACGAGGAGGATGCGGTCGACGGCATCCTCGTATACTATCCCATCTTCCCCAAGAACCCTTCCCAGGATAAATACGTCCAGGAGACCGTCGACCTTACCAAGGATGTTGAGGGAATGCGCCACACCTACCTGCACAACATGTACCACAACATTCGCTTCTTGGACCCTCCCGAGAACAAGAAGAAGTCCATCCTGCCCTGCACACCGCTGGCTGTGGTCAAGATTCTCGAGCATCTCCAGATCTACAACCCGATCTTGGCCTACGGCAATCGTCTGTTTGGCAAGACCATTACCGTCATCAACCGATCCGAGGTCAATGGTCGCCCTCTTGCCGCCCTGTTGGCCAACGATGGCGCCACAGTCTACTCTGTGGATATCACTGGTGTGCAGCTGTTCACTCGTGGCCAGGGAATCAAGAAGATTCGCCACCAGGTGGAGGACAAGGAGGGCTGGGGCCTGGAGCAGTGCCTGCCTCTGAGCGATGTCATCATTGGAGGTGTGCCCGTTGAATCATTCAAGATTCCCACGGAGCTTATCAGAGAGGGTGCTGTATGCATCAACTTTGCTTCCTACAAGAACTTTGATGGAGCCGCCGTCAAGGAGAAGGCTTCCATCTACGTGCCATCAGTTGGAAAGGTCACGATTGCCATTCTGCTGAGAAACCTGGTTGTAAGTGCAATATCTCACATTCCTTTTTATAGTCAAAGTATAAGAAGAGCTAATCATTTCGTAGCGCTTGATTGCGAACCGTCCTCCCAAGGAAGATAAGAGCACTATCCAGGCTCGAACCGAAGCTTTTGCCGATGAGATCTGATTACAGATGCGAGCATATAAAGCAAAAATATTTTTCTTCTTCTTTTTCATTCAACAACAAAACAATAGCATATCGACAAAATGTCAGGAAATAAATGATCAAAACGAATAAGGGGCGTGGATAGGAAATTATATTAAAAGGCGGAAAATGAATATCATAGAATATTGTTCAACACTCTGTAGAAACAGATTCGAGTTACATCCAAATGAGAGCAAAGTAGGGAATTATAACCCATCAAGACACGATTGGCACAAACTTTTATTACTTTGACAGCTGATCTTTTACATCGACCCTCCATTTAAGGGGAATAACTATGTTTAGATATAAAAGCTACCCTATTTGTTATGCTGTTGTTCATTTTGGCATATTGAGCATGGTTGGCATCAACGCCTTACCTCTGGACCGCTTCATTACTAATGGTGTGCTATTACAATGGTGATATGGTATTGTACTAATTAACTAACATCTAAATGTAGGTAGTTCTTCTGCTTCTCCAGAACGAATCATCTTTATACCGTGCCCCTTTGCAAAACTCGAGACCGAATAGCTCCAAAGTGAGGTGCTGTTTTGATTCAACTCAATAGCAATAGCTGGTTTATCACAGTATAATACTAAAATAGCAGCAACTTACCATCATATTTTGTCAGGGCATACGGTACTTGATATCCAATAGAGACTGGTCTACTTGATCTGACGTATTGATGGTCTTAGCATTTAGTTGGAATACGACGAGGAAAAGTCTGTTTTGAGTAATTCGTCGCAAATTGGCGGAAATATATTCTTTACTATTTCTACGCTTCTACTGCTTCTTTAAAATGGTCAATTCCTTCACCACTTCACTGTCTACTTCCCCTGTCGAGGGACGAATATTAACATTTTCAGTGTTCAGGTTGCTTACCACACAAAACTCGATTAGACGACTAAGGCGATTGGTCAACATGGAACTTTATATAACAGCACAGCTTATATCATTTACTTCACGTAGCGTATTCATTATCCCATAGTTCCTCACTCTTCACCTCATTACCTCAGAATCTCAGAGGAGAAATAGCATTAATGGACAGAACGCATTGATCTTAGCATGAAGATTAGTCACGTTCCTTTCAATGCATGTACGGGCCTACATTTCAACTCACCCACATGGCGGAGATGTCTTGCAGCATATTTGGTGGATGTACTCCGTAGACCCAATCAGTGGGGCCGAGGACCGACGCGGCTACGAATACCCAAAAGAGGTAGCAAATGAAACTCTGCACAAAAAGGACAGAACGGCTGCTGCAAGTGAGCCGCAGATCTCCTATTGCTGACTTGCAGCAGCTCAGCCACTACGATTTTAGCAGTACAGTGCATTACGCGGCTTGGATAAATCGCGTATTGAGGCCGGAGGCCAGCAGGTTAGCAATTCACCAGGCTGTGAAGCAGAGGCCAGTGATTTGCCGGGCCTTGGGATTACGAGCGTCGGGTAAAATTAGCATTATGCGGTCCTCCACATGACTAATTTCAGTTACTGGTTTGCTTTTCTCCTTGCAGACCTATTATGTATTCCTGCGCAAGAATGGCAAAAAAAGAAACACAATACGAAGAAGGGAATGGCGTCGTGCTTGTATGCAGCGACGAGGTAGGACCAACAAAAGATGGTTGCCACACTCTTCTTCATCGGCGGGACTGCAGTAGTGGAGCTGCGGTGCGCCGGTAAGTGCTATGGAGCACATGCTATTTCGCGTATGCGGATATGGAGATGAAGAGCCACCGGTCCAGACTACATACAGTACGAGACTTCGTGTGTGGTGATGGAGGATACATTGAGCGGCCACCGATCTGGTATCCTGCCTTGTGTACCTGAGCTATTGAACGGTTGAAACACCATCACGCGGCTTGGGCACGCGCAGCCAATTCACCGACACGTGCTTGCGCCATTGTAGAATGCACTGTACCACCACTGCAGAGTCCTGTGGCACCAACAGACTGTTGCATTTTGTTAGGTCGGGGCCAATGCAGTGTCGAGCAGAAGACTCGGCCAGCCCGGAATTCAGACAGACTTCCCATCGAAAATGCCGCTTTTCGCAAGCAGACACACAGACGTCTCGGACGCACCAGGCAGAAACAAGAAACAAGAAACAAACAAAACGCATTGATTTGCGAGCACTCCGCACGCATAAGAAATCTCACCTAGCCCTCTTTCAGATCCGCGCCCTGAATCGCCCCGGCGCGCCACAGCGCCACCCCTCCAATTCAGCTAGGTGCGTGGCCCTTTTGGGTGTGGACATTCGATGTTTCGCGGCCCGGGCCACCAGGCTTGCATCCTGTAGGCCTATCGAGGTACCTGAAATCTCGTTTTTGGGGGAAGTGGGCGATTCCCTTCTTCTTCTCGTGACGGCCTCTTTTTTTTTTTTTTTTTCCTTTCCACCACTTCTAGCTTTTCTTCTTGTTTTCTTCTGGGTCCTCTTTTTTTTTTTAATTGCTCAAGGCGATCCAAAGACGAAGCTCCGCTCGCTTCAGAGGCTGCCGGCTACTGCTAGCAGCAAGTGTAGATTCAGCCAGAGGTGGCCGTCGGCCGCTTTTAACGTCGCTCCTTTCTTGTCTCGCGGCGCGCCCCGGTCCACTCTCGCATCGCCGAGTTTTTGAACATCTCTCCCTTTTTCGTTTATTTCTATTTGGCGAGGCTGCCAGGGGCTCAGCCACGCGCGAAGCCGGAATTTCAACTACACTCATTTTTTCCTCTTATGCTTTGCTCTTTTTTCTCGGTTTCCGCCGCTTTCGTTGCTCCTTTGTTAGACGCTTGGACAGCAGAGCATTCGCAACTTGTCCTGTTCCAGGCGCGGACGAATACTGTACAGGGACGGTAAGGCGACAGAGCAAGAAATACGGCACTGCAAGGCGCAACAGCACGACAACGACTCGCTTCCATTGAGCTTGACTGCAGCCGGCCGATTAGCCATGACGCTGCAATCCATTGTCACGAATCGCTATGACGGCCGACAAGACGCCCGCGGCATGGCCGTTCCGTATCCTCAGCCCGCATCTCCGACCCTGACCAACCCGGACATGATCCTGCCCGACAACGACTACGATGAACCCAACATGTATCACAGCCAGTCGCTGACGGGCCCGTCGCTGTGGAATAGCGGACACCATATCGAGGACGGATTCCAGTTCACGCAAGACTTCTACGCCAATCCCAACCCTCTGACAACACCCATCATCTACGGCAATGGAACCATGCTTTCAGACATTGGCGAGGTCACCGAGGTGGAGAGCGTCGTTGGGCCGGTTGCCTCGCGCAAGGCGTCCAAGGGCTCGAATCACAGCTCCGGCGACGAAGGCCCGTTTCGAGCATCGCTGACTGCGGGAAAGCGCTTTATCCAGCAGCGACACCAGCAGCAACACCAGCGCCAGCAGCAAAACGATCGCGAGCGCAGAATGTCCTCCGATTCGACCAGCACAATCGGCCCAAATGACGGCGGCGCCTTTATCGATTTCGACGACTCTGCGAGCGTGGGCGAAGACAGCATCTTCCAGGGCGATGACGAGGAGAGCATGGCGTCCGGGTACGTGGAAGGAACAGCTCCCTCACACCACTTGCGCGCCTACGACCCGACGGCTGTGAGGAGACTGAGTGATGATGGAAATGCTCTTAGCAAGCGAGCGGAGATGATTCTCGCCAATGCCAAAGCGAGACTAACAGTAAGCTTGCGCAAGGTACAAAACCGCCTTTGAGAACCAGACTAACAAGCTTCTTTTCAGCATATGGAGGATAACCTTACCCGCGCAAGAACTTTCAGCTACTCATCCGTATCTGACGGTTCAACACCATCGCCTACTATGGGAAGGGCAGCTTCAGTGCTCCGCAGGCCAGATGTGACCTCCGCTGCGACGAATCTATCGAAAGTTGGAAACGAAAACGGTGCAATCACTGGGTCCTATGGAACATCAAAGGCGCCGGGCTATACACAGCGTTCTGCTAGCGCTCTTGGTTCTGCTGGTGGTTATCGGCGGCCTTTGCCTCAATCCCGAAGTATGGACGGCTTGGGGACCAGCGCTTCAGCTCAAGGCGCTCATGGGCACTTTAGCTACTATCAATCGGACGCTACTTTAGAAGCTCTGACAGGGAATGGAGGGCAGCGAAATGGGTCACGAACAACCACCTCAGCGAGCCCCACGCCGGGAGCCTATTCTGAGCTCGGGTTGACTCGTTCTGCTTCCGCCTCGCAGATGCGCGACCTGCAAGACCAGCTGAAAGGCCTCAAGGGAAAGATTTCTACGCTAAAAGAGCAAGCGCGTGCAGACAGCATGAAGCGACGCAGCCTCCAAAGCCTTCGTATGCCTAGTCCGTTTACCAATGCTACCTGGGACCCGAACTCTGCGGATGCGCGTGGATTCTACAGCAGCGGGGAGGATACGCCGACGACGGCAGAGCATGTCGACGGAAACATGAACAATAGCGATAACGACCATGCACGAAAACAGCCCGAGTACATAGCCGAGCCTATCGCGGAAGTGGAAGAGGAAGAAGAGGAGCAAGAGCAGTTTCAAGAGCAACACGAGGAGCAAATCGGGGAGGAGCAACATCGACAAGAGTATGAGGGGCCATATCAGGAGCCGTATCAGGAGCAAGAGGAGGATAGTGGGGAGGGAGAGGGAGGCGAGCAGGGAGTTAGAGTGGTTTCTCAATATCCTCAAACCCCAGAGCCAGATGAGCTTTTCTCAGAAGTCGAAACTCCCAAGATTCGGGAGATTCGAGGACTGGCTAGTCCATTGAAGTTGGATCAACAAGAGACAACCAATGGCCAGCGGAGCGCGTCACCAGCAGAGAGTGTCGCTACCGAGTACACGGAAGTAGAGTCGAGCCCCGAGGCTGCTCGCGACGGCTATGCAAGCGATGGCGAGGAATCGCTGTATCACGAATCTGTCCAGCAGCCCATCTCTCACGAAGACCGCGAAGACGCCTTTGATTACGAGCACTTCTTTTTGCACTCGGCCATGAGCACCATGGCGGCCCAGCGACTGCGCTCAGAAAGTGTGAGCTCTGCAGAGTCGGCAGAGTCGGCAATGTCAACAGACTCGGTGGAAACTACTCGCCCAGCAATGCCGCACAGGCGGAGCAGCAGTGCAGATACGACGGCATCTGTGGACACGTTTGCAACGGCAACTGAGGGACTGGAAAGTCGTAGCGCAACGGCCCAGGGAGGGTTCAGAGTCTACACGGCGGCTGACTTGTTTGAAGATGCTCGGCGAAGACACGCCCACTCCTTTAGAGGCTCTTCGGTGAGCAGCAGCGAGGAGACTGCTTCTACGCTTGGGACACATCAAAGGAGCAGCACGATGACGACGCCTCGGCCAACGAGCAACAGCTCCGTCAACTCTATGCACCGACCGTCGCATTCGTCTTTTGAGTCTATTGGAACGAACCGGAGCTTCCCACTCATCAGCAAGCCCAAGCTCAACGGTGGTATTCTGACGCCTGGCGGCTCTCCTGACCAAAGGTTGAAGAATAAGATTAGAGACTCGCTCCTAACCGAGACGTCTAGTATTTACAGCCAAGCCAGCAGCAATGACCGAGGTTCACAGTCGCCTGCTCTCCAAGTCCTGTCCAAGGACGTCCAGGTGACTGTTGAGAAGCTGGTTGCAAGCATCGGAAAGTGCGTTTTGGCACTGGGCGAGCCTGATGGAGCCAATCCAGGAGGCCATGAACTGTACAAACGCAGGATTGAAATGGCTCTCCGCGTTCTTAACGGAGAAGCTGATATCCCTTGAACGGGGAGCTAGATCTATCCTATTCCATTTGTTCTTTTTTTTCTTTCTCTTTCATTTTATTAACGATTCCAAAATATTTGACTTGCGTCTCTGAAGCGTATATTGGTAAGACGCTGGTCTTTGGAGACGAGTCAGGGGGGAGTGGACAAACTATGATTTTAATGCTTTTCCGGCGATTGCTTATAGCGCGGACAGCTTATGCCTTCGATACCCCTTTCTTCTACGTGTTCTTTCTATTTATTCTTATAATTCTCTTCTTCTACTATTACAGTTTTATTTCTATTGATCGGCAAGATTGCGCATCCAGCGCGTGTGCTGGTTGTTTTTTCATTCATTCTTTCTTGGGCTGGGAGGCGGAACTCGTGCGTACTGGGATGAATGGGAACGACGACATGGCAGCGGAGGGAAAGGAATTTTGTCATTGTAAACGACTTGGCTTAGAATGTAAAAAGAAACAAACTCTGTGAATACAACCATCATTATTGATCATTGGTATTTGATCCTTAAAGAGGCTGCATTTACACGCCTGCAATTAGTGATCCATTGGCCCATATGATTTGGTCACGACCCCTGAAAGTTGCAAAATGGCTAGCGCCGACGCTGGAGCATCACATGCCAACTCTTGCGAGCAAGAGAGAAAAAAAGAGGCTAAAAACCTCCAGCTCTCTCTTAGCACGGGAAGCGGGCTAAATTCACGCCACTGCGGCGGGCGGGGGTGCTTTTGGCAAGAGTAAAAAGTCCCTGAGGACCAAAAAAACAAGGAACAAAGGAGGCAGAGAGACGCCAAAAGGCTTTTCCAAAAAAAGCTTAACAAGACAAAGAGACGTGGCCGAACATCTCCCGATTCGAAGCAACTCAGACTTGTGACGAACCAACGAGACGAGAGAGCCTTGAACACACGGACGGGACTGGACAGAATCAGAGCCCAGGACAAGACCAAACAGGGGGCTTTTTACTTCTTTTGCTATCTTATCACGGATCCTTGTTCAGTGATTATTTATTTTTTTGGTTCGCACTATTGGCTTTGAATGAACGCGACTTTGCCTTGTTGCGCTTTTTCTCTTTTCTTTTCTTTTCTTTGCTGGTAGGATTTGAATAAGAACAGCTGCTTCCTCCATCGCCGACACAATCAACGCCTTTAGACAAGACTCTCCAATCCATCGGTCGCTCGCAGCTCTCTATCCACAGATCTACAACACCAAGCGCTTTCTAAGCATCGTCATTACAAAAAAAACACCACAAACGACCATCATCATCATCATCAACCAACCCGCCCATCATGGACGGAACCCTCACCACGCAGCTCCTCGCCTCGTTCCTCCCCGCCGACGTCGTCGCCCTCATCGACACGCACATCCTCTCGCCGCAATCGCCCGTCCAGGCCGTCAAGCGCACCGCCCTCGCGCAGGCCCGCCGCAGCGCCGACCTCGTGCTGCCCGTGCTCCAGCCGCTGCTCGACCGCGCGCTGGCCCTCCTCGCCGAGCACCAGGGCGCGCTGGACATGCTCGTGCCGCTGGCGGTGCTGCTGGCGACGCTCGTCGTGCTCAACTGGGTGCGCCGCATCATCCTGTGGTGGACGCGCCTGGCCTTCCGGGCCGTCTTCTGGGCGGCCTTTGCGGCGCTGGCCGCGTGGGTGGTCAACCGCGGGGTGCTGGTCAGCGCGAGGGACGCGGCCGTGCTGGGGGCAAAGGTCGTGGGCTACATGGCCGTGCTCAAGGACGTGTGGATGGCCGAGTATAAGCGGTACGAAGGCCAGGAGGCGAGCGGGCGGTGGGATGAGTATGCGGCGACGAGGAGCAGTAGCAGCAGGGCGTTTAATGCGCAGGCGAGGAGGTAATGGGGAGAGGGATATAACGACAAAAACGAACACCAGGGAGAAAGAAAAAAATATTAAAGTCATGAGGAATTATGATGTATGGGACATTACGATGCAATCAGGACTGGGCAATATGTCACAAGTGACGGGGAACAGAGTCTGGGCGGATCAAGGGCGTATATCAGGGTGTTTTCTTTGCTTTGTTTAACTTTGCATCATGGGAGAAATTATTTGTTATTGTTCATTTTTATCATCTTTTTGAGTTCTTTTTATACCTCTTTTTGAAGAAGCAGCTAAATGCGAATTCCACAAACGCCGTCGCTATGCAAACAAGCTCTACTTTTTACCCTTTTTCCATTTATTTTAATCAGCTTCATCGTACTCCTGCTCGTCATCGGGCTCCTTGGGGTCTTGAGCCTCGTGGTACTGAATACAGTCGTCAATATGACTGAGGATGCCTCCCACGCTGTCTTCGTCTGTGACATCCAGCTTCAGGTAGTTGATCATGCTAAAACTCTCAATGAGCCCGGCCACGGCTTTGTTGAGGCGGCGGAAACTGGCGCCCTTCATGACCTGCGCCTTTTCGTCGGGTGGTGCAGACTCATCGTCTTCCTCGTCGGGGCCTTCGGTAATTCTTCTGCTGCGCTCCAGTGGATCATCTTCTAAAAGAGCGACATCGGGCGTTAGGAATCGCTTTAGGTCCTTCTTCTTGACCTGATCTTTGATGAGGTCCATCTTGGACAGGACGTTGATGTGGGGTACCTCAAGCATGAGCATGGCGCTCATGGCACTGAGGGTACCGGCAAAAAACTTGGCCCTGTCTACAACAAAAGTCGCCTCGAGGAGGTATACAGCTGCAAGTCGAATGTCAAGAGAGCCCGAATTCGTGAGAAACTTGACCAGGGTCGGCAAAATGGGAATGTGCGTATACAGCTCGATCTGGCCGGGCATGTCGATGATGATGAGGTATTCTTCCGTCAGGGAATCCAGCGCCTCGGTCAGCCAGTCGAGGTTTTCCATGAGGAACTCGAAGCAGTAGATGAGGCCGCCGTTGGGGCCCAGGCCCACCTCTTCCATGGCATCCTTGAGGGAGATGAGCTCCTTGATGTCGAGGTCGGGCGTGTGCTCAAACGACTCGGCGGCGGGATCGAGATTGATGTAAAAGGCTGAGCGGCGGTTGAGGTTGAGGTGGGTGATGAGGGCGGCGGAAAAGGTGGACTAGAGGAAAAGATGTCAGTTGAATGGTCAGATGCTAGAGTAATTGCGCGCGTTGTCGCATAGAGCATATCGAGAGCTGTGATTCATCTTGAGCTCCAACTGCAGGATGATTCATTGATCGGAAGCATATCGGAAGGAATTCCGACATCCAGCACCAGGAAAGCATCGGCGCAAACATCAGCATCCGCATCAGCAGCACCCATGCCATCCGACATCCTGCTCTCGAGTTGTGCTCACGCACGCCGTAAGCCTGCAGGGAGCGAAACGCACCTTTCCTGCACCTGCAGGGCCCATGATCATGGCGCCAAACTTGCTCATGGTTGCGGCTGTTGATTTACCCGAATATGTGATTTCCTGTTGTTTTCAAGTCTTTGTAATAGCAACGCTCGATGCATCTACTGCCTGGCTAAAGTTCGGCGCCCGCGAAAAGAGAAAAAAAAAAATTATGACGGAGCTTTTCTCAAGAGCTGCTGCCCCTCTATTGCTATCGACAAGCAGCTATCTCTTTAGTGGACCCCCGGGAACTCGCTGGGGGCCAGACATGGAAGCACGTTGCGCGCCAGCGTTCTTCGGCGACAAAACGAGATTGCGAAAGGCGGGGTTACGGGATATCGAGTGCGCGTACCCTTGTGTGAGGTCTTTGTTATCGAATCTGGCAAGGAACAGCACTTGCCGGCCTGCAATTTGGCACACTGTGGTATTACAATAGGTACAGTTAGCAACTTCAAACGAGACAAAAAAGCATGTGGGATGGCGCAATTTCTGCCGCAGTTGCTAGCCAGTCCTAGCGCGATACCAGCTGTTTGTATTGGCTCGGCTAGTTGCCAGAGGTTCCTCTTTAACTCAGGTACGCCGCCGCACGCGCGCAGACTAGACGGAATTTTTTTTTTTTTTCCCTTTTTGGTTGGGGAAAGGGTAGTGCGAGACTGGCACACCATCTCCGCGCGCAATTAGCACCCGGATGGGAGCAAAGACACTGTCTCTCAAGAGACGTCTCGTCTGCCAACGAGGCCGATATTTTATCTATCTGAGTCACAGTAGAGAGGAGAGCACATTGTGAACTGGGGGCCTCGCCTGATTTAAATGTACTTGTTGGGAGTTGCGACAAATCCGACGCTATTGCACAATCCCTTGCCATCCCCAGATCCTGCGGTATTCGTGTTCGCTCCCTGTATGACTCTGCTGGAAGCGGTGGGGCCGTCGGTCACTTTCTCTCGCTCATCCTTCGAAGACTGTGCGCATTTGGCCGTTCTTGGACCGGCGCCCCTCCATAAAAATCAATCCATCCGCCGCCGATTTTTTTCCTCTTGCCCTCCCCTTTTCTCTCTATTCATTCTTCTTTCCAGCGATTGTCTGTCCTCGTTTCCCTCCCTCTCCATTCATCGTATCATCGTTCTCTGTTCCTCCCCTCCTTCCACACAACCGCCACAATGTCCGCTACCAACGGCGTCCCCAAGTCAGGAACCTTCCTGTTCACCGTAAGCGCGCCCAATCCCAACCGGCGCATCGCCAGCTGCTAATCCGCTCTCGCAGTCCGAGTCTGTCGGCGAGGGTCACCCCGACAAGATCGCCGATCAGGTCTCTGATGCCATCCTCGATGCCTGCTTGTCCGAGGACCCCCTCTCCAAGGTTGCTTGCGAGACCGCCACCAAGACTGGCATGATCATGGTCTTTGGTGAAATCACCACCGGCGCCAAGCTTGACTACCAGAAGATTGTCCGAAACACCATCAAGGACATCGGCTACGATGACTCCGAGAAGGGCTTCGACTACAAGACTCTCAACCTGCTCGTTGCCATTGAGCAGCAGTCCCCCGACATTGCTCAGGGTCTGAAGCTCGACCAGGCCCTCGAGAGCCTCGGTGCCGGTGACCAGGGTATCATGTTCGGCTATGCCACCGACGAGACCCCCGAGCTCTTCCCCCTCACCCTCCAGCTCGCCCACAAGCTCAACGCTGCCATGTCTGCTGCCCGCCGTGACGGCTCCCTGCCCTGGCTGCGCCCCGACACAAAGACCCAGGTCACCGTCGAGTACAAGCACGACAACGGTGCCGTTGTCCCCATCCGCGTCGACACCGTCGTCATCTCTGCCCAGCACTCTGCCGACATCACCACCGAGCAGCTCCGCAAGGAGATCCTCGAGAAGATCATCAAGACCACCATCCCCGCCAAGTACCTTGATGACAAGACCATCTACCACATCCAGCCCTCTGGCCTCTTCATCATCGGTGGCCCCCAGGGTGACGCCGGTCTGACCGGTCGCAAGATCATTGTCGACACCTACGGTGGCTGGGGTGCCCACGGTGGTGGTGCCTTCTCCGGCAAGGACTTCTCCAAGGTCGACCGATCTGCCGCCTACGTCGGCCGATGGATCGCCAAGTCCCTGGTCGCTGCTGGCCTCGCCCGCCGTGCCCTTGTCCAGCTCTCATACGCCATTGGTGTTGCCGAGCCCCTCTCCATCTACGTCGACACCTACGGCACCTCTGACAAGTCCTCTGACGAGCTTGTCAAGATCATCCGTGACAACTTCGACCTCCGCCCTGGTGTCATTGTCCGCGAGCTGGACCTGACCCGCCCCATCTACCTCCAGACTGCCAAGAACGGTCACTTCGGTACCAACCAGTCTTTCACCTGGGAGCAGCCCAAGCAGCTCAAGTTCTAAGTTGACTAGCTGTTAAAAAAACAACTGCACACAGAGTATTCAACAATCTCTGCTACATGATCTACAAAGCGACGTGTATTTTACAAGTCGATTATTTCATCAGACACATTTAGGCGGCGTACGGTTCTCAACGAAACCTGGAGGCTTTCCCATGGCATTTTACGGGAAGGCGAGGTGGTTTCTGGCGTAAATTCTTTTTCTTTTGTTATTTTTTTATCATACATATACCAGGGTCTTTGGGGGACAGGGGCGTCTTTCAACAAAGACAAAAGTTATGGGTTATTTGCATAGACAGCAACAGGGTCACGTCTGCAAAACGGGAAATCAAAATGCACACTTATGAGCTACGCTAATGATGGGTATAAACAAAGATCTGCGTACCGGCGTTTTCGGGAACCAAGAAGAAGTTCAACATCTTTCTTCCCGAGTCTCTTGACCGAGCTGCTGAACATGCAAGTCAGTTGTCGGGGTTGGAAACAGGAGAAGCTGGAAGTTATCGGAAAGATATCATGACTTTATTTTATATAGACATGAGACTTTACAATAGAGAAGCCCGATGAAGGCAAATTTTTGCCTTGACAAGTTTTGAAACGCTTTGTGAATGTGGTCATTGTCCTTTTGAAACGCACGTCTTTGAATAGCAACGCAATGGAGTGATTGCGTGCCTTGAAAGGAGGACAATGCGTCGGATGGTATTGTCGTTTTGCAATTGAGAATATATCGTCTCTTATGTATATCTACACACCATGATGCCATTTCCGCAGTCTACCGCTACGCCCCGCAGTGCTATTGCTGTGGGTGTTAATGGAGATATGAATCAGCGTGGAGGTGGATTGTGCGTTGATGCTAGACCTCTTTTGAGGAGAATTTGCGCAGAAGTGTTATTATACATGAGCTGAAGGCTGAATAGAAGACGGTTTGCAGCTGGGGGAGCTGGAAGCCACGTAAGTCGTGTGTGGGTATATCTCTATCCAACAAGCACCGTATAACAGATGCAGTTTGCCTGGCTTCAAGAATAGTATATTGGGCATGAACACATGCATGTACAGAGCCTCCGTGCACGATCTGATAAACATTCGCGCACACGCCAGCGAGATTTCGCAGAGGTGTCGCGTGATAGGTTCAACTGAGACGGGCAGGCGCTTACTAGCCAACAGATATAAGGGGGTGTGTGTAAAGCTCACCCACTTGATGATGGGTTCTCAGTTAACCTGAATAGTGCGGTGGAATAGAAGAGACCCCCAAGGGATGGAAGCTGAAAGCACAGATGCTTTGTCGTTGTTTGTTGTTATTGTTAGGTATGACGTTGAGTCTGTGCTCGGAAAGGGCGTGGGTGTATCATGTGCGTATTGGTCTTTATTACTTGTGTTTATCATCTTTGACTTGATGGAATATATTGCTTGACCATTGTCAGTTGAGATGATTCTTGATGCAGGGCTCAGACGTACTACTTTTGTAGCATGTGTTGAAGACTTTCGTTGGGGGTGATGGCTGTTTATGTGGTGCGGTAAGAAGCTTCATCGAAAATGATGAATGGGTTATTGTCAAGTATCTCGGCTTATCAGATTTACTGGATTTTGTCTTTGCGGAGAAGTTTCATAGAACGAGAACGAATGATGAACATGATGGCTTTCAGATTGATACTCAAAACATCATTCTCTGAGGAAATAGAAATCTTTTCAAGCTGCTATAGTAATACATCTTGAATAATGCTGCAAGCTCTCATCATACGTGGTAGGAGATCCGATGTCGGGTGCTTCAGCTACCATTTAGCGTGCATTGGCAATTGACCACCCACCACCCCTCATCGAGCTACCTGTAAGATATGGTGGGGTAGGGGAATTGGGTCACTCTACTGGCAAGAAAGGCAAAAAACTTTGAAGCTCCCATGTTTTCCCTTCAACTCTTCCTACTGCCATTGTCTCTCTACGCTTCCAATTCACGCCGTACAAGATGTCTGACGACAAACGAGTCTGCCTGTAAGAGATGCAATGTTTGGTTCTATGGGGCAACTTGAGCTGACCTGACCTGCTCTAGTGCCTACTCTGGAGGTGCGTGCTACCCTCGCTGACCTCCACCCACCACGCTCTCCGACCTCTTCTCTGCTTCGCTCCGACCTCTGCTCTCCGACCTCGAATCTTTTGGCGAATTCTAATACAGCACAGGCCTAGACACATCCGTCATTCTCAAGTATCTTATCAATGAGGTCGGTTTGTTTCGAGGCTTGTTAATTCGACGATAGCCTCATCATGTCGCTAATGCATTCTGTTTATAGGGCTACACCGTGGTTGCGTATCTCGGCAACGTCGGCCAGGACGAGGACTGGGCCGCCGTCGAGAAGAAGGCTCTGGCTCTCGGTGCCGAGCGCATGGTGATTGATGACCTCCAGCAGGAGTTCCTCGAGGAACTTGTTTTCCGTGGCATCCAATGCAATGCCATTTACGAGGACCGATATCTTCTCGGAACCAGTCTTGCACGGCCGGTATTGGCACGCGCCCTCGTCCGCACCGCCCAGAAGTACAACTGCAACATTCTCAGCCACGGATGCACTGGCAAGGGGGCGAGTCTCGAATCTACCTCCCAAATCTGCATTGAATCTCTACTAACTGCGAGTAGAATGAGTATGTTGTTGCAAAAACCATGGCCTTGGGTAGATGGCCTCCTTATTTATATATTTGGTCCCCTTGATGGTATGGCTATACTTGGTCAGGGGCAGAGCTGCTGGTCAAGGTCATCATATCTTGCTGTCGTCGGTCCTGACCCTCGCAGCTAAGATTGATGACCTTCCGGGGCCGGCTCCACTCCCGTCTCTAAAGGCTTCCGGGACCCACACGGCGGCCGGAAGTTCTCAACACCATCAAGCGGTCAAATTACACAAATGGGATGACCATTTACTCAAGTTCAAACATCACAATTGTTACGGAAGCTAACATTTCATCTAGCCAGGTTCGATTCGAATTAGCTTGGCGAGCACTCTATCCTACTGCGTCTGTCATTGCCCCGTGGCGCATGCCGAAGTTCTTCAACCGCTTCCAAGGCCGACAAGACCTCCTGAAGTTTGCCGCTGAGAACAACATCCCAGTTTCGTCCTCCCCCAAGTCTCCCTGGAGTCTCGATGCCAACCTGGCGTAAGTGGTCTTTCCAACTGGAGACTTGTCAACTTAACGATGGCCTCCCTTTTTGTCTTCCTCAACTATACTGCTTTTTACGGCTATTTCTTCTCTCCTTCATCACCCTCTACTTCAGCTTTCTTCCCATTACCATGAGAGAGTTCAAGTAAAACTAACGAGTATACAAGACATACCTCAGCCGAATCGGGCATCCTCGAAAAGCCCGAGATGGTTGCGCCCAATGATGTCTGGACCAAATCTGTTGGTATGTAGTATACTACACTGGCTCCGGTTCACCGCGGTAGACTCCTGAGCTAATTCTTGCGCTACCCAGATCCGCTCGATGCGCCCGATGTCCCGACCAAGTTCTCTGTCACCTTCAAGGCCGGCATCCCCGTCAAGCTTGATGTGGAAGGCGGTGAAACCTACACCAACTCAGTCGAGCTCTTCAAGAAGCTCAATGAGATTGCAGGCGCCAACGGCGTCGGTCGAGTTGATATCGTCGAATCTCGGTATTTTATCATCCCCGCCGCCATCATCGGCACCTCTCCCAAGACTCAATCTTGTACTGACAATATCACAAGCTTTATCGGATTGAAGAGCCGAGGCTGCTACGATGCCCCAGCCCATACGGTGCTGCGTCTAGGTGAGTGAGAATTCTACCCCTCAATCGATGCTGCTAACAACTCAAAGCCCACGTTGATCTCGAAGGCATGACCGTGGACTCCAAGGTTCGCAGCATTATGTCCTGGATCGGAAACGAGTGGTCCCAGTGCCTCTACAATGGTATATCTTCTTTGGTTAATCTTGACGGTCCTGTCTAACAAATGTCTTAGGCATGTACTTCTCCCCCGAGCGTGAGCTCCTCGAAAACTCCATCATCTACAGCCAGAAACATGTGAGTGGCACAGTCAACATGATGGTATACAAGGGAGCAGCTCATGTCCTTTCCCGCTCTGCGCCGGACAGCAATCTGTACAGTGAGGAACAGGCTAGTATGGATACTCTCGAGGGCTTCAGCCCAGAGGATACCAGTGGCTTCATTGCCATCCAGGCGATTCGCCTGGAGAAGTATGGCGCGGCCAAGATCCAACATGGCGAGCCCCTAGTTTAAGGCACATAGAGGAACCGCTGCCTTGGCCTCTCTCTACCTTGATGAACGGGGAGGAGGTTTATAGAGATGCAATGAGGAGTGCTATGACTTGGTGCAATTATCCTAACTCAGGGATAAAGATGCAGTCAGAAATTATATAGCGGGAACTCCAAATGGGTCTATGCAGTCATGAATTACTGAATACATGCACGCACGCACTCGCTACGTCGTTGTCGGGGGATCATATACTACATGTGTAGGATGCATTCCTAATACAAAAGAGAACACGCTCTACCTGGCGATGGCTTGGATACGATCTGACACATGCGCTTCATCTATGAGCAGCAAGCTATCCATGACTTTTGTCTACAGATACTTCAATCGGCGTATAGTTAGCAAACGAGAGTCTCCAAACATACAAACAGAAGAATTTTAAACATTTTAGCAGAATGCGAGAAAAAAATAAACTACTATAGTGCCATATATTGTAAGCTAAATTGTAGACTGGATATGAAGCTAACACCAAGGATCAATCATACCCCCTCTGCTGTAACTCTTAAGGTTTTGTTTATAATTAGCCATCACAAAGGCGATGATAGATGGGCTCTTTCCCAAATCGCATAACTAAGAGTAGCGACTCAAATAGATTGGTTGGGCTTATTAGCTGATTTGCAAAATCAGTCGTGTATTCACGATAGGAAACAATTGAGTGCTGAGGATCTCTTTCTCTTGGAAGCGAAGACCATGCTGTGGCAGATGTAGCGTCCCACAGCCATGTGTGCCGATCAAATGGTAAAGTCTCAACAAACATGGAATGCGGATGGAAGCCAAATTTTGCAATTTGATAGACCGCTCGAACCAGATATGAAATTATAATGCTCCGACGAACGCTTTCTGCAAAAGCCCAAGCTTCCCAAGCATCTAGTTGCGATATTTCGTTTGGGGCCAGCTCCCATAAACGACGTGTCCAGTGGTTAAGAGTGGTAATATGTGTTTCTGCAAATCTCCTTTGCTGAGGGTCCTTGTGGAAAAGACAAATAAGTAGATAGAGAATCAAAGCTTGGACTGAAGCTAAGAGATTGCTAAATGAGTGTGATATCGGAGACTCCTTGATTAATTCATTTACTTTTTGATATAGAGGTTGAAAGCAAAAGCCTTCGCCATTGTCTATTGACAATGACAATGAATAGGCTTGACAAATGGCATATGCATCTTTGATCTGCTTCGGTAGCCACCGGCTGTACAATGTAGAATGAATAAAAGGAGTTCTTGCTTCTCGGGAGAACGTAATTGGGAAAGCTTTTAAATGAGCCGCAAGATAGTACACAGTTGCGAGGTCTTGTCTCCACTCCATAACAGGTAAAGCAGGCTCACATGCTGCTAGGCTGACACTTGTAGTTTTCCAATAACACCATTCTTGAATAAGGTGCAAAGGGGCGTTTAAATGAGAAAAGTGGAAGAATTCCACATCTCGAGATGTGATTTCTTGGCGAGATTCTATAAGTCGGGTGTCTTGTGAAGCTGCGGGGATTTTAGGGACCAGTGGCTCATTGACGTAAACGCATTCGATCCCCTTGTTGCGGCATCGTTCACATTTCGGCAGTCCGGCTTTGCAGCGTCGCTTGGCCTTGATGCAGGCATGGCAAGACCTGGAGAGAGAAATGCTCTTGCTTTGTTCCATATTACTCCTCAGTAACTTCGATTTTACACCGATTTGATGGAAACACATGTACATGAAAGAAAGGCGAGGCCGAATCGAAGTTGAAAGGCAAAGCCGCCTTGTTGCGGAGACTTTCCCTCGAACAGTTTAGTCTCCGCCTTTGCTGGGGGCTTTCCCTTGATCAGTTTAGTCTCCACCAACCAGTTCAGCTCTTCTGAGCTTATTTCTGCAGAATTCCCTTTCGAGAAGCGAAAGACAAGGATTCCCAGTGGTCGAATTGCGTATGTCGATACTGGTACATCTGAAGGATCTGCTACCGTCTTCTTGCATGGCAATCCAACATCGCCGTATGTATGAGATCACTTTCGGATGTGTTGGGAGTTGATGTAATTTGGAATCACATGCTGGATTCTTGACTAAAGCATAAGATGTATAAATAAAAGAAATAAGAGGCTCTCACCGTCGCCCAACAATTTTATGTTTGTTCGAAAAGGTCGATGAAATATGAATAGGCAAGATAAAACAACAGCTAATAGAGAGATATCAGTTATGTAGACACCACAAACTGTGGTTCATATATGGTAGAAGACGATGCTCTAGTTTGAAGTCTATTCTAAAGCTCCTGAATAAAGCGATTTATAGCATTGGCGACCTCCTTGGGCTTCTCAAGCGGCATCAAATGGCCCGAGCCATCCACCACCACAAGGCTTGCCTTTCCATTTTGCATGGCATTAATCTTGTCCCGAATATCTGTTCTCATCCTCTCCACTGGCTCGAGTATATCCCTTTCACCTGCAAGGACGACAGCCGGAACATTAACTCGTTCGAATAGATCTGTTATGTCGTCCTCCATGCCATAAGCTGGCCAAGCCTTTTTGGCCCACTTGTTCCCACGCACCATATCTTCGGCTACCACCTTGACGACCTCATCAGAAAGATTTCCTGGCGCCGACAAAACTGTGCGAACCGCTTTCTCAGCATTTTCCATGTTATCGTAGGCGTGTATCTGGTCATCTTTCATGTCGGGATGCGGCAAATAAACAGGTCCTGGAGGAGCAGATGCAACCAGAACCATGCCTTTCAACACGCCCTCGGGAAGAAGATGCCTCCCAGCAATTGCCATTGATATCTTGCCACCCATTGATTGGCCGACAAGCACGACAGATTTCAGCTCCATTTGCGTAATCACCGATTCCACATCAGACGCAAAATCCGTCATCTTGTAAGCAGTAGCTACATCAGGGCCAGTTGATGCACCCCAGCCTCGAAGGCTGATTCCAATAGTCGGGTAAGAGGGTGATAAAATGTCAATGACTGACTTAAATGTCATAGAGGAGCCACCCCAGAAGTGAAGAAATATGAGGGTTGGAATGTTCTGACCGGTGTTATCCGCCGGTGTTGTCAGAGAAAGTTCAATTGTAACGTCTTTGCTGACTTTCATGAGCTTGGAAAAAGCGATTGGTGCCATCTCGACGGGTAAAAAATGGAAAGCTGATGCCTGAGACGAATTGTCAATTAGACAGCTGATATATATATTTTATCTTAGTCTTCGTGGCATTGTTTATTTTCAGGGTGATTGAACCGCTTATATAGTCATGATCAAATAGAAAAATGGTTAATGTTCTTATACTGAGGAGTCAAAATGCCCGGCTCGTGGAAACTTGATTAACTGCGCAAGGTAAAACATGGAAGTCATGCGTGGTCGAGTTGTAAGGGCTTTGCTTCAACTGGTTTAGTCTCCACTGCAGGCGCTCGATGTAGCTTATGTTTGCGGAGACTATGCTAGATTTGCTATTCTATTGTGCACCTGCTTGATGAAGACCCGAAACTATGCGTCTATTATCGACTGGATGGCGTTGCAATGCTTATGCGCAGTTTAGACGTGTAGCGGGAGATGGCGAGATAACAAGTACAAGCTCGATTTCAAATCATAATGTAACTGTACGTGTTAAATATTAAATACAAGGCGACTTGAGTGGTTGTATGAGCTATCGCCCCTGAGCTGCAGGTTTGCAACTGGACATGCACAACATCGACTTGGATAACATTATACATAACAAGAGCGCAACTCTAATTATACAATTCAAGCTTCATCTATCACTTCTTCACGTCTTCGACGGAAGATCTTGCAATGCTCCGTAAAACTACTTCCTTGACATAAAAATATATAATCATGGTTAAATAGGAACTTGTGTTGTATTGAAGTTATAGGATTACAATGCTGTAAAATAGTATAAAAGCGGCTATTATAGAGAGGAGAAATTTCCCTTAATTGTTAGATTAGTTCTTCCAGTGACACTAATGACTTTATACTATTCGCACAGTACCAGCCACAAGCCTTCACTATAAGACAAAAGAAGAAGAAGGGCGTGAGAGAAGCTTGGCGTTGTCTTGTTCAAAAGCTAGCTTGTCTCTCCCCCGGCGGCAATTAAACCCGGGTGTAGATTAGCGGCGGACGTGGAGGGCGTGGTGGCTTGCAAATTTTTTGCTGATGTTGGTTGTTGTTGGCTTTTTGGCAGATCTTAATGCGAGATGAATGAAGCTATCCTGACTTGGCCGAAATAACAATAGCAACGCTAACCCCCCCAAGCCGGTATGTCGCAACCGTAGCCGCTACCCGGTTTCCCGCTTAGCCGAGATTCGACGGCTGGGATCAAATTCGCCGATGGCGTTGTTTTCTCCTTTTCGAAGCAGTTCTATGATGAGTCTTCGCCCAGTCTTCGGGTGAGCGGGTTATTCTCAGTGTTGGGCGTTTTGCTTTGCTTACATGATGAGGCTGTAAGTCGAACTACTCCCGCGTATAAGCAGTTGCTCACCGACTGCAATGGTACGTATTAGCTACCTTCAAGTAAAAGAGATGCAAGATTGCTCAAATTGCTTCGCTTTGACCCGCGGCCCGCATGCCATCCCGAAACCTTGCATGTAAAACAATCTCAGCTCGGGGGTCTCTTTTCTCAGCCGTGAATCAACCTACCCCATTGCCCTTTCAGCTTTTTTGCGCAAAAATTGTACAATGACTGAATTCAACACCAGTCAACTAGCCAGAATAGCCGAATCACATCGCGTACGTCAACGCTAGCCTCTGCCCAAGAACGGCATCTAACACAGATTTAATTGTGGCATGTTCGAAAAAATCCCACAGCTGTGGTAAAGACGGCGTCATGTAGATCAACCGGAAAAAAAACAAACGAAACCCTTCCTTTCTGTCGGTTCCGGTCTGATGGCGTCTAGAGTATGGACTACATGCTACGCGAAGAAAGAACATGGGGGCTATTCACACGCCCCGCCTCTCTTGTGCGATTTGATTTCCTCTCCGTCTTTTGCTTCCCTATTCCCAGTCAAGCCACTACATTGGCGGCAGAGCTAGCGGACGACGGTGTGAATCCCATACCGTGGCTGCGGTGCTGGGAGGGGCGTCAAGCACCAAGAAGCTAGTTCAAAGCTTCAGCCAACAGAGGCTGGCTAAAAACATATTAATTGACTGGTTGATTGATTGATTGATTCATGTTAGATGAGCTAGTTTTGGCTAGTTGGTTAGGCGGCTACTTATGTCATCGGATGATGAGCTGATGAACTGACTTGGGAGAAAGTGATTCGAGGCATGGAAGTCTTGTTAGCTGTTGTTTAATGGAATAAATCACCGCTAACAACACAAAACACTCGTCATGCCGAGGCTGGAGCCTGTTTGATCTTGAATATCCAACGACAACAATACCAGTGCCTCTGTTCCTCCTCCCATGACTAAGGGGATAAGAAAAAAGAATGAAATGAAAAATCATTTGAACAAAAGCCAAAGTCCATCCCTTTAGCAATATGATGCCTCTCTTTCGGAGTCCGGAGATCGACAAATAGCGCGGATCCGGATCCCGCTGCTCGGAACTTCGCTCATGCAACGCACGTCCGCTGCCACATCACTTTCTTTCCCTTTCTATTGATCCATTGACACCCTTCAAGCCCCCTATATTCACACAATAATCATAAACTAAAGCTTTCCGATGGATTCTCCTTCCCGAGCGCGGCGATCCGTGAACGGGGGAGCGTAGAGCGGCTGCTGGTTCGTGCGGGCGAGACGCTCGTGGAAATAATACTAATGAGAATAGGGCGGGGAGGGAACAAGGGAGCTGTATGTTCAGTTTCGGATCCGAGCAACGGCTATGTAATGTATGTACGCACAGACTTGCGGCGGATCAATTATCTAGATTTTAATTATAGGAAAAGAGAGGGCCGCGATCTTGAAGCCACATATATGCCGTCATGCAGGGTGAGAACGAAGTGCTAGGAATTGGATAGAAGATGTAGAGTGACGGTAATTTGATAGTTTTGGATGTTTCTGAGTGATATTTCTCAATAATAATCACTCTACTTCTCTGCTTGTCATCTCATTATGACCAACATTCGCCTGCTTTGATTTCAAATTTAGAAACAAGATCAGCACACAATATCACTTATATCAATGAGCATCAATAAGGATATACCCATTCACTACCAACTCCAATTCAGGGCTGTCGGAGATTTATCGGTTTGTTTCACTCCAACTGCTATTCACAACAATACGCAGAGATTCGACCAACACCAATGAGGAAAATAGAAAGCGGTCATAATCCAGGGGTCAGAGACAACACCTGGTCTCTCCTTTCTACAAACTACATAATGTGATTCATCAAACATTGTTTGTGGGTAGGAGAAAGCAATACTCCGTACTGCCATCAAGGATATCTGCCTGCCGTATGATATCCACCAAGTCAATTCAGCGGCCGTCACAAAGAAAGTAAACAGCAGTGGAGAATAGTATTGCGGGGCCAATCTCCTCTATGGATCCCACAAGAGCAATGTTATGTTCATATTGAGAGCAAGACTGGTTAATCGCGGATGTCACGTCACAGCCACGATCTAACTCCGACACTCGCTGCATTGGATTGTCCTGGTGCAGCAAATGACCACATCACTCGCGAGGGCATCTCCGCAGCCGTGTTCTGCATCACTCAGCTTTACTTTCCGTGGTGTAGAGACTCTAACCAGTTATCTCCGAAACCATTTTGAATCGGCGATCCCATGTTTCTCCAAGCGGGATGAGGAGTCCAAGTATGGCCAGTAGAGTGCTGTGTAGCGTATCGGTATAACCTCGTAGGTGCAGGATAAATCCGACGATGATGATGATGGAAGCATGACAAAGAAGGATTCAAATCCCTTATATATAAGCCATACACGTAACGTCAGCTTGTATAGAGAATCCTCCAGCGCCAAATCCTAGAGTTTGCCGGGGGTTGTTGGAATTGATGTGCGCTGGTATGCATGATACGGCCGGTGGAAATCTAGTCGCTTCTGGAAATTTGATATGTAAACATCGAGAAACGATGCGCACAGCATCTTGAAATCCGCAAGGCGACGTATCACCATCGAACAAAAGGTTGTCTTGATCTCTACCTCCATACAGATGCAGTAATTACTTTCGTCAACAGAAAGGAATGTGCGCTAATTTTAAGCCTCGGCGAGCTCGATCTTGGACCGACACAAACCCGCGAATCTATCATAAACAGGGGTCAAGCATTAGGAGCCGGCAGGTCGCCGATTGGCATGTTTTTGCGTCCAGCTGAAAGCAATTCGGGCGTCATATTAGCCCAATGCAGCAGAGAAAAGAGAGACACAGATGAAGCACGGCTGAGGGACCGACCGGCAGTTTATCAATAGCCATCAAGGAGGCAAAGATGGCGAAACCTACAGGGAGCCAGCGCCCGCTCCATCGGCAGGCCGGCAGCTTCCAGAAATCTGGAAATGGCAGAAGGAGAGGAAAAAGCCGATAAGCTGAGAATGGCCGAGACAGTCGTTTGAATTGCTCAAGATATTGCCGTTTGAGCTTAGCGGGCGGCACGGCGCAGCTTGTGGGGGACAGAGTCTTGGAGGCTATTGATGGGAAATGACAGGCCGTCGCGTCTAGCGCTTCTGAAGATTCCATGGAGAAATTCTGCGTCCATCGCAGTGGCATCATCCTGGACAACAGCTATCCAACTAATCCAAATTCTCGAAGCGGAAACGGCAAGGAACAGAAGCTTGGCAACGCCGTTGCTAGAGGCGGCTATTAGATTCAGAGGGAGAAAAGAGCGGAGGGGTGAGACACGAATGCCGTTGTCAGCTGCAATGCCTATTTGGCCCAGAGCCAAGAGTTAAGAATGGCAACTTGTGAAAGGAATCAATCCCATGCAACGCAAGGAGAAGAGGAGACTGATACGACAGACAGATGAGCAGAGACCCATGCCGCAACATGAAGCAAAAGTATTTGGAAACAACTTTGAAGACCAAGTGCTCTGGCGCTGCAGACAGAGTACATGTACTTGGCGGTGTCGCACATGGTGGCTGCAATCCTTTCTCCTGATTAGTATTTCGCTGGTACCGCCAGTATAGTCGTCGTATTCTCTACTTCGTAAAGACATTCCTAATCTGCACTCCGTTCTGGGCGATAGCTTCCTGCTCCCGCAAACTCTGTGATTCGCTCCTGTCACGGCAACGAACAAAAAACACGTCACCACCCCGGTTCCTAGCAGTTCCTTCCCTTCCCTAGCTCCTGCTCCTGCTTCAGCCCTTTCCTCGTTTCTTCCTTTCAGCAGCACAAAGAGCAAGAGCAACACAGAAGTAAAGGGAACATGAAAAAAAGGGAAAGAGAGAGGCCGCACACCTTCGGCGAGTGGGCCCGCTTAGGCCGGATCCCGGACCGCGGGCGCTAAGCCGCTTTGGATGGTCAATACAGAACAACAATAGCAACGGACAATACCAAGCCAAGCGCCGACCACGACGACGATGCACCCCTCCCCTACTTTCCGGCTCTTCTCATGGCGCCTGTGCCATCCTGATGCCGGCAGTATCCTTCGCTTCGTGCACGGCAAACCTTTTTCCCAGCTCTCCAAGGACGGCATTTGAGCAGCCACAATACGCAGACAATAGGCTCCTGGACGGCGAACTGCAGCTCAAGGCGGCTCTGCTGCGGTTACAGTTGGCCGATGCCCACGCTGATGCGGGCACCCGGAGGATGCTCCGTTCTCAAATCAGCTTCCCTGCTGGCGGCGCCTTGTGTACGAGCAGTTGCCTATTGTGATGTGGCAAGCCTGAGCTGAGCACACGATCGAATTGCTACTGATACATACAGTACAGTACGCCTTGTACGGACAAGATACTGACTGGCGCCTCCGCTAGCTCAATGCTGGCATTCCAGCCATGGGAGCACGGCATCTGACCCCTCACAGAGATGCCAGAGGCTGAGAATCCTTGTGATCCTGCTGCAAGGGAGGTCGTACATGCAGAGCTGGCTCCTCAACTGAAACGTCGCAGAAGGATGCCGTCGACAACCTACATACATAGCCATTACTATCGCCGGGGGAGCTTGATCATACGAGCTGGCCAATGACCATGGCCAACGCTCTGCTTTCATGATGCCAGGTATTACTGCTGCGGCTGCTGTTGTCTCGGCTCCGAGAACTGCCAACCGCTTCGGGCACTATCCGCTGACAATACGTACATGTAGTTATATAACAACAGCAAGGCCAACCTGACTCGTATACTGCAGATCTGGTAGGTAGATCTGGTGTCTTTTTGCAGAACAATTCTAACTCTCTGCAGCAGAAAGAGAGCTAGCAGTAGCAGACAATCCACTCAATAGACAGATTTAAAAGCCGTAAAAGTAGGTAAGCAAATAGACAGCATCTGGCTAGACTAGCTATACAACGTACGACGCACATACGGGAGACATGATGAGGCATCAATAGCTGCAATGCCCAGCCTGTGCCTACTGCAAGCTCCGCAGATCACACCCCTCTCAAACACGGCTTTCAATCCAGCTCAAACGGGGAGGGCGTGTGAATGGCTTTCCGCATGTCCCATGAGTCTGGGTGCGCTATGCGGCGTCTGCGTGTTGGGACTTGGGCGTGAAACTAAAAGCTACCCGTTTTTGCGGACTTGGGCACTAGCACATTCTAGGTAATTAACTTCTCTCATTCTTTGTTGCTTTTAAATACAAATCTTCTTTCCTTTCTCTTTGCTCCTTTTATTAAACTAAAGTTGGCGTATGGCATGCATGTGCCGTCTGTCAATCTAGCGAACCCCAGCAGGGCCCAGAACAGCCATGAAGGGGGGGAAGATTGCTGCAGTAGCGCGCCTTCAAGTCTTTACTTTAGCTGGTCGTGGAGCCACAAGGACTAAATCAAGAGAGAAAAAAAGAAGGCAGCAGCCGCAAGGGTATGTTTATACAAATTGGGTCAAGAGGGCGAAGACATGCGTGGAGACGTGAATCAAAGGTGTCGCTCTATTAGCCAAATGGAGCCGCGTTTGTGGATCGAGGGGACCTAAAGGGGGGTGTCTTTTGACTCGCACGGTTCTTCCGGCAAGGGGGGGCTCGATCCAGAAAATCAACGTCTGTCAATTCAGGTGAATGCTTGCTGACGGGGCTTGGCTTGGCCCAAGTCCAAGTCGGGAAAGGAATCAGGTCAACAGCGGAAATTCCATCGCTGGGCCTTTTCATGTCATGACGGGAATCAAAATGTGAGTGGGGGGATTGGACTAGAGAAGAGTCCAATAATAAGAGAGACAACCGAGAAGAGAGAAGACAGGGTTGTTTTGACAAAGGAACAGGAATTAGGTATATATCAGTCTTCTTGGTCCCCATCAGCAAGGTGCCTCGCTATCATTGCCGTAATTGCTTTGGAAGCCCTTCGTCACTGACGACTTGTGTCCTGTGCAAAGCTATCTAGCATATTTAATTAATATTTGTACTACCCTACCCTTCCTTTGGTTGTTGGCTTTTTCTTGCTCTTTCTATTCGTTACGCCACGCCCACACAAGAAAAAAGTCTCCCGCATGCTAGCCGTCCATTTACACCCTCTCACACGCCAATCAACCGACCCTCCATCTTGGAAACGCACAGAGAGGGACTGGAACTTTTTCTATCAAGCCCCGTGGGCGTTTTGAGCAAGATTATTTTTTTTTTAATTTGGCCGGGACTCTCTTTTCATCCATCCACATACAACATATACACCGCCGTCTCGTTTCGACGAGGCTTATCGGACCGTCTTTGAGGCTTGGATTCACAGTCCGATTTAAAGCATATCAGCGATTCACTCCCACTTTTCAATTTCACAAGGACTAGTCCATCCAACTTATAAGAGTTACCCTTTACCTTTTACGCAACTCCTTTACGTCTTTTACACAAAACACCTATATTCAGCCATGACTACCTCGTCCTCATCAACAGCCCTGGGCTCTTCCATGAGGAGCCACATCGACATGATCCCCAAGGACGACACCCCAACTCTCGCCTCGCCTCCTCCCGCATACACTCCTCCCCAGGCAGCGCCAGCCCTGGCCCTGCTACGACGACAGATGCGAGAATCCTTCATCATGGGCCGCTCGTCCATCGCCGACAGCGTGCTGGACGTCATGTCTCCCGAAGAAGACGACATGGACGACGAGGAGGGCTTCTCCACGATCAGTCTCCGGATCAACACCTCGGTCCACATCTCCAGCAACAACAACCTCGTCTGCCTCAACGACACGCCGGCGAGCCACGCCAACGCCATAGCCAAGGCGGTTGTCCAGGCTATCCAGGAGAACAGCTCCGGCCAATGCGGCATCCCCATGATTGACGAAGACGGCAGGCCTCGGCCTGTCAAGATTGAGGTCGACGCCGGCATTACAGTGGAGGGCTCAGGAAACGTCGTGGGCAACGAGGAGGTTGTGAACCAGGTTCTTCGCATGCGCAGCTTGAGACGCAAGAGGTCAGCAGACGATGATGAGAGCGACGATGCATCCGCTCAGCCAACAAAGCGACAAAGGGGAGAAGTCAATGGCAGCAGCAGCAGCAACAACAACAACAACAATACTCCTTGAATACTTCGACACATTTCCTCATCAAGCGTCATGCATTTCTCATCTTGGAGCATTACTTGCTATTTCTTACGGCACTACAAAAGCATCCATTGCATCTGCTCTTGAGCTCTCTCTACTTTGCTGCGTTTACGTGCGTTTGGCTCTTGGCGTTTCAGGCATCACCAGAATCTCATATACCCAAAGGCAAAGCGCCTTGCATATTTTACTTTTCTATTCTACTTTTTTCCTATCATCATGAAATGAATGGGTTTGTTCATTGGCATAAAAGGTGTGAACGATATTATCAGCGGCTACGGCGGGAGGAGAGAACAGGCCTCGACTTCGAAATGAAGCGAGACAGAACTGTTACATAACTAGATGTAGCTAAATACATGTACATGTTGATCAACATTCCTATCGCTGTCACTACGTGCACTGTTTAATATGTATCTAGAAGCTACAAAGCATGTCTATTGCACATTAAACTGCCTCCATCTCTCATACTGTCTTATAGCTCAATGCAGGGCGACGTCAATGTAGTTGGTTCGCGCCTACACATCACATGCATAAAAAAGAAGAGAGAGCTGAGAGCCCATAAAGCACATCATCGCTGCGGTTGGCCCTCCGAAAACACGACAAAAACCTCGCATAACATTCTACAACGGGGGTGATATATCGTCTTGGACGGTCACCGCCACCGTCTGATTCGATCCAGCTGCGGTTGGATGTCACCCCTTGAGGCTCCGCATACCATTCCCATTCCTCCTCTTTCAGCTGCCCAAGGATTAGGGCCTCTTACTGCCCCAAAACGAGTGAGGCGCGTAATACGGAGTAGTCAAGATTAACAACCATAACTCCATATTCCCGATTTTTTTTGTCAGAGACGCTGGAATTCTTACATGAGCAAGCCAACGGGCTCGGTCCTCATGTCTTTGTCCTAGAAGAGTGTAGTCTGAGCTCCCCCCCTTCTTGACCGTTTAAACGGCAATTGCTTGTCATGTCATGCCATGTTGTTGGCTCTAGCACTCGCATTGAGAAGCGAGAACAAGAGGCCAGTAGGAGGTATGCCCGCCACATCCTTTATTAATCTCATTTCCTCTCTTGGATAAGCTTTTTGTTCTAAAATCCGGGAGTTGCCATGCTCGCTTGGAACATGCCGCTGAGCCACGCGTTTTAAACGCCAACGCTACTTGGACTTCCCATTTGCTTGATGTTGTTTTCTCTTTACTGGTCATTTGTCATTCTTCCCGCGTCTTGACAACAATTTCTTGATACAGCTGTTCATTTTTATCACGCAGTAGCATTGAATTTAAAATAATGTCGTGTCTTGTCTTTCAATCTCATGTCTCATTATTTTCTTTGTTATAGGTTAATGCTATGACGTCCATGAGCCGCCCCACCAGCCTATGGTCTTGGCTGGACCACCTCCCTCGTCCCTCACTGAGATCCATGCATGATTATGTTTTCAACCCTTCTCATTCCAATTGCAACCCAAAACCAGCCCTGTCTATATTTCCTCAAATCTCACTCTATCTTCGTAATCATCCCACTTTCACTTCCCCCCTGTCCCCAGCTGCAATCTGACTCATCTCACTCGCGATGGCCGACCTCACCATCCGCAACCTCACAATCACCCCCCTCGAGCTCGTCTCCATCCACCGCCTCCAGGGCGAAAAGATCCGCACCGGCAACCTCGTCTCCAACGTCACCGGCCGCTTCACCAGCTTCATCAACGCCACCGACTTCTCCGCCCACAAGCTGCTGCCCCGCGCCGACCACGAGCCCCATGACCAGCGTGACGTCTCCATCCACCTGGACCCCTTCCGGACCGTCCAGACCGATGTCCGCGCCGCCGATGCCGCCGGCCGCGAGATTCTCCGCCTGACCTTCCGGGCCGGCCACCGGCGCTACGAGACGGACGTGCCGAGCCCGTCTCGCAAGTCTGCCGTCATGAAGCGCATTGCCAGTGATGATGACGATGACAACGAAGAAGAGCTTGACCTCACCGTCGTGTACATCCCCAACGGCGCCTTTCTCGCCATCTTCTCCTCCGCAAAGCTCAACGCCTGGATGAAGCAGCTGGACGATGCCTGGCCACTGCCCTTCCTCTCCATCCCCGGCACGCACAACTCTCCTACCTGCCACACTGCCCTCCCCTCCGTCCGTTGCCAATCCGTCGGCGTCACAGAGCAGCTCCAAAACGGCGTTCGCTTCCTTGACATCCGCGTCTCAGTCAACCCGGATAATGACACCCTCACGCTCGTCCACTCCGTCTTCCCCGTCTCCATCGCCAGCACAAAGTACTTCTCTGACATGCTGGACGACATCTACCGCTTCCTGGAGGCCAATCCCAGCGAGACCATCTTCATGAGCCTCAAGCGCGAAGGCGCCGGCCGTGGCACCGATCAGCATCTCAGTCGCTACCTGAAATCCAGCTACGTCGACAAGCGGCCGGAACGCTGGTGGACGGAGCCTGTGATCCCCACGCTCGGTGCTGCTAGGGGCCGCATCATTGTTGTGCGCAGGTTCGCATTAGATGACGAGGTGGCAAAGACGGCCTGGGATGGTAGAGGATATGGAATAGACGGTCAGAATTGGCCGGATAACTGCGAAGACGGCACCTGTGACGGAGGCCAGATCCGCGTGCAGGATTTCTACGAAGTCACTGAGAGCCAGAACATCGAAAAGAAGATTGACTACAGCAGAGGCCAGCTGGAGCGCGCTGCCGAGCGAGAGTTTCACGTTCCTAGCCTGGCGGAGCATGACGACAACGCAGATGCTGCTGCTGCTGCCAAGCTGCCCATCTTCATCAACTTCTTGAGCGGCAGCAACTTCTTCAACGCCACGTGCTGGCCAGAGAGAATCGCTGCAAAGGTGAATCCTGCCATTACCGAGTATCTGTGCATTCGCCACGGCGAGGACGGCAAGGGGCCGAAGGAGCTCAAGGTTGGCGCGGCGAGCACTGGCATTGTTGTTACGGACTGGGTGGGTGCGAATGGCGATTGGGATTTGATTCGATGTATTGTTGGGTGGAATGCCAGGCTGCAGGTGCCTTGACGATGATGAAGCTGGTGATGGATTAAGGGATTACATCCTGGACAAGGGTATTACACGGCGTTTATTTACACGGTAACATGACACAAGGAGAAGAAAAGTAACTGGCACAGAGTTGGATACAGTGAATGCAATAATAGATTAATTATTATCAATATGCTTGTACTACACAAGCACTGTCCTCTTGGGCTTCATAGGTAGCCAGCTCATGCTGTGAAACGTAGCATCATAATTCATAATGGTATCTAAGGCAGCCATGTTAGCCACGGCCCTCTCATTTCTCATCATTAAAAATGTTGAATAGGAAACCAGATCAGTTCTCCAAGGTGAAACTTTTTTCGTCACGTGGAACTCGGACAATGTAGATAATATGGAATAGTCATCATGATGGTGGTGTGCAAAAGAGAAAAGTAGAAACAACGTACCATTTCGCCAGCTGGAGTTGATACACAGCTTATACCAAACTATTCACTTTGTCACATGTCAGCCCCTGCATCAACAGATACATTAAGCACACAAAGACAGAAACATGATTCATCTATCCACTAGTTAGTTACATGCTGGATCAGTCCAATATGTCGGCTCGACTTACCATCAGAGGGTGTAAGTTTGTTCATATCCTCCAACGACGCCCGAAGGCATCGCAGAAGTCAGACAGTGTGAATACAAAAAAAATAACATTTCATCACAGGAATACAGCAGCAAGTAAATAAAGAAGCTTTGTATAATATGTACCTATTGTTGTACGAGTTAGCTGACAGATTCATCTCCAGCTTGAACAAAGAGCCGATGCCATTGAACCACGATCAGGTGACGAAATCTCATCCTGAGTTCTCACCCCCTTCCACCACAAGGATTTGTACGTCCTCGCTTTCAAGGATGAAAGGGAGCAAGGCTCGATATGTCCGCCCGTTCGTTCAATTTTTCATCATGTGGGACAGGTAGGCTGGAAGGAGAAAGTAAAAGTACCTGTTGAGAGTCTGAGTTAGCAAGACTAGCTGTGATAACGAGAGCCAACAACAAAAAGATTGTGAAAATTCTGATCAGACAAGGCTGAAACTTATAAAACACGTTATCCACATCGTATATTAAGAATGAGGAATCCCTGAGGTGTCAAATGTTCATCACACAGAATACAGCTGCATTGAAAATAAAAAAAAATTCACTAACCTTTTGTTTTGTAAATGGAGACAATTGTGGGTGGATCAAACGGGGTATTAGCCCTGCTTCCGTACCTCTAGATTGCGTTAGCAGAGCTCGCCAATAGATAGAAGCCTGGAAGAGAGGTGATCCAAAGCTCGATCAGGTAATTGTAAAAAATTACAAAGTCACCATGGTTTGGTATGAATTGGATTGTTCATGAAAAATAAAGCATCATGTAAGGCGCAAAAGAAGGGAGTGTAGAATAGCTTACCTTTGAGAGAGGCCAACCACCAGAGCTCGTGCTTGGACGCGCGCACTTGCAGCTCCGAAGCTGAGCTCTGGTGATTGTGTTTGCTGAGAGAAAAGAAGAAAAAGAAGTTGTCCAGAAAATTTCTCGAGCCGAAGAAAAGTAGGAGCTTAACAAGTCCGCGCTAGTCCAAACATGGCTTAGGGGAGGGTAGCCCCCACAGTGGCGCAGCAGATCTCATTTGTGGCGAGTGCTGCCAGCAGTCAGCCCGCCAGCGCATCAGCGCCCCACGATTGCGTGGCAAATGCCTGTGACGGACTTGTATAAGTCCGTCACCTCCTTCTTCCTGGGAGATGTTTCAACTTCTTTCAACCAACTTTTGGTGAAAGTGCAATAACAAAAAACTCAACATGGCGTCCGCGGGGACGATATGGGCTCCAGTGGCCCTGCGTCTCCTCCGAGCCGCCGTGTCTCGGACCACAGCGGTGGTTCGAGAGAAGCTCGCCAGCGCGGCGAAGCCCCTACAGAATCAGGCACTTCAACCAGTTCCGGTAGCCGCCAGAAGCGGTAGACAATCCATCCACCCAACATCAGTCCTTAAACAAGGAAAACTCGGCGCCAGATACTTTTCCGGTACCTCAGCCAAAGGTGCAAGCAAGGCTGCCCGACGATACCTCAGCTCTGAGAGTGCTCCCCGATATGATCGATCCAAGCTCCCGAGCTCCAACACCTCCCGCCGAGTCGCTCAATTCTCCGGCCGTGCCCCATTTGCGAGCACTCTGCGGCCCAACCTGACTGGCGGTGCCATGCCTCGAACGGCTGGTGGCTACAGTCTCGGCGGAAGTGCTCGCTATTTCTCACACACCCCCACAGCTCCTGCTCAGGTTGTGCAGAATGTTTCGCAGGCGATGCGAGCCTTCTTCCTCTCCGGACAGAGGATCCGATATGATGGAGCAGGACCGCGAGGTGAAGCTCAATACCGAGCCGTCTCTTTGGTTGAGGAGGAGGCTATGCGCAAGCTGGCTGCCATCCCCAAGTTTGCTCCCGGCGCCTATGTCGACTTTCAGCTGAGCCCAACCATCACTGCCATGAGCCCTCTTGCTGCCGCCGTTGTCCAGGCATCTGCCACTTCCGGCTTCCAGGCTGAGGCTGCTATCCCAAGCCTCAACACCGAGGGATTCCTTGATGTCCTGTCCGCGGATTTTGGCCGAGCCCTGAAAGACTTGACAGCCATATATGCCGATCTCGGGCGGCTTGCAGAGTTGGGTGATTTGCCAATATCTATGGAGGCAGGCAATTTGCTTCGAGTTCGATTTCCAGGCGTCGACGTTGAAACGGTTGAGAGACTCTGCGATGACATTGGCATCCAAAGAGGTATCGTTGGCCAAGAGCTCGGGTTTGAAAGCTCTTACGACGTCAAAACTGCGCTCAGATTTCCTTTTGCGCCCGATGTTGAGAAAGCCTTGACATCTCCTGGAGGGTCAGAGCGATCCTTGGAAGGATATGAACTAGATGATATATCCTCTTTGGGCGACGAGTCTTTTCTTCAAGAAGCGTTTGCGTATGAAAGCTCAGAAAGCCCCTTCTCCGAAACAGACGGATATGAAAGCATATCGCCCACGAACAAGTCGCTACAGCAATCTGAAGAGTATGAGGGCCTGGAAGGCATCTATCGATTTCTCGAAGAATGCGACAAGGCCAAGGGCAGACTTGGTTGATGCGAGTGCAATTTTTTGCGTACTGCAACAAAACAATGCAGAAAAGCACATGAACTTATGACATTGAAACATCCACCCTCTTTTAGCCATCTTCTATGTATTATTACTATTTTTAGTCATTTGATTAGCATACTTACGCCAAGAATGGTATTCCTTTTGTTTTTCTTACCTGCTTATGACGCTCAACCGTAATTGTGATTGTTGTAGATCTGAGATCTTCGCGGATGCTGACATCCTCTCATCGAATTAAGCTGAGTTGGCTCTCTTGCTTTTCAAGCCACTTGTACTGGGACCAGAGGGATATGGTGGGCCTTTCAAGAGGTTGGTATTGGTCGAGATATCCTGCAGGAAAAAGCCAAAAGAGAACATGTAAGCGCAGCAGAGGTCGCAGCTGATGACTGAGGCCGGTTCCATGATTCTATTGGAGGCAGGATGTGACTGGGCAAATCTGATATCTTTGGTTGCAGCGCAATTGGGGCCTGCATCACTAGTATTCTGCATAGGTGTACTGTCGTGTGCTTATCTTATCTGTTATCGATACGTCTATCAGCTGATTTTATTGGCAAAGAAGCACATGCTCCAGATCCACCCTATCAAGAATGCATACCTACCTACATCTACCTCTCATATAGAGGATTAGTGGTGCTACATCTCTCGTGTTCCAGCATCTAGATCAATTAAAGTTTCCGTAGAGATCTCGAGACTCGTCAGATCATCTCCAACGTTTAGCGCAGTTCGGGGATCAATTCGCGGGGTTGCTCGGCTGCCGATGATGCCTCCCGGCTGCAGCTTTCCCCACAAGCGTAACCTCGGCTTGGAGCCTCTGCGTGGCCGAGCTCATCCTCCGAGGGCGCGAAGCATCCATGCTGTTACTAAGACATTGATATAAATCTTACGGGCTTCTGCAGTTTTTTCTCTCCTGCATTTGCATCTGCGTAGCTTCAGTCTTTTCTTGTAAAACACATACTCACATCACACATCACAATGTCTGGACCTGGTGTCGGCTTCGAGTACCCTGCTCAGTCAGTTTCTTGGCTGAAGCGCGATCTCCTTCTCTTCGCCAACTCCATTGGAGCCACCGCCGATGAGCTTCACTTCCTTTACGTGAGTAGCTGCAGATCTTGAAAGCATGCAGCTTGCTATAACCAGGAGGGCAATTGAAGATTGACGGTCCATCAACAGGAACTTCATCCCAACTTTGCCGCCTTTCCTACCTACCCCGTCATCCTACGTAAGTCGCTGTCGGCGAGCTATTCCTGTGCATCGCCGAACGCCATGCATTGCGCAATCAGCTGACAAAACGAAACGAAAACAGCTTTCAAAGGCGATACACAGGAAGTGATTGACTTCTACGCCGCCAACAAGAAGACCAAGATCCCCAACGTGCCCGATTTCGACTCCCGCCGCGTCGTCGACGGCCAGCGAAAGATTGAGTTCCTCAAGCCCCTGCCCGTCAGCTCCGCGGGCCACAAGTTCGAGATCCGCCAAAAGGTCCTCGGCGTCTACGACAAGGGCCGGCCCGGCTCTGTTGTCGACACTCAGCTGGACCTCGTCGACGCAAACACCAACGAAGTCTACACCCGCCTCTTTGGCAGCGCCTTCTATGTCGCACAGGGCAACTGGGGCGGTCCCAAGGGCCCTGCCTCGGAGAACTTCCCTCCTCCCAAGGACAAGAGCCCCGATTGGACTCTGGAGCACCCCATCACCAAGGAGGCCGCGCACCTGTACCGTCTAAACGGCGACTACAACCCTCTGCACGCGACTCCCGAGCCCGGCGTCAAGATGGGATTCCCCGGCGCCATCATGCACGGCCTGTACTCGTGGAACTCTGCTGCCCATGACATCCTCAAGGCTGTTGGCGGCAGCGATCCCGCCAACCTCAAGGAGTTCCAGGCCCGATTTGCCAGCCCTGTCCTGCCTGGTGACAAGCTTGTTATCAAGGTGTGGAGAACGGGCGAGAAGAAGGACGGCTTTGAGGAGATTCGATTTGTGGTTGCCGTTGAGGGAGGAAAGGTGTGCCTGAGCAATGGTCGTGCTCTGATCAAGGTTGTGGGGGATGTCAAGGGAAAGCTGTAAATGTATAATAATGTGCTATTTCGTGATGACTGATTTTAGGGGGCCCCGCGATGGGTCTCTTAGCGATGGTGTATTGAAAATGCTTGCATGTAGCCTACGGGAATGAAAATACATGAGTTCAATCAACTTGCTAATTGGCCAATCAATGAAAAAAAAGTAGAAATGAAATTCATAGAAAGTGATCAAAAATATTTAAATGATTGCTGCCTCGAATTGTAGATGCAGGAGGTTGATAAAATCGCTGCCTGCTTCAGGGTAAATTCTGCTGCCTGACACAGCGACAGTCTACTACATACAAGCACTTTTTTTCCTCACCTATATATCCCACATCGCCTCCAATTTCACAGCTCGCCCAGCAGCCAGACATGCCTCAATATTTATAGACGCTGCCATTTTTTTTAAATAATTATAATCATACATTCAAAATGAGTCAGAGTCACCACATCGGCCAGCGGATATCCTACGATGGCGCGCCGTGCACTGTCCGCTACGTTGGTGAAGTTGCGGGCACGGCGGGCAGCTGGTTAGGCGTCGAGTGGGATGATGCCGCGCGAGGCAAACACGACGGCTCTCACAAGGGCACCCGATACTTCACATGTAGCTCATCCCTCATTTAATGCGTTTTATACGTTCATGAGCTGACTCGATAACAACGGCAGGCCTATCAAAGTCGCCCACTGCGGCTTCATTCGTTCGGCCAACTCGCCGGGCGGATAACCCCCTGAGCTTCCTCGCCGCCCTCAATGAGAGGTACGTCGTGGATGCGCCGGGTCAGGTGCAGGGCAAGTCAAGGGTCGAGTTCATTGTTGGCGGCAAAGTCGCCCAGGAGATGGGCTTTGACAAGATCTGGCGGCGACAGTCGCGCCTCAAGGAGTTGAAGATTGTGGTCCTCGACGGCCAGAAGGTTGCCGTAGCGAGAAGTGACGACGACTTGAATGACGAGGGCCTGGCTGCAAGCATTGCCGAGACGTCGCCCAAAGTTGCAGAACTGGATTTGAGCAGGAATCTGTTTGAGCGACTTGGGCCCGTGGTCGAGATATGCAGAGACTTGAAGGATCTGCAGAAGCTGTGCATCAAGTGAGTTTTCCTCGTTATTTGCACAGATGTCGTGTTATCATGCTGACTTGAGCCTCCCTCTTTCTCCTTTCTTTGCAAAAGCGGAAATAGATTTCTTGATGTTCTCACAGATGATGCCCTTAAAGGCGCAGAGTCTGCCTTTGGCGGTGTGACGGAGCTGCAGCTGGGAGAGACGCTCTTGAGCTGGGAAGAGTTGTGTCTAGTGGCCAGCAAATGTCACTCCCTGTCGACTCTCCTCGTAGGCTCAAACCAGTTATCGAGTCTTCCCATTGTAAGCCACGCCAGCCTGCCATCAACACTAACGGCTGTCAATCTGGAATACAACGATTTCGCAAGCTTGTCAGATATCGCCAGTCTGACAAGTTTGAAATCTCTTCGTCATCTCCTGCTCAAGGGTAACAACATATCAGCGATAACCTCTTCCCCCGACGCCACCGATGTTTTATTTCCTCCCTCCGTACAACACGTCGACCTATCATACAACAAGGTAGATGGCTGGGATTTTATTGACAAACTCCCGGCTGTCTTCCCTGGCATGACAGGCCTCCGTATCAGCCACAACCCCGTCTACTACTCCATAGACGCCAATTCTAACGCGCAGTCTTCTGATGAATCATTCATGTTCACCGTCGCTCGCATTGCACAGCTCAAGATCCTCAACTTTACACAAATCATTGCCACAGATCGTACCAATGCTGAGACATTTTACCTATCGCGTATCGCGAAACAGCTTGCTACAGTACCCGAAGCAGCAGAAGACTCAATCAAGGCTTTGCATCCACGGTTCAAAGAGCTTTGTGAAGCGCATGGTGAACCTGACGTGATCCGTCGCGAAGAGATCAACCCCAACTTCCTCGAGGCCCGTCTCATTACGACCGAGTTTCACTACGAAGGAGTCTCAGACGAGGGAAAGAAGACGAGGATCACCAAGATCCCCAAATCTTTTGATATATACGCCGTCAAGGGCATTGTGGGGAAGATGTACGGCCTCGCACCGCTCAAACTGCGACTGATCTGGGAGACGGGTGAATGGGATCCCGTGGCCGGATTTGACGAAAAGGACGATGATGATGACGGCAGCGACGACGAAGATGAGATTATGGCAGAAGCGGAGATGAAGGCGGAGATGGATGCGGAGACGGATGCGGATAAACCGGTAGCAAGCGGCGAAGATGATCAGGCAGGACGATGGGTGAAGAGAGAGGTTGAGCTCACGGATGGTCCGAAGCAGCTGGGATACTGTGTTGACGGGTCAAGAGTCAGAATCAGGGTGGAGGCATAGCAACAGAGCTAGACATTGGATAGAATATGTAGAACGGGCAACAAATTAGAAATCATTTTCATTTATCCTTTCAAGTGCCGGCTCAAAACACATCGGCACAATCCTATTGGAGCAAAATTTCCATGAGCGGACAATTATTCCAACTTCATGGCGGCAATCACCGTCTTCTTTGGTTTATTAAAGTCGGATCGGGGCAATAATGAATAGCACACAATGCGTAAGGCGTGCAAAGGAGCTGCTTGGAGCGACACTCCCCGAGCAAGCCCCAAGGCAAGATATATGCTTATTTGCCGGTGTCCACCCATCACCTCTCCCCGCACGGAAGGGGAAGTCCGTTCGTTGCTATAATTGCGGACTTGCAGGTCTCGGCAGAGAGAACCGAAGGGGATATTGCGAGGAGAGGATTGGAGCATCTTGGTAAAGACTGCAATGGCATGGTTACATCGACCTATTGTAGAATACACAATTCTCCAGATTAGGGCGGATGGATATATATAGATCAGGAGAGAGAAATATATATATAGACACTACGACCTGAACAGCAATCCAGCTTCATAGATACTCCAATCATTTCCACCATACAACAAGCAATAAAAGATGCTCTTCACAACCGCCACCGCAAGCTGGCTCCTCGCAGCCTCCGTCTCGGCCACAAGCCTCCAATGGCACTGGCTCAACAACCCCGGCGTCCAGCCCGTCTCCCCCATCGGCCGCTCCATCACCATCCAAGTCCCCCCCGACACCGACGTCTGGCGCCCAGCCACCCACAAAAACAACTTCACAGCGCCCTACCTCTACACCACCATCGCCACCGCGCGCTTCTCCAGCGTCCAAGTCACCGTCACTGCGCCCTGGAAGACGCTCTACGACCAGGGCGGCCTCGTGCTCGCCTTTCCCAACCGCCACAACCCCAACGCCACGCGCTTCATCAAGGCCGGCATCGAGTTCAACGACGGGGCTCCCGCGCTGGGCGTTGTCGCAACGGACGTGCTCTCCGACTGGAGCCTGAGCCCCATCACGGAGAAGCAGACGACGACCAACACAGAGGCCACGATCCTGGTGGAGAGGCAGGATACGGATGCGTGGGTGTATGTGCTTGAGAATGGGGGACAGACGAAGCGGGCGCTGAGACAAGTCACTTGGGCGTTCAACGAGGACGATGACCAGGGACTGGCGAGGGAGGTTGAGGTTGGCATCTATGGCGCGAAGCCGACGGAGGAGTCGGGCGCGGGACATGCGCGGGACAAGATTGCTGTGACATTTTCGGAGTTTGCTCTCACTCTTGTGTAATTGTAGCCTTCAAGTACTGCTGGGTAGTCGTGATGTTGTGCAGCATGCAATTGCGATGTCGCGCAGCTGGGACTTACAAACTCCATATCCGAGAGGCGAGACGTGGGTTAACCCCGCCGGAATAACGACAACGTTTGTAAAGCCATGGCATATAGCCAGGGCTGTCAATTCGTAGGTAGGAAAAAATTTCATATTTCGTAGTTGAATTACGAACAATTTCATTATGAAAAATATAAAAAATTCCGTACTTTTCGTACTTACAATTCGGAAGATGCTTAAACAAAGTACGAATTTTTCGTCTTTCGTAGTGGAATACGCAACTCGTCTTTCGTAACCCGCGAGCTACGAATGGACAACCCTCCATATAGCTCGAAATCAAACCAATTAAGCCAACATAAGAATACAAGCATACAGCATCAAATCGGCAATGGAGATAATTCAGCTCAAAGAGACAAAGACGGCTCTCGGAATCGCGAGATCGCCGGCCCTGAGCTGATCCCCTCGGATCGGATCGCCAATCTACAAGACTCGGTTTTCCTCTATTCAGGAGATAAACTAATCCCGCTGCGGGCATTGCCGTCAAGAATTTAGAGTAGAGGATAAGCATCGATTTTAGTGCTGGTCGGATTTGGAGCGCCACGCTGCTGGAAATGCTGGCTCGGAATAAATGCAGCTCGTAGGCCTCATAAAGCCGATTGCCTAAACGGGAAACGCCTCTACATCATCTAAACGCTTCTACATCGTCTTAACGCCTCATCATCGTCTTAACGCCATCAATCCCCGAATCGCGAAGAGAGACTGTGGGGTAATTGAATAGATAAATAGAGAGCTGAACATCTTCAAATCATGAGAAATGAATTTTGTGCATCAAGACAGTAATCAAGCAATAACTTCAAAACAACTCCTCAGCTTTCACAACACCTAATACAACACATCACGATAACCATCAACTCGAAAATGGCCACAGTTATCAACAAGAGTGTCGGCCCCATTGGCTACGGCCTCATGGGTAAGTCTAATCATTTCGCAGTCCTCACAGATAAGAACGATTTATTACGCAACCTTTACTGACAGCTTA
Organism: Trichoderma sp. 2475; assembly: GCA_038502285.1. Lineage (NCBI taxonomy): Eukaryota > Fungi > Ascomycota > Sordariomycetes > Hypocreales > Hypocreaceae > Trichoderma > Trichoderma sp. 2475. The sequence goes on from JARPVV010000016.1 coordinate 613,595, forward strand.
CCTGCTAGGCTTCACCTGGCGACCTGAGCCTCCGCCATTGGACCAAGCCATTGCCGCTCTGAAAACCGCCCTCAACAACGGCATGACGCTCTGGAACGGCGCAGAGTTCTACGGCCCGCCCGAATACAACTCCATGACTCTCCTCAAGGCCTACTTCACAAAATACCCCGAGGACGCCGACAAAGTCACCCTCATCATCAAGGGCGGCGTGGATCTCAAGACGCTCATGCCCAACGGAAGCCCCGAGTGCGTTCGACAGTCTCTCGACAACATCATCAGCCAGCTCGGCGGCACCAAGAAGCTCGATCTCTTCAGCTACTCACGGAGAGACCCCAACACGCCCCTGGAGGTGACTTTTGGTGTTATCCAGAAGGAGTACATCGACACAGGCAAGGTGGGCGCCATTGCGCTCTCAGAGTGCAGCGCCGATACGATCAATGAGGCGGCAAAGATTGCAAAGATTGGTACCGTGGAGGTGGAGTTGAGCATCTTCACGCCGGATATCCTTAAGAACGGCATTGCTGCCGCATGTGCCCAGCACGGCATCCCCATCACCGCATATTCTCCCATCGGACGAGGAGTAAGTCCAATGCACCCTTTACGCATGCATATCTCCTTTTCAGTAGCTAATACTAAGTCGATAGATCCTCACCGGTCGATTCAAGGAAGTCTCAGACCTCCAGCAATTCGGCTACATCGCCACCTTCCCACGCTTCCAAAAGGCCGCTTTCGAGCACAACCTCAAGCTGGTCACCCAGGTCGAAGCCCTCGCCAAGGAAAAGGGCTGCACCCCAGCCCAGCTCGCCGTCGGCTGGGTTCACAGCCAAAGCAACCGCCCCGGCCTGCCAACCATCATTCCCATCCCCGGCGCAACAACCGCGGCGCGGGTGGAGGAGAACTCCCGGGTGGTCAAGTTGACAGAGGAGGACATGAAGAAGATCAACGACATCATCGAGTCATTTGACGTTGCCGGTGGGCGGTACCCTGATGGCATACCGAAGAACACCTAGACGAGCGTCATATTGGGCAATTTTCTAAAGCCATGCATTCGTTAGCAGTAGCACAGTTATTCGTACACATATGAATATTAATGTATTATGAATTTGAAAGATCAGGGGTGAAATTGTCCACAGTCGACCATCTCAGTTTCAGAAACCAAGAGGGCCTTGAGCATTGCAGAATTCATCGAAATGAATACATCATGATAAATGAATTACGAAGAATAGGTGTTGTAAACTGTCATTGAATTAAACTTACCAGAAAGGCATCATAGCTCTCTTATCGCGCTTATTACGCGCACATGGCAGATACATCCAAATGCCGCGTGGCAAAAAGGAAGAGCATCTGAGTGAGGAAGAAAAGGCTTCACGTCGTGCTAAAATATCTTCCTCGACGGAGACCCACGGCGCTAAGAAAGTGGGTATGTTCCTGAATCCGTCCATCGCTATTCCGAGACTCATCTTACATAACCACATCGGAGCATGAAGAAATACACGCCAAACCAGCATTTTATTGTCTCCAACGCCTCTTTTGCCTCGCACATTTCTAGGGGTATACATTATCATCTCACCTTCATCAATCATTACACAGACCAAGGATCGTGAGGAAAAAGATTAATGTGCCATGCACGCCGGTAAACCAAAGAAAAACAAAGATGCTAGACAATCATCGCTCCATTCATGCCCACGGCCTCCACCCTGTTGACCAGCTTCTTGACATTTGCCCATTCCTCATTCTTGAGTCCTTCTTTGCCGCCCAGGCCGCTAGCCACCTCAAAGACTGTCAGAGAGCCGTCAATGCCACCGGTTGCAATGCGTTTGCCGTCATTGGGTTCCCAGGCCACCTTGTTCAAGCTCTTGGATAGCATCGTCCTGCCATCTTGCCGGCTGCTCGGCGTTATTCTCGATACCGGCTCTTCCGTATCAATTGCGATATCCCAAAATTCCAACCAGCCAGCGCCATCGACTAGCGCAAAGACGCTGGGCTTCACAGGTGACCACTTGGCATCGTAGACAACGTCCTCGCGAACAAAGTCAATCAGCGGCGATACAGCGCCATCTCCAGCACCAATAGTCGACGTGGCTGCGGGAGCACGAACCTTCCAAAGCTTCACACTCCAATCAAGAGACGACGAGATGGCCAAATCGCCGAGATCGACAGGGCCCCGTGCGGGATGGAAGTCAACAGACATAACAGGTGCCATGTGTCCCTTGTAGCTAATCTTCTTGTCGACACCGGCCTTGGCGCCGGCACGGTCGTATCTGTGGCAAGGGAAGATGGTTCCCTCCTCGCTTCCTACAAGGAAGAAGGTTGGGTCGGTCTGAGGGAACGAAAGGCATGTAGGGCTGACATCCTCAACAGCCACTTTAGCTTGGCTGGGATTCTTCAGCTCGAGCAGCTCTTGCGGCTGTGCAAATACATCCATGCTCCAGCCGCAAACGACACCGTCCGTAGAGCATGAAATAATGTTGTTGGCGTTTTGTGTACCCACAATGTCAACAGAGTAGATCGGGTGGGCATGACCGTAGCCAGTTAACGGGGTCTTCTGGACCGGCGCAGACTTTGCTCGAGTATCCCACAACAGAACTTGGCCGCTATACGAGCCACCAACAATAAGGTTTGGGTGATATGGCGAAAACTTTGCTGTGAGAATGTCCGACTGTGCGGTAAAGACGTACTCTGGTCGGTTATGCATGTGAATATTCCACACCTGGACAAGTCCATCCGGCTCGTGAGGTGCTGTAGGGTTTTTAGTGTAGGAAGCGAGCACCAGCTCGTTGAATTTAGGAGAGAAATCAATCCCGCTAATCATTCGCTTTTTAGACCAACGATCATCGTAGAATTGTGTCACTTCCTTGACTCTATGCCCTCCTTTCCCTCCCGTATTTCCACTCTCTTCATCCTTGTCCTCGAGGTCTTGGCCATGCAAGGCATAATCTGTAAGAATATCATATGTCTCTTGGTCTAGGGCTCTCTCAATCACTTTGGTTGACTGCTCCAGGAAATCCGCAAATTCGTCTGAGTGAGTGACAGCCTCGAGTTCTTCGGCAGTAAGCTCTCTGATTGGATAGTTCGTTGTTGAAAAGGGCTGCGTCCCTGTAGCGCCCTCGCCCAGAAGCTCTTTGGCCGCTCGCAACTCTTCTTCCACTTCCAGTCTAATCTTCTCACGCAGCTCCTCCTCCCGGTCCCGTTCCTTCCTGCTCAGCCTCTTGTTGGGTGTAGAAGTCGGTCCCATGAAGTCATCCGTATCGGAGGCTATCGACTCGTCTCTTGTCCTATCAGGGAGTGCCCATTCATCTGTGGTTTGTACACCTTTGCTGTATGAATAGACCTCTTTCACAGGAGAGGGTGGGCATTCGTATACGGTTGTCAAGGGAACGGTAGTCAGATTCAGCGCCACAGGCGGAGGGCCTGGGGTAGTCTGCCCGCCTTGTCCAGCCATGGAAGTCGTCCATTCCGAGGTCACATTGCTGATCTCGCCTCCACTAAGAACACTATTCGGCCTGCTCCCACGAGGCGCTGGTGAGCCAGGGGGTCCTGTCCCAATTGAGCTGGGCCTACTACTGCCAACCAAGCTGTCAATGAGGGACTCGATCTCGCGGCGACTGTCTGCTCGTCCTGGCGTCGGTGATACTAGCCCCTATGCAACAGGCGATTAGCGGATAAGAAGCACGCTTCAAGCCAGGGAAGAACAAACCTCGTTGGGCGAGCTCATACCAGTGCGGGTGTATACCGCCTGGGTTTGGTTTTGAGAGGCCCGAAGCTCTCTCTGGCGCTTAAGCTCTGCGAGCTTCGCCTTCTTGGCAAGAATTTCATCTCGTCGTTGCTGCATCGCGATTGTCCCACAGTCCCATTGCGGGACGCGCCAGATATAAGGGGCGAGGCGAGATGCGAAAGGAGAAGAGGGAGGTCAAGCCACGGCGCCACGGGGGGGTATGACAACAAGCCCAGGCCACGATCTAGGAGGGCGGGGTTCGAGAGAAAAGGGCTTGCAGAAGAAAAAGAGCGAGCGAAGCGATTAAAAGTATTTAAACAAAGGTATTGCGAACCATTCGCCCACCTCTCGTTTGTCTATTAATACTCCGTACACCGCAATATTAATGGCACTGGGACTAAATAGTAGTGCCTTGTATCGCCAATATGCCATTCAGAGCTTATCGCGTTGGAGCTGGATTGCGGCCAGCACGTGACATTCGCAGGCCCAGAGGCTAGAGCCACGCCTGTAGCAGCGGCATTCCGGGGCTGGAAAAACTGCGACTTTTCCCGAGGACATTTTTCAAATCTTTGTCCCAGCCGACGCAACAATTCCCTCGAGCCACCGTCGACCAGGGTTCAGCGACGGCCATTGTCGAGCCCCCCAAATTCGCCCTCACTCCTCGAATCCTGCTCCCAGCAGCCGCGCGACGTGCGAACATCACAATGTCGTCAACAGGAGTCAACGTACGTTTGTCTGGTCTAAACCTCGCAGTGCCCAACCGCTCGCCGCCGTCCCGCATCGGCCTCGATCTTTGCGATAGCCGCGTGCAATTGGGCCCGCTCGCTTGGCGACACAGTTCTGATTGATTCTCTTCCAGGTCTTCCGGTGGTCCGCCCTCGCCTTTGGCGTGTTCTACGGCTTCTCCCACCAGCGCACGATCACCACAACCCAGCGAGCTCAGCACGCGCAGCACGAGTATGAGCAGAAGCAGAAGCTGATAGATCAGGCCAAGGCGGAATATGCAAAGAAGAAGAACCCTTCTGTAGCATCAGCAGACGATGGTACGCACAGCCGCGCAGTCACATGGCACATGCTCTGTCTTTCTCCTTAAGTCCAGCGGGGCTACTCTGCAGCGATTCAAGGAGAAAAGGAGGAGTGGAAGCGCATGCTAGGACTTTGACCAGCGAAAAGCTAACTTTTTGGGAATAGTTGTTACAGATGTCAACAGCCCGAATTTTGACCTCGAGAAGTTCCTAGAAAAGATCTCCAAGGAAAGCCCTTGACGTAACTGAGGAAAAAACGTGGGCCGATGGAGGGGTGAGGCGCGGGAAATGGTCGATGGAGTAGGAGAAAAAAAAAGATGCTGGCGGACGAACAAAATATGGCCGTCACGGAGACCCAAAAGCCTCACGAGGCATAATCAGACACCGCAGACTGCAAAGGCAGTGTATACTTGAAACTACACATGGCGCCGCTGCATAGAGGTTTCGTTGGGTCGTTTGTTTTGGTGAACTGTACTTGTAAAAATATGCGCATTTAGACGTTTCAAAGTTAAAAAGAAGAGTTACAACAAGTGCCAGCTACGCTTTGAGGGGTGTTTTGACGTATGAGTGGCCATCAATTGCGCCTCGCAGAGCAAGATGTGGTCTCCAAGCAGCTTCAAGAGGTGGAACGATAACACCTTCGCACCGGCGGAATTTTTTCTTTGGCTCATTTCGTCTTTTTAACTTTTCACCTCACAAAGAAGGAGAATTAGGGCCATCCACGACAGTGAATACTACAGCGTCTCCAAGACAATCTCTCGATGCAAGCTAGATTACACAACATTTCTACAGCTTCCGCCATGATTCAATCCCGTTCCCACTTTTACAATTGGCGCAGCACAGCTTTTTGGCGATGTTTCGTGGGATAGGCAATTTGATGGCTCGGGAAAACACCGGCGCGCGCCGGCCCCACAATCTCTTGACATACGTAGCACCTTAAGCTCAAGCTGTCCTCACCACGTCTCAGCGTGGCCTCTCAAGGTAAGGTACGAAGCATCGCCATCAACCTTCAGGAGAGCCACAATGGCGGTCGAAACCTCCAAAGGGCCCGCCTTGGGCTACACCACCGAAAGCACCCGGGCGCTGTTCCGGGTCGTCATTCTCTGCTTCATTGCGGCCGCGGCTATTGCGAGTCGTTTGTTCTCTGTTATACGTACGTTGCTGCTGTTCTTATAGCTGTCATTCTGCGATGTGGAGGCCATTGCGGCGCTCAATTGCAATTGTGGCGGCGTTTTATGCTGAAAGCTAACGGTTCGCCTTTAGGATTTGAAAGTATCATTCACGAATGTCAGTGAATCCGCTCTCGCTCTTTGCATTGGAGCGCATCGACTTGTCGACTTGTCTTGCCCAATAACACAAAGCTAACCAACCCATCTAGTCGATCCTTGGTTCAACTTCCGAGCAACCAAGTACCTTGTCGCAAATGGCTTCCACAAGTTTTGGGACTGGTTTGATGACCGAACATGGCATCCTCTCGGTCGAGTCACCGGAGGCACCTTGTATCCCGGCCTGATGGTCACCAGCGGTGCCATCTACCACGCCCTCAAGACGCTGACGGTCCCCGTCGACATTCGCAACATCTGCGTTCTCCTTGCGCCGGCCTGCTCAGGTCTGACGGCCTTTGCTACATATCTCCTGACCAACGAAATGACTACATCGCCATCTGCAGGTCTTTTGGCGGCCATCTTCATGGGAATTGCGCCCGGTTACATCTCAAGATCCGTTGCCGGCAGCTACGATAACGAGGCCATCGCCATCTTCCTTCTCGTCTTCACCTTTTACCTGTGGATCAAGGCTCTCAAGCTGGGTTCCATGCTCTGGGGAGCCCTCTGTGCCTTGTTCTACGGCTACATGGTGGCATCTTGGGGTGGATACGCTTTCATCACCTGTCTCCTCCCTGTGCACGCCCTGACTCTGATCTGCATGGGCCGATACAGCTCTCGTCTCTATGTCAGCTACACCACCTGGTATGCGCTGGGAACATTGGCCAGCATGCAGATTCCTTTTGTTGGCTTCCTCCCCATCAAGACTAGCGAGCATATGCCCGCCTTGGGTAGGAATCATCTTTGCCCTTGAAAGTATCAGAATCTCGTGTCTCTAACATTGCTTGTATAGGAATCTTTGGCTTCATCCAGCTTATTGGTTTTATCGAGTATGTACGATCTGCCATTTCTGGGCGCCAGTTCCAGACCTTCCTTGTCACAATCCTCGTGGCAACATTCGGCCTGGGTCTGCTTGGTCTTGTTGGTCTTACTTCTCTTGGCTACATTGCCCCCTGGAGCGGACGATTCTACTCTTTGTGGGACACTGGCTATGCCAAGATCCACATTCCCATCATTGCCTCTGTCTCTGAACATCAGCCCACTGCTTGGCCATCCTATTTCTTTGACTTGAACTTCCTCGTCTGGCTCTTCCCCGCCGGTGTCTATCTGTGTTTCCAGGAGCTCAGGGATGAACACGTCTTTGTCGTTGTGTATGCCCTTTTCGGCAGCTACTTCTCTGGTGTCATGGTCCGTCTGATGCTCACACTCACGCCTGTCGTCTGTGTTGCTGCCGCCATGTCAGCCTCTCAGATCCTCGACACATACCTTAGCTGGAAGTCGGCTGTTCCCGCTGAGGAGCAGGAAGCACCAAAGAAGGTAAAGGGTGGTCTCCGAGGCGTTGATAAGCCTAACGTCGGCATCTACAGCCCTCTCACCAAGGTGCTGGTGTCGGGATCTGTCCTCGTCTACCTCCTGATGTTTGTCTCACACTGTACCTGGGTTACGTCAAACGCCTACTCTTCACCGTCTGTTGTCCTTGCCAGCCGTATGCCTGATGGAAGTCAACACATCATTGACGATTACCGAGAGGCTTACCAATGGCTGCGCCAAAACACAAAGGAGGACGCCAAGATTATGTCCTGGTGGGATTACGGCTACCAGATTGGTGGCATGGCTGACCGACCCACACTCGTCGACAACAACACCTGGAACAACACCCACATTGCTACCGTTGGCAAGGCCATGAGCTCAAGGGAGGAGGTCAGCTACGAAATCATGAGACAGCACGAAGTTGACTATGTTCTTGTCGTATTCGGTGGTCTCTTGGGCTACTCTGGCGATGATATCAACAAGTTCTTGTGGATGGTCCGTATTGCTGAAGGCATTTGGCCTGACGAGGTCAAGGAGCGAGACTTTTTCACTTCTCAGGGCGAATACCGCGTCGATGATGGTGCAACTGATACCATGAAAAACAGCTTGATGTAAGTGAAAATTAAGCGACTATTGTGGCAATTTATCGATGCTAACACCAAAACTAGGTACAAGTTGTCGTATTACAACTACGGCTCTCTGTTTCCTCCGGGACAGGCCGCTGATAGAGTCCGACAAGTCCGAGTCCCAGACCAGGGACCTGTTATCAACACGGTTGAGGAGGCTTATACCAGCGAGAACTGGATCATCCGCATCTACAAAGTCAAGGACCTTGACAACATTGGTCGTGATCATGTCAATGCTGCTGCCTTTGAGCGCGGCCAGAAGAAGAAGAAGCCCACCAAGAAGAGGGGCGCCAGAGTGCTTCGCGTGGATTAGAAGGGTTGGATTTATTTCACGGATAGGTATCTGAGGGAGGCCGATAGAAGCCAGATAAAGAAAAGCATGGCTCGAGTGCTCCTATATATCTAGACAAAAGTTAGTCTAGAATGTATATCAATTTCATGTTTTGAAGAGAATTATACCAGACTTTCAGAGTAAACGTTGATCGCTTTCACTGGCAGGAATGGCATTGCGTCACAACTTATTGATTTATGACATTAAATATCATCAATTGGTTAACTAATTGCACGACTTATTCCATTTAGTCTGTGGTTATGCCTTATCAATTCCTCCTGTCAAGCTGTCAACCGTGTATCGATTAACAATGTTGGCAGCTGCAGCAGCGTACCCGAATGGACTTTCCAGCTGGCGTGCCCCATGACCATAACGCGCGAGACGCGCCTTCATCCCAAGTCGAATCATGCTTTCTTCAAGTCAGCCTCACTTTTTGTTAGATACTTTTGATTTAGTTTCACTTTTCACTCATATGGCCATCACACTTCCCCCCCTTGACGTCCCCTTATCCCCTCTGTCTTCCCTCCACTCTTTCTTTTCTTTCTTCTTCTAAAATCTAATTCCATTCTCAATCTTCTTTTTAATTCTTTTCTCTCTTTTTTTGATTCTCTTCCACCTTCCCTTCTGCCTTCATCTTCACCTCCAATCATCGCTTTCCGCCTATTGAACTTCCATCTCATCTCTACGCCGTTGTCATCTCGCCTGTCGATTCAGCTACCATGGGTGGCAGCAAGAAAAATCGACGCAAGAACCCAACCGACGACGGCGGAGTCGATCTTCTGAGCCTTGCTTTCAATCTGCCCACACGCCGCGACATTGAGCGTGCAGATAGAGAAGCCGCCCAAGTTCAATCGCACTCGCAGAGTATCAGAATTCAATACGACCCAGGCGATGAATCAAGTGACAATGAGTCGCTATCGACACTCGATTTAAAGGCCAGCAATCCAGGCACTGAAGAAGCCGATGATACCCCCAAGGCCCCAAAATCTTTCAAGCCTCCCTCCCAGCGCCCATTGAAGCTACAGGAGCGTATCTTCCAGCGCTCTTCTCCCAAACAGAAGTCAAAGAGAATTGAGGCTGAGCCGTCACCTACTCGTCGAGCTTCAAAGCGGGACTCCTCCAAGGCTCGTGAAAGATCTTCTTCAAGCCCAGCCACTCTCAGAGTTCCTTCTCCTGCTTCTTCTATCCCATCTTCAGCTACTTTTCCGCGGTCTAGCTCCAATTATTCCCAGCCGCAGTTCTACCAACCCGTGTTTGCTTTTCCCGCGGGCTCTGTGTATCCCCCGACACAATATTATCCGGCCTTGACAAAGACCGATCTTGCCTCTGATGCTATTCAGCATCTGCCTTTTCCTCTGTACACACTGGGCCCTACAAACATGCCCAAAGCTCATCAACCTAGCTCAATCTCTCAGGAGGTTCAACGCATTCAGAGCAAGCTCGATGAAGTAGTGGTAAAGCTCTCTAAACAGCCCGAAGATGCCACCTTGAGAAGTGAGCTATCGGCTTTGCAAACAGAGCTGAATACTCGATTGAACACGCTGCTCGGCATGACACCACCGAAGGAATCAAATGCGTCTAAAAACTCTGAGCTTCGCGGTTCGAAGACAAAGGCCAAAGAGCCAACGACTCAGTCTCAATATATAGCTGATCAGAGAGAGATGAGTCCCAAGAGAAAAATGCGCCATCATCTTTGCACAGGCTGCGGCAAAGTTCGCTCTTCCAACTATCACACCAAGCACCCTATCGTTCCGGGGGGCAGGCCGTCTATGAACTACTGCGAAGACTGCTTCGAAGAAAACGTTGAGGATGGGGCTTTAGACTATCATTTCTGCTATGGGTGCGGAAACGTCAGATCCAAAGAATTTCAGAAAAACCACCCAATCTCGAAAGGCGAAAGGCCTTTTCCCAATTACTGCTCGGTCTGCGTGGAGGAAATCCGATCTACCGAGGCCATCGCAGACGTCTCCATGGTTGATTTTGTGAGTAATTTGACCCAATGGGTTTTGAAGCCGTGGAATCAGAATTAACATAACAATTTCAGGCTCCGGGACGGCCTCACAAGAGCAGCTCATATACTGATCCTGCCCGCAATCACACTCGGAATGGTGTGCCCGCAAAATTATCGAATTCCGGCCCGGGTGCGGAAAGCCATCAGAATAAATTGGATACTTTGCTTTTCTCAGCTCATACAGATGGTAGTAATGTTTTTGGATCTCCCGAAGCAAAGAAAATTCCGCAGCCGCTGAATCTTTCAACAAACGGCCCTCAGCTCAGCCCATCGAACTCCTCGCCTGATTCGCCTTACTATCCAGTTCGCCATACTGGATCATCTCAGAGACGGGCAGAGCGAAGTCCTCTAACTAGCCCAGGAAGTCAATATGGCAGCTCTCCTAATACTCCAACGACACCGAGATACCAGGCTCCTTATGTCGAAGATATATTCTCGCCCATTCAACAAACAAGCAAGCTGCCAACAGATTACCGAAATTCCTCCAAATACTCTCCTTACGGCCGTAGGGGGGATATTTTTAATCAGCTGGCATCTGAAGATGAGCAAGAATCAGTTGCTTACTCCGAACAAGCCCCTCACTCTGAGATATCCGAAGAAGCATCCGATAATTCCACGGAAGGGCACACTTCCACTGATGATTCAGCCCAATCCACTGGAAGCAAGAGTGTGAAATTCAGATCAAAAGTAGACATTCGTCTATCAGATTCTCGCGCGTCAAGCAATGCCTCTTCGCACGCCAAGGTTCTTGAGGAAGATATCAAGCCCAACGATGAGACCATACCCAGTCGCGTGGGCATTTTTGGAACTTCGCCAAAGAAGTCACAAACTGGCTATTATGCAAGAACGCAAGAGCCTCACAGTTCTGCCTCGTTTGCAGGAGAGGACGCGTATAGCGAAGCCATCCCTGAAAGAGGTTACAGGGGAGCTTTCTCTAAAGACAGTCCCGCAAGTTCATGGCTGCCCCCTATATCTGTTACCAGCGGAGACCATTGGTACTCGAGACCTTTTGCATATCAATCGACCACGTCGCCCAGCATCAACAGCTACACAGGATTCAACCCTGGTGGAAAGTCAACCTTCAACTATGGTTCTGGCGGTGGGGCTGGGACTGAAACCGGTCGGCCGCCTCTTCGTGCCACTCGCAGTGCATTTAACTCAGCAAATACCAGCACAGCGACGGCTTATTCAGGCGATGGAGAAGAGCAGGATTCACAGAGACCTCCTCCTTCCCCATCTTCTAGCTCGCAAGCTCAGGGATCCCCAGAGTCGCCAAGCAACCGTTGGAAGAACTATACATCGCCCTACGCCGGAGGACCAAGCACCCAGTCTTCCTTCAGGAAAGGATCACCCTGGAATAATTTCCCATCTCGATTTGACTCTGATTGTTACACAATGCAAGATGACTCTTCATTCAGCCAAAGCGCATTTAGCGACTACTCCCAACCTAGTAGTAATCCTTACTATCAGCCTCGCAAACGACCCTTTCCGGATCTCAATGATTATTGCTCTTTTGGCACTTGGGCACCGCGCATTCCAGGCAAATGGGCAAAAGATTATCAGAGCACAGTAAAGTCTCCCAAGCAAACGCCGTACTGGATTCCTGAACCTATCATTGAAGAACCGGATTCTCCTGAGAGCTCGCCGGGTAAGCAAACTAATATGCTCGGTAAGTTGACTCACATGGACAATGCTATTTTGCTCCAACGCTAATTATTTACAGAATTTGATGAGCTTGATATTTCTCCTGCATCTGCCAGCAACGTCGCTAGTGTGTTATTTCCTGATTTGGGAAGCTTGGCGGATCACGGCCATCAATCAGATGACGACTCCGACAAAGAGAATGCGATCAGCAAGAGCAGCCGTGACAACTCATCCTTTGACTAGACTCCCAAGACAACTACGAGTCGTCATATGTGAACAATCAAACTTTTGCTTTTTCAACAACTATTTCCTTTGTTTGACCCAATAATAACTGGCAATTGTCACCAAGGACGGATCACGCTTTATTTGTATAGCTTTTATGATGCGATTTGGGAACAATGTTTTTGACAGGCCGAAGAACCGGATTTATGGCCTTTTTTGCGTTGGTTTTTATGAGTTTTTTGCTTGTATTTGTACGACTGGAAGGTTTTATATCTTGCTGTTTCCTCCTTTATTTTCTTTGTATTCTCCTTTTCTTTTTCATTCGTCTCTATTCTTTTGTTTCCTTTCAGATTTGTACCATTGCTGTTATTGCGCCGAGGAGAATTGATAAATCCACTTTGTGACGGAAAGACAGTTGGAGGGAACAATGGGCAAGTGGCAAGTCGATTGACTGCCATCTAGTTCACAATTAGCTATTCTGAGAAATCGCGGCCAGTTAACGTCAGGGGCCAAGGAACTGAGAAGGTTTCGATTTGTAGTTGAGAGATTGCATTTGCCAAATGATTCTAATTATACTGAGAGTTGCAACGCCTATGTATTAAATGACATCTGTGTGTGTGTGTCGTATATGTACCCGATCATGGCAACAAATTGCAGCCTAAGCCGCCCAATATTTCCCTCTCCAGCATAATTCCATTCCATACCATTCCAGTTCCCTCTTTTCCTACCAAGCCATCCAGTCATCCAACACATACATCCCTGAACTCATATATAGAAAAAGGAGCCTAATATGCACTCCTCTACAAAAGTACATTTATTCCTCCAAAAGAAAAACCAGATAAAACTTCCAAATGAGATTGAAAATAGAAGAAAGAAAGAAAAAATGCTCGCTCACATTGTGCTGTACATGAACTTTTGATGCATAACAACAATGAGGTGAAAGAAGGAAAGAAAAAAAGAAAAAGAAAAACGCCAGAGTTAATATCATTCACCGAACCAACCGCACAGCATCCTTCTCCGGACTCGCCCTCATCAACGTAGATTGCAGTCGAGTCGAAAACATGGACGGCGCCAGACTCATCGCGGGAGAGCCTCTCCTTGAAGAAGAAGCATTACTAGCAGTAGAGAGTCCCGGTTTCGGAGCCAAGAGCTCAATGGCGTCGAGCCTCTTTCGCTCAAAGAAGAGGCTCCTCTCGCGCTCAAAATCAGTTCGCAGGCGGCGCTCTTTGTCCTCCGCTTCGACGTCATTGATCTTCTGGCGCTTCTCGGCACGTTTGTTGGAGGCGTCCTGGATGCGCTTTTCCGTCCGCAGGCAGGCGACGTCCAGCTCCTTTGCCAGCTTGGGGGGCGCGAGCTCGAGACGTTTGTCTTTACGCTCGCTGCATGAGCCGCCCCAAAGGCAGGTGACCTTGAGCGTGGTTTGTTCGTGGGAGTCGCCCCATACGAGCAGCTCGTCTTTGTTGTAGAGTTTGGTCCAGTTTTTGGAAGGGCCAAAGGGCTTCTTCGGGTCGGAAGAGTCGAGCATTTGCCCGTTTATACGGATTCCGACAGAGGCCTTGGTTGAGATCCAGAGATGATATGACTGTTCATCTCCTGCTAAATCCTGTGTCCATGGAAGGGGTGTAGACACAGACGGATCATAGCCTTGCTTCCACAGCATAATCTTGAAGGCATATTTTGGCACTCTTGAATTTAACTTGTCCTCATAAGAGGCGGTGTTCTCGAGGCCACGACCAAATGAAACAAACGCATCAGCCATGAGACAGGTAATATCTCTGACGCAAGACGTGTCGCTGGAAGTTATCAGAGCAATGGCCCCGGACTCTCCATCTAGCTGTACCGGGACCACCCTAGCGCTATCTGGGATATCTGTTTCATCAGTAGCCGCGCCGTCGGCGGTTGGACCCGTCGCCGGGAAGTCCATATTGACGTCTTCATCATGAAGAGCAGAAGCCTGTATGCTCGGCGTGTTTTGCCTTTCCGATGCGGCGACCGGGGGAAAGTATTTCATTGCCAGACTCCACAAGGGCGTTTTGCCAGGGAGAAATTGCTCTTTTCGCTGGTTGGCTGCCAAGACAAACGCACCATACTGAAGCTGTGTCATCTCGGGGTAGTTGAGGTGCCATGTCTTGCGATCCTGAGCCCAAAAGATCTTTTTGCTCACCGGTTCATCGATCTGGCGGCCGGAGTTAGATCTCTGAATCGGTGGCATACGGGATAGTAACTCATACTCTTCGGTTGTTGGGTCGGCAACATCGTCCATGAACCCCTCTGATTTTAATCTTTTAAGAGCTGGCTTGTCGGTAGGCGTGCTATCATTGTCAAAATCTGCACTTGCTGCAAGAGGAGAAGGAGATTTCCGTTTGCTGGTGTTGAAATCGGAGGAAGCAATGGAGTAGCTGGACGCATTTGGGTCCCCAAGGCCGATCACAGAGACACCAAGGCTTTGTGAAGCAACGTTTTCTACCAGACTTTGCAGTTGATCGGCAGACTGCGCATGATCAATGGACACGCTTCTCTCCGGTCTGAAGATGCTGCCATATTTGACGAGGGTTGCACCGGAATCTCCAGAATCGTAAGCCTCGTCATCTTGACCTTCGAATCGGCTACCGTGGCTACCATTGCCGGCCGCTTGCGGAGCTGGTAGATTCAACTGGCTCTCTGGAACGGCACCAGAACTGCCAACGGCCGAGACACCGACTTCTCCAAATAATCGGAGAGGTCGCATTGTGCCTTGCCCAAAGGTGTAGTTCCAGTCAATGTTTTCCTTTTCATTCTGCTCCTGCTGCTCCTTTTCGTCTTCTCTTTCCGAGTCTTCCCCTGCGGAATCACTCACTCGATCATCCTCGTCTTCGACTGCGTATGCGTTTGGCTGGTGCTGAGTCCCGTGATACTGAGAGGATTCCAACACATCTTCTTCGTCAGTGATTTCGTCAAACGACTGTGAGGCCTCGATAGTCCTGCTATGAATCCACGGGTGCTCGTCCAACTCTTCCACTGTCGCACGGTTTTCCGGCCTTCTCTGAAGCATGGCGCAGATGAAGTCGATGCCGCTATTGGAAATACCGCGCTCGTCTAGTGGTCTTATATCAAGCAACATGGTCATAATCTGATGCAGCAGCTCGGAATAGCTGGTGCCGCTCTTGACAGGATAAGGAGGTAGGCCGGTCATGGAATAAAAGATGACGCCGCCTAATGACCAGATATCCACGGCGTGGTTATATCTTTGGCCCGGAATACGGCGAGCCTTCTTTCCCCTGCTCCTTATGCCTTTATCATCATACTCTGCATACTCGTTATACACCTCTGGGGCACAGTATAGCAGGGTGCCACAGAACGTTCTGAGAAATGTCTGCTCCGTATCTACCATTTTGGAGAGGCCAAAATCTGTGAGTTTGACTTCCAACGGGCTGAGCGAGTTGATCAATATGTTGTCCGGCTTGACGTCTCTGTGAGTGATGTTGTTCTTGTGTAAGTAGGCCAGCGCGCTCAGCAACTGCTGGGAAATTATCCTGGCCTCCGCTTCTGGAAATGGTCCCTCGTCTGCGACATGCTTTCCGATGTCACCCCCAGGTACAAGCTCCATGATGATGATGAGAAAACGATCTTCCCAGTCGAAATTTTCCATATAACGCACGATATTGGGCTTTGGCGCGCACACAAGTCAGCCAACTCTCTGGTCGTACACGGTAGTTTAGGGTGAGTAGAAAATCTCAACTTACATGTTTTACCCTCTGCATAATCTTCATCTCGTTTTCGACTTTCTGGTCCAGCACTCCATTCTTGATAAAGCGGCGTTTCTCAATCTCTTTGGCGGCATATGGCATTCCATCGTATTTGGACGTCACTTTGTAAACGACGGCAAACGCTCCCTTGCCAATCATACCAATCCGATTGTACTTGCCGGATCCGTTCCACTCTCGCCGCACGTTATCTTTGCGCTTTGTCGGAGAGCGCTGGTCGCTCGGTTGGCGTTCCGGGCGTCGCGGGGTTATCAACTGGCCAGCGTTCTTGAATAAATCAACGTGGCCTCCAGGGCCGGCAGTGATCGTTTCTACGGGCCCCGGCAGTAAGTTGTGTCGAAGAAAATAGTCGTCCACCTTGCGCTGGTACGCATCCAGATATTCGTCGGCTCGGCGCGGGATTCGAACTCGGAAAGTAAGGTCTTGCATCTCGTTGTGTAGGTAGATTCGGATCACGGATCCTGAGCTCAACATCCATTTAAGAATGGGCTTCTTGGTAGGGTCTTTGTGGGTATTCTTAAGGAGGCGATCGTCGACAAAGGTTCCATTGGTAGACTGGTCCTCGATCATGACGGTGCCGTGCTCGTTGACAAAGATGCGAAAATGGATGTTGCTGATCCTCCTCAACGGATCGTTGGCAAAGACTATGTCGCATCGGCCAGGGTTCCTCCCAAAGACAAAGCCGGCCGCAGGGCTGTGAACCAGGCTCGATAGCCGTAGGATGATGGCGTGGTTGCCATGATTTGCGGGGTTGGATTCGAATTGGCTCGGCCGGTCTTCGTGCTCATAGTCGAGTTCGACGTCGTCGGCTTCGTCCCTGCCAATGAGGTACGGCGACCCGGTCTTGAGCAGCTGCTGGACCTCGACTCGCGCAGTGTCCGAGTGCGGGTACAGCACGCAGATGATGTCTGAGATGTCTTCGTCCGAAAAGCCCGAGTTCTGCTTTCCTAGTCGGCGAGGGTCGAGGATGTTTTGCGTCGCTGTGAGAGATATGGATGTCAGCATAATATCGCATCGCATCGCATCGCATCAACCTCGTCAAGGCACAAAGAATTGGATGCACGGCCGGGTCCTACCTTGCGTTGGCTCTTGCGTATCGCCTTCGCCGTCCATTGGGAGCGACCCGATGAAGCTACAGCTAGAAATCGGTCCAGGTTGTCTGCCTCAGGTGTAAAAAGACAATGCGCTTGCTATGCTAGTCGTCAAAGCAGATTGTGCTGAAAAACAAGATCGTAATCCAAAGCTGCTTTTGGACCAACAAGGGAGCGTGCTCTTTATCAGGGAACTTGGCGGGAGCCTAGGCGGACGTGACTGTCACAAGCGCCCTCTTTTTCAATTAATAAGGGAGCTAGCTAATACACACACCAGCCGCACCGCACCGTAGTGGCTGCTCTCTTGTTGCGCCACAGCGCGGCCAGTTGGGATGGAAGGCTCTCGAGGCGTGAGGCTATAGCGGTGTGGGGAAATTGATGGAAGAAAATGTAAAAAAGAGGAATACTAGCAGGGTTGTATGTAGTTGCGCGGAGAATAAAAAAAAAAAAGAAAGAAAGAGGTTGAGAGATGAGGAGAACACAGCAGGCAGCTAAGCAACCCAGTAGAAGGCCTTTAGCTGGCGGGATGGGCGATTAGCGATAGCGGGGTCGGCAGTGCCTACATACGTCTGGAGTAAATTGGCCCGAAAAGAGGCAATGAGAAAGGCAACGGAAGCTTCAACAGCATGCAACTTGAAAATAATTAAGGAATAGAAATAAATGGTAGCAGTACTACAAAGCGGCAGCAGTAGAAGTAATAGCAGCGAAAAAGAAAAGAAGAGGAAAAAAAAAAATCAGATGAAACAAACAAACGCCTGGATAGATCATCAAGCCCGTAACAACGTCATTACCAAGGCCCCATGGCTTCCACATCACGTCCCATGCTTTTTCGCGCCACAAGTATGGAGAACGAATAAGACAAGGACCGACCTAACCTATAGAGTAGCAAATAAATCCCCTTACATGAGTAAAATTAAAATAGAAAGAAAATCACAGAGCAAGAAGACAAGAAAAAAAAAAGAAACAAGAAACAAGAAACAGGACGTGTACCGTGCTCGTGTTGCGTGGACGTGCCTGGTGCGCGTGGAGCGTGGGCGTGGACTTACACCAAAAAGACGCCTTCCAACAGTCACGCGAATAACGTCCACCGCGCGTCTCTTTCACCAAAACTACACGTTCTTCTACCTACAAGAAAAAAAAAAAAAAAACGCCTCCATTCAAACAAATGCGCCTCGCATCGCCACACACCCCCTTGTACCGCGTGTTCGTAATAAATCTCCCCCAAAAGACCAGTCACCAGATCTTTTCTTCCTCTCATCGCCGCGATGGCGACGCACGTTGGTTTTTGGGGCCTTGCATAAGATGGGTAGCTCCCGATCTTGCAGCTTGCGTGCCCGTGTCCCGCACGCGCTTCAAGGGGACCAATAAGAACCCCCATGCAGCCACAAATGCCATGCCCTCTTTGTGACATGCTGTATATGTTAGAGATAGCGTTCTCTGCTTAGTGCCGTGCTTGCGTCCCCTTCGGTGGTGGTGAGGGGCCTCCCAAACCAGGGACGCAGCGAATAATGGCTGCTTGCGCGGCTGCACATACATGCTTTACATATGCAGGTCGTCAACTTGATGAAACGGCATGTTGCAGCCTCTCTATTGAATCCATATCATCGCCAGAGCTCATTTTTGCGGCTGGGACTACATCGACGAAGACTGTTTCCAAGTGTAAAGCACATGGAAAGCCATCACAGCTTCGCCAGTAAGCGTCATAGTAATCACGCGCCCTGCTCACTCACTCACCTTAGTCTCACCACAGTTGACTGCTAAAAGCTCTACGACAAATGTCACGAGGCGAGTAAAACGAACAGTCTCTTTGTTACTTGGTAGTATTTCCATCTGTATACTGAGTCTACCTGGTATCAAGAATAGTGATCAATGCATTATTTTAATCCCCCATGTCCGCTTGACACGAATACTGGAAAACTTCCACCTGCTAACAAAAGAAAACAACAAAACGCCAATTGTATGAGAAAAACAAAGATGTCATAAGAGCATTCCTGATACTGCTTCTAAAAAAAAATGTACTGTGCAATATGTGATGCTTCCAGCCCAACGCCTGCCAATGCATACTGCATCCAAAGCTGCATATACATTACCACCACTTCTTAGGGTATCTATCGCAAGATAGAATGATATTCGAGAAAATCCGTATGGGAAGAGACGGAAGAAAAAAGACAAAGAGGAGAGAAGGAGGCAAGGAAACATGCAAGGAGGGTATGTCGTAACCAAAAAAAGGAAAAATAAAATGCTGGTATTGTACTGTAAAGAAAAGCAACACCGTTTTAGTATTGTTGCATATTGGATACAGATTGCGGGTATCCACCATGCTGGCTTGGTGCCATCATGGAGCCCAGGGAGTTGGCCGAGAGGGTTCTCCCGTGTCCGTACGGAGCCGAAGCAATAGAAGCTCGGTGCTTGACGTATTCCTGAGGAGTTAGACCAGGGGACCGCTGAGAGCTGGGCGAAACCGCAGCAGGCTGCCATGGCATGGTTGCCGAATCTTGTCTCCTGTGGTTAACGCGCTCTGTCGGCGTCCTCGGCGGCGGTGCTTGCGCTGTAGGAGGCGCAGGCTTGCGAAGCACCGGAGGGGCACCGTAGTTGACTGTTGGTCCAAAGTTGACGTTTGCCATGTCGAAGCCGGGAGAGTAGTGGGCATCCGGATCAGCACCGCCGACCGTTTTCAAAACACCCGCGCGGGGTCGGTCCACAAAAGGTTGCTGAAGCTCGTTGGTCAACTCGTTGCTGAACTCGAGATGCATCGGTGGCTGAGGAGGGAGGAAGCCATCATATTGAGCCCGAGACTGGGTAGTATAATGATCAATAATGTCATTGGGAGTGATACTCTGGTGTTTGTTGTCATAAGAGCCAGGCCTCATGGGCAGAGGCTTCCGCTGAGGGTGTCCTTGTCGATATCCGGGAGAGCCACCATTTGGGGGGTAGGCACCATAGCGATCATTGGGGTAGGAGGTCGCATGAGGAGGCGGCAGCGGACGCTGGCCTTGATAAGCATCTCCTGTGGACGGCCTGTGTTCATACTCGTCGTGCGAGTAAGGCGCTCTCTGGCCGTACGGAGATGGCTGTCGCTGGTTGGATCGGTTGGAGTAGCCAGTGGGCGGGCGGTCACCGTCTTGGTAACTGTGATGGCTGTGGTGACTCGGCGGAGGGTTCAAGGAATGAGCAGATCGGTTCTCGTTGGCGTAAAAGGTGTTACCGTCGCCGCCGTGAACCGGGACTGGTGGTGGGGGCGCGGTGTGATAGGAGTCTTCATCGTCGTCATCTGGAATATCGGGAACTCCTGGCAGAGCGATTCCACCGGCCTTGGCCATTTGGGCCAGGGTGCCTTGGGACAGGCGGTTGTTGGCTCGTCGGAGGTCGGGTGAGTGATAGGGCGCGTTGCTTGGGCGATCCGAGGGAAGTCGGTTCATGAGCGGAGGTCGAACGACAGGTTCCGGTGTGCGGATGGCTCCATTGCTGCTCTCAATGGGTTCGACATAGCCATTCGGCGTGACCACTCGCTCATCATCCGAGCTTGAGCTTCCCACGCGCCCAGCCATCTCCAAGGGGGACTGGTCATTTGGCGAAGAGCTAGAGTCCGTCGAGATCGGGCTAGCCGAGTCCGAGGAGTTGCGGAACTCATCATCGGCAAAGCCTACTGCTCTGGGCTTGCTGTTGTAGCTCATTCTGGCGCTAGCTCTGTGTGAAGAGGAAGTGGGAGAGTAAGCTCGGCTTCCATCTTCGATTGAGTTCATTCGCGCGCCAGTGGCATCCTTGAGACGCTTTCGCCACTCTCTCTCATCCCAAGTCGAGCTCTTTTCATCGAGCAGGAGGGCCTCAACGTCCGGCAGCTCCAAGTAGCCGTACTTCTTGTGCTTGGGCATGGCAAACATGAGCGACCTGGCATCCAGCACGCTAGCAACAATTCTGCCCGGGCGCCCGTACAGGCCAAAAGTGTCCCAGGTCGGGAACAAAAAGCGGAGCATCATCTCGAAGCCGCTGACAGCAGGGCGAGTCTCAGGCATGATGAAGACAAATCCTTCCGAGGATGACGGTGGCGTGGAATGGATCGAGATGTTGCCTTCAATCTTGACGAGAGTGGAAGCGTCGATCAGAGATTTGGCTTGAGGGTAGATTGCATAGGCAGAGTAGGCTTCGCTGATGGAGGCGACGGGCTTGGCCTTCTTTTGCTTCTTGCCTTCGATTTTGACATCGTAAAACTTGATATCTCCTCTGACGACGCGAGCATGAGAACGATCATAAGGAGCCTTCTTTTTCAACTCCTTTTGAAGCTTGTTGTATTCCTTTTCGTCAGGTGGTGTGACAACACACCAGCAGCGTCTCCATGGCACGCCAGCGCCGAATCGGACTCTGACCCAGGCTCCTATCGTAACTTTGGATCTCTCCATCACGACATTGATGTTGTTGAGATATTTGGCCTTGCCGGCAATCAGAGCGCCGGTATAGGCTTCCTGGAGGGCCGCATGCTCATACATGGCCAATCGAACAGCTGCTGTCCATTGGACAAGTGACTCGTGAGAAGTGAAATGCAGCAAGTACCGATTCTTGCCGGCGGTGGAAAGGCTGAGAATATTTTGCAGCGGCTGCTCATCACTAGATCGAGTTGGCAGCGAGTCGATCTGCAGAAGCGAGAAAAAAGGGAGAATGTCAGTGTCTCGGCAGCCATATCAAGCAGAGCACGTGGGGGGTGTCTTACCACTTTGAGTGAGGCATCTGTGAGGTTAATGAACTTGGGAAGGACCTCGCCATCTTCGCCGGCGGCATCCAATTCTGCGGCATCCCACAAGGAGAGAACAGTGCCGACGAGCTGTGCGAAGGATTCGGTCCACGTCCTGTCGGGATTTGGTTTGCCTTCTGTATAAGCATATCAAGTTAGCCAACTCGTTTTCATATCAACGTTGTAAATAGATGCGCTAGTCGATGGAAATGAAATCGCAAATGAATGAAAGAGCTAAAACATACGTGTGTTCTGGTCATCCAGCTTCAAAAAGTAGCCCTCATGGTACAGCTTGTTGGAGTGGCTGTTGAGCAGCGAAAAGATGGGCTGCAGCTCCGGAATCGTGTCCTGGTTAACCTCCATGACCATGGGCTGGTACGTCTGGATCATGGACATGGGTCGTGCGCTATTCCGCGACGGACTGTTTCGGCTGCGGCGGGGAGGCTCGACGTTGTTGATGTCGACGGCGTTGATGTCGACGCTGTTTACTGGGCTGCCATAGTCCGACTGCGACGGCGGCGTGGGAGGGCTGCGCAGCGTGATGTGCGCGAGCGAGTGACGCTTCTTGACCTTGGTTTTTAAATCCTTGGACAAGGGAGACTCGCCGTCCGAGGGAGGCGTTGACGAAGGAGAAGTCGGTGTCTTGCGCCCAGCAGAAAATGAGGACATGAACGAGACAACTATAGGCCGCTGGTCAGCACGAGGAAAGAAAAGCGGCTAGCATCGACAGGCAGGCCATTGCATTGGGACATGCTTATTGCGGTAAGCATTGCACTCGCAGCGATCACGCCCAGCAGATCCATCCCGTCGCTAATTGCGAGCAGCGCCGAACAGAGCCACCTTGGCGGCGCGTACAGGTGACGGGTGGCGGGTGGCAGCATGTCGCACACTGCACACTCGCTGCTCGCTCTGCTGCACAGCAGACCGACGGGGCGCCAAAGACAGCCAAGAGCACTGCGCCAGCGGCCAAGCACTCGAGTGCGTGGAGGCCAATGATGCCACCGACTCTTCTGGCGCAACGCAATGCTGGGGTCTAGCGAGGGAAATGGGGCCCCTAGAAGGAGGGCCCAGGCTAGAGGCTAGGGGTCCTTGGGGGCTGGTAGGGGTGTGGGAGGGGCATAGTGACGAATGCGTAAATGACGGGCGACACAGGAATGGATGGGGCACGAACCTCGATTGCGACCCATGATGGCGATGCGGCCGATCCGTGGACCAAGACACACGCAAGACGTCGATGGGCGAGCGGTTATCCAGAAAGCTGGCGAGATCGCCGCGATGTCATGTACAAAATCTGGACTCTGCGATGGTGACGGGTGATGGCTCACGGCTCCGTCTCGTCTTTTCGATATTTGTCCCTTTGGCCCCTAGTCGTATCGTATTCGGAGCCGATTCCTCCGGCCAGGAATGCAAGAGTCGATAAAGGTAAATGCACAGCACAAAAAGGGGTATGGCTGCTATTGGCGGGACCCAGCGACTCGAGCGAAAAAAAAAATTAAGACAGCTGAGCTTATTCGCAGTGGTGTTGCGGGCTAGATAAAGTAGGCGTCTGTCAAAAGAGTGGGCGATCAACGACGCACTCTGAGGCCTTTTTCTGATTCTTCTTTTTTTTTTTGTTCAAACGACTTGGCGTGAAAGATGCTTTTGGCCTCGTAGCGAATGTTTGTTCCAGGACCTTTGTTAGTATCCGGGAGGGCCTCGTGAGACAAGCACGCGACAAGATTGCCTCGTATCGTGTTAATTTAGTCGAACTGCGGTTAGCGCTTGGCAGTTTGATGCTTTGTTGCGCTGCTTTGGTTTGGGGCTCTCTTCCCAATCAAATTGCCGTCTTACTCTTTGGGAAGGAGAAAGCGAGAGAAAATGAAGCGAGAGACAAAGGCAGCTGTACAGACTAGGGGAAAAGAAAACGAGCGTCTGGTAACTATTTATCATTAACGGCCTCATTCATGCAAAACGGCTGTGGAAAAGCCGTTTCTATGGGGTCGGGCTCCCGGCCAGCGGATATGCCGGAGCCATCAAGCACATTGGCATGACAGCAGCATGACTAGGAACACCCGGGCTGGAGCACACAACGAGAGAAAAAAAAAAGCCAAGCACAAAGGGCTCCGCTTCGGTTCAGGAGCGCCTCATAACGTTTTGGTCTTCTTTTTTTCCTCGTGGTCTTTCTCCAGCCTGTCCGGGGCGGGAGTCGTTGCAGCCACGCGTATAAGCTCGCGCCGTTTCTGGCGGGCTTATACCGACAAGCCACGGGCCACGGCACGGCGGATGGAGCAACTGGGAGCCCAATTGGAATCTTACTCACCAGGTACCGGTACTCTTTTGCGTCTCACTGGCTCAGGAGAATGAGGAGAGAGAGAGAAATTCTTGAGCTGTTAAAGCCGTGGCGTATTTGCTTTGTTTTTTTCAGTTTGCTGGAGGCGCAGTCATACGATGCTGCGAGCCACTCGAGTCTTCGTCAGCGCTTCGATCTGTGTCCAATGGGCGACGGTGCTTCGTATCAGATGTGCTGTTGGCGCTGTTCTGCCAAGGGCCAAGAGAAAGTCCAAGAGAAATAAAAGCAACTCTGAGCTGCTTCTTGCCCAGCGGCCAACCCACTTTTGAAGCTTTTTCCTGCTTGTCGTCGTCCTGTCCCAATTCCTTGACGTCCTTCCACGTAGTTGCCAAGACGGTTCTAGATTCTGTGTGACGGCGCGGGAGCATGCATGCTCGACGTCACCGGGTGAGTGGCAGCTGAGGCGGCGCGCACTAAGCAGGCGATCTCGAAGCCCACAAACGTTAAAACCGGGAGCTGAGAATGGAGAGACAAGATCGTCACCACGACGTCGCAAGATCCAGAATCGCAGAAAGCAGCCACACCAAGGTCGAGGGGGAGGGAGGCTGGAGAGGTATTTAAGCAGCGACGGAAATAGCCTGCCCAGGTCCTTTTGCCCTTTTGACCTGATCCTCTACTACTACGGATACGGAGGCCAAGCTGTATTAGACGTACCTAGGTAGATGTCGCGTACTTGAGAATGGGCAGCGCTGCGAGCCCCATATTGAGACAACTATGGACGCAAATACGGGGATATATACGGGGCCGGGACCAACTGGCGGCGCCTACAGCCAAGTATGTAGACGACGGTGTTGGCCAGGAGGCAAGACCTGAGTAGTACCGCTTACAAGCCCCCCTTCGAGACCCAGGCAGTGCCAGCCAAGCGCTGGCTGTTTATTTTGCGTAACGAAATGGCGCCTCTCTCGAGTGTACAACCAGAGACGGCTTTTTGCGTGCAATTCTGCGCCCGCAGTGGATAACACGCAGTCTCTTCGTAAATTTGAAAGCCACTATCATCAGGTAGCTCCGGATGCCCCGTATAGGTGGCAGTGGGGCTTCAGGTTTCTCAAGGGGCCCCTATCGAGCGAGCCGGATACATGTATTTTAACCTCTATCCAACGAGCCTGGAAGCACGAGCCTTTCTGTATTGATGCTACTTTTAGCCCGCTAATCTTGCCAATAGCGTCGTCGACTCTTGGAATGGCAGTCCAGAACTATACCGGGCTGGTTTGCGTTGTCCGCTTAAGTCGCCAAGGCCGCCATGGAAGCTGTAAGTAGGTATGTAGGTACCTACATCACATGGAGCGATGCCCTGCTGCGAAATGGTATCATTGAATACCGCAAGACCCATGTCTTTCGCCCGGGTTTTGGGAGGCCCTTCTCTCAAATCATATCCACCGGCAAGGGCCATGACGCCTGCCTGCCTTGCCTTGCCGCCAGAAATAATTCCACGGGCCCTGTTGTTTCGGACCCTTCTAGCCGCCGTGCATCACTGGCTGTAAAAAAGCCCGCCAGATGCAGGCAGAGGTTAAATAGTCGCAGCGTTTTAAATCAATTTCCACCGCCGTGCAGCAGCCTTTGTCCTGCCGCATCTGGGCAAGTATATCTAGCGCCATGCGATGATGCAGGAACTTGCGCACCTTTTTTAGCATGCATCAGATTCCTTCTCCTTCTTTTGATGCCACCTCGACCCAAGGTTTTGCACAAGCCCCCTGCATTTCTCGGTTAAACCATATAGGTCAGTAGGTGCCACGAGCTTTCATTTCTGTCTCCCGGCCTGCCGAGCCACTCCGGAAATGCTGCTAGGTAATTTCTACTCCAAAGCCTATATATAATGCCACGGCGCCGGGTTTGGAATAGCGGACGGAGGCAACCGTGGCAGCTCTACCCATTGGGGAAGACTCCCAAACTCGTTACACCGAGCGCTACTAGTACTTGTGCGCTGCAACGTTGTACAAAGTACATGGCGAAGCGAAATCGGGAAGCGCCCGGGTATCAGGCGGCGGGTAGCACAAACCAGCCATTGAAACTCGAGGCCTCTGCCAATGAGATCCGCCGAGTGTCTCTAGGTTCGAAGCCTCACCGCGAAAAGGCTTGACATCAATGTCTTAGACACCGCCCAGCAGTGGTACCATCGCATGACTCTTGCACGCAGCAAAGAGTAGAAACAAGAGTCACGTCAGCGCTTGCCCTTAGTTGCTTTCGGGAGCGGCACTGTTGGCAGAAACTCATGGGCCTCTGCCGCTGAGGTACAGCAGCCAAAAGATCAGAGCAACATGCCAGTCAATGATTCCTGTGCGAATGAGGAAACATTCTGCCATCGAATGGCTCGTGCTGACGACCCAAGATGGGCAGCAGTGGTACTGTACTGTACGTATTAGCCCCAAGCTGCCAACGCACTCTGACGTCATCTGAACCCCTTAAACAGAAAGGAACATGAAGCTATCGATTCTTCTTGGGGTTCCATGATATGGCGCCTGTAATCATGATCGTGAAGTGGCTCAGAACCTCGCTGCCATCGAGGAGCTATTGCGATTGCACCATTGTCTACGCGTCACAGCAAGACCAAGCCACTTCTTTACCCCAGGCTAAAGCAATGCCGGGACCCATGCCATCTTGCTTCTTCTTTTCCCTGCCCCCAATCAATCAATCAATCAGCTCCTCTTCAGCGCAGTGTCCATCTTCAGGCCCGAGCCGATCGCCGCCATGGCCGCGCTGAAACATACGTCAATGAGTTCCAAATCGACGGGCGACGGAAAAGGCCATCGTGCGCTATTCTTAGGATGCGCCCGGATTGGTACTGCTCCGCCAGCGCGCTGCCCCGTAGCTCCCGTACCACTTGTGTAATGGGTACACGTAGCCAATTGCTTCCATGTTTTCCTTGTCCTTCGCTGGCGATCCCCAGATCAGACACTCACACACACTCTCTCTCCACTCGCTATGGGGTCCAATAAGGTCAGATAGACGCCGACAGTCGGTGTGCTGATCAGGTCTCATCGACAGATTGGCTGACGTGGTGCCTACTTCATATTCCCTGCTTGGATCTTGTATTGCTGCGGAACATTCGGGTTGTCGGGCTTTCTGGCGGCGCTCATGTGCCCTTTTGTTTCATTTCCGTTGAAATTAGAAACGTCGAGGCTATCCTCCGCGGTAATTTGACTCTCTGTTTTTATATGGCAGCTGCCATTATAAGTTCCGACATGACTTACATGGGTCTTCTAATCGCGCATGGCCGTCTAGGCGATAGTATTACAAATGCACATATCGTTAAGCGACATTAGACTACCGACAGTCGAAATAAATTGAACCCTTGGTAATGATATACGTCTCTGCTGTTAGTAGCATTGCTCGCGCTCTTACGGATAGGACCATTAACTCTCTTGAAAACCGCCGGGATGTAAGAAATGTAGGGTAGGATGCATCATGCAGCTCACATACCTGTACATCACGTGCGATGGAGCGCCATTGTCTCAAGCTCCGATCTAGCTGCTGATTTCCAGAACATCTCCTGATAGCATTCTGGAACCGCCAAAAGGCTGTCGCCAGCGACCCCATCGGGTCAGCATTGCTGTACATGGTTGGAATGCGCACGTTAACATCTCCTACGCTGGCGGCTTTCCTGACCTCTTCATTGCGTCCAAAGCAGCTCCCAGCTGTGCTGTGGGGCCGCGGGGGGAGATGCTTCGTCTCTGCGGCGTCGCAATCGCAATCGCAATCGCCATCACGCTATGCGAAATCGCCGTTCCGCTTTGAGACGGGCATTGGGCTGTTTGCAAAGCGATCCCCTCGGCCGTTTCCTCCTCCCTTCTTGTCTCCTCCGTCTGTCTCCTTCTCAGATCCTCTAAGTACCCATCACCAGAGTCGGGACCGCCGATCCCACGCAACTATCAATGGAGAGCTCATCAGAGGACTCACAAATGGTGATGATGCCGTGTATGCTAGCGACTATTTCATATGTACAAACGATGGCGTAGGCGCGTGGGCAGCGCGTCCAAGAGGTCATGCCGGGTAATTCTCCCTGTGATGTGGTGATCTATACTGTAAGAACGCGGCCCTGACGGATATCACAGATTGTGGTCGCGGCTAGTATTGCATTTCTGGGCGGCGGCCATTGAGGAAGAGTCGACCAATAGCCTGTTCCAACAAGTGGCCTATCAGCCGGACCCCGTCGCATCTCTTCAGACAGCATACGAGCAAACGCAGGAAGCAACCGGCGCTCATAACTGGCAGGGGACCACAACAGTGTGTGGCGCCCAGCTGCATTACAGGACGGCGATGGATGCGGGACGCGAAGTGGCTATGCCAGTTCTATATGCGACAAACCTCGGCGATAGTCAGGTCCTGGTGCTGCGACCTCGAGATAAGGAGATCATCTATAAAACCACAGAGCAATGGCACTGGTTCGACTGTCCACGCCAGCTCGGTACTAATAGCCCCGATACGCCGAAGCAGAACGCA
Source organism: Trichoderma sp. 2475 (assembly GCA_038502285.1). Classification (NCBI taxonomy): domain Eukaryota; kingdom Fungi; phylum Ascomycota; class Sordariomycetes; order Hypocreales; family Hypocreaceae; genus Trichoderma; species Trichoderma sp. 2475. The sequence continues at coordinate 642,128 of JARPVV010000016.1, forward strand.
GTGGTTGACACAATAGATTTGGAAGAGGGCGACGTGGTCCTAGCAATGAGCGACGGTGTCATTGATAACCTCTGGGAGCATGAAATTGCTGCCAACGTCTTTCAAAGCATCAAAGCATGGGAGGATGGGGAAGCCGCTGACACTCAAGGCGATCGCACAGGTGGTCGCAATGGCGGTATGGCTCTTGCGGCTCAAAATTTAATGGCAGCTGCCAAAGTGATAGCACTGGACCCGTACGCGGAGAGCCCATTCATGGAGCATGCCATAGAAGAAGGCCTGGCCAGTGAAGGAGGTTGGTACATATTCACTCCTCCAACCTTCATGACATATACTTACTTGTTGACGAATAGGCAAACTGGATGACATCAGCGTTGTCGCAGCATTATGTGTTAGAGACAGGGAACAGTAGTATCGCAAAGCTGAGCTTTTCTTGACGTTTAGACACCGCAGACATGTTTTTTTATGTTAATTTTTATCACGACTATCGAACTTATTAGCAACGTGGTAGCCATGGGGCATGTATATCATGAGGCTGGGCAATGGTATTTTTTTTTCGTAGAGATTTAGAAGAAGAGCGTTTAAATACATACCTATAGCAATGCGAATTGATCTTGAATTGTTTAATAATACATACAGATCCTGTCTTACACGGCGCCGAGGCGTCTGAAGCTTGAAATGGAGTTGGATAGAGGCTGGCGCAAAGAGCGGGGCGAGAGGAAGCTGGACGTTCCCCACCCTTATCGAACAAGCTCCACTTTCGGATAAGAAAGTTATTTGCAGGGACCTGTGAAATTTATTTGCATCGACTTCGATCTTGCTGCGCCGATAGATTCTTCTTGGTCCTCGTTTCCCCTCCTCTTATCAAATCATTCAGAGTTTTCGGCAGAAGATATTTCAAAATGAGAGGAAAACGTTCAAAACAGTATCGCAAGCTCATGGAGCAATTCTCCATGACGTTTGGCTTTCGCGAACCGTATCAGATTCTAGGTTTGTCTCTGCAAATGTCTGGTGACGTTTACAAATCAGCAAATTAATTGACCTTTGGACTCTTAGTGGACGCGGAAATGATCAAAGATGCAAACAGATTTACAATGGATCTTGCGCCTGCGCTGGAAAGGACAGTCCACGGAAAAGTGAAGCCATGTGAGCAACGGCGCCCTCGAGGAACCTGGGGTGAATGCTTACAATATGACCAGTGATCACTCAATGCGAAATCCGAAAATTATACGCAGATAAAGACCAGCCTGGCGGCAATGCGGCGATTGAGCTGGCGAAAACATTTGAACGAAGGCGCTGCGGTCACCACCCCGACCAGTACCCCAAACCTCTCGAAACAATAGAGTGCATGCAGTCCGTGGTCGACCCCAAGTCAACAGGCGAGAACAAGCATCGCTACGTGGTCGCAAGCCAAAGCTTGGATGTTCGAAGAATGCTACGAGGAATCAGAGGCGTCCCGCTCATATACATCAAGCGGAGCGTCATGATCTTGGAGCCCATGGCAGACGAGAGTGTGCAGATTCGAGAGCGAGATGAGAAACGAAAGTTTAGAGCAGAGCTCAAGAAACCACTGGGCAAGAGGAAACGCGAAGATACGACTGACAAGAACGAGGGCGAGGCCGATGGTGATGGAAGCGACAGCGACAACGAAAATAAGGCAGCACCGGCATCCGGATCAGAAAAGAAGCCTAAAAAGAACAGAGGAGTCAAGGGAGTGAACCCGTTGGCTATGAAGAAGAAGAAGGCCCAGCCAGTACCGAAGAAGGCAGCTGAGAAGAAGCCAGATGCCGAGTCAGATGCACCAGCCAAGCGGAAGCGAAGAAGAAAGGCCAAGCCGGAGAATGGCGCGACGAATGACGCTCCAGAGTCGAGCGCAGCGGCTCTCAGCAATGCCGGGGAGGAAAGCTGAAGGGCTAAATTTTTGGGAAGACTGAAATGCACCAAGGTCATTATTGGTGGTGATTGATGCGGACAATGGAGCATTGAACGGCGCTCCTGTGATTTAATACTACGGAGTTTTAATATTGTGATATCAAGCACTTACTAAAATAGATAGGAGCGAATGCAAATACGGGTACGATTATTACGAGCTGCAGTCAAGAGTACGGTTGCTGACGATTGCAGGATACATGTGCCTGAAAGGGTATCTGTGGAATGCAATTTGAATGCCATTGCTGGTGAGTTGTCTTGAAGCGGCAGGGAGAGGGTAAATCATCTTCTTGACGATGACTCGCACGTGCTGTTTCCTGTGACAGTGACTGAAAGACGTGTAAAGTATGAATTATTAGATTTAGCCTGTTTGGTCTATTGAATTGAGCAAATCTCAACATTTATTGAATTTGCGGCTTCTCCTGGGAAGTCGCCGCTAAACTACGACAACAGATCACATGTATACCTGGACAGCGGATACCTAGGTAACTAGGCATGGTAGTAAACGCGTAGGACAAAGGAAAGAAGAGGGAATGAAGTAGGTCAAAAGTGAAAAGAATCAAAACGAGTAAAAGGGACGTTTCAAGCGACGAATTAGGAAAGCTGGTGCTCCACCCCCCACGCCGGGACTGACAGTCTCTTATATCCCACCATCCCTGGCTTAGAACACGGGGGCAGTGCGCAATTCCTTGTGTTTTATGTACGTAGTAGGATCATGACAAGATGGCTGTGGAATAGGCTTCATAATTTCTGGCCATAATGCGGCTTTACTCGCAAGCAACAGGCTCGTCTCCTCGTCTCCTCTTATGTTGCTTCTTGAGCGCTGTGAGCGATGGCTGAATACGAATGCGAGTGCGCTGCCACTCTGGAAATTGCATGTCAAGCACACGATGCGGAGGAGCCGGGGCCGGGCTAGACCGATTCCTCTGCTGCCGACAGAATTACTGCCCAACAACGAGGCCTCTTCCTCCACTGCTCTGCTTATCTCCTCAAACGAGAGTTGACCGAGGCCGCTTTGCTGCCCGGCCCATTCATTGGGTTGCTCGTGGTGTCAGCCAAACGCCGGATTCCGCAGCCTGAAAGCGGCAGCGCCTCCCGCTAGCTAGGCCACTAATTTTAATTTAACGACGTAACCGCACTTCTGCAACACCGCCCTCTGTACGGCTGTGCGCGCATTCATCTCCAACTTGGCATCGCGAAGGAAAACAACAGAGAGAAGCAGAAGACGGCGTTCTTTACACAGAGCCGCGCCACTCTTCACCGCCGTCACGTCCCATCCATGCCCCTCGCGTGTGCCGCCTAGGTGGATGTGGACGTGATACTCAGCAACCCCTCCTCGCATCCCTTGTGACAGGACAATGGCCAGCGTAAGCCAGGATGCTGAGCCCGCGGCCGCCGGCCATGCGACTCCAGCGCCACCGACGGGCACAGCAGCGGCTGGAACCACGGCGGCGGTTGCTGTGCTAGAGGTCGACGACTTTGGCCTGCCCATGAAGAAATTCATAATGCCGGTGGCAGAGACCACAGACTCAGATGCCCGAGATGCGACAGACGATGCGAATACGGCCAGCGAGACCCAGAATGGGACGCACGAAGCTCAAGAAAACGATGAGGAGACAAAAGAAGCTGCTGATGGTAAAAGCGGACACACGTCGGGCGGCGATACTGAAGATGCCGATGCCAAAGATGCTCAAGAAGCGAGAGCTGTGGCCACTTCGCCCATACAGCAGGAGACCACGACAGCGATAGGTCATAAGGAACCCTCAAGTCCGTCGATGGATGCTTGGAAACCGGACCCTGCCTCGCCATCCCCGACAAAAGATGCTGTAGCAGCTGCAGTGCCTTCTACGCCCAAGACCCCCAACAACACCACCGGATGGGGCGACAAATATGCCCAGGCAAAATCGCCTGAGGGATCCAACCAGACACACAGACGAGACATGAGCCTCTCAAGTCCCGCCAATGGAAAGGGTATCTCGGAATACTCTCATCAACACGTTTTAATGCAGCCAGATGAACATGATGACAAGCCAAAAGAGGACGATGATGGCGGCTGGCAGGAGATGCCATCCTATGCCAGGTATGACATGTATGACGACGACGACCGGTTGATTGCCCGAGAGCACGACGCAGACGAGGACGAAACTTATGGTTATGCGGGGCTTGGAGGCGCTGGAAAGGGCTATACACGCGTTATCATGGATGAAGATGCCGAGTCGGCAACGAGCATGGACGAACACACACAGTACTTATTCAAAGACCCCAAGAGCACGAGCATGGGCGAAGATGACGAGGCCAGAGACGCCGTGTCCCAGATGCAGGCTACAAAAGATCTCCTCACCGAGGGCCAGAGAATTGCATACGTTGGCGTTGTTCGCCTGGAGATTGTAAACATGGTGAAAGAAGCAGAGCTGGAAATCACAAAAGGTGCCAAAAGAGCCGTCGTCATGGGCGCCGAAGCAGTCAAGATGTGGGGTCAAAAGATGATGATTCGGCTCTACGCTCACATGGACATTAGCGATGCGGAGCAAATCATGATTGAGCAGCTTGCCGCCCACGGCGTCATGGCCCAAGATCTCACACCCGCTCTGCACGCCAACTCTCGAGTTTCAAACCCCATGGCTGAAGAGAAAAGCGTCATGTCACCCGGAACACCCAAGTCTGGCCGCTACCCGCCGTCATACGCCGAGGAAGACGAGAAGCCTGCCGAGATGCCGCCTCCGTACGAAACGCATACTGGCGAGGAGCTGCCAGAGGTCAAGACGCCGTCACAGATGCCGACAACAGAGAAAATTGACATTGATCTACGATGGACCATTCTCTGTGATTTGTTCCTGATACTCATTGCAGACTCAATATACGATGCTCGGTCAAGAACCTTGCTTGAGCGGGTCGCCAAGAGCTTGGATATCTCATGGATAGACATATGCAAGTTTGAAAAGAGAGTGACGGACGCGCTGGAAATACAGCAAGCGGCCGAAAAGGAAAACTGGAACGAAGAAGAGCACATGGAGCACCGGAGAAAGATGGCGCTGAAGAAGAGATATATCATGATGGGCCTGGCCACCGTGGGAGGCGGTCTCGTTATTGGTCTCTCGGCCGGTCTGCTTGCCCCTGTCATTGGAGCTGGTTTAGCAGCCGGCTTTACGACTATCGGAGTCACAGGTACAAGTAGTTTCTTGGCTGGAGCCGGAGGAGCAGCAATCATCACGTCCAGCGCAGCGGCCTCAGGAGGTCTCATTGGTGGCAGGGCAGCAGGTCGCCGAACCGGCGCCGTGAAGACTTTTGAGTACCGGCCCCTGCACAACAACAAGCGTGTCAATCTTATTGTCACGGTGTCGGGCTGGCTGACGGGAAAAGTCGATGACGTCCGCTTACCGTTCAGTACGGTTGATCCTATAATGGGCGATATGTACTCGGTATTGTGGGAACCAGAAATGCTTCGTAGTATGGGTGATACCATCAACATTCTGGCTACTGAGGTGAGCATGTCTTTAAGAATTGGATCGAGAAATTCTATAGGACGAAACTAATGATGGAAATCGCTTAGGCACTTACTCAAGGTCTGCAACAAGTCCTGGGCAGCACAATTCTTGTCAGTTTGATGGCAGCTATCCAGCTTCCTGTGGTTCTGACCAAACTCTCCTACCTCATTGACAACCCCTGGGCAGTATCCCTGGACCGTGCAACAGCGGCAGGTCTTATTCTGGCAGATTCGCTCATAGAACGAAGCTTGGGCACACGACCCATTACCCTCGTCGGATATTCACTCGGCGCTCGAGTCATCTTCTCCTGCTTGAGAGAGCTTGCGAGAAAGGGCGCATATGGACTTGTCCAAAATGTGTACATGTTTGGATCACCAATCGTGGTGAGCAAGGATGAATTCCTCAAGGCACGATCAGTGGTTTCAGGCCGCTTTGTAAGCGGATACAACCGCAATGACTGGATTCTCGGCTATCTCTTCCGCTTGACAAATGGAGGTATCAGGAAAGTCGCCGGACTGGGTCCTCTGACCGACTGCCCGTGGATAGAAAGCATAGACGTGACAGACCTCGTCGCCGGCCACATGGAGTATCGTAAAGCCATGCCATCTCTTCTTATCCGATGTGGGTGGCTCGTTACCAGCGAGGAGTTTTCGGAAATCGAAGACCCGGATCCCGATGATCACCAAGGACGACAACGAGAGCTCATCAACGAGATTGAAGAAGCACGCAGAGAGCTAGAGAAGGAGGGCAAAGCAGAGAAGAGGGGAAGCAAGTTTGGGATATTCAGCCGGCGCAAGAAGGGAGAACGACAGGAATGGGAGATTTACGAAGATTCAGGCAAGGGCCCAGCCAAGGATGAGAAGAAGACTGAAGGCAGCGATGGCAGCAACTACGGCGTGCTGTTTGACATTGACGCCATCCGAGCGGAGCTGGCCAAGGAGACCGAGAATGATGGCAGGGAGGAGATTCAAGTCAAGGAAATCAAGTCGACGCTCCCGCCGATGAAACTTGACTACTCGCCAGTTACATCCCCCAGCACGCCGGCGCGAGGAGCGACCCTGGGGCCACGGGACTCATGGCAGACGTCAAAGAGCGCAGAAGTATTGCCGATACGTTCCGCGAACGGTGGTTACAGTCCACGTGAGCCGCCGGCAACGACGACGCTAGGAACGCCCGCAACACGATCGCCAGCATCACGATCGCCGTATCACTATGAGCCGAACCCGTACGAAGAGGAGGAGATTTCCATGACGTTTGACACATCATTCCACGAGCCTGTTGCCCGACGCCACTCTGCGTTTGATGAAGGGCCAAGCAGGCCGGAGATGAAAACGACGAATACACTACCAGCTGTACCAAATGTTTCGAATCCGTGGCACGACATGGATGACGATGAGTTTGGCAAGGAGCAGGAGATTTCCATGACGTTTGCGTAATCGCTAGGACCATCTGGGGAGTGTTTGCCTGACTTGCTTTTCCCTTTACTTAATTCCCTTTGCTATATGTCTCTTCACGCCATAAATGGAGTTGGGTAATCTCTTTTTTCTTGTTCGTTTTGCCACCTGCGTTTTATTTCGGCTGTCATCTCTCCACTTCCTCTTTCTTGTTGCAAAGATATTTTGGGATTTGTGGAGGGTTTCTTAGGTGACTATGGATGGAGAATGCTATGGATGACGTATGGATTTATTTTTTCTTTTTATTTTTGAGACTTGATGGGACTTTGATTTCATGAATGGGGGGGAAGAAGTTTTGACGTTGAATCTACTTTGCGCTGGGGCTGTACGATGGAGAGACAAGATAGATGTGAGCGTGGCTAGACGGAGATATAAAAAAGAAGGGAGAAGAGAAGATGTATTTATTAATAGAGGAAAATGCATACAGACTATTGCCAATACTGTCTATTGTTGTTGTCGCTTTATATGACTACCTGGATATCTTGAGTAATGACCCGGAAGTTGTTTGTCATTGTCATGGCATTGAGCACTATTACTACTAGGTACATGTTAGCAGGCATTAGTTCAACGCTCTAGATGCCGCTCTATTGTACAGCGCTGCACCAGCTATTGAGCTGGAACGGTCTGCGATGCATGAATTGAAACAGGCTATTTCCAAGCCACCATGCAATAGCTAGTGGGTGTCGAGGCAAAAAAAAAAAGCGTCGTTCGATAGGCTGGAGGATGAGGAGGTGGCCAAGCAAACAAGTCTGGACGCAGGGCTAGTAACTGTAAGTTGGCATCAGCTGGCCAAAGCCTGGTTCTAGCCAACTAGAGGCAGTGGTAGCGAGGAGCTGAACATGGGTAACTATTGCTTTACTTGTGTCTATTTGCTCTATACAATACAAGCTCTGGAAAATCCTCCTCCAGCTATAAACCATCACCAACACAGTTTCTACGCACCAAAACCCCGTCAACAAGGCAGACCACAAGCCATTTACCCAGCTCGTTCCCAAAACCTTCCCCACCTCTACAAAAGAACAAAAAGTCAATCCCCCCCATGTCGGTCAGCCGCGGTGGAGCCTCTTCAGCCTCACCCGGCACCTCCATAGGCTGTCCCTGGCCGCTTGGCCTTTTTAGCCCGGATCCATTAGAGAGGGAATCAATCCCTAGTTTCCAGTATGGAGTGATAGGTGACGAGGGCTTGGCTTCGTATATCCTTTCGGTGAGCAGGTGGTGCCTCTCGAGAGATTGCTTGATTGATTGTATTTGTTGCGCACATCTTTCACCTCGGAAAGATGTTTTCCGCCCGATTCCCAATTTTTTTTTATCTGCCGATCAAACTCCATATACATAGCACTAATTTGTAAACATTGGCAGCAAAAATCGCCCTAGTTCCACCAACCTGTCAGCTTTTTTTCGCAGCCTGTCAGCAACTCCGACGCTTTTGAGCCGATCCCCCGTTTTTTTTCTTCCCCAACAGCAAAAAAAAAACCCACCTGTCTGTTTCTTCTTCTCCTTCTTCGTTGCTTTTGTACAGTATCTATATATACATACCCCGCTAACCGTTGACATGTGTACTTTTTTCCAGCTAGAGATATATACTAGGCAGTAACTTTGTATATATACGAACCCCAGTGCTTTGCCCGCAGGACTTGGATATGGAATCCCATCCAGATTTTGATGCCATTTTTAGAAAGCCTTGCCTGGAACAAGCCCACTTTAACCAACTCACTCCAGTCGTGTCTCGTTGCCCGTCACCATCTTTGCTCTGATCCTCTCTAGTGTCCCCTCTCCCTTTTTTCATCTTCCCTCGCCGTTCTTTTTCCATCTCGAACGCCAAGAAGGAGGGGGGGTCCTGAAGGATCGTTCGGGCCCGGGCCTGGCCTGGCGCCGCTGCAACCCAACCAAGGACAATGGAAGAGCGCCTATGTACTGTAGCCGCCGTGGTAGAAGAATAGAAGCAGTGCTAGCAGTGGTAATATTAGACGACATGGAGGTTCATGCCTAGCAGTAGGGGCTCAACGCAATGAACGTTTGGGCTCCATCTTTCAGTTCAAAAGCACCACTGAAGCGAGAGCACGACCAAAGAAGAAAGAGAGCAACTACCTATTGTTGGTAGGATCAACAGCTGCTAGCATCGCTCGCAACCCCTCCCCGGTCTTACAATCTCACATCGCGTGCAGCTCTGCGCCTCTTTTGAGTCGTCGTCGTTTGGTCTGACGAGCCCACTAACAGCAGCTAAACACCCGACTCGACGTCCGACTTACACCGTTCAGCCCATTGAACCCCTGTAGGATTGTCTCTGCCCTGCGCCATCGCTCTCGCGCTTCTCTCTCATCCTTTCTCTCGTCCTTTTCCCTCTCTTCTTTCCGCCCTCTACTATTCTGCTCTCTCTTGTTTTTTTCTTTTCTTCTGCTTCTTTTTTCCCGACGCTGTTGCAGCTACTCCGGCTGCTGTCGCTGGTGCTGGGGCCTTGCCTATTCCAGGGAAGCCTTATCACACCACCACAACTCCCAACGGAAATATACCCAAAGTACATAATACACAAATTCCATAGAGAAAGGAAGAGAAAAAAAAAAAAAAAACCGTCCACCGGGAATGGACGTCTTTTCCGTCTCCAGAGTCGCTGCCACCAGCATCCCGTCCAACAATGTGCCCAATGCCGCCTCTCCAACAAACAGCCTCAGCGGCGGCTCTCTCAACGGCCACGACAATGGCAACGGCGGCGCTGGAACGGACAGCAGCAGCAGCAGCAGCATGGACATTCTCCCCCACGACATGCCGACATCGTCGATGGATATCCTCCCAGGCCCTTCGTCCACGCCCACGCCCAGCAATCCCGGCATCCTGCCGCCCGCCTCGACGACAGTCCTCAGCTTCAACAACACGGCCAGCTTTGGCCCAAACCTAGACGACCGTGTCTATCACACCGACGAAAGGGCAAGGACTTTTGCGTGGACGTACGACTCTTCACATACGAACCTGGTCAACATCTCCTGGTATGGCACGAATATCACCGGCGCGCCCTTCAATGTGTCTCAGGCGACTGTCATTGCCTCTGCTGAATTCAATGGGTCTACATCTGCAGAGTTTATGAAGCGTATGTTTTTTTGGATTTTCTCTTGTATAGATACATATAATTATGCCCCCCTTGTCTTTTTTATGTGCAGAAAGATGAAAAAGATCTCCTTAATTGAAGGGTACCTGATGAAAGTGGCTAACAAGGAATCAAATCTTCCAGTCAGCGACTTCAACGCAGTCCTCAACCTCACAGCCCCCAAAGTAATCCCCTGGTACGAAAAGGAAATGGTTGTCAAAATCGAATGGACAAGTGAAAACAACGAACAAGGCTTCACCCAATCCGGCGTCTTCACCGTCGCCCGCCTCGACGACCGCTCCTTCAGCGCAGCCGACTTCACCAGCAATGTCACAAAGGCCGAGCAGGACAGGCAGGGCTTCGAGTCAATCACCTCCCCGGGCAGCCAGAGCACTCCAGCGCCTTCCGGCAGCAGCAGCATCAAAGCCCCTGGCGGCAGCGGCCTCAGCACAGGCGCCATAGCCGGCATCGCCGTGGCCTGTTCCATCGTTGGCATTGCCCTCCTCGCGGGCCTGGTCTGGTTCCTCCTGCGCCGCCGAAGACGCCGCTCCGTGGGCGAAGGCTACAAGGCCACGCGCCAGACCTCAAACTCCTTCGCCGGCGTCAAGGAGGCCCGCCCGTCCGTCGCCGAGTCGCCCATTATCGTATCGCCCTTTTCCGACGACGGCGAGGCCCGCGGCTTTTCAAATTCGAATATCGCCATTGCCCTGCCGCAGCGGGGCTCAACGCCGAGAGCGGTCCCGGCGATCAATAGCGAGGGCAGTAGGGATCGTCCAGACTCTGCTGCGTCGGGCAACAGGTCGCGCGGCGGCATCGCTCATCTTGTCGAGGAGGGCATGACGGAGGCGGATATCCTGCGTCTGGAAGAAGAAGAGCGGCATCTGGATGCGGAGATTGAGCGTGCTGCCCGGAGAGGCTCTTCTTAAAAAGCCCCTGATCTCGTGAATGAGAAAAGTGATTTGGTGAATCTGTGGAGGCTGCTGTGATTTCTCTCTCTTTCTCCCATTTTCTGCTATAATGGTCCCATGCTACCGCTATTCATCCGTGGAGTTTGTAATCTTTGTTCTTTTTCAATGACGATTTGAGCGCAATGGACGTCACGACTTCTTATATATACGAGTCCGATCCCTTGGTGGCACTGTTTTGTTCCACTGTCAAAATTTCCCACGACTCTGTCAAAGATGACTGTGGAAATTACTGCGACATACTGAAAGACAATGACCATGGCTCCTCTCGCGAGCATCTTCCTTTCCATGTTGCTTTAATCTTTTTGCCTTTTTTCTCTTTAATCTCGATTTGTATATAGACATATACCCTCTGCGCATATTTAGCAGGTTCTTTTGATACCACGAGGGCGCCACTCGCTGTAAAAAAAACTCCAATAGAGAAATATGGAACATAAATGCCAACCTCAATTGTTCATTGCTTCGTGTTTCCTTATCATGTGTGTGAAAGGGTGTAGGTATGAGAAAAGGCTGAATTCAATGGAATAAAACTCCTCCCAGCCATGCTCTAAAGACCCAAAACGTAGACTTGCTAAAAACTCACTCCGCCTTTTCCTCATAGCAGATGTCGGCGTGGCCTCTTGACTCAAAATCCGGACATCTTCAGACAAGCACCATACCACTATGTCAGGGTGGCCTGGAAAAAACAGCACACATAATTTGGTAAATTCTCTCCAATCAAATCAAGGATACCGCTCCACACACAAGAATCATTTCTTAATTTTACGACCTGAACATGCGGCTGACAAAGTTGCTCGCAAGACTCGTTGCCAAATTGGTCGATCCAAAGGCGCCGCCAGCGAAATTGCTCGCCTGACTAAACTTGTCACATCGGGAAAAGGCCAGGGTGTTGATAATGGTAAGGGCCAACGCGATAGCTACATGCCACATGTAAGCATGCCGAGAAAGAAGAAAAAAAGGTAAAAAAGAATAGCAGCTCGACTCACCAACAAGAGGCAGCCACAAAAACTGCAGCCGTATAATCGCCAGAATCGCCATCAAAATCCACCACAGCGGCTGGATATACAGCGCCAGCCAAAAGAACCGGCTGTCCGTCGAGTTGATCTGCCTCATCCCCGGCTCCAGGCTCTCAAACACCCACTGCGAATCGCCCGTCGAAGGGTCGACTTCGTTCCACCACCGCAGCCCGACGAGTCGACGGCCGGCAATGTTCTTGAGGTAGTAAAAGTCGCAGGCTAAGAGGAGAATCGTAATAATGAAAATCATGATCCTGTTTGCGAAAACGTCAGCAAAGTGGGTTTATACCAACATCGTGGGTGGAAAGGGAGAGAGCAAGAGAACAAAGGGCTGGTACGCACATGCTCTGGATGACCCAAAGCCCCAAGAAATATATGAGCACGCTCGCTGCGAAAACGGCCCATTAGTATATGCGACACAATCTGCGACAAGGCGCTACCAACATATCCTGAAGCCCAGAAACGTGAGAAGCGTGATGGGATGGGAACTGAGCCGCCAGCTCAGCGCTCCCTGCTGGGGTTGCGCGGCCGCCTCCATGGTCTAATTTGCCGGCGTCTGGTGCGGTTCGATATTGCGGACGACGGAGAGGGTCAATTCGTGCCAAGCCGTTGCTGTGAAATAGTTTCGGGACTTGATCGTCATCAAAAGAGCATGCCTTATGCAGCATGCAGCATGGGAGCTTTGCGATCAAGCTACCGTAGCTGGTCGAGTGTCACGGGTGGAGGTACGATGTTCCGGCCAAGGTGGGGTCGTTGCATGTACTTCGGCTACTCTACTCGGCTGCACGTATACAAGCAGGCATTATGATGTGAGCCACCACTACGGCTATTCATGTTTGTATAATTTGTGATTTGATTTCGACCTGCTATCGCATCTCATTCTAAGAACTTGCTTTATTCGGCTTCCATGTCATATAAATCTGGAATTCCCTAGCCGCAAACCATTGAATGTGTTTTCCAATAGTATATTGAAACCCATACGGACATCCATTCATAGCCGTCCTTGCGATTCATCATGGCAGCGCGAGCGTCTTCCATTCTGCGCCGTTCCTTATTATATGGTTGTCCCCAAATAGTCCTTGTCCAAGGATTCCTGCTAAGATGACTCATATAGTGCCTGCGTCTTCACAAAAGATGCTCACCAAGTCCCTGGGCTTGACAACGGATAATGTCACGTATGATTTGGAAGATTCCGTAACCCCCTCTCAAAAGGGCAATGCTCGGAATCAGTTGAAAGAACACTTATCCGGCCTCAAATCGCGCCCTTCCACCATTTCGGAGCTTGCCGTGCGGATAAATGCGGTTTCTACACCGTTTGCTCTCGACGACCTCACTGCGCTGGCATCGGCGGATCGCGTTGATGCTGTTGTTGTGCCCAAAGTCAACTCAGCTGCCGATTTGACTTTTGTCACCGATGTATTGCGGCATGTCGCACCAGCGCGCCATGAAGATGGCGCAACAAATCCTGTCAAGATCATAGCGCTGATCGAGTCTGCACGAGCAGTCATGGATCTCTCATCTATATGCAAAGCCTCCCCCTTTCTCAGCGGTTTGATATTCGCGGCCGAGGATTTCGCACTTGATCTCTCCATAACAAGAACACCTTCATTAACAGAGTTTCTCTATGCCCGATCAGCCATTGTCACCGCAGCTCGATCGTATGAGCTGCCAAGCGCCATAGACTTGGTATGCACCTCTTATCGAGGCGATGACGGGCTGCGGACACTGGAGGAGGAATGCAAAGGTGGAAAAGCCATGGGATTCAATGGGAAACAATGCATACACCCCGGACAGCTGGAAACTGTCCAACGATTGTTCGCTCCTGATATAAAGGATGTAGAGTGGGCTGTTCGCATCACTATTGCTGATGAAAAGGCAGCAGCCGCTGGGCGTGGTGCGTGGACTCTGGATGGGAAAATGATTGATGCTCCAGTGGTGGGCAAGGCCCATGCCATAACTGCCAAAGCAGAACAATGCGGAGTTGACATTCAAGACCTGAGAGCAAAGTGGAAAGATCAAGAGCCAGAGTAGCATCATCCAGTATTAGCAGCGCTTGTAAACTCGTCCTACTTTGCTAAGAAGATCCTTTCCATTCCTTAGAAAGTCAAGTTTCATCAATGTGAGCGCCCAAATCCATACCAGGGGAGTCATCTCCAGCATCTAGAGTTTGTTGCACCAGTCGCCATGCCGATCAAGAAAGATTCGAATTCCTTTGTTGTTAGGGCATGCAGAGAGCGAAATGCCAAGATTCGTAGGCAATTTGTAAATACATAAATGTAAGGCGATGAGAAAGAACAAATGATCAAGGCCCTCATGAAAATTCAACGCCACATCATATGATTTGGCTGCCAGACAAATGCAGGTTCTGACTCGTTTGGATCCTCTTCAGGATATGAAAACCTCGAATACTGCCTGGGAAACAGATTCACTACCTCGCGGAGCGGATCTTGTGGAGGTAAACGATCAGAGTATTTCGTCCCACGGAGAAGCGTATTTGGCTGTTTTCTAGTATCGAGAAGACTCGCCTGCGCTGGACGTGGAGCCTTGTGAATATGAAGCACAGATGGTTCATCGGTCCCTAATATTTCATGTTCCATTCTTTCAATGTAATCTTTCAGTGTTTCACCTGGTATATCGTCAACTATTTGCGATATCCTATGAGAGACGGTATTGGCTGCTGGGAAAGCCTCCTGGTGTGGTTGGAAGGTTGTGGACTTCGCGGGCCAGTCGATGCTACAGGCATCTCTATGTGACATATCAATGGCCTTAGAGACATCTAAGCGGTCAAAAGGTGCTAAGCCACTGGCAAATGGTGGAAATGAGGCGTTTGACGGATAATGGCTGCTGGTACAGTCAAAGTACGACATCGGAGGCATTCGGTCCCGAGGATATGTCAGGCCTTCGATTCCGTTTGCTTTGAAATCGAGCTTCTCAACTTCTTCTTCGCGTGTTTTAGGGATTGGTATTTTAGAGACAGCATCTGGTATGTGAATCTCTGCTCTAGAATTAGATGATTCTGCTCTCGTTTGTCGGAGCTCATGATCGGCACCAGTCATATCATATGACAGATTCTCTCTAGCCCGTTGTTGCATCCAGGGGCTCACCATAACGCCTTTATCTTGGTATTTAGGGAAGCCAGCAGTATCCTGACCATTGGGTGTGTGTTCTCCACGACTTCTGACAGCAGCAAGATCTTGTTCTATGATATGTCTCTGCAGAGTTTTCTGTGTAAGACTGCCGCTCGAGCTGACAGCCGTCGGATGGTTACGAAATGACAGGCTTCGTGGCGTATGGCTTCGCGGTGTAGGGCTATCACGCGGTAGTGGTCGCTCGTTATTGTCTCCGTTATTGCGTCGCGTACAAGTAACGGTAGAAACAACAGTGCTGCTGGGGCGGCTGGCAGATTCTGGGGGTGGATAGTCTGCTCTCAGTCGTTTCAAGGCCTCAGCAAACATCTCAGTCTCGTCTGGACGAGGGTTTCTCTTTTTCCGTTGTCTTAGTTTGGAATTCGACGGATGTCCCTTTTCGCATGTTTTGGCATTTTCGTGGCCCAGGGGTATATCGTTGAACGCCAAATCGGCCACTAATGGCATGTTAGAAGCAGAGTTTAACCAAAGTTATGGCACCTACGCACACGAGGCCGAGCTACGCCCGTTGACGAACAAGCCTGGGGTAAACCTTGGTTCAAGCTTTTGAATGTTAGTTTTTCTCCTGGTAGCCGATGTCAATAGATAGAATGGAAATCACCGTTATCTTTCGACCTGGATTGGCAATCGCCGGCGATCTGAAGTTGGCCATCACTTCCCGACTGGACCGCAGTCTCCCCTTTTTTGACACGCGGGTCGAAGTCTTCTTTCCGTTTCCCTTATCCACTCGTCCAGTCTTTGCCTTTGTGGTGTCGTAGCGATCCCGTCGAGTCTTCCGTCGAGGTTGCTTCTCGAAAACATACTTCTTGTTTAACGAATTCTCTAATGTGGCTGATGCTGGTCGTGTGGTATGGTTGTGCCGCTCTCCATCGTGAAAGTTTTTGCTAGCATCGCTGTCTGGGGCTGTCTGGCGATAGTGACGCTGGCATCCTTGATCCAGCCGGGGCGACCGTGATGGGCTGCCTTGGATAAAAATATCTGATGACTGGTAGTGTCTAGTACCAGGGTTCAGCTGAATTCGGACAGCTGTGAGCCCATTAGGATGCCAGGAGAGATTATTGGAATCAAGAGGACTTTTTGGCTTTGGTATATCTGGAGGAGGATTGTTCTGCATGTGATTTAACCAGGAGGGGATAAAGTCGGCCCGCGAGGAGAGGCATCCGTCATTGGCAACAGGAGGTTGGACAGGTGAATAACCGCTTTGGTCTCCCTGGTAGGCCGTGCTCCTGTTTGTAGAACCACGATGCTCGTGACGCGTCATGCTGATGCCAGGTGGCAGCCAACTGGAAACGATTTGATAGCTAGAAAGAATCAAAGCAAGCCACGAGCACGGTGACCGAAACGATTTGGCACGGAGAATCAAGCGAGCTGCCGTGAAGTCTATGGAAGCATTTACGAGTTTAGCTCTTGGTGGGAGATATATGTGCCTCCTCTTCTATATACGGCAAGAGCCGTGCTTGCCACGAACCAGCTGGAGGAAGCTGATACTCGGGTAGGAGGCAGGAAGCGGCTCTTCGCAGCTGCACATATCGGCCAAGCAGCTGCCATCATTCCAACCAGCAAATCTTCTTTCTCGCCCTTTGGCAGGAAACAAAGTGGCCGTGGCCACAGCTGGGCTTGACGCCGCGAGGCATATTTGCGGTCGCTGAGAACTGGCCGGGAGGTGCATGTACAGTATTCATCGACTGCTTTGGTGCTTGCAACGCACCTGCTGTGCTCTAGGATTGTAGTGGCGCTGCCTAAAGCAGCAAGGTTATGCCATGCACCGATTTGCTGTCCCATAGGCTCTGGGCATATAAAAGAGGACCCTCTAAATTAATTAACGTGCGTGCGGCTTGCCCCAAAGCAGCAGAGTGCATGTATCCTCCCCCGCTCTGAGATGCTACCAGGCCCATGATTGGCAGCGACTAGCCAAGAAGTCAAGATGCTGTATAGCAGGCGGGATGGCCTTGCCAGACATCATCGTCCGTGGAGATTGCAGCAGGTATGGTGATGCTAGTGAAGCGCAGGAGCAGGGTAGCGGCTGGAGATGGGCTAGTATTTTATGCGAAGAATACCAGCCTCGGAAGCTGACGCCGGCGTTGCTGCTTACAGGCAGTGGTGGCTCGGATCAAGCAACAAAAGGAGCAAGGACGACGTCCCATTCTCCTATACTACTCGTACACAAACAACCTTATGCTGCCGTGCTAGTACCAGGTAGGCGGATCTTTGACACAACCGTTATGAGGTGTGGTAGGACCAGTGCCACACTAGGGCTGGAGGGCAGCGGTTAATTGCTGGACGCAGGCAATGGCTATGCCAGGATAGGTAGTGCCGGTATATATCGAGTGATGGTTGCGAATGAGCCTGTGGACACACTGAATGCTCCCTGGGCGATCCTCAGCTAGCAGCTCTTATGTACGCGCACTGAGATCTCGAGCGCAAGCCTGATTACCAACCGAAACACGAGGCCATATATGACCCGCCTTGTAGGCTAGATGGTCGACGGGGTCGAATCCGACTTTCGGGTCGGTGGACTTTTGGGAGTGGAGCCGAGGAAAAGCGCGCGCAAGGTCCTGGATTGCCAAAGCTCGGATCCCGTTCTGTGACCTTGTACCAAATCGTATACTGAACCACTATTGCTACCCAGGCAGCGGTGCCAGCATCTGGATCGCTACCCAGGTCTGGCGGACGGATCAATTTTCCAATGCAAGGGAATGCCAGTAAGGCGGCTTACTGTACCAATGGCACGAAGCCGTATACGAAGTACGACAAGCAATTGGGCAATAATGCGTGGCGCCCTATCGAGAGGCCAATGCCGGCCAGGCACCGGGAGTAGACTGGGAAGGCTGTGCTTTGCTCTAGCCAGCTGAAGAGCAAATCAGAGGGACTCTAGCACTCACAAGCCAGAGATCTGGACAGGCTGCTCGCCCACTTCTGGCCATCCCATTGGGTGCGGCTGGCAGGATTAGATCAGGGGTTCACAGACGACAGACTGGTTGACGTGGATCCCTCTCGCACCTAGCGGCTAGCTTACGGTCAGGCTGGCTTTGGGGGCTGTTCCTGAACCTTTTCCCGACCGGGGGGGCCCAGCACGGCTCAAAAACAAGTTATCGGCATCGCAGTGGAACTAGCAGGGTGCTTCACCTCTGGTGAGCTGGACTGCTGTTGGTTGTTCCCGCATGTGAGAGAAGAGGAAATCGATGATGGTGCCCTTGAACTGCAGCCGTCCTCGTAGTATGCGGGAAGCCAACAAGTGCCGCCGACCTGCCCAAGAGCCGAGAGCCAAGAGCCAAAAAGGTTGCTCAGGATTATGCACCTTTGATAAACATCCACCCAACAGACCTTGGGCCCGTGACAGAGACACAGCACTGGGTCAGTGTGGCTATCTTGTCTTTGGCATAGGGGCGAGAACTCGGAATGCTACATAATCGGGAGCAGTAAGCTGCGGATGCAAGACCAATCAGTCTTCATCGACTTGTAGTTTTGTTTTGCTGCAGGGACGACACCCACCCTCGGTCTGATATGCTCGTAGAAGTACAACATCTTCATCATACTAGTAGTAGTAGCTCAACCCCGGCACCGCTTGTTCCTAATCCAAGCCCCAGTCACGCCATCTCTTCTTCATTAGGTGCTGTAGCGTGTTATGGATACTCGGTCGGTGCAGCAAATAGGATTTGCACGGAGAATTATCAAAGTACGGAGAGCTCGGTCACTTGAGATCGCACTTCCAAATTGCCGTATGTGATAGAATCAGCACAGGTCCTCCATCGTGTCTAAGACAAACGACGAGGGATGCCACACCAACGGCATTCAGCAGCTGGTGGCACGGCCGGGTCTGCATTGACCTCCCGGGTGGAAATGTACTGTAGCATGCACTTTCCTCTCCTTGCGAGGTGCATTGCAGGTATTCATCCATAGCAGCAACAGCACTACCTAGTAATCATTGGCAGCATTCAAGGCCCCGGTGCCATCACCAACCGATGGGCAGACGCATGAATCCGAGACGATGCAAAGCCCTTTCGATCCCAATCGCCCTCGACATGCAGAACTCGTAGTTTGTCTGGGCTCCTTCTGGCTCTTATTGAGCCGGCTACGTCATTATTAGCCTGACTCTATTATCCGCTACGAGGCGGTCACCTGCAGTTATGCCGCGTACGTGGTGGCACTCAAAGTAGCTGCCAAGTAGCAGCAGTTGCAGGAGAAGGTGCGTCTGATAACGCCAGCTGCCAGCGTCTGGCGAGCGAGTTGCAGGTACTTGTACTTGGAGCTCGTGCCGCAAGGCACAGCACAGACTCGAGCAGCTGGTAGCAAGAGCCACGGCCGTGCTTCTCAGCTCCCTTTTTCTCTTTTTCTCCCCTTCACAGCCCTCATCTCAGCTCTCTCTGCCGTTGCGACCGCGGCTTCACTCTCAAGGCTTCTGCGCGCTCCATCGTCCGCCCGCCTGCTCGAGGCCCGCCGTGATACCCGATAAGCATCCGCACCAGCAAGGCTCCCTCACAACACACTATCCGACGCGCCGCGGCCATCTTGCCAGCATAGGTAGTCCAGCTTCCAGACAGGACCTGGGGCATTTTAATTAGCGCATATCTTAGGACAGCGGCGTCGATCGCTGAAAGGGCGAGATCAGCAAGCCACAACCACGTTGTGTGGCCCTCTTGTTAGGCCTGGACAAGCCGTTTGACCACGACGAATCAGCAACAGTCTGCTAGGTAAGGCCGCGCAGTAGTCTGCATAATTCCTGTCCCTCGCTGCAGTATCGCATGGTACGCCATTGGCGTGTCTGGCCTCCGTGTTCTATCTCAGTCACCGTCACCGTCACTTCTCCCGCTCGCTCTCTTGCTGTCTCTCCCATACCTTTATCCGTCTTGCGCCCTCTCTCTGTGCTCGTGGCTTGAGCTTGTCACTGCCATCATCTGGAGGACTGGCTTTTGGCGATTCTCCCATCACTTTTGACATCCAGCACGCATCAACAGCTCTTGGAATCTGGCTGTAGCCTTTCGGCCCATCCAAGCAAGCCCTCTCTTCCTCTCGTACGTTGTTGCCAGCCCTTGTCGACCAGACCCCCCTTGACGTTGAAGCATGCTACCCTATGCCTGCCTTTGGCCGGGCTAGCGGGGTGTCCTTGGAGAGCCACAAACCGCATGTTGCTCACACAGTAATACCCCATAGTATCCAAGGCCAGATGACACTATGGGAGGTTTGCTTGGACGTTGACAGCGCCGCCACCAAGTGGTGGCTTTTGCGCGCCATATGCAGCTTAGAGGACTTGACACTGCCCAGCCCAAGCCGTTGATTCTCCAGGCCATCTGCTATCACCTGTTGAGACTAGTTCTTGCAATCTTTCCCCCCTCCCCTACCAACTCAACTATACATCCCGATTCTGCACCCCGCCTGACAATATTAGAACATTCGGTCAGGGTATCGCAACTCTAGACAAGGACTGTCACATCCACCAGCATCAGAAAAAAACAAGACCTCGTGCATCTCGAAAATGTCGAAGCTTTTCATTGGGTGAGTTGTCCCAGTCGCGATGTCGTTGCATTCGCCCCCACGTCGTGGAGACGATTTGGACAAGCTCCTGACTGACAGTTAAAGCGGCCTGGCATGGCACACCGAAGAGGCCACTCTTCGCCAAAAGTTTGAGGAGTTTGGCGCCGTTGAGGAAGCGGTAAGCTTGCCCTTTGTTCATCTGATAACGCCCCGGGGCACAACCCAACTCGTTTGATTGATTGATTTGGTTCGCCTGGCTTGGATTTGATTCATGAATGCCAATGGCGTGTCTTATTTCAACCGATGACAACCCCCTTTCTGCGGCAACTCGTGCGCGGAGTGTTTTTTTCTAATCTGGTTTCGTCAAGGTTGTTGTGAAGGATCGAGATACCGGCCGCAGCCGTGGCTTTGGCTTCGTGCGATACGTGCAAGAAGCTGATGCCCAAGCTGCTATTGACGCTATGAACAATGTCGAGTATGAATTTTTGGCTTCTCCTTTCTGCCTCTTCTCACAAATTCTTTGTGGATTGGATTTGCTTCGTGGTAGAAGAGTTCTGATCTTTTTGTTAGGTTTGACGGGCGAACCATTCGTGTTGATAAGGCATCCGATAATGGCCCTCGAGGCGGAGGAGGATTTGGCAACCGTGGCAACGGCCAGTCTTACGGAGGCCGAGGTGGCTACGGAGCACCGGCATACGGAGGAGCGCCTGGTTATGGCGCTCCAAACATGTATCAACAGGCCCCGTATGGTCGTGGCTACCCGCAGCAGCAGCCTCAATATGGCATGCCTCCGCAAGGTATTTCAAAACCAGATTGTTGCTATTGTCGGCGCGTGCTCGCTCGTGCTTGGAAAGCGCTAACCCCTGCTTCTAGGATACGGTGTCCCAGCCCAGTATCCCAACTACCAGAATGGCCCTCAGCAGCCGCCGCAGCCTCCTCAGCAAGGAGGCGGATCCTACTAAGCAAGTCCAATAAAGCCGCCGCAGATTCTCATCCAAAGTCTTCCCGTTTTCCCACAGAGAAGGGTTTGGAGACCTTCCAGAGCCGTAATATCGAAGAATAAAGACCTAGGCGTGTTCTTTTGGTTTCGCGAGCGGCATCTTCCAGAAGTCCGAAGATGGAACATCTATGAGCGTTCAAGATATACCCCGGATTTGTGTTTCTTTCGATATATGGATGTGCTGTTCGGCCTTTTATTAGGATTGCTCGACGAGAAGCTATTTGGAGAGGGAGGATTTCTTTTTTCAACTTTTTTTCACTGCCGATATTTTACTTGTCCCATCTTTGTGCTTTTGGAATCCAAAAAAGAAAGAGGAGTGGTTCTTGCACCATCGTTTGTGGGAGGGACTGGCCGGGATCACGGACTAGGACATGGGAGAGATTTCTGGTAGAGACATCTGGGGAGGATATTGGAACCATTTTTGTGGGCCACCTTTCTAAAGAGAGGCCAACTATAAGATTGGCGACGTTAATGACGGGCTATGATTAATATCTAAGTCGGCCAGTGTGACAGATGGGGCGGCATTTCTATCATTAGGGGTGAGAGGAAAAAAAGCATTTGCGTTCAGTGCGACTTGTTGAAGTTTTCGTCTTTGTGTTTTGTGTGCCTTGCTTATGCAACAACTTTTTCGATCTCCTCCGCTTCTTGTGTGCTGGCCTCTTGTTTGAAATTGGAAACGGGGTCCAAATCTTGGGGGGCTTTCATGGATCCATTGGCAGCGAGTTCGAGAGCCCTCACACGGCGTGCAAGATCACTAACGTGGACATCTTCACTCTCTGGACAGAGCTCAGCTAGAGCTGTATCGAGGCCGAAGAGGTAGTCCTTGTTCAGCCCACTGGGGCCACGGCTGCGCAAGATGTGCTCCGCAAGCTTCTGGGGATCTTGAGGGCCGACAAATTGCTCGTTATCAGGCGTGCCAATGTAGACGAGCGTCCGGATGGGAGAAGAGCCGTCGGCAGGATGGAATGGCGTATAATGGATGGAATAACCGTTGATTTCTCGAATGTCAAGATACTCTTTGACTTCTGCGACGTGGTCGGCTTCGATTCGGTAGGCCACGCCCCATACCTTATCGGGAGCGGAATCGTGGTGATCGGTGAGTTGTTCCCAGTGAGACCGTTCAATGAGAGTGACTACTCGCCCGGGAGCTTCTGGGGTTCCTCGATGGTCCTCGCTACGACAGCGGTTGGGTTAGCATTGGAACAATTCCTTTAGGACTCAACTACTCTTCCAAGAAGTCCACAGTCGCTGTCATACCTGGCCTGTTTGATGGTTAGCCATCCGCAGTATTGGAACAAATGGGAATGTGTGAGTGATGACGGGAGACTGTCACTGGACAGTTCAAAGATACATACCTGCCAGAAACGCCTAACATAGCCAGTTATCCAGCCCGGCACTCTTCTATCTACTTGGTGTTAGTATTTTCGGGGGGGCTTTTTGAGATAATATCTTATATGTATGGGTAGGTGGATATATACCGAACCAGGGAGGGGGCTTCCATATGAGGCTCCTACAGGTTGGGCACCCATCAGCTATCAGACGTATGAAACAGGCAGAGGAGCAGGGCATCAGCAGAGAAGTAAGCCGAGCCGAGCAGTGCCACGTCTCAGAAAGATTCTTACCCATATCCACAAATCCAGAATTCCGACGAATTGTCGGATGCAGTCATTGTAACGGGTCACGCGAGATGTTCTATCTTACCCGTTGCCCAGGGCTGACTAAATAGATGCAACTACCGAGGAAACTGAGCGATAAAATACAAAATGAGGATAACAAAGAGCAGTCTACTACAGGTCTGGTGAATAAAAGATTTGCCGACAAGGCTTGAAGGGAGGGGACAGCCTCATAGAGGAGCGGTTTTGCTGGAAACACAATGAGTCCAAGTTGAGTGAAGTAAGAAAATGAGATGCTATATCGACAGTGGACATGATTACAAAGCAAGCCTATCGAGTCATGACAAGGTGACACGTTCAGAGCTCGACAAGAAACAATTTGCAGCAAACTCGCCCGGTTTCAATTTGAGCGAATAGGATTCTACGAATGGATTCATTCGCCAGCTTAGGTAGGTGGGCAAGGCTACATATGTTCATAATGCAGGCTGAACCTCGTGACCTGGACGACGCGAAGAGCGAACAGAGAGAGAGACAACTACCCAGTGTGGAGTCTGGATGTCATTGGATGATGCGCAGAGCCTCATCAACCCCGTGGCGGCTGTGCAAGTTTCCAATGGATGGATCAGCAGTCGTTGATGCTGTTTTTGACCTGGATCTCCCATACATGGATTCCAGCTTTCAGCGCCTCTCTTGGCCGCTTGGCGGACAACCAGCTACTCAGAAGAGAAGATCGAGGCTTTGGCTGACATCTTGGGCGTCTTTGCCAGGATGGGCATAATTATCGATCGACGTGAGAAGACGGACAGCCGTGATTCTATTTTAGTCTCGTCTCCTGTGCTCACGGAATGACGAGCCCTGAATGGACGGCTAGAAGGATTCAATTGAGGCGCGGCACTCCAGGGCACCCCGCCCCAGAAGCTGGCGCAAGGCACAGGGATCGTCTTGCTTGCAGACGTCGGAACCTAAACTAAGCTGCTGAGGATTGTGTCTGTGTGACGGATTGGCAGCTGAGCTGAGAGACGGTTAACGCGTATTACTCGCTACCACGGCACGGAGTATCGCATCGCCGGCAGTGCTCGACCAGGTTTACGACTACCTACGCATCTGGGGCTGCTCGATGCATCATCCTCGCGCCAAGGCACAATCCTCTGATACACTTTTCCCCCTCGCCCTTTTCCAGCTGCAATCTTAAAGACCACGTCGGCGCGTCGCTTGGAATTGACACAGCTCGGCTCCTGCTTCCGAACGCTTGCAGGCTTGTAGCCCCTATTCTGCGTCTTAATCTTGGCTTATATAGGCCGTCATTTCAAGCCTTTGTGCCCCGCGCAGGCATTTGCTGCTACACCTTTGCTTGTCTCTCATCTCCCCCACCTTGGGCTGTTTCTCGATTCAAGAAGCTTCTACGAACAGCGAACGCGCATCGCCCGCCTCATAGAAATACCTCGTTGCGTTCCGTATCCTTCATTCACTGTTTCTCTTCATTTTCGCATAACAAAAAATGGCCTATCAGCGCCCTTACGACGAAGACGCTCTGCCCAGGTATGCATCCTCGCGCGCCCCGTGATGCGAAACACCAGCCCACTGACACAGTCGCCAACAACAGATTTGCCGAGCCTGAGCCCGTGAGTTTTGCTTGAACCGACCGTCTCGAGAAGGAATGGCGGCAGAAGTTAACCAGCCAGCATGTGCGTCTTTACAGAAGCCAGGTTCGGTGCCACCACATCATGGCGGACCGCCTCCACAGGCGCGATACGATCGACCGCCGCAACAGCAGCAATACCACCAGCCGCAGTACCAGCAGCAGCATCCTCCGCACCAGCAGCCTTCTCCCAGACATGACCAGCATTACGACCATCCCCCGCGACAAAACACAGGCGGACATGGTCCAGGACAGCCGAGATACGACCAGCCACCGCCGCAGCAGCGACACGACAACAGATCACCGATTCATCACCCAGGGGCGTATGGTCTAGGATCACCGCCTCCTGTTGCCGCTGCCCAGCGCCCGGCAGCTCAACATCACCCTGCTGCGGCTTCCAGGCCACCGCCATCTCCCGCCAACGATGCGAACGGAGCTGACCCGACACTGCTGCCCTTGTTTAGGGCTGTTGACAAAGATGGTGAGGAGACACGGCCTAAAAGCTGATGATGTGGCTTTATAGCAAGAAGCCGAGCGATGGGCTAACACTATATCTCTCCAAACTTAGGAACTGGACACTTATCCGAAAAGGAGCTCTCAGCAGCCCTGGTCAACGGCGACTGGACCGCATTCGACATCCAAACCGTCCGCATGATGATCCGCATGTTCGACTCAGACCGCAGCGGCACCATTGGTTTCAACGAGTTTTGCGGCCTCTGGTCGTTTCTCGCTTCGTGGCGCACTCTCTTCGACCGCTTTGATGTTGATCGCAGCGGCAGCATCTCCCTGCCCGAGTTCACCGACGCCCTCATCGCCTTCCGCTACCGCCTCAGCCCGCAGTTTGTCGAGCTGCTGTTCCGCACGTACGACAAGCGCAACGAGAATGTCATGAGCTTTGACCTGTTTGTTCAGGCGTGTATCTCGCTGAAGCGCATGACGGATGTGTTTAAGAGGTATGATGATGACCGGGATGGATATATTACATTGAGCTTTGAGGATTTCTTGAGCGAGATTTTGAAGCAGATGAAGTAGAAGGGGGAATGGATTCTGCTGGATCAAGGAAAATTAGAAAGGAGAGAGATGTTAAAGGGGGAAAAGAAAGGATTGCGTTTGCTTTTTCTTTATATATCATATATTTGTGGATAGGTCTGCAGAAGTAGACAATGTCCAATGTCGACGTGCTTGACAGATGGATGCGCGATACCCTGGAGATGTGAGGGCATCTCATTTGTGTGGGCGAGACAAATTCGTTTTAGCTATTATAATCATCATTGACTGAACTATTACTTGGTATACAAGCTGGTTTATGCCTTGGAATTGTAATATTGATGTTATTTCATACAGGGCTGCAACTCAAACAACCTTGAAAGTTAGCCTAGACGATCATGCACATATTCAATCTAATACGTGTTCATATCCACAAGAAGAGCATCTAAGAATCATTCATACACCAGCACCTCAAGTGCACAAGTTCGCACCTCGCACCTCTATATTCAGTCCCATTGTCTCATTAACAACAGCAACAAAAGCACAGCAGTCATCGCACACCCTACGAGACACCAGGATCACTGCATTTCTCAGTCTCTGAGGCGGTTCAATATCCACAAGCCCCCTAACCTTCTTCTGAAGACCTTGGTCATCTAGACTTAGACTCGACATTCCAAAATCCCCATCGTCAGCATCACACGGAAGAAACATGTGTTTGCTCACTAGGTACGCAATCAGCTGCTTCTCTGCATGGCAAGCATAATACTGCCCAGGTTTACCCCGATCATGCTCATGCTGAGGCAGTCCATGTCCAGTAATCTGGCACAAGTAAATCACTTCATCCGTCCATTTTCTCCCTGCTATTTGGACATTGAGTTCCGAATTCGGTTCGTGTGACCATCCACTCATGGCAGCAACTGGTGGGAACGCCGATGTGTCATTCAGTTCACTTCGGAAGAGGATGCCTATCGTCTTGTTCCTGCCGGGAACGTCGAAGTTGGCGAGCATAGAGATAATGGCCCCTCCGTCCATCACCGACGTGGAAGAAAAGCCCCGAAGACGCAGTCCGGAAGCCTGAGTACAATGGCCATCATTCGCAGTCTTGTCACTCAGCTCTCGGACGATTGCCTCACGTTCTTCGTCTCGTTCATAAGTGACTTCCTTATAGAGCTGGTGCTTCCCACCAGATCGCTCATATCGCTCTTTACGATTGTCCTTTGTGTATTTGGCGAAATCAACGGCCAGAAGCCTCGCCCCTCTTCGCACGCATTGTATAGACTTGTCTGCTCCGTGATCAAGAAGGTGTCTGACATTATCTAAACGCCCCCAAAGAGCTGCTTCCATCAACGGGGTCCGTCCATCTACCGTCCTTGCGTTCGGATCAGCACCATAGTCAAGTAGCAGTTTGACTATATCTGGGTATGTTTCGCAGGCGGCCATGTGTAGAGCCGTTTTACCAGATGTCGAGGTATTAACGATCTTCTCCTCAGGAGGCTCTAGGTTTTCAGCTTCGCCGCTTTGTAGAAGGTCTTGGTAGGCATCCCACTCATCTATATCATGTGAGCGCCATTGTGAAGCCTGCACGCCATGAAGAAAAAGGTCCTTCTCCGACGAAGTCTCAAGATAGGCCCTTAATTCTTTAATCCTGCCCATGACCATGTTTGACACCGCAGCTTCAAGTCTTGTGACAGGTTTGAATTCTCGAATAGGTTCTCGGCCATGGGCGTTGAAACGCTGCAGAAGCTGGTCGCAGCTAGCCTTATTCACCTCGTCTTCTTCTTTTGCTTCATACCATTTGCGTTTACCACTCACATCCACCATCTCCACGGGATCGAAGCGTGCGAAATATGCAGATGGATCGGCTCCCGCAAAAACATAATATCCCCTGCTCTTGTCAATCTCATATTGACCATTGAGGGGGAAGCAAATCTTGTATGAGTCTGGCGATTCACAGTGCGCAACGCGGTATTGTTCCTGATATCCACTAAAGCCATGGCGATGGATGTCGCTGCAATAGGGGCAGCCAATGTACATTGAGGTGCTGTCCCACCACAAGACATTGACTTCAAGACATGTCGGCATGGCTTCTCTCTTCCTTTCTTGGTGAGTGAATCTTCGGGTTCAGGTAGATGCATCAATTCCAGGTTCTGGATAGAATTACGCTCTTTGATATCTATCACGCAGATGTCATCAGCTT
Source organism: Trichoderma sp. 2475 (assembly GCA_038502285.1). Classification (NCBI taxonomy): domain Eukaryota; kingdom Fungi; phylum Ascomycota; class Sordariomycetes; order Hypocreales; family Hypocreaceae; genus Trichoderma; species Trichoderma sp. 2475. Next base: position 670,107 of record JARPVV010000016.1, read on the forward strand.
CATGTGCCACGGAATCGAACCCCGCTTTAAGAAGCAGCGTTCTCGCAGAATGTAAATCAATCATTATTTTTGACAATAATCCGAAATCCAATCAGGCTGAAGCTTTACTCCCGTTTCTCCGCGAGCGTCACCAACCAGATGTATTCATGTGCTACGTTGCCCATCAGCTAGGGGACAGCAATAACGAGAATGTCATTATCACAACTGTCCCATTTATAAGCATTTCGAATTCAACTTTTGAATATATCTCTACAATTTGCTAGCTGTAGTGGGTGTGCTGCCGAGCTGTTCTATACGAGCTACTAATTTAGCTGAGATCATTCCTTGGCCCTTCTGAGCCTACCACAGTGCCTGAGGAGTAGCAAAGAGAGATGTTACTAGTGCTACGTATGGAAGGATAGAACCATGATAGAATCACCAATTTAGGGTGCTTAGATACTGAATCATTTCACTACGCCTCTGCTTTGGTTTTGGCTTGAGAATCTGGTAAAAAAGGCTTTCATCTTGACTCGTGTCAACAGATTTCCTAAGGATGTTGGACTTCTAGAAACCTGGTCAAAGATTCCAGCACGACATGTCACGACTGCAAAGCTTGACGCCTCTTTTTGCGAACCACTCTGGTCCCCTTGTCAAGACCAGCCGTGTCGGTATCTTTCCGAGTATAGAGCGAAACTCGCACCCCCGGCAGCTGATTCAGCAGCATCATCAGTACGCAGGCAACCATATCAAAAGCATTGGTGCTGCAGAATGAGTCAAAATAGATGGCGACAAGTCTTGATATTCTGGGAAAAGTCTGCTATTGTGCCGGCCATTGTGCTGCTATTGTTGAAACAACCAACTCCTTCACAAAACGGTTTTTCTGGTCCCGGTCCTGGCTCTGGGGCTAAAGAGGGCGTCAAAGCTTTCCATCCCAAAAAGCTCTGCCCACGCCCAGATAAATAGGTGGGCGCATCAATCTCCATAATTTATTCCACAATCTCAACTAGTCTACGAAGAGCAACAATGGGGGGCAACAGAAACAGAAACAGAAACTGTCGAACGCTTTATCTTTTTTTTTTCTCGTCCAAGAAAAAGGAAAAAAAAAAAGGGACCCCTGTCGTCGATATCCATCCTGCACGTCAGTTTTCGGCCGGAGGAACCCCCCCAGCGGCAACAGGGAAGAAGCAAAAAAAGTGATGTCAGTCGTCCGAGTTCTAGCTAGTCGGTGGCGCTTAAAAGCTTTTCATCTTCTTTTATGCGAAAACGGCAGCCGGAGGAAAAAGAAAAAAAAAGAGGTTTTTTGTCTCTGCGTCGTATTATTAAACCGCCACCGCCTTTGGGCGAAACTAACACACACTTACTCGCAGCTCCTGTGTCCGTAGCTTAGTAGCAGCTGTTAGCCTCGTTTGATGGCTACAGCTTGCTATTCAGACGCTGCCGGCCAGCCCGACGAGGAACAAGTACTGTTGGTTAGTTTGACTGCAGCAACACACACCTCTGGTACAATAGCAGTCGAGGTGAGCAGCAGCCAGCTTCTTCAGGTCTTTGAGGTGCGCTGCGCTGGAGCTACAGAGGCTGGCTGACGCCCCTCTCCGGACCCGCCGGCGTCCAGAAGCGGCATCAGCTTCTCCAGGTCTTGGACGAGCTGCTTCCATGTCGTATGCATGGAAACAGAGGACAGTACACATACTGTAGCAGCTGTAGCAGCAGCAGGACGACTCGAGCTTGTACTTGTGAGGTACTGCAGGCCTGGCGGTACATTCTAGCCGCGAGCATTCCCTGCTCCCCAGCCAAGCTTGGCTTATCACTCTCTTGCCTAAGTGGGAAAGATTTGCTTGGCCAGGCAGCTTGCAAAGGGTCGATAGGGCCTATAGCTTTTATCCTGGAAGACATACGCCAGGGATCGTCTTTGATTCGTTTAGCATCCTGCTGTATTCACTCGTCCATTCTGAACAACCTCACAATGACTTTTTAATTCTTGTCCCATCCACCCTTTTCCCTCTCGGGAGCTCCGCTGCCATCCAGCCGCCACCACGCCGCCTCTATAAAAAAAGCCCCGTATTGCATTGCATCCCGTTAGGCTGAATCCGTGCTAGCTGGTAGCAGTGACCACAGCTCCCAGAAAGCTCCCCTTGTTTCGCACCCTCTGCCCCGCCTGCCGGTCAGCTGAAACCCCGTGCAGTGAGCAGAGCTGCGGTTTCAATCGCTGCGCTGCATTCAATTCGCTGCGCTGCGTTTTGTACGAGTAGCGCGGATGGGCTGCCCCGCCCAAGGGTCCCGAGTCAGTGCGTGCTCTTCCTGGCAAAGATGCTCCAGCTTCCATTTGATCCAGGATTTTGCCACGAGGGCGGGTTGATGCTGTGCTTTTCCCCTTCCACGGCGCCGGGACTTGCTGGGCCCGTCTTTGAGAACTGGATGACAAGTACAGAGTACCACTTGGGGCTCGAGTAGACGTCAATCGGGATCAGTCCAGAGAGAGACGAGAGAATGAAATGAAATCAGCATCACTGTACCTAGTGCCCATCAACTGGGCTGCTTCCAGTGAAATCGACTGGAGTCCTGCGCAGAGCATCGAATTGACCCATGCGCAGTAAAGCTCCTGCCAGTGCCCTGCGAGCTCGCCCATTGGCCACTACCCCCATCACAAGGGACCTTCTGGCGCTGCCGCATGTGCATATGCCAGGGAGCTTTAGCAGCGTTAGTCCCCCGTAGGATGCCCCAAGTACCCGCTACCTGCCGCTACATGCCTGGCGCGGTGCCTTGATTGATTCAAGCTCTGCTGTCCACACACATTCCTTCTCGCTTCACACGCCTCTGAGCCTCTCAGAGCTGCTCCGGCTGGCAAGGCAGGGCGTCCCCCAGTAAAAAAAAAAACGGCAGCGCCCCTCCAGTGCTCCCTCCAGTGACACTCTGCAGAACCTGATGATTTCACCCGGCCGGAGGGTACCTCGCCGCGCTGGGCCGGGCAGGTGGCGCGCCGGGTACCTCTTGTCGAGGATGAGGACGCCTACAGTACACTGTACGTTTCCAGTCCCCTCCCCCAGCTGCAAACCTTGGCCGAGCTCGTAGCCTGTCTCATCTTCTTCCCATCTCTTCTCTGCCCATCTCATCCCACCTCCATCTCTTGCTTCGCCACTATCTAGACCAGACCAGACCTCATACCGTGTACCAGTAGCACTCAACCCGCAGTCGTATTTAAGCTGCATCGTTGCATCTCATCTTTCTCTCAGTCCTGCCATACACCCTCTTCCGTGTCCAGTGCCTCGGCTACCTGCCGCCCACGTTTTGTCGCTTTCGGAAAACCGAAAACCCACTTTGGCCTGCATATGGGTACATTTCGACGACTTTGCTTCGAGAAAAGCTTCAAGCTCGCGGCTTAACTTTTGGCTGCGGCGCAATAGCTACTTGGCTACGTTCCAGGAAACCGCCGGCGGATACCTGAGCTGAGTTTAACGAGCTGGGACCGAGAGGACAAAGAATAGCTCTTCTTATCTGTCTCTTCTTTTGCTCTCAGCTCTCAGCTCTCATCTCATCATCATCATCATCATTCTTCCTTCGCTCTTGTCCTTTGCTCTAGTCTCAATAGACGCGGGCATCCGACATAGGCGGCGAATCGAGCCTCAGTACGCCTTGCTCGCAGTCGCCGCCGTCGAATGAGTCGACTCGACTAGCTGATCGCTCTCATCGACCCAATTGAGCACAAGCTGCCAAGCTTCACTGCCAGACATTTCGTCCGCTGCTTCTACCGAGGTCCAAGATGCCTCCGAGATCTACTTTGACTTCGTCCTTTTCCATCACAGACTCTCAGAATGAGGTCGTCTGTCCGCTGCGAAACCAGGACGGCTCAAGCTGCCGCAAGCGATGCATCGGCGTGAGTACTGATTGCTTGTCTTGCTCCGTGTCCTGTTCCTCTCAGCCTGCTCCTGCTTCAGCCCTCGTATTCCAGTTTTGCCTTGCTTCAGCCACTGCCCGGCCTCACCCGATTTCTCTCAATGGCCGTCATGATAACTGTTATAAAACATGCCTCTAATGCCGTGCTTCGCCTTGTAGGAAAAGAGATACCGCTCCATGCAGGAGCATATTCGCCGTGCGCATCCTGAGCATTACATTTCCAAGCTTCCCGCCACCGAGGAAAGCTTCCTGCTCATGATCAACACCCCGGCGCAAGACCGTCGCCAGGATGGAACGCCAACCACAGCTGCTTCCAGTTGGTTTCACTGACCTTGTTTCTTCTGTATCTGTCACTAATGAAGGCGCTCAAGGCTTCCATGATCGCCATTCATTCTACAGGGACGAATCGAGCAATCCCGGGACGCCGCGGCACGACGACCAGCCTCTGCCCGGCACCAGCTCCATTCTCGGAACTGCCAGTGCAGCAGCCGCCCTGGCCGATTTAAAGAGGGAATCCGACATGGAGGTAAGTGACCAATGTCGCAGAATGCATGCATCACATGTGCCCCGCGGCCGGCTTCTATCGATAGAAGGGTGTCTTATCGGATGCAATTATCGATAATGGGATGCCCCACGATGTTTTTTGGAAAGAGGGCCGCTAACATGGAGCTTCTCATTGACGTCAGGGATACTATTCCGACTTGGATGCTCGGCGCAGGCCCAGAAAGTCCATTGAGCTGCCGCCCATCAACTTCAACAACATTACGAGCGATCCGTTTTCCAACAGGCCTCGCGAGATTCTACCTTCCCTTCTAAACGTCTCACCACCCGGGCGATCCTCCACTTTACCTCCACTCCAGCGCCCATTGGGACCTACCCGGCCTCGCAAGCAGTCCATATCCAAGAAGAATCGCGAATCCAACCACAAGAAGAAGCCCTCTCGCGGCACCGCGGCAGATTGGCTACGGCGCCTCCAGAATGAAAGCATCGGGCCCGGCGGCCGCGATCGAAAGGCCCTCTCTGCCGAGCCTTCCGCCGACTATGGCAAACGTTGGGAGGATCTGATTGACGCGGCGGACCAGGCCGCATCTGCAGCGGGCGACGTCAACGAGGATCGCACTCCGGTAAGCCGCGCTGGCGAGGAGAAATGTGCTCACCCGTGTTCCACAGCAGTATCTCTAACTCTATCAAAGATGCCTCAATCCCCCGTCTCAATCCACCGGTCCTCTCTGCCTCCCTTCAGCCACCCCCAGTTCCACTCCGCCGCCAGCAACAACTACCAAGCTTCGCCGTTACAGCAAGCCCTGACACCGCCCTCGTACAACCAGGATGTGATTGAGCCTTTCCCGTCCGTTGAGAGCGGCGAGAGCGGAGAGAACTTCCACATTGGGTCTCGTGGGTTGCCCGATTCCTCCCCGACCTACAACTCGCAAAACATCCAAATCTACTGTGCTGCCTGCCATGGCATTTCTCTACTCAAGAATTCGTACGCATGCACGGAGTGCATCTGTGGACTGTGCTCGAGCTGCGTCGAGGTTCTCATGTCTGAACATGGAGCTCGGAGAAAGTGCCCTCGCTGTGCCACAATTGGAGGCCGCTACAAGCCCTTCCAGTTGGACATTAGATGATTGATTGTCGGAGATACGCTGAACGACAATTTCTCTTTTCCGTATTTTTCCCCTACTATTTTTGTCGATGCGTGAAAAAAAGCCCCATGATCCGTACTTATATATATTCGGCGCCTATATAAACCAGCTGTTGGGAGGCGCATCAGGAAAGCATGATACAAGGTCTTCTATTCTTTTTCGACAGTGGAGCGAGCCAGCTCCTCTGTCGACCCTTTACCATTTGCTTTGGAAGGTCAACTATTCCTATATCGGTCTTTTCCACTGGAGTTTTCTTTTCTGGGTTTCCGCCTTTTTTTTTTTTTTTTTTTTTGGTTATAGGTTCCATTCACTCTGTTCATGGGTACACCAGGGTTCTCAGCTGTTTTGTCGGTGTTGAAATTGGATTTGTTTTGATCCCTCGTTTTTGCCAATTGGATTCGATGGGAGGTGTTTTTTTGAGTAACGTGGCTGGGACAGCTGCACGCTTTTGCTTTTTGTTTTTGAATTCAGTTTACACAACTTTCACTGTTTGGACAGGGGGTCTTTGGGTTTATGATTTATACGATGGAATCGGTCATTTTGGATGAGAAACGGGTTTGTTTTTGTTTTTGTTTTACGAGACAGTCAATAAATGATTATGCTTACATGGTATCTGAGATTTGGCTGCTGTCGTTTTAAAATTCCAAATTGATTATTTTATATACGCTAAATTTTTGTATCGTCCTGTTTTGTTCTTTTAATGTCGTCGAGATATAGTCCCATTGTCCCTTTAACTCGCAAGTTACCAATAATGCTCATTAAATATTAACCACTGTAGTTGCAAATATAGCCATGTTCCGAATCATTTGCCCTTTTTGTCCTTTTCCTGCTGCAAAAGTATGTTTCTCACAGCAGCTCTCTGGTTCCGACTGCCGCCGAGCTTCGGTCCCTTGAGCACATCCGCCGACTGCTGCTGCTGCTTCTGCTGCTGCGTCGGCGCGGGGCGCTTCCTCTTGCGGCGCAGAGCCATTTCGTCGTAGTATTGCTGCCGGAACTGCTCGGCGAGGCGGTCGTCGGCGGAGGGGTCTGCGCCGGGGACGGATGAGGAGGATGCGGCTGCTGCTGCGGTTGACGTGGGAAATGTTTTGGGGACTTCGTAGACGTCGACTGTCGAGGATGATTGATTAGTTATGTGCTCTTTGATTCTTGTGCGATAGGAAAAAGGGGGGATAGAGCTTACGTCGATTCTCGGAGAGGAATTGCTCAACCATGGCATCGCGCGCAATGTCTTCGCTGTTGCGGCGGTTGCGCCCTCGGCGACTGGCAGCGGGTTTGGCAGTGTCCGTGTCGACGCGGCGTCGCTTGCTGTCGCTGTTCATCTGTTGATTGCCAAGGTTCGTCGTGTCGACTTCGACGAGTTTGCCGTGGCGGGTGGGCTGGTCGCGCCACTTGTCCGCTGGGTTCCCATTGTCGTTTGCCGGGTGCGCTGAAGAATTAGGGGGGAGCTGTGAGGATGATGATGGTGCGCCGCCTTGGGGGGCGTTGGCGGCGTTGCGGCTAGCTAGGCGGGATTCTATGTATGCATTCCTGAATGATTAGTCCGGCGCTCTGGAAGTGAATGGCAGGATGGATTGAATTGTCGTTGTTCTCTCGGTAGGGGAAAGAAAACAGAGGTAGCCTGGGAAACGTACATGTGAAAATCGTCCAAGATGGTAAGGAGGCCCGTCTGGTGCATGAAGCGATTCGTGATGCCGCCCACGATACGATCGTGCGCCGCTGCCGCTTCTTTATCCTGATCCCTCAGCACCAGGGCATGCTCCGAGTCGTCTTCTTCGCCGGGCGCCGATCGGCCTTCTGATCGAAATCCCACGCCTCCTCGGCGAGATGCTGCGCGGCGAGCGTTGCGAAGGCGTAGAGCTGCCGCGACGGCTGATTCTTCCGTTGTGTGATTATCGTCATCATCATCGCCATTGTCTTCTTTCTCGGAATCTTCTCCTGTAGGATTCTGCGCTTCTGCGCCTGTGTCGTCTGCATCTCGCCCAGCATCGGCATCTTTCAGGTTCGACGACGGCACTACTGGCGCGGGCGAAATCGCCGTTGCTACGCCGTCGTTTGCATCTTCTAGTTCTTCTGCTGCAGCTCTTTGTCGGTAGGCTTTTCTCTTTTTGCCGGCGCGGAAGCGGATTGGTTCTATGGTCGGGCTGGTCTGGGCTTGTTCGGGTTGTATATCGTCCATAGTTCGTTTTTTGTGTTTTGTTTAGTTGTAGATGAGAAGAAGCTTTGGCAGAGCAATGGGGCTAAGGCGAATGTGTGACTTCATACGCTGTGGTTGAGATCCGGCGATTAACCGATGCTGGTGACGACTTGGAGCGTCAAGTTGAACATGATGATTTTCCATTCATCACAAAAACCCAGTGAATTAATTTAAGATGGTAAAAAGAGTAAGGCAAATCTTATAATTTTAATTAAATTTCAACTGCTTATACTCCTTACAGGTGTATTTCGAAGTGCATGGATTCGTCCAAGGTAATGTTTAACCAGGCTCCTCCACTGTGCTCCGCTAACATCACCGTCCTCAGGCGTGGGCTTCCGGTATGAGATTCAACTTCTGGCACCTCATCTCACGGCATTAACCAATCACAGCTATTTCACGAGAAAGAAAGCTCACGAGTATGGCGTAACCGGCTGGTGCCGCAACACCGTAGACGACACGGTAAGCCGCTGTCCCTTTCAAGGACTCACCCATAGCTCATACTCCTACGCAGGTCGAGGGCGAAGCTCAGGGAGATGACGACATCATGCAAAAGTTCTTCAAGGACATTGGCCAAGGCCCGAGCCATTCCAAGGTCGACAAGGTTGTCACAGAGGACCGCGATGTGGTGGAACGAGATGGTACCTTTGAGGTCCGGCGATAAAAATAGAGCGCTGTGTAGTTAACCCATGCCTTGAAACCCGCGCCATGCCCGACAATTATATATATACAAAAAGTGACCAAGCGATACAGTTATTTCCACAGTCTAGAATCCTCTCCCTCGCCTCTTTATTACGGGCTTCCTTACTGCGCCTTGAGTGATAATCTTCTTCTCGTCTGTGTTGTCTGCATTTTTCTTATGCGACCGCTCTGCCTCTGCCTGCTTGCGCTCTTCATCAAGACGTTTGTCCTCTGCCATCTTTGCTTCAATCTCCATCTTGCGGTTGAATTCCGTCTCAGTGATTCGTTTGTCTCGAATTGAGTAGCCCTTCTCTTTGATAGAGTAAAAGACACCACCGAGGTCTGCCAGCCAATGAGGGTCAACAGCTGTAACGGTCGAAACGTAAACTTTGGAAGTGAGGATGAGTTCGTGATATACAATGTAGTCTGGCGGATGACCGGCATACAAGGCACTTGTAGGATGCAGCTGGACTCCGAGATTCGTCCGCAAGTTGGTGTACTCGCCAGATCCCTTATATTTGGCGGCCTGGTGGTAGTATCCGGAGCAGATACACTTGCGAATAATGTCCCAGTCCATGCCACAGCTAATCAAGTTCATCTTTTGCATCTTGACAATGTCTAGAAGCTGTTCCCGAATTTCCTTGGCTCGCCGCAGAGATTTCGAGTGAAGGAAATGCTTGATGCACCATCCATCGGAGAATCCATTGGCTTTCCATGCTGAATAAACCTGGAGATAGGTAAGATGATCAGACTCATGGACCCAGAACTTCTCTCGTTGTGCGTCGGCCTCATCTTGTCGTTCTTTTGGCCTGTAAAAGACGTTTGGGACTGACAGCATGGACACAATGGTAACCATCTCCTCGCTGCAGCCATACTCTTCCGCTGTAATCAGTAGCTTGGCCAAAGAAGGGTCCATGGGAAAGGCGCTCATCTTGCGTCCAAGCTCTGTCAACTCTCCCAAGTTGTCCAAAGCTCCTAGAGCCCATAGGTCGAACATGGAGGTGGAAATGGTATCCTGCGGAGGTGGATCCATAAAGTCAAAGTCCAACAAATCTTTGACTCCAAGCGACTTTAACATTAGCACGGTATTAGCCAAGTTGGTCCGCTGAATCTCAGGAATAGTCTGGATGTACAGTTCCTCCTTGAATGCCTTTTCTGTGTAGAGTCGGAATGCTTTTCCCGGGCCCGTTCGACCAGCACGACCTGAACGCTGCCCTGCGTTGGCCTGGGAAATTGGTGTGATTTGAAGCGTGTCCATGCCCATCTTGGGGTTGTATACCTTCATCTTCGAGTAACCCGCGTCAACCACATACTTGATACCATCTACAGTCAAACTCGTCTCGGCAATATTGGTGGCAACGATGCATTTGCGAACTCCAGGGGCTGCCCTGTCGAAAATCTTGGCCTGTAGGTCTGCTGGCATTTGACTGTAAATCGGTAATATGCTCAGCTTTGGAGGGTCGTTTAGGGCGTCTAAGCGCTTCTGTACCAGCTCGCAAGTAATCTCAATGTCTTCCTGACCTGTCATGAAAACAAGAATATCACCGGCGTCCATAGATACGTGAATGGCCAGCACCTGCTGAACTGCTTGATCGACATAGTCCTCGACTGGAGACCGATGAAACATGACATCGACCGGGAAAGTCCGTCCTGGGATTGTAAACTCGGGAGCACCACCAAAGAAGTCGGAAAATTTCTTTGCATTCATTGTTGCAGACGTGACAATGAGCTTCAAGTCACGCCGCCTTTGCAATATCTTCTTGAACAACCCCATCAAGATGTCCGTATTCAGCGCTCGCTCGTGCGCTTCATCCATGATGATGCAGGAATACCTGTCCAAGTCGGGTTCGTTGAGCGACTCGCGAAGCAAAATTCCGTCTGTCAAGTACTTGATGACGGTGTCATTACTGGTGCAATCCTCGAATCGAATTGCGTATCCAACAGTGCTTCCCAGTTTGACCTCCATCTCTTCAGCCACACGCTTCGCAACACTCATGGCGGCAACACGACGTGGTTGCGTGCATCCAATCATACCAGTCTTCCCGTAGCCGTCCTCATACAGAAATTGAGTAAGCTGTGTGGTTTTTCCTGATCCCGTCTCACCAATCACGATGATGACCTGATTCTCTCGAATCACCCGGAGAAGCTCTTCGCGGACCGCAAACGCAGGCAGGAATTCTCGCTGCTCGCGCAATGTCTTGCTCTTGCTGAAATCGCTGGCTCCTTCGGCATTTTTGATGTGTTCGCTGAATTTGTTTCCCTTGCGTTCGGTTTTTTCCATATCCTCCTCGGCAGCTATTGGCAACGCGCTATCTCCGTCTTCTTCTTTGGCTCCCATGATGTTTCCGAGAGCTGTGCCGGTAATGCTAGTTGCTTCATGCGCCTGTTTCTGTCGTTCTCTTTGCTGGCGAGATTCTTTGACTACCTTGCTTCCCTTTCGGCTGAAAACAGCCATGTCACTTTGGTAGTCCCTGACGGCTGGGACAGGCTCAAGTTGTTTGGTGAAAATCGTCTTTCCGTCTAAGAATGGCGGTCGTAAATCGTGGACAAGCAGGTGAACTCGGGTCGTTTCCTCGTCGTCAAAGTCGGCGGCTAGATCTCTTCGCTGTGCTACGCCGGAAACAAGCATACGGTTCGTCTCCCAGGCATCATTCTCCCTCCTCCTCTGTTCCTGTCGGGCGTCATATCGACTGGTCATCTTCTCGGCCTTGGCCGACTCCTGTTGTTGACTCTCCCATGCGGATGTGTCATAAGCCGCGAAGGGATTGTAGGACTCATCGCCGAATGTATGAGCTCCGAATTCGTCTCCGCCATACCAATCGCGATCCAGCGCTAAAGAATCTTCATCCGTCGGCTGCGGCTGGTTGGATTCCCGAGGAGGCGTCGGCGCATATCGAGACTGGCCGCGCGGTGTGGAGCTCCGAGATCCATCTTGGTATCTCCCTTTGGATCTGGCGAATTCGAGCTTCCTCCTTTTGGGGTTGAACCCGTCGTATTCTGCTTCCGACACCATGATTTGACTCTGCCAATTCCTGCAGATGCGGCTTCGAGGCGGTGATGCGCCAAGTAGCTACGCGACTTGCGAAATGATGGCAGATCAATAAGGCGAGGTTTCCCCGAGTGTACTGGGGAGCTGCTAAAGAAGCTTATCGATAAACCCCACCATGGAAATTTTTGGCCAAAAAGTTTGGAAAAGGTTGGCGCAGAGAGGAAAGTTGCCGTTACACTGAAAAAGACTTCAAGATACCCCAGACATTCGCACAATGTCTTCCATGATCACTGCTGCCCAGTGGGTACCGCGAGGCTTCGCGGCCCAATTCCCTCAAGTTTACAAGCTTGATGAGTCCGAATTCGACAGAATAGCTGCATTGGCTAAGCTGCAGCTTGACGATGCAGAGGAAGATTTGAAGGAAGCGCAAGAGGAAGGCGAAGATGCAGAGGAAGGAGACGAGAACAACGACGAGGACATGGGCGGAGAGGAAGATAAAGAAAACAAGGCCGAAGCTGTCAAGTATGTAACCTTCGACATTTGTGAAATAGTATGGCCTTTTTCTTTTTACGGCCCTTGTCGCTAACAAGCTGATTCAGGATCGACGACGATGATCTGAAAGAGTACGACCTAGAACACTACGACGATGATGAAGACGACGACAATGCGCCTGCTGCCAACGGAAGCATGGGCATGTTTGGCAATGTCAAGTCACTGGCGTACTATGAATCGAACAAGGAAGACCCTTACATCACACTACAAGACGACGAGGAGGACGAGGAGAGGGAGGATCTCCAGGTCTTGGCAACTGACAACCTGATCCTCTCTGCCAAGGTTGAAGACGAATTGGCGCACTTGGAGGTCTACGTCTACGAGGACGAGAGCGACAACCTCTACGTCCACCACGACATCATGCTGCCAGCAATCCCTCTCTGCGTAGAGTGGCTGGATATTCCCGTCAGCAACTCTGGAAAAGCAGCCAAGGATGGCAAGGGCAACTTTGTCGCCGTCGGCACCATGGACCCGGATATTGAGATTTGGGATCTTGACACGGTCGACTGCATGTACCCCAATGCCATCCTGGGCCAGGGCGCAAACCCCGAGTCTGGCGAGAAGAAGAAGAAAAAGAAGAAGAAGGCCAAGGCGAACGACGAGTACCACGTGGACGCCGTCCTGTCCCTCGCCGCCAACCGCCAGCACCGAAATCTGCTGGCTTCTGCTTCCGCAGACAAGACCATCAAACTCTGGGATCTCAACACCACAAAGTGTGCCAAGTCATATTCGTACCACACTGACAAAGTGTGCTCTCTTGCCTGGCACACCGCCGAGCCTACTGTGCTACTCAGTGGAAGTTACGATCGAACCGTGGTGGCCGCCGATATGAGAGCCCCCGACGCAAAGGTCCCTCGATGGGGCGTCGAGAGCGATGTCGAGAACATCCGGTGGGACCCGCACGACCAAAACTACTTTTACGTCTCAACAGAAAACGGCGTCATTCACTATCACGATATCCGTAATGCGCCATCAACTCCGGAAGCAACCAAGGCGGTCTGGACTCTGCAGGCACACGACGAATCTGTGTCATCATTTGACATCAACAGCGTAATTCCCGGCTTCATGGCCACTGGATCGACTGACAAGACTGTTAAGCTGTGGAACATTCAGGCCACCGGCCCTTCACTCGTCGTCTCTCGCAACCTCGACGTGGGCAAGGTGTTTGCTACATCCTTTGCTCCCGACCCCGAAGTCGCTTTCCGACTAGCTGTGGCTGGCAGCTCCGGCAGCATGCATGTTTGGGACACCAGCACCAACCCCGGTGTCCGAAGTGCTTTTGGACAGCGAGTCCCTGCTCTGAAGGAGGGCGTCAGCGAAGATCGACTAGTCGGCGTCAATGATGACGAGAGCAGCTCGAGCGAGGATGAGGGAGAAGGAGAGAATAATGAGGAGGGAGGTGAATCCATGGATGAGGATTAAACAAGACGCTTAATGCAGCCCCCGGGCAGTTGGCGAGATTCTATATATCTGGAACATGGCGTTGTTTTTAGCAGTGTAACCATTGATGACGTCTCAGAGCAATCAATGCAGTTTGCTATATGATGTGAATAGAGGGATTTTATCGGCATTTGGAATTTGAATAGACTTGTCAGAGCTAGGAAAGATACACTCTAGTATATGCAAAATATGTGGTAACCCATCTGCGTCGAGTAAGAGTAACAACTCAGGCCATCTAATACAGCTGTAAAGTCGAGATGGCACATCGCTACTCCCCTGTACTCTATCTCAAAGCCTAACGGCATTTCAAACATCATGGGGGTCTAAGCCTAGCGGCTGAAACAACTAGAACATAATGCTTCCAAATCCCCCTGTGAAGCAACTGCCTTGGGTGAAGGCCCTGGCTACGGCACCGGCACTTGTGCCGAAACATGACACGCGCGCATACTTGTGTTTGCTACACTTTTCTTGAATGTCTATTTCTGTATCCGCACCAGCACTGTATGGAGCGTTCCTTGGTTTCTTTCTGAAAGGCCCAATTTTCGACGCAATCGGCAGAGGGAGGCTATTGAGTTTGTGCCTGGACCGGTGGCGTCGCTAGTTGGCTGCTGTTTCTGTGGCTGATCGACCGTTGGCGTTGGCGCTGGCGGTGTGATGAGAACTAAGAGGATGGATCAATTTGAAGAATTTTTTTCTTTTTCTCTTGGCCGTATCCCCTTTCTTTGCTCCTCTACCGTACAGGCGGAGCAATTGTGCCTGAGATGGCGTCTGCGTTATGGATAAAGTGCAAAAAAAGTACCGAGTACATGCACATGTAAACATCAGCCGGCAGAAAGCATTGACGCAAGCCTTGCTGTACATTTATCCCGTCTCCAGTACATAATCTAGTGTCGAGTAAAATGGAGGAGCCCAAGAGCAAAGGATCAGCGCCCAACGCCCTGTGGACATGGGCGTTTCTTTTCCTCTCGCTTGCTCTCTCTATTGAACGCTGCATAAGCATGTTTCGCGATCTCTGTCCCTGGCAGGGGTTTTGCTGTTTAGGTAGAGAAGAGCCCATGTCCGCGCTGCTAAAAAAAGGGCCCTGTTGAAACATGGGCGGCACAGGGTATAAGGGCACCGGGAGCCAATCAGGCGGCGCGGGCTCTCCAGTTTTTGGCAGCGGTTTGGATGATCGGCCGGTCTTGTCACGGGGGATTGCGATTGGCTTGCTGCAAGCCATTGTGAGTCTGAGCAGCAGACGCAGGTACTGCTGGCACTGCATGTACACGATACATGCAGGTCTAAGGAGCAGTGTTAGTCGAGTAAACAGACAGCAAAGCAAGCCCGCGATGCGAGGTTTTCGAAAAGTTTTATTCCCGTGCCCTCTGGAGCTCCTGAGTCGTGGAACAATGGCGAGAGGAAGCTAATTGGAGAAATTTGTTGGGTGGCCACGGCCAGTGCCGCACAGTAGAGGCGTAGAGGCCTTAATCCAGGTACTTTATACAAGCCGGGATGCACAGCTGCAGCTCGGGGCTATTTTACAGTGGCTGCAGCGTGCAAAGGTGGCGCTGACCTGGCAATGCTGGGTTGTTGCTTTGCATGCATGTACTGTAAAAGCTACAGTACGCTGGATATTGAACCCATCATCTGTTGCCACGTTGAGCTGCCTGAGCGAGGCGAGAAACAGGTGCTGGCAGCAGTATGGAGCTTGAACTTGCAATTGTTCTCTTCTTACAATACCCCGCGCGCAATTCAGATGCGCATGGGCCAGGCAGCTGCCAAAAGAGCACAGAGCAGCAGGTGTCAAATCAAAAATCAAGAACCAAGAATTGATGACCTTCGGCCAACAGCACAGCTGATGCGAGAGAGACTTGGAGACAGGCCGAAATAGAGGAGAAACGCCAAAAAATTAGCAGCTCGCTAGGCAGCTAAGAGGCCCCCGGCCCCAGTGGTTGGCCTCCCTCGCAATTGGCTCAAATGGCGCCTCACAACACCATCCTTCATTCTGCACCCGCCCAAAGCGGCTTGGCCCCGGAGCCTAGTCCAGGGGCCTGAAGCCCCCATCTGCCCCAAACAGCCTGATGGGCGCGCACCTGGCCCCGAGCTGGCAGCGGCGTGGCCAATGGAACCGGCGCCTGGGCGATGGGGGCATGAACATGGGAACATGGGCGCCGAAGCTCGATTCGGGCGCCAGGGATCATGCGGGAAATGC
Organism: Trichoderma sp. 2475; assembly: GCA_038502285.1. NCBI lineage: Eukaryota > Fungi > Ascomycota > Sordariomycetes > Hypocreales > Hypocreaceae > Trichoderma > Trichoderma sp. 2475. The sequence goes on from JARPVV010000016.1 coordinate 685,667, forward strand.
CACGCCGCTTGGCTCTCGATGGCGATTTCGCTGCTCCATCCATACCTGGGCTAACTCGGCCGTTTTTTCTCTGTTTCTTCTCCTTCTTCTCTTCCAATCCCGCGTGCGCGACTGCTCTCCCGCTTCGCCTCTTCAACCTCTTCTGCTCTTTGCTCCTTTGCTGGCAGAAAGGCTGCGTTGCGTTAAAGGCTGTCTTTCGGACACTTGGCCGCGGCTATTCGCTTCTCTCTTGTATATATCCCATATATACTTTTTTTCTTTTTATCTACGAGCACGCATTCTGGCGTTATACACTCGCCGTAGACGCCTCTGCGCTGTTCCGTTTCACTCTCCTTTCCCTCGAAGATCCAAAGGCATTTTTATATCTGCCGTTTCTAGCTCTGCAACACATTAGCTTCGGCAGTATTCACACAAACTCGGCCTTTTGGTCCCTTCCACTGAACGTTGATCGTTTGGTCACTGCAGGCTCTTCTTCCAACAAGCTTGTTCTCTTTCTCTCATTTCCTCCCTCTCATTTTCTCTCTCTTCGTTTCGCTGGTGTCGCCCGAGACAAACTTCGCTTGCGTCCAAGACACAGCAACGAAACAGGACTGGACTCCGCCTTTCTCTGAACACACGTGTGACGACAGAAAACTGTCACAAACTCGTCGCGACAACAGTCAACCGACAGCTCGCAGCCACAAACTTTGCGCTCCGAGTACTTACGTGCTCTCTTGCAGCCAACGCACATAACCACATACCAAGCAATCTCAACCTCCAACAGTCACCTGGCGTGAACCCAAGTTGCTCTCTTTCTTTCTGCCTCTCTCTCTCTTTTTCTTATTCTTTACTTTCATTTTTCTGCCCCTCCGGCATCCCATCTTCACACCCAAGCGCAGATCAGCTGTCGTCAATCCCCAAAAGTCACCTTCCGACTTGAGCTTGGATTCACATCGACGCCGCAGCTCCACCACCGGCACAGCACCCGCTCAAAGTCCCCTGTGCAACGTTTCTAGCCGTTTGCATACACCACCGACCCAGCTCTCTGAAATAGTGAGCGCTGGTCACACGGCGTCATATCTTGTAGTCAACTGCCATATCGGGCTGTGGCTTCTCATCGTCGCTCACCTCATTCCTCACCACTCAAGCGGCTGCCTCATTCGCTTGAAGTGGCCACACGTCGTTCGGCGTGATTCCATCTTGCTCTTGTTCTTGTTCTTATTTGAATCTACTGTCCCTTCCAACGTCAACAAAACACTTCTTCAACCACCGCCACAATGTCGCTGTCACGGGCCTTCACTACGCGCAAGCTCAAGCTGGGCTCTGACGCCGACGGCAAGAGTCCTCAGCGCTCGCACACTCTTCGCCATAAGATCTCGGCTCCCGTCCAGCTCGTTCATACAACCAACATGCTCTCATACAATGCGCCTGACCTGCCTCGAGTCCCTGGCCGCAACAACTCAAGCGACATTCCTCGAGTGCCTACACGCATCAACTCTTCGAAATCTCTAACCGATTCCGACAGCGTCGAAACCAACGAGTCGACCCCGCCAACCAGCCCTGATGTTGCCCAAGGAGAGCGCTCGCCGTCGCCCAAGCCGAATCATCTCTCGGGATACTTCAAGCCCGCAACTGCGAAGCCCGCGGCTGCAGCCCCGGCCGAGCCTGAGCCAACTCCGGCTCCAATGATTCCCCAGCGCTCTCCCACTCACACCAAGAAGAACTCGGTCGATGCCGTCGCCAGGTCACGATCCATTACGCGCATCTCTAGAGACTCCGAGCTGTCGGCTGCGTCCAGGAGCCTTCAGAGCCTCTCCTCCCGCTCTCCGTCTGTGTCAACAAACTCTTCGGCGCCGTCTTCAGCACACTCTTCAATGCACTCTTCGGCACACAATTCATCAATTTCGAGTCGCCTCGCCAAACAGCCTCTGGCTCCTGCTTTTCCTCTGGCCCCCGCGGCCACTACTGTTTCTGCGGCTCCTGCGGCTCCTGTAGCCTCGTCTGTGCAAACTTCTAATGCAACGAGCTGCCATGTCACTGTACATACCGAAATTGTTTGGACATATACTCTGTACTACTATGGGCAAAAGCGCTTCAGCTGTGACGACTACCATTACTACTACTTCTTCTTCACCAATTTTCTTCTTTACTTTCTCACTCTTGTTGACATGGATGGAACGATGTGGGGTCTAGAACATTGACATTGCTAGGTACTTGGATTGGCTGTTTGCTTTACCTGAAACAGGAGAAGAGGTGGCGTTAAATCACGGATGGGAAATGCCTCTTAATCGAGGCTACTTTTATATAATTTCTTTTTTCTCTTTACTATTACGGATGTGAATACTATACCAGTCACAAGCCACTGCACATATTATGTCCTGATGAAATTTCATTTGCTTTACCATGTACCTATTCTGCCACTGCTCACCCTACCTTTATCCTCCCCAGTGATTGATTTGATGTACTCACAACATTTTGTATTCGAGCTCATTTGGAAAGATGACCAACATCATCAGATATGACAAATAAATAACACGACTGCCGCATTTGGCAGGAAATGCATCATGTCAGCTCGCCCCAACGATCGCCCGTCTCTCCGCGCACACTCAGCTGCACAAGTAAGATGCCAAACGGAGCGGATGAGCGGCCGGTAAGCGGGAGATGAACAATCCCTGCCAAATGTTTCAACTGCGCCCCACGAGCTGATTGTTTCAAGGCCGGGGGTACAAGGTTGTCCGCTTGCCGTGGGTGGCGCGATTGCGTACTACTATGCACTTGTACTACGATGAAATTAAATGGAAATCGGGTTCTCGGGACGATTTCATGAAATGAGATTGGATTTTGGGAAATGGGCTTGGAAGCGGGCAGGGTTCAGAAATTGCTATTAGATGGAAGAGTGAACATGTGAGTTTTGATGAAGCTCGGGCCACCTGTTTGACAGGATGAGCTGTTCTAAACATGTACAGAGGAGATGTCAGATAGGCATTACAAGCTGTTAAGAGTTTTCGAGGCTGAACATACAAATTCGCTGCATTGCGTATTTGACAACATTTCCTGATTCAAAACGCCGCCATTGATTGCCATTAAGACGTTTTATAGACGCTCTTGTTCTGTTCGCCGCAATGTCACTGCGTACGTAATCACGTGGGGCAATTGGCGGCACCCACTCGAGAAATGTTCAAACGATACATTCAACGGTACCTATTCAAGCGGAATTGAGCTTGTATTAATGTTGAAGAGTTGAACAGATCAAGCTGCAATATACTCTCATGAACGAGAGACTATTGCTGTTTAATATACTACTTCTTGAATAGCCGGTAAGACCACCTTGGATCTTTTCAATTTCCCCTGCCACTCGACGTGGGGTAATCTTTTCCGTTTACTGATGTGGTGTGTGAGCTGAACTATCTTCAGGCTTCAATTATCAACACACTTTGAATCCAAATAAAATCAAAGAAGAAATAGAAAATACATCGCCATGGCGAGCTCAGATGACGCGCCCGACTCCTTCATCAGCAAAGAGGATGGGCTCAACTACTGGGAGGGCGTCAGCGCTGACATCGACGGCATGCTTGGAGGCATTCCCTCCGTCAAGGGCTTCTCCGGCATCTTAAAGAGCGATCTCCAAGGCTCACGGACGTTTTTGGCCAGGCTGGGCATTGGAGCGAAGCAGGGACGGCAGAAGCTGGCCACTGCTTTGGAGGGCGGCGCAGGGTTAGTAGTGATCCATCTTTGACTAGGATATTTGCGAGTGCTTGGCATTGTGATTGACGAGTGCTGATCTTTTGACCTTTTCTTCCTTGCAGAATCGGAAGGGTTACCGAAGGCCTGCTGCTCCCACTGGCCGACGAGGTTGATGTCATTGAGCCCGTGGCCAAATTCACCGCGGGCCTGCAAGGCAAAGAGGGCGTTCGGCACGTCTACAACCAAGGGCTGCAAGACTGGGAGCCCGTCGATGGGCTCACGTACGATCTTATCTGGACGCAGTGGTGCGTGGGCCACTTGACGGATTCGCAGCTGGTGGAGTATCTGAAGAGATGCCAGGCTGCGTTGAACCCGGGGGCCATGATTGTGTTGAAGGAGAATTTGAGCACGTCGGGCCGCGATGTGTTTGATGAGCTGGATAGCAGCGTGACGAGGTGGGATGACTCTTTTCTCTACTTGACATACGACTCTTTATATCATCCGATATGGGCTAACTGAGTAAAAACAGAGAGGACATCAAGTTTAGACAAATTTTCGAGGAAGCAGGGCTGCAGCTCGTCAAGTCGGAGCTGCAGAGGGGGTTTCCTGAGACGCCGCAGATGACGCTCCTCCCGGTGAAGATGTACGCTTTGAAGCCAAAAGCTGTGTAAGTTGAAGGGCTTTACTCTTGTTCATTGGAGTGATTGGGAGTTTATGGGATGGGGAGTGTTGAAGGCTGGGGAAAAGTTGTGTTGCATTTTGAATGGCAAAGGTAGAGAGGTAACACTGGAGGCTGGTCGAGCTTGTTTGGAGTTTTGTAGATACCCTTACAATAAAGTGCTGTGTTGTAAAATATCGGGTCATTGTGGAAGACTTTGAGGTAGAATTGGAGCATGCCATGCTGTGATGATACATGTTGGATTTGATAGCTACTGGTTATATCTGGGTGAGTTTGCACTGTAACAATTACCAGAGAATCTTCATTGAAAAGAGCTCAATTGATCGAAATCTAAACTATTATCAGCCAATCTCGTTCATTGAGTCTACATCATGAGATTAATAATCCCCATGAAGCTGAGATGGAAAGACAAAAGCTCGTACCCGGCATTTAGCGCCATCGCTCCACCGCCAACCTCTTTTACATCTCACATCTCACCTCCATCCCCAACTTATACAACCCATTTTCTTAAAAATTCATCCAAAATAGCAATGGCCTCTCCCCCCTTTGGCCAAGCCGCCCTCGTCACCGCCCTCAAAGGCCAAACGCTCCGCATCCCCAGCCTCCAAGCCCTCTTCACCTCATGGCCCTCCCCACGCCTCAACGCCCACTACCCAGAGCTCGTCTCCTTCGCCAGCGCCACCATTCTCGAAATCGCCGCGGCGGCGCCTCACCTGCACATTGAGCGCCGTCTGCGCGACGACATTGCCCTCCTGACATGTCTGCTGTATCCGACCGCGCCCAAGAGACGCATCGAGGCGCTGGTGCTGTACATGGTGTGGCTCGTCTGCTGGGACGACACGGTGGACACGAACGAGGGCGACTTGGCTGCTGATTTCGCTGGCGCGGAGCAGTGGCGCAACAGGACGCTGGAAGTTGTCAAGGCAGCTCTTCAGCTCCCCGAGGGAGCCCAGCAGCGTGGAGAGGTGGATGCCATTAATGCGGTGCTCGTCGGCTTCGGACAGCGGTACTTTGGCACCTACGAGAGAGCTCCTATCGAGCAGCGCCAGCGTCTGTACGACGAAATCAGCATCTTCATTCGTGCTTGCGCCACGGAGCAGAGATATCGTCTTGACGGTACCATCCCCAGCTTTGACGAGTACATGACCCTCCGAGAGGGCACCGTGGCGGGCGGCACGCTCTGCGCATTGGTTCCCCACGCGATGACACCGTACGTGGACCCTGAGCTGCTCGAAATGCCACAATTTGCGGTTTTTCGGAAACAGGCCAATGTGCTCTTCGGGCTGCTCAATGACTTGATCTCCTTGAAAAAGGAGCTCGCCATGGATTGTGTCATCAATGCCGTCTGTACGCTGCTGCGGCCAGAGACGCCCCTGGATGAAGTCATGGCGCAGATTTATCAGAAGCTGCAAGATGCGGTGCGGCTTTTTGACGAGGCGGCCAGGGATCTGTTGGGTCAATTCGGAGACAATGACCGTTTCTACAACCTCTCGGAGGAATTGATTGATGGGCATAGAAGTGTGGTCACTGGCACGCTCGAATTCATGTGAGTAACTTTAATGTTTCCCAAAATGAAACCCCCATAAACCGTGGGGGTTTTCTCTTATATTAGGCTTCATGATCCGTTGGACGGACCAGCAGCCGTATATAAAGCAGTAGTAAGCTAACCATATCTCTGGGGGTAGGCTCAAATCCCCTCGCTATAACATTTCGCAGCTCTTGCGCGAAGATGGCTCTCTAGAAATAGTCCTCTGATATCATGACTCCCACATACAATCATCCCTTGTTTGACTCCCGTGAGTTTTCCCAACTCCAGTGTTTGACCTAGCCCTTCCCTTTATCTGCCGGATTTGTATGACTAAATGCTCTCTCTTCTCTTCCTTGAACCTTCTCCTTTTATTCCATTCTCCAAAAAAAAAATATGTTGTTATGTTGTGTGTGCGGATCACGCCCATTGCAATTAAAAAAAAAAAAGATGTAAAAATAGCCAATGCGTATGAATGAATGAAAAAAGTGACTCCGCCTCTTTTTTGGTTTATAATAAACATTTTCCCACTCGCAATTGTCGTTTTAGAAAATCAAGGCTTCAACTCTCCAAACTGCATCGCTTGCCGGCCGCCCAATGTCTCAACAGACGTCACCAGATCCGTGATAGTGACAATCTCGTATCCCTGGCGCTTCAATTCCGGCAGCACGATTCGCAGCATGGGAGCCGTCCACCCCCTCCTATCGTGGCATATAATAATCGCTCCGGGGTGCGCCATGCTCAGAATATGCCTGGCATTCACGTTCGGGTACGGAATCTGCGGGTCGTGTGGGTATATGCTCCCCAGCACGATCCTAAACCCTCTGTTGCCGAGCAAATCTCTCATCCGTCGATTAAACAAGCCCGACCCCGGGCGGAAGTAGTTGTTGGGCAGGATCTTGCCCTCGTCCTCGTACGCCTCCGTCAGCATGGCCTTGACCTGTTTCACCTGGCTCTCCAGCTCGTCGTTGCTCAGCCTCTTGGACGGCTCGTCGCGCATCGCATGGTTGCCCAGCTCGTGCCCCTGCGCAACCAGCTTGCGCAGCGTGGCCTCCCTGCCCTCGACCTGCGACCCGATGACGAAGAAGGTGGCGTGCGCGTCGTTCTCCCGCAGCACCTGCATTATCTCGCCGGTGTGCGCCGAGGGGGCGTCGTCGAGCGACAGGGCAATGACTTTCCGGGCCGCGGGCACGGGCACCTCGAAGAGCACGTCGGGGAACTTGTTGCGCAGGTAGCCGATGAGGAAGCGCGGCGGCTTGTACACGCAGTAGACGGAGTAGAGCGGCAGGGCGAGCAGCAGCACCAGCAGCACGAGGAGGCCCTGCATGGTGAGGCGGTTTCGTCGGACCCGTCGCCGGACGGTGGTCGGCAGGCGGAAGAGGTTGAGGCGTGGCATTTCTCTGTTGGAGGGTTTTCGTTGGAGGTTAGCAGCGGCGGCGGCTTGGGACGGAGGTGCCGCCTGCTGCTGGCATGCTCTCTCTTCGCTTGTCTCTTTTCCTCGATTTTCGCTTTTTTTTATTTCGATTCTTTGTTTGTTGTCTGTCAATGGCAATGAATTGGCGAAGGAGGGAAAACGAGTGTTGAAAAGTGTTGCTTTTCGGTCGAGACCGCCACTAAAGCGGGAGAAGACATGAGGCTTGAAGTTTTGTTAGCCAGGGGCTAGGTGGGAGTAGCACCAGCGCTATCTGATTAGCGACTGGGGGGAGTGGCGTCCCAAAATGGGGGGGAATTGGACCCCTAAAGCTGTCTGGGCATGAATCAATACATGTATCCATCGAAACAAATATCACGACGAATTCTGCAGATATTCTGCAATTGCACAGGCCACGGATTAATAAAGATTCTCTTCCTGCTTGAATCCCGGTGTTCAATCTATTCCTTATACAATACATCAATCAGCATGATTATTTTCCAGCTTTGAACTAATGCCATATTCTCTTATAAAGGGATGAAAAGACCCCCTTAATCCAACTCTCACTCATAAACCAATAACAGGATATCACAATCTCTCGCATAAAATTTACAATCCCTCCTTCACCAAAGCCTCAAATCCATGCTGCAAATCCGCCTTCAAATCCTCCACACTCTCCACACCAACGCTCAACCTCAGCAAACTCTGATCAACAGTCGCATCCGTCATCGCCCGCCACTCAATCAAGCTCTCCACGCCGCCCAAGCTCGTCGCGTGCTGGAACAAGCCCAGCTTGCCGGGAAACCTCCTCGCCATCTCTTTATTCTTCAGTGTTATGGCAAACACCGGCCCGTAACCGTTGGGCATCTGCTGTCGCAGCCAGCTTCCCTCCTGCGAGGCCTCGGGCTGCAGGCTCGCGTGCTGGATGCGCGCAACCGTCTTGCTCGCGGCGGTGGTCGAGTTCTTGGCCTGTTCTGATAGCCATGCGACGAGTGCCGCGGCCGTGGTGCTCTGGCGGTTGACGCGCAGCTCAAGGGTTCGCAGGGAGCGCATGCCGAGCCAGCCCTCGAGGCTGCCGACGACGGAGCCCATGACGAGGCGGTCGGCGAGAAGGTCGCCGACCCAGGTCTTGTGCTTGGGGTTGACTGCGAGGACGCCGCAGAGCAAGTCGGAGTGGCCGCCAATGTACTTTGTGCCGCTGTGCATCACGATGTCCGCTCCCCAGGCAAAAGGATCTAGCAGCGGCGGCGGCGCAAAGGTGGCGTCTACGGTTAGATATGCGCCCACGGAGTGCGCCCTATCGGCATAGTACTTGAGATTGCGCGCCTCGCCAGTGGGATTCAACGGCGTCTCGACATGGATGACGTCTCCGGGTCCCAGCTCGGAAATATCGCAGTCCAGCGGCAGCTTCTCCAAGCCGGTCAGTCGCCCAAAGATCTTCAAGACGCCATGGCAGCCATGATAGCCGTCTCCAATGGCCACCTTCTTGGGATTGAGGTGGGTCATCATGGCATGGAACGAAGCCATGCCAGATCCATACACGATAGCCTGCTGGCCAATGATGGATGTGAGAAGAGCTTCGAAGCGAGCCATGTTGGGGCTCGAATGGCGCGAGTAGATGTGGAAGTCGAGCGGCTGAGAGGTCTGCAAAGAAGAGACAAGTCTCTTGTGTCAGTCACCCCAGACAAAGCCTCTTTCACACATGTTCTCAAACGCAGTCAGTTCACCCAGCACTTACATCGACCTCCGCAATGGGCTTGAGCCTCTCCGGGTCATTGGGATACCGAAAGGTTGTGCTTGTGTGCAGACCCGGCGCAATGGCCGGATGGCCGTCGATGCGGGCATCGGCATGCACCGCTCGGGATGCGAGCGACAGCGCCGCAATGTCTGGCACGTATTCGTCCGAGGAGCTTCCCATTGTGTCTGCCGGTGATTTGTGTATGAGGAGAGGAGGATTTGCGTCTACCTATACCTGGTATACGGTGCTCATCCGCATTCAACGTCCTTGAGTCTTGCCGTGCCCTCTTATATATGTCGTGCTAATTCATGTCGCAATGCTGCCCCGCTCATTGGCCGTCCCATGCCGTTGTCGCTGCTACTCAACGGCCTCACATACCCACTATTACCCATCCCGAGTTACATCACGTCAAGCTATGTATCGTAAAAAAACTCAAAGCTGATTAGATAGCCACGAGCCAGTCCAGATACAGAGGATCATGTAATCATGCAATTACCTAGGTATCAAGATAAGAGGGGGGTTCGCTCCACTAAATGTCAATGCAGGGAGTGACACACGCCTTTTTGTCGACTCTCATCTCTATATCTTGTGCTTTTGGATGCTCTTTAGCATGCCGCAGAGCATGCCGCAATTCGTTCGACAAGTATACCGCTGATTTCCGTTCTACCAAGAAAGTTTTGCTCCAATATTCTCCTTCCGGGATCGGTGGCATAGCTGAGTCTCGGTTGAGAGGAGAAGAAAAAAGAGCGGATAGCTTGATTTAAGCGTACTTAGGTTAAGTAATGGCTATTTGTCAACTCTTAGAAGCGAATCAACATAGACATTAGCCGGAGATAGGAAAAAAGAGAGAAAAACAAATGCAAATACAAACTTTACATCACCAGATGCCGTAGTACTTCCAATCATTGATTCTTTTTGTCAAACATTCTCTAGGCTTAGCCAGAACAGACTCCGTCATGTCACGCAACAATCATTAACATGATGACGATAGAAAATGGGCAAAACATAAATATGTGCTGTATTAGCGATTCGATATGTAATCGCCGACAAGTTATTATTAATCATTAAGTCGTCTTATTTTCCTCCCATTCATGTTGCCTCGCCGTCATAACCTATCGTTACTGCCAAGCTTAAATTTCGTGTTTTGCTGGCAAAGCCAACCGATGCAAATGCACCTGGCAAAGTGTATGGCAGCAATGAAGTATTCACTGCCAACAGCCCATCCCAAACGCCGTGTTCGCAAAGATAAAAAGAAAAAGAACAAATATATCCATAGTCCAGAAAAATCGTCAATGCTTGATAGACTTCCGCGTATAGTAAATCATCCCGAGTTGCCGAGTCAGTTGCAGCTGCTCTCTTCTGCGAGAGACATCCCTCAGTCCTTTGTTGAAACAGGCGTATGTTCCATGGGGCTTAGCTCGGATCCTTGACCGCTCTGAGCCCTCTTTCGACCGGGAATGAGGAACCTGGAGACTCCTGACGGAGCTGGAGATGAGTCTTTCTCTTCGGACTCTGTCAACCTGGAGAAGAATCCGCGCTTGCGAGGCTGCTGCTTCTGGTCCTCGAGCCCGACATCCTCGAAGCCTTCATCGGCGGTGGGCAGTTGCACCGAGTTGCGGTTAATAGCCGATCTGGGCATTCGGGAGAATCGAGCCGAATCGAGACTTTGGCGGGTAGGAATATCGTATGCGCCGACGGGAGATCGTGCCGAGATATCCTGTAAGTGAGAGCCGCAGGTTAGTCTCCAGTGCAGGCGAGTCGCATCGTGTACGGGGTTGATGCTGCAGCCAAGACATGCATGAGGGGAAAAAAGGCAAGTCGATATAGCAACGTACAAATGATCGTCGGTACGAGTCAAAGGACTCTCGCGAAATAGAAAAGTGCTCAATCTCGCCTGAGCTGTCTGATGACTCGCGCGATGAGAGGTGTCTGCGCGGCCACTGGTTCTTCTCCTCCGAAGGTGAGGGCTGCTCGCATAAGACGTAATTAGCAGTCTGCGCAAATGGACGAAGCCGGTGCCAGCGAGGGTTACACATAAACTTACAGGGAGATATACGCCGCTATCATTGACGACTAATGAGTGCACATCGCATGTCAGTTACAGTCCACCGAGTCGTGTGACGCTTTTGCCGCTGCACGGCCTAGAGCGGAAGGTCGCAGGCCAGAGCGACAGCGGTTATCCGATCACTTACCGCTCATCTTATACTCGCCGGTATCCTGACTTCTGGCGCTGCGGATGCTCAAAACCGACGACGCCTTGGAGCCCACGATGTCGACTCGCTCGAATCCGGGGTAATTGTGCTCTCCATCGGCATACACTCCGTCGTCGGCCGGGACGACAGCGCCGGGGCGGCGGGTGAAGGGGTTTCGGATCGGCATGGCGAGATATTGGCCAGAATCAACTGAAAAGTAAGAGGCGGCGAGATACAATAGTTTACGGTCCGATAATAGTGATGCGAAGAATGCGAAGACTGTCGGGAAGAATGTTTGTTTTGTAAAATAAGTAGCCGACTGAGCGATATGATGCAATTGGTGAGGGGGAACAGCAGCGGTTCTTGTATTAGAAGCGGAAAGGTCCGATTAAGCTATTTGAGGAAAGCAAAAACTACACGTCGAAAAGAACCAAGGAAGGGGCACAGGGGGTTTAAGAAGAGCGACGATGGCCAGATGTCAGACGAGTCGCGAACGGATCAGCGGCAGAACGTAGAGGGGGTGGAATCCCAAGGGCCTGGCGCATTGAAAATGGGTCAATTGCAGATGGATACATCGAAAAGGCGGCACTGGCTCCAAATTACCCTGATGGAAATGGAGCGAGGCGAAAGAGCGGCAGCTTGCCCGCTCGATGCTAGCAGTGCTGTTAGTGCCAGCCGTGGCGCTTGAGCTGGAATTCCAGCGTCAGAATCGACGTGAATGTGATTTTCCCCAGAAGTCAGCCCAGCAAAAGACATCAGATCTGCGCAATTGATCCTTTCGGCGGTGCCTTGCCGGGCGGAGTTGGGAGTTGTTGTACCGCGCCCGATGCACACTGTGCGCAGTGCCTGGATATTAGGGCGCTTTTATTGGCTTTGATCCTCATGATCACCAGAGCTTGGCCATTTGGCTGTGTTGCGCCGATTGCATTGCACTGCCTCACAGTTCAGCTCCCAAGTCAGGATCGCAATTCCATTTCCGCACCCATTTTTCCCTCTTGAGCTTTTCTTGATTCCATGTCTCACACACTTTTTTACATCTGATCTGGAAGCCATCGGGTCTAGCACCAGCAACCAGCCCAAGATGGCTCCGGCTGTTACTGCGCGCGCGCTCTAGCAGACTCCAGAATTCAAACTTGGTGGAGCCGCCAACAGGCACGCCCGGACTCGCTGAAAGCCCGGTACCAAATCCCCCGAGTAGCGGTCTCGGGTTGACTGACTGAGATTTTATCCGCCAAACTGCTGCTGGCCCTGCTATGACGATGCATAACGCTATTAGCCATCAACTAAAGACGCTGGAGTGGAGCGCCGACAGTAAGTATCGGGACCAAGGCTACTGTGCGTATCTGCTTGCTGTATGCGCGCTGCGGGATTCGGATTCGGGCTCTCGTTCCTTGGACGAGTTGCTTTTCGCTCGGGACAGGTTTTATCAAAGGGCATGGCATTATTACCTCATCTTGCAGCGCTAAAGGCCGAGTTTGCCATAGTAGCTGGCACTCGCATTTGTATTAGCAGAGAGATCGCCATGCCAAGGCCACTTTGGACACCTTTTCCTACCAACAAAGGCCATGTGCGAACGTGTTGCTCGCTCAGATGGAGCCTCATCACTTGTCACCACTCCCAGATTACTGGACAACGGGCACTGCACATGGGAGACTGTCCCCGCCTCCCGCTTGTCGTGGATGCTCTGCTCTGTTGAAAATCCGGGGCCGCGCCGTGCAGACAGGGGCTATGCTGGAGATGGATTTGCCTGGTGGGCGCAGCTTATACTGCACCGGGGACATGAAGACCATGCTCTGTGCAGCGAAGCGATTGCGGATCATCACCGTCCACAGCCGGTGGCAACCATAGCGTACCGGAACGAGCACATGAGTGCGCATTCAACAGATATAATAGCCTGATCAAGAGGATTAGCCGCCTGACGATGCCGCTTCTTTTTCTTGCCCATCATACGTTGCCTGCATGGCCCAAGTAAAACGCCACCAGATGGCCTATTTGGGACACATGCAGGGCAGTTGTTGGACAGCAGCATCTGCGGTTCAACCACTCAGCAGCAATTGGGTACAGCAGAGAGCTCCAGATGTGGTCAAGCCGCCGTAAATCCTGCCGCCACGCAGCAGTGCTTCTGGGCCTCAAAATTTTCTCAGTCAACTACTGCTTCGCTCTGATTCAACCCAATCTTGGTCTGTAGGAGCAGTCTGCAGCTTTTGGCACTTATAACGGCGCACGGCACAGGAATCTCTTCTGCTCTAGTAACTGCCGACTTGCTGCATAAAAAAGTCTCCGAGCTGGCACCTCGAGACCTGCAAAATGTTTGAGGAAAGAAAAAAAAGAAAATGAAGGCAAAGCAAGCCAGATTCGGTGCTCTTTTGAGTTGAGGCTTGCAGGTGTCACCTTAGGGTGCATATCACGCCGCCATGCAGCTCCCATCGTACATCTGAATCTCTGTGCGACATCTGGTAGAATTTTTTAGCTTCTGTCGTCTTCATCATTCTTTTTGTCCTCTTGCATTGGCGTGGCAGTGTCTCCGTCTCCCAGGGAGCACTTCGAAATAGCATAGTTCAGGTAGCAGTTCTTACTCCCACCGTTCTGGTGTCACGTCCCAGCTGAATTGCAACCCTGTCGGACCGATCGATTGGCATTGAACAAGCAAACCCCCATGTTCATCAATTCCCCCTCACTGCTTGTCTTGACATTTTTCTCTTTCCAAGATCGGCACTGAAGCCTGCCAACAAGCCGCATACGAGGTGGTAAGCCGCAGGTCTTTTTTTGCGGGCTGTGTTTCCACGGGACCGCCCCAACTACAAACCACCTCCCGTGTCAAGACAAGGCCCAGTAATCCCAAGTCGTCTGCATGAGGCCATTCTGAATCCATCCATTCGCTCGCCCGCAGGGGCAGATCCCGGCCCAGCATCTGGTGCCGCACATGCTGGTTTTGGCTTTTGGCGAGCGGGCCTTGGATGCGGCCGAAGGGATACGAGAGACACAAAAGAATGTGATGGAGTGCTATTTTTGTTCAAAGATGCCGATTATCTTTTTCCTCTTTTTCTTCCGCTGTTGCCTTTTTTTCGCTGCCGATTAACCACTCGCTTACCTTTTTGTCTGGAACCAACCAGGCCCTCATTCATTTTTTCAATTCTTTTAAATCAGCAGCTGCAACTCTGTTGCTCCTCCCGAGTCTCGAGATTTCTCAGCATCTCACCATCGCCACGTGGATTGCTCTCGAGCCACCTTTGGGTCTTAACACATACAGTCGTTTTCGTTTTTCATCCCGCCCAGTCTCTTTCACGGGATCTCTATTTTAGGAGGACTGGTTAAATTTTAATCGTTTAAAAAATATTTCTGCGGATTCCAGACTCCTTCTTCTTGCCTGTCGCCGGCTAATAACGATTGCTCGTGGGCTCCAACCTCTACCAGAGCTCGTCAACATGGGTGCATTCTTCACTGGGTGGCAGTTGTGGGAGGAAATGAGCTTTGTAAGTTCTCAAAACTATACAAATTGCCTTGCTTTCTCGTTTTCTCGTTGCTCTGCCGGCAAGTTGAGGTTCTAACCCACCTTTATTATAGGTCTTGGCATGCTCCATCGTGTTAGTCTTCGCCTTTGGGCTGGTACGGCTTTGGTATACGAACCGCAAGATTGCAAAGCTCGAATTGATCGACGAAGAACGGCGCGTACGATTAGCCGAGATGCGGTATTGCGGTATCAACGCTCGCGGCATCACCGATATCCCCTTTGGGGTGCGCGCAATACAAAGTGGCATCGAAGTGGAAGGCATCTGGATATCAAGGCCTAACACACCTGGCTCCAGCCATGCCGCCTCTTCTCCCACTCTTGTTGGCGATCCTACAGGCCGCAGGGCAAAATTGAAGGAAACAAGCAAAGGAAAGGCTCGCTACATGTCGGTGGAGGTTAGCGAGACGGCTTCATCGTCGTCGCCTCCTCAGACGACACCTACGTCGGGCTCTTCGACACCCCAGCGAGCTGATGATGGCGATGTGAGTGATGCACGACAGCCTCGGATCCAACAACCGATGGACTTCTCCAATACACCCAAGGGATCACTCGATGCTCAGCGACGAGGCATTGCTCGCCAGATGGCCTCTCGCAGCTCCTCTGCCAACCGCAACAGCATGGGCTCGTCATCCATGGGCGAATTTGTGATTCCCCACTCGAGGAATTCTTATGCCAGCTCAAAACCAATCCTTCAGGGATCCACCGAATACTACTCTGACATATCCAGAACTGGGACAAACGAATTCTACGATGCCCCTCCCAACCCTCCGTCCGCGGCCTGGGACCACGGATACAGCAGCTCTGATGCAGAGAGCGCAGAGATGGCCGGCCAACGATCACAGCCAGGGCCTTCCAGACTACAGAAAAAGTCGCATTTCTATAAGCCAGTACGAAATTGATGATGCAAGAAGGGTGGAGAGAAAAGAATACTGAAGCCCCCTGGCGGGGCTATGATTTTCACGCGTTATAATGACTTGATGTCTTTTTTCACGCCGTTCATGAGTTATGTTTTATAAGAAAGAAAAGAAGTTGGACTTAGATTTTTGCCATGCAGGCCATTTGCAAATACTAGCTAAATTATCAGACAAAGAAATACTGAACACCAAAGAACGACTGCCGTCTATGCTCCACCAGACCTAAAAGCGGTTTTCCTCTTCATATCTACTCCCCACACACAGAAATTTAGTCAAACACGCAATCCATATGTCGGCATCTCGTCAGTTGATTCGAGAAAATAGTCTCAGCATCGGCACTTGCCCACGCCTACCCGGCACACCGGCACGGGAATAAGTGCGGAATTGGCGTCAGACCTCCGCTTTAGTGGGCAGTGGTTCAAAGCTCGATGTTGAGAGGTGGGCTATATAGTGAAGACAAATCTCACATTTCTAAATTTCAATGCATCATGTAAAATAAAGCTACAAGTTTGTTCAGTAACGTAAACAACAATGGCGTCCGCAGAGTACCTACAGGCCTCATCAACCGGCTTCAAAGACGCCAAAGCCTACGACACGCATCGACCCTCATACCCTGCCGAAGCTGTCCAGAGCCTCCTGACTCATCTCGGCGTGGCGGGCAAGTCCAAGGCGAGAATCATCGACCTTGCAGCCGGCACGGGCAAGTTTACGGAGCTGCTGGCAGCTCGGCCGGAGGAGTATGAGATCCTGGCGGTGGAGCCTACGGGGTCGATGAGGGAGACGCTGGTTGAGAAGGGGCTGAGGGGCGTGACGGCAAAGGAGGGGACTGCTGAGAAGATGGGCGTTGAGGATGGGTGGGCGGATGGGATTGTGATTGCCCAGGCGTTTCACTGGTAAGGCTTGGTGAAGAAAAAAGGAAGTCATTGGGATATGCTAATCAGTTAAAGGTTTGCGACTGAGGCTTCATTGGCAGAGATTCATCGAGTACTCAAGCCAGGAGGCACGGTGGGAATGATTTGGAACGTGGAAGATTGTAAGTTCAATTTTGTCTGACGGCGATTGCAAAAGACTAAGCCGCACGCACAGATAACAAGCCAGCATCGTGGCCAGCCAGCAGCAAATGGGCAGAGGCACTCAACGCCCGCATCTTTGCCCTTCCAGACTTTGGGCCCCCTCGCTTCCGTCACCTCAAATGGCCGCTGGTATTCGAACGCCAGGCGAAATTCGAAAAGCCGCTGTTCTCGACGCCGATCGGGGAGAAAAAGGTTCCCTGGACAGTCTGGCTAGAGAAGGATGCGGTGTGGAGCCGGGTGCACACGCTCAGCCATGTGTATACCTTGGAGGGCGAGGAGAAGACGAAGTTCAAGGCCAAGTTTGACGAGGAGGTGAATAGTGAGAATGGCGAGGTGAATGACAGGGGCGAGATAGGTGTGCATGGGGTGACGCTTTTGGCGTGGAGTAAGAAGCTGTGAAGAGGGCCTTTATCATGTATCAGATGCGCAGTAAGAATTGCTGTAAAGCCGAAAAGTTAAAGTTGATTGCAATTAAATAGAATTTCCTTGTTCAAACATTATGAGTCCGCTGAAATATACATGACTATCGAAAAGTTAGCTCATCTTACTTCATAGTTGCCCATCCAGATGCCGTTCACTCACCATTGTTGCCTCGCACAAAGGTATCGCCATACTCCCTCCGCTTTGTACCGTTGACATATTCCACCGTCTTCTCCAGCGCAATGTTCATGTATCCGTCTACAGATTGCAGTTCTCCTACAATCGCACCAGAGTTAGGTCGCCATAAGCTTCTCACAAGAGACCAAACATCTTGAGCTGGCCTCTCTCCTCCACAGATAGCAGAAACTCACCCTTGTAAACGACGCCGGAATTGAGCTTCACAATGACAGAGTTGCCGATGATATCGCTGAGGAAGCTGGACGGGTCCTTGCCCTCGCCCTGTGAGATGCCGCCGTTCTCCATGACGTTGCTGGTGTGGTGGTTTTAAAGGAACGTTTAGGCGGCCTGCTTTTGTCGTGGGGAAGTTTGGCCTGCGGCCAGCAAGGCTCGATAAGATAACCCAAAAAGGTACATTTGCTTTGATAGGCGGCTGAAAGGAATGCGGCTCGGTTCGCACTGTAACCCCACCATGGCAGCTAGCAGCTCTCATCAGCGATGCACCGCGCCTGTGAAAGCCCCTAACAAGTCCCCGTAAATTTCCAATTGGGCGCTGTAAACAAGCGGTGCGTGCATCACAGTATTTATTGGAGCTCCCCCAAAGAGATCGTCATGCCATTTCCGCTTTAAAAGATACATTGTCCTTGTCTCTTTGTGCGCCGCGCCGGGCAGCTATTCCACCAGCTTCGGGCTTGCCTCTTCCTCTCTTTTTCTTTTTTGCAGGCTTCGTCGCCAATCTTAGATTTGGTCACGGCGACCAGGTCGCCTCGAGGAGATCGTCGCCATGAGTGATGGAGCAGCCGCCGCAGCGCCCGCTAAGAAGAAGCTCCCTTTTAAACCAACAGCCTTGCGCAAGGCGGCCCCGGAGTCGAAGCCTGATGCTTCTGTAAAGAATGGCAAACGAAAGGAAGACAGCGACGACGAGGACGATGATGGGCTGGGCTTGTTTCGCCAGTCCAGGGAAATGGAGTCTATCGTGGAGGCTGAAAGAGCGCGAAAGCTGAGGAAGAAGCAGAAGCAGGCGGAAGAGCGTCGCCTCTCGGATACGGTGGGGAGGCAGCTCTTGGATTCAGACGAGGATGGTCTTCCGCCTTTGCCGGCCACTGCCCAGGCGACTCAAGCGACCCCGGTGGACGATTCTATGATAATGGACGAAGACAGCGTTAGGTGAGTTACGCCGCTACTATCCGCCAACGACGCTCAGCTGCTAACAATCTCCCAGCAGGAAATTGGCTACTCCCCCTTCTTCGAAGCGCTCGAGAGGTGATTCGGAACCAGGTTCAAGGTCGTCCAAGCGGCAGCGATCAGCTGTAGAGCCTTTGGATGACGATCCGTTCAACGACTCTCCATCGCAATCCACGCTGCCAAAATCCAATACCGCTACTCCTACTAAACGACCCAAGAAGCAGTCTGTCATACCGATCGAGGCTCCGATAATATCACTCGACTCTGACTCTGACTCTGGTTCTGATTTCGATGGTAACGATGGCACGAATGCGCCCGAGTCTGGGCAACGAGAAGATAGTATCGAGCTCGTTGGCTCGGATATAGTTGGTGCTGGGCCACCACTTGTTACTCCCAAACCCCAAGCGGTGACCGAGATTGAGGATGATGACGACGATGAGTTCGCCGACTATGTTCGCAAGGCTGAGGAACAGCGTGCTCGCAACAAAGACATGATGCAGATGGAGTCGGACAAGGCCACCAAGAAGGATGCGGCAGCTGATATTTTGGTCAAATCCAACATTCCCGGCACCAAAGTCGCCATTATGAAGTATCAGTTTGACAGGCCCATTCGCCTGATACGCGATAGCTGGTTTGCTCTCCAAGAAAGGAACAAGCACCCAGACCTACCAATCACCTCAGCCGAAGAAATCATCTTGACATGGCAGCGGAAGAAGGTGTACACATATTCATCACTACTTGGACTGGGAATCCGACCGCAAGGTGACGGCAAAATCATCGCCGACGAATATGCAAAGGGAGGCTTGCAAGATGGACGGACAAAGGTGGTTTTTGAAGCGTGGACGACAGAAGGCTTCCAGCAGATGGAGCTCGAAGAAGAGCTACGCATGAAGAGAGAGGCGGGCGAGCTATCAGACGAGGAGCTGACGCAAGAAGATCAAGCTAAGGAGACTAAACTGCGCATCGTGCTCAGAGCCAAGGATATGGAGGCTGTCAAGTTGACTGTGCGACTGGAAACTACAGTCGAGACGCTCATTGTTGGATTCCGGACCCAAAGGAATATTCCGTCAAGCAAGGACGTGGGCATATGGTTTGATGGTGATCGACTCGAGGAGCACCAGACTATGGAGGATGTCGATATCAACGACATGGACACATTAGAGGTGCATATCAAATAGGCGGTGATGGATATTCTGGCTTGAAAGCACTTTTTTATGGATACGGGCGTTTGTTCTTTTGAAAACCAAGCGTTGGGAAGCTAAGATACCCCAGGGACAATCATTGGAGTCATATTTTGAGTCGTTACGAACTTGGTATAGGAAACACGTTTATTCTTTTTTCTCCTCAATCTATTTTCACTGTGAATTTAAAGAACATGTTATCCCATCATTCAGCAGTCCCTTACCGGAATGTTCTCATCCCACAAATGGGTGGGCAGATAGACGCTGCGTGACAGCATCCTCCACCATGTGCACCGTCACCTCGCGCGACTGTTCAAACCAGGTGCGAAATCCAGAAGGAATCGATTCGCCACTGCCCACACGACGAGTAATGACAGACGGCATGTCAATGTCGTCGATTGAAGCGATGGTTATGCCGGACTTTGTCTTGTAGTACTTGAAGAGTGGCGCCTCGGATCGCCTGCTGACGGAGCTATTCTGAACTTCGAATCCGTCATTCACGCAAGGATCATTGTTGCAGTACTTGATGCCCCCAGGATTGCCAAAGTTGATAGAGAGTTGGCGTAGGCCCTGCTGCCCACCATGCTGCTGCTGTCTCTGCAGTCGTTGCGCAAGCAATTCAAGCTGCGTGCGCTGCTCGCACTGCTCTGCCTCAGGAACACATCTCGAGACTTGAGAAGCAGAAGGAAGCGTGATAGGAGGAAGCGGGCCCCCCTCTGTAGAGATGGAAAACGGGTAGACGTTGCAAGCGCTGTAAGGATGGTCGCGATGGCCCGTCTTGTTGAGGCCGTGGAGGTTGCCGCAGAGGTTGTTGATGCGGCAGCTGGCCGAGATGGCGATGCTCTCGTTTTGCGAGCCAGGCCCGTAGCCGCTGGGGTTGAGGGTGAAGGTCTGCGAGAAGGAGGGCTGGGCGCAGCGGACGGCCCAGCACATGTTTGTGCATATTTCGGGCATTTCGTTGCAGAGAAAGGTGACGTCTGGTGGACGGGCTAGGATGGAGGTGGCGAGGGCTGCGAGGAGGATGAAGGTGGATTTGCAGGACATTGTAACGATGATTGGCTGATAAAGAGTTTTATAAAGGTGTTTCGTTAGGTATGAGGGTGGTGATGTTTGAGATGTGGACGAGTTTGCGTCCTCGCAGGTCCTTTTCTACTTTGCGTCGCAGGGCTTGTGCGTAGATTTTCCAAGCGAACCTCGGGAATGTTATTTCTGTGTTTGGTGATATCCGGGAAGGGAGTCTTTGAAGTGGTACCTTCCAAATATCATCCCATTTATGTTACTATCCTGCCCTTGGATTCGGGCAATGCTGGCTATTAATACTCAAACGAATGCTTGTATATGCGAATCTATGTGCAACACCGTCATATGTCTCATGTGCATGTATGAGTAATGTCTTGGAAGGAACTGCCATCCAACCTCGAATATTCTATCATATCATGACATCAGTGTCTGGTTTTCTTTCATTGTGCGAGTGGCGAGAAAACATGGGGTACTTATACGTGCTGCTTGCTGGGCAAACTGGTCATGTAGGACCAAAAGGACAGTATAGGCTGTAGTACACTTGGCAATTAAGATTACCCTATCACAGAGATATAGTGTTTGCGAGAACAGGCTATTTTTGTGTCACCCGGAAGAAAATCTAGAACAATGGTTGAAGTCACGTTGGTCATAACGAAGAAGTTAATTGAGCTGTTAATAGCAACAATAGAGTGGAGTTGTGTGAATAAAGAGAATTTAGAATTAAACCGAGATCAGTAATGAAATAAACTTTTCACCATAATACACCCTGCGTGCTCTCCCAATGCCATAGTAACTAACGCGAATCCAGGTGAAATAGACGCAACCTAGGCCTCAGCATCCATGTTTGCTCGATGCCAAAGTATATAAACTGAACTTATCGGAGGGAAAATCTCAATAGCGTAACGAATCCGGCCAACTTTCCCAATACCGCGAGAAATGGGCGCTCGCGAAAACAAATCAGGAAGAAGAAAGAAAAGACACAATTTTCTCAAATATCGTAAAAAGAGAGAACATAGGAAATTTTGAGGGGCTCCCTCAAAATGCTTGGGAGAAAGAAAAAGAACTCTTCTTCCCAAAGAATTTTTGCCGTCCTGGTCAGATGTCGAGTGCTTCCAGCATACGCTCCCCCAGCAGTCTTTCTTCAATCATTGTCTTCAGATGCTCATAAAGTTCTGCTGTGCTGACGAGCTTGTGTTGGCCGTCGCAGCCAACGCCTCCAGCAGACCGCACCGACTCGACGTAAAGAATTATTATAATTGCGTTTGGTCGATCTTTTATTCGTGCCCCTAGCTTTAGTGCATTCAGCTTTTCAGCTATCACCTCTTCATTTCCCTCGTCTTCTGCCGAAATGACATCTGGAAAGAAAGTTTTATCCTTAGGGCAACCGCAGAAATGATACAGTGCTCTCATAAGATCATTCACCTCCCCTACATGTCGAGCACTGAGGCGGTTACCTCTGCAATTTGTATAGGACATAGTGAAAGCGTCCCAGTCCCTGCGCTCTTCATTATATGATTGGGTAATGGCATCGTCGAGAGTATATTCGGTCCCACTGAGAGGGTTCGACTTTTTCAATTCTACTTCCAATATAGTCCAAGTCGGGTGAGCGTTGTCATGTTTCGTCATAAGTACCTTCTTTGCCTCGGCTATCTGGCGAAGAACTTGAGCCTTTGGTCCTAATCCCGTAAGGTAAGGGCCCCGGTCGTCATGCGAGTAATGCGAAACATGTAGCGCAGGAGGTGTATAATCATATGTAGAGAGGCATGGCTCAACAAGATGTCCCTCTCGCGATGTTGTTTCTGCGAGGAGAGGCTGCCCATCGGCTTTCCAAACCCCTGAGGACACCATCCTGAGCTTTGCGTTTGGGTTTATCGTGATGTATCCCTCATCTGTATTCCTAGATAAGTTCCAAAGCCTACAGAGCGGATGCTTCCACTCAAGTGTCATGGCAGAGATAATCTGCTTGATGGCTTGAAGTGTAGCTAATTGCGGTATAGATTGTACTGCCTATCAGTACTTCATTTGTATACTGCTGGAGCTCTGGAGATGAGCTGGAGAATTACGCCGATGGAGATACCTAGTATTCCTATAGACTGGGACAGGGAAACTGCGTTTATTCAGTACTAATAATACATCCTTTTGCTCATGGTTTCTCCTCTTCTTATGCCTTTGTAAAAGACCTTTGGTGGCATATGCCTCACCACATTCTTCCCATACAAATGGTCTTTTTTTTGAGTGGACTATAGCGATATGCTGTTCCAAGTTCCACTTCCTTTTGAAGTCAGTACCACACTCAGAACAAACGTTGTATGTGCTCCAATGCGCTATGGCAGAATCGCTTTGCTCAATGTTACTTGCTACACCGGGGACTTCCTCGGGGACGGAGCTGTGTTTCTCCCGGCAGTGCTGGATAAAAAGACCGATATTGCTAAAGCTTTCTTTGCAGATTGAACACTCTTGGCAGAGAACTTTTGACGGTTGCTCAGAGCCAATAGTGAACCAGAGTTTGATTGACAGAAGTGGCATATCGAAAGATGCTTGAGGCGGCATGGGAGTAGTTCTACAAACTTGACTCGAGTTCTAGACGTTGTCTCCGAGTTTGTTGTCTACTCTCCATAAAGAATGGTAGAAGGGGACCTGCTGTAGAGTTGATCTCAGCCACTCCCAGTCAGCAACTGCATAATTAAGCATAACCATGTTTATAAACCCGGAGTCAAGCTCAACGGTTCTTAGAAAGATATCAATACGCTTAATAGGGTCGAATTCCTCGTCATTTCTGGAAAGAAATCCAAGGAGCATGGCAATTCCATGATCAGGTTCTTTGCATAGTGACATTCTTAAGGCGTGGCGAACCCATGGTACCATTGGCAGACCCAATCGGCCTAGCATATAATTCCACAAGGTTTCAATCTCTTCTGCTTTTGAGCTGATGAAATGTTATTGTCCAGAATCCACTCAGCAATATGGCCAGCTTGAGCACCTTTTTTAACAGCACAATACCACATGCAGCCCAAGCCGACAAATGGGGAGAGTGGCTGCTGGACCAACAGCAAGAAGCTCTTGAAGCATTGAGGACCGGAACTAAAAGTCTTCTTGTGTTAAAGAGCTGTTGTCTGGAATATCTGCGGCTGAACTATTTCATAGCAACAGAAACCTCTTGCCAAAGCATCAGCGTAGGAAGTCGCTGCTGATCTTGCTTTCCTGGAGACTCTGGTATTAATCGGACGCAAGTATGGGCTCACTGAAGAAGAATTCCTCACATATCTCACTATTGATGCACCTGGTCGACCAGAGAAGCTTTTTACCCTTTCCATGTACTATCACGAGCCCAAGCAAGAGAAAATGGCTGGGATTGGAATGCAGCTATCTCATCCGGACGCCGCTTGACCCGAGCTCTAAAAGACCAATGCAATCGCCATGCAGAGGCAGCCGGTCATGGAGAACCTGATTTAAATGAGACCACCCTGGTGTATTGGATGGCGGCATACATAAGCCGTGGAACCCCTGCATAAGTATAAGAAAGCAAACTCAGTAGTATCAGTGGTAGCAGCAGTAGCAGCAGTAGCAGCAGTAGCAGCAGTAGCAGCAGTAGCAGCAGTAGCAGCAGTAGCAGCAGTAGCAGCAGTAGCAGCAGTAGCAGCAGTAGCAGCAGTAGCAGCAGTAGCAGCAGTAGTAATAATAGCAGAAGTAATAATAGCAGAAGTAACTTATATTACTAAAGACTAGGAAATTAAAACCCAAGTGCTTTATATATAGTGAAGTATTAAAAGCTTTAAGTGTTACACTCTTTTACGCTATTAAACTAAGCTGCAGTTAAAGCTAAGAGGATAGTAGGGTGTCTTCTTTTTAAGAATTAGTGGATGTTATTATAAAGCATATATTAGACACTAAATAGTATGCAATACAATCTCCTTTTAAAGTGTAAGGATAGATTGCCTCTAAAGATATACGACCAGGCCCCTCTAACCATGATAATGGAATTCTCGTGTGATCGCAATGTCTACTTACTAAATGATCGTTTATGGATAATAAGTTCATGGCGACCTTAAGAATATCTTTGACGTCTGCTGCTATGATCTCGGGTGTCATAGTCGGCAGTTGCTTGTCAATCGATCTCTGGCATTTGTCTATCGCCCACTTGATGTGATCTTCTGCAAATGATTTAAGAGCTGCTACGAGATATTTTTGTTCTTCTTGTGGCTGTGCGCCAACACGAATAAGCGCTGCTGAGGAAGACTCTGGTAAATCATTATTATGACCTATGTCTTCTTTGTAGCGTTTATTTGGCTGGATTTCGGAAAGAGTAGGAGGAGAATGACTGCGCTTTTCGCCGGGTAAATCTACACACTTTGTGAGGAAGACTTTAATTAAAGCAACTGCAAAGGAACTTACTGGAGGATGACATGGTGAAAGGTAAAATGAGAACAGCTTCTATCAAAGAACTGAGATATCTACGGGAATTGAGCTTGAAGATAGACTATATCTGATGGCAGGAATATAGAGAGAGCAGTCTATCCACAGAGGAATCAATAAGTGACAAAGATATCTGAAAGACAGCTATACAAAGATCTAGCTTGCGTAGAAATCAAGGGAAGTCAGGCAAATCAGTATTTAAATAACCACATATTGCTTCGTTAAGTGGTATGTAATGCAATCTCCCTTTATAGTATATAGATAGATGGCTTCCAAAGATACACGGCCCGGTTCTTCAGGTCACAAATGAGAGCTGAATTCCTGTGCAATCGCAAACTCTCGTTGCCAAGCTGTTGTTTATGGTCAACGAGCTCTGCAAGGTTTGGAAAACGTCTCTGGGATCTGTTTTCCCAGTTTCAGACGTTGCACTTGGCAGATTATACTCAAGCCCGCTGAGGCTCTTGTTCATAATAAATTTGACATGATCTTCCGCAAGCGTTTTGAGGGCTGAATGAACCTGTTTTTGTGGCTGTAGAGGCTGTGGTCCAACACGAATAAGTTTTGGCTCGGCAAGAAGATTCACATCGCCAGGTACAATAAAGCGTTGCTTTCTCCAAGTTGTAGAGAGGTTCTCACTGCTAGGCGTCGTAGGAAGAATCGTATCGCCAGGTGCAGTAAACAATCATCTGCAGCTCAGCTCTCGAGCCAGGCTGCTCTCTCACGACACGCCGGCGTGCAACTTCTCATCCTTAAAAATTGTACAAATTCCAATGCTTCTGTTCGAGGTTTGTAGATTGTGAGGAACAATAGTGACTGCAATTACACAATTAAACCGCAGCTCATCCTGTAAGAGCGGAGGAGCGCTGTAGGCGAAGAGGATTGCCCTGCCTAATTGGGAAATGCCTAGTTCGGCTAGCGCCATCTTAGTGTGGGTCGTTTCTGCACTACTCCATAAATTTCTCACGATCTCACCTCCACACTACTCATCCTTCATGAGATGAATTAAGCCATTTCTCCACCATCAAATGGATTCTGAATGGTCGAATCGTATAGCGGTTAGTACAGTCGCTTCACACTAAATCTAGAGTGCGCGACAGATCCGGGTTCGATTCCCGGTTCGACTACATTTTTTGTTTGCTTTCCAAGTGCTGGAACGTCCGTGGTTATCTATGTGATGCCGAGGTTTTCCGTAACGAACTTTTTTTTGTCCTTCGCAGTTACAATTGACAAGTGACAAGCGAGACAGGCTAGCCAATTAGACAACGAGACTCATGACACTGTAAGAAATGGAACCTCGTCGGGCGTATTGGTTGACTGCTTCTGTTCAGGTAGCACAAAGATCAAAGGGTGCACAAAAATCAAAGGGTGCACGAAGCGCAAAAGGTGCGCATGCTAAGGCTCAAAATAGGAACTCGCTTTGCCCACTTTGCTACCTGCAAATAGACTACATATATCGGAACATAGTCAGCTCAGAGTTCGGTACGTGAATTAATGGGTTATTGTGCCTTCAAATGCTCTGGCGCGAGTTTCTGTCCTCTGCTTGCATTGTATCATCTAGATAAAAACAAAGATGGCCAAGCGGGCAACCGCCTTGCAATAGAGACAGAAAAAAGACAAAAATTAAATAAAGCGTAAGCCATTGAGTAACCTTGCGCCTTATAGCGCCGCTCAAAATAGGGGAAAAGGAAAAAGCATTCCCATCTATTTTCCCCATGCCTTTTCTTTACTCCTTGCGTCCCGTCTTAGCCCATTGCCGCAAATCATTCTTCTTAATCTTGCCTGTGCTTGTCTTGGGCAGCTCCTTGACAATCTCCACCTCCCTCGGAATCATGAATTTGCTAATGTTACTCTGATGCTTGGCCCAGTTGATGACGTCCTCGCCAATCAAGTTTTTCCCCTCCTTGACAGTTATGTATGCCTTGGGCCTCTCACCCCAGTGAGAATCAGGAACGGACACGACTCCGGCTTCAAGTACGTCGGGATGCTGAACAAGCATACTCTCCAGTGCCACTGACGAAATATTCTCGCCACCAGAGATGATGATGTCTTTGGCACGATCCAGAATCTGGGCACTGCCATCGGGATGCCATACAGCCAGGTCTCCAGAATGTAGAGCGCCGCCCTCAAACAGATTGCGGGTGGCCTCGGGGTCTTTGTAGTATTCCTTGGCACAGATATTTCCAAAGAAGACAATCTCGCCAATTTCCTTGCCGTCCTTGGCCACATCTATCAACGCGCCGTTGGGTTGATCGGGCTTGACTATTCGAATGGGAAGACTGGTGATGAAACCGTGGCCTTGGCGAGCCATTTTGGCATACTTTTCCTGTGGCGGAAGATTATCCCACTCCGGCAAGATGTAGCATTTGGTAAGCGGGCCATACGTCTCTGTGATTGAGATAAGTAAGCGAGCACATGAACGGGATGAAAGAGTCTTGACGCTTACCAGTCATTCCGTAGACATGAACCGGAATGAGATTGAGGTTGGTCTACCGAGAGTGTTAGCTGATTCCCACAAGGCTCAAATTTTTGAGTATTCACCATTTGTTCAAAGAGGTGGCCGCTTGGCGGACTGGCTGCGACCGTTACTCGAACCTCTTGCGGGAGCCTCTCGGCCTCTTTTGCTGCTACCAACAGAGTGTTGACTGTAGGGGCCGCATTAAAATGCGTAATGCCCTGTTCTTTTAAAAGTTTCCATATCAATGGGTAGTCAATCTTTCTCAAGCAGACGTTTAAGCCACGCACTGCGACAACGGCCCAAGGAAACGTCCAGCCTATGGCATGAAACCTGTTCGTAAAAACCCATCGTTAGTCGACTGAGTAGATAATGATGGCGTCTGAGATAGTTGGGGAAGTTACATGGGCAGGGTCCACAGGTATTTGCAGCGGCCATTGTTAAGCCCCGATTCGATAATATTGCCCATGGTGGCAAGATATGATCCGCGATTGGTGTAAACAACACCCTTTGGCCGAGACGTCGTGCCGGAAGTAAAGGGAATGGCAATCATGTCATCTTCATTGGTGGCATGCGCATGGAGGCCGGCCCAGCCTGTGTTTCCAGTAGACCGATCATAGTTTAATCCCTCCAAGACAGCTTCGTCGAAGGGACCACATAGTTGACCTTCTGTGGCATCGGTATCCTAGAGAACATGTTAACATCGCCATGAGCGACAACAATGTATCATGGGTGTAAAAGGCAGCTTTACCGAGTCGATAATCAGGGGGATATTCGGATGTCTCTCCTTGAACAGGTCCAAAAGGCCAACAAACTCATGGTCGACAATGATGCTATCAACTTCGGCAAACTCGAATATGTAAGCAATGTCATCTGGCTTCAATCTGTAGTTTGCAGGCGCAATAACACCGCCCGCGGCCGGGATGCCGTAGATGGCCTCGAGAAAGGCCGGCGTATTGGGCGCGAGAATGCCGACGCGCTTCAGGCCGTGCTTTTTCAGATAGTAAGCCAAGCCCCTGGCACGATCGGCGAATTCCTGATAGGACCGGTGCAGTATCGCGCCGTTGGAGGTGATGTGGAAGATGGCCTCGGCATTGGGCTCGATGGATGCGGCGCGCTCCAGGAAAAAGGTTGGCGACAGCTGGTGGATGTGAGGAGGCGCAGAGTGCTGGGGGACGAGATGGCCGAGAATTGAGCGGATGCGAGACGGTGGGCTGGACATGATGGGCAATTTGGCGATTGAAGACGAGATATAAGAAGCGTGAGGCGAGGGATGAGGCTCTGGATATTGGCGGCCCAAGGGAGGAGACGCAGGCGATTCGTCAATGGAATAAGTGAAAAGACAGAAACGGCTTAGAACAGGAAAGGAGTCATTAGATGCAGCGCAGAATGGCACACGTTGGAGTGGCAGCCATGATCATGGGAGACAGGAAAGAAGAAAAGGGACAAGGTGGGAAAAGGGACCAGCTTCTCTTTAAGACATGCTCGCAGCTTGTCCTCGGTTCAAGAGTCCCGGACCGGAGCGCGGCTCTATCAGCGCTGCGATGCAGCTTGCGGGACGGCACGGCAGTAAAACCAGCGACCGGCTATAGGCCCTGTAGCAAGTGCTAGAGCTGGAGCCGCGATGGGGAAATCTGGGGGACGCCTCCGCATTTCTGTCGGATCTTGCCAGCTTAGCACTGTCCTGTCTGGCTGTAGCACTCCGAATACGCCGGACTGTACGCCGTGATGCACACGGTATTAGTGCATGGCTGGAGACTGACTCGAGGCTTGTATCACATAATATTCGTGTAATGCACCGGTATCAGTCTTCTTAGTAGTCATACGGCTTTTGCTTTCTCGTGTATTTTCTTTGCTTATTTTCCGGGTCTAGAGAAACCCATGTCCTGAATCGAGGGTATCCGAGACATGTCGTCTACGGTCCGTAAATCTTACTGTACAGTTTGCCATGGCCGCCTGTCGTTTGCTGCATCCGGAGTCTGTTTGTGGCGACAGCCCCTACTGTTAGTGGCGGTGCGTGCCTAGCATTAGCGCCCCATCCATGCCTCATCCATGCGCGCAGATCTTGTGTCGACTTGGATGGGAGTGGTCAGGGTTGGGCGAGTTTGTGCCATTGACAATAAACCATTGGTCGTTAATGCCTCCTTGAAGACACCTGTACAGTAACCTCTACAATACTCCATGTCCAGGCTCAGCGTCAGCAACGCGGCTGTAGTACCCAGATCAGACGGTGGCTTATCGCTATTCGCGCGATAACAGGTGGGGGCTCGTGCCCGCAACGGGTGCAGCTTTTGGTGGCGCCGCATCTGAGCTCGTGCAAATCGTCGCCAGCTTCGTCATCTTCGCTGCTCTTGCACTCATCGCGGGTACCGCTTCATCCGCATTGGCCATTGCATCGTGTCTCGACATTGCTTTGCATTGTTTCTACCAAAACTCACCGCAGCTCTCTGATTCCATCGGCTGCAAAGGCATCCGGTTGGCATCTCGGTTTGAGCATCTGCTGTCCCGCCATCGTGCATCTATCCGTAGCCCAAGACACTCCGCCGATCTGCAACTCCCATCCTCGCTCAACCATCTACGAGAGCGCCCGTACCACTTTGTTTTTTTTCTTTCAAGCAAGCGACATACGGATGCTGCTTTAGCTAGCATATCATGTACGTACAGATGTGTCACACATATGAAACCCCATCAAACCCCTAAGGACCTACCTGGCTAGTAGTTTAAGTTACTGCTTCAGCCCAAAGCTCTCTCCTCCATGGCCTCTACTCTCTGGG
This sequence comes from Trichoderma sp. 2475, assembly GCA_038502285.1. Taxonomy (NCBI): domain Eukaryota; kingdom Fungi; phylum Ascomycota; class Sordariomycetes; order Hypocreales; family Hypocreaceae; genus Trichoderma; species Trichoderma sp. 2475. The sequence continues at coordinate 715,995 of JARPVV010000016.1, forward strand.
AGAGCATGGGATGCCATGCTCCCTTATAAGCCCTTCTATCCATCACAACTCTCTTGTTCAGTTTCATGCGTTCTTCAAACCTACAGAGCCATGCCCATCCGGAATAATAGCTCACCGTCAGTCTTACAGCAGCTCATGGCTTCTCTTCAATCTCCCGATACTCCTCCCGCTACTCGACCAAGCCCAGATAGACTCTCTTCCTATTCAAATCAACTCAGTTCAGACTCAAAAGACAGGATTCCGGCTCCCAAGAGAGCTCATACTTTCCACTCGCCATCTCCTTCCGAGAAGAATAAAGATGCCGGCTCTAATACCGAAACTCCCGACACATTCGACACCACCGAGAACAACTCTGACAATGAAGAATTCCCAGAGATCACTCGAGCATCGATCGAGCTCGACGATCTTCCAATCGAGCTGATTACCTTGACTGATAGGTAATACGATAGAATCTGCAAGCAACGCAAAGATAAACATTTTTCTGACCGGCTTCTTTAGCTTCGTGGAATCGCTCTCTGCCAAGGTGCACGCCACTCCGCCCAATATCGCCAAGCTGTCCCAGCTCTTTCAAGATTTCTATGCTCAGGCATCATCCAACATTGCCACGCACATTAGCGCCCTTGCCACGCGCCAGAGCCGCGAGAACTCACAACCACCATCACCGCCATCCGTCGCCAGTCGCCTTCGATCAAAAGCCGCCTCTTTAGGCTCCAAAGACAAGTCAAAGGCAGAGGTTGAACAACAGATGATCACACCCGAAGAATTAGCCAACCGTAAGAAAGCAAGGAAAGCCCTTGAGGCGAAACGAAGCCTCCTCGAGGAAGCTGTAGAGCGGAGGCTTTGCGAGGGCATCTATGACCGAATCTATCGCCACAGAAGCACGCAAGATGAAGCACAGGATGCAAAGCTCAGATCCAAGACTGCTGCTCTGTCCCTTGTGGGCATCGGACCATCTGATCTGGGGATAGATTTGGGCGAGGGGGAATCAGAAACCGAAAAATCTACAGCCGAAAAGACGGAAACCATACGAAACCAATTGGAGTCGGCGAGAAAAGATTTGATTCGAATGGGCGAATCGAGGTATCCTCTTGGCAAGCTGAATCGGTTGAAAGCTGCACATAAGAGTATCGTTGATACCCTTGCTCAATTTCACCCTTCTGCTTCAGCGGATGAAATTATGCCCATGCTCATTTACACCTTCATTACACTGCCTCCCGAGCACCTTCACGCCATAAGCGATCTCAACTTTATCCAAAACTTTCGATGGGAGCAGAAGCTTACCGGCGAAGAGGCTTATTGCTTGACAAATCTTGAAGCTACCATCAGTTTCTTACAAACCGTTGATCTTGCCACTCTAAGAGAAGACGAGCGCCCATCAGGGCCTGCAAAGACACCGGGCCTACCTGGAACGCCCAAAGTAGAGACATTTCCACCAGCTTATTCTCAAGGTTTGACAACCTCACCGCAGAGCACTGCTGCAGTCAATACTACAGTCAATACTGAAAACGCCACGGCCTCTAAGCCGGAATCATCGGCTGCGAATCTCAAACCGGCTGCTTCAACCATTAAAAATCGAAGACTGAGTGACTTGGTCAATACACCCGCTCAAGCCTTTGGCGCTGCGAGTGATGCCGTTTTCACCACAGCCGATCAGGGGCTAAAAACCATCTCAAACAGCCTCGGCGAGAGTTATAGCTTCCTCCTCGGTAAGCTTAAAGAGCGCCAGGAGGATCCCAAAGAACCCATCGCCGTCCCAAAGACCCTGGATGAAGCTCGCAAGCTCGTCAGCACCCCACCTCCTGAAGACGAAGAGAACGTCGCAGCCATTGCTGAATTGGATGTACCAAAGAGACGGGACGAACGTGTATTGAGCATAATCGGTGGCCGTCGCGATCATAGTGCGGACAGCGCTCGCAGTGGCCGAAGTGGCCGAAGCGCGAGCTCTTCCAAAAAGGTACTTTTCATAGAAGACCAAAAGGCCGGAGCAGCAAGCACGGCGCCAGCGCCACAAAGCCCGGCAATGTTGGAGCAAATGCGAAATCTGAGTAATTCATTCAATCCGATGGCGCGATTCTCTGGCATCAGCTTGGTCCGAGGATTCGGCCGAAACACGTCAGCACCAGCAACCCCGTCCGCAAAGGACAAGGACGCAAAAGACTCAAAGGATGCCGCAGCCAAAGACGCCAAAGATGCGAAAGACCCCAAGGATACCTTGAAGCCCACAGATGGAGGAGATTTAGCAACTGTAAGTCGATTTTCCCTTTAGCCTTTCATTTGAATACCATCCTCGAGCTGTTGCTAAATGCTAAAAATACTATAGGCATTCCCTGACATTGCGGATGTCCTACCACCCAAAGAAATTCCCAAAATCAGTCCTCCTAACAAACGATTCATGGAGCTTCAAAACCCGGGCGAATTGAGGCTCAGCGAGGTATTAGACCTACTAAAAGATTATCGACGCCTGGCTGGTGCGTTGAAGAATATGGGCGCATTTGAAGACAAATAAATACAATCATTATAGAGGGGGCATTGTCGATTACATCTGTATCACGTCCTTTGATGTTCTTGGATAAATGCCTTTGTTTTTCCTTTAAATTTCGGGCCCCTTCCCTCCTCTATGCTTTGGTATACCCCAAAGATAGGTAGTCGGTGGGAGGGCGCATATGGACTCATTCGTTACACGGCAACACGGATATAGAGCAGGCGTTATAGCGAAATACAAGAAACCGGCTACGTGAGCCATTTTCCTGAGAAATTCTTCTTAATAACCATAAATACATTATTTAAACAAACCGCTATGACAAAACTGTTGCTACTTTTGATAGTGCAACAGAAAAAGCGCCTCTAGATGCAACCCAGTCATGAAAAAGCGCAGTGTGCTGTTGTTTTCCACATGTGGATTCTTCGTTAAAGATAGATAAATAAAATCCTCCTTGATCACCAAGTCGCCTTGGGCGAGCTACCTAGATAATCTCTTCAAGATCAGAGGAAGGATGCATGAGAAAAATTCTCGTGTCAAATAAAGATATACGGGAGGAAATGAAGCTGTTTCTCGACAGCTGTGAAAGAAGTGAAGTTGGATGAATTCGAATTTTTATATCCACGGGTTCTTCTAAAAGGCAGACGACTCTGTCCGTCTCGCTTTACTCGGCGGGAGATCGGAGCTCGAGACGTGTTCCAACTCGTCATCATCTTCTCTCGGGGGCTCTAAATGAGCATCAGAGGGCTCCGATAGGGCATTCGTAACGTCCACGGACTTGCTTCTTTGATCAATTGATCGCCCTCTTGGTCGTCCGAGATGTTCGTGCGGTACAACTGGTCCCGGATGCAACAGTTTGGTTATCAAACTGCTGTTAGCTCTTTCACGACTCTTGCTGCGACTCCGGCCCGTGGTTGGCTGTCGCTGCAAACCCGTTGCGGCTCCGGTGGAAACGGCAGTGCTTGTTCGAGCAAGTGTGGCGTCAGCATCTTCTTGCTCCCTCTTCAGCCGCGCTTCGCTCGGAAGGATCACGGCTCGATCAAGGCCGTATGGTAGACCACGATGGCGTCCACGAATTTGCATAGCCACGATGATCAACTTGCCAGGTACAGAAAATTGTGAACAGAGAGATGCGTTGACGTTGGGTACGCCCATGCTCAGACCCACAGTTCCATAGGCACTGACAATCTCGAAGAGGACAGAAAACAAATCAAATCGGCCTCCTACAATCTTTCCGCCTTCGGTAATAGCGAGAAGGAAGAAGCCCAAAAAGACATACCACAAGTCAAAGGACAGTTGTCTTCGCAAGTGAGTTCCTACATAGTCAAGAGCGCTTGCTTCAGCATCAGGGTCTTCTTCAGTCCGATCATGGTACACTCCCAAAGACTTCTCTTCATAGACGTTTGTTCGTCGAATGGAGATGGCGATAGGGAACACGGAGATGTACATCATGATTAGGTACAAAACTGGCATGGCAGGGTGGAGCTCAGACATGCTGACGGCCGAGAAACCAGCAGTTCGAGTAGAAGCAGCTTGGAATAGGCCAATAACAACACGGTTGTGGAGTGGAAAGGCAGTGATGGGTTCTGCTCCAAGCTTTGGAAATGTTAGCACTTTAGCTCAATACAAAGCAGCAGTCATCCACATATACAAGGAGAATGAAGACTTACATCAAGCACAATAAAGAAGAGCAAGTCGATGGCGTTGAGCAGGACAAGGATCCAGAACAACCACCACGTCGCATTTGACGGGAAAAGCAAGGTAAAACACCGACGAGGGTGATCAAGCAAAAATCTAAATTCTTCCCAAAGACCGGAACCTTTTGGAGTAATCTTAGAAGCGGCCCATATCATAAAGCGCAGCATCACAGGGAAACCAGTGTTTCCGATAATGATGAAAAACCACAAGGCCATCAAGACCCATTCGGACTTGGCAAATGAGTTCATGCTGTCGGGCGTAAGAGTAAATCCCACATCCATAAAGGCCATATTAGAGGTCCAAAACGCCCACCAAGTCTTGCCAATATAATCCTCTGTAAGAACGTTTCCGTAATGCTGATTAAGAAGAATATAAGGAAGCAAGCATATAGCGCCAAGAATGTGGAACACGAAGAAGTAGAAGATCAGCACCAAAGCCAAAGTTCTTAATGCTCGATACTCGATACCGCCGAGTTCCTCACGCTGTTCGAGTGTAAGACCAAGGAAGTTTGAGTTACGGCCGATAGTTGGTGTATAGCTGAGATATGGCATATCATCTGATGTCTTATCGCGAGACAAGACGGAGCGAATGGTGTCCATTGTCTTGGTACGCACAGGGTGTGGGTGTGGGGTCCTCGATCTTGGCCTGTGTTCTCCGTCCTCGTGTACCTTGTCCTGGGAGCGATTGAGGAAGCGCGGCTTTCTAAATCTTAGGCTATCGACGGTACCACCAATAGCTTTGGCGTCGTTTTTCAGCTCTTCTCGCTTGGGATGCTCAGCCTCAGTAAAGGTAATGGCTGTTTGTTGCTGGCCGTAGGAGTCGCTTGGTTCATTGGTGCGAGAGTCAAAAGTTGCCTGGCGGGCAATTGGTCGATCATCATCTTCTCGATGATCGCCTTCTTCAAGTCGTCGAGGACCCAGACCCCGTTCAATGTCTCGCGGTCCAGGAATATGGAGGACCTCATTATCTTGGTTTCGCTGCCTTTCAACAATAGCAATATGCTCTGCATTAGGTCGTCGCGCGAATTTGGTAGGGTTATCGTCCACTCCGTCACTTCGCTTAACAGTGTCGGCAAATGTGATTGCTGTCGTGAGGTGTTGTTCCGGTGATGGGAGACTTGTTGCTGCGTCGTTTCCTTGTCGGCTGTGGTCTGCATCTGAAACATCTCTCCGGCGAGGCTGATCCAAGGGGCCGATATCTTCTTCAAGATCGGCACTTTTCTGCAGATCATCGGATGCCGTAGTCGTATCACTTGCGTTGCTACTCGGATTAAGCTTGGGCTCGGCTTCCTCTATCTTATCAAGAAGAATGCCATCGTTGGTTATTCGCTGTGTCCTGGTATTCTCTGGCACAACGGCAATACGCCTTCCGTTGACACCCAGTCCATTTTCAAGTTGGCTGAGATCGTTTCGTGCCTTAGACTTTGATCTGCTAATGGTTCGGCGGCGTAACTTTGCCTCTTGTACCCAGTTCTGGAAGCGTTTCTCGAACCAATAAAGTCTGAGAAAAACGACACAGCCATGCATCGTGATGGGGTTAGAAAATAAAGAAAACGTGTAGATCCAAGACTGTTGGAATCCATTCAGGTTGTTGACATCAACAGGGTTAAGTCCGGCTTGGGTATTTGCACCACTGCCAAACATGAGCGCATCTATAAAGTGAAGTTGGCCTTTGCCGCCGGCATATATCAGAACGCCAGAGAGTAATGTAGCGAAAATAATCCAGAAATCTAGATGATTAGTAGTCAGCATATAATGTTCATCCAAGACTGGAGACACAAATAGGGGCGGGCCACTCACAATGGATAGTAATAAAGTTGAAATGAGGATGTTTTGTTAGCACTGAAGGCCTAGCTCCCCTGAGCTGCGCCGCCACATAAGCGCGAGCACTGTCGAACATTTTGTTCGACGCCAAAGAGGCTCTAAGCGTGCAAGGAGTATATGCAAGCGATCCTCTCCAAGAAGAGAAGGAAATAAAAAGAAAGTGGTTCAAAAACAGGCCAGACAAGCGCGGCGCTGAGGTGTGGTGATGGATAGAGGTGTGACCAGTGCAGCCTATAAGGCTATGGGAGGAATGTCGTCTGAGTTGAGTTTTCCTCAAGTATCAAAGGCTGGTTGAAAAAATGATCCTGGATTCTTTAGGCGTGAGTCCAATCGAAGGACGTCACAAGGAATAGCAAACAAAAATGCATGATCGAGGGTAACGCAGAAAGCGAGAAACGGCTATCGTGAGGCGACCATGTCTGGTCAGGGGGCGCAACTCGAAGTCTGGGGAAAATTGAATCCTGAACGAGCCAGGGGACGCGCGCGTTGAAAGAGCCGGAAGAGGGCTAAGCCTTGTAAATTAAAGAAAAAGGACCTTGAAGATGCCGTGCAGCTGCAGGTACAAAGCCCCAGGCAATTACTGATGCAGTACAAGCAGCAGTAAGAGAAAAGGAAAGGATGGTGCGAGCTAGTCGTCGGTTTGGGAGCCCGAAGCAAAAAGAAAACAAGGAGGCCTGGGCCTAGTACTGTTGCCGACAAGCAGCTTATCAGGAGCAGCGGTGCTGACGATGTAATGCTTGCGAGCACTAGTATCCTTGGTTTTGCAGTGAGAAAAGACAAGGATCCCACTGATAGCGCTTGAGAGATTGGCGAGGAGGGCGATCTTTATTGGCGGCTGCTGTTGCGACTTGGTCGGGCGTGCTTGCGACTCGTCGAATGGCTTGCAGACGCCCTGATCAATGGCAAACGAAAACCGGATAGCCAGAGAAAAGTCTATTCAATGAAAAAAAAGACGGTGGGACAAGAAGCAAAGCTCAAGATTTTTCTGTGCTGTAGAACTTCGGCAGCAAAACAGGGCCAGGGATGCCCCTTCTCGCTTTGTGTTGGCTCGTGGGCTGATGCGATGGCGCAGGCCCGCGATTCCCAGGCAGCGTGGACGGAGCAGCAATGCAAGGTAGCGGCCAGAGGAGTTATCCCGGCCTCGTCGAGTCCCGCGGTTGCGGACAGGCGCCAAACCCCTTTGGCGGCGTTGGACGTGGGAATTCGGGCTGAGTGGTTCGGAGCACGGAGGCTGGAGACTGGAGAACGCAGGGTGGACGGATGGACGGATGGAGCACAGCACAGTGAAGGCTGCCGTCGTCTAAGCCGAGGATCAACGACCTTTTGGTCTGCGTTTCTGTTTGAATCGTGGGTAGGCGTCGCACTCGAATTCCCTCGAGGGGGATGATTGAGAGAGATCGAGATACTGAAGAGAAGTCGGTCGAGGCGCTGAAGGTCACTAAGAAGGGGGGCGAAGAAAATTGAATGACTTGCGCCTTGTGGCTGTTGCTGTTGCCATCATTTTTTTTCCTGCGTCTATCCTTCCCTTCTGCCAGCCCAGGCGCGGACAGCCCTTGCCAAGAGTGGCTTAGTACACTTAGCACAAAGCTTAGCCCTGGCCATTGCCTGACCTAGAACGCCGCCAGCAGCGAGTGGGTAGCGGGTCAGCGCTGCGCTTAGCACCAAAGCCGCTGTAAATGCCACTACCAGGCATGAGAGAGCCACTATTACGGGCCTCTGCCAGGCCTTGGTGCCTTGATTGAAAGCGGGAGCGCATAGGCACGAGTAATTCTGCTTGGATGGAGCTCTGTCTTCATCCAGCCTAGGCTCCGACAATTTCTCCAGGTGTAACATGAACGCTCATGGAGCAAGAAGATCTCGAGCCTATCATCTAGATCTGCAACATGCTAAAACAGCAGAATACCTAACGATTACATCTCAATTGGCTCTAGCAGCACCAACCACGAGGTACTAGGCCCAGGCATTACGTCTACGACGCCCAAAGACCAAGCGGCATCACAGTGACAGGAGCCTAACAAAAGCCACGCGCGTTCATCGCCCCAATTCTCTCCCCTGATCTACTTTACAAGCAATAACACTGTGAAAGGGAGCTTGAGCCTAGAAAAAACACGCGGTGGCCCAGACTGTGGCGACCGGTCCGGGCAGAAACGCCGAACAGCGAACACTGTACCAACAAGTTCTCAGCGATTTCCCCCGAAGCAATAAATGCCCCGTAGTGCCCGACGGCCATGCCGCGCGCAGCCGGGGTAGATGAGTGCTAACGAATCCCGATCTCTTCAGTACTGTAACAGTCGAGTGCTAAAAAAAAAAACGGCGCTGCTAAATACAATCACTACACGGCTCTGCATCTACAATTGGAATCAGTGGGAATACGCAGCAGGAATACGCAGCAGCATAAGCAGCACTCTGAGAGAGGACCACTATTACAATGCAACTGTCTCGTAAACAACATTGGGCAGCATCGCGAAAGCCAAATGTTACCAGTCACAGCTGACAATGATGTCACCCAACTCGTGCTCTTATCATCCCCAGCTCAGACTTGTCAATGCACCACTGCCGATCCCCCAAGAATCCAAAACCGTACCACGAGCATGTCATTTTGCGGCACTTTTCTTATACATACCACTATACCCCATTTCTTTGTGGCTCTCGTTATGGCTCTTGTTGCGATGGCCGTTTTATTTCAGCAAGCAAACACCAACCGCAAAACATGACCCCCATTGAGTAACTAACCTGGCAGTTGACCGATGAGGTTCCCCTTCATGCATTTCTTCGGAGCTATTGGGGTGCTATAATTAGTGAAACGTGACGCAAGATGAATCCTAATTTATACCTTATCTCCCAACTATATCGGCTCCCATCGTTGTACACAAAAAAAAAGCAAGATATACTTGATGAGGATCTCTGCAACAGGCATGTTCTAGAACCAACACTTCGTGCAACCACGTCAATGCCCTTTCCATACACCACCAACACCAACATTGAAGCAATCTATCAATGCCCACCTGTGATACAACAAGACCCGAACCCGTGCATCGTCGATATATACGTTATATACGATGCACACGCCCATGGACTTGCATACGCATATGCACATGCACCACGCACCTACCATACCCGTGCATAGGGCCGCATCCTCCGTTCCATATCAGTTCTCCTTCAAAGAAAGAATTTGCGTGGGGTAGGCAGACAGAGAGGCCCATACACATGCATGAGCCTGCCATGTTCGCTTAGCAGTTTGTTCGCAAGACAAACTCTTTCCAAAGAAGAGACAGAAAAATATGGATCCAATATACTGTATCACACGATGGTTTTTCAGTCTGTGGCACATTCGTCCGCCCAGCTCACCATTCTGCTTATCGCGGCTAATAAGGTATTTCACGCTGCCGACATTGCGATATGCAGTCCTTGTGAGGAGACGTGAGCATTTCTCTCATTCGCATCCAATGAAAATAATGCCTCTTGGTTTGGGCAACCGTTGGGCTTCTCCAGGCTTCCTCTTTGCATTGCCGATCCAATGGACTCGGTTCGCCGTAGAGATCCCCCCATGTCTCGCCAGCATAGGATGGCTGTCACGAGATGCATACTCAGATGACTGCTCACTATGCATGCATGCAACCAAGAATGTGAAACAGCAAGATAAAAAAAAAGTACTGTGTTTGCTAAAGCTAACTTATTCGTCTAATAATGTATTTCATTTATGGGTCAATGTAGACCTTTTTCGCTAATACAAGTTCCGAAACCAATAACGCCGTTTACCCAGCGAGCAGTTTGCTTTTCCGCAAAGCTGTCATATATAGATCATAACGCCGTGCACCAAGTTAAAACATTCTGTCAGTGTCGAACCATCCAATCTGTAGTAGGTGTTTATCAAAGATTGCCCAAAAATGGAATTGTGTGCTGGTCGCATGCCTAAGCCAAGGCAGCTCGCCGAGCATTTTCTCGCCCAATCTTCTTGAAGAACGCGCTGCTCTCCTTCTTTCCTTTTCCTTTCTTGAAAGCAGCATTCATCTTCTTGTTCTGCTCAATGTAGGCCATATCCTGTCCACCACTGAGCTCACCCAGAGTGCCTGCCGTTCGGCGGGCCGCTCCCTTCTTCTTCCGCCCCATTGTACCGCTGTGGAATAAATCGTCTGTGATATCTTCATCGTCCATCGTCTCGTTCTCGACTAGTACCTTTTGTAGAAGTTCACGGCGCTCAGTCGCAGTTGCAAAGGCCAACCCGGGCGTCTTCTCAATGTTTGCCAGTTGGGTGATGACTTTGAAGGCGTAGCCTTGGTCAACCAGAAAGGCTTGTCGCTTGGATGAAAAGTACATTTCCTGCGTGTCTTTGGAGACAAGCGAATAAAAAAATGCGTTAAAGCCTTCGTCATTCCTACGCTTGGCTCTCAGAATTCGTCCAAGCCGCTGCGCCTCTTGACGTCGAGATCCATAGTGTGACGATATCTGAATTAAACACGTAGCCTCCGGCAAGTCCAACGATGTGTCGCCAATCTTTGATAGAAACAACGTGTTGACCAGTGGATTGTGCTGAAAGTTTTCCAACACTTTCAAACGTTCCGCCTGTCCAGTGCCACCGTAGATGAAGGCTTTCCCCAGTTTCAGAGCATATGCCTTCAAGGCGTATACGTTGTCCGAGAAGACAATGATCTTGTCACCTCTTGACTCGTGGTAATTGATTAGATACTGGCAAGCCTGGAACTTGCGTGGGTTCATAATATAAAGCAGATTCTTCTTGCGTGATGGTGCTCGAAGATATTCGTCATAGAATTCGGTAGGCATTGGGCACCAGACTTCAGCACATTGAACCCGCGCAATATGACCCTGCTTTGACAGCTCCATCCAATTGGCCTCGAATAGCTTTGGGCCGATAAGGAAGTTGAGGTCGGAGATTTTATCATCTTCTCGGAGCAGTGTGGCTGTTAAGCCTAGCTTGGAGTGGGTCTTGATTGATGAGGTGACCTTTCGGAAGATATTGGCGGGCACGACGTGAACCTCGTCCAAGAGCATCAGACCCCATTCTCGCCCAGTGAGAAATCTCATCATCTTCTCGGCGTCGTATGATCTGGCTCTGGATTGGGTGACCATGGAGTAGGTAGTCACTATGATACCGGTGCTTCCTGTGAAGACGCTGTTCTTGGAGTCCGAGGTGAAGGCGACAATATCGTCTGGATTAATGTTGGACCATTTCAAAAACTCATTGCGCCACTGAACGACGGACATGGAACTGGTGCACAGCACAATGACGCCTTTCTTAATAGTGCATGCTGCGGTAATGCCAACCAGCGTCTTTCCAGCACCACAAGGTAAGACAATCAGGCCGCTCTTGGCACGTCCGTTTCCGAACATTTTGCTAAGACTCTTTTCCTGGTAAGGACGAATCTGAGTGCCGGGTTTAAGATCGATGTCGAGGGTCGAGTTGACTTCGTCGCGTCGGAAATCGTACTCCTCGAGAACAGGGAAACCCAGATTGAGACATTCTTTCTGCACAGTCTCGACGTCTTTGTCTGCAATCTCAAAAGAGTGTGTGACTTCCTGGTCGTCGTCATCTTCTTCGCCCAGCCGAGCGAGCACGTCGCCTTCCTGGGTTGGTTGGGCTTCGTGCGGTTGCTCGCCGCCGTTCGCCTGTTTAGCACCCGCAGCATTTTTAGTGCCAGGAATGACCAGGTTTCCGAGCTTGGGTGCTGCCGATGTCGTGATTTCTGCCGTTCCCTGAACGCGAAGAGGGCCGATCCTGGGGTTTTTGAGCAGCATCTGCAACATGTTGGGATCCGGACTCTCGACATAGTACTTTGTGTTTTTCAAGACAAGCTTGACCTTGCCGTAGCTTTGCGTACAGCTCTCGATAAACGACCGAATCTCGACCGGCAGAGGCGTCTTGAGAAATCGATCGAGAGTATTTATAATGTCATGGGGCGACAGGCCGACAGATACAGCGGCGTAGAGACTATGTGTGGTGAGGGCATACTCGTGCATGAACGTCGGGCGCGACAAAGGCTCGGCAATAGTAATCAGGAAGTCTTGGGCCTGCTCCGCCAGCGGATTGAAACTCTCGAGGATGATTCTGCCCTTCTGAGGATCGATCCAAAGCGGCCGGTTCTGGTGATCTTTCTTGAGATCGAGATACGAGAAATCATTGCTACCAAAGATATGCGGGAGAGGCTCCCGGATGTGGTGCTTCTTCTGGTACCGCCCCAGTGAGAAGCGATCTATATTCTTGTCGATATCCTGTTCCAGCTCTTCGTCCACGGGGGCGTCCTCCTCTTCCACCGCTTCGTCGCCACTCTCGATGCTGCGAGGAGTCACTCCCCCAGGCGTCGACATGCGTGAGGACCGACCGGCCTTCAGCCCTCCCTGCGCGGCGCTGCTGCCAGCCTTCCTTTTGGGAGGCATCATAAATTCTGCTATTTCAAGACTGTGAACCGTAGTCGTCTGTCTGGCGAAAGAAGATACGATCGCAACGTTGTCAAGAGTTTGAGAAGTGGCGAGCAAGCAAGCCAACGACTGGGGAAGAAGAGAAGAGTAAGGTTTCCAGTTGCCTAGGCGGCGAACTTAACTTAACGGTCATTTAGTCAAGGTCACAGGCTGAATGCTGACTCATCGGCGCTAAAGTACGCTAAGCCTCGAATACCAAGGCGCCGTATTCCACTTAGCAGGCAGCCCAGGGAGGCGGATGCACTAAGACACCCCGCCAATAGCAGCTGTTCTTGGGCATCTGAGAAATCAACCACTGAAGGCACGATAATCTTCAGCAGCTCCTGAAATACACACTCGTTACGGTTGACAACGCCGCAAGATTAGCTCTCGTTTTAAGTATTGGAATCAAACTACGGAAATAAGTTACTCCAAGCTGCAGGTTCTGACTTTACCATGTGGTACGTACAGAGTACCACAGCACACCGCGAACCCGAAATATCGAGAAGCTCCCCTAATGCTAACCATGCGTCCAGCAAACATATTCTCAACGCCCAAGTCGCCATCCGGTCGCCATGCTGTACGTTACGATTGCAACGCCACCGAAACTACTACCCAAACTTTATACATATCAAACTTTCAGTTGATCGTGTCAATTATACTTGATGCTAACAAAATTCCTGCGACTTGTCAGGCCGGAAATGGTTCGACTGCGCCGAGTGCCACCAAGAGCAGGAAACCCATCCTCTCAAGCAGAGCTTCGAAATGACCTTTGCCTGCAAAAAGTGCAAAAAGGTCTTCCGTAAAGACGCGCAAGAGTTTGACGAGAGCGACGAATACTGCCCGCACTGCGACAACCACTTCGTCATTGAGGCCAAGACCCCCAAAGCCGCCTTGACCATCGAGGGAGACGATATCCGAATGGACAACAGGCTGCTCAAGGACGAAAGAGTAAAGCAGGATGGCATGAGGACAATCTTTGACCCAACCCCGGACGCCGACAAGCTTGGCTGAGTGGCACTATACGTTTGTGTTTAGGAAAATAGCGGCGTTGCACGGCATCTCAATAAATTGGAGTTCGTTTTTTTCCCTTCAAAGATAGGATGCAATTTTGTTCACGACATCCCTTGTTCAGGTCTGCATATGTTGATACGGCGTCATCTGCGCTCTAAGTTTGTTTGCATTCCAATAAATACCAAGTCCCATTTATTCTTTATTCGGCAGCAGAGTCCTCGCCGCTTCTCGTCAGAATAGCAGCGCTTCCAGTGCCTGGTGTCCGTCCCGTCTTCTTCTTGGCAGCCTCCTCCTGCTTCTCTTGCTCAATTTCCTTCACGAAGCCCTCAATCTCGTCCGTCGGCAGCAGCTCCATAGATGCACCGGGGGCCATGAGGGCAATCTCAATGTTCTTGGCACCTGTCTGGACGACCTCGAGAAGGGACTTGATCGCCAGTCTGATGGTAGCCTGTCTATCCATATCCTCCTTGTAGTTTCGCTCCAGGAACTCTCGAACCGTCTTGCTTGAGCGACCAATAGCATTCGCTTTCCTGCAACAGTCAAAAGGTTAGCTGGCGTAAAGAAGCCCAGCATGGGTGGGTGTCGTGATAAGAGAGCTTACCAAGCTGAGTAGATACCAGAAGGCTCTGTCTGGTACAGTCTGGGAACCTGGCTGCCGTTGTCAAAGCCAACCACCAAGGTGCTGATGCCGAATGGCCGGACACCTCCAGCCTGTGTATAGCGCTGCTGCACGCCGGCAACGTATTTTGTAATGTACTCGATCGTAACGGGGTCTTCAACCGACAATCGGTGGGATTGGGCTTCTATTCGTGCCTTGTCGACGAGGATTCGGGCATCTGCGTTCAGGCCGGCAAAGGCCAGAGCGACATGGTGGTCCAAGACCTGGATCTTGGAAGGCGTAATTCGTGTGTCCTGCAGCTTCATCGCGGATCTCTTCTCGCATCCTAGCACAACCACATCCTTGCCTTTGACGCCGACAGCGCATGTACCTGTCCCGAGAAAGTCAGTCGAGGTGGGGGTGGGAGAAGGCCTTGTTGTAGCTGGACGGACCTCTCTTCACAGCTTCGCCGGCATATTCAACCTGGAAAACGTGTCCGTCGGGGCTAGAATAGAGTCAGATGGAATGTTCGAGGGCAAACGCGGCTGCAGCAGCACAAACCTGAAGACTGGATACAAGCACAATGTCAGCATCGATATCGAGACCTGCTAGAAATGCGGAATAACTTACCCGACAGAGCTCTGTCGTAACCAGATGCCATGGCCTCGAATTATTGGCTGTGAAATTGAAATCTAAGCAATCTTTTCGCTCAGAGCCACAGAATGCAATCTGGTGGCTGGTCAATGCTGTTGAAGATGAGGATGCGGTTCTGCTTTGACGTCGATATTGGGGGGGTCGATATGCTGGTTCCAGCGGAGCTTCGTCAGAGTGGCAGCCTACCTTGCCTGTCTGTGGCGGTACGTTGGAAGGCTAGAGCTAGAGCTCCCTGGCAAGCGCGCTGGGGAACGGAGAAACGTGATGGCGGGCGACAGACCGTTCAATGTTCTGTGGCGCATGTGTGGCTTGAGGACGGATGAGCTAAGGATCACATGACGCTGCCACTTTGTGGTATTCCTGTGCACTTACACGTCCAGGATCCGGATCCAAGTATTGTTTTAGGTATCTTAATTCTATTGCGTAGTACTAATTCAGATGCATGTACTTGTTAGCAAGGTTTGGAGTTATCAAATAATCATTTTTGGCGAATTTGATGCGCAGATTCTCAAAATATGGAGTCAAAGCAGCTTAATGAACGATTGATGAAGTACCAAACGGGCAGTCAGACTCATTTTCTGAACCATGTGCCCTTTTTAGCACTCGGCGGACTTTACATTCATGACTCCCAACTCTACCAACAAATATGGTGGATATCAAAGAAATCCAAGCACCATGCATTTAATACGCATTTTTGATATTATCAGACCCTCCCTTCCTGCTTTTCATGTTCATCCCCAAATCATGCCCAAGCGCTGAAAAAACGAGAACATGGAACCCGCCGGGATGTAGCCTGCGTAAGTCGACTCCCACCAGGACGCAAAACTCCCTGCCATCAAAAAAAAAATTTAGAAATGGACAACAGTGATCAAAACGCCATTAGAGACAAGGTAACTTACCTGCTACGGGCCCGAGCTCGCCGAAACCCAAAAGCTCCAACACATACGGTGCCAGCATAACGAGGACGCCGATAGCAATCACGGTTATAAGGACCGTAGCTACCACTTCCAAAGGATGATCCCTAGCATCTTGAACTAGTTGATGGAACACCGAACCGGCCTCTTTAACAGCATCGTCGTACCCCTTGGCAAAGGCCGGGCCCATTTTGTCGCGACCTTGTCCAATTGCTGCTACCAAAGCATTCAAGATGCGCTTCGCAAGCATCTCAGACCACCCAAGTACTCCAACCATCTCATCAAGCTGCTTCTTGAGGCTTGCGCCATGCTTTTCTGTACAAAGTAAGATGGAGACAACGTCAGCCGCGACCTTGTCTTGGCTGCACAGAGACGGATCGGGAGGTAAAAGCGTCGAGGTGGAATGTTTCTCGTCAAGATAGAAATCTGATGCAGGCTCAGGTGAACCGCAAAGGCAGCTAAAAATTGCGTGTAGAACTTCCATGATAGTAAATTGTCTTCGTGATAATATACGCTGCAAAATGGGTGATATTCAACAAAAGAATCTGGTCGCTCGCTGAGTGCGAAATGGCTGAGTTCTTATACCTCCCCATTCTCAACCATAAAAGCTCTCTGCTTTGGGCGGTCAATACTTGACGTAGCATGTAGGATGGGCTTCCAAGTGCCACGCCCTGCAGATTTGGCTGATAAGAAGAGCACGCCTTCTTCATTGGACAGATTCTCATAGGATAGCAGCGTTAGCCTATACACATCACGGCTGCAGAAGGCACATGGTGTTGTAGGCCTCCCACAGCGCTAAGCTGAAACAAGCCTATCATATTAACGAATGAAATGTTGACAACAAAGAGGTTTAGAGTAGAGAAACTTGGAGATTGATCAATGGCGAAACGAAATATCTCTAAGAACTCAAAGTTGGGTACTTATTGAAAGTAGGTAGGCATAGTAAGATTCGAGTTGTCAAGCTTATCCAGTCTCCGAAGATTATGCAAGCCAAACACTCTTCCTCCACAATATTATTTTTAAAAATAAGTCTCAAACATCAGAAAAAAAATTCAGCAAAGTCAGTATTTAAATCCCCCATCTATCAAAAGAAGCCATCGATTACCTACACATACATGCATCCCAAACATCCCTTAAAAGTGGTTCCGCCCTACGATCTAATCTAATCTGATCTCACGCTAGCGAAACTATTGAAATCTCAGTATACACCAAAAAAAACAGGTTCCGCATACGAGTTGCCGAAAGAAGAAAAGATCAAATGCATCAAATCAGCAAGTGGCAAGTGGCAAGCAAACGGCAAAATGCTCCACCAAAGAAGGTTAAATATTAGGAAGCTCCATCTGGATTTTTTATGCTAATACGAGTTATACCCCAGGTTGTCATGCGAGGATCTTCTTCCCAGATTATAAGATGCAACAAGACAAATCTAGTTAAGGCAGGTCAGATTGCTTCAGCATAAACTTTAGCGTATTCCAGAAAAATACGCGTGTTTTCACCCTGCATGTCTCAACTTTGGTGCTATTATTAGCCGGGCATGACTTAGACAAAAACAGGCTGGATTACCAAGACACAAGCATAACTCCCAAAATAGAAGCTGATTGATAAGTACGTAGGAATAGGAGTAGTAATCTGTATTTCAAGAATAAAAAAAAAAAAAGGCTATAGAAAGTGACACAATTTCCGCTTTCACGTAAGAAAAAAAATCCCCCTTCTTAGAAAGAAGCCAATGTCCCGCTTGGTGTTATAAAAAGCTTTCCGCTCTTTGTCCCTTTGTTCCACGGCAGTCCAGCTGTCTCTGTTTCTCCCTTGCAAAAACCTCTATATATGGATCCCATCTATCGACCTGTTTTCCCGCTCTCCTTCTCTTTAAATCACAAAAATCCCAGTTTCAAATGTCGCTATACAAGGTGTTCTACACTGAAGTACCGTCATCGTCCGTCTTCTTCGCCGCGAATCTATTATTTGTCTTCGCTCTCGTATTCGTTCGATTGTCGGTATTCGTTCTCCTCTTATCGCTCATCGTTGATGACACGTTCCGAAAGATATTACTCATTAGAATTTAGCCACTTCGGACCATGTATGGGTCTGCAAGACGCTCGTGACGGCTTGTGCTTTCGCCCACAGCCGCTTCTTAAAGCCGTCCAGCCAAAGGATCTCAAGCACGCCATCCTGTGATGTGACATTGATATCCCGGTAAAAGTTCATAGCAACTGTCATCGGGCCCAGGAGCATATCAGGCTGTACTGTAGATTCGAGAGCCGAATCTAGCCCTCGACATATATTAGCCGCCAGCTCCCGCCCATCTTGGTAATGGGTTGGGTCGATTTGCAGACTAGATGGCAGTTCCGGCCACACCTGGGGGTACGCATCGACAACAGGCTCGAAAATAGCCATATGAATCGTTTCAATGCATTGGTGGAATGGAATCATGGCCATCCAATAATAGACAAACATCAAACCGGTGAGTCCGTCTTTGAAAGCATATGCGTTGGCAAAAGGAATGGCGCCGCCAGGGCTCCTCAACTCCTCGGCCCAGTATGGGAAGGAATGTTCGTCTGCTCCCCTGTAAGCGCCTTGCAGCCACTGTCGAAATTGTGCTTCTACAATCAGGCAATGGTGGAGGAGCTCTTGTGCTTGCGTGCGGCGAGCAAGAGTCGCTTGTAGATGGATTATTCGATCCATTTGTTCGAGGAGGACGGGAAGTTGAAGCACAATATCAAACAGCTCGTCGAGGGGGGACTTCGGATGCTGCTCCCATGGTATCGTCGTCCATTCAGGGATTCGCAAAAAGGTATCGCGCCGGCTCAAGAGAGCAATGCTCATCTAATCGTCCAATGGTTAGAGTTCGGGACAAGAAGAGGAGATACGAGTGGGACAACCTACAGCCACAGGGCGATATACCCTCACGAAGAAATGATGGTTTGGAAAAGAGGCGAAATAGTGCGGCCCAAGCCGAGTCATATGCTCTGCGGTGAGTCTCCATGCCGCACCCGATGTATCGTGCTGTGATAGTTCATCGCCGATTAGCTTTTGATCGGACTTAACCAGGAACATCATTCGGCGAACAAAGTTCCGCGGAATCATGACTCGGATATTGAGCATTATACAACGCGCAAAAAACAAACAAAACTCACCTCGAAAAGAAACGTGCAATAACTCTCTGTTGAGTCATGCTCAGCGTTAGTGGCCTTTTGGCGCACAAAGCATTGTGCATTCATACCGAAAGCATCGTCCGCCACCAATAGCAGCTCTGCCGCTGCATACGGGGGGAACTGCAAAGCACTCAAAGATGCCGCAATGGATCCATCAACGCCGCTCTCGCCGCCGGCTGGAACTTCGTGTCTCGCGACATTGTGCAAACTCGTCTGGAGCGCGGTAATCAGGGCGGGAAACTCGGCTGCCCCTGGGCCGCCAGAAGACAAGCGGATGTAATCGTCCCATGCTGAGGTTAGTGGTCCCAGAGGCTGGAAGAGCTGAGGGCTGCTCATGATGCTGCTGCTGCCGCTCTCCAAGTCGTCTGCCTTGACACTCGGGCTGGGGCTTGCCTTTGGCTTCCTAGATGGCGTGGTCTTCTTGGGGTGCGAAGCAACACGGCCCTTGTTTTCAGGCGTGCCGGTGATGAAGACTCGCTCTCTTTCGTATCCTTCGCAGGTTCTGCCGCTGCTGATGCAGTTCTGGCAGAATGGCCGCTCATTGCTGCACTGTTTGTTTTCGTCATGTTAGTTGCTTTCTCCTACAGTCTCTTTTTTTTCGTCTTTTTCTCTCTCGCTCTGTCTCCTTTTCTCTTTCTCACCACCAGCATCGCTATCATCATCATCATCTTCTTCTTCTTCTTCTTCTTCATCTTCTTCATTATTGTGTTCCTCTCTCTTCCTGCGTTGGATGCATGCAAGAGAAAGAAACTAGAGGGAACGGGGGGGACAAACCTTTACTCTTCGTCTGCGGCAAGTCTCGCACCCCTTGTACTTGCCCGGAACACCAACCATTTTGTCGACCTTTACGTTCGGCGCGCTTGTGTATGTATGCGTATAAATGCGTGTATAACCTGGCCTGTCTTTGAGCCCCGGAGTCTTTGTATGTGTGTGCGTGTGTGCGTGTGAGAGTGAGCGTATGTGTGTGTGCGGTTTGGCCTGTGTGGGGAAGGGCAGCGCTTGTTTCTTGAGCCTTTCCAGAAAGAAATTAAATTGAAGAAAAATAAAATGTCCGGTTCGTCTATAGAACAAGAGGTTGTTTGCTTGGCTCTTCGATACTGCAGTCTGACCCGCAGCCTTGCTCTCTTTGCCACCGCCTATCCTCTTTGCATCATGTTGGGTCTGTTATATATTTGTGGAAAGAGGGACGTGAGAGAAAGAGGGCCGGCGTGAGCCATAGGCCTCCTGGACATGCATTCGCGCACGGGAGCTATTCTAGCAGCAAACAAGGTAGGTAGGTAGTCATGTAGATGGATGGAACTGGTATGGGTCGGGACAGGTACGGAGGTGAGGTTGTGAACAGGGACGGCCAAGTCAGAACCACATGGCAGCAAACGATCCATGCCAGATGGAGGAAATTGATCATCTCCACACGAGATATGTCCATTCTCGAGCGTCGAATGGCATCTCAACGTTGGCCTTTGGGAGATAGTGGCAGGCACCCATCTCCGCCTTTAGCATGGGGCTTTGGACGTGGATTGGTCGCTTCCCCCATCTAGGCCCGGCAACCACCGAAGCCAAAATGGTACGAACGGCGACCAGGCGTCGGGCGAATGAGAAGGCTATGATGGCCTCTCGGCATCGAGCTTCATGGGTCAACATGATATGCAAGGCTTACACGGTAACGTTCAGTCGGTTCAGGGGTTCCGAGGCCTCTTGCAAGCCCTCCCTCGCTCTCTCTGGATTCACTTTGTCTCATGGCATCTCGTTCTCGTCCCTCCCTCACATGCCGGGCAGTTCTGCTCTTAGAAAGCAACCCTCTGTGTCCGCCCGGCAAGACGCTAACATGGCCGGCAGCCCTCGCTGCTGCAGTCCCGCCATATTGTTTCTGGCACTAAGTTTCGTAGGGCTGACGCGGAGGGCCAGCTGTGCTCCTGGTTGGCTGATCCACCGAAGCATCTGAGCATGTCTCTGTGCGTCAGCGATCAAACGTCTGCACAAGGCGCGCGCTGCCATTGGACGGGCTGCTGAAATGACAGGAATACAGCCTATGAGAAATAAAGCTTCGTGGTGAATGCACCGGGCTGCTTTGGGCTTCGGTGGCTCCCTCAGCCTCTATCCGGCACTCACCCCAACCGGCGCTCTGATAGGCCGGGCCGGAACCCCCCCGGTCGCGAAAACCCCAAGGAACCGTTCCGGGGACCCAGCAGCCTCGCCAAAGCCAGTGCTTCAGAATCTCGTAAAATACCATGATCCAGCTGCCATCAGGTAGACCGCCAGAACGGTGCCTGCTCCGAGGGCTACAATCACAACGGCCTTTTTCCCGCGACTGCGTTTAGCCCGGCAAACCCCCTTATTGCCGTGCACACAAACCGGTGTCGGCCGACATAACACTGGATCGGGAAACGGCGCCAGGCTCAAAAGAGTTACAAGATGTGAAGAGTATGCCTAAGGGGATCCAGGGGAGTGGTCCGCATACATGTGCTATTCGTACTAGGCGGGAGGCTAGTATGTCATGACTTACATACAGACATGCAAAAGGCCGAGAATGACCTACAAAGTGCCGCAAATAGGTACGTCCTGGCATTACCATAGCATCCTCGTCCGCCACCCTCTCTACTGCTCGGTCCAACATCCCGGTCAGATGTATTTGTACGGGTTCATAATGCCATTCTGTCATCAAAAAATCGTCAGTGTCAGCCCTACCGCTTAGCAATAGTGTGCAAATCGTGCATGGTTGCGCGCGCCCTCCAGCCGCAAGGCAGCTTCCGGCACATGTGACGTGCCATCATGAATCAGAGGGCAAACGGCGGATCTTGAAACACGAATAGTTGAAACAAAGGTGCCATGGATGAGAAACAAGCGATAGACGACAAGCGAAAACGGTAAACAGAAAGAAAAGCGCACTAGCGAGGAGACAAGGGAGCTTACCGGGTCATACAGGTTCTTAATCTGCTTCATCAGGCCAATCACGGTGTCGTTCCGGCTGTAGTTGACGAAGTTCTTCTTGGCCAATCCCAACCCATGCTCGGCGCTGATGCTACCATTGCGCTTCGCGATCCATTCGTACACAAAGGGCTCCAGAGCCTCCTCGACCTTGGCGTCATACCGTCTTACAGCCACATTCAGGTGCAGGTTGGAGTCACCCATATGACCATAGCCCACCACTGCGCTCACCGGGTGCTCCTCGGCATCGCCGATCAGACCAGCCTCCCCCATGCGCTCCCTCACATCTTCGACAAGCGAGTACATCTCTGCCAGCGGGATCGAGACATCGTACTTGTAGACGCCACCGCCATGTCCAATGCACTCGGTGATGCTCTCACGCCAGCTCCACAGCGCCTTGGCCTGCGACTCACCTTGCGCGACGACGCCATCCGTCACAATTTCCTTGGTCAGGACGTCTTCGAGGAACTTTTCCAGCTTCTCATTGTCGTGATCGCCATTGGAGCCGCTGGTCTCAATGAGACAGTAGAATGGGTGATCGCCCTCCAGCGGCCGCTCCTCTCCTTTAATCTCGTGTACAATCTGCTGGCTGCGAGAATCCATCAGTTCAAAGGCCGAGAGGATTTCTCCCAACTGCTTCTTGGCTTCTCGAAAGGCGAGCTGCGCCTTCTTGAAGGAATCCACTCCAAAAAAGGCCACATTGACAGCAGCCGAGCGCTGCGGGCACTGGACAACCAGCTTCGTGATGATTCCAATGGTTCCCTCACCGCCAATGAACAGCTGCTTCAAGTCGTAGCCCGTGTTGTTTTTGCGTAGAGCGCACATGTCATTCATGATAGTGCCGTCCGGCAGCACAGCTTCCATGCCCAAAACGGTTCCATGCAAACTTCCGTAGCGCAGCAATCGCAGACCGCCTGCGTTGGTGGCAACATTGCCGCCTACATGGCATGATCCCTTGGCTCCCAGGTCGAGGGGAAAGATATATCCTCTTTCGGCGAGGTACTGATCGGCTACCTCCAAGATGCAGCCGGCATCCAACACGAGAGAGCCGCTGACCTCGTCAAAGGAGTGAATCTTGTTCATGCGACTCATATTGATGACGATTTCGTCGAAAATAGGCACCGAGCCGCCCACCAGCCCAGTGTTACCACCCTGCGGCACGACGGCCAGCTTCCTGTCGTTGCAGTATTTCAAGATCTTGCTGACATCCTCGGTCGATCCTGGCTTGAGGACAAGCCGGCTCTGACCTCGATACTTGTGCATCCAATCCTCGTTGAAGGGCTTGAGATCGTCCTCGGCCGCAGCATTGACGCCATCAATCACGGCCTGCTCGCCACCAAGGAGGTCTTTGAAGTAAGCAACATCCTCTGCCGTTAATGACGCGAACTTGGCATCTCTCTTGATTTCAGGGTAGGTGTCAGTGGTGAGCTTGGCCAGATGCTGGACTGCATGTGATTGCGACAGCAGCCTGGGAACCGAAGTCGCAAAGCATCGAGCTGAAGCAGCTGAATGGCTAGTCAAAAAGCTAGCACTGCCAATTGCGCCAATCCGCCGGTTGGGCGCCCGCAGCACTCGCACAAGCCTCGATCGTGTAACCATTTTCTCTGTCAACAGGGGGAGCGTGGGTTGTGCGGCCGGCAGCAAAGAGGCGGGATCAAAGAGGGAGAAAGGAAAAGAGAAAAATCAAGTCAGACGGGGCTGCTACGTTGAAGCTTCCTTTCTTTCGGTTATCGAAATTCCGTTAAGGCAAGAGCCGGAGCTATTGCTTAATTCTTCAGGAGCCTATTAGGTAGCTCGAGCGCCGTAATTCCACTGCTAGGCGTCGCTCTTGCGGTACCAAGGCGTCCAATTAGGCTGTGAGATCATTATAGTGGGCCTGTCAGTGTCTCCGAACACGGACTCTCCCGGCTATCATGTAGGCCTACATACAGAAGTGCCATTTATTCTACAAGCAACAGCGACGAAAACGATTCAAAAAGAAAAAAGGAGGCCATTGCCAATTAATTTGACTATCTAACGTCGTAGCATTATTAATTCAACGTCAAGACTTGAAACTATAATGAAAACTGTGTCCAATTTTTACAGCACCCTTACCATCCAAAAAAAAACACCATTAGCATGCATCCAGGGTACCGAGAAAACACCGCTGCCTCTCCAACCAAGTATCCAGACAACATAGGAGACAGAGACTCCGTATAACGCGTGTACGCGCAACAAGGGGGAAAAAGTAAAAAGGGGGGAAGTATACAGAGAATTATACGGAGGCCGTCCATAAAGATGACGCTGAGCCATATAGATGATGAAACATCAATCACGGCTACCCATGGCCGTTTACCTTGGAATCTCTTCGGGGCCGATCATCGCCAACGTTTGTTGTATCCTGAAGCATACCGGCTGGTATATCGCCGTCAGCGTGATCGTCACCTTCGCCCATCATCTTCTCCATGAAGGAGATGTAATCGAATTGGTCTTTACCACGATCCCGTGACATATCTGGGCCGCTATGCGCCGGCATCATCTCGAGAAGCTTATCAATGACCTCTTCAGGCACAAGACTGTGGCGCAAGTCCATTTCTGTTACATATGGTTTGCCATCTGCAACTTCACGGAACGACTGGAAGACCTGTTCGGCGGTATTTTGATCTTCAGTGACGTCAACCATGAAGCGGATAAACTGCTCGAATGTAACATATTCTTTGCCCCCAGAGGTGTCGACGAAATAATCGTGCATCTCATCTTCGGAGAAAACCAGGCCCAGTGAGGCAAGGGCTGCGCTGAACTCAAGCTCCTGGAGCGAATTCGAGGCATCACGATCAAAGTGGCGGAACACGCTCTCAAACTCTTCCAGCTGAATAGGCGTCAGATTGGTCATGTTGCGAGCGACCATCTGGTTTTCCAAGAAAGAGAGCTTCTTTTGAACCGAGGATCTCACAAGCGTCAACTCGTATGCCAGTTCGTCATATGTATAGGTGGTGAAGTCGTTCTCCTCAATGTTTGCTTCCTCGCACATGGCGTCCACTTCCGCAATGGTACTGAGATATCGGTCGAGAGGCGGCAAATTTTCACTGAGCTTCTTGACATGATGCAGCTGATCTTCAATATCGCCATCCAATCCCGAAATAGCAAGTTGCATAGTATTGAGGGCCATGGCAAAGTCATTTGCTTTGTCAGCAAATGATTTCCTCAGCGCGTTTTTGATGCTGCGGCGTCGTTAGTCTCAAGTCAAACTCTTCTCCGTCGCACAGAGTTCTGTTTTCACTTACTCTCGAATTGTCTCATTGATGAGCTGCGCGCGAGCCATCTCGCTGCTGGTAAGACTTTTCCAATCCCTCTCAATAACATCCTGGCTGACCTCTGCCGGGGGTTCGTAAGGCCGTAACCGATAGGTGCTCAGCTTCGTTTTGATGTTGCCTAATAGAGTGGCAAGTTCGCTCTTCTCGGCAACCCACTCTCGCTTCTTGCCCCTCTTGTACTCTGAGAATTCGGACGCCTGGGCCTTTGCATCTGCATAGGTGCCCTCAAACTTGGCCGTGTGCCACTGTTCAACTTGGCCTCGGATATTCTTCAAGAGTTCCCTCATTCGTCTCTCGTAGGCATTCTGCATCTCCCACGCGCCTTGCATGTTGTTGAAGAACTTTTCGACTCGTCGTCCCGCGTTTTCGACTTTTTCCATCTGGGAAAAGGCATGGAACCAGTAGGCAATGTAGGTCATCAAACTTCGCTCATCGGGCTTCGCTACATCGCACACATCTTCAACATCCAACAGTTTGGGGATACCAATCTCCTCGTGAGCAATATCAAAGGCAAGCTGCATGTTGCCGCGATGGTCTGACTTGTCCAACGTGTCAAAGTCGATCAGATCCGGTCGATGAATGTCCAGCAAGGCGCAGAAGGCGAGGCCGTCGTTCCAGCTGCTACTAAAGTCGCGAACTTCGACCTCATCGTAGCATGCAGTTTTTCGTTGACACCACAACAGCAAGCCTTCTTTGGCAGACATACCCTCTTGGTTGATGTCGCTGATTGTAAAACGAAGAATCAGGGTCCAAATAAGACCAAGAACAATTTTGCGGTTTCCATCAACAACATCTTCAGCGCCAATATTTGTCATCTGAATGCCTCTGGACTTGATAAAGTCCAGGGCCAGGTTGGCATTTTCGAATCGTTGGACTCGAAGCTTCGGACGGGAGGCATATCGACCGAGGGATTCTTGAGAAAGACATTCAAGGAGGTGAATCAGCATAACCTAAAGACGAAAAAAATCGAACCAAATGTCAGCAAGAGACTCTGACGATACATGGCGGCAAGCGACAGGGATAAAACACCGTATACAGAGCGTGCATCGAGTTCAAGATGGATTCAACTTACACCGTCACTAAGGTCTGTTACCAGGTCCTTCACCTCCAGGTTTCTGGCTACAATCTTGGTGTTCAGCCTGCAGAGATGGTCTATGTCAGCATTTCACGGGGCCTTTAACACAAAAAGCATTTGGGAATCTTGCTCTGTTTGGGCAGGTTGGAGCGCACCATTTGGTAAACGTCTTCTCCTGGACCGTGATCCATCTCTGCTGCTCCGAGAAGGTCATCCTTGTGAGAAATTGGTCATGGACGCCCCGAATCGACGACGAATCGACTAGTACGTCGGCAGCAGGCGCCTTGCTCTCGATAAGGGCAAGGTCAGAGGCAGCTTCAGGGGATTCAGACCTGAGAGACTCTGCCGGGCGAGGTTGTCTGGAAAACTTTGCGGGCTTGGGCGGCGGCTTGGGAGGACTGGAAAGCTTTGAGTGCGTCGGAGACTGGCTCAGGGCTTTGGTGCCCAATGATGAGCTGCGCTTCTCTGACCGCTGGAGGCGCGTAGCAGTAATGCCACTATGCTCCTTGTCCCGCCCACTCCGCTGAGGGGGGTCCGAAATGCAGCGTGGCCGGGGTAGCGATGGGGAGGGGCCCCTTTGTAGGCGCCCAGCAAATGGCAGCGGCTCAGCCTCAGCCTCGGAGATGGTGCCACTGAGATTAGCAGCAGGACTGACAGGCGACACGGGCGATCTGGGCGGCGTCCAGAGGTCCGGCGGAGTAACGGGACGCTGGACCTGGAGCTGGAGACGGAGCTGGCGCGTGGATGCAGCGACTTTGGCGTCGATATCCAGGTGGCGCTGGGCTTGTAAACAAAATTCGGGGAACTGATCAGCCAGCTCGAGGTTGCCGGGCTGCAGCTCCTTCCGCGAGGGGCCTGTGGGCGCCGGCTGTCTAGGCGCCTTTAGCGGCCCCGTGGCGCTGTGGCACAGGCTGTTATAGGCCATGAGGGCGGGCGCGAGCAGCAGCAGTAGCGCTACGAGTGACAGCGGTAACAGGCAGTCGGCGTCGTGGTACCGGTACATGTACAGGTACTTGCGACGCAGGGACGGGAGACAAAGAAGCGGCTTTATCGATAAGACAGCTCGGCTTCCCTTGATTGAAACGCTTGGGACAATGAGATGAAGAACGAGGTTGTGCTTTTGACAACACTCTGAGACGAGAAAGATTCAACAGATTATTATGAATTAGATTAATATTACTGTGCTTTGTTGCGTTGTCTGTCTTTGTTTCCTCTCATTCTCGTCCGGAACTCGACTGTAGTTATACCTTCCTCCAGCCAGGTACCTACGACTCTCAACACGATGTATCAGAAACCTCTCTGGACCTTGCTGCGGGCGAGCTTGACAGATGCTCCGTAACGTTCGACGTGGCACCGTTCAAGCATCCTCGCCGTCTTAAGCGATTGGGTCCTCATGCACGGCTCCACGCTGCCACATGTATAAACGTCCATCCGCCAGGGTTCGGCCAAGAAGTCAGCGCATGGCGGCATCGAAGAGCTAAACTCGAATCATCACCAAAAAGTTTCGAGACAAGGTTCGCCTCGTTGAGCGATCCAGCGATCCAACCTCCTCAATTTTCCAAGCGAACGCCAGCAGCTACTGCATGGAGATGCATCAACCCTCAGGTCGCAGAAACGGTGATGGAACTCTACCAAGCAAGGCCAGCTAATAGTCCTTCGCTCGTCTGCAAGAATCGTCGTTTTCGTCCACTTCCTCCACTCTTTTCCATCCGGTGATTGCGCGGCAGTCGTTTGATGGTGCAGAAACAGGTTAACTTCAGCTGAGTTGGCAAATCGTGAACAAGCATGTCCGTTTGGAATGGACAGTTAGATGGCCGGTGGCAGAGAACCTCGTGGCTGGGTAGCTTTGATTCTGCATCACCCCTGGCGATACTATTACCGGCACGAACAAATGACCGCCTTCTGTTATCACAAAAGCCGCCTGGAAAATATGAATCCATCCCTGGTGGTGTGGCAAAATCGCGACTTGGAAAGCCTATTCAAAGACGCGCCCCTAAAACACGCAGGGTGCAGACTCCAACGACATGACAGGTCGTCTTTCACGGTTTGCAGCCAGAGACGGCTACCTGAGCACGTTTCTTTGCACAATCATGCCACAATAATATCCGACGGAGCCAATCCGATGCCGATTGCTACTGTATGTACCTGGTTCAATGACACTATCACAATTCGTACAATGGTGTATCAAAGACTATATCTGCGTATCGATATTATACGCTCTGCATCATGCTGCCTCCCACGTTGAAATGCCTTTCCGTCTCATTTCGCTGTCATTGGAATATTCGATGAATACTGATGAATGCTTAATTCTCGTTTATACCAAGACGCTGTAGTTGTTATCTGCGCACATCTGAAGGCATTAACTTTTCAGATGTGACTTCTTGTCATGGCGTCGTAGCATTTGCCGCACTCCGTATCTACTAGGGCGAAAGAGTGACAATTATATCAAAATCTTCATTATGTATTTATGCTGACATCGGTCATATGTGAATACTTTGTTATTCGTATTCACGCAATAAGCCGTTCCTTGTTTCACTGCCGGGTAGTCTTTGAATGCACCGTTGCCTCTTACCATGAAACTCTTCAGTAAAACGCAGAAGGGCTTGCAAAGGGCCTAGTAATATTAAAAAAGGTATATTTACTTTTTTTTACGATGAATCATGTCAGCTAATCAAGTATCTTAGACTGTAGCTGCTTTGCGGCAGCTCAGTAAACATATTTCGCGTTCCCAGTCAACTTAAATCGTGATGTGTTATGCTGAGATGAATCAAAACCATTGAAAGAGTTTGTCTCCTCTCGTGATAGAGTACCTGTAATATCTATCAATCCCTTTACAGGCTTATAAATCTTCAAATCCTGGAGGTCCCCCTCCAACAGCTTTTCGTGCAATAACTTTACATTTAGACACTTATCATACAGCGTGATCATGACCAACCTCCCCTTTCCCCATTCCCCTTCTATCTTCTAATCTGCTTTCCGCCACCCTGCTTCGCCTTCGACCGCAGCGCATATCTCTCCTTCTTCCAAGCCGACACCAAGTTATCCACACTGCCCATGTCGTGCTTGGGCTTGCGCATAAACGTCAACCGCGCTCTCCTCGCCCTCTTCGGCTTACGCCAGATGATGTCGATGCCCGTCACCGTCGGGCTGTAAATCTTGAACCACGTCTCCACGCCAGTCTTCATCAGCTGTCCGCGCAGCAGGATGGCCGTGTCGACGCCGCGGCGCCGCATCTGGATGAATGCGCCCGAGAAGGGCTCCCCGGCCTTGGTGGTCACCATGAGGACGTCGCCCACTTTGGCGCTGTCGGCGTGGTCTCTGGAGAAGAGTCTCGTACGGGCGCCGGTCGGGTCGAGGCGGGCGATTTCTTGCTGCTTCAGGGTGGGCATCGGGTCGGGATGGGTGGCTCGTGGTGAAGGGACCTGGGGCCATATTTGGAACTTTGAGACTTTTTGTTTATCCATGTCTGAAATGATTCAATCGTTAGCAAGGCTGCTTCTCTCCCCGGACCGTTACATCGCAAAATCCAAAATAGAGTAGAGCACGAGGGTTCATACGTTGTCTTTGACTGAAAGCATTCTTCGTGATGGAGGGGCTCGCAGCCTCTGTCGCCAGGCACCTCTGCCATGTTCTCTGGTATCTCGTCCTCCTCAGAGCCGCCTTCAGACAGCCCATCGGCTGCCTCGCAACAGCAGCATTCATCGTGATTGGAATTGGCGTCGTTGAAGATCTTCAACGAACGTTTTGGGCGAGAAAGTCGCAAAAGCTCCAATGGGTTTGAAAAGCCCATGCATTCCGCCGCCGTGATTGGCCCGGCTCCTCTTTTTCTCCGACCCACCCACTTCAACTTGCGCCTAAGAATGGCCTTGCATGTAACTTTTTTTTTCCAAATTCAGAGAGATCGCTACTGGTCATACTTCACAACAGGAAAAATGTCAAATCGGTCACTAAGGACGGCCGTTCGATCGGTCGGTCGCCTCAATGGACGAACGGCACGGCCATCGGGTCTTGCGCCGAGGCAATTCAGCACTTCGCTAGCGCATGGTACGCAATAGCAATCTTCAGCCCTGTGTATATAAATCCAATTGAATGAGGCTTCTAACGAACGAGCTGTGAAACAGGCGTAAGAGCCGTCTTCGCCGAGACCGAAAACGACGAAATGAACAAAGTCCTCAACACCATCCAAGAAACCATCATCCTCCCCGCCTACCTCCCCGAAAAGCAGCGCCAGCTCGTCTTCGACCCCAAGATGAAGTCGTACCTCGAGCAGAACCCCATCATCATCGAAGTCGAGGGCCTCGAACACAAATTCTCCACCATTGATCGATTCACCGGCATCGAAAACTCCAAAACCATTCTCACAAAGGCCCTCAAGAGCATGCAGAGCCAGGATGACTGGGCCAACCTGGGCACTCTCTTGGCGGGGTATAAAAAGGCCGGCATAAGGCTAAAGGCCAACCACTGGGGCAAGATTGTGCGCATGGCGGGAGACAGCGGCAACATCCACGCCGTGATTGAGTGCGCGAAGCAGTCGGACAAGACGGGGCTCATGTTCACAAACCGGGAAACAGTCGTGCGAGTTCTATCCTACATCAACGAGAAGGTTACCAGCAGCAATTGGGACACCACCGAGACGAAGCAGGCACAGACATGGGCGGACCAGGTTCTCGATCTTCTCCAGCGCAGAGAGCATGCCGTTGAAGGCCAGCCCACCCGAGAGAGACTACACTTCTCCCGTGTCGTCCGCGGAATGACCCTCTTCGCCAAGGCTTCCGCTGCCAAAGTCAAGCAGCAAGCCGGCGAACCGGTCGAGCAAGACCTCGTCCTGCTCAAGGATGAAGTCGAGCTGCTCAGCTCACTATGGAAAGACTCAACGAGCGCGAACCTAGAGGAGGTTGCCGACTTTGCAACGCTCAACCCCACCCTGGAGAGAAACTCCAACCCCAAGGGAGTCAAGATCCCTACAGCCCTGAACGGAAGTGCATACGTCAAGGTCCTGGCACAGAACATCAAGGGTATCTCGCTGGCGCGCGAGGTTCTCGGTGAAGAAGCTCAGGGCCTCGCGCCAGTGGAGGTTACCCTGGCTGACCACCTGCGGAATTTTGTCAAGACCAGCAAGAGCTCAACAGAGGGCTGGGATCAGGAATACTCTACAATCGTCGGAGAGGCGCCGAAGTGGTAGAGTCTTGTATAAAAAGATATGGAGATGAGATTGATTAAACAGAAGAGTGAAGACACTCATTTACGAGTAGACGGACTGAAAAAGGGGAGCTTAGACGAAAAAGATGAAAGTCTATATGTATCATCCTATATATATATATACGTGTATAACATAACATATAAAAAAGCAGCGCTCAAGGCAGCACAATGTACTTTTCTAAATGCTTCGGCACCGCCCCCAAAAGCTTCTTCCCCTCCAACCACTTCCTCGAAAACAACCGATCCGCATACCGATACGCACCATCACACAGCATCGTCACCACAACATGGCCCCGTCCCAGCTTCTCGGCCACCTCCTTGGCCGCCACGACGTTCAGCGACGAGCTCGCGCCCAGGTACAGCCCTTCCTCGTCCAGGCACCGGTACACCATCTCGATGCTCTTCTCGTCCGAGATGTGCAGCGACCCGTCCAGCAGGTCAATGTCCGGCGCCAGATTGTCCGTCACGCGGCCCTGGCCAATGCCCTCGGTGATGCTGGAGCCCGTCCGCTCGACCAGCTTGCCGCCCGAGGAGATGTACGAGTGCAGCACGCTGCCCGGCGGATCGGCCAGGAAGCTCTTGACACGCCCACCCGAGATGTCCTTTAGGTATCTCGTCGTGCCGGCCAGCGTTCCCGCCGTGCCCGTCGCGCACGTAAACGCATCCACCTTGCCGCCCGTCTGCGTCCAAATCTCCGGGCCCGTCGTCTCGATATGCGCCCGCCGATTGGCCGTGTTATCAAACTGGTTCGTCCACACGGCATTGTCCAGCGCCTCGGCGTGTCTCCTCGCCTGATGGTTGTAGTTCTCCGGGTTGTCAAACGCCACCGCCGGCACGGGGTACACCTCGGCGCCCAGCAGCCGCAGCAGGTCAATCTTGCCCTGCGACTGCGTGTTGGGCATGTAAATCACCAGCTTGTAGCCGCGCGACCGGCAGACGTGCGCCAGGCCGATGCCCGTGTTGCCGGCGGTGCCCTCGACGACGGTGCCGCCGGGCTTGAGTAGGCCGCGCTCCTCGGCATCCTTGACGACGTAGAGCGCCGCGCGGTCCTTGACGGAGCCGCCTGGGTTCATGAACTCGGCCTTGCCCAGGATCTCGCAGCCGGTTTCCTCAGAGAGGCGGTTGAGGCGGATGAGGGGCGTGTTGCCAATGGCTGTGCGCAAGTAACATGTCAGCAAGACATTATATTATCCAATGTGACAGTAAACATCGAATCGTAGTAGTGATGGCTTCATACCTCCAGTCAGGCCTCGTGCCACGCCCTGCGCCTTGGACACGGCCAGAGTATAAGCGCTGGGCTCGGCAGCCTTGGCCGCCGCAACAGCCAAGCGCTGCGCTGTTTGTCGGAACATGGCTGCAGCAATTCAGGGCCTCGCTTTTGTCTTTGGAGCTCTGAATAGCCTCAATTGAGAGAACGAGAGAGGGATCCGTGCAGCGCTCGTGGATTTGTAAGTTCCAGCTGCAGAGCTTCAATCAATCAATGGCCTCTTTCCCCAGAACCTCTGGCGCCGAGGGCCCGGTGGTGGGGCCGACGCCCGAGGACCCGATCACGTCATTTTGCGCTTCAATTAGGGAGCGTCCGTCGTCTGGAAGATGCCGCTTTTTGTGCCGCAGATGATTATTCTACATGGAAATGGTGGTGGATGCTGCTAATAAGAGTTGGTGGTTAATGCAGCCCTGTCTTCGGACAGCAGTGGTATTGATAACCGAGGTAAGAGGAAGGCTGGGCAGAGGTAGCCAGCTCCTCACGACATAGATAGATAGGTTTCGATATCTGTGTTAAAGCAATAGTAGCACTGGGTAAAAACATGAACCTCTGGAAGAATACATTATGATTATTTATCATCTATATACTATGTAAAGTATCACCACCGTGACTCTTGAAAAGGCACCCCGAACCCCTGATTGATCAGGCACGGAACGCGAGTGATTAGCTTACATTAAATGCAAGTGAACCATATCCATGTGATGCAGCTTTCGCCTGGACTTAAACTTGTGTAGCAGTCTCGACAGACGGCTTTGACCCAAGACCGCGAACCAAGTCAAAGTCCAAGTGAATCAGCGGCACAGGTATGCATGGCTCAGCCTCACCAGAGTAAAGTAATGACCCGGGCCCAGTGCCTGGCCAATCAGGAACCTTTCACGAAACCACATCAGCTTGCACTTGAGCAGGCATTTGACCCAATATGTCTCTCTATCCCATCATTGCCAAAGTGTTGCACTCTGAATCGCTTCATGGCTGTTGTGGTAGATGGACGTATGGTGCTGGGAACATGCCCTTGGCACCCATATAAGTACCAAAAAACCAGTCTCCGTTGATATCCCTTACTTCGTCAATGGTGGCCCCTCGAGGAAAAAGTAGATCATCTTCTTTGCCCGATTTTGGATACCATGCCCACATTGCATGTGCTACCAGTCCGCAACCGCCATCAGGCGGGAAAGTCCGCGTATAAGATATTTCTCCAAAGCTCTCCGGGGCTGTTGCCGATACCTCTATAGTGGCAAGGCGCTCCAGCTTTTCATTTCCGTCATACCACGACCATTTCTGAAAATCAGGATGCGCAATATTCTCGAGAGGCTCCACGCGAAGAGCTCTCCCGCCAACAAGATCTCTCTCCACATATCGCCACTGGCCAACCTTGCCTTCTAGGAATTTGAGAAGAATCATTCTGTGGCCACTGGGGCATCTTCTCCAGCCTGACGAGCCATTCTCTTCGCTTACATCTCCCTTTGATTCCAAGTCGCCGTAGCAGGAGAAACAGACATTAAAGTCTCCAGGAGTAGCATCTTCAAAAGCCGTACTTGTGCAGCTGAAACAGTGATATCTCGATTGCGATGGTGGAATGGTATCTTTGCAAATTTCACACTTGCAGTTGAACTCAAGTGGCCTGAACAGCCCAATCCCGGATATTGGTGATCCCGCAATGGCTGTTGCCGTGGAAGGTCGGCTTAACGGCTTGAGACTGCGAGGTCGATAGGTAGGCTTGAGAGTCCCTTCATGGGCCATCGGCAGAAGCTTATGGTTACATGATTTGCCCTGATTCACACAGTTATTGCAGAACCCCCAGTCACCCTCATTGCAGACGTCGCAGCGCCAAAAACACTCGTTGGCCCAAGCAAAGCATCGTGAGCAAAACGTACCCGTCTCCAGTCGCAGCTTGGGATCGTCACTCGTCAACATTTTCTTGCCATCCGAGCTCATAGTTGTCGATGTAGGGCGCAGATAGCGACCAGCATTCAATATGTGAGGCATGGGAATTGATTCATCAGCCTGTTTGCGCTTCTCCCACTTCTTCCAAGCGCCATGGCCAAATCCAAACCAGTGAAGGCAGCCCTTGCCTGACCGGTAGCAGTCAACGCAAATATTCCAGTAGCCATCCTCACACACTTTGCAGTTGTAATGCACGTCATACTGGATATCAGACTTTTTGCATCGCGAGCAGCTGATTGAAGGCTCCTCAAAAAGCTGCCGAGTGCGCTGATGCCCCGAGGTCGCCGTTGGGCTTTGAACAGGGCTAGACACCAAAGAACTGGGAGGACTAGCCACATCAGCTGGCCGGTTCGAGTTAGAATTTCGCGCAGCTCCCAGCTCTATCAATTCGGGAGTGATAAGACTTGTTTGAGAAGGAGCTGCTGGAAGGGTTTGCGCCCGACTCGCAAAGGATGCATTGTTCGCACTGCCGTTTGATGGCGCATCGGCAGCCTGAGTAGCAGCAGGTACTCCGGTTGAACTGGAGCTTCGGCCGATTCTTAGAGCCGGTACTGATGCCGTGGGATCATACTTGCTTGGATTTCTCAAGGCTAAATCGTTCTGAGAATGAGCTGCAGGCCTTGCGTCCATGGTAGACAGAGCCGTCGCTCCCAAAGTGTTCACCTGCCCACCACTGGCGGTTCGCCTCCTGGTCCTCCTCTCAGGCCCTCGAACTTCAAGGCTTGCTGAAGATGATATCGGAGGCCTACTCCGGTCTCCTGCGTCACTTATTGATCGTGAATGCGAGCGATGCTGGCTTGCGTGCCTGGCGCTATCAGGCCGTAGTCTAGAGTCCATCGATGCGGATGCGGAATGTCGTGAGCGTGAGTCGGATCTTCTCTCTTCCTGTCTAGGGCGACCCCTTTGGCGCCTCCTATACGCCTCGGTGATTCGTTGACTGAGCTCGTCATCCCGGCTCAAGTCAATGTTGTCGAGATCAAGGCCATCCAACAGACCCTCTTCTTGGATCTGCCGTGCAAATTCTTCAATCTCCTTTTGGATATCTCGCTCACTCATCTCAGACCCGATCAACGACCTCAGAGACGATTGGTGCTCAACTTGTCGCTGTCGAGATTCACTACGTCGTCTTCGAGCTTGTGAGTCTCCGTCTGCAGTCAAATAATCAGAGTTGCTCCGGCCATTTTCTCCCCTGCCACTTGCTGGCCGCGGCGAACGGCCGTCTGATCTGTAATCGGAGTTCGATCGAGATCGCCCTTCCGCCTGTCTCCTCGCCGCCCTCGCCGCCCTTGCTGGTGAATCTTCTGGCATGGCGGCGGCAATGGCTTCTTGCAGACTCAGCTCTCTCACCTCATCGATCAGCCTTTGATCTTCTTCTTCGGCCCGCTTCTCTTCGGCGGTCCGTTCACGAGTCTTGACCTTGGGCATGACTTGGTCACCGGGCTTGTACTTTTCCTCCATCTCCTTCTTATCGGCATCTGACCGTGCCTTGGCGGGGTTAGCCGCCGTGTACATCTCAAGGAGAGTCGCGACGGTGGCATTATGCCGCGTGTCCCTCACTGAACTCCGACATGATGGACAGGTAAAGATGACGGCGTCTGGTGGTGGCGGGGTAGGAGCCCGCCCAACCTTTTCAGCCTGGAAGCGAAACCATTCTTTCAGACATGAGCCGCAGTATGTGTGAAGACAGTCGAGCAGAGTGAGCGGTTGGTAGAGCAGATCAGCGCATATCTATATATGATGACGTGTCAGTCAGTTGGGTGGTGATGGAGGCTTGGGCTCCCACGCGGGGTATCGAAACCATACCGAGCATGTCAGCTCCTTGCCCAGGTCGAAGCTAGGTTTGCGAGACTCCATTCATATTTTATTTCGTTTTGCGGATGGGGAGAAGCGAGGACGATGTGGGCGGCGCATGTGGACAGAGATATGATTGAGAGGAATAAAAATCCGTATCATCACAGCCCCGACTTGGTGGTTGGAGGAGGCAGATTCGTAGCGGTGGCCACCAGCCATTTAGAGAGCACAGCCTGTGGGTACGTGCTTTAGTAGCTGCACGAGGCAGAGCACCAATTTGGTGTACGTGAGCGGGGCTTGTATGAGCATGGGATCAGGCGAATGAGCCGTGATTACACACTATACATCTACACGCCATAATTAGGCAGCTATTGTGAAACATATGGCTCTATAAATACTCCAGATATATTCGCTGGATGTTTACTAGAGACGCTCAACCGCGTGTTATAAGTTAAAGTTAGAGCTAGGTGTGGGTTAGCCGAAGCCACTCTTTCTGGAGAGCTGATTTCCATTTTGGGCAGTCATCTTCACTGCTATATTCTCACTTCGTGTATCAATAAATGGCATCGTCTAAGATGGTTATCTGATGCTCTCAGTCGCATTTGTTGACTTATGTTCAGATGTCTTTCCACTTAACCCAAGAAATCTCAAATAAGCCACCATGGATGAATAGCCTATCCCAGCGTAGCATCCTCCCACCATTAATATCTCAGATGACATAATTCATGCCAGTGACGCAACTCAATCCTCCAACCTGGAACAAACACCAACCTTTTCATCGCGCAAATCACACATTCGCCAGCATGAAGTTGATCATCGTTGGATCCAGCGGCTTCGTTGGCAAAGCACTTGTCCGCCAGGCAGTCAGCTCTCCCGCCATAACGTCCGTCGTGGGCCTTGGTCGCCGCAGCACTCCCGCCCCAGAGAACCTGGATAGCCCTGCCGATGCGGCAAAATTCACATCCATTGTGTGCGATGACTTTTTGAACTATTCAGACGATGTTAAGGAGAAACTGTCTGGCGCTGACGCCTGCATCTGGTAAGCCTCTACTGGAGGTGATGTTAACGGCTTGAATCACTGACAATTTTTTCATGACAGGCTCATGGGTGTCACTCCGAATAAATCCTCGGCCATGCCTGCGGATGAAGTCCGAAAGATTTGCCTAGACTACACCGTTGCTGGCATCGAAACACTTTCCAAGCTCCCGCGAGGCAATGAGGCCAAGCCTCTGCGGTTTGTCTATGTCAGCGGTGCTGGCGTTGAGCGTGACCAGACTAAAAAGCCTTGGGTGATGGGTAGTTATTTGTTGATGAGAGTAAGTATCTGGCATTCTCTTCCTGAGCACTGCCCAGCAAGTCTGGTTACTAAAAGTCTTTACCGCAGGGAGAAGTAGAGAGCCGCGTTCTTGAGATTGCCAAAAACTCCAACGGCGCTGTTGAGGCCTGCATCGCCAAGCCGGGCCTCATTCGAGACTCTCAGCAAGGATTCAAGCTCATTAACGCTTTTCAAAATGTCGCTACTTCTTTAATTGGCCTTCCAATCGTTTACCTGAATGAAGTCGCGGCGGCACTACTCAGCCAGGCGACGAAAGGATTAGAGAAAGAGACGCTTGAAAATGCCGACGTTGCAAGGATTGGACAAAGGGAGCTGGCAGAGCAGGAGGAAGCGCTTGAGAATTGAGTAATGGGCTAAATGAGACTTTCTCAGCCATAGGCTACACTCTCAACTCTATCAAATTAACAATAAACAACATTGTGTGTTTTCCTAAAGTTTCTCGACGCAATCTCAGATCAAAGTATCCGGAGAGCCCCAGAATGCCAATGTCCGCACTGGGAAATGGGGCCTTCGAAGGTTTACGGTTCAATACACCTCAAACTTTGCTTTCTGTGCTTTCGGTGATTGGTAGCTGTAATATTTCGATTTACATTATTTCTGGCTGGCATATATCTATATATATCGTTTTCAGTATACGCCCTTCGTTTTCATCAATTGTGATGATACCTTTTGCTATACATTGTATCTAAATTCCACCCATCTACGAGTGAGTCCACTCAGGCTTCTTCTTCTCCGCAAAAGCCTTCATGCCAACCTTTTGATCCTGGCTACCAAACAAAGCATGGAAAACGCGCCTCTCAAACTCCACTCCGTCCCGCAGAGCAAGGTCCTGGCTCTTGTTGACGACCTCCTTGCAGGCCTGGACAGCCACCTTTGAGTATCCGGCAATGCTCTCGGCCAACTTGAGCGTCTCCTCCATCAACGCCTCGTACGTGGGGAAAGTCCTAGCCGCGAGGCCCCATTTCTCGGCCTCCACGCCGCTAAACGACTTGCCCGTGAGGATGAGCTCCATGGCCTTGGACTTGCCAATGGCGCGGGTGAGGCGCTGGCTGCCGCCGCCGCCGGGGATGGTTCCCAGCCTGACTTCGGGCTGGCCAAAGTTGGCGTTCTCCGTGCAGTAGATGAGATCGCACATCATGGCGAGCTCGCAGCCACCGCCAAGGGCATGGCCAGAGACGGCGGCAATAATGGGCTTCTTAACCTGGGTAGTCAGAAGCGACCACGACTCGATGAACGCCTTGGTGTAAGCCTCTGAGAAGGTCAGAGGAGCCATCTCCTTGATATCCGCCCCGGCGGCGAAAGCCTTTTGTGAGCCGGTGAGGATGATGACGGAGGTTTCGTCAGAGGCATTGAAATCCACCAGAGCGTCGTTGAGCTCATTGATAAGGGGCGTGCACAGCGCATTGAGAGCCTTTGGTCGGTTCAAAGTCACTTGACAAAGTCAATTAACCAGCCCTTGATATTTTATGGATCGTCCGGCAATATTCACCTTGTCCAACGCCCGGCGCCGGAGTAGAAGTCTGGATATACTCATAAGTCTTGGAGCTATAAGCCCGCGCAATTCGAGGCAGCGTGGACCGCTGGAAGGGCACCTTGGCGACTGCCGGTCTCATAAAACGAAAGGTGTTCATGGCGTTGGTAAAGCTTTCAGGCAGATTCAATGACTAAAATAGGAGCAGATAAAAGGTCATGAACGGTGCGGCTTCAAGATAAAAAGCAAAAATGCTGAGAAGTAATTGCCGGCTCCAGATGGGTAGAAGTACTGGAAAGCGTCGGCTCTAAGCCGAGGATAAACAGCTCCCAGCTGCTACTTCGGCCTCTGTCCCTCTAGCAGTGACGAAATGGAGAGGGGCGCTGGTGCTTGCTTACTGTACAGGTTGCGGAGATACGATTTGCCGCCGCCGAGGTGCTCTAAGTCATGGCTGAGTGCCATGTGCTTTATTTGGACGCATATAAGCTTCGCTGTGCAAAGCCACAAACTGTAACATATAAAAGTTAACTCACACCAAATGGCTGTCCAGATGAATTCAAGATCTTTTTGTAATTCACCACTGTAAAGATCGATTCAAGGCCGTGGTCGACTTTTTCGGTCTATCTCTTTCTTTGGCCGCCTGTTGAGTTTGATCCCACTGGGCTTATACTAGATACCTAGCATGCTTTGCTGCAGATGATGTTCCATGGGATTCCCAGAACAGCCAAACCGAAGCCTTGTACAGTTCTAAGCCTACTCAGATACCATGGCTTCTTTCCATGTGATGCCAAGTCTTATTTGCCATCGTATTTTCACAAAAGTAACACCAGTCGTTCGTGTATAAAGCATTTGGACATCCACTGTGGCTCAGACTTTGTGGTGGCATTCGAAAACTTTCATTCCGTGATGACTGAATGAATAACCAACCAAGACAGCAGAAACAGATTTTGTTTGATGAGTTACGGCACAAGACTGACAATAAAAAGCAAAAAAAAAAAATACGGAGATATTTGGCTGATATACCCCACGTAGCTCTATTTAATTCAAGAATTGTATGTTGATGAATGATCCAAGTCCTTCGCATTACAGGTAGACGTCTAAGTGATATTAGTGGGGCCCCAAGCTGCAGCCGTTGACGCCAAAGCCACTAAGCCTTAACGCTTGTAGCAGCCCAGTTACAAAGTCACAGCCAATTGAAACCGCTGATAACGATAAAGCAAAAAAGTTTCCAATTCAGCTTTGGCCAGCGGATTTCCATCCCATCGCAAGCAGCAGCAACAACACAACCCAGAAAAAAAAGGAGCCCGACACCGGCTTTTTTTATCACTTCACAATGGCGGTCCTCGGAAAGCGCAAGGCCCCCGAGCCGACAGTCTCTTCAGAAGACGCACAGGAAATCTTTCGGCGACACTTTGAGGCGCAATTTCTCCCGATAGAAGAGCAAGAGAAGCGCAAGGCGCAAAAGGTGCGGAGGAACGAAGACGAGGAGGACGACGAAGATGAAAGCGATAGCGATGGAAGCGAAGACGATGGATGGAACGGCGTGTCAGGCGACGAAGTATCAGACGAAGAAGACGATGAGGACGACGAAGACGATGATGAAGAGGATGGTAGGTCTTGGAAGCCTTTCAAAACAATGGCTCTTTATATACTGACATCAGTCTCTCAAGATGCCCCCATCATCGAAGTAGTAGACCACTCCGCTCCGCAAACCTCCAAAGCAAGCACAATGTCCAAACGCGAACTCAAAGCCTTTATGGTCAGTCACCCACCAACACCAATCTCAAAAAACCATCACCCCCCAATGCTAACTATAACCCTACAGTCCTCCCGTCCACCAGATCGAACCTCCTCCTCCAAACCCACAGCCACCCAACCCTCCTCGTCAAAATCATCCTCCTCCCTCCCCGAAGACGCGCCGTCCCTCCTCGCCCAAGACCTCGAACTCCGCCGCCTCATCTCCGAATCGCACCTCCTCCAAACCAACCGCCCGCTCTCCCTCTCCGCCGCCCTATCAACAACTTCCTCCGCCGGCTCTGAGCCAAAGGCCTTTTCCTCGGGCCGCGTCCGCCAAAAGGCCCTCGACCTCCGCATCCAGGCCCTCGGCTCCAAAATGTCCATCCACAAGCAGGAGAAGATGCCCATGCACATGCGAAAGGGCATCACTGCCGCCGCGACGGAGAGGGAGGCCAAGCGCAGGCGCGAGGCCAAGGAGAGCGGCGTCATTTTGGAGAGGGAAACGGGGAAGAAGAAGACGTCGAAGAGAGATAGGAGGGGTGGTGGCGGCGGAGGCGGCGGTGGATTTGGGCCGGCAGTGGGTAGGCTCAAGGGCGCAGAGCTTAGGATTAGCGAGAGAGACGTCAAGAAGATTGAGGGAACAAGAGATACGTTTGGCAGAAGAGGGGGCAAGGATTCTGGCAGAAAGGGAGGGAAGAGGTAGATGTTCGATGGAACTGATTCAAGATACCATGGTCACTGAAACGGTAATGGAATTTGCAAGTTTGATAGGTACAATATGATTATTAGCACAAGTCACGCATGTAAGCCTTGATATTTTTTCATGAAATAGATAGCAATTTTTGTTTTCGTGTCTATATCAATTCCCGCACCTCAAAAAAAAAAAAAAAAACACTTGATAAAAGAGCTTCCCACAAAGAGACTCTCCTATAAGCTGACATTGAATAATTAATAGTATATGTATATATATATACAGACAGCGTCATTTTCACTCTCTGTCACACGCAAAACCTCCCTTTCACTTCTCTTTCCAAGCCCAAGAGGAAATCAGCATATTTTTAATATAATAATCCTGCTGATGATCCGAGAGCCTGAGCTAGTTGTATTTAAAAGAGCAAACTTGCGCGATTGCAGCCGTAAAAAAACAGGATATTCCGAGCATAAGACGCATAAAAAAAGGTAAGAGTGAATGATAGAGATGGAAGAAAGTGATATCAAGAAGGAAAGAGAAAAAAAACAAACATGAAATCCCCTGAACCGAGATCCATAGAACATGAAGTATATCGTGACGCAAGTAAATGAGGAAAATAGAAAGAAAATAAAAGTCATATGAAAGTAGAACAGATAAAAGAAAACAGCACTCTACATGGCACCACCAGCGTTGATGGGAGTAGGGTGGCTGATGGTCATCGGCATGCTGAGAGTCTGGAGACTGTTGAAGCTATGACTGGAAGTCATGGTGGTTTGAGGAGAGATCGTGCCGCTGGTAACGGCTGCGTTGATGGAGCCGGGAACAAAAGCAGATTCTGAAGTAGGCGATGCCTCCTCGACAGATCCAAGTTGCTCTTCGCCGGAGAATTCTTCCTCTTCCTCGGCAGAAAGATGCAATGAACCCTCGCCACCATCCTCACGGCTGTGGGTGCGCTTGTGCCTAGGAGATTGAAGTCAGCATTTGCATTTTACATGTGACAGATTAGGATTGAGAGGAAACATACTGTGCAAGGTTATCTGATCGGGAGAAAGCTTTGCTGCAGTGAGGGCAGATGTAAGGCTTCTCTTGTGTGTGTGTCCGAACGTGGCTATAGATAAAATATTAGTTTCTGTATGTCGCTTCTTCTGATAAATGAGTGAGTTCTCTTACCGCTTGAGGTGCTCGAGACGCTTGAACAGTCGACCACAGGTGGGGATCGGGCAAGAGTGAGACTTGTGAGGATAAGGGCCGAGCTCCATCACAGTAGCCGATCGAGCACGTCGAACAATGCCCCCAGCCATCATAGAACGGCCATCAGCAGACATATCGTCACTGATGTGAGAAAAGTCGTGCTGCAGAGCCATGGGATGAACGGCGGGGCTGCCATGTCTTGACATGTCCATGAGATCCTTGTGCTGTGAGTTGGCATACGACATGTTGGAAGGCGAGTTGCCGGTGGATTCTTCACCCTCTGCGACGGGTCCCATGGAAACGGAGACAGACCGGCGCAGATCCGACGGTCTGTGAGGAGCCGAAGGCGTTGATGTGGGTGCGATGCCAGACATGGAGGTGGGGATGGAGGTGCGGCGTCTTCGCTGCTTGTAGGTGGGAGATCCCTCAATCACGGAGTAGATGTTGTTTGCGCCGTAGGAGCGAGGGAACTGCGGACCAGTA
The DNA here is from genome assembly GCA_038502285.1 of Trichoderma sp. 2475. Classification (NCBI taxonomy): domain Eukaryota; kingdom Fungi; phylum Ascomycota; class Sordariomycetes; order Hypocreales; family Hypocreaceae; genus Trichoderma; species Trichoderma sp. 2475. The sequence goes on from JARPVV010000016.1 coordinate 759,144, forward strand.
AGGTGAGAGGGCATTTGAACCATTCCACCAAGACCAGACATGCCAGACATGTGGTCGGGGATGACGGAGTAAAGGCCAGTCTCCTCGTTGGCAATGTAGGCGGGCTCGGCAGTCATGCCAAGGGCTTGCTGGGGAGGAGTAATGGGCTCAAACGACAAACCCCGGTTGCTGTAATCCTCATAGCCCGAAGAGACAAAGGAGGGAGCAGGCGAGTACTCCAAACCGTAGGCGGGCATGGACGAGTGGCGATGGTGGCTGTGAGTAATGGGAATGCCATTCTGGTTGTAGTGGACGCGAGTAAAGTCAGCTTCCCTCTTGACAGCCGCCAGCTGCTGGGGAACGGCCGGAGCCATGCCCATGGTGTCGTAGGGGACCATTGTCTCCATGCTTTCGGCCAAAGGGGCCATGGTGTGAGGAATGATGCTCGGGGGAGGCATGGAGTCCATCGCCCTCATGACGGGAGAGGTCGACTGGCTCTGGTTGAACGAGGACTGCTGGGCGTTGAAGGAAGAGGAGTTGGCCTGCTGGCTTTTGGTGAGCTGCTCGTAGAGCGACTGTGAAGAGTCGTACTGGAAGGACAGAGCAGGCTCGCTGACGGCGACAGTGGTGGCCTCCTGGCCCATCTTCTCCCGCTTCAAGTCTCGCTCCAGCGCATCCAAAAAGAGACGGTCGTGGGGCACGCTGTACCAGTAAAAGACCTTTTGCTTCTTCTGGGTACGGATGCAGTTGTTTTTGTAGAGAAAGTCGAGGAATGCGCTCTTTGGTTCCTCCAGGGAGGCATCAGTTCCTGACTTGAGATTTCGGAGATCGGAGAAGATTCCCTCCTCGAACTTTTTGGAGTTCTTGACGGGGCGGCCAAAGGCCTGGAATCTGAATGAGAGGCATCGCACAATATCCGTGCCGGAGATGTGGAAGAGGTTGTTCCACAGCACACAAGAAACATACTCGCCCGTGGGCAGGAGAAACCGTCGGATATACTGATCAGGCTGCCAGTCGACTGGAGCGGAGATGAGGAAGTACTTGAGGTTGTCTACCTGCTGGAGGGCGACCTGTGCGTCATGAGGGAGGGCCTGCTGAGCCTCGGTGCTCAGCATAAACGTCTCGGGCTTTTGAGGCGCAATGGCCGGGTGTTGTGAATACATGATGTGCGGGGCTGTGGAGATGCGAATATGATCCAGGCAATCGGTCGACAGTTGGTCGTTAGGAGGAAGCCGTTTGGGAACCTAGATCAGCTTGGCCAATGCGATTGGCGATGGCGGATATCAAGTCCCTGCGGCTTTTTATGTTGCGCGCCGTAATTGGCGATTGCGCGCGTAGAGTGTAGTAGATACACACAGAGAGTAAAGGAAATATCAAATGAAAGGCGCTGCCCGAGTGTCGCGAAAACGTGGCGGTTTCGACGCGATGTTGATGTGTTGAGAGACCAGCTCGAAACGACTGAAAGAGGTTGCACAGCAAAAAGGAGGGACCAAACAGCAGCGTCAAGCGAATGTATGGGCACGTCCAAAAAGCGAACCGTCAAGGCGATGATGATGCTGTTGATGCTGGTGATTCCGTGGCAGGGAGGCTGCAGAGATGGTCGCAGGCGAATTAAATGCGTAAGAACGAAGGGACCAGCAGAGTCGGCAAAACTCCGCGACAGAGAGCGTGTCTTGTCTTGGAGCGCTGTTTGGAGAGATGAGACGAGTGACGGCGGCGACTTTGCGCGCGATGAGGGACAGCCTGGCCCGACGGTAAGAAATAAAGAGAATAAGAAGAAAAGAGAGGGCACCAGAGAGGATTCTGTGCGGCTCTGAATAAAACGGGAAAATGCAGAGGAAGGGGTGGAGGCGGAAGAGAAGCGAAAGGGCAGGAAAACGTTGAAATAAGAAACACAGGGAAAAGATTTCAGAGGAAGGCCGCGAGCATGGAGAACGGGGGGGATGGCACGTTTAATGGGGTGGAGTGGCTGCTACGAGAGGTAGAAGCGCCAGCACGGGCTATTTTTTGGCGCTGTACTGTAGGCCTTACAGGACGGGTGTGCACGAGTAGTGGCAGCGGCGGTGGTCGTGGTGGTGAAGTGGTGAGTGGTGCTGGGCTGGGCTGGGCTGGGGCTGGGAGGCTGCTGTTATTACGAGCTACGACCTACTCAGGCACGGGGTAGCCTTCTTGTATTGCGCGGCGCAGGAGCTGCGGCACGTGTACCTTGCCAGTACTTTGCGGTGGAGTGGCTCTCCCTTTAGCGGAAGGGGAGAGAGGAGGGGGAGCCACTAGGTAATAATACACGCGGAAGGAAATAATGTAAAAACAGAAAAAAAAAGAGAAAAAAAGAAAAAGAGGGTGCGCAGGGGTCGGTGCGCACAAAGAGCCCAGCACCAGCCAGAGGCGTGGGCGGGAAGCTGCTAAGCCTGTTGGGGGCATGGCGGGCGGCACGGGCGAGAGCGCGACTGAGAGAGGGTGTGGGCCTGGGAAACGAGCAATCGCTGGCGATAGCGCATGAGCCACTGGGGCCAGGCCCTGGACTGGACTGGGCTGGGCTGGGCTGGACTGGGCGGTGGTACCTGGCGGTGCTCCTAATCACAATGGAGTGGGTTCGCAGAGCAGCAGAGAGGAGCACGCAGATTGCTGAAGAGAAGTGGAAGAGAATACAGTGCAGTGAGACGAGAGTGGGATACAGCGCTAGGCTCTGCTGGGCTGGACGAACCAGCGCCCTTCACGTGGGAAGCGTCCACGGCCACAGCGCATTGGCGCCGCCCTGGCGCTCTCAACGGCGCTTCTCAGCCAACCAGCGGCCCGTCCAATGCAATTGTTTGGTGCCTGGGCGCTTTGCTGCAAGAGCCCAACGGCCAAAGCATGATGCGTGCATGCATCAATGCATTCCGGGTGGCAGACGCTCGCTCTCGCTGGTTCCTACAGCACTGTACAGTACAGCTTTGCACTTGGACAGCCGGCGGAATTGCAGTCAAGGGCCCCAGCGAGCGAAAACCGGGCCCTTCATCTGCTGTCCCCCACTGCCAATATGACCAGCGCTTTGCACGACCGTGTCAGAGAGTGGGCGTGTCGGTAGCGAGACAAAAATAGGACGGGCGTGTGTCGGCAAAGGAGTCCAGCCAACCTCCACGTCCCGAGCAATCTGCTGGCGACAAGAGCCCGTGGCCTTGCTGCTTGTAATCCAATTCCAATCCTTCAGTGTTACTTTCACGCTGAGGAACCGGTCCCCTTTTCTCTTGGGCTTGCTGCTCCCCTGCCCCCAAAGCCGGGCTTCACTCACATTACCCAGCAGATAATTGGCAGCAGTTATATTGCCACCAGCTGCCTTGGCCAGGACACAGCCTGTCGAGGATTGGCGCGTACGTGCGCTTCGAAGCCATTTCATGCCGCTGAGCCGGCTCCATCAACCATTGCCAGAACCGTAACAGAAGTTTATGGGAAGCAAAAGAAGGCCGCGTTAGCGTTCCGTTTGATTGAGTGGCCCTCTTGATACGAGTACCTTTCTGCAAGTACAAGTATCGATAGGCACTAGCCGTCCATACCCCTGACCGGATGTTCGACCGCATGAAGTTGCAATCTGGAGCTCATTAGGTCCCTTAATCATTACACGAAAGCCTCGGAGCAGATGAACAGACTAGGAATGGAGAGCCCATCGCCAGGCAGCGCGTAGCGCATGCTCTGGTACCTCATTGCCGGCCCCGCAGGCGTCCATACCCGCTCCGTCAAGGAATTCCTCGAGAGCGACGCTCGCAGATACTGTACTGTACAGTAGCTGTGCGGTATGCAGGTACTAGAACTTGGCGGCGGCTCATGAGACGGCCACATCTGGCAGCCCATGTGAGCAAGGATATCTGATTGGACCCGTTGGTGCTTGCCTTTGACGCAGGAACAGGCCAGAAGGGTGTCTCCGTGCTCCCCATTGCCGATGTCTCGCCTTTCCGTGGCTCGTCACTGCCGGCATGCGAGCCAGGAACCCCAACGAAAGAGTCCGATAAACATTGTTTTCGATTCATCAATCCAAGACGCCAAAGATAGCCTATAAGATCTCTCTGTTGGCCTGATATAGCTACAGGAAAGTAACGAGCGAGAATCATTGGTAGAGTCTGAGGTCCCCAGCCGTCATCATGGGTGAACAACCACGCCGGATACTGCATGCAGTGGCGCTGACTCTTTGCAGTCATGGCGATTTAAACTCTCCACACAATATTTGAAACATGGTGGCATCCTAAACGGTATGTGGTATGTCAAACGGGCACGCTCTTGCCTCTGCTATGATAGCAATACCTGATCGAGGTCAAGACACCAAAGCACTAGTGCCATCGTCGTGATGGTGGCATCAGAGGCCTCAATCCCAGCTAGAACTCGGATCCCAGTCGTCTTTTAGTAGCATCCAGCAGTGTCAGAACAGCTCTCCTGCATAGGATTATCGGAGACATCTTGAGCAAAGATGGGTAGATAGTGTCCGAACTGCCACCTGTAACGCTTGATTGCCATGCTCCCTGCTGTGATGGGATCTGGCTTCCCCACAGCATGCGCCAGTCAGGCCTCGCGATGTCAGTGCTTTGTGCTCTTCTAGTGTATGTTGCTCTATCGTGACGATCTGATGAACTTTTTTCCTTGGCAAGCGTACCAGTAGGATTGCCGCGAGGCTTCTTCCTCGCCCGTCGATTTGTCACTGCCACGCCCCCGGTCACATTCGAAACATGAGAAGATCGTGGCCGCTGCATTTCCGGCAGGAGAGGAGAGAAGAGGTGGCAGAGAGAGCAGCTGTGGATTTGGTTTAGTCTAGTGGAAAAGAAACTCTGTAAATCAAGTTCGGGAGGAATCGCAGCACCACGAGTCCAAAATCAAGGAGTAGGTGCCTCTGCAAGCTCGGGAAACCACACCCGAGCGCTGCACCTTCCGCTGCAGCCATTCCGCAACTCCAAGATCCGCTTCAGCGACTCTCAGAGCTTCGTCCAGCTTCATCCAACTTCTTCCAACTTCTTCCTCGGTATCCAAGCGGCACTCTCATCCTCGCCATCCCGGGGCAGCGCTCATCTCTCTTCTGTACTCGCTTCGGGCATCTCGTATGCTTGGCGAGCGTCGCCTGCCGAACCTTTTTCCGCCGCCGACGGCCCTTCTGCGCAGAACCTGTCTGGGCCAGCCCTTCCCTGCAATCGCGCCGCCGCAGGCCAATCGATGCGAGGCCTTGGAAACAAGGATTGCTTGGACCACCGCGCGGCCCGGGCTGCTGCACGAGAGACCTTTCAAGATGAAACGCGCCTGGAGCAACGCTTCAGAGTGGCCCCCTGTGGAGAGAAGGCGTTGTTAGAGGCACGCGCGGCCGCCATTGGCTGCGTCAGATTCTGTACGCCCCCAGCCCTTGTCTTACTTTACATATTCCGGCCGAATCATGGCTGTGTCCGTCCATCTTCCCCTCCTCTCATGCTATCATGCGTGATGCACGAACAGGGGAACGAGTCGGTTACTACATACTGTACTCAACTTACGAGTACACAGCATGGGATGCAACTTCGCTAAGCCTGATCCCATGAGGTAGAGTTGGCGATGCCTGCAGGTGACCGCATCTGGGCGGGTCGTGGCTCAACGCCCAGGCGCATTGGATAGCGAGCAGACGGTCCGGTCTATTCTCGACCACCTTGTCCGACGACGACAACGCGGGAAGCGTTGTAGGACCTAGCCGTTGCCCAAGGGTAACCGCGAGATATAGCTCGTGGCTTGCGACTACGCCTACGTGCCTATTAAACCACACTGCAATTCGACTGCTAGAAGCCTTGATAGGCGTAAGACGACCATGGCATCGCCCAAGCCAAGTACAAGCTAACCAAAGCTACCCCCTAAACGATGCATTCGATGTGCAGGCCAGCTACTGGCGCTAGAACCTCCGCCGTTGCTCCTCGACAGGGTCATATCATGCAAGCAAGCCATCGCGATGATCCAGCACATCAGATCGCCAAAGATGCAATCATGTACAAATCATGCTCCTAAAAGGCTTTTCTCAGTTGATCGACGAGGCTGGCGCACAGCGCACAGACAAGAGACATCAACAGAGAAGCCTGCTCCATAAAATTTTGTGGCATCGAGCTAGGTATTGCAGTTAAACGCCACACATCATGACAATGGCCTTGAACAGACCACCAGTACAGTTCTGCCAGCAGTCAACAGTTGGGATCCTGCGGCCATGGGCCTTTGCGACGTTGATGGCTGGCCAGGGTAGTGGCCATCTGAAACATGACGACAAATGCTTGCGTGCTTGATCGTCCCGCCCGTGTGAGCTGATAGCCCGGTACGCGCCGCGACCCTCTTAACAACTCTGGGCCACTATGTGACGACGAAGTCGATTCGTGAGAAGAGGCATGCAAGGGGCCATGCGGGTCTTACTCGTGTGGTGATATGCAGGCACCATTGTCATCATGCAGAAGACTAGTCTTCACAAATCAACGCCATTACTTTTTGCCACGAGATCTCGGGCGCTTCGACTCGCACCTAATGATATATCTCTATCTTGACACTGGCTGGAGGCAAAGTATATAGCCTACTTTTCCAGTGACTCCATGCCAGTATATTCACGTCTAACAATACAAATCGGCGGCCTACAAATTGGCCTTTTGTCAGCCACCGTTCATGTCCAGGCTGTTCATTGGTAATAAATTGGTCTCTTACTCGGCCAGCACGATCCGATTTGCCGCTGGACGCTCAGATATCGTTGGTCCGAGCCAAAATTAGATCAAGCTTAACACTGCATCGGCCAACCAGACGCGCGAGATTTTTTTCTCTTCAACGCCCAAGTATGCCGCGAACAAAGCTTATGTTTGATTGGCCTGCAACGCAACATCCTTGCATACCACTGATACTGCATGTTCTTTTCCCGCTCTGCTCGCTCTGCTCGCTCTGCTCGTTCTGCTCTATACTCCATCTTGCATCACCGCTCCGCTCAGGTAGGTGGTCTCCTTCCCAAGACGCGGTTTCAAGAGCAAGACAGATAAAGATAGTAACACGGAAGCAAGGATTAGCCCGCCAAACCGAAAGAGTGAAGCTATACCGCTTGGCCATGCAGCTCTCTGTCCCAAGCTGGGCTATTTGATATTGCGTGGCGTCAAAAAAGGCCCTTTTGATCAACGCCACACGGCTTCAGACGCTGAAACGGAGCCAAAAGCAGCGCGGGGCTGGTGTCGGCTAGTCATTCATTGTTCAGCCCTGGCGTGCTAATACCTTTGTTGACTCTGGGCCGTACTTAGCTTGGCCTATTTACTGATGTAAGCGCAGACTAGGACTTCGCTCATTTCCTTTAGCAAGCAGTCGTCTCCAGCAGTCTCCTCACGAGATCGAACCAATCTGCAATCTCACGATGCATCGAGCTTCCAAGAGCTCAAATTGGAGCTCGCATCTTGCTCTGCCAGGTGAGGCTGACGACCTGAAACAGCACCATAGCTTCTAGAAAAAGACGAAACTGCTCCAAAATCGACGTCTGGCTCTCCACGCAGCAGCTATATCGATGATAGCGTACCTGCAAGAGCTGCCATCAATTATCCACCTACCTGACGTACGGAGTTGCCCGTTCTCGCTATTACCAGGCGATCGACCATGGGGGGTCATTTGCTCTCGTCTTGCATTCTGTGCGTAGCTGACTCGAGCACCTTTTGATTCAAATGAGGTATAGCAGAATGATAGATTCAGCCGCGAAGACCGCTCCTAACCCCCAGGCCATTACCATCAGCTCAAGTTTGAGTGATGATATGCGGAGTAAGTGTTCGAGACTCGGCTCTTTTTTAACACGATGCGGGCACTTGGTCCACGCGATTACGCGCACAAACCGAAACCTCTGTACACTTGAGACATTGAGGCTACGTTTCACCCTCTTCTAGAAGCCTAGAAGAGAGAATCATCGACAATTAAGGATCGGTGCCACTTTGTTCAGCTTCAAACTATCCAAAGCAGTTCCAATTTTGGAAATTCTACAGCATGCCAATGTTTCGAAACAAGCTTTACCACCAAGACCATTGTATCTGGCTGCGTGGCTAAATAGAGAGCCTCAGCTATCAAGCCAAGTGAACTGCGGAACAATGAGAATCAGGGGGCAGGAAAATGCGCTCCAGAGGCCAACCTAAGCATGCAGACTGGGTTGAGTCTTGACTCGTCGAAGGCGTATTGAGACGCCTGAAGCTGATGGGCTTTTCCTCTCTCGAAGCTTGATCAATGCCTACCCATGGCACCTACTTGCACATCACGCAGAGGGGTCAAGCCTTCCCATGCTTTCGGAGACAAGCGATTTCCATCGGCCCCGGATTTCCAGTCATTGAGAATTGGAATCTGTCATAATAGGTGGCTGGTAAGATTTGATATACTAGGTCTACAATCATCGGCGATAGAGATGTGCAATGCCGAACCCTCGAGTGAATATCGTCTGCGGCCGGGGTCTTTGAACTAAACGCTCTGGCAGCCAGCATCCGAATAGCTCCTACTAGGTAATATTCCCTCTTCTCTCCCCCTTTCCTTCCGAAGCCGTTCCCGTAGCGGTTGAGACTTCTAGGCATCCTTCGTACGATATGCAGCTACGGGATAATATCACATACCCATGTCCATCTCCGCTTGCAAGCCCCTGGTCGAGCTGTCTCGCGTCTCTTTTTCTCTTTTCGCTAATCCAACCAGACACGCTACTACCGCTTCGACTGCCATACCGGTACAAGCACCTGCATCTTATGCCTGCTACTCCATCTCTCCCGACGATGTGCTCTACAAAGGTATGATCAAGAAATGCCGTTTACCCCTCCTGCATCATGCATACAAGTCGTGACCACTGCATGGGCTGCGATCCGATTGGCCGCATAGCACCAGCAGGTGCCAAGTATAGCATTCTGAAACCGCGTCTTTTAGCCTTTGAAACAGCGCTCATCCAGTTCCGTGGGCTCTACTTGATCACCTTCCCGCTTGTTCGGAGTCTCTGTGGGAGGCAAGGGGCGGAGATGCCATCACATCGGCGTAGATGCTTCGCAGTCTCTCAGCCACCTAGCCGCTTCGGTCAACCTCAAAGAGGCAGAACTCGAGCAACGACGTCCGATGTCTGGGTTTCAGAATGCTCCTCCCTGAGACTGGATAATGACTAGCCAAGGAGCAACCCTAAGCCGGTACAAAAATAGGGCTGATGCAGATGGTAGTCTGGGATCGATTCGTAGACGTGATGATTTAGTCACTACTACCCGTCTCCCCGGCGATAAGAGAGGATCATGGTGAGAACAGCGAGGGGTCCCATGCTTGGCTTGAAATTCTGCAATTGGACGCTGGGGGTTACTAAGAGAGAGAGTCCGTACTTTTGTTACTTGTCATTCCCATGGCAGGCGAAATTGCTCTAGATCTCCGACTTTTGGCCGCAGAAGGGAAAGAAAGAGGCAGAAAAAAAAACTGAGGCTGGTTGAATGAAATGGCCTGATTCTTACGACAGGCGTGGAAATTACGCTGCAGATCCAAGCTCCATAGGCAGCGTGTAGGGTAGTTTTGCTCATTTCGCATATGCACACTTTGTCAGCAGCGTGCAGAATGGTATGCAGAGGTTGACTTGTTCTTGTTTCACAAGTCCTTGCGTGTGAATCAGCAACAAGGACAGAACAAATCGGAACAATTGGATCGGGACAGTGGTCTAGTAGGCATAGTGATAGGCCATGAGCACTAGATAGTAGGTTAAAGAAGCATATAAGTGGCAAATTGCATGCAGCACAAATCACACAAATCAAAGGTCTAGATTCCACACCGATGACCCCATGCATGAAATCTGGAAGAAGGATGATGCTTGTTGAACATGTTAGCAATGGTCAGAGAAACCAGTGAAAACAAGTCGGTAACTCGGCTGTTGCCTTCTCACTAAACCGTTGAGTTACATGGTTTCCGCGCCTTGCACAGCCCCCAATGCCTTTTTTTTTTCCTCCTCGTAATTCGTCACAAAGTAGTCTATGTAGGCTCATCGAATCCTTCATTGTTACTTTCTTATTATTAACAGCCACACGCAAAAGGGGGGCGGGAGAGAAAAAAAAAAAAAGCAAACATATCTGACAAACAGGGTAGGCTTGAGAGTACAGTAGGCATGTCACTGGGCGAAAGTCACGAGAAAAACAAAGAAACTATAAACAAACTTCCAAAAGAGGGAAGATTAAAAAAAAAAAAAACGGAGAGTAAGACAAAAAGCAAAGAAGAAAAGAAAAATATGATCAAAAGAAGCATAGTAAACGGGCAAACATCATTTACTTTACTGCATTAGCGCTCATGTAGAGGCATACGAGGAAAAAAAAAAGGAAACAAGGCATGATGATTACGTTGGGCGGAAAAAAAATAGACTTTGTGAGCCGTTTTTGTAATTTGAACAAAACGAAGCTAATGCCGGGTAGATGGCTATCACACCCATTACCTTTGGATATCATGAAAATGACAAGACTTCACAAAAGGGAAAAAAAGGGAGATGGAGACAAAAAGCAACAGCACAGCTGACTTTCTTGGCCCCCAACACACACACACACACACACACGTAGATACATACACATACGCACATAAAACACGGTGTTACAACAAGTTTGTTTTGATTTCTTTGCAAAAAAAAAAAAGAGACAAGAGAAAAAGAAACTGGTTGCTCTCGCCCTTGCATACATTCTCCCTCAAACCCCCCCTGAATCAAGAAATTGCGTCTCTGTATTCTCATCTTTCTTTTCTTTTCTTTCTCTCATCTCGCTTTTATTCCTCTCTTAGGTTTGGAGAGGGAGTAGTATTTTTCTTTGCTTTTTTTTTTCCAAGATCCTTTTCCTCACTCCCCTCTTTCCCGCCCCCCTCCCTCGATAAACAAAGACAAGGACAAACACACACACACACATGGGCTCATAGAACGGAGTTGGACAGACGCGGGTAAATAGATAGGCCGTGATACTATGTACTACTGCATTGGCTATGCGCCAACCTAGGATCGAGCCTCTTCCAGCTCCAGCTCCAGCTGTCTGATTCGCTCGCTCTGGTCCTGGGATCCCGATCCAAGACGCTTCTTTAGGGACTCGACCTCGGAAGCGAGCAGTCCAATCTGGTCGTTCTGCGCACTGATTATCTTCGTCTGGTTCTCAATCATCTGCTTAATCTCGGATAAGGAGGTAGTGGCATCGCTGGAACCAGCAGCGGCGGGAGCGGGTGCGGAAGCTGCCTTGACGGAAGCTGGGGCTGGGCTTGCGACTGGTGGAGTGGCAGGCTTCGATTCTGATCGGATGGGGAGAGGAGCTCGCTGAGCTGGCTTGACTTCCTCGTCAAAGCTCGATGGCTCCTCCTTTTTGGGAACATCTTCCTCCTCGTTGTCTTGGTACTTGTTGGCCATGGCAGCAATCGAGCTCTTCTGATCGCTGACGCTGACGGGAGCTCGGAAAGTCGGCTTAGGCTCCTCCTTGGGCTCCTCCTTCTTGGGCTCGGCAACAGGGGCCGGAGCAGCAACAGGGGCCGGCGGCTGGTAGTTGGCGGCGACCTCCTTAGGAGCAGTTCCCTCGTAGATGCTCTCCAAATCAATCTTGGCAGGAATATCAGTCTTGCCATCGAGCCACTCCTTGGCGCTCATGGCAGGACGAGTTCCAATGGCGGGAGGGAAAATGTCGGACTGGAAGGTCTCGGCTCTACGGGGCACCGTGAAGGAGATGGGCTCGATGTAGTTGTCGTTTACCGTCTTGAAGGCGCGCATGACTTCGTTCTCGTGAACCTGGATCAACACATTAGACGGGCACTGTCAAAATTACACCCACGAGGTGAAATACTCACGTTGATACCGCGTCGCGGAACGAAGGCGATACCTCGTTGGGGATCTGCGGACTTGTACTCGCTCAGGTATTCAAACTTGTCATTCTCGTACTCGTAGTAGCGGATGTTGCCGTCACTGCAAGCTCGTCAGTATCCGGTGAGCTCTGGTGGCTGGAACGCCGTAGCCATCAATGGCGGGGAAGAGGGGTATGCTTACCCCTTGCCAGCAAGGTAGAGGCAGTTGGAACCTTCGTCCCAGAATGGCATGCAGACACCAGAGATGGCATCCAGATGAGTGAATCCTCCAATGGGATCGCTGCGGCCGGGCTCCCACAGGGCAATCTGTCGCTCGCTCATCTTGGAGAAACCAGTCGTGGCGAAGCGGTTGTGCTCGCCCAGCCAGACTGCTCTGCTGTTCTTGGCACCCGTGTGGCCCGCCGCCTCATGCACAGGCTTCTCCTGACGAACATCCCAAACTCGAATCTTCTTGTCCCTCGATGTCGTCACAAGCATGTTGCCGCTCGCGTTCCATGACAAGCTCTGCACGATGTCGGTGTGTTGGAGAGTCAGGTGGCTCTGGCCAGTGCCAACGTCCCAAAGCTTGATTGTGAAGTCGCCAGAGGCCGAAGCGAGGATGTTTTCGGCGGCGGGGTTGAACAGGACCTGTCCGACTTTTCTATTCGTGCATGCATTAGTACACTTTGAACCCGTGAAGAGTAGGGCAGAAAAGACTCAGTAAGGGATCTGTGCCTTACCTCGTGTGACCTCCGAGCTTGCTGACTGGTGACACATCGGGGATCACCTCAGCATCAGTGTAGAGCGAGAAGTCCTTGGGCACCTCCCAGATAAAGACCTTTCCGTCTTCAGAGGCAGAGGCGATGATGTTATCGTTGAACGGATTCCTTTTGCGACAGAAAGTCAGTGACCCAAACGTCTGGGCGAAAGGTGGACTGACAAGGGTCTGTCAAAGGGAAATAGGGGGGGTCAATGGAGAGCTCACCAGTCAGTGTCGAGCACAGTCGCAGTGTGTCCGCGAAACAGAGGGATCTGGTCGGGAGCCTTGCCCTTCTCGTTCAGCGGGATGACTGCAAAGGCGCCGCCTCCAGAAGACTCCCAATTGACCGACAGGTACTCGGCGTTGGCCTGTGTTTCAACTCGTATCAGCACATCGTGTCGAGGCAAGGCCGCAGCAGATCTCGCGTCTCGCAGGTCGCCGTACCTTTACCAAGTTCGTGTCCCAGGCATTTCGGCTGATGCGCAGGTTATCGTAGCAAAACTCCTTCTTTGTGGGCTTGCCAAAGATGTGTCCTAGAGTGGTGTGCAAAACCGGTCAGCCTCGTCGTCGTCAGCGCAGAAGAGAGGGGGGGCAAGCTATCAGTTCGCGACTGGGCAACGTACGGTACTTGGACGCCCGGACAAATCGACCAGCCATTGTGGCGTCCTCTGGGAAAAGAAAGCTGAAGGGGAGAAGAGAGGCGTAGGAGAAAAGAAGGCGTGGAGAGAGGGCGTTTGGAGAGGTGCGAGGAGGATTGCGCTTTGGGAGAGGTAGAATCGGGGGGCTGCTCGAGAAAGGGTGCTGCGTATTGATACGCAGCTGTTACAGGTGACGATGCCCCCCGAGCACGACCCCCCGGATGAGCTCAATTGGCTGCCGAGCCCACTGAGGGACCCGCTGCGCCTCGCCAGCTGGTTCGAAACCCCACCAGGAGGCGCCCGCTTTCTGTCAGCGCTGGCTTGACACTTGGCGATGATGAACATGTTTTTATCGGCCTGCTATGTACTATAACGGTGTATATGCAGAGGTTTTTATATTTTGATCGAGTTTGTATTGAAGTGAATAATGCAACAGCTTCATATTAATGACCATCTACAGTTGATGATGAATATTTGGCCGCAATGAAGCGAGGGTCACGTGCCCCAGCGTTGAACAGACCCCTTGGGCTCTGAGAAATGCTCAAGTTAAATGACGAGGACTGAGGCCCCAAATCACAAGGAGAGAGATTTCAAACAGAGGTTAGAAGTAGGATTGGCTTCGACATTACTTTAGTTTACGTGCGGATACCATCTATGTTCTAGCAAGGTACTGACTTCGCCATGTACATAATCTCAATTCAGCGTGCCAAAATGGTGAGTCTCTGTTCAGAGTGAATTGAAGAACAAGCTGGTATGTATAGATAGATGCAGATAACACGCGCATGAGATCCTCATTATTAACTATCCCATGATAAAAGCATACATGCGCATCGAGTAAATCAAAGAGCATTTTCGTCCACAAGGTAAAAGGAAAAAGGAGGCGTGCCAATTTATTCCATTTACATCAAGAAACTGCGCATCGGCTGCGTTGGTCTCATTATACTTGCTACCGTTTTTTTAGTACAAAATCAGAATCCATACGTACAGCGGTCTTTGCCGCAAACAACTATGAGATAGCAACAAGCAATGAGGAAAGTAGAAAGAAGAAGAAAAATAACAGAAAAGAAGAGGTAAAAAGAGACAAGAAGAAGAAGTAAAAGCACCGGCAACGCCAATGAATGTGTGTGTAGTAGCAAAATTGCGCCATGCCCCTCCACCTCCATCGGTTATACCCCATAATCCAACACGTATTCATAACATAGCAAGTACATCCCAAGTCCGCGCGTCTTGCCCACCACCTCTTAGTTGAACGTACTCCTCGTCCGTGAGTGCACTCTTCGGCTCTCAGTGCGACGTCGAATCTGCGATTCGTGTTTGAGGACAAGCTCGCACCACTTCGCCCGCGATCGGGGCCCGCCGGCTTCCTCGTCTAAACCGGCATCACCACGGCCAATGACATCTGAAAGGGCCTTCATCCAGCCTTCTTTGTCTTCGGCCGTATCGGCATAAAAGTCAATGACTTCACCGTTGTTGAAGCGTATCCGGAAGCCCTCTTCAACAAACATGTAGCCCTCTTCTTCCTCTGCGAAAGCAGATCTGCGGCGCTTGCCCCCTTTGCCGGTTGTCTCCTTCTCCATCAGTGTTCTACGATCATCGATTAATCGCTTAGCATTGGAGAGATTGATTGTTGCGCGAGGCTGGCGTGTAGCCTCGTGATAAGCAGTCAACTTTGTGCCAACAAGCTTAAAGTATCGGCGGCGCCAGTACTAAACAATGGGGTTAGTCAAAAGTGGAAGCTAAGAGAGAGAGAGAGGAATGTGAGTAAAAAAAAAAAACTTACGGGACAATCACCACCCTGTTGGCTCAAGACACCCTCCCAGTTACGAGCGAGTCTCTCTTCGGCAGCCTTGAGCTCTCGAATGCATGAATTCATGCTCTTGGGCATATCGTCGTCTGTGATGCCATTGGGACGAGGTACAAAGAGAAGCTGAAGCTCCAGCTTTCCAATCTTGTAGGGCGCCCGCCGGAGAATGCCAGAAGCATTGCCTCGCTTGCTCTTGATGGTAGAGGCGAAGCTCTCTTCCTCACTAGCCCACTCATTGAAGCAGACAACCTCGGCGGTGTATGGGCGACCGAAGCATCGGTTTTCGTGCTCCTTGAGGGAGATGTAGGCTCGAGCAAAGCTTCCATCTTCGGCAGCTAGACGCGAAAAGAGCTCGTAGGCCGAGCCAGCATCCTTACGCTGCCGCGCCAACGCCTCTTTCTGCTGCTGCGCAAAGCGCTCCTCCTCTGCTCTCTGCCGAAGCTCAAGCTCCTTGCGCTTCTTGGGTGACGCAAAAACTCTGCTGAATGTTGATGTCTTGGGTTTTGCCATCTTGGGCGCCGCCGGCTGGACGTGAGAGTAGGTCGGCTTCTCGAGCTTCACGTTCAATGTCAACTGGAACTCGAGGTCGTTTGGAACGACAAGTTCAAACTCTTGGCCGATCGGTGCGTTGCGGGCCAGTTCCAACCAAGCTGTTGTCACACAATGAACACCGTTGTCCAGCGTCAGGCTAAACCAGCTTCGCTCATCTAATGGGTAATTGTTAGATATTCTTGCATGCTCGACATAATGAAGGGGGACGATGCGTCGCTGCTTACTCTTCGGAATTGGAAGCTCAAGGTCCTTCACGCCAACGACCTTGACAAAGAGGCGACCTCTCTCACCCGACTCTGGGTTGGCCACATCAACGTTGTAGTCCTCTTCAACAACCTTGTTGAGAGCGGTGGCGTTGCTCTCCTGGCCCGGCAGGGGCGGTACCGGGCTCAAAACCGGCTGTCCCTTTCGAATACTTCGACGAGTCTGGCTGTTCCAAGGTTCGACAGTCCACGACTGTGGCCGGTTCGCGGCTTTGACAGGGGAATTAGTAGCTGATTTTGTCCTCCAAGAATCTTCCGCATCCTTGTCGCTGGCAGTCACGAGTTTGGTGTTTTGTCGCATTAGATATCCGCGCTGAGAACGAGATGTAATATTAGCATCCAGTTGACTTATCCTTAATGAGGTGAGTTGCTCCCCCGACACTTGTCGAGGCGAAGGGTGGTTATTGGTGGAGGTAATCTGTGGTGTAAAGGGAAGTGGGCGACTGAAAGCTACCTTTTGCGTCTCAATAACTCGTTCAAAATCTTTGTCCAAGCTGAGGCCCATATCCAGATCCAGGGTGAGACTCCGATTCTTAAAACTTGGATGTCGCGCCAAGAAATTGTCACTGCTCAGCTCAAGGTCTTTGGCATCTCGCGGCGCAAGCCCACGGTGCTTGTTCGGGATTGATGGAACACTTGGTATTTCGCCGCTGACGTGCCTGCGAGCTTCTCGCATGGCTGCAATATCAGAAGGCGTGTTGGAGATTCTTGTCTTCAACTTGGAGCCGGAGGCCTTGATCGTTGCGAGTCGTTCGGGAATCTCGGGAGATTCTTTTTCAATGATTGTATGTTCTTCTTCATCTTCGGATACGGGATTGTGGATGACAGAATCAGGAGTTGTCGATCTATCGTCGTCGTACGACTTGAACGAATCATCACCCCAGCCGGCACCGTCATAATCTGGCTTCGGGATCAACTTTTCCGGCGTTTTAACTTGAGGAATATCAGTTGATACTCTTGGCGACTCATCATCCAGCTCCTCTGAAACATCGTGGTTGGGATCCAGCCCTGTGTCATAAGTAAAATCCGATTCCAATTCAGAAATCTCCGAACCCGCGAACTCGCTAACAATACTAGACTCAGCGTCGGCGTGGTTTTGTTCGATGGCGTCCAATGGCGAGACGGCTCGTGGAGTCAACGCCTCTTCGGTCTCGTTCTCATGGTCCAGAGGTGAAAGTTCTTTGACAACTTCTTTTGCAGGTTCCTTGGCAGGCTCCTGAGCCGGTTCCTCGGCCGGCTCTTTGGCAGGGACGTCAAGAGTAGTGTCTGCTTGGATAGATCCGTCAATATAGCCACGACCATCTTCTGTATGCTCGCTATCCCCCTCGCCGCCATAGTGAGAGTGGGAGCCTTCCAGATCGTCATCCGATTGGAAGTGAGAACCGTCAAGCTCATCATCATATTCATCGTCGTAATCGGAGTCGTACATATCGAATCCGGTGGAGTCTTCATGAATGACCCGATGGATAATCACACTGCTCTCCGCCGGATCTTCGTCGTCATAATCATCTTCGTCGTCATAACTCCTATCGTCATCCTCTTCATCGTCCATCAATGAATCTTCAGTTGATGGAATGGGGACGTCAGGGTCAAGAGGAAAGTGTTGGTCTCGAAGAGGACTACCAGGCGGCGAGGAAAAGTTATAGTCTGCTTCGGAATCCGTCAATGCCTTATTACCGTTAACACGCTTCATAATGGACTCTCTGGAAATGGGCTGTGGCAGCTGATAGTCTCCAATTCCGGACATATCCCCGATATTTTCCTCCTCCTCACGAGTCTCAGGGGCATCATGCGCCTCTGGCTCATCATCTTCGTGAGCGTCGTCGTCGACTTGGTCATCTTGAGTGTCGACAATGGCGAGCGAGTTGTCATGGGATAATGAGCTTCGACTGCGGCCAGAGCTGCGACGAAGGCGTCGCTCGCGCTGTTGCTCGGCAGCAGTCTTACCACTGTTATCGTCGGACAGCATCATGAGCTTGAGTCTTTCCTCAAGCGACATTTTGCCGCTAATGAAGCTCTCAATATCGGATTTTGTCGCAGAGGTAGGCGGTGGAACGGGCAAGCTTCTGTGGGAGCCCTCTGGAGTCTGTGAGAGGGCTGGGGATGAGGGCACAGAGCCGGCAGACTGGCTCCTGACGTGACCTGCGCCAGGGAGGGGAGGGAGAGGGCGGTTTTCTGCGACGGATCCAACAGATCCCATGGATAGGCGCCCCGAACTAATTGCTCCTCGAGTGCCTTCGGGCATCAGGCTTCCATCATCATCTTCACCTTCACTGTGGTGAACCAAAGAGTTGTCTCTGGCCCAGTCATCCGGCCCCACGACTGGAGTCTTGTCTGTATCCTCGAGAGATGCATCGAAGCTCTCATCATCTGGGCCACCCATATGAGCGGGATCGTAAAGTAGATCCTCATCGTCTTCGTCGTCCTCCTCCTCCGAGTCGTAACTACCCTCGCGCGAATTCGTTCCAATAGAAGACAGATCTGGGGTGGCCATTTCGTACTCGTTGATCTGAGGTGGTGCATTATCGAAAGTCACGCTCTTCGTGTGGCGATGTGAGGGTCGGCCGCTTGGGGGGCCGTCCAGAGCAGACGAGTCTGCAGACCACAATCCCGTCTCATGGTCGAAGCTGCTCTTGAACTTGGAAGGAGATAGCGATGATTTCGTGGGCGAAGCTTGGTCTTTGCTGGGTCCCCTCGGCGTGCTGGGACCCGAATAGTCTGATTTGGTTGGGCTCATCGGGGATGCTGATTTTTCGCCATCAGGGCCTGACGAGCCTCCTGAAAAGTTGAATGCGCCGGGCTGGACCTTGGCTAGAGGTCTTTCGATCTGAGGAAGCCGAGTCGGGTCATATTCTTGCTTCTGCTCAAGCGCCAAAATGTTGCTGTTCTTGACGCGTGAAGCCTTCTGGAGACGCTCGATCGAGGAGCGCCGGTGGGACGAAGGCGAGCCGTTGCTGTACATGTTTTCCGAATTTCGGTTCTGCCAGAACACCCGCGGCGATGTCACCGAATCGGCGGGCGAAGTCTGGAATGGAGACGAATCATTGCTGAGCGCTGCCGTCTTCTAGAAAGGCGTAAAAAAAAACCCGTTGTCAGCCCGAGACACCACAAACGCGCAATGTCGCTAAGCATTCCACAAACCTTGGTGGGAGCCATTTGGTTCCAGCTAGGAGAATTACGTCTCCTTTCCGTGGGCGAGATTTCAGATAGGGGGCGGGGCTGGGGAGGGTTGGGCGTCTTCGTGGGTGATGAGTTTGGCGGCGTGCTGCCCTTGGTGATGCGCAATGGGTGCACCTGCAGAGAGAATGCAGAGGTTAGCTGCTGCGAAGTGCTGGCGGAACCAACATTGGGTGGTGTTGGGCGCACCGGTTCAGATGACATATCGATCGAAACTGGGCTGGTTAATCCTTGCAATCAGGTCGGGCTAGGACGTGGACACATCGGCACGCAAGTCGATCAGCGCAAAGGGCGATGTGACTCGGGCGAGGAATGCAACGACTAGCCGGCGTCGTTTTTTTTTTCTGTCTGTCTTCTCTTCTTTGTCGCAAAAAACGTATATAGTATAAAAAAAGAGGCTAGTTTCGATACGGCAGCCTCGAAAGAAACGAGTGATTGGAATTGAATAAGGAGAGGGGAAAGGGAAAGGGAAAGGGGGCGCGCGAGATATCAGAATGTTCGCCCGGTTAACTCTGTTCTCTTGGTGATGGTAAGAAAAAAGAAAAAAAAAAAAAAGAGTAGAAGAAGAAGAAGTTGCGTCGAAGCCCTGAATTCGACTCGGCCGCTGGCACCCAGAATCGAATTTCAACGATGACAACTTGACGAGGGCAGAGAAGGGGGGCTATTCATTTGCAGGTCGGGGGTGTTTAAGGGAAGCGCCGTCGGGCAGCGTGATTGGCCCAACGCAAAACAAAACACGGCCCCTCAGTGAGCCAGGGGTTGTCGTAGCAACGCGTCGCTACTTTGCCTAGCCTTGGGGGCTCCCCCGGGGGGCACATCACAGCTGAGGAGGGGTTGCATGCACTAAATCGTGCTTTGCTACAGGCCCGCCACAGGCCCTGTAGGCGACGTGCAGCAGGGGCAAAGGGAGCCTACAGAGCCTCGCGGCCGGTGCTAGCACGCTCTGAGCCTCGAGCGGCGACGCTTGGGCTCAGCGCCGTGAGAGTCGCCATGGCAGCCGGCAGGGGTCTGAGACGAGGCAGCATGCAAACAATAGGGCGGCAACAGACGTCTGGGCTCGTCCGAGGCTTCTGATTCGGCTGGTGCTGCCGCATGATGCATCCATTTTTTACGTGATGCATGGCGAGTTTATTCTCACTCGCATCCCACGCTAGAGCGCCGTAGCCTGCAAACTGCAAAGCATTTCTGCGTGCCCTGCGACTGGTGTCGTCATCGGCTCATCAGACATGCGGTCAGTTTCCGATTAATGTCCATCCTGACTCTGGTCGCTTTTTGCTTTTTCCCGTTGCTGGCATAAAGGCAATGCGTGCTCCAGTTCTTTTTTTCTTCTTCTTTTTTCGGTCTCCCTTTGTCTGTTGATCCATCTTATTTTTTTTTTTTTACTTTCTTTTTCCGGGGCTGATGTTCATGCAGCGAGTGCTTGCGCGCCCACCATTTTGCAAGGTGCTGTGCTGTGCTGTGCAGCTGTGTGTTTTCTTTCCGCTTCTTCCCTTTTCCCTTTTGTTTACTTTTTCTCCGTGCGATTACTTGGTCGTGCTACTTACTCCTTTTCCTTGTGTTATTACTCCGTCTTATTAACCATCATTACCTGCAGGCGGCTGTGAAACACGGCAACGCCATGGTTACCGAGAAAAAGGGCCTGCCTTTGTGAATACGAAGCTTGAGCCATCAATTTCCTGCCCTGGCCGGCCTTATCAAAGTTGTGCACGTTGTGTCTTGCGGACCCCCCCAGGCTAGGTATGTGCGTATTACTTACCTCCTTGATCCACTTGGATCTTCCAAGAGCTCAGTCAACAGCAGCAGCAGTCCCTGTAGATAATTTTGTTTGCTCCGACGTGATAGAACTCTATTTTTATACGAACTGCTTAGCAGGCACTTAATTTACGGCTACTGCTGCTGCTAGTTTTCTGGTAACACGGCATGCTCTGTACGGGAATATATTGAAAATCCATCGACGCACCAAAGCCATTAGCGTCGGGTCAACCCCAAATGTTGTTTTCCATGTCAACAAACATGAGTGTTTTCTCTCATCCATCCATCCATCCGTCAGACATCCTGGCTCTTATTCCATTGCACGCAATCATCAAACTTGACGCCGGACCCACCGAAACAGTCCAGCGCGCTCCCTATCGTGAGATCTACTTTACCCCGGCTAAGCCTCTTGACCGTTTCCAAATCTTCCAAGTGCCGTCCTCCGCCGGCATATGTAACCGGAATAGAACACCACCCTGCCAGGCGCTCAACCAACTGCTCGTCTATTCCCCTTTGCAGCCCCTCGTTGTCTGCGGCGTGGATCAAGAATTCTGAGCAGTATGGCTCCAAAGACTGTATTGATTCTGCAGATTTAAAAATGAGCCTCGTTACTCAATTTTGCGAAGTAATTGCCGTGATGGGCGATGCATGGACTGACCTTGGTTGATTTCCATATCTGTCAGAGTCTGCCATTTGTTCATGGCAACATACCACTTGTCTCCTTGGCGACGGCAGCTGAGATCAATTACCAGCTTGCTCTTGTCTCCGTCAAGAGCCCCCAGGACGGCATCTAGCCTCTCCTGGCTGAAGTGGCCATCTGGGAAGAGGTACGATGTGATGATAATCTGTTATAAAGCGTCCAAATTAGTTATCCAAATTTTGAACAGATAATCACATGAAACGCTCGATTCAGACCCTCAACGTTCTGATTGTACAACTCGCATCTTGGTGATATTTACCTTTTCTGCTCCCGCATCAATCCACTCCTTTGCATTCTTATCATTGATGCCACCGCCCACCTGCAGACCACCAGGCCATGCCTTCAGTGCCTCTTTCGCAGCGATATCGTTCCCCCCTCCCAGCATAATCACATGAGCGCCCTCAAGCTCATTGTCCCTGTACAGCTGGGCAAAGTAATCCGCCGAATGCTGGGACACATGGTTTGTCTGGAGGGCCGTCGATGAGCTATCCAGGGTCCCGCCCACAATCTGCTTCACCTGACCGGCGTGAAGGTCTATGCAGGGGCGAAAGCGCGTCATCTTCGATGTGAAAAAGGACCCGATCCTGAGAGCGATATTCGGAGGTAAAAAAGACTTGAAGTTTTGTGACTCTCTGGATCTTCCCGCTATCCGGTTGTGGGGCTGCTAGTGCTGTGGATGAGGCGACGCCACCGGCGCTATTGTTTTACATACGGCTGATACGTGTAAATGCCCATGCATTTTGATACAAGTCATGGTCTAGAATCGAACACGCTGCCTAGGACTATTTCTCCAGGGCACAAATCATTTTAGTAAAATTCATCTAAAGATTGGCGATGAGGGCTTAACAGTGGTGTCTCAAATGCTAATATCTAGGGTACATGCACTTCTCCTTGCGTCTCGGTAAATGCTTTCAGTTGCAGAGCACATTGATTGCCCTATTGGCATCATGAAAGAAAACATATTTCAATTACATCTTGTCTTATTGGATGGTTTCACAACATATCAGACCAACAGCACGTAACAAAGTCATTATAATTCTTTTCAGCGTACCGACATATCCAGTTCTTATCTTATCACGCCACATGGCGACGTCAGAAAAGGCGCCGTCGATTATGTCTAGCCGCATGACTCGATCTATAAATTCTTATCTTTGATGTTCCATTAGTCCACTTGAAATCCAGGGCATTCGCCTGCGATCGAACAATCCTTGCTTTTGGATGTTAAATCATTTTGTAGACGTAGATAGTAGGCACGAAAAGCAATTTGATCTCCCATGCGGTGGCCTCTCCCTTGCATTGCAATTCATTCCAATTACATGTAGCCAGCCACACGGACTGCAGCCACCAAATGTATTCACTCGGCTTCACCAAGCCACATTGTAGGCCTCCCGCATGAATATGATGCAAACGTAACCAGACATAGATTGCGCACGTACATCATCATAACGACGATTCGCCTCGCCGTCTCTTCAACGTTTGTTTCTTACATTTTCACCGTTCGCAATGGATCAGATCGCCTCAGATATCTCAACCCTCTCAACGGATGACTGCCCCACGCCTACTTCTACCATCATGACAAACGGTATATTTGCTGATGAGAAAGACGCCGTTGTTCCCGTCACTAAAGCCCCGCATGTGGAGCACCATCCCGCAGCCGACAGAACATTCATGATTCGCACGAAGCAACAGCCATACCGTTATCTTTCCCTCGAAAACGGCCAGTTGAAGTTATTAGAGACTGTTGAAACAGGAGGAGGCTGGCTTTGGCACTGTATCAAGAACTGCGGATGGTTCGGCTTTCGTAACACCGCCTCTGGCACATACCTCGGACATGCTTGGTGGGACGATCAACACAGGCTTCTCGCAACAGCGCCTCACCACCAGGCCGATGAATATTTCATAGCGGACAGGCAAACAGAAGGCGGTTATACACTTTTAGCCCTGAATGATAATAAACTCTTGCCTGTAGCCATCGCAGGGGTTCATGATATGCTGCTGAAGCAAGCGGAGGAGCCCAATGGGACGGCGTGGGAGTTTGTTGATATCAAATTCATCAACATACAGGTTCAGCTGAAACGTCTCTGAATATTGGATTAGGTTGGCTGCCATGACATTTAACTGGTAACGTCTCAAGATTGATTCACAAAGAGCATAGGCAATTGTTCTTTGAACAGAATAAAAACTTTGATATCATTGTACACGCATCGCAAAATAAAACACTATATAACCCTTTAACCGAAAAAAAGAAAATGAATCTATCAATTCTTTTCTGCGTGGTCTTCACGAACGCTATCAGAATGGCCTGCAAGATCCATGCCTTCAACAGTGCCGTCAAACACACCCTGGATCTCCACAATAGGACCCTTGTAGTTCTTGCGGCCATCGAAAATCCAGGTTGCGCCGGAAATGAGGAGAATGACGCCGAAGGCGACGATGGCGTAGTTCATGTTGGATGGTGTGACGGGGATCACAGGAGGGAATACAAATAGAACGGTAGTAAGGATGGCCCAACAGATTCCAACGATGTTGCAGGTCCAGCCAAGCCAGTTGGGAAGCTTGAAAGGGCGGCTCTCGGGGAGCATCTTGCGGCCTCTCAGGACGTTGATGAGCGGCGGAATGGCATAGGTAACACCAAGCGCAACAACGGACGCGGAAGTGATGGCGTTGAAGGTGCTGGAAGAGCCCAAGAAAATGCAGCCGAAAATGATAACCCAGGCGGTTGTCCAAAGTAAGGCGTTAATGGGGACGTCAAGGGTAGGGTGAACCTGGGCGAAGATGTGGCTGAAAGGCATTCCTCGGTCTCGGGCAAAAGCGTAGCTCATTCGGGTGCTGGTGGCGACTAGGGCCACGGTGGTGAAAAGCATGCACACAAGAGGGAACATGAGCAGGCAAATACTGCCGGCCTTGCTCTTGGTCGCGTCCATGAAGATATGAAGCAGCGGGCCCTCAGCAGCTTCGATGACACCGTCGAGGTTGGTGATGACAAACATGAGGCAACTGAGGAAGATGAAGCCGGTGAACATGCCGATGCCGATGCAGTACATCATAATCTTGGGGCCCTCCTTTTGCGGGTTCGGAATCTCTTCGATCATGTGCGCAACGCCGTCGAAGCCTATTGGTGAAGGAGGAGTTAGCAATTGCTACAAGGGCCATTAAATTAAGAATTGTTGTGATTTCTATCGACGTACCTGTCAAAGCAAAGGCGCCCTGAAGCAGACCGAGCAGCCAAGCCAGACCATCTGGCCAGCCAACCTCGTTGACGAAGTTGCCGTAGACGAATTCGCCGGATTGGTAGTCGGGCGAAGCACACGCCAAAACCGTAATGCTGATGATGACGAAGCCACCAACAGACCAGAAAAAGGCGGCCTTGGTGAGGAGAGGAAGAAGTCGAGTGGCGAAAGCGTTGATGGTCAAGGCAGCGAGGGCAAACGCAATGTAGATCAAAAACTGATGCCATGCCTTGGGCTCAAAATCCGGGTGCATGAGCTGAATGATGTTCATAATGAACGTGCTGCCCAGCAAACCACCGGTAGCGCTGAGGGCGACCCAGCCCGACACATTGATCCATCCTGTCGCGTAGCTAATGCCGCGGCTCCATTTCGGCCATGAAACGATAGCGGCCCAGTGGTACTGGCCACCAGCTGTGGGATACGCGGAAAGAAATTCTGCCAGGGAAACGGCCTGGGTCATGTTACAGATACCGGCCACGATCAGACCCCAGATGACGGCACTTGAGCCTCCGGAAGGGAGCGCCAGTGATAGTGAGGCGGCCAACGCAGTCCATGTGTTGAGAATGGCGAAAGCAAGACCCAGCATAGAAATCAAGGAAAAGTTTCGCTTGAGCTCCTGCTTGTGACCCAGCGCTGCCAGGTGGTCAGCCTCTGGGGAGAGGTTGGCTTTGGGGTCACTGTAGTCTTCCATGGTTGGTTGTCGTTGGTGTGGGTTGACAACTTGGAACGGAAAGAATGAAAGGAAATCCGGGCCAAGAGCCGGGAATGCAGGAGCTTTTTGACTTAGAGGACCGGAACCGGGACCGGCAGTCAAATGCTCAAAGGCGTCAGACTCCCGGCACTGGCGACCGGGGGCGAGTTCCTGATAAACTCAACTAGACAGCATCTCCATTGAAGATAGACAGTCGGGGCCCCCGAGAACGGTGGCATGCTGGAGTCGGGGAACTGGAGAAAACTGGGGTCGCTTCCCCCAGAAAAGCCCGTTTTTGATAACGCGTAGATGGAGCCGCGCGCTGATTGGCCCGTCATCCCCAATTATCAGCTAGTCCCATCATCTCCATCCAATGGCACGCGGATGGTCGGTCTTGGGGTATCAATGGGGTAATCTTGTCATGTTCTTCTGGGGACCATCCGCCCGCGCGCGCTGAGTCGTGACGAAACAGGTGGGATTTTGAGATTCGCCTTTGGGCTTTGGGGAAGCTTTTCGCCTCCAATTACACACTGCACACGAGGCTGTCGGCACTGGCATGCGCACCGGTGGACCGCATGGGATAACGAGAGTGAGACGCCGCTTGAGATGCTAGCTTGGCATTTGGGTTATCGCCTGTGGGCCTTGTGCGCGTCGCATCGCAATCATGGAAGTGGGAGCCTGGAGACAGGATGGATCGACCCTGACTCGAGATCAGCTCAGCGACGTGGTCCAGCCCCTGCCTTATCTTCAGATGCGACTCCGCCTCGCGCATTGAGCGCTGTCGACGTAGTAGTAGTAATGGCCATGGATAATGCGATGGATACAGGTTCGTTCGGGTCCAGCCCAGGCCCTGCGCACAGCGTCAATTGCCTTTCTCATGGACAAGCCTTCACGCGCGCCATTCTTCGATTTTTCCATTTGGCGCAGCGTGCCTGGCCTTGGAAAAACTTTGACGTGTGCCACAGCCTGATTTGGGTCAATGCCGTAGATCCCGCTGACGACAGCCATGGCCAGATCTGGTCGCTCAATGGCTGGCCCAAGCCTCCAAAAGCCTCAAAAGCCTCTCCCCAAAAGCCTCCGAGTCAAGGTCAGCGGCGGCGATTTTCCCTTCTGTGCAGGTTCTCCGGGGCTTCCTTGGCTTCTCCACGCCAGGCACGCGCTAGGGCGCCACTTTTCCAATGTGCTGGACATTCTGCTCCATTTCTCAGCCTCTGC
This sequence comes from Trichoderma sp. 2475, assembly GCA_038502285.1. NCBI lineage: Eukaryota > Fungi > Ascomycota > Sordariomycetes > Hypocreales > Hypocreaceae > Trichoderma > Trichoderma sp. 2475. Next base: position 785,662 of record JARPVV010000016.1, read on the forward strand.
AGCTAGGTTCGCCTCCGACATTTCCCACGAGATTTTGACAAGCGCTCACCCGGATGGAGCAGCAAGTGACAGCTAATAAGCTGGGTGACATGCGAACAGACCGTATTCGTGCGTCGCGACGGAATTGCACGGAGGCGAGCTGGGACGTGTCAGGGAGACCTCTCCCCGCACTATTCAGCGCCACATCGGAACAAGTTGGAGGCTGCCAGATGATGCCCCATAACCCGAAACCGGATGTGTCGAGAATCACACCACGAGCCTGCGAATGATTACGATGAAGCTGCAAAATACCACCTTCCGGCTGTCCCCCGCAAAGGCTATTTCCCCAGCTTACGGGGCTGCGGAGTTTCGTAACCTGGGGAAGCGAGGCCTGGACGAAATGAAGGTCTAGAAGCGGTGACGGTTGACTTGCGTCTGTGCCTGCATCGTCGCGAAGTCACTCGGTCGCCAATATTGCTTTGGATTCCAAGGTTTCAGCAGGTCTAGATTCTATGGTGGCGCTTTCGCCACAACGTGCGGCTCTCCTGGACCGACACGTGACTTCAGATTAGCTGTGGCTCGCTTACTGCTAGCTCTATCTCTTCGTATCGCTGGACCCAGGAACCGGAGCCACTAATAATCGGAGCAACTTCAGACACCGCTCTCTCGTTTCAGTCATTTCAGTTGTTAAGCCTCAACTGACCGCTATCTGTGCGACATTTATTTCGCAGCTCTTCAAGTTGCGGGTTTTACGGAGCAACAGCTGGACCGGCTCAAAGATGACCGGTCTTCTTGGATTTCTCGCGAATTCGTGCGGATTACTAAGTAAGTTTGAGGCTGAGAGGCATGGCTGCTTCGGGCCTGCATGGTTTGAATGGTCTGGATACTAGCCAGCTGTTAGACAGGTCTCGATTCCCGATTGGGAATTTTACTTCCCTCACTTCTCATTAATAAGATTAACAAATGAAAGCAGACGGCAACATCCGAGCTATTGGAGAACCAGTCTTAGCGTTCGAGCTACTACTGCCCTGCGGCGATTTCCATGACGGCAATTGCTTCCTCTCATGCAGTGCAAGCGACTGCCGATAGCTCAACGGATTATTCTCGGTCCGTAGAGTTGAGTCTTCTATTGGGCGAGGAGCTGAAGTTGGCTGGATTATACGTGAAAGGCAGCCGACGCGCTTGTTTTGTTCCCTCGGCATCTGCGGATACCGACTCTACCATACCTAGGTATGTTCCAGGCATGACAGGTTCAGCGGTCTAAAGCCATGGACTGTTCTGGACAATGCCTTTCTGTGAATCCCACCAGATTTTCCCAAACCAGACAAGGATACCCGTTGTCGCAGGAAATAGGTAGGTTTGCGACTGGGCAAAGCAATCTCCCATCTTGGCTAGGTGGCGTATCGGTCATGGCCTCGACTCTGTAGATCAAGATTCGCGAGTTCCTACATGCATGCTGATGACTGATACCGCCCAACTTGAGACATAATACCTGCTCGGCATTTCATACTGCACTAATCACTTGCTTACACTGCCATTGGTGTAGCGCTTTAATCGCTCTGATGGACAAGATGACAAACATTTGTAACTCTTCTGTATTGATTACCACATCCCGCTCTCCAGCATCTCCAGGCCTACCACAATGAGAAAAACTCCATTGACGCCGATTTGTTTATGCTAAGCCTTGTCCCCCGTCGCCGGGCCTCTTGTTCGGCCTCCCACTCATCTGAAAAGGGATACGTAATGTACCCGTCCGGGTCCATCACTGAGTGTGACTTGGACCGATCCGGAGGCATAAGTGGGATGCCCTTCTTGATGCGATAAATCAGATCAGGATTCGAGATAAAAGGCGCGCCCATGGCCACAGCAATGTCCACTATCCCTATGTATTTCTCAATGGCCTTGCAAGCACTTGTTGCATCGAATCCATGATTCAAGATGACTGGGCTTGTCTTCCCCCACATACGAATGAGAATATCGTTACTATCGCCGTATAAAGCGACTGTGTCGCTGGTATAGCAAGCTGCATAAGGCTCAACCAGATGCAAGTAAGAAAGTTTCAAATTACGGAGCTGCTGGATGAGATAGATAAATTGCGGCATCGGATCGCTCATCCCCATGCCCTGCCAGGAGCACCACGGCGATAGACGAATTGCGGACCGCTCCGCGCCTACAGCATCGACAACCGCGCGCATAACCTCGACTACAAACCGAGAGCGGTTCTCAACGCTGCCGCCGTAAGAGTCTGTCCGCTGGTTGGCTGTGTCTTGGATGAATTGGTCGATGAGATAGCCATAGCCGCCGTGGACCTCGACGCCATCAAAGCCAGCATCATTCACAGCCCGCCGTGCCGCTGTGGCAAAGTCCTTGACCAGGGCTTTGATTTCTTCTGTTTTTAATTCTGCCGGAATAGGATGTCCTTTACCGCATGGTATCGAGCTTGGAGCAGCAAATCGGATTGAGTCTTTTTGCAAACCAAACAGAGCCACGTCTTCCTCAAGCACAAGAGGGTGCGCAACACGACCAAGAGCCCCGATCTGAAGGTAGATTCGTGACCCCTGAGCATGGACCGCGGCCGTGACCGCTTTCCAGGCCGCAACTTGGTCATTCGTCCAGATCCCTGGGGGGTGCGGGAAGCCACAGGCGCGGGGCGATATGATGGTCATCTCGGAAATGACAAGTGTCCCCGGATAGCTGGCGCGCTCAGCGAAATACGTTGGCACCATGGGGACCAAGGGGATATGCTGCCTGCAGTTTCGAAGTCTCGCCATAGGTGCCATGACAATTCGGCTGGAGATGGTCCCATTGCCGATTTTCAATGGGCAGAAGAGAACATAATTGGCTGCGGGCTTGATATCCATGGCTGCGGCTGACTGATCAAGAATTCAGGACTCGCTTGTACGGACCTTGACACCCAAGTCTGCCAATGCCAAGAGTTTGAGAGATGAAAGTCGACGAAAAGAAATCAATGAGAATTTATCAGAAAGAGGGCTTTGAAAAGATGCCAATTCTAGTCGCACACCAAGTACAGGTCTGAATTTTGACACAACTCATGGGGAGCTACGCAACAGCTCAGCCTGACTCAGAACTGCTAGGAAAATTCGTCGAGCCCAGTTCTTATAGTTTCAGGCACCGACTAGGGCTTCTCTTGCCGCGTATTCTATTTAAGCATAATCCTGAATACTCAATATGATCAGCCGCCTAGCTCGCGGACGTACAGCTCTTCCGAGTATAAGCTCGCGACACTATGAAACTAGCTATTCTTACTATTTGCCAAGCTACCAAGCCGGCTTGAAGCTGACAGAATTTAGAGATTAAGTTACGTTCTGGTGGAACAGAGTGAAAAGTTCCTTGAAGCCTCACATGCAAGTCTCAGGGGTCCGCGCCTTTCGAATTGTCAAGGTTATAGTACTTTACTATTTCTGGTGTATTATGTGCGAGATTTTAGGAGAATCAAGGACGAGATAGTATTTCTGAATGGCAGTATTCTATTCTGAGAGTTTTTAGCTGCAGCTTCATAAGAACTGAATAAGCCTTGGGGAGCTGCAAGCTGGCATATACGAGGGGGCTTGGTCTACACTGGTCCCTACGCTCTTACGCACTTTTCTATATTGCCACTAAACGATTAATAATCTTGAAGACTTATAGTATCGTTGGATTGGCGATTTTGATGTAGCCGAGCGTCACTAACACGGGTTGAAGCCGAGCTGGGTAGGCAAAATGTCCGCTGCGGATGCCGCACCCGCATCAAGAGTCCGCTTAAGAGTCCGCACCAAGAATGCGCAGCCCCCACGTGCGTTTAATTGTACTGTAGAAAGCGACTCGGATACACGTCGGATATACGTGCTCGCTGGGGCATGCCAGATTCGGCTGAGGGGATAAACTGCGGGGACGGAGCATTTATAATTACCAGCAAATGCATCATATCTAGGTAGGCAGGTTATATAGTAAGCCTGATTAATCGAGATACATACACGAGGTGGGATGAATGTATTACACACCAAAGACTTCACTGATGTGTTTTGCGCAGGTACAGACCGCCGAAACGGTGTCGGTATTGGCTGGACCGACCCGAGCTGCGTTCATGCGTGGCCCCGACCCGAACTAGATGCTAGCACCAGATGAACTCCCAATTGTCAAATCACAGGCGGAGATGCTGCCAAATTAACCCGTTTTGCCGCATGGCGACCTTAGTCCTGGCCAACTACCGGCCGTAGGGCCAGCGGTCCGCTCCACCAGAAAACGGACCCGGCCAGGCGTTACCAATTTCTTATACATCACCCGAGAGTTTTCTTATAAGAGCCAGGGGGGCCCTCGCTGGCCGTCGCTGATTAACCGCCATGCCTGGCACAACGGCTGCCTACCTTGCAGCCCGTCATCTTCACTCCGCCGAGCGCCAGCAGTGCGGAACACGAAGATGGCGCTCGTCAACAAGGAAGACATTCCGCTGGAGAGCCCTCCGTTGACGTCGACGCTGGGCTCGGACAAGGGCAGCAACCGGGATGAGAACGAGCATGACTTCGACGCCGACGCCGACGACAACGACGAAAATGCCATCAACCGCCGGATTTCGCGCGCCATCTCGACGCACTCGATGGCCAAGAGGCCCGAGTCGCTGCTCCACGAGGCCTGCTTCCTCTTCGTCGTCTCCATGGCCCAGTTCCTCGCGCAGACGGGGCTCGCCATCTCCGTCATTCCCGCACACATCATCGGCAGAAGCTGGGAGAACGTGCAGGACGGACAGCTGAGCTGGTTTGCGGCTGCTTACTCTCTGACCAGCGGAACGCTCATTCTCGTCGCTGGTCGACTCGGCGACTTGTACGGGCACAGGCGGCTTTTCATCATCGGCTTCGTCTGGTACGGATTGTGGCTGCTGCTGGGCGGCTTTGGTGTCTATGCAACAACACCGACGTTTTTCATCGTTTGCCGCGCGTTTCAGGGCATTGGAACTGGACTGGTGCTGCCGAATGCGGTTGCGATCTTGGGGAGGACTTATCCTCCAGGTCGGCGGAAAGAGTTGGTTTTTAGTCTCTTTGGAGCGACTGCGCCGGCTGGGTTCAACGTCGCAGGAGTGTTTATCGCGCTGTTGGCTGAGCGGGCGTGGTGGCCTTGGTCTTACTGGATCATGGCAATCTACTGCTGGGCCCTTGCTGTCGCGGGCTTTTTTGTGATTCCAAGATCGCTGGATCCCCCGGCGGGATCGAGCAGTGAGTTGAAAACAGGACGCAGGTTTGACTTTATTGACAAGATTGATCTCCCGGGTGCTTTCTTTGGCATCACCGGTCTCTTGTTCATCAACTTCTCGTGGAACCAGGCGCCGATTGTCGGATGGCAAAATCCATACACCTACGTCCTTCTCATCATCGGATTTCTATCTCTCGGTGTATTTGCATTCGTGGAGCGCAAGGCGAAATTCCCGCTGCTGCCGACTTCCATCTTTACCGGCGACCTCGGTTGGACTCTCAGCTGCATTGTGGCAGGATGGGCTAGCTTTGGCATCGGACTGTACTACTACTACCAGATTATGGAAATCATCAAAGGCGACCCGCCGCTACTGGCAATTGCGAAATGGGCCCCAGCACCAGTCATGGGCGTTGTCGCAGGCCTCACGACAGCATACTTGCTTAGCCGCGTATCACCCAGCGTAATCATGTTTATGGCGATGAGCGGATTCCTTATTGGCAGCACGCTGATAGCCACGCTTCCGATTCACCAGACATACTGGGCGCAGACTTTTGTAATGACAGTCATCTACCCTTTTGGAATGTATGTGGAACAAAAGCACATTGGCTCTCCTGCAGACGAATTTTGAACATGACTTGAAGGGCAAAAATGCTGACTTGAGTAATTTAGGGACATGTCGTTTCCCGCAGGATGCATCCTTTTGAGCAACTCGATGCCGCCCGAGCACCAAGGCCTCGGGGCATCGCTCATTGCTACGACGATCAACTATTCCATCTCCATAAGTCTGGGATTCGCAGGCACCATTGAGACCCACCTGAACCGTAATGGAAGTGACTTGCTTCGAGGATATAGGGCAGCGCTGTACTTTGCCGTGAGCTTGGCAGGGTTTGGAATGGTCCTGACGATGCTATTTATGCTTGTCTCATGGAGGCGAAGTCGTAAACGGGCCACTGCGCCGCCGGCTGTTTAGTAGTGTGTTTTAGCTATGATGTACATGTTTTCAATTTAACGTCTGTCCAAATACTACAATAAAATCGGACTACAGGTCATGATATATAACAAGCCCATATCAAGATCCCAATCGTGATGCTCGCCAACAACGCCACGTTGTGCCATGCATAGCCGTATGCTAGCGCCATGCTAGATGGTTTAACCTTAAATATTATGTGCAGAGATTTTCAAAGAGATCCCATCGCAGGTATATCGAGAGTTTGGCTCGGTCCCTTCTGGGAAACTCGCATCAAGTAGCGCTGACATTGATGGCGCACTGCCAGACCCATCCGTTAAAAACAGCCAGCCATCCCTAGGTAGCCCATGCGGAACTTCCGCACTTCCGCAACTTGCTCCATCCTACATACGCTTTGATTGAAAGTCGTCAAACAAGGAAACCAGTGCGACGCAGCTGACCACTGCAGGATACAGTTATTGGAAAATCAGACACCCTGGTCTTGCGTATGTTTATTAATCCCTCTGCACCCAAGTCCCACAATGACGCCGGCGGCAATCCGAAGAAGACTTGTCCGCATTTTATACGGCCGAGCTGATGGGGAGATGATACAGAGTTCCTGCCTGGTAGCATGACATCTCCATCTGGGGGTGAAGGGTCGGTGAGTTATTCTCAGCTTGCATGCGAGCCATGTAGAAAAGGCAAACGGCGATGTGATCGCGTGTTGCCGAGCTGTGAGCTGTGCTCTCGAAAGGAGGTCGAATGCGTCTATCTTTCACGTCGTCAGAGCCGTCAGATTCGTCGGAGACCGATACAGACTCGATCCGAGAGCCGATTGGCCGCTACCGCTACACAAAACAATGTGTCGAGCTCCAGTGTAAATGTTTCCCGCTCGGAAAGTCGACTTGATGGCCAGAGTTCTCATTCGAGCACTCCTTTTGTGAGCCTCGAATCTCCTGCAACAGCAGAGAATACCACTTCGGCAACTGCGTTGTACTTCATTGCACCACACATCTTTCAGCAGGCACAGCTCGAGTTGCCCCAGATTCATCTCTCGATTCCAGCAAAGCTATCGCCCTTCCAAAATGATTCTTCTCGCATCCGGAGTATCGCCTATAACTTCTTCGACTCGATCCACTGGTGGATGCCAGTCATCTCGAAAAAGGGCTTCTTTGCACATCTGTTGAATCCTCTATCGCAACGCCGAAGCGAACTCAGTCTGCTCATTATATGCATGCAGCTTTGTTGCGAGCCCGATCTTGGTTCTACCACGGGGACGCTTGACGCCAAAACCTTGTATCAAAATGCCAAGAGACTACACTTTGAGATGGAGGCCTCTGGTGTCTTTTCACTGCGAGTTCTCCAAGCGGGCATCTTGATTGCGCTGTATGAGCTTGGGCAGGCTATATACCCTGCTGCGTATCTGACGGTTGGATCTTGCGCGCGGTATGCCACAGCTATTGGTGTTGATCAGCTTAGAGACGATGATACATCTATTAGTGCCTATGGAAATTCTCGCACGCTGTCTGAAGTCGAGGAACGAAGGCGTGCGTGGTGGATCATTCTATTCTTGGATCGGTAAGTCCAAATACGTTGTGTCTTATGTACGGAGGATTCGATTATTCATGTGAACAAACTCCACAGGTTCTTGAATATCTGCAAACCTGGCAGGTCGCTGGCAACAAAGACCCCAACGTTTGATGACTTGCTTCCCGTGGATGACAAGTTATGGGATGACGGCGTAGGATTGCCCTCTTTACCGACCTTTTGCGCATGGTAGACCTAACAGAACATTAGACACTTAAAGCAAGCGACTTTTACACTATATCCCAAGCATTTTCTCTCGAGATGGGCATGTTTTCCCGATTTGGGCAAGCCACCTACATGCTCAGCCAGGCTCTCGACCTTGTCAGTCCCGACAACCAGCAGAGCGCAATCGAGAGAAGCCAACAGATGGCTCAATTGAGACGAACATTATTTGCATTAATAACCGTTTCAAATGCCGAAGCTGATGCCAGAGAGCTGAGGATATGCGCTGGCTTCTGTCCCCAATTATCTATTTGCTCTAGGTGAGCAGCGGACCTAGTATCGAAGTATCGAGCAAGGCGCGTTGACTGCTGATGACTTTTGGCAGTACTATATTTCTTCTTCAAGAGTACCAATGGCGAATAAACAGCAATAACATGAGCGATGTACCCAATATCGTCTCAGCGACGGACACCTGGGACGAGACCCTATCATCTCTGGACCACATTGCTACAACTTGTCAAGGCTTTCGAGATCAGGTGGTAGACACTACTTCCGTGCTGGTTGCTACTCCATTTTTAGCCCATGTAGCTTATCAGGCCGCATTATTTCTGATTAGGATGGGACAAGGAGCTCCTGACAGCATTGCAGCAGGGCGCATATCACTCTTCAAGGACCTGTTGCAAGATATTGCTACCAGATGGAAGATGGCTAGTATGTATATGACCAGGGGATTCTCATGATATTCCAGCTTACTGACTGTAGAGTTAGACGTCTACCTGAGTATATTAGAGGCGCAAGAAATCACCACTGCTTCCGAGGCCATGTGTGGCCCTCGGCCTCTGAGGTATTCTCATGAAGCCGATGGTAATGGGGAGTAATTGAAATGTATCATATAACGTATATCATGAACATATATGAATCATCCAGCATCAAGTTTGAAGGGACTGAGGCCGTGAATTGTTACCAGAAGCTCATGCGTTCTCTCCATGCCTGGATTCGTTGAGGAACAAACGCTTGCAGCACTTTTCACCCGCCAAGAGACGACTAACCCAAGTACCAGGCTTCAATTGGTGGATATTCCATGAACTTTTCTTTACCGGTATCCATCATTATAAGAAGCGTTTGTCAATTATTTGTGTAAGTGGAAAACAGACCACAGAGATCGGCTGTGCTCGGTCCAAGGACCCGGATTTCCCCACCGCTCCACGTTCCCCACCACCCGATCACTGCTACCTGAATTTTCGGCTTCAGGCGGTTTCGGTCTCCGATCTTCCCACCTTCGCTGCGTCATCAGCTACCAGAGCTCTGCTTAGCTCTCAATTCTTCCTTTTCTCTCCTCTTTGTCTATCCACTTTCATAGGCCATCGGGGCTCATGACATTCGCCGTCTCTACTCAAGCAGAGTGAAAAGTGTGGCAAGCAAAAACATACCCGCAGATGGCCCCGATACCGATGATGCGAAGCCTCGCGAGGCGCTCCCTGCTCAACGACTTTTCTCCAAAGTTCATCTGCCGTAGCTGCAAGCAGCAGCGTCGTCGATTCGCGAGCTCGACAGCCACGCCGGCACGGCCACCGTCTTCAGGTCTGGCTGCTCTGTCCTCGAGGCAGCTGCTCTCAGTATCTGGGCCCGACGCGGCCAAGTTTCTACAGGGCATCATCACGGCCAACGTGGTCTCAAACAAGGGCGAGCCTCGAACCGATGCCTTTTACACAGGATTCTTGAATGCCACGGGGAGGGTGCTCCATGATGTCTTCATCTATCCGGTTCGAGGCGCGACGCAAGAAGAAAATGGCTTCTTGATTGAGGTGGATGCAGCGCAGATCAACGCGTTGACCAAGTACATTAAGCGGTACAAGCTCAGGGCCAAGATAGCTCTCCGACCGGTAGATGCGGGCGAAGTAGCCGTATGGCATGCGTGGAACGATAGCACTGGCGGGAAGCTCGATATTGCATCAGACGCATCCAGGATTGTCTTTGAAGACCCCCGAGCGCCTGGGCTAGGATACAGAATCATCCAGCTCGCAGGCCAAAGGCCACCCGAAATCGACATCGACCAGACCAGCGAAGACGCCTACACGATCCGTCGCTATCTGCACGGCGTGGCAGAAGGCCAGGACGAGATCCTGCGAGAGCAAGCCCTGCCGCTCGAGAGCAACATGGAGCACATGGACGGCATCGACTTCCACAAAGGCTGCTACGTCGGCCAAGAGCTAACCATCCGCACCAAGCATCGCGGCGTCGTCCGCAAGCGCATCCTCCCCTGCGTCATCTACGAAAAGGACAAGGCGGCGCCTACAAGCCTCCACTACGATCCCGAGAGCGGCTCCCCCGAGGCCTTGACGGCGGACATGATCCCCGTCGAGACCAGCATCGGGCGATCTGGCAAAAGGGGCCGCAGCGCCGGCAAGTGGCTTCGCGGAGTGGGCAATATTGGCCTGGGGCTGTGCCGCCTGGAGATCATGACGGACGTGGTGCTGCCGGGCGAGCAGGCTGCCGCGACGTTTAAGGATGGAGATGAGTTTGAGCTGGAATGGGGAGAGGAGGAAAATAAGAGCGGCGTCAAGGTCAAGGCGTTTGTTCCGGACTGGTTGAGACGGGGTCTGGACGAAGCGCATCGGTGATGCCATCACTGTGTATAGTTTACGTGTGTATGATATTTAGACGAAAAAGAATACTCCATCTTACTCTACACTTCACACCAAGCGATTCCTTCGCGGCATAAAAGCCATCACTGGCTGCGCCTTACAATTTTCATTTTCAATAAACGGCGCACTAAACTCCCAAAGCCCAAACGTTGCAGCCAAGCATCTCACCACAACGCTTGCGTCTGCCAATGACACACCTGGCCTGCCTCACCAAACAACCAAGGCTACAGAGCCTGCCTGAGAAGATAGGTTTTGGCCCCCCCCCCAAGAACTGCAAGGAGTGAGTCGAGGCTGGCCAGTAAGCCGTAACGCCAAAAAGGTGGTTGGATCCCCCTGATAAATGTGGCTGCAGCCAACGTAGGATTTTGCTTCCCCCTACATGTTGATGCTTATTCCAGGCGCATGGTAAGGCTGAACGAAGCTCTTGTTGGGGGGACGCTCGCCACAACGGCCCGGAGCTGAAATGCCCATGATAGATGATGAGGATCACATGAGCGGTTTGGCTCTGAAAAGGCCCTTGAGTTATGGCCTTGGCGCTAGGTTATTAGCCATCGCCTCGGGTCATGGGTATCATTGGAGCTGCTAAAAAGGCGTCAAAAAGATGGGCTTGAGACCGGTTCTTGGGGCTGACCACCCAAAGGATTTGCTTGCTTGCGCCGTTATTGTGAACCTGGTCTTGCGGCTGTGGTCATGCCCTCCCGTCAGTGTCTTGGAGGCGTGAATCAGAATCAGAGATCTGGGGTATGCGGGGGAGGCGGCCTCATTTGGAGGTATCTATATACCATTACGAGCATTTATAAAAACACTGGTTGGTAGACTACTAGTTTTTAAATCATTTTCTTGTCGTATCTTTCATCTCGCGTGTACTCGATTTTTGTGAAAATCTTAAAAGATTGTTCTGATGGGTTCTCAGCCCCCAGTCCACAAGCGACTCATTGTCTGCTGCGATGGGACGTGGATGAATAGCGACAACGGCTATAATGAGCCGAATCTAGGAAATACACCGACGCTTCAAGTTCCGTCAAACGTGACTCGAATCAGCCGTTGCTTCAAGCGGCGATGCCAAGATGGCACGCTGCAAGTCATGACATACGAATCCGGTGTGGGGACGGGCAGTAATATCATTGATACTCTTACGGGCGGCGCATTTGGCCTGGGTCTTTCTGAGGCAAGAGAAGATATCCGTTTACTTATTCTGTTCTTGAGAATATAACTAATAAATGTGGTGTATAGCGAGTTCGCGATGCTTACTCGTACTTGTGCGTCAATCACATAGACGGCGATGAGATATTCCTTGTAGGGTTTTCTAGAGGGGCCTTTACAGCCCGATCGGTTGCTGGAATGGTTGGCCATCTGGGTCTTCTCACTAGAGAAGGGTTGGAATACTTTTATCCCATCTTCAAAGATATGGAGAATTGGAATGACCCTGGGTATAAAGACGAGTTTCCAGGACAGCCGTTCGATAACAAGCCCAAGGGGCCAAACGCAGCGGTCGAGTACCGAGAAAGACTCGAAAAGCTAGGTTATACTCGCGTGTACCAAGAGAATGGCGACTTGATCAAGATCAAAGCTGTTTGCGTCTGGGATACTGTCGGCAGTCTGGGCATACCCAAGATACCCTTGCTTGAAAAGATAGGCATACACCCCGCGAACAAAGAATAAGTCCCACTATCTCAGGGTATTTCGCCGCAGAAAGCTAACCAACACTGCACATACAGATGGCATGATACTTCATTATCGGATAGAATAGAGCATGCCTTCCAGGCGCTCGCCTTGGATGAAACCCGCGCTCCATTCAGCCCAGCTGTCTGGGAACGCCTCCCGCAGAACAGACTGACGACTGAGCTAAGACAGGTCTGGTTCCCAGGCAATCATGGCAACTGTGGCGGCGGATGGCCAGACCAGGAAGCCGCTGATGCTTCACTTGCTTGTGAGTAATTTACCATGCAAAAGCTGAATCCTTCGCAAAGAGTGAAAGCCAGAGACTGACGTTGTCGATAGGGATGATGGACCAGATGGCTTCTGTAGGAGTCGAGTTCGACCTTTCATGTCTAGAAAGGGTCGCAAAGAGCACCATTAGCTATTTCGAAAGCCAGAAAGCTGCTTCAACGAAAAGAGGCCCAAAGTGGGCTATTGATCCCATCTACTCGAATGATCAGCCGGTGAGGCCGTGGGCACTCGGATCCATCAACAAAGACGACAATTTCATATATCAACTTGCAGGTTTCGAAAACAGAACGCCTGGCTTGTATAAGCGAACTGACCCCAAAACGGACCGCGAGACCAACATATTCCTGCAAGACACCAACGAACGCATTCACTGCTCTGCGAGGATCAGACTGGCCTGCAAAGGCCTTGGGTTGGATGACAAAGCTGTCTGGACCTGCCCATCACTGTCAAATTGGCAGTTGAAGTATACCAATGAAACATACAAAGACCCCATCTCTCACAGCCCGAGCTGGTGGCAAGGCCTTCGTGGTGAATTTGGACTTGAGAGGCAGCAAGGCGGGAGATGGATATGGGAATATGCCGGGCCAAAGAGCTCCGAACCCACAGATCCCAAGCAGAGGATCATGGTGGAGGAGCCCCTGGGGCCGTATGAACGGTATTTGCTTCAGCTCTCTGCGGGAAGGCCAAATGTTTACCTGTTTGCTGAGACTCAGGACATTGTCTGGCGGGGGAAGACGATTCCCGCTCCGGAACGTGCGCAGGAGTGACTTTGTTTCGAATTAGAAATCTCGCAATGATGAAACAACGCGAGTAGTAGCGCGGCGCAGTTTATTTAGAGCATCAGGATATGCACACTTTGATTTTGGATTTTTCTAAGCAAATCATCCGATAATAGGGAGTTTCAAGTTCATGTTGTAGCATTAAACGTTATAGACGACGATAAGAGCTGCTGAGCCATCACGTGATGACGTATCATACTAAGGCGCGACGGCGCGCTGCAGCCTGTCACTCGCAAATCTCATGAGCTAGCGGAACGCCACCCCAGCAACATCTCGAATCTTGAAATTTTATGCTGTCCTATTAACAGTAAATCCTCTGTCCAGGCATTTAAAAGCGTTTGTCTCTCATTTATTTCCTCCCAAAAGACGACAGCATCACTTTTGTATACGCTGCTGTTCAGAGACCGTCACTTCATAGTAGTCAAGAGAAAATCGACAGCACAATGAGCGACGACAAGGCGGACCTCTTGCGGTTCGCAAATGAGTATGCGGACAAGAATATTGACCTTTATGAGCTCCTCGGGGTGGATGCCCTCACCTCCAAGGAGGATATTCGCAGAGCTTGGAGAAAAGCGTCACTAAAGTATCACCCCGACAAGAGAGGCGAGGATTTTGATGCTTCAAAATGGGAGCTCTTCGAGAGGGCGAGGGACATTTTGTCCGATGCAGATGCTCGCGCTGCATACGACCAGTCCCTAAAAGCCAAGCTTCTGCGCAAACAAGAGCGCGAAGCAATGGACAAGGAGCATAAAAAATTCGCCGACGACCTTGAAGCTCGCGAAAGTGCGCATAGGCAACAGAGGGAGCAGCAGCAGCAGCGAGACCAAGAGAAGCTGAACAAGGAGCGGGAGCGGCTGGCGGAAGAGCAACGGATACACGAAGAAGAGAAGAGGCGACAGGCTGAAGCGGCACAGGAAATGGAAGACTTGGCTGAGGCAAGGCGACGACTAAAGGAAAAGAAGGAGGAGAAGGCAAGGAGAAAGCAGGTCAAGGAGTCTCTAAAGGCCACAGGTGCCGTGAAAAAGCCATCGGGGCCCGCGAATGGCGCTGTTGTTGTGCCCGGCGATTATCTCGTTGACATCGGAACTGCAAAGAAGATGTATTGGGAACTGGTATGCGACAAGTTGCGAGCTGTTCAAGCTGTGAGAAATCTACAGAAACTGGATACGACGAATGGTCAGGAGCTCGAGGAAGCTGAGAAGGAAATGAGACAAGCGAGGCAGCGAATCCATGAGGCGGAGATGAAATTTCAACAAGACACAGCTGCCATCTAATGATTCTCACGAAGAGAGATGGGGTCACACCAAGCTATTTCGCTATATTATTAGCCGGCACCCCGGCTTATTGGAACGATAACGTCTAGGCTTATGATGATCAAAAATCTTGGTCAAGACGAAGGATGTTTATAGCGTTGCCTCCCATGACTGCCGTTGCCTCTTTCGACCCTTCGCCAACCGCCTTGGCTACAGCATCGGCATTCAAACTCACACTCTCCCATTCTCCTTGCTCATCTGTTTCAAGTGGCGGGAAAAAAGGATGGTCAGTTCCAAACATTAATCTTTCAGCACCACTGGCGTCTATTGCTGCTTTGAGTCCAACCTCGGAATAGATGACGGCGTCCAAATACAGTTGTTCTTTGAGGACCTGCCAAATTGTTCGTCGGCCTTTTCCCGCCTTGCCTTCTTTGACAAGCTGTCCATCGTGCAAGATACAGCTTTCAATTCTTCCTGCTAGGAAGGGAAGAGTACCTCCGCTATGGGCCAGGATCATTCTCAAGTCTCGTACTTTGTCAAAGACGCCTGACAGATACATCCGCGCCACCGCAATAGTCGTCTCCATCGGGAAGCCTAGAGCAAGCGGCAAGACGTGGCCATACTCGGCGCTGGCCCGAGGACCCCATACTTCGTTGGGCAACCCGTAGTGCGGATGCAGGAAGACAGTTAGTCGGGCCGCTGCTACAGCTTCGAAAATAGGAAGTAAAGCGGGATCATCGAGCCCCTTGCCCAAACCCGAAGTACCAAGAATGATACCTCTGCAGTATTTGAGGCCCTGAACATGGGATACCGAGGCCAGCACCGTCTCGAGAGGCGCGGTCAGAGGTAAAGTTGCAAAGAAGAATAGGCGGCCAGGGTGCTCGCCGCACATGCGCGAGAACTCCTCGTTGACAGATTCACCTATCTTCCCCGATTCGGAGGCGCTGAGGAAATCAAGCCATGGGTTAGCCAAGGATATGACTGAAATGTCAATGCCGTGAGTGTCCATAAAATGGACCTTTTGAGCAAGCGATGCAAAGTGAGAAGTGAGTGGCCGTCCGGGAAGCTTCGCATCTGGGTCATTGGTGGCCTCCTCGAGCGATTTGACCTCGGCTTCAAGCAGTATCAATCGCGGATCTGGCGCTTGAGGAAATGAGCGAACAAGAGGGATCGTGGAACGAGATTCGAGAATCTTGATATATGACGGAGGATACATGTGCGTGTGGATGTCCACGACGCGCGATTTGGAGACGGCCATCTCTCAAGCCTGAGAAGAAGAAATCAGAGCCTCAGACAATTCGGCTCAAATCATGCAGTAGAGAAGAGCTCAGCAGGAGATGAAGGGCTTGGGCATCGTTTGGTGTTGAAATGCAAAATCATCTCCCCCGCAGACGACTGGAGGCATAGCGGGGATCCGCCGTTTCACTCGGGACTTTGTTAGTGACAAGGACGTTACATCGACACATGTGTTGATGCGCAAACTCATTATCGGCAAAACACCACCTCGACGAGCACTGAGGGGCGTCAGAGATCACAAGCCCCGCACCAATTCTCAAAGGTCCACCAGCCGTCACCAGTCAGAAACCGCCAGATCCGCCGTTCGATGCACACGCCCCGGACTAAGCGTGCTAGCTGCCGTCTTTTAACCCCAGCTTATCGCTGTCTTAAACTCTGGCTCAAGATGCTCACGCTTGGTGGCACGACTCTTATCCCCCACTGCTGTGACGTTTGCAGCGCCGCCGACGAGAGCCGTGGTGTGGTGGGAGCCATGTAACCCTGCGGTAATTGGGTTTTGGGGCTTGAGATATAAATACTGCTCGTAGCAATTACATAGGCCCGAGATTTTCTAGCAGATAATCTGTGTATCAATTTACATCTTTTTAAGCTCATTATAAGTTTTGCTCGAACAAGGCACAATGGCGACGGACGCTGCAGTGAGCAAAGATGGACTTTTCATTCCTGTATGCAAAATCACCTTTATGTTCTTTCTTCTTCTTCTCTCCCTTGGCGCCCTAGGCACAAATCATTTGTTGATCCTGAGGAGGCAGACAGCTCGAGAACTGACCTATGACTTATACATATCTAGCTCATCGATTTCTCAAAGTTTCTGGATGGCGATTCATCCACGCGCTTGGGAACGGCCAAAGCCATTCTCAAAGGCTTCCAGGACGCAGGCTTCATCTATCTCAAAAACCATCCCATTTCTCAAGACACGGTGAAACATGCTTTTGCCATGTCAGCAAACTTCTTCGCGCAGCCTTTGGAGAAGAAAGCCGCGCTGGAGTGGACTACTCCACAGGCTAATCGCGGTTATGTGGCTCACGGGCGAGAAAAGGTCAGCCAGCTGAATGACGCTGCGGAAGTAGAAAAGATTCGCAGCGCAGTTCCAGACTTGAAGGAGAGCTTTGAAATCGGCCGCGATGACGAGGCCGGCCACCCGAACAACTGGCCCGAGGAACAAGGTGCAGTTACGGGCTTCAAGGAAGATATGAAGAGCTTCTTTCAGGAGTGCAAAGCTTTGCATGTAGAGGTTATGCGGGCTATTGCCACGGGCATGAGCTTTGAGGAAACCTTTTTTGACAGATTTTTGGATGTTGGCGATAACACTCTACGGTTGCTGCACTACCCAGAAGTCAGGTCTGATGTATTCAACACGCCGGGCCAAGTCCGTGCTGGAGAACACAGCGTAAGAAGCCCGGATAAGCTATGTTATGCTGAACGTCTTTTGTTTCTCTAACGTCCTTTTTTTTTTAAATGCAGGATTATGGATCAATCACATTACTCTTCCAAGACAACCGCGGTGGCCTGCAAGTCAAGAGTCCAAACGGGAATTTCATCGACGCAACTCCCATCGAGAACACCATCGTTGTCAACGCTGGAGACTTGCTGGCGAGATGGAGCAACGACACCATCAAGAGCACCATTCATCGTGTAGTTGAGCCCCCGCGAAAGGAAGACAAGGCGTATCCTTCACGGTATAGCATTGCGTAAGCTAAATTCCATTATCCAAATGAGCTTGACGAGAAAGTACGATGCTAATCTTTAATGCAGATACTTTTGCAATCCCAACTTCAAAGACCTCATCGAAGTGCTGCCGGGAACATATGCAACAGAGAAAGAAAAGAAGTATGAGAGTATAAACAGCGGCGATTATCTTGTACAGAGACTCACTGCAACATATTAAAGGAGAAGAATTCCCATGTGTGTTTGTGCGAGTGAGCAAGCGTATTTGTTGATTCGGCTACAAAAGAGAAGAAAGACGCCCGTTCTTTTCACATGACACGACTTGAACCCTGCAATGCCCGGGCTGGGATTCGCGGCAGGCAAGCCAATGATAGCGAAAACGTGTTCGCGTCCAGCCTCAGCTAAAGAGGGGTCGCGTCATGTGCAAAGAGCTACGAGGATGTCTTGGATGTGGGGGTGGCTTTTTGATGGCAATCCTACAGGCTTATTTATTCGGTTCATAAGCTTCTGCTTTTTGAAGCTTTCATCCTGTCACAATTTAAATGAATCAAGAGATGTCTTAAAAAATGTTCGTTCCATTGCCTTGATGCTACTTACACGGTATTACCAGGTCTTGATAGATGTTTTGCAACTTGCAACAGTGTCTGAATCATTCGCTTGAATATGTTTTGGAGTAGCGATGATCAAAAAGCCGGCAGCTATACGGCCAACAGTAAAATATATCCACACGACGAAGAAATAGAAGCATTCTTCACTCGCAACGGCTTTGACGGAGCAACTAGAGACGCATGTGACGAGTATGCTCACGCACGGTTTCCCGGGTCGGCAGCAAAGCCGGCGACGACGCAGGGCTACTGTTCTTATACGCTGATTATATCAGATGAAGACCTGCTGCAGTTTCGACCGGAGGCGTTCATGTTGGATATAGACACCTGCAGGGAAGTCAAGTCTATTTACGGCGAGTTTGCTCCGGCGACCAGATATCTCGGCGAAGTAGAAGGAGTATCATTACAACACGCATTAGACGTGAATGTCAGGCCATCGGCGATGATGCATGTCTACCTGCATCAAAGAATACGAGGCATCCCTCTGTCGGAATTTCGGAAAAGGAAGAAAGGGTGCCGGGCTGATGACGACAAGATATTCGAGAGGCGGTTGATGAGCGGCCTCGCCAAGGTATTCGCGCTCGGCTTTCGCGGACGGCAGCCCTCACGGGGAACGGAAGAGATGCCACCAGCAGGCGCCATGACCAAGGGGATAATCGGAGCATCATTGCGCTGGCGTCTTAATCTACTAAATGGCTTGCCAGAAAAGGATTTACTCGCACACGTATCAGAAGCGCAGGCCCAGCTTGACACGGTGGAGGCGTCAAACTGGTGTGTTACACACGGCGACCTTCTCCCGGGAAACATGATGGTTGACGCCGAGACTGGTCATTTAACAGGACTCATTGATTGGGCTGAAGCTGAGTGGCTTCCGTTTGGGATGGCCTTGTATGGGGTAGAGGAAGTTCTTGGAGAGGATGCTTCTGAGGCGGGATTCAGATACTTTGACGACCACGAGGAGCTGCGTCGGCTCTTTTGGAATGAGTTTTTGTCCTTCATTGGACGAGATGGAGTAACAAGGGATGGTAGACTCGAGCTATTGAGAGAAGCAGAGGCAGCGCGGAAGCTGGGGATTCTGCTGTGGAGAGGTATTGCCTTTGACGATGGGAAGATGGACCGCGTGGTGGAGGCTGGGAGAGACGATTCGGAGATTCAGAAGCTGCGGCTGTTTCTGGAGGCGCCAAGCGTTGTAGAGTGCTTGAAGAAGCGAGTTCACTGGAGGGATTCGTTGGTTGCACTGTGGTTGTGCATCAAAGGAGCATTATGGCGAGGAAGAGGAAGCTGTTTTGGTGGTGGGAGTGATGAAGTGGAACAGGATCTGGCAGCTGTCGCCGGAAGGAAGTAGTTTTTCTTTTGTTTGTCTCTCTCTCTTTCTTCATCATGATCTAGAACTAATAGCCAGCCATGTAGCATTTACTTTTTTTATTTAGTTCAATTTACTTGATTCATCAGATATACGCAGATCTCATCGCCCAAAGCTGCGGACCCCCCGCCTCGGCAGGCCCCACAGCGGAACCCCAACTGTTGGAACCGTCCCCTGGCAGCTCCAAAAATTCCCATCCAACCACCAAAACCCCCAGCATCACCAATCTCTTCCCTCTTCATCTCTTTGTTTCCATTCACCCAATTCGAGTCCACCCCTTGCTCAATCGACAAATATGGCGCCTTCCAAGAGCGCTTCAGGCCAAAAGCCGGCCTCATCACCCGTCAAGAACGGCTACCTCATCCTCTACAATGCCGCCTCTGCCTTTGCCTGGGGAATGGTCCTCCAGGGCACCATCACGTCGCTGGTTGAATCGGGCCCGGAGTCGGTCTACCTGAACGTCGGCGAATTCACCAAATGGACGCAAACCGCCGCCGCCATGGAGATTCTGCACTCCCTCTTCGGTAAGCCAACAAATCATCATCTTCAACAATCAACATTGCTAATGTATTCCGCCAGGCGTCGTCCGCGCGCCCCTCTTCACGACGCTCATGCAAGTCGCCTCGCGCTTCCTCCTCGTCTGGGGCGTCCTCTTCCTCTACCCGTACCTCGCCGTCCAGTCGCCCACCTACAGCTCCATGCTCATCGCCTGGTCCGTCACCGAGGTCATCCGCTACTCCTACTTTGCGCTCACGCTGTCCGGCATGACGCCGCGCATCCTCACCTGGCTGCGCTACAACACGTTCTTCATTCTGTACCCGATTGGTATTCTGAGCGAGTGCTCGCTGGTGTATCTCGCTGCCGTGGGCCCGGCTGCGACGGCGACGGAGGCTCCTCTGAGCCTGATGCCGTATGTTTTGTATGGCGTTTTGGTGGTCTATGTTCCAGGTAAGTTTGGCAGCCAATCAAGGGAGAAAAAGAAGAATTCTAACAATCGCTTTCTTTTTTTTTTTTTATCAGGCGCTTATATCCTCTACACTCACATGATGGCCCAGCGAAGAAAGGTCATGCGCGGCTTGAAGGCCAAGAACGAGAAGGCGACTCAATAAACAATAGAATACGAAAGGAAAGAAAGAGGTGGCAATAATTATGGCAGCCAAATGGGAGACGAAGAAGCATACTTATATCGAGAACTCGCATTGTTTGCATACTTGGTAGAATTTGATGCGAGTTATTGTCATTGGACATGATTTAAACGACAAGGAGGCTACGATACAACGAAATATAGTCACAAGGACGGAGTGTGCATTGCATAAATAGGTACAGACAGTAGTAATGCTAATTGTAGAAAATACACTCAAAATCAATCGCCTTCTCCTGTCCCCAAGTTCAAAACACCTGTATCCGTTTAATCATATATCCTTAAAAACTGCTCGGTCACGGCATGGCAGCATCGCCATTCATCTATACCGTTGGAGCTGCTGCTGATACTGCTCCTGCTGCGGAGACCTCGACTGTTGTGACCTCGACCGCGGCTCATGGCTGCCTTCAGCCCAATCCCTCTGCACCCACATGGCAATCAGACTCTTGGCATCATGCAGCAGCTTCCCGTACGCCGGATTATTCTGCGGTTCAAACATGGCTACATCAATCGTTAGCATCGCACATCGGCCGAAAGGGGGGACAGTATAGAGCTAAAACGTACTGACATGCGCCGTCACCTCATCCTTGGCCGTATCGTTGACATTGTCGATCCATTTCCCCGACGGCTGCTTGCTCGGCACCACGCAAAACGTCCGGTCTTTGCCCAGCACCGTGCCCACCATGCTGACCTCCTTGCTCTCCGCAGCCTTGCCGAGCCGCGTATAAACATTTGCATAGCCAATGTTGAGCTCCGAGCTCAGCCTCACCATGTACGCCACGCGCTGCTTGAGAGCCTCGGGCCGGGCCAGGCAGCCCACAAACTCGAGATGCGAAGACACCCACGACCAGCCAACCGAGATGTGCTCGCGGTTCATCCACGCCGCGGCACCGCCCGCAGCGACGGCGCTGGCAGCAGCTCCGTACATGGCAATCTTGCCCCATCCCCATCCGCCGCCGCCGCTATCGTTCTTGGCAGCCGAGGAAGCTGTCGTCGCGAGCGCAGAAGATGACGAAGCAGCAGCATCGCCTCCACCGCCGCCCACCATCTTCCACACCGAGCCCAGCTGCGCCATCGCCGACTGCGCCGTCTGGTAGTGGCCCTCGGCACCATACGCGACCACGCTGGGCGCAATGCCCAGATACGGCGTGTCAAAGGCCAAGACGCCCTGGATGCGCGGGAACATGAGGCTGTTGAAGTTGGGGCGGCCGCTGGACTTGTCGATGCCGTCCTCGGTGTAGATGGGCCGCTCCGACGCCAGGCCCATGACGGTCTCGGCGGCGACGATGCCGCCCATGGAATGGCCAATCAGGATGGTGCGAATGGACGGCTCGACGGTTGGTGAGGCTGTTCCCTTGGCCACTTCATAGTCGATGATTTTGTTTTCCAGCCTGTCGAATCCCAGCCCAACGTCAGCCCAAAGACTTGTTTATCTCTCACTTCAACCTCTTATCCCGTATGTCGTATACGGAATGAATCTCAACATCGTGACAACTCACCAGCTGCGGAATTTGCTCACTGCCTCACCCAGATCGCCTCTCGTGTCGTACTTGGGATACACCAGCACCTTAATGCTGAAGCCGGGCAGCTCCTGTGCCACGGCTGTGCGCAGGTCCTCGACAAACGAATAGTCGTTGCCAAATGTCGACTCACCTCCCTATGGCATCCCGTTAGTCAATCAATCATCAAACTTAGACTCATTTCATCCATCGATCAACTACTCGGTGAGTAATCCGCCAAGCTTGCAGCAGATGTGAAAGGGAAATGGCATCTTCATCACACTTGGTCATAGCCCCTCTATGCCAAATCGCACCCTTCAATGCCATCCTTCCATCCCGCAATCACAGCTCTTCCATCACAAGCGGTGGAGCTGTCCATCACAAGCAAATGCTCCCAGAAAGAAACGTACCTTGAACCCATGAATAAAGCACAAAATAAGCGTCTTCCTCATCTTGTCGTCATCAGAGTCCAGAACCCTTCTAACTTCTCTATCTTTATTTCAACCTTCAACGGCCGCCGCCCAGCAAAAGACTGCAAGTAACAGAAGTGAATCTCGCCAGTGTGTCTTTTTCAGCTTGTCAAAAAGGCCATGCCATTTCACTGGGCATCGATAAGAAAAAAAGGAGATGCAAAGTGGCCCAATAGGCAGGGGATTAAGTGCAGATATTGGCCAGTAGAGGTTGCCCAAGTGGGTGGCGAAGCTGCGGCCAAGATGGATTGGCGGCGCTGACGGCATCTGGGGCGGTGGGCCAGTCTCTAGTGCTGTACGATACTCTGTACGGAGCAGCTACTGGCATTACAGTGCAGCAGAGCGCTGAGGCTTAGCAGCACCGTCTAGCGCTATTTTTTGGACAGCTTTGTATGTGAAAGCGGCATCATTTAGACAGACATGTGACGGATGGCCTTGGAGGTTGGAGATGGAGCAGTTTGAACAATTAAAGCTATATGCGGCTTTAACTACAGATATATTCTGGGAACAATGTCGTTACCTAGCACTAAAGTATATTTTTGGCAAGACAGTTGATCTAGAGATGATGTTATTCAGCTGCAATGCACATATACATAAACTCAATAGCATTGGACCATAATGACAGGAGTAGCAGCAGTAGCAGCAGCAGTAATAATATATATACTAATAGCAGCCCATGCTTACTTTGGAGGGCTGGATAATAGGATTGGGGTTCTAGATGATATCTCCCAATCATATTCATCTCACTGGCTTCTTGGGCTTAGGTCGGCGTGGGCCTCTGCTTTTGGATACGCAGCCGTCCATTCTTTCAAGACTCGCCCTCGTACACGCCGCCAGCTGTAGATAATCATTCACTGACGGCTACTCGCAGCAAACGGCGGATACGTAGCGGGGAAAGGAAATGATAAGAATAGATAATGGCTTATCGAAATTTGAAGATAACCATAAATTTGTCACATTTCTCACTTCTTTGTCATTAAATGCTGCTCCAATTATCCAGTGAATTAATGCACTCGAAGACGAAGAATGGCCTGTCACTCCCCAGACATCGAGCGTCCTTTCATTACGCCAGCAAAATCCGAAACAAAGCAAGCAATACAGATATTAGGTACGGTTAGGCGTATGCATCTGCCGGATTGATTCAGGGTGTGAAGGCCTGGTCGAAGACTCTTGATCTGCACATTCACCCTCTTTCCACTTCAATCGTGCTCATCCAAATCAGGTAAGTAGTTTGGCATGTTTTATCCCGAATCTCTGCTAATTTTTTTCGTAGAGAAATTGAGTCTCTGAAAACTATGTTTACCAAGTCTGGCGACCTATATAACCATCATCACCAGCGACCGTACCATCAAATCCGAAAGCATCTTGACCATGCCGCGCAACATCGCCCAGGAATTTACCCACCAGAGACGTTGCTTGAAGCGGGAGGTCAAGAAAGACTTCAACAACAGGTGACAATCGAAAACATCGCTTTTCACGCCGCACCTGATCCGCAAGGGCCGTCCCCAGTCGCTGATGAAATAATTGCGACCATCTCTAACGCCCCCGCCATGCGTTATGTTGACTGGAACAGAGCTCTAGATACATTCCGCGCTGATGCTGGACATCCGCTCCAGATCCATCCAGCAACTTGTCTACGATGAAAACGAAGTAGGGGTCTTCTTGACTTTGCTTCTCAGCCCGCAAAGGCAAAGCTGCCGTCTCTGGTTGGTCGATCTTGGACAGCAGCGTACTAAATAAAGCTGCTCCTACGGACACCAGAACGTTTAGCTTCGCGGACAGGCGCTATATGGAATTTGAAAATCACTTGCATCTGGAGCCCAAGGGCCCGCTGGATTATTTTGCCGCGTCAGCCTTCGTCTTTATTTAGGAAATGAGTAAGAAGATGCCTATGCCGTCCATCAAGGCAGAGAATCGGGGAGTTGACCGCCGAGTAATAAACCCGGAGCGACGATGCCGAAAAACTATTCACGCATTTTGAGGGAGAGAGGTGCAAAACTGTCAACCCAGCCCCATGGCGAATCATCCATGTCCTTCCCAGAGCTGTTTAATCTACTACCGTCTTCAGCTTTGTTCTATAACTTCCCACTGCTCAGTTCATGATGGCTATAGCTCGCTCGACTGATCGGGCACCTAGTGCTGCTGGTCTTGTTGCTGGTGACGGCGCTGATTGCGCCCGAATTCTCGTACAACACTGCGGTACGCCAACATATAAACGCCTTTCATCTGACTCATTTGAGCCCGTGGATCTATGCATTCCAGCTGCATTAGCAGACAATTCCTTCCATGGAACTTCTGAATCGCTCAGAGAGGACCAAAGCGTGATAACGTCCTTGGTCAAATGCCTTGATGGCCACCCCAATATTATCACCTCGGACAAAGTCGGATGTGGCAGATTCTGGGCGCTCGACTTGGATTCCATTGCCAACGGTTCTGGTGCACCAAGTCTAGGTTCTCCTGACGAAATGATGGACCCTTTGTTTGATCTGAGAGGGGCTCAGACACCTACTTTGCAGTGTCGCGGCAAACATTACCAAGGACATTTCCTCAATTGGTTGTTTGACGAGGGAGTTATCAAGATCTCGCCAGGACAAATCATCCACATAAATCAGAGAGGATTTGTCACGGCTGTCGGATACGATGTCCTACCAATTGAGAGACTACGTTCTCATCCGCAAGCACCAGAGATAATTTTTCTATTACTGCTATTGCTGCTACTGCTGCTACTGCTGCTACTGCTGCTACTGCTGCTACTGCTGCTACTGCTGCTACTGCTGCTACTGCTGCTACTGCTGCTGCTACTGCTACTATTTTTAAATATCAAATATTTAGTAGTTGTGTATAAATAGACTGTCTGCTTTATTGCGCTATAGCTAGGGTACTGGATAATGAGATTGGGGTGCTGAACAACGTCTCTCATATAAAACCACAAGCGTATGTCTGGGAAGCAAAAACAATCGTTACTCATTCGCTTAAAAAATGTAGCGGATTAGATCAACTTTGTCATTTAAGATAAATATCCTTCACATGCCCTGCGCACCAGTTTGTCGCGACTGTATCAACGTCTATTAAGAATACATTTTACTACTTTATCTAGACATGCACAGGCAAGAAGAGGATCAACTCATCAAAGTGCAGTCAACCACTCGTCAAAGTAGACAAATCTGCTCTTGACTCGTCTGCCCCTCCATCCTCTGCTTCCCGAATTAGAAAACTTAAAAGGAACACAAAAAAAAGAACCTCTCTGGTCATCCAAATGTGCCGCCCAGATGCTTCAACCCTCATCTCCACTCTGTGTGTGTCTCTCTTCCTTTCTTCCTTCTTCATCTTGTACATGGTTGGTATTTTGGCCTGCCTTGGACCTGTTTCCTCCCCCTTTCCCTGGGTTCGCATAAATAAAACGCCGATCCTTCCAACGCCGCAGAATACATGATTAAAGAGCCGCTTGCGGGGCCATCGTTGGGAGATATTCTTCTTCCTAGTGCCGTCAATTTTTGTTTTTCTTCTTTTTCAAGATTATATTCCCGCTGGCAAGCACGTTAACCCCCAGTTTCGTCGTAAGTGGGCACGTTACTCTTCTCAGTCATAAAAAGAGAAAGAGGAATGTGTGCAGTCGTCAATCTCTCGTCCTCTCTTGCTTAGTCTTCATCGCTTTGTGCGGCAGATCGTGCCCCGTTGGCTTCTCGCGCTGCGCTAGAGATGATCTTGATCCGAGTTCCGCTTGGCTGTGGTGTGCTTCCATTGCCCGAAGGCGCTGCTGATCCTGCCTTACCAGGCTCCAGCTCCAGAAGCTCAGGATGCGCGTCCAGCTCCTCTTGGTATTTCTTCGTAAAGAATTCCTATTTTAATGAATTAGTACATGCTTTGTATAGGCATTCGTCTTTTTTTAAAAAATTCCTGTACTCACATCCATCGTTTTCGCATCCTGATACAGGATACTGCCATCTTCGTTGTACGTTTGACAGTTGCGTATCAGCAGGTCAAAGTCCTTGCGAAGATCGCTCAGGCAGTTGTACTCTTCCTTCTTGATACGCGTCTGTATGTGATTCATGCAAATGGGGTTTTGGATAATCACATAGTAGTCGGCATACTCGCGTTTAGGGGGCAGCTTGACAAACGGTCCAATAATGAGACGCTTGCCGGCGTCGGATTCGTCATCCTCGGCAGGTGGTTCAATATCGTCCACTTCCAGGTTCATCAGGCTGTCGTACAATGCTCGCAAGCTCTTTTGAAGCACCTCTCGTTGCTGAGATCCCAGCCGAGAATCGCTGTGGGCAGCAGATTTGTTAGGTCGACCCTGAGGGCCACGTCGCTTCTTGGCAGGAGGCTCGTCGTCTGCCTCTTCTGCCTTCCGCTTATCGTTCTTGCTTCCGGGTTTACGACCTCTCTTCTTGGGCGTCTCCAATTCTTCCGTGCTGGCACGACTGACCGAAGGCGAGTTGTCCGAGCCTCCCACCTGGGTTAATCTCTTGACTCTATTGGCCTCTCTCTTATCCTTGCGTGCCTGTTTACGCGCTGCCGCCGCCTCTGGGGAATCCTCGTCGTCGTCCACCGCCATCAACCACTGCTCCTCTGTCAGACCATCGTCATATTTCACCTTGGTACGCTCACGAGCACCGCGACCAAGGATAATCTCTTCAGCGTCGTCCTCAATAGGGTTGCCTTCGTTGAGATAAATGTCAGGCAATTCGTCTTCGCCCATGAGTCGTGGTTTTCCTTTTGGACCACCGTAGATGGATTCTCTTTGTCGCTCTTCGTCAAGCTTCTGAAAGGTGACGAGCTCGTCATCATTACGGGCAAGTAACATGTTTAGCTCCTCGTCTTCCATCTCTTCTTGCTCGCCAGACTCAGCCATGTCGGCCGTTTCCAGGAGAGTACGAAGCATGGCGTCACGATCAGTCTCGGAAGATTTGTTATCGAAACGACCTGCTTGGATAACTTTGCCGTCCATATCTAGCTTGAACCGAGCACGTTCCAAAATTTTCTCCTCGACCGAATTAGAGCTGATCAGACGCAGAATTCGCACTTCGTTCTTCTGACCAATACGATGGGCACGATCTTGTGCCTGCAAATCTTGGTGAGGATTCCAATCAGAGTCGTAGATAATGACAGTATCTGCCGTCTGCAAATTGAGACCCAAGCCACCAGCACGAGTAGACAGCAAGAACAAAAAGTAATCTGAGCCGGGCGCATTGAAATCTCTCAGGAGATCGGATCGCTCGTCGGATTTGGTCGTACCGTCCAAACGCAGATACTTGTAGCTTCGGTACCGGAGGTAGTCTTCCATGATATCCATAATCGCCGTCATCTGGAAGAACATCAAGACTCTGTGGCCAGTTGCCTTGTATTTGGGCAGAATTCGGTCTAGCAATTCGAATTTACCGGCCGTTCTCCAAAGAAGATCGTTGCTAATGTTGAGGGGATTCATGACATTCTCAACCACGTCAAAGACAAATGGATGGTTGCAGAGCTTTCGCAGCTGCATAATCATGTTGCTCAGACCACGAGCACCAGTCTTGCCACCCTTGCCATCGCTGACAACCAACTTGTTGTGGGTAACCATCTGCTTGTAGAGCTTGGACTGCAGCGCGGAAAACTTGCACTTGATGACCTTTTCCGTCTTGTCGGGCAAGTCCTTCTCGACATCCTTCTTCAAACGACGCAGGAGGAAAGGTCGCAAGACCTTGTGCAAACGTCGAATGACGAGAATCTGCTCTTCTTCAGTGAGCTCCATCTTGTCTTGACCACCAGTGTTTGCAAAAGGAGTATTGAACCACTCGTCAAAGGTCTTGACTGATTTGAAGATGTTTGGCAGGACAAAGTTGAGCATGGCCCACAGCTCAGACAGGTTGTTCTGAAGAGGAGTACCGGTGAGAATAAGTCGGAAGCGGGTGTTGTAGTACTGCTGGATTGTCGCACTGAGCTTGGACTGAGTGTTCTTCATACGGTGACCCTCGTCGATAATCATGTGGAACCACTTGATCTTGCTGAGAATGGGTCGATCTTTGATTATGTACTCGTACGTGGTCAACAGCACCTGGAAGCGTCCCTGGCGAATCTTCTCTTGCTGTAGCTTACGGGTATTGGGGGGACCCTTGTAAACGACGCGAGATACAGAGGGGGCCCACTTTTCGAATTCGAGGTTCCAGTTGGTCAGGGTACTTAGAGGGACAATAACCAAGTAAGGTCCACTCTGCTGCTTCTGCTCAATCAGGTAGGTAATCAGACTGATGGTCTGAATCGTTTTTCCGAGACCCATTTCATCTGCAAGGATACCGTTGAGGTTGTTATTGTATAGTGAAATCATCCACTGCAGACCCTTGATCTGGTATTCCTTCAGCGTGCCTCCAACAAGAATGCTTGCTTGCTGAGTGACTTCTTCGCGGATGCGATGGGCCACGGCGTAGTAGTCAATCTTCTTGCCGCTAACTTCTTCTTCGTCGAGTTCACTCTCTTCATCAGGCAATTCGCCCATGTCTGTGCCATATGTCTCGGCAGCTTGGCGCTGTTGAGCCTTGACTGAAGATGCAAGCTGGTGCAGGAAACCGTCGGTCTGCTTGAGCAGATGCGTAATACGGGTATCCTTGGCCTGGTCAAGCAGTTTGAGATACGCTTCTTCGTCGTTGGCCTTGAGGGCCTGCAGACGCTGCTTCGCTGTTCTCTCAATACGCTTCTGCTCTTCCTTCTCAATGTTGAAATGGTGAGAGTACATGAGCCTGCTGAGCTTATGTGACTTGTTCTTTTGAGCCGCCGCAGTCTCAGTAATCTCGGCGCGGTGGTTATAAATGGCTCGAAGGAAGTCGTTGTGCTTCTTCTTCTCGCGATTCTCGCGAGCATCACGCTGCTGCTTCTCGAGCTTCTCTGTAATGCGAGCTTCCCGGACGTTCTGCTTCTTCATACGACGGTAGTTTGTCCGGTTGGTCGTCATTGCCAGATTATCGTAGTGCATCATCTGACGCGCAATCTTCTCACGAAGAGCTCGCTGTTTGGCATACAAGGCCAAGCTTTTCATTTCGATAACAGCCTTGACCTTTACAGAGTCGTCAACTTCGACGTCCTCCTTAGACGTATCCCAGTGGGCGATGTTGGCGGGCAGATTCTTCAGTTCCGAATATCGTTGGCTCATGCGGTTAAAGACGACAACTTCTCTCTCATAACGTAAGTGATCAAAGTCAATGCCAGTGGGGAAGACGCCAGGGATAAACCAGCGATTCTTCCGCTGTGCATGGTCAAAATATTTAATAGAGGGCCGAATCATACTGCTGCCATATGGTGACTTGACAGTCTTGTATGTATGGGGCTTGGGAAGAGAGAGGGCGTCATCTTGGGCGGCAGCATCAACGCCATTCGGTGTGGGCTTTGTGGCATCCGCGCCAGACTGGGGAGTCTTGGTTGCAGCGGCATTTTGGGCTGGAGTCGTGACAGCGGCTTGGCGCTGCTGACGCTGCTGGAAAATAGCTTGCTGTAGCGCGACGGAGATCCCTGCATTTTTGCCGAGAAGCTTGAAAGCATGAATTTGTTGCCTGAGCAGACCAAGCTGCTTTGTTGTGAAGTGGCTTGATGATGTGCTCGAATTCGGCTGTGCGGGAGTATTCGGGGTGGTGGTAGCAGATGCATTAGGAGCAGCAGCCGCGGTTCCCATGGCGTTTGGCAGAGCAGCGGCCTGTGTCGTCTGAGGTACGCCCTGCTGAGGTCGCTGGACGCCATTGACAGTTCCATTGACTCCGTTGGCGTTGCCGTTCTGGACGGCCTGAGCATTCTGCATCTGCTGCTGGGCCTGTATATACTGCTGCTGGTTTCGTCGCATGTGGTGCTGCTGTTGGAAGTTGAGCAGGAATTGCGACGCCTTCATATACTCGGGATCGTTTGGCGGGACGCCCGATTCTTTCATTTGTTTGAGTTTCTATGCAGAGTCATCACGTCAGTTACACATATCGGATAGGACAAAAGCAACGCGAGAGACGCATTGCAACACGCGTAGGGCTATGCGTACCCGAAAGACCTCTTCGGCCTGTTGTTTAGTCGCCCCGGCAGGCATTGGCGCGCCCGGGTGCTGCACGGCGGGCGGGATCTGTACTGAAGCCATGGTTGCGTTTGGCGATGGCGTTGAACCAAAATGTTGAAACTATCGGCTCCCCAATATGTATCTCGATATAATAAATCCACCTATAAACAGTGCATAGCGAGGAGCGAGTGTCTGGAAGTCGTGCCCGGTGGACGCGCGGCGAGGCTTTTTTTTGTTTTCCTTGTTGATGTTGCGCCTCGATGCGAGACGTGAAGTGATATCAAGAGTGACGAGAAAGGATGAAAAAAAGTTGGTGTAAGAGCGGCGCGTCAAAGCTGCACAAGGTAGTTAAAACAATAATGGGAGGGAAAAAAAAAAAAGTAATAATGCGCGGCAAGATGGCGTCGTCGAGACAAAAAAAGTCACCAGAGGTGAGGCCGCGGGTTGGGCAAGGACAGAGTCGATGTGAGTCGAGTCGAGGTGAGGTGTAGAAGCGAAGCTGCTCGAGCTTCAGCCTTGCGACGCAGCCGTGGACGCGGACGTGGGGGATGTCGAGGCTTGCAAAAAGATGCAGGCCGAAGGGGGCTGCGAGCGAAGCAGAAAAAAAAACCTGCCCAGGGCACGGCGCGGCGCGTCGGATCGGGTGCCGCAGGCGTTGTCGGCGTGCAAAATCGCGTGAAACACGAGGTTTGCGAGGATTGGAGATGGACGCCGATGGTTTGCGAGGGGACCTGGCGATTTTGGGGATGCGCGCGCTGGCCGGTTGATGATGGGGAGTGGTTGAAGACACAACTGACAAGATTCGGCGTGATGGCTGGTGCGGTTCTGGCCTGGCGCGTCTCAGTACATCTCAGCACGGCGCCTGCGCACGCCTCAGGCTGGCACAGCAAAAGGAAGAGAATTTGCGTCGTATTGGGTCTAGGGCGGCTCCGGAGGTCACGTGAGGCGGTACTTTGCGCTTGTACTCCGTACTCTGTACCTACCGGAACCTCCCTCTCGGACCAGGACCCATAATTTCTTCTTGGGCCTCGTCTCGAGAGCAGGAAAGCAGCAGCAGTAGCTCCAAGAGGCTGCTATAAAGCCTCTAACATCTAGTAGTATCTAGCAGTATCTAGGAATTGTTGTAGGAACACAGTCAAATGCTCCTCGGCCTTTCGGCAGCAACACCTACCAGCCTACAAACTGAATGCTCGTTCAGAAAAGTCATCAATACCACGGTTCCTTTTTTTGTTTCTGATGGAATATTTGGTCGCAGCCGGGGTGGCTTTATCTCGAGTACTATTCGGATATTGCATTGATGTTCGTCTTGTAAACAGATAGAACGGCAATAAAATACGAAGGCGTAGTCTCGAGGTTGAAGCGCTGATGTCGTCGCAACCAGACTCGCCCAAAACAATATTGGCGAGGCTCGAGCTGGCAGCTGTATCGTAGTCCTTTCTTTTCAGCGCATCTCTTCCTCTTCCTTGTCGGACACCACTTCGTTCATCGCTTGGCACGTTTCTTGTCAGGGCCTTCCTCTTCGTCGTCGCTGAGCTCGGCGTACTGCGTCTGCGGCTGCGTTTTACTCCAGGCCTTTGTGAACATCGGGTCGCTCTGGGCCTTGTCAGCATACTTCAACAACGCTTCACGCGGATCCTCGTGCAGCATCTTGGCCAGAGGAATGTTCTGCGCAATGTGCTTTTCGTCTGGCTGGCTTTTCTGAAAGGGCGTCGCCAGCGGGACTTCGGGCCGTCGGGGGTCTTTCGATTTGCCCGTGCCCGTGACTCCGGCTTTGCGCCCACCGCCCATTGCGCCGGGGACAACGATGGAGTCGCCCGATATGCCAACGTTTTGATCCATTGTAAACTCGGGGTTGTCGTCGATGTGACGCTTCTTCGGCGCTCGCGACATGACCTCTACAGCACCGCGGGTCGACATGGTCGGGTTATATAAAACGTGTGTCTCGGCGTTCGCTGAGCCTGTAACAATCTGGTTAATCTTAGGATGCCAATCCACAGCAATCAAAGCTGAGCCCGGCGTGATCGGAGTGACGTGTTCTGGCTGAAGATTGCCCGGATTCAAGATGTGGAGATGACCCGTGGCCGAACCAGTGATGATGCTGGTCGAGTTGGGAGCGTATCGAATGTTGCTAGTTGGGTAGCTATCCGATGTCGACGTGTGCGATACCGTTACAAGGGGTTTGTTGAATTTTCGGGTGTCCCAGAGCTTGATCAAGTCGTCACCGCCTCTCGTAACTACCATGCGGCCATCGGAAGAAATGTCGATGCCGCTTGTCCAAGTCTGAGGCCTGTGCGCCTCCTTGATTTCGCCCGCCGGTCTTGTAAAAGGCCCATTGCCGCCGTACATTACCAGCGAACCGTCGAGGGCAGCGCTGACTAGTATATTGCTTCCTTGAGCAGACACCTTCCATGCGACAGCGGTCATCTTGGTGCGCCCCGCAGAGCCAGCAGCCTTTGACTTGAAGACAATGACTTCCTTCTGTGAACGCTTATTGTTAATGTCCCAGATTCGCAGAGTGCTGTCAGTTCCTGCCGTGACACAGAGGTTTTTGTCTGTGGGATGCCAAGTGCCAGTTGTAATCTCGGAGATGTGTCCCTTTGTGTTGTGCATATCACGAAGATACATGTCTCCCTTTACAAACTCTGTCAAAATATCGCCATCTCGCGACATAATCCTGGCCTGAGGATGGGCGCACACGCATAGAAATGCTCCGCCTGACAGCGGGTTGAATTCAACCAGGTGGATGGGGTGGGCTTCTGCGCTGGCAGCGGTTCGCTTGGACACAAAAGGGTCAACGCTGCGAAATGCGCGAAGCGTCGTCGGCGTCATCGAGGCGAAGTCGTGGAGCTTGACGGTGCAGTCCAAGGACGCAGAGGCCAATCGGCCACCAGCAGGGTCCATAGAGACCGTAGTGACAGCGCGCTCGTGCGTCTTGAGAACAAGCTCATGTGATACTGGGAACTCGTCTTCGTCGTCAGACTCATCTGAGTCGTCGCTATTATCGTCGGAGTCGGAGTCGCTCGAGCCGCCCTTCTGTTTTGACTGCTGTGCTTGTGTTTTATCGCCATCCTTGCTGCCAGTTGCCGGTGGCTGGTCCACTGTTCTCCGACTGCGGTCGATTTGGGCTGCAATATCAGCCTCCTTGGACTTTTTTCCGAAGGAGGCAGGCAGAAACGCTCTCATGGGATCATCTTCAGCGAGTTCAGGGCCCTCGATTTCGTACTCGTCGTCGCTAGCCATGGCGAAAAACAGGCAGAAACGGGTGGGAGAGGGCAGACAAGCCGCCTAGATGGAGAGAGAAAGGGTAAAAAAGAGGAGAGAGAACGGGAGAGTTTGCAGGTGGGAGGGGAGCCGGGAGCCAGGAATTTCACAGTGGCAGGGGAATGACGGAAGCGCCACATCCACGATGCAAGTGCAAAATGCAGCGACCAGGTTTGGTGGGAACTTGGCGCCTAAGCCGCTGCTTGTTTGCCTGTCGGGTTCCAATAACCTAAATCAGCACAAAGCCCAGCCAGTCAAATTACTGTTTTCCTTCTCTCCTCTCCATGATTATCGTCATTCTCTCTCTTTCGTCTTCCCGTGATCCCTGCTGCTGCAACCTGTTCAGTTCAGAGTGCACCCCTACGTAGATCAGACAACTCAGCACAACTTGAGGGGGAGCCTAAAATCGGCATCCATGCCATGTCACGATTCAGTAGACGATGGTCCGCGTGGCACACTATCACGAACCAGTTCGATGCTCGGAGCCACCGTAATTAAAGTCGCTCGCGGGCGAGGAGAGCCATGGCTGGGATCCGCCAAAAAGCAAGTTTCGAGAAGCAGAGCCTACAAGTACATCCCCTGCAAAGTATAAATAAACGATCAAGTTGCTATGAAGCGCCCACAACTTCAAGTGCAGTATGCGAAACATGGCATCCCGCTGGTAACACGCAGAATAGTTGCGGTGAGCTCTTTGCTTGCTACAGATCCATGTCTTGGGCTGAGACAGGCCTCTTAGCATGTCGCGCCGTTGCATCTCCAGAGTTACCCGCAGGCAATGATACCCATGCATCTCCCTATTCCCTATTCCCCCTACGCAAGGTCACGAGCGCATGGCCACTCAATAGGAAGGCTGTAGATGCATTCCACAAAGAAATACGCTATTAACAGACACCAATCATCCATCAAGGATGGCAGGAAAATAGCTCACGTACCCCCATTACCGGGGGCTGGTTCAAGGTTCATTCTGTGTTTTGCTGGCTGTCAGATGCAGATTCAATGATGGTTTTTTTGGTTTTCATAGTCAAAGGTTAATTTACTGGTATTTCTGACATGAAGAGTAAAGATGATACGTAGATTGAAACGACACTAAGCGGCATTTCCTTTGGGGCCTGTTCTGATTGTATGCGGGTTTCGTTCTAGACACTCGCGGATGTATTTAGCAGATCGACGTACCCTGCAAGCGATCCAGAATTGAGCTGGCTTTGTAGATAGCGATGCTTTTCATGACCAGTGGCATGCGAGGATCATGATATGACATGAAGATTTGTATTTTGTTCTGATATAATCAGATGTTAAAGACATGCAGCGACGACTTATAGGAATTCACTAATAGAGGTAGGAAATTGCAGATATAAATGTTTGGGTGCATGTGGTCTTCTACGTACAAAAAGATGGCGGTGCGTCATTGGCCCCACACCGAAAGACATTCACCGGAAGCAGCCTCACCGGCGCGTCTACGCGATCGCCTTGGAACAGCCCACCATTCATTTACTCTCGCCAGATCTACGCAATGCCGCCGGAGCGCATAATTGACGAAGACGAAGAATACGAGTCTTCCCAAGATTCCGACTTTGCGCCCGATGCCGATGAAGCGCCCGACGCTGCGTCCAGCTCTTCAGACTCGGAAGATGGCGACGATAACAAGGCTGCGAGAAAACGCCAACGGCCGGTGAAAGATGCGAGCGCCGAAGGAGAAGAAGAACCAAATAACTCGGGCGATGAGGCGATAATTGAGAAAGGCAGGAAAAAGCAGAAAAGAGCCAAAGCCAAGGGTGAGGCTGTAGATGATGATGAAGGTGGTGAAGGCGGCTTGATCAAGACGAGAAGCCAGCGTGCTGCTGAGTATGCTTTAAGCTCTCCTGCTCTGAATAATAAAATTTCGCTGGACATGACTAAGAGAAATATAGAAAGGAAGAACGCAAATATGCCGCGAGCAGGGGGCCCGTGACGGTCGATATCGATGCTATTTGGGCGGATATGATATCCGGAGGCTCTTCAACATCAAGACCGCCAGAAAATGCCGAAGACATGGTTGTAGACGAAAGCGAAAAGATAGTTACGGACGAGAAGAAGCGCGATTCAAAAGAAGACGAATCTTCCATGATCCGTATCAAGCGAACCTACAACTTTGCCGGCCGTGTCCATACCGAAGAAAAGCTCGTCCCTCGTGACTCGGCAGAAGCGAAGCTCTATCTGGCCTCCCAGGAGGGAGACGCACCACCAGATGCACCGCTCACCAAGCGACTCACAAAAAAGGCTTTCCGGTCCGCCTTTGAACCCATAATAGAGGGCACAACAAGCCGTACCGATCTGAACCTCGGACTGGCAGCCAGGATGAAGGCAGCCAACGAAGCACAGGCAAAGAAGCTCAACACGGTGGAAAAGAGTCGCATGGATTGGGCTGGCTTTGTGGACAAGGAGGGCATCAAGGACGAGCTGGAACTGGCTGGCAAGTCCAAGGATTCTTATGCGTCACGGCAGGACTTTTTGGCGCGAAGCGAGGCTCTCAGAGAGAACGAAGCCCAGAGAGCGAGAGTGGCGGGACGGTCGTAAAATGGCTAGAGGCGTTGGCGTTTGGAATGATACCACGGATTGGGTTATATTGTACAATACAGAAAGTAGCAATGCATGAACTTGCCCTTGTAATGAATTTATACATGTGTAATGCATCAGAATATGCTGTCTCCTCATTCGACTTAACCCACGTTTGTACTCTCACAGATTCCCTTACAGTCTATGTTATGCCTCACCATAAGCAACCATTGATAGTAAAGGGATGAGAGAAGCAGTAAACTACAGAAGTCAAGGGAGTTCAGAGTAAGTAAGCAATGCTGCAAATAAACATTTTTTCTTACCAGACAATCAGTGCTTCCAGCCTCACATTAAAGGGAGATGACTTGAGACCTGGAGAGATGGGAATCTGGACCCGAGTACCATGGCCCAGGCATAAGACCTTTCCACAGCTCTGAAGCTCACCTCTCCAATGCAGTAGTGTAAGAAGTCGATACTTTGGCAATAGCACATATAATCTAATAACAGTCTACGTAGCAATTTATTTGTGTGGCTGTAGTTGGAACAGTTTGCCGCCTGGCGAGCAAAGTGGGCGTGAAAGTGAACACGGGAATGCAGAGACATCTGAAGGAAACGTACAAAGAAACTTCCACGGTGGAATAAATCCCCCAGGTATCTTGCTCGCTACCTACCTAGGTACATGTTGGCGTAACGATAAAAAGAGAACAATGCTGCTAAATCCCTCAACACCGCGCCAACATTAGCTGGTATCCGAAGATTCAAGGTCAACGATGTCAAAAAGCAAAAGTATAGTCGAACCGGGAATCGAACCCGGATCTGTCGCGCACTCTAGATTTAGTGTGAAGCGACTGTACTAACCGCTATACGATTCGACCATTCAGAATCTATTTGATGGTGGAGCATGGGTAAAACATTGTATATGAAGAATGAGTTGTTGGTGAGAATTTTGGAGAATACTGTGTGGAGGTTGCGCCACGCTATAAGTTTCCTGGGTGGCGCTAGCCTAATCCGGGATTTCCCGATCAGGTACCACCCCCAATCGAGCATACATATTCACCACCTGTCTGCGAACATCAACTTGGCAGCTTCAACATGCTTTCGTTTCTGGACTCGCTGATGGATTCTGAGTGGGCTTCACAGATATATGAGAATGCTTAGCCAATTTGATTGTAGGCTCGAGTCATATCTTGCGTATATCTCATGTTCAGCCCCTCTCTGGCTCTCTCTTTGTGACGGATCAAAATAGGACCACACGAGGAAAGGCAAAGAGACCAAGAAAACATGGTGAATGCCAAGTGTACTTGGCTTGAATGTACCTAGGCATGTAAGGGACAAGAAATTTGGATGTGATCATAAATCACTAATCGGAGAAGAGCTGAGGAGGAGAAGAAATAACTAAGCGCATGTGCAGTAGAGTTACCTTGACATACATTCCAGTTTCACCAAAGCCCTCAATCCAATATTTCTCTTCTTTATTCACAAAAAGTTATGCTAATTCAAATGGATTTTAGAGATTAGCTTTAGATATGTATGTTGCAGAAGTGCAACGGCTGAAAAGGGACTATGTATGCGCTGCGAACAACAGCAACAAGAAAAAAAAATTAAACTTCAATGTTCCATATCTCAAGGTAGCCTTTTTTTTCGTCCAAAGATAAATGCATTTTGATGATACCCTTTTTATATTGTGCCTAACGACTGCACTTAAGATTATAATGCCCATAAAAAAAGGTCTGGCGGACAGACCGTATCTAACGCGTGAAAACTTCCTTCCCAGCTCATGATACCTTAGAAGAATTGCCCCATAGATGACCATAACGTCCTAAGTAAAGAAAGTGTACCTATCTAGCAAGAGCATTGTTCCTTTTTTAAATATGTCTCTTAGTATAGGTACTCGTCGTCCGTGTCATCGATGTAGTCGCGCTTCCTCTTGAAAGAAGGCGAACTGATTGGAGCAATGGGGGGAGCGAGCCTCCTGGAATTGTCACCGTGTCCAGTGAAGGAGTGAAATGACACGGAGGGGACAAATATATCGGAGTACTCAGAGGAACATCGAGAATCTCGAGAAGGAAGCAATCGTGGAGAGAGTGACTCTCGAGTAATGGTGTCAGAAGCTCCAGAGTCAGATTCTTGGACATCAACATCTTCGGAGCCAGAATCATCGGAATTGCCATCGGATTCTGAAATGATACTGTTCAAGAGAGGGCGAAGTGACTTGGGGCTCTCAGAGAGATCTAGAAAATTTTGAGAGAGCGACCGTGGAGAGAGGGACTCTTGAGTATTGATATCAAGATCCTCAGAATCAGAATCCTCAGAACCAGAACCCTCAGAATTGTCGTCTCCAGAATCATGGTTCTCGAAAGCGTCGCTTTCCGAATCGTCGCTTTCGGGATCGACGTCTTTTGAACCAGCGCCTTTGGAGCCAGCGCCTTCAGAAGTATGTGTAGGCCCGAATCTTCTGTCATCGGGTCAAGGCCTTTTTCCAGCATCCCAAGATACTCTCTCATTGGTGCCCCTT
Source organism: Trichoderma sp. 2475 (assembly GCA_038502285.1). Classification (NCBI taxonomy): domain Eukaryota; kingdom Fungi; phylum Ascomycota; class Sordariomycetes; order Hypocreales; family Hypocreaceae; genus Trichoderma; species Trichoderma sp. 2475. The sequence continues at coordinate 824,502 of JARPVV010000016.1, forward strand.
CCTCTGCTGATGTTAACTCTTTAATGACTGACTGCCATCTCTGTTTGAACCTGTCCAGAGTAGTGGAACCTCCGCGCTGAATGGGACGTCCAAAAAAGCTGTCTTTCAGCCTCTCTTGCATGCTCTGCAATGCCATACAATCGAGAGCGAGATCCATGAAAGATTCTTGCATTGCTTTAATCGGAGGATTTTGTCCTGCATCAACCCCCGAGAGAACGCAAAAACTAGCGACTATTTGGTTGAAGTCGACAGCTGCGAGCTTTTCAAGCGTCAAGCCATGCCCAAATGAGTCGATTATCCTCCAGTGCGCTTGAGCACCTGGGATGGACTCCATGATGATCCTCTGACGGCGAGTCTCTTGGATGCCTTGGTTGGGGAGTAGAACGATAGCGTCGAGTTAAGTTGAGTCAGGAGCCTATTCGCTGTCAAGCAAAGGTTAGAAACCATATTTATATTGTGGGAGAGTCGAGTAGGATAAATGAACAGTATCTCGGGCATTGAACTCTGCTTGAATGTAATACCTGGTGGGGGGTATAGTAAAGATCAAGGTCTATGCCAGATAACGAAGCATCTCGTCTTGAAGCTTGGGTGTGATGAGGAAATCTGCGAAAGGCTTCGGGGAAGAAGCGCTGATGAGAATGAAAGAGAGAAGAAGAAAAGAAGCGTTGAGAAGGAAGAAGAATTTCTTTTTCAACGCTTTGTTTGTGTGCATCAAAGTGCTGAAACGCCTCCTTGGCCAGAGACCTCCTGTGGGCTGGGAAACCTTAACAGATGATACCTGTGAAGGCACTATGGAACGGCTTTATCACGTCTCTTTTGTTAGTGCTGCTCTCTCCAATTGTGGTTCTTTGCCGGCGTCGAATAAAGGGTTCGTCGGTCCAGGTGGCACGGCCCGGCTGATCTTAGCAGTGATGCCTATTGGTACCTACGAGTACGGCGTCCTCTTCTGTATTAGAGCGTAGACTCTTTTTATAATAAAGGGCGTCCGTATAGGCATAGACTTGTGGATATTATATATATATGTCAGCCTTTTTGAACTTATGTCGCTTTGGACCTCTCCAGGGCAGCTTTTTGAAACGCAACTGTACATAACCCTTAAACTTACGACAGACCTGAGACCGAGACTTTTACATGTCTCTATTGGCGAACTTTTGCGTGTATAGTCCACCACTTGCTCTTCTTTCAAGTGCAAAGTTTCTGGCATTACACAGCGTCCCAAAGTTATCATGCCGTATGCATCTACCTGGGGTTGTTGGTGTTTAATAATCCTTGACATAATAAATATTAGAAAATACAGCTAAGATGTGTACATCTGAATGGAATTGGAACTACTAGTGACTGCATGAGACATATACTCCATAGATAGCTTTAATTGCCGAGAATAGCCACATAGATATTACCGGCCCAATCTCCTCCATTCACTGAACCGCCTGGGTGAGTGCAGCTATCCAAAATATGGCCTCCGGCTACCGCTATATCATTACTAAAAGCTCAAAGTCAGCGTATGCTACCTTGAAGAGGTGTTTGTAGTGATTTACCAAGCGACTGAGACCTGGAAGCCTCCTGCATATCCGTAGATTTGAGATTGAGATGTAGAACAAAATACGACCCCTGATCCGCCTTTGGGGACTGTGCATGCCGCGTTTCCTTTGGCAGCGAGGTAGCTGACGCAAGAAGCGGCTTCTGGGGCCTGCCAAGTAGTGAGTATAAACTCCATCCAAGGGCTCTTCTATAGCAACTCAACGCACGTAAGCATTGGAAGACTGTGTGCCACAGGCCGGGCCTCTTTTATCTAGGCTGCCGTCTTGAAATCCTAGTTAGTTGTATGTCTGCCAAAATACTTTGTGCGATAGGGATTACCTCGCTTTCCCGTCTGATTGTGGGCCGCTTCGAAGGCCTCAAAGGCCTGCTCAGGGGATAGATGCTTCCCATTCGGGTTTTCGCTGATTTCCTTGGCCCATTGAGCAAAGGAGAATGGAGCAGCTGAATCGACAGACTTTGCAGCAGCAGGTACGGCCCCAGAGGGAGGAAGCAAGGCCAGGGCGGCCAAAGAAAAGAGAGTAAAGTGAAGCATTATATCTGTATCAGACTAAGTTCAAGTCAAGTGTGCCATGAATATATGTATATTAACGAGTGTAAGTCATGACAGGCCCAGCTTATTTATACTTTGCTGACTGGGCATGCTTTCATCTCGATACCAGGTTTCCGAATTGTCATGTCACAAGTACTTGCCCTTTCTACACATAAAATGATCCTATTGCGCGGCGAGACGTCTCCTTACGGCAAGTCCATGTAGCTATAGTCGATATCAGGATCTCTCTCTTCCATAAGTGTCAGCGTAGGAATGGCCCTCCAAGTCAAGTCGCATTGGCTACAATGCTTGTCGATCATAGTGCTAGGCACAATTGTGCCACACCACAGAGAGAAAAGATCTGCTTGAAAGTTTCCCAATTTAGAAGACGGACAAGCTGAAGGTTGCATCATTGCTCAGGGGCTAGATTTGGATCGAGATTATCTTCCGATGTAATACTACATCATAAGTAATATCACATTATTGAGGACTGCTGTCTCCTCATCCAGTCTTTTTTGCATTCTCTTCTTCTTCTTAGTGTCAACATCGTATTAGTTTTCGGAGTTTTACTTGGTCTCATTGTGGGCCACGGCTGAGGAGAGACAGACAGTTGGGCGTGTTCCCGCAGCGGCCTAGGCGCATCTCCGATGGAAGAAGGATCCGAGCCATCATCCCCGCCATGTGGCTAAGCAGCGGCTTGGTCGGCTCATCACGCAGATTAAGCCGAGCGTGGAGTGGCCAATAATAGCACGCAGTAACCTACTTGGATGCCCGAAAATGAAGATCACAAGCGGGCAATGCATCATCGCACTGAAGTGCTGCCCGCTATAGGCCGGAGTATGTAAGACTAGCTACATGACCTGACATCAATAGGTATTGACAACAACACCAGCCCCGCCAATCCTCATGACGGAAAGCCTTATGCACACCAGCTGGCCCTTGCTTTCGGCTAAGTCGGATTCTAATACGCTAATATATTCGTTGTTACCGTGTTCATAGCTACTCAATGTTACCCAAATGTTGACGTTTGTGGCCCTCGGTATAGATGGTCATCACACGGCCTCGAAGAAGTCGGAACCAACCTCAGGCTAACAGAGATGCTCGTACGCTTGGGTTGCTACTTCATCTTCTCTAATTCGCATCTATACCGACGTCAAGTACTGAGGTGTCTGCCGAGCATGCGAAAAACTGAGAATACTTATCCCATCCTGCCAAAAGCTAGTACGAATCCTCATTGACCACCTGGCCACGAAGGGCATTGTACATCATACAAAAATGGGAATAACGCAGGGCAAGCATCAACCAGCTGAGAGAGAGAAAGAGAGAGAGAGAGAGAGAGAGAAAGAGAGAGAGAGAGAGAGAGAGCACACTGCATTCCATATTACAATATAGCCATTGAAATTATCTGATCGCAGTGACGACACGGGACCGAAGAGATAGCAACTGGACACCCAGATATATTGTTTTACTACACGAAGACCTTTAGGAACTCTTCGCAAAATGAAGCAACTACAGGTATGCATAAATGCCGAGCACTGTGATAACGTTCGCGAAGAAAAATGCATTTGGGCCACTCTCAGCTTGTAACTATCGTGGGGGAGACTTTTCGTCCTGGCCACTAGCAAATAAAAGAAAGGAGAAAACGTATGTCGATGTCCGTGAACTGCTATCTAAATAGAAGAGAAATAATAGACCCATGCAAGGTCTTGATCCCGTCGCGCCATTTGACCCTTTACTAAATCCGTGATGTCCATGAATCGCAATCTGAAAAGAAAAGAAGTAAAAATCCTATGCCAGGTCTTGGTCCCATCGCGCCATGTGGTCTTTCCCACCAATTGCGTAATGTCCATGAATCGCATTCTGAAAAGAAAAAGAATATATCCCACGTCAAGGGCTCAGTCTCATCGCGCCATTTTGTCCTTCTCATTGATTTGATATGTCCATGAACCGAATTAGAAAAGGAAAAGATAATCCCGGCGGTCGCTGTAATGGCCATGAATAGACAGTCAGAAAAAGAAAGAGCAAAACGAAATAGCAAATAAATTCTGAGAAATGGCCGTGAAGAAATAGCGCAAAAGAAAAAAAAATTGGACCACTTCATGGCCTTGATTATGTTGCGCGAGCCAGTTTGTAGTATCCATTCCTACGTATGAAGAATAGAAAATACTGCAATACCACTGCACGCGGAGTAAAATGAAACAAAAGAGATGTGTGAAAGGCCCAGAACGAGACACTCGACCATCTCGAGAGATGCGACACGCTTAGTCCGTAGTAAGATCAATAATGGAAGAGTCGCCATGCTGCTGAGGATCATGAGAATCGGATATATCCTTCCTCTTCGGAGGAAGAGGCGAACCCTTCAGACGGTCGAGATATTCTCTCATTCGGGGAGCCAGCTTGTTTGACTTCAATCGTCTCTTGAGCTGCTTCCAGTGTCCCACGAACGAATCAAAATACACCGCCTTCATGGCCTCTGACTCCTCCACAGACCCGATGTATCTTATGACGTGAAAGATTGGCCTTACAATCGTCTCGTACATGCCAGGCAGAGCAGCGCTGATAGTCTGAAGCGCATCTTGGTGTAAAGGGTCGACACCCATTAGGTCTCGGATTAGCCCAGCCAACGATGACACGTTTAGCCGCACCAATGCCTCCATGGATAATTGCTTATCATAAGCCTCCAACCATGCCCGTGTTTGATCTTCTTGTCGAATAGCGCGTTGAAGTAACTCCACTAGACTGGCTGGTGTGCGTCCTTCGGGCGGCGCCGTGCGTAACGTATCTAGAACTCTGTTCCAGACAACATGCCGCATGGCGGATTCGTTTGAGATGGTCGCAATTATCTCATCAGCAATAGGAAATGGTTCTTGCGGATTAGGCGCAGTGTTAAAGGTGATGTTTTCCATTGTCATCTGTGGTTGGAGTCTTTTTGAGCTCCAGGTCCAAATAATATCTGAACAAGTTCTCGCGTCGGAGTGCAAGCGGTAACAAGCCTGGAATGAGGATCAGTATTTGCGAGTCTAATGGGAGCATGTATCCATGGACAACAATTGGGAGGAGATACCTTGAACGAAAAGAAACGGTCCTAGAGTTGAGGCCCAACGAAAAGGCGAGATGGCTATAAAGACGCTTGATCAAGAACTCGTAGTCGCCAAGGTCGCTGGAGAGGTATATTGTCATAGGCACTAGAGGTAATATGAAGCCCTTCCAAAGAAAAGAACGAAGTTCTTTGTGTGAGTGAACAGTGAGGCTGAAGGAAAAGAAGAAGAAGAAGAGTGTGGAAAGTCTTTCAGAAGTGGGAGCAACGCTACTGGTAGGCAAAATTGCCGATATAAATGCAACAAAAAGTTCAGAGTCTCTCCTGTAGCTCACCCAAGTGCTATTTCTACAAGTGAGCAATGCAGTCGGTACCATGGATCGCACGCAAAAATGTATGGATGGCTGTGGTCACTTTCGCCTTGACTTCTCAGTCTCCCCGCGACGTTTCGTGTCCGTGGGGCCAACTGCACAGCTTGGACCTGCAACAATCTGATCTCTGGGATCTACTACGGCGCATACTACGGCCTTTGTGGCGGCCAGCTGGCGATTTACGCCAGCGGTAAGTAAGATAAGCAATAACGAAAGCCTGCCTCCTCTAAGCCCTGCCCAGGAGCGGCGTTAGCTTGTAAAAGCTCGAGTTGGAAAAAGTCGCTGAAGTTGCCAGGCGAAAATTTAGGAGCAAGAAATATATCGGCTCCGAGTTTCACAAATCCAAGCATCGAATCAACTTTTTTTAAGCGCACTTGAAGACTTCTAGAGAAATCATGGATGTAATGATTTCTTTATGTACTTGTAAAAGAAGATATAGAGGGTGTTTCTGGACAGAGTTGCGACAAATTGGAGATACTTGTCTCATATCGCAAGTTACACTGTCCCTACTCGTCTACTACGGCTGGAATACATGCCTTCTGGATTGCTCGAATTGAAATGCTTGTCGAATCGGTATGATCACTATGTGTAGCTGGCCCCTAGCAGCAAGGAAAGGTGGTATAGACAATTTACTACACGGCGCCAAGAATTTGATATGGATATGTGTGGCATTTCTATTCTAGTAGATGTAGACAACATCTCTGGCATGTATGGATTCATAGAGAACAAAGTAGAACGGTCGATTAACATAACCGTATGAAAGGTCGATGGGAAGTAATGTACATAATCTACACAAACATGGCGGGCCATGACGCTCCCGCGAAGCCATACTAATCAAATTTGCTCAGCCTGAACCAGGGAACTTTAAAGGGATGAAGGGTATTATACTGCAACAGCTGGAAGAAGAGGCCATGGCAAGGGCAAAGGAAACCCATCTGAACAAGAGCAAATAGATAATTGCAAACGCGAAAAGAGAGTGCATATGGGCTTGCCAAGGAGGTGGGTCTGCCTGATCATTCAAGATCGGGAATAATAGAGAGGCATCGCAAAGACAAAAGAAATACACCTGATCAAGAGCAAGCGGATCGTTAAGATTGTTACAAACGAAACAGCAAAGTGCATTTGGGCTTGCCAAGAGGGTGGGTCTGCCTGACCACTCAACACCAACAATAAGTTGAGGCTTTGCAGCTGGCCCCAGCCGCCACGAGGAGTGAGCGCATTGCATGCTCAAGAGAAATTGTAGAATTCCAAAAGTTTCGATGCAACTCTTCCAGCACATGAGTTATTCTTCCGTTTCGGCTATAAAGTCTTTCCTCTCCCCCTCCCTCTTCTTCTCTCTCTTCTTTCCCTTCAACCTCACTCTTCACTCGCACAAGAACTTCTCTGCTCATCTGGTACGTGTGACTACATCTCCCACCAGCGTCGCAAATACTCATCCACAGTCTAGAATTCTTGCCATCTGCGCATCTCCAAAGTCAGACTAGCTTCTCTATTGGACCATCATTTCTTCTCTTTGAAGGTACGTCTTTCCTGGTGCTTCTCGATATATACTCCCGAAGCTATCAAATATGTACTTATTCTAATGTGCTGGATCCAGGTACTCAACATGTCGACCGCACTCGAAGGCTCCGACATTACTGCATCTCAGGACTTTCATCCTGAAATGCTGAACCCTCTTTTCAGTATCAGAGATCACCTTACGCCGACCATGTATGCTTGCTACCTCCACCATCAGCAGCATTCGGTGGTCTGGTTGATTGCAGCAGGGAAGATTGAGATTGTTGGTGGCGGACAATTTATCAAGTCCGAAATGCAGGGTTTTCATCCTCGAATGATGGACCCTCTTTTTGACCTCAGAGAGGTCCTTACGCCAGACATGTACGCTGTCTACATGCACCATCAGCGACACTCGCTTGCGCGGTTGGTAGAAACAGGATGCATCAAGATAGCTGATGGCGTGTCCATTCATGTCAACGAGAGAGGCTTCTTCGCGTCCGTCTGAGCCGATGTTCTCCCTGCTGAGACTCAGCAGAACTACCCCCCCAAAACAGGGATTATATGGATGGATGATGTAGGGACTTGGCCAGCGAGCCTCAAACGCCATAGCAATGGACTTTATGGTGCCTCAAACAAATAGGCCACCACTAATACAAAACCAGCTTTTATGCTACATGCCGCTCACCAATGACTTGAGAAGTGATATTTGTAACAGTAGTCTGGTGCGCTGCAGTATCAACGACTTAGTTGAGTAGTCTATCATTGCCAATTTTTTATACGCGTGTCTCCAATTTTACATGCAGTCAGTATATTAACAAATTATCGGTAGAATACTCTAGTAACACGGTGTAAGATTTGCCTGTTAAAACTTTTCCTGCGCCAGGTTCTCAAATCGGGCTGTCGGCCATGAACTCTTAGTATTGTATTTCCTCTGGGCCTTTGGGGCTGAATTTGTACCTACATCTTTCGTGGTTTCTGATGCTGTTTGCGGCAACGCTGGCATGACCACAAGATTTTATATGCGGCTCCATATATATGAAACGCTCTGCAGTTCATCAATCAGGACGAAGTGCATATTTTTTCGGCTTCCGTGGAAATTGTAGCCATTGCATTTCGCAATGTAATGTACAGTCTTTACTACTCAGATCCAATGTCGCTCGTATCTCTCTACTGCTAGATCACTATAAATATTATGGCTCTGCCACTTTAGAGATGGTTCCAATTTTCGTATGTTAAAGAAGGGTTTTCACTCGACGTATGAGTATTCCCCGTAAAATCCCTTTACTGTCAGGTTCTATGATAGTATGGGTAGTAGCAAAGTGAGGGAACAGAAGACATGAATATTTCTCTCCAGCTGATTGGTTTGGAGAACGGTAGTAGTGACATTATTGATACGTGGACAAACACAGCTTAATATATAGTAACAAATCATTAAAGCTCAAGGCGATTCTCTAATGAATCCGCAACAAAAGACAATGTCTCTCCCACTACATGGACAATCTCAAAGACCTGGATCCCATTACATGTCTCTGCCCAGAGTCTTAGTGCAGCAATAGCCAAACGTCGGATACGACGGGGGTAATCGTTCTTTGAGCCCAGTGAGTCCTCCAGATGTGTCTCCTCAATTAGCCGCTCGACAATAGATAGCAGCCGTTTCTCCTCATCTCGAAGACTTCCCAGTCCGTTAGAAGATACTAGTTGGAAGAGATTTTCGAGCCAGTGGCTGAGCAGCAGCGCACATGCAAAGTTGCTGATAGCGTGCTGAACACTCCAATGTCCGGTTCGGCCGCGCGCGACAAACGCTATTCCAACCCTCACTGGTATCCTGAGTGCGCAAATTGCATGAAAAATTGCCTGATCTAGATGGGGGCACCGGAGTGGAATGGGGTTTTGATAGGGTTCAAATGCCTGGGCGACGATCCTCGGATCACGAGAGCGGAGAGCGCACTGGCTCTGGAGCCCAACTGCGAGATGGACGTGGGCCAGGCGAAGAATGGCGGTTGAGTTGAACGCCAAGGGCCCATGAGGAGAATTTGGATCAAGAGCAGACTCAATAGCTGAATCCCAACATGACTGCCAGGCGCCAAAGGCGTTCTCGTACAGTGAAATAGTGGCTGATGATAGGCTCGATGATGAAGTTAACACCGCAGACGCTGTTTGGTGTTCAAAATACACCTGCATCAGCAGGCTTTGAACAAGCATATAATTTCCAAATTCTGTAGCCGAGTCTTCTTTGGCAAGCGGCTTCCCAGACAGTAACTGCTTAAGACAGAGTTGGAAGTTTGGCTGACAGGAGTTGCTCTTTTGCCGTAGGCTAAGCCATGCGTTGGAATTGGGAGCTTCGAACTCTGCTTCTGAGGATGGAAGGGGAATGTTGACCTCTGAGCTGGTGAGTTGTGGTGGCACGTTGAAGCAAATGGTGAGGATATTGATGACAAAGTAAGCAGAGAACAAAGTTCGCCGCCTCTCTTCTTCACGAGCCCAAGCTCTCCAGTCTCCTGCTTCAATTTCTGGAACGGGATATTTGAGCGCTTCGCGAGTCAGCTCGGTTAATTGGCTGCTCATGGCGAGTGCATCTTGTGCGAGCGGCCCATCAATCCAAGACATGGTAAGCACGAGCACCAACAGGGACTGTAGCAGTTCAATATCGATAGGGCCGGACGTTGCAGGCTGTGGTGTCTCCCAAGACTGCGCGCGTGATGCATCAGGAGAACCAGGGGGAAGCCCGGCATAGCGTGGGAAAGTCCGAAGCAAGTGCAAGGTAGAGGCTCGGCGACGTTTCTCGAGCTCATGGGTAATGGCAGACTTTGCAATAAAGTACATGGCGTAGCCGTGCGTGTGCTCAAACCCGTAGAACGACCCGGTAGCGGCAAGAGTCAGCACCAGCATTGGCGTCTTGAACTCCAAGCAGGTTGTCGGCATATGGATAAACGGCAAATGAGGATGAAAGCTCCGCATCCAACTCGCAACATTTCTTGATAATGTCTGCCGACTGGGAAGTGTAAACGGCTCCGGTAACACACCGGCGTGCTTTTCAACTTCAATGGTAAGCTTTTTGTACGCTGTTGCTGACACCGTCCAAGGGTTCGTTGCCGCAATGTCGTCAATGTCGTCGAGTGACCGGCCGATTGTGTTTTGTGCTTGGATTGACTGGCTTGGCACCAACTGAGTCGTAGCTGTCTTGCTCTGTGATGGCATCGTTTCCAGCGTCTGTATCTCAAGACTGCTGGAACCTAGAGCTGTGGGAAGTGGTTGGGAAACGCCACTGTAACTGTCGGATGCATCCTCAATCATCGGATGCTGGTAGTCCATCGGTGGAAATACATCCATGAGATATCCGCTTATCATGTCCGGTTCGTTGGCAAGAAAGTCAATATCGAAAAGCTGGAGCGGTACAAAGTCAGAACCAGCCTCGATGATACTATCCATATTAACGTCGCTGCGAGCCACAGCATCGCTATCACGGGGGAAGTAGTTTGAATCCTGATCCTGGCTGGGTAAATTTAGGTCGCGTATTGAAAATTTGCCCATGAGCTGCTTCTGAGAATACTCAGCGGATGCACTATTGCTCATCGTGGTGGTTGGTTCTGCAATGGCATTCCGCGTCGCAGGTGTCTGGATTATGAATTCGGGGTTAACACGCTCAAAGACAAATGGTGCTTCAGCATCGGGATCAGTAGTATGGGGAACGGGGGATATTCGCCCATGGCTGCTATTGGAAAATGAGGGAGAGATCACAGGAGGTTCTGTAAGAGATGTCTCATAGATGACTTTGGGCGGCAGATTGGCTTCTTGACCTCTGCTAATTTCGTTTTGAGATGAGTTGGTAGCTAGGCCAGAACATTGGGATACTCGGCGATGGCGGTTTAGGAGATCTCTAATAGCGATTAATGAGGACCTCAATAATTTGTTTCAATACGAACAAGCAGCGACCTACAGTCTTGTAAACGTGCGGCCACAGGCACAGCCAAACGGCCTCTCCCGAGTGTCTGACAGGACTCAGCATCGAAATCAAGGCGATTGCGTGCTTCTTGATATTTGATACGTACGCGTGCGAATGTGCCGCTCCAAGTGCTCCTGTCGCTTGAATTCCTTGTTACAGTATTTGCACAGAGCCACACGGAACCGGGGGCGGCCTTTCATGATGCAACATGTGTGGGGCGGGCCGGGTGAGACGTCGGAGTTGATACGATCAGATGGAGCAACAATGCTTGCGATACGGGCTGAATATGACGGTACAGGAAGAGGGTCATGAAAGCGGATTTCAACAGTTTGTTCAGCAATGAACCAATGAAAGAGGGCATGTTCAAAAGAGCTGAGAATAGAGGTTGGATAGACCGGGCCGGTCGCAGCACGTGACGGGTGGTAGCTGTCCCTCAGCCGGTTGGAGCGAACCGTCCACTAGCCGGCGCGCTGCATGTTATCAGTAATAGCTGCGATCCGGTGACATATCACGACCACTTCAAAGGAATTTCCCGGGATTGATCTAAATGTCCCTTGTACACGGTTAATTGATTATATTGACATGATCAAATCTCTGGCATCATGACTACATGTATGTCCTCTTCTCAATCTTGCCTCCGACCCTCTACGACTGGAGTCCCAGGGCTTACTACACTTCCCGGCGGTTGTCTGATCTTTGTTACTACAGCGCCAGCCTGAGCATCATCGACACGCAGACTAATCTCCATCTTCATTGCTTCGAGTACCGCCACTGTCTGGCCCTTTTCCAGCACATCGCCAGGCTTCACAAGCACCTTCCACACATTGGCATTGATAGGCGATTCGATGGAAACGGCATTGGCAGAATCAGCGTTATCGCCCTCGGCAGCTGCAGCATCATTTGCTGCACTCTTTGCTGCCGTCCACTCGTCAAACAGACGCTGTTCAAGCTCTCCCACCTCTTGGGTTGCTTCGGCCTGGCGCTGTTTCCAGGCCTGATACGCGGGATCCTTGGCTGCGGCTTCGAATTTGGCAATATACGTATCCATATCCAGCGTCGTTTGCGCAATGTCAAACACATATCGACCTGTCTCGAAATCTCGCTCAATCTTGTTGTACTCCTCCTCGGAGACCTCATAAAACTTGATCAAATCGAGATGGTTGAACAGCCAGGGCCGCTCAGCAGAGAAACCAGGGCGATTTCCAGCTCCATCCCATCCGCCCAACGTGCGACCCATCAGCTGGTATCCTCCCGGTGAAGCAACAGGATAGATGGCCACCAGTGAGCCACCAAGGCCAACTGAGCCGCTGGGTGTATAAACCCTGGTTGGATTGTACTTTTGACAAGATATTGAGTGCCAAGGGTCAAGTGGGAACAACATTGGTGTTCCAACGTAGAATCCGACAGCGACTGCTAGCCATGGCGTCTTGAGAAGGGCATCAAACACTTGCTGACGGGTTTCGAGGGCATTGTTCTTGCGAATATATTCGACATTGTCTGGCAAATAGGCGGCCGAGGATCTGATATTCTCCATGTATCGTTGCGCAGACTCTTGCAGTGAAGAGTGGTCGAGGCAAACGGGGAGCCGTACTTCTCGAACGGGTATCTTGATGTCCATAGGCTGCCCCATTTCGTCGTCAAATTGAATAAGTTGTTGGAGAAGTTTGGACCGGTCTATCTGGAAGGGGTCGAAGCGCACAGTGACGGAGGCGAAGTTGGGATCGCCGCGCACGCTCGGTAGATTTTCATTCGACACTTGTTTGACGAGAAACTGTACGCAAGCAGTATTCCGCAGATCCGACACCTGATTGCCAAATTCAACGATGATGCTTGTGTCACCCCCTTGACGATATGTTACCCGCGGATGGTTTCCTTGGGACTGCTTCTGGTGTAAAATTGAAGACGAAGTTTCATCAGCGAGTTCGATGACGAGAGGAGAAATCTGACTTGCGTTTCCTTGAGAAAACTTTTTGAGAGCTTGGAAAAAGGCATTCATTCTCCTCGAAATGTCAAGGGCATTGTCGTAAGTGACAGAACGGAATCGTATAGTGTTGCCAGGCTTTACCTGGCCAAGCTTCCACATCTCACCAGAGCAGACAGTCGTTGGACATACAAAGCCGCCCAAGTCTGGACGATCAGGCCCAAAGATGATGGGAAAGTCTCCTGTGAAATTGACGCCGCCATTCGGATAACCATAGTCGAGTACGTTGGATGGATGCGATCCGCCGTCACCGCCGGATGCTCGAGCCCACTTCAGTCGCGGCCCTTCTAACCGGATGCCGCTCCGGCTGCTGTTGTGACTGACTGTCCAACTGGCCTCGTGCAATGTCGCATGGCCCTCGGCTGTCAAGACATCTTCGGATGCGTACGGACCGTTGATGCAGCTAATAGTCACATTGTCTGTGAAGTTTGGGATGGCATTTGGCGGCAAAGACAAAGGCGTGGCTTCTGAGGCCCAGACTCTGGATTGCGGAGATAGAGTGAGGATGTCATGGATCAAGAGCTTTCGTCCTTGTACACCACCAAAGCCGAGCTCCGGAGCTGTGGACTTGGAGCCAAGAAACTTTGGGACCTGGGGAAACCCGCCTTTGACGGCAAGATATGTTCGAAGGCCGTTGCCAGTTACCTTACCGAGCTCTAGTATCTGGGACTTCCCGATGACGATCCTCGACCACATTGGCTGAGGTGCGCCGTCGAGGACAATGGGCAGCTCTGCACCACAGACTGCCACAACAGCTGCTTCATGAAACAGCAGCTTTGGACCAGATAGAGTGATTTCCAATAGCTCGACTCCAAAGTCGTTGCCGACCAAGATATTTGCCATTCGAGCACTGACATCATCCATAGGGCCGCCGGGAGGGACTCCATGTCCCACCGTAATACGGCCGGGGTAGTCCTGGATTGTTGTGAAAACACCGGGGTCAATTACTTGTAAGGAACAGCTATCAAACTTGAACGTTGATAAAGAGTTGGTCAATGTGTTGCCGCTCGCAAACATTTCAGACTCAAGAATCCTCGAACAGTATTCCAAGTTGGATTGTGTGCCTTGAAGAGCCGTGTCAGCCAGTACTGCAAGCATCTTCTTTTGGGCGGCGACACGACCATCAGGGCTGTACGCCATGACCTTTCCGATTAATGGATCATAGAGGGGCGTGATCCGCTGGCCACTTCGAACCCAAGTGTCGACTCGCATGCCGTCGCCCTCTGGCCAGTGTACGTACTGGAGGACGCCAGGGCTAGGGGCAAAGTCACGAAGCGGTACTTCAGCGTAGATTCGTGCTTCGATTGCTGAGCCCAATGGCTTGGGTCTGCCGAGGCTTTTCAGAGCATCGGATGGAATTCCAATACTACCACCGAGTTCGTAGTCCGCTTGCCGCAGCATGAGGTGTACCAGATCAACTCCATAGCACAGCTCGGTGATTCCATGTTCAACTTGTAATCGCGTGTTCATCTCAAGGAAAAAGAAGTCGGCTGTCTCATCATCCACCAGAAACTCCACCGTGCCCACGCTCTTGTACTTGAGCTGCGACGCATAGTTGATCGCTGCCTGAAGCATCTTTTCACGCAGGCCAGGGTGACGCTCCACAAATGGGCTGGGACACTCCTCAATTACTTTCTGATGTCGCCGCTGTAGCGAACACTCACGCTCTCCAAAGGCGACTACAATCTCTCCGTTGCCGGCGACCTGGACCTCAATATGGCGTGAATTCGGATAGTACTTTTCCAAGAAGACGCCGCTATTCTTGAAAAGCGTGGTGGCGCGGCTTTCAACCATGGCGAATGCTCTCTCAACATCCTGTTCGCTGTAGCAGATCTGCAGTCCCATACCACCACCTCCTCCGGTGGCTTTCAGCATGACTGGACAACCTAAGCGCTTTGCAGCCGCCACGGCCGCCCCGGCGGATTCCAAGAGCCCTGTGCCTGGAATTACCGGGACATTTGCCGCTTGGGCAATAGCTCTAGCCTCGTGCTTGAGCCCCATAGCATTGATGGATGCTGAGGAGGGCCCGACGAAAATAATGCCGGCAGAAGAAACGGCCTCTGCGAATTCGACATTTTCACTCAGGAAGCCGTAGCCAGGGATGATGGCGTCTGCATTTGTCCGTTTGCAAATGTCCAGAATCGCCTCGCTTTGGAGAGAATTTAGTAAAGTAAACCTTCACTTCGGACGGCGCTGTACTTACCCGTCGGTGTAGGCTGTGCTGTCCTCGCCCGGTAGCAAGACGACCTCGTCTGCCAACGTGGCGTGTAACGAAGTTGCGTCAGCATTTGTTATGATGGCAACGCTGCCAACTCCCAACTCGCGGCAGGCCTTGATGCAACGGACGGCAATCTCGCCTCTATTGGCCACCAAGACCTTGCGAATGTTGCTCAGCGAAGTCAAATCGACGGAGCCCATGTTGCTGGCGATGAGGGGCAAATACGCTTAGCGAAACTGACTCGAAATAGCATTATGAGTGATGAGTGAGACAGAGTCTAAGTGGCTTCTAGATATATATGAGCCTGAAGGTCTAGGCGTCTAGAATGCCTGCTGCGTTACTTCAACACCGAGGAGACCAGGCCTGGAGCTCATGCCTGCGTCAGAGAGCTAATCGTTCCTATTACAGTTAGAATTTTTACCCCAGCGCGGGGTATAATATGGGGTATCCAGAATAGGAAATTCTCGATGGGCGAGCTCCCTCGGAGCGGGACGGGATGGACTAGCAGAAAAGACGAGCCAACTTAGTCCATGTCCTAGCTAGAGCTAAGCCGTCTTTCTGCAAGGAGAGAACGAAGCTCGAGAAAGGAGATGTTTGCTAGATCCTGCAGCTGGTCACATCTGTGGTTCTACAGGTTTTTATTCTGGCTTCTAAGAGATGTGATGAACATATGGCAGTGCTTTAATTTATGACACGCCTATTATACGAAAGGCTGAGGCAAATGTGATTGGACTCCATAGGTACAATAAAGGCAATTGTCAAATTAAAACTATGAACACTAAATGCATTTCACACCACATTCGTCTCAGATGCACCAATCTGCCATGTGGCGGTCGTTTGTCCTTAAACACAAGGTTAATGAGCCTTGGCACCATATCGCTCAACAAGGTTCCAGTATGATCGTGCGGTGCGACGTCGCAGAGATTTACCCACGAAAATCATCACAATAGCTGTGCACCATACTGCCAGCCCCAAGATGGCTATGAGTACAAAGGCATACCGAAGGGACAGATTGGTAATCATGGGCACAACGGCATATCCAAAAGCAAAGCCTAGCCAAGTCAGTCTCTTATCATCAGGCGAATGTTCAGTGAATCAACATACCCATCATGTTGCGAATCAGAATAGCTGATACTAAGCCTTCTCCTGCAACTTCTTTATAACTATCAAGAATGTATGTGAATGCGAGATTGGCTCCCATCGGGAGAGTAATGGAGATCAAGCAGAGGCCGAAGACAACTCCAAACCAATGGATATGATAGGATGCACCCACGCCGTAGAGGAGACAGCCGGCGGGGTGCATGACAAGCGCAATAAGACACGTCCAGAGTCGCTGCTCGGGTTCCATAACGCCACCATTCCGACGAGCAAGTCGGAGGGCAAGAGTGTCGGCCATCCACCCTGAGAGGAAGCAGCCGATGGTGACTCCAACAACGCAGGAAAGGTACGTCAGGCCAATATTGTTTGCAGAGAAGTTGTACGGCGCATTGCCAAGGATTAGAGCCAAGGAACCACCAACGACATTATACCAGGCAAGAATTCCACCTACAAGCAGACCGCCAAAGGACATGCCGGGAAACATGAACAGCAGCCGAATTGGTAAGAAGAAAAGCCTAAAGGTACTGGGCTGTCGAGGGTCGCGGAAACCCCAGAACTTTAGTTTCTGCAGATATGTCTTTGTACTCTCTCGCTCATCAAATGCAGAAGGCTCAGAAGGCGAGATAGACTGTGGGACACAGTTATCCTCTCGATACTGAGACTTTTCATTGGTTTTCTTGTCCGATGTATCTGGGGTATTGCTTTCGACATCTCCAGTTGTGTCGGTAGTCTTTACAGGATTGATGCCCGGTGTATAGTGCTCGTTGCTGGCAAGATGATCGCGATAAAACATTGTTTCTTCGAAAAAGAAGAATGTAACAACGGTAACACCAGCGCCGATAAAAGTCAGAATGTACTGAATCCAGCGCCATCCAAGTTCTTGCGCAACATAGCCAGAGGCCACTGGTGTGAGAAAGGCACCGCACCACAAGGTCCAGCTGTAGGCGCCCATGAAGAAGCCTCGATCGTGGGTGAAGAAAAGATCGCCGATTATGACCTCAATGAGCGTCTCTTGGGGCGAGGCAGCAATGCCGAGGAGGATGCGGTTGGCAAAGAATTCACCCCTTGACTTGACGTAGGCAGTCCAGAGAGATACAAGTGTAGTCGCAACGATAGACACAAGAAGTGTAAGACGCCTGCCATTGCTAAGTGCAAGACATTGTGTGATCATGGTTCCCCAGCCCAAGAAGAGGAAGAGAATACCGTTGCCAGTACTCAAGTCGGCAATTGAGATACCAGTGTCTTTCTCAATCAAGATGTATGCAGGAGATAATCCTGAAATCATACCAGCGACGAAAAAGCACCACACCATAGCACAGATGATATTCCTGGTCTTGCGTGAGGCGACCCAGCGAAGGGGGTCATCAGGATCATTGGTTGGCTGAGGTACAAGGACGATATCTTGAGACTGTTGACCATGTTTGACATCAAAAATGCCTTGGACGTCAACAAGCTGGACAGTCCCAGGAATGAGAATTTCGGATGCCATTGAAACGATTTGAAGAAGATGTGAAATATAGTGACGAAGGTATGAATGACAATATTGGTAGAAACCAAGGATTGGCTCAAGAGATAAAGGGATCTGAAAGCAAATTAAAGACTTGTAATTCTCATCCTAGATGAGAAGTCTTTAGATGCCCTGTGGTGAGGGACAAATGACTAGGTTGTAACATGTTAGTGTCGCCAATGGACGTTTTATCAGCTTTTTGTATCCCTTTCAGCATCCTAGGACATTAAGCGGTTTACAGCAGCCATGGTTCGCATGATTTTCTACCCCGAGCTTTCAATAGCGTATCTGTTGGTCTAAGGACAAGACCCGAAGCCGTAAGGCGCCCTACCCCACACGATAACTTGGGGACCCCAGATTTGTTTAGTCTCGACCCCCCAGCCAAACCTCAATGCCGTTACGAGCTATTGGATAAGGCAAGAGGGCTATGGGTGAGGCTAGGACTTACACGTGGCTCAGCGAAAGGAAAAACCATCAACAGGGATTCATTTTGCATGGGAGGCCTGATATGTTTGCCGACCAACATCAGACCTCAAGCCCGCTTGTCAGTAATTAGACGACTAGAATTTCTTATGGCATTAGAGCAGTGATTACAGTTATTCTAAATCAAGTAATCTCTATATACAAATTCGGGTGAATAGGGGTCGTTTCGAACATTTATATGAGTGCTCTTTGACACTTGATACATATTCTACATACTCAATGTTTAGGGCCGTTACTGCTTGTCCTTGTCCCTTTGTCTACGGCGCATGATTAACCCGACTGGCTTCCGCCGCAAACTTGGACCTGTTGGCTTCATCAACTGCTTGGCGCACTACCTTTGCGTTCTGAAGAACCGTAGGCATGTCAGAGTGAATACAGATGCTAAAAGGTTTGCCGTCAAAGCCAAAGCTAAACTTGTTCCCGTTGATGTCCTTCCCACTATCAGTCATAGTCGCCCCCAATGCCCGTTCATAACAGAGTTCTGGCGTAACTTGTTGAGATTGTGCCACAGGTACAAGTTTTCCTTCTGGCGAGTAGTCGATGTCGACATACATTTCTCCTTGGAACAGAATGCCCAACTCCTTGCACATTGCCTCTTGTTCGGCATTTTGCGAGGCATAAACGGGGACTTTGAATATCGCACATGCCTCCAAAACCGCCCTCATGATGCCCATGTCTCGTTGCATGTAAAAAAACAGTTCACCATGAGGCTTGATGTGAGACAACTGTACACCCTCGGCGTCCAGCATGGCTTTGAGAGCGCCGACTTGATAAAGAACCATGGCATACATGTCGTTGACGTCGATTTCCATCTTCCTCCGACCGAAGCCGAACAAATCCTGTAATCCAGGGTGAGCGCCGGCTCTAACACCGTGCTTTTTGCATAGACGGATAGTCTTGAGCATAATGGAAGGATCGCCGGCATGAAAGCCGCAAGCAATATTTGCGGCATCAATGAGAGGCATCAGCTCTTCATCAGGGCCCTGAAGTCCGTATTAGTGAGAGATGCATGATTAGACCGAAGAATGTGTAGACTCACCATCTTCCACCGTCCAAAACCTTCGCCCATATCGGCATTGATTTCATACTTGCGAGCGAGTCCATGCGCCATGATTGCGAACTGAGATGACGCTAAAAAAATCCTAGAAACATTTGAACTTGGGAACAAAGATGCTGATGATGTAGGCGGTTTTTAGTGCGGCAAAGAGTGATTTTTCAGTGGCTTTTGGATTTCAATAAGAATCTCAGTGAATAATGGCTCCATCGCCACTATTCGCCTGAAATTGCCAATTACATCACCCAGCTCTTCTCCCTGGCCTGCATTCCGTAGACGATGATGCTGCTGATGGGGTAGTGGATGGTGGCGGCGGGGTAGGTGGTATTTGGAGTAGTGCAATGGGGGAGTTGGAGTAACACAAAGGGGAAATTGGGGAGGAAATTCCAAATTGGGAAATTACCGAAAAGGGAAATGCAATAGAGTAGGGAATAACGAGGAGTCGTGATATGACTTGGTTTCTAAGTCATACGCTGCTCCAACTTTCGACTATGATGTTAGTGATTCAATAATCGAATTGGAGGCGAATTAATTTTAGAATTTTGACATGTAAGCTCTAGTGATAGCGTCTCTGGACGCGCTCAGCAAAAAAATATTAAAATCTGTGCCTGCGAATCCTCATTGAGCTCCAGTTCCAGCTGAACCCAACACCGATTCGACTCCTTTATCCTCATCCCAAGCATTCACCATGGGTGACATCCCGGAATCTCAAGACTCAGACTTTCGCAGTGAGGTGGTGGCTGGGCTCCCTTTCTTCACGCCAAAGCAGAGAGTACCAGTCGGCACCGCAATTCTCGATCCAAAGAACGGCGTCACGGCAGATTCCATCACCCCTGCCTTTCAACCGATCACTATCCGGGGCAACACGTTCCAGAATCGCATCTGGGTTGCCCCAATGTGCATGTACAGTTGCAGAGATGGTATGTTTAGCGACTTTCACGTAGCCCACTATGGACAGTGGGCCATGAGAGGGAGTGCTTTGATCCATTTGGAAGCAACCGCAGTGATAGCTAGAGTATGATCGCCCTCTATTGATCGATGAGCTTGAGTTAATGGATGAAATAGGGCCGCAACACACCCCAGGATGCCGGCCTCTGGTCTGACGCCCACATTGCGCCTCTAAAAAGGATTGTCGACCTCATCCACTCGCAATCTCAAAAGGTCGCAATCCAGCTCCAGCACGCCGGTCGCAAAGGCAGCGTCACTCCACCATGGCTAGGTCTTCGCCTCGTTCCTGACGAGTTCGATGGGTATGCCAGCCAGGTTCAGGGTCCTACTGCCGAGCCCTGGAATGAGAACTACGCAACTCCTGGAGAGATGTCGGAAACTGAGATCCTTGAGACTATCGAAGCTTACGGCCAGGCCGCTCGCAGGGCTGTTGAGGCTGGCGTTGATGTAATTGCTGTTCATGGAGCACACGGATATTTGTTACACTCGTTTGCATCGCCTGCGGTAAGACTATTGATTAGATTCGTCAAGCTTATTATTAGAAGTATGCTTACAAAATTGAATAGACAAATAAACGAACAGACCGGTGGGGTGGAAGCTTTGAGAACCGTATCCGCATCGGCGTGGAGGTCATTCGTGCTATACGGCGTAATATTCCAAAGAGAATGCCCGTATTTTGGAAGATCTCGGCTGTGGACTGGCTGCCAAAGGGAGAAGGATGGGAGCTGGAAGATACTCTGCGATATATCCCTATCCTCGCTGCAGAGGGCGTGGACCTCTTTGATGTTTCAAGTGGAGGTACCGATCGGAGACAACAGGTTCAGCTTGGCCAGCAATACCAGGTCCCGTTTGCCAAGGCTGTCAAGGACCTCAAGCTACCAAATGTATTCGTAGCTGCTGTTGGCTGGATTCGAGATGCCGACACTGTTCACGATGTACGTTTTCCCCTTGTTCATCGTTTTATATGTTCCATGACTGACTGGCTATACACGATAGATCTTGAGCAATGGAAAAGCCGATGTTGTGCACGTCGCACGAGAATTTCTGCGAGATCCCAATTTTGTCCAGCGAGTTGCACTCGCTACGGGGACCGAAGTCACCTGGATTGATCAGTATCACCGCGCTCCCAGTATGTGCCCATCTTGAAGCTTATCGAGTTCATTATTCCTAACAAAGGCTTATAGTGAACCGAAAATATGTTGAGTCTACGACGACGATTACAACAGACGAAAAAGTGTCGAAAGACGTGATTCGATCGCATGATGACCAGGTATCAAATAAGCTAGCTTCTCGATAGGATGAGACTTAAGGCTGTTTAAGTTCTTTCTTTATCCAAACACGCTGTAGTGTCAAAGTTAGTATTGCCTATAAGCATTTCAGAGATAAATAGGAGCCTGGTGGTCAGGATGATGAATTGCCATCTCGTCATTCAAGAAAACGATTGGCTGTAAGACAAATGGAGCGGAGGCTTTTTCTGTCAATCTTACAGTTGAGTGAGATGAGACCAAATCAGACCAATTACCAACTAGTATAGAGGCAATCTGCCTGGATGTCTGCCTGATATCAGATGACGATCGTTGGTTGCTCAGTCGGGCATTTACAAAGGCGCGAGCGTCAGTGCGAAACATTGATCGCTCTATGTGTAAGCACAGCCGCACTGCTGCGGATGACTTAAAAGTCCCCGCGCGAGGCATCAGCGCCACAAAGTTGGTCTAATGGGGCGAAGGATAATGAACGAGCTTTGATATATATTATATACATGATATGGCTCTTTTAAAAGTGATGGCGAAAAGGGCGAAGATGATACTGCCCAAAATGACTGACAAACAAGTGGTTAGAGCCACCTAAAGAATAATAGGAAACTATGTAAACGCGCAATTCACGCTACAAAAATGCTCTTTTTGTGAGAATGCTACAAGAAAGCTCTTTCTTGTAATAATTATGTTACAAAGGCTCTTTTCGTAATGATTAGGTGATGTAGCCATAATGTCTCCATCCAATCAGTGGTGCAGGTGAGATCTGCAGCGAGTGACTAGTGAACCTCTTCCGACCCGAGCTGATTCCCGACCCGAGCTGATATGCACCTATAAACTCCTCCATTGGTACAATTGTATCTGCACGGCCGCCCAGCCCCCACAGCCTCACCTGGTGTCTTGTTTGGCCATCCCTATTGGAAGTGAGCAACAACTCACATCTGACATGTGAGCTACGGAGGACTGTCACGCAAGGCAAAGCGCCTCAATGAAATGCAGATCTTGCGGGTAGATGTAGAGTGATGCCTAGGACTCACGAGATATAAAAAAGACGTCTAGGCCGCCTTCTATGATCTCTTTTTGCATCAACACAATCATTTGCATCAAGAACACCAATCTTTTCCCATTTCTGAACACATATACAACTAGCCATGGCTACTGCGGTTACCACCAATGCCAGGACAGCGATTGCTTCTACCGCCGTATCTGATTCCATCTCCCACGTATACTTCCAAGATGCACAGAATGGCATTCGTGAAGCAATCAACAACAATGGAAATTGGACCATATCAAACGATGTGTTATTCTTTGCCAAACGTTCTACCCCACTTGCAGTTATCAGCTGGGATGAGGGAAAACAAGTAACGTCTATACTATGCTATAACTAAACAGAAAACTGATCTGAAAGCATAGATTCGAATTTACTGTGTGTCTGTAAAGGGCCTGCTCGAAGAGTGGTGCGGTATCAACGGGAGCTGGAGCCCAGGCTACCTCACAAACTTGGAGGTTCGCGTTGCTCGCAACACGTCAATCGCTGCTACGAACTGGGATGGCTCAGCTATCAGGGTCTATTGCCAAGGTAACATTGTAACATCATGAGTCATCGAAGCTCAACTAAATGGGGACACAGAAGAGAACTCCAATGCCGTTCAAGAGTATTGCGTTGGCAATCCTTGGAAGAGAGGCGCTACCCTTCCCATAGCTGACTCAGGGTCCAACCTTGCCGCTTTATCATTCAAAATAGCAGGCAAAATCCATTTGAGAGTTTATTACCAAGCTCCCGATCTCAGTCTCAAGGAACATTGTTGGGACGGTGGCTGGTCCGAAGGTAAGAGGCACCCATGCTCTGTTATTTTAGGAGCCTATGAAATACTAAACTGATGACTTTAGGTGGCTTCAACCCCGGAGTCGCCCTTAAGAGCTCTGCTATTGCTGCCACTACCTGGAATTCTTCTACAGATGGATTACAGCTGCGTCTATTCTGGCAAGATCACTATGGTCTCTTAAGAGGCTATAAGTGGTCCGGCAGCTGGGATTCTACTGGATCTATAGTTTCTGTGCCGGTTGGTACGCACATTTCTGCGATTAACTGGAATGCAGGAAGCAGCATTAAACTGCACTACCAATCGGATGATGGCAGCATCTTGGAGGAAAGCATTGAGAGTTTGATAAGTACGGTTATTTAAGTCGGTTTACAGCATGAGTTTGTTGGAGACTCCAGTAAACCTGACGCCCCTGCATAACATTCAACGCACATGAATGTCAGCAAGAGCTACGAGTGTATACAAGATATAACTTGGTCATAAATCAGAAATTAGGTCCAATAGACTCCACGTTTATTCAGTCTTGCTATAATGTCCCTAGATAGCAGAGCGAAGGCGAATACTACCCATTAATGTTATTACTGGTTCTTACGGCAGTAACCTACTAGGTCTGTGCGATTCCTTTTGCCTTTATCATTCATGACTCGATAATGTAGTCATTGTCCACCGTCGCTCAAGATGAAGAAACAGCAGAGCTCTCTTTGTAATAAAAAAGGTTGCAAAACCTGTCATAAAGTATAATGCCCTCTCGCCTGAGGAATTCGGTTACAACTATGAGCAACTCAACGTTGTTTGTCTATTCTGGCCAACCTGGGAATCACTTAACCCACGCGCTATTAGCTGTTATGCGACGAATCTCACCTGCGTCAAAACAATTCAAGTATATCGGGATCTTGGTAATCAGGTCCTTGTAACAAAGGTCTTGAATCTCTAGCTTGTTTACCAATATGCTGCCTGAATTCATCTTAACACTTCTTTAATTTGCTGCATCTTAAAACTAAGTGTATGGGATTGAACAGGATGAGTATCTCAAGCGACTCGAGCGAGGGCTTGGCGAATGGTTCTTCTTCATTGAAGAGCCACCCGGGGTGTACTTGACTGACGTCTGCACCATTGTCGAGCAGGTAAGACAGAACTTTGATTGCCTTTCTCTTAAGAGCGGCTCTGAGGCCTCTTTGGAGGGCAGTTTGAACCGTCATGCGTGATCCTGGCTTTGTTGCCTCCGTGAGGGCTTGCGCCATTAGGGATACATCGTCAGCCTTGCAAGCTTCGACTCGTGAGGTTACGAATAACGTCTCCGACATCTGCGGCGTTTGATTCTGATCTGTATGCTCCATCGAATCGCGGAGGAAAGAAAGAATGAAGTTATTTGTGTACGTTTGGAACGGGTGGCATGATGGAGGAAGAGTCATCGAAGGACTGAGTGAGGGGCGCCAGGAGATGATAGTTGACATGTAAGCGAGTGACGACCGTCTTCGGTGTTAGTGCTGTTGGTGGCATGCTCTTGGTTCTACGTCTTCCTTAACTCGGTTTCCGTGGGCGGCAAGTTTTCCGTGGCCCTAATTTCTTTATGCGCGTGTGTTGTTTAGGCGTAGAAAAAAAAGAGGTAGGATTTTATAGAGATCGATGGCAGTCAAAGGTAACATCGAAGGCATAAACACGGATGCAGGTAGGTGAAAGCTCATGGCCGGCTTAATCAGCAGCGATGGACTGCTGCCCTGCCCATAGGCGCTTTCAGCTTTTAGCTCTAAGATTGCCCAAACTACATGCAGTATAGTTGCGTCAACTTACAGCATCTCACTACAATGGGCTGCGTTACCACACATGAAGAGCTTCAAATGAGCAAAAGTCTCCTTCACCGACTGCTCTGTTGCTTGTTAGTATTGCGTGCATGTATATACATGTCAATACTATTGACACAAAATTACTGCCAAAACAGCTCCCCACCGCGTCGAGATGCTCCATCGTCAATGGTGGGGCAATGGACCCGCCCCCAGTTTCTAGAAAGTTACAGCACGGCGCGCCGACCTCAGTGGAACGATCCAGCACCATCCAGGCGTCCGCCCAAGCTTTTAGCGCACTGCACCGCCTGGAGCCCCTCCAGATGGCACCAGACTTCCGTCATCCATCCGCGCACCCTCTTGTTTGCAGCCTTGTGTTGTTTTGTTTCCATATTTATTTACTTTTCCGCAACCCATTTCGCGATCGACGACGCCGCCAGTCCCTCTCAATTAGCCTCACCCTGCCTCATTTTCTGCTCTCTACAACCGGCTCTCAATCTTTGTCTGTAATGTTTGTCGCTCCCGTTTCTGCTTCTTCTGCATCTTCTGCTGCTGCAGGCATCATGAGCGGGTCGCGGCCACTGCGGGGCGGGTGCCAATGCGGTCGAAATCGTTACATCATCGCCATTCCCGAGGACAGAGTCAACGAGGCCCAAGTACTGTTCAACACTGAGCCTCAGCATCGTAAGTGAATTTCCAGTTTCTTCACAGGGTAATCGTGAGCGTAATGAAGGCAGTTGCATAGATTTATCAATTGCATCGTTTGCTTGGCAATTGATCTTCATGGCACTGTTGTTTTGTTTGTTTTGATGTCTTTGGCCCCCAGCCAACGGCTTTGCTAACGACTTTTGGCGCAAACAGAGATCCCTCTCGCCACACCCCTGGCAGCCTATATTCGAGTCCCGCTGTCATGGTATCACAGCACCACATACGCCTTCTTCCCGGATGAGACGCATTCCATGATCCGCAGGGTCTACACACACCCGAGCCAGGACTATTCCAAGCGGCACTTTTGTGGCTTCTGCGGCACCCCGTTATCGTACTGGTCCGAGGATCCTCGGAGCGAGGCCGAGTTCATCAACCTCACGCTCGGCAGTTTGTTGCGGGAAGACATTCGAGACCTGGAGGACATTGGCCTGATCCCCCAGGACAGCGATGAAGATGCGCCGGCCGGGGGCGAGGCCGCGCCGGCGGCGACACCGACGAAAAGGACAGCTATTCAGCAGTCGTTTGGCGTTCCCTGGTTCGACGGCTTAATCGAGGGTTCTCGGCTAGGAAGCATGCGCCGGAGCTACGGCACTAGGAAATCGCGCGACGGGCAGACGAGCATCGAATGGGATATTGTCGAGTTTTCGGAGAATGGCGGCGGAGAAACGGGCGAGGGCGATGCTGCGTTGACGCATCTTGGCAAGAGGAAGCTCAGAGAGCATGATTCTTGACGGCGGCGATGTGACGATGGAGACGTAGATGCGGGTTGGTGGCTTGCCGGGTATTGATGCGGATGCATGCGTGTAAATGGAGGCGTGCAACGAGGCAGTAAGCAACGGGTTTCTTTTTTTAGGTTGGTTATGTCTGTGTACATGTTAGAAGGGTGCATAAAACAGATATGGTCTGTATATGTGATACTCTTTTGTGTAGGTCAATTAGATCCATCCATGATGTTTTCATCTCTTGAATGGCGTTTCGCGTTTCGTGCCGTGAGTGAATGCTGACTTAGAGTCGCACCGCAGAGCAGTAGAGGAGAGGCAAGTTGCATTGGGCGATAGCTTCAGTCGCCTGCTTATACGCCGCCTGGTGCCTGAATTAAATGCAAGGGTCCTTTTAGCAGTACCCGCAAACCAGCCATATCTGCCTATGCAGACCGTTCGCTAGTGCAGATGCAACAATTTCGGAGAGTAATGCTGGCAGATAGATTGCTTTGCTCCGTGCCAGCAGTATCGCAGTATATTATATTACCTGCCTTACATGTACGTGGAGTTGCGTTCACGTTCCACTACCTCTGTCTCCACGTGTTCTCTCGGCTGAATCTAGCCGTCGGCTTCGACTTCAATGAAACCATAGTCTTTTCTTCCGAGCATCGAATCAAGTGACTCGGTCTTCTGCCGAGAACGCAAGACATATCTGTCCACTTCCAATGCCCTCCTCCCTGTTGCTACTGCTGTTGCTGCTGCCTGTTGATTCTCTTGCTGCTACTTGCAGATCTGCTACCCAGAACATGGCACACCAATTGCCTGTAACGTGACAACTACTTTCACGTATATCATCCATTATCGACTTGCAACTGTACTTGTATGCCTACTTATCCACTAGAGTATGCACCTTTTCGCCTCCAGATCCCTTCAGTTGAACTTGAACCCACCACCCTTCACTTAGTTGCCCGTCTCTCGGCCCGCTGACGGCGCCGGCTTCATGTTTCGGACAATCATGTATAGGCTAAGCTGCTTGGAGCCGCCCGGATCTCCATCCTCCGCCATTGAGGGCCGCTAGCTTTACCTTGTGACTATTTGTCGGTCAAGACGGTTGGCCGAGGAGGATTTCCAACGTGTGAACAGAGAGTAGTGAGAGGGGAATTATGGGTTTCGGTATCACCGTCAGTTGCCGTTCTGGGAACCCTCGCTCTACCATGTCCTACCTAACGCAGCTCCTATCTGCCACTACCAAGGTAGTTGAACCCAATACAGAGAGATATCGCTAGATTTGCACTTGCTGTATGGAGTGCATGGTACTAGCACTACTCCATAGTTCGGGGTACGGTACGGGGTAGAAGGCCCTATCATCTTAGCCTCGAAGCATGGGTCAACCGTACTACTACTAGTAGTATTGCCAGTAGTAGCACGTTTTGGTTAAAACGGGCGTCCCAGCCGTAGCTTGGCTAAATGCGCAGGTACCCATGGCAGGGCACCACCATTATCCGGGAAAATACGCCATGCGGGCTGCGAGCGCATCTTGTATTTCTCCATGTTTATTTTCCGAATCTTAGGCTGGATGGGAGGGGCAATTATATATATCCAGGCCCTTGAGGCTAATTCCCACCCGTCTCATTAGCTGAAAGAGAGCGTGCATTGCATAGCCTCTTGAGTGGTTGCGCACCTGGGATTAAAAGAATACTTGTCTTCCTCATTCTTTTCCTGAGAAGGAAAAAGTAATCTCTTGAAAATGTTGCCCAAAGACTTTCAGTGGGGCTTTGCTACGGCTGCGTAAGTCTGGTTCATTTCATATCAAAAACAGGCCGCACAATACCCTGGCCTTTATAATCTCGTTTTGTTTAGCCACTTACACAATCTCTACAGCTATCAAATCGAAGGTGCCATCGACAAAGACGGCCGCGCTCCCAGTATTTGGGACACCTTCTGCGCCATCCCCGGCAAGATTGCCGATGGCACATCCGGTGTCACGGCCTGCGACTCGTACAACCGCACAGCTGAGGATATTGCGCTTCTGAAATCACTTGGAGCCAAGTCTTACCGTTTCTCCATCTCTTGGTCTCGAATCGTCCCCCTGGGTGGCCGTAACGATCCCGTCAACAAGGCAGGAATCAACCACTATGCGCAGTTTGTCGACGACCTGCTGGAGGCGGGCATCACTCCTTTCATCACGCTTTTCCACTGGGATCTGCCCGAGGAGCTTCACCAGCGATATGGCGGCTTGTTGAACCGCGAGGAGTTCCCGCTGGACTTTGAAAACTACGCCCGCATCATGTTCCAGTCACTGCCCAAGGTCAAGAACTGGATCACTTTCAACGAGCCTCTTTGCTCCGCTATCCCAGGTTACGGTTCGGGAACTTTCGCTCCAGGACGTCAGAGCACTTCAGAGCCCTGGACTGTTGGTCACAACATCCTGGTTGCCCACGGCCGCGCCGTAAAGGCTTACCGAGAGGAATTCAAGACTACCGACGACAGCCAGATCGGCATTGTCCTCAATGGCGACTTTACCTATCCTTGGGACTCATCAGACCCAGCTGATAGAGAGGCGGCTGAGCGCAGGTTGGAATTCTTCACGGCGTGGTTTGCCGACCCAATCTACCTGGGCGACTATCCTGCATCCATGCGCAGACAGCTCGGAGATCGACTGCCAACGTTCACAGCCGAGGAGAAGGCCTTTGTTCTGGGCTCCAACGACTTTTACGGCATGAACCACTACACATCCAACTACATCCGCCACCGCACGTCGCCCGCCACCGCTGACGACACCGTGGGCAACGTCGACTGCTTGTTCTACAACAAGCAGGGCCAGTGCATCGGCCCAGAGACGCAATCTCCCTGGCTGCGCCCTTGCCCGGCCGGCTTCCGCGATTTCCTCGTCTGGATCAGCAAGCGATACAACTACCCCCGGATTTACGTGACGGAGAACGGCACCAGCATCAAGGGCGAGAACGACCTGCCCAAGGAGAAGATTCTGGAGGACGACTTCCGAGTCAAGTACTACAACGACTACATCCGAGCCATGGTTACGGCCGTAACGCTGGACGGCGCGAATGTGATGGGATATTTCGCCTGGTCGTTGATGGACAACTTTGAGTGGGCGGATGGTTATGTGACGAGATTTGGAGTGACGTATGTGGATTACGAGAACGGACAGCAGAGGTTCCCTAAGAAGAGCGCAAAGAGCTTGAAGCCGTTGTTTGATGAGCTGATTGCCAAAGAGTAAAAAGAAGAAAAAAAGACATTACATGCTACATACCTTTTCTCCTCTTTGTTTTTCCTCTTTGTTTTGTTGATATTTAGTCAAGGACAGAAGCGGTACATAACAACGTGATATAGCGAACGAATGATAGGAACGCATACAGAAATGAAATGCCTGTAAGAATGACACATAAATTGGAAATAAGATGTAGACAAAGAGTTCCAGATAAAGTGCGAGAAAAAACCTCTGGCGGCACTTGCAAGAGTGCACATAAGTAAATGAATAATTATTTTAAGATAACTGGGAGGAAATAAGAAGTGAGCCTATAAAACCCGCCACCCAACTTTCTGGGATCCATCCCCCAAACCACTCCCCGGGAATGTCTCAACCAAAATATTATCAAACAATCTTTTCTTGTTTGTGGGTGTACTGTCTACATTTAATACTAATATTTAGGTTGAGAACACGTCCATCGAGAAGCAAAAAAAAAAAAAAAAAAGAATTGCTCACGGCAGGGCTTGAACCTGCGGCCTCCGCATTACCAAGATTTCAACTAAGAGTTGAAGTATTAGTACGAAGCTCTAACCAACTGAGCTACGCGAGCGCTCTCTTTATGTCCAAGTCGTCGGGCATTTTGCTATTATAACTCTATGCATTCCTACAGGAGAGTTGACAATGACTCTCAAGAGTAGATATTTTCACCGCAAACACACGCATCAAAGAAACGCGGCTGTTCCTGCGAGAATTTAACCCTTGACAACGTTATCTTAAGAGTTGCCCCATTGTATTTAGCGAGTGCGTACATAAGGCTTTGCAAGTCGTGAAGAACCTTCTCCAGACGTCACTCCGGCAACCATGGCATCATCACCTACATTTCAACCGCACTCAAATGAGAGAGTTAGATTGGGGCGACTGCTGCCCTCCATACTGCTGCTATTTGCAGCTACATCTAGGTCATGGTTTTAGAACTACATCTCTTTCGGCCCATTGTCCATTGAGAGTTCGGAAGAGTCTTCAGTATAACTCAAGCTCTTGCCGCAAAGGCATTGAACTGCAAACGTAAGAGCACCTTTTAGAATACCACTTTCCCGGAACTACGAAAACCCCCTTTTTTTATGCTCCTCTTTAAAGGAAATATATTAATGCTTAGAACCTTGACTTATAAAATATTCCAAGGCTGTATTAATTAGCGTTGTTGTTATAGCCTTGTACGCCTAGCGTTTTGCAGCAATGTAAGTTAGTGCTGCACATTTCCCTTTCTGGGCACCGCAGTTGAAGTTTACAGGTAAGCAGGCCCTTAGAACAATGCTACGATATAATATTACTTAGCCTATAGATTTGCAGGTTTCTTTTTCTTTTAGAGAAGGCAAAAAAATAATGTGATCTGTGTTCAAATGATCCTTGACTAAAACATGGCATTGGAAATAAATCATGTAGTATACTTTTTATTTTACGTAGTACTGTATCAACATGCATTGAGTTTTCCCATGCGCACCAGAGGTATGTATTAAACCAACCATATCAAACAGCATATGTGCCTTAATCACTTCTTCGTGTAAACGTTAGATGAGCTTTCCTAAGTATTAATGCAACAGTATAACCCATTTGAAGCTTTGTTTCTTTATTGTTGCCTGTTTCCAATATCATGTTAACTAGTATCTCAAATGATATGTGTGGATAGTTCAAAGCTTACCACTCATGCGAGGTTCGATTTTGTCGAATTGTTGCATCATACGTACTAGCCAAATGGCTATAGTAAGCCGACCGATACGAGCTGCGTGACCATACTGAATTAGCCAAGAAACTAAGTGGCCAAGATTGATTTCCTTGACTCAGTAGATAAACTCACCACCTGGGCATGTAGAGGGGCCATAAGCAAACGGAAGAAATGGTTTTGAATTCTCTTCGTTCCACCTCTCTGGTAAAAACCTGTCGGAATCTGAGCCCCATATGTCCTGGCGCCTATGAAGGTGTGTATAAGAAGCGATTATCTGTTGTCCTTTGCGCACTATCACAGGCTGCGAGTTATTGGGACCTCCTCCGGCAGGCAAGGTACAGTCCCTCAATGCAGTCCGCGTAGTCAGCGACACCGTGGGATGGAGCCGTAGTGTCTCGTTAATAACCCAGTTTAAATATTGACACTGAAGTAGTGCTTGTTCTGTGATGCTCGCAGTAGAGGGGAATGTGCTGCGTACAATGCTCCGAAGTGTGTCCTGAGCGGCTTGGTTTTGGGCAAGTAAGGCTAAACTGATTTGCGTACTCCCAAGTGTTCCTTGAGTTGCTGCTGCGTATAAATTGAATAGCTGATCTGACGTGATGGTTTCCTCTTGAAAGTGATTTGCAAGGGTAGAACCTAGACTCTGGGTCACATAATCTTCCTTCTTTAACCCAACCATTTTAGCCATTGATAGAAAGAGTTTGCGAGTTATCTGTTTCTTCTTGGCAATGGATGTAAGAATAAGAGAAACAAGATAAGGAGGTATGAACACAGTCATCCCAATACCAGACAACAATGGCCTAAAAAAAGATATAAAATGACTTATAAATGCTGGTCGAGCGCCGGAATTTCCGACCAGTTTGAGCTCCTTTTCTTCGCCCAAGGTCATGTAGTTGATAAAGTGTATGAAAATCTGGTTGCTTAACTCGGTTATCTCAACGTCCTTCTTTGTTGTAGCTGGAAAAGGCTCGTTGCAAATATCAGCAAGAGATTGAGTAATAAGATGATCCAGTTTGCCTGAGAGGTCATTTATATTCTTCGCAATGTAACTGAATACCAACTTGTGCATATCAAAGTGCCTGTCATTGCTAAATGGGTGATAGTTGATCTCTGACAGTGCTTTTTGTCGCATTTCAGCGGTATCAAAACAGCCATGTCGATTTGCCAGAAGCTCCTTCATATTGAGAGGATTTGACGTGAAGAGTATCTTCTTGTTCAGATACTTGGTCGCAAATGTGTCTCCGTAAATGTCATGCCGAGCAGGTAGTGTTGTTATTGGGAATAGGATTTTCGGGGAAATTAACCCGGAAATATCCTTCCAGCCAAAAATGCCATGGGAGGGAGTTAACTTCGGGGCCACAGCATGATTAGGTATGCTTTCAGCATGCTCTAAAGAGCTTTCCATGAATATGACATTGAAAAACAATATTGTAAGCAGAAGCGTGGCTGCAACACCAAAAACGAGTGGGAGAGTGGCCCCCTCTTGTAAAGCAAAGATATCTTGAAACATGGCTCTCTCTATATTTTCGGTAGACATTTTGAAGAATATCAATCTGGAAAGAGATAAACCGTTACAGCAGGCTCTGGTGACGGAACATGTTGGTTATAACGTATGTAAGAACAAGACATTTCGGACCAACGTATGGGAACGCTTACGAAATACATTCTACGCCAGACGCAGTGTCCTTTTTAGCTCTTGCGCTGGGATATAAGCAGTGAAACATTGATGATGATTAACGAAATTAGCTTTTGTGTGGTGTTTTGATTCTTAAATTTGTTCCATTTGATCATGAGAGAGGGGCAATAAATCGCTTAGAAAAAAAAAAATAGAGATAAGAAAAGTTAATTGAGTTATTTTTCTGAATAATAATTACATAATAGTTCACTTGTGAAGTCGGCGTTTGCTTGTTCTGGATGTGTTTGTCTGAGTAACAGCTCATCAACTATAGATTAAAATCATGGGATATATACCAAAGAGTTTATGTTTAATTCGTGTGAGACTAACGGACAATAGGTTTCCCTTTTTAATCAGACGAGAATTGAAAGAAGGGCCGATATCTCAGCCGACTTAATTCATTTTACCCTTATCCCCTTATCCTAAGGTCCTCTAAAGTACAGAGTGAAAAGAAAAGACAGGTTATTCCCTTTGAAGGGAGAATGTTTGTCGATAAGAGCGGTGTGTTGCCCACGTTAAAAAAGATGGGTCTTTTTAGCGAGATTGATATCCGCCTTTGCATGGAACACGGCATCTTTAAGTGAGATAGCTCCAACCTATTGCCGTTTGTGTTTCACAATCATTTCCAGCATTCATTTCTTTTTTATTTCAGATCGGTGCTGCGTGTATTAGCCTTACCACTGGCCTCAACCCTGTCGTCTCTATAACGAATTTAACCATACTATAAAGTTGCAATAGTATTGATAAGAGCGTCATCGGGTCGAATTCTACATTCCCATATCCCCAAAAAACACATTTTTATTTCTATCCGCTCTTCTACCTAACTTTTTGTCCTTGGTAATCGCCATGTATCAAGACGCATTTCAGATTCTGTGTCCTATTTTGACAACGTCATTTGTGATTACTTTCTACGAGTTTACTTGTGCTTCATTTCTACGAAAATGTCTTTCCCAAAGCTTAGCAATAGCTATTACTACATGGTTCATTTTTACAGCAGCTTGGTCTAATCCATCTCTGGCCTTCCTTGCCGGTTTTTGGTCATCATGGAACCTTATATGGCTATGGCATTGGACTTTTGCGCTCGATCCGCGCTCAGTATGGCGTGTGATATATACAAATGGAACTGAGACTCAGGAACATTTTCCAAATACGATTGGCTTCAACAGATGGATGTGGGCGTTAGATCTCTCTTTAAACTACCGTGGCGTGGGATGGAGTTTTTATGCCCCTCTGGATCGGCTCCAAAAAGGAATGTCTGAAGTTCGCGTCGACCCTCCTAGCGGCATTGCAAAATACAACATTGGTTTCGCGATCCAGAGGTTTTCAAAAGGTATAATTCTCCTGCACCTATGGGGAGTTCTTTCACATAACTTAGAGCATGTTCTTGATATCGCTTGGCCAGCGAACCAGACGAATGGTTCCGGAAAGCTACTGTTTGGACTCACTGGCATAGCATTAGTGGTCCACGCAATGGTTGTAGCCGGTGGCTTGGAGCTGCATTATGGCATTGTAGCGATGATCAGGGGACTCGCGCATA
Source organism: Trichoderma sp. 2475 (assembly GCA_038502285.1). Classification (NCBI taxonomy): domain Eukaryota; kingdom Fungi; phylum Ascomycota; class Sordariomycetes; order Hypocreales; family Hypocreaceae; genus Trichoderma; species Trichoderma sp. 2475. The sequence goes on from JARPVV010000016.1 coordinate 859,119, forward strand.
GTCAAGCACCTCCTGTATGGCCGCCGCTTTTTGGGGATTTCTGCGACCTTGGGTTCTTTGATATCGCAAGTAAGCCAATACCCGTCACCTCAAATTCTTTTCATATGTGACTAACCGCTGAGTGAATTAAAAGGGTTCTGGAGTGTTTTCTGGCATGACCTGCTAAGATTTGGTCTTAAAAGCTCTTCGGATTATATAACAGCACACTCTTTTGGAAAGACTAAATTCATGCTGTCGATTTTATTATCGTTTTCCCTCTCAGCAATGGTGCATTTCTCAGCAATATGGCTGAGTACTAGAAGCCTATCAAGAGCTTTTCAAGCTGGCGCCATTTTGATAATGCAGCCAGTGGGCATAATGGTACAAAAATCGTTGAAAAGAGTGCTGCAGCGATACTCTCTACAAATGTCTCAAGTATGGTCTATCGGATTTGGACTTGTGTTGTTATCCTGGACTTTTGAACTCAACTCGTTGTTTCCGGTCGTCCTATAACGTCTAGTCGACTCACTCCATGCAGGCTGAAACTGATGTCAGTCTGTAAGAGATAAGTGCATATAGATTTGGTTAAAAGTCGCACCTAGGTACCAGAAGGAAGGGTTTATATATACAAATTGCATTCATAAACATGTTACTTAAAAGGGAAAAGACTTGATCGACTCTGTTCACTAATAATACAAGTCATTGTTGAACCCAAAAATCAAGAATAAACTCGCTTTGGCCAAAACTAATATTACCAAATGCTATTCATTGACATCGAGAAAGGAAAATTAACTAGTTCCTCAGTATATGCTATCGTGTAATATAATACAAAAATCCGGAGCATACCTAGAGTACAGCTGTCCAACTATGTATAGTAAAGCTGAAGGTAGAAAGATTAAGTTCTTTAAAACCTTGCAAATTAGGATAGCATGTTAAGAAAGGAAGCTGCTATATCTGGAGGGTTTCTGCTTGATATTAGACTAAAATTACAGAAGAGATCAAGCTAAAAGGTTCAAAAACCTTATGTGACTTGGAAGTTGCCTATGCTCCATATATCAGAATTCCGATTCAAGATTCTAACGAAGCACTTCACTTTTCAACTTCAAAAGCATCCACGATGCTAGTCGATAACCTAAAATAATAGCAATCATAACGCCTACCTTGCTCCCCAGCCATCTTTCTTGGTTGTAACCGTGCTCATGCAATATCTCGCTGCCAGCAATCTGGCAGTCTTTTGCCAACGGTGAGTCATATGAACAACGACAATTTTCGCCACAGCTGTAAATTGCGTTGCTGAATTGATTGACCATTAACCCTTCGAATGAGTATGCAAGAAAGTCCCAATAATGAAGCCCATACTTATAAAATGCGTTCAACTTTGAGATTGGGATAAAAAATCCTTGGGCGCACAGTAGTAGACTATTCAGAAAAGAAGCCATAGCAATAGTGAAGATAAAGTTGGGAAATATGGAAATTACAAATACCACAAGAGCTTCGGCAGCCAATGTAGTAAGAAAAATCCACATCAACCATGTGAAAAAGGCAATAGCTGAGGATTCCAGGTTGGATAACCAATAGCAGGTAATTGAAAATACAAAACTTAAGAGAAGATTGTGTAGTATACCGACTATAAAGTTCGAAACCAAAAACTCAGTAACGCCATATAGACCGTTGCGCTGATCCACAATATATTGCGCGTGATCCTCAAGGAACGCAGGTGCAGAAATAATTGCTGATAATGACATAAAGCATGGTATAAAGTAGAGCTCCGTGGTTAGGCTTTGAATCGAATCTTGGTGGTGATCGAGGCGTAGCCATACTGTGCCGGTCAATAGAGCAAAGCCAATGGCAAATCCGAGCCGAATTGCACAGGCCATTGGATCTCGATAGGACTTGATGAAGCTCCGATGCAACAACGTTGCTATCTTACTGAGCTTGCTGGGCCTAAGCCCCATCTGTGTGTACAGATTTTCGTCTTCGACATCATTGCCTTCAATTATAGCTTGGAGGTTTTTGGCGCTAGTAGACTTTTGCCACGAGCACTGGAGGTCATCAAGCCTCTGAATTGCGGCGGCTTTGTCTCGAGAGAAGTCAATATTCACGAACTCCAAGACAAAATCAGCAGGATTAACTCGGGAAGGGATTTCAATGCCAATATCACTATAATATTGAGTCATGTTGGCAACAGCACCAAAAAAATGAGTTTTCCCAGCGGAAAGCAATAGGAGCTTGTCGAAGATATTGAAAGTTGAGGCAGCAGGCTGGTGAATGGAGCAGATAATAATCATTTTACTCTGTTTCGCCAATTCTTTCAAATAATAAATCACTTGATAGCTGGCGGCAGAGTCAAGCCCTGAAGTAGGTTCGTCGAGCAATAGAACCTTTGGCAATGCAATAAGCTGTCTTGCTGCCATTAGGCGTCTCTTCTGGCCGTCCGAAATGCCCTGTCGCATCGGTGTCCCGATTATTGTAGCCTCCTGGTCGACAAGCCCAAGGGATTTAATATAAGTCTTGATTTGAATTAGGCGATCATCTGCCGTTAATCTAGTCCATCAGTTAATTAATATGTCTTGTGACACTTTAGCAAGTAATCCCAAGAAGATTGATGCCGCCACTCACCCTGAACAAGCAAGCTTTGAGGTAAACCACAGGGTTTCGAACACGGTTAGAGATCCAGTGAGTACTTCATTCTGTTTAACAAAACCGCTAATTTGACGAAACTTGCACAACGACATAGAATTTCCATTAACAAGGACATTGCCTTCAACTTTGATCCCTCTACTGGGTCTTCGGGCTAGGGCGTTCAGCAAAGTTGTTTTGCCGCAACCCGAAGGTCCCATCAAAGCACACAGCTCTCCTTTTGGTGTGGCGATTAGCCAATTTCCAAGCTCTGTTTCAAAGGTGCAGTAGATTTTACTTACCAGCCTCTACAATGCCTTCAACATTTTGGAGAATGGTTCGTGTTTGTCCAAGCTGGCGATCGTTGACTGTGACTGTAATACCTTGCCAGCTGATGTTGCGGACGGTGGTATTCAAAAAATGTTCAGAAACAGGGGACTGTTGCTCGATATCCATGTTATGTGACTATTTCCAGAGCTCAGATGGATTAGCGATTATGCGGTATGGTTACGCCGCTGTCAGTGCATATAGTGTTGAAGAAAATGACAATAAAAAACTGAATTGGCTGAATTACGTAGAAATAGCGCTTAAAATATCAGCCAGGCATGTCCGATATGCTTCTTCATGTCATTTAAGGGGTGTTGCTCCGCCATGTGGAACATACATATATTAGCGCAATAATCCTGTTACTTTTAATGCGCCCTCAGCTGTTGGATCCAAATTAAGTTCTAAGACAAGTTGCAGGATAGAATATATTATGATTCAGGTCGAGCATCCAGTGGGTACGAAAGATAAATTAAATGTCTAAGAAACATTTGATGACTTAGATTAAAATAAAACATTAGAGGACTTGGGCAATATCAGATGGCCGTAATTATTATAATAAACGGAACAAATAAGATATAACCCCTTTAAAAAAAAATCTATGTAGCATTGGTCTTTTCTTTGGCGACTTTAATAGAATCTTTATTAATTAGCTTCAAGATACCCTTGATTGTAATCTAAGAATGTTTAAGACAGTTTTCATTTCGCTAGAAGTGAGACACTTAATCAAGATTAGCTGTTTTATTTAACACTGAAGCTGTTTCTTGCCAACATGGACCGAATTTCCATTTTGGGATTGAGATTGGGAGAATCAAAGAGTAAATAGTCGAAGTCAATCTCTTTGGTTATCCTATAGATACGAGCCACATTTCAAACCATTCACTTTGAATGTTTACTGATATATTACTTCGCTTTCAATCTTGTTTTGATATTCACTAATCAGGCTAAAATGACCGGAGAAGTTAAGCATGATGTTCTTGGCAGTCTGACTGTGGACCAGGAAACCAAGTTAAAAGAGTCATGGAATTATCTGCTTCAGCTTTCCAGAGACAACAACAAGCAGAACCTCAGCAAGGACTTGTGGGACTTCATATCGACCGATCATCCCGATGTTACTGTTACTCGCTTTCTCCGTGCCCAAGGATGGGACCAAAACTTGGCCATGGCCATGCTGATATCAACTATCCAGTGGCGCAAAGAGCAAGAAATCAACAGCATCGTTCAGATAGGCGAAAACTTCGGGCTAAAACCCTCTCCTTCCGCGGATGAGAAAGGTTTTATGATGCATCATCGGTCTGGCAAAATTTATATCCGCGGGATAGATAGAAGTGGCCGTCCAATTTACATCGTCAAGGCCAGATTGCACAATCCCAGCTTGCAATCAGCCAGGTCAATGGAAATGTTCGTTTTGCATACCATTGAAAACATCAAACTCATGCTAAAAGCGCCAAACGATAAGTATTGTTTTATGTTTGATCTCACCGGATTTGGCGTTCGAAATATAGATTTGCATATCGTCAAGTTCTTTATTCAAGTTTTTGAATTCAAATACCCGGGAACTTTGGGGGTAGTGCTTATACACAATGCGCCGTTAATCTTTTGGAGTATGCTCCTATCTTCTATCTGTCTTTTCTCCTCTAATATGTATACAGGTATTTGGAAGGCTATTAAAGTATGGCTAGGCCCTGAGATGGTGTCAAAAGTACACTTCACAAACAGCTATAACGATCTTGCACGTTTCATCTCGCCAGAGAACATACAGACGTTCTACGGTGGTATGGATAATTGGGAGTATCATTATGTTGAACCAGTGCTGCGGGAGGATAATAAATTACAGTCAGAGGGCAATGCAGAGCTTGAAACGGAGCGAGGTCGGCTCATTAACCAGTTTGAATTGCTCACTGCCAAGTGGATACGACTAGAGCCTGAATCAGCTGAAATTATCGAAACAGCGAGGCAAAGATGTGAATTGGTAAAATTACTGTATCAAAATTACTGGAAACTGGATCCCTACATCAGAGCAACAACATTTTACCATCGAACGGGGGTGATTGGCGTGACTGGTAAGGTGGATTTTACCGCAGCCGAGTAGAGTCGACGGATTGCTCATTATGTTACCTTGCATCATAAACAGATAGAAACCCCAGCTCTTTATTTTGCCTCTCTCAGACTTCTTTGCACAAATGAATCGGCAAAGGACTGCTTGGCCGCGGACCAAAATCGATGCAAGTCCACAGCTTGCAGCAGTCCCACGCAAGCTAATCTTCTCCTACAAGTCATCACAAACGGTGAAAAATATAAATCACGGACGTAGGGAAAACGACAATTATTAGGATCATAGCCCTCTGTTCTATCCTCGAACTTCTTAAACTAAATTGTCGTATGTATAGACCATTGTACAACAACGCTTTGTAATTCCAGAGCTCGGTGCAGCGTCTTGGTGTAGTTGCCAACAAAAATCAAGCCTACTTTGTCTTCTCCTTTTGAAGCATTAACTTTGATTGACTGTATAGTTGTAATTTCTTATTTCCCCAGTTCCATAGGCTAGCTCATAAATTTTGTATTTAGTAGAGTTTATATAAATACCTCTTTTCAATCTGTTGATCCAACTAGAGGGAAGCTATGCCACTGATTCCTTCGATCACCAGGGCTTCCTGGCCACACATCCACCCAGACGGCTTTTAGATCATCACGCTCAGGAAAATCATCCTTCAACACATCCAGATCATCATCAAGAGAGTCAGTGTTTTGAACGACTAGGTCTCCGTCTGGAGAATCTCTTCTCACAAGCCAGCTCTGTCCGACCCATTCCAGAGGGATTCTCGTTTCATTATCGGCCATGCTCAGCCCGAAATTGCGAGCGCCATCGATTTGTAGTTTGAGGGTGACCAGAGAACAGCCGCCAGCGTACGCTCTCGTCGTAGCCATAGCCTCGAAGATGGATTGAGCAAGGGCCGAATCCACGGCGTTATTAATGAGCGCTGCGCGGTAAATGCTAACGGGCATCTCCCAGCCACCCATGTCAATAAATGGTTCTCCGGGCCTTACATCAGGATAACTGTTGACAGAACACTCGAGGATTAGAGAGATGCGTTTCAATCGTGGAAGCCGGCCAAGACTTCGATAGATGTCGACTTCGTCTTCATCACCACGACTTCGGAATACACGTAGCTCCACCTTCTCTAGGCGTGAACAGTTTTCTGAAAGTAGCCGTATCTTATCACAGGAGAGCACAAAAGAATCGACATCAGTATGATAAGATCGCCGAGCTGGGACAAAACGAAGCTCCCGAAGAGAGCTGCCGTGTTGATCAGTCACTGCTCGCCAGGCACCATCCCCAATGTTTTTTCCCAATTCGAGGCATTGCAGCGGCTTCATAGCTCGCAATAGCCGGCTTATGAGCCCGTCAGCAGCAATTGCTTGTTCCCCATCCTCTGCGTCAGGGTTCAAAGCGAGAGAGGAAAGAGAAAAAAGTCCACCACCCTCTCCAATAGTAGCTAGGACTTGTACTGCATCAATCGCCGTATCTCCCAGGTGCAGTTTTGTTAGCTTGCTAAAGTCGGTATAGCCAGACCACTGGTGAATGCGTAGCTTTGAAGTTGCTTCAAAGTAAAGGGTGTGTAAACTTCCCCGACCATGTACCACATCGCCTGTTTGGCCGTCATTGATGAAGAATCCCTTCCACTCTGGCTTACCAGAACGCCGGTGTAACTGGTAGGCTTGGGACAACTCAACAGTGCCACCTTGCGCTTTACTAGCCATGTAAACATATGATAGCCTTGGCGCTAAACCTCTTACCATCTGTATTACGGCTTCTTCATTGTAGCCGATATGTCCCTCATCAGTATAAGAGCAATATTTTAGATAAAGTCCATAGAGATTCGGTGACGTAGCGAGCGCATACTCCTCTGGCGAAATATCGTGATATTTGTCTCTTGGCTGGTAGAGACTATCAAGGCTAAATTTATACACATGTAGTCTGGCATCCGGGCAATGGTCGCGCAGCGCTGAGAGCACGCACATCGGTACCCGGGCACTGCATTCATATATAAGATCAGATAAACAACTCAACCGACTGATGAATCTTGCTGCTCGGGCCCAATTTTCCTTATATCTGGCCTTGAACTGCAGTGCCTCCTCTGGCAATGGTGGCGTGTAGGGAATGGAGTTCCATCCTTTGGGTAAGGGACGAAAAGGACGAGGCCTCACAAAGAAGTTTTCTGCGTCATCTTCAAAGTCTTGGGAACCGCCAATTCTAAGACTGCGAACAAAGCCAAGGCGGGTATCCATATCTGGTACCTTGTCCATAAACGTGAAATCTTCGTCTGATATCTCTCCGCCGATCTGGAGATGGATATTCCGGAGACGGAACTTCATGGCCGCATTGGCGCATTGCCGATTCGCCAGCGAGAAGGAGGGCAGGCCGCCGCCGTTCGACGGACTCAGCCAGAAACAGATGCCCTCTAAAAGATGAAGAGGTAGCCTTTCCAGTGGTGCTGTTCCTGAGAAGGTCTCGGATGCCATCGTGGAATATTCGCAGACTTTTTGGTATCTTCAGCTATGAGGTGACGATGTGGGAGGATGGAGACTAGAAGACGGCGTCACTATCGGTGGGTGTGGCCATTGATATGTAGTGCACGGCGGCGCGTCGTTTTTCAACATGAGGCTAAACCAACGTTACCGTTTCACCAGCAAGGATCTGAACCCGCAATTTAGTGGGCTCGATAGGTCGGCTATTTTAGCGTCGTCAATTAGGTAGGTACATGTAATTAATAACACAATACGAAAGAAAAAAGTACAACGAATCATATATAACTACCTAGATTTTATAGCTGATTACCATTGCAAGGCCCGATTGCCATTTCATACATGGAGGGAGAGACACCTGTGCAGTGTATCAACATGGAATGCCGACGCAGTCCAATACTACCATGCCACGCTGTGGCGATGATCAAATAAATGATACTTAAATTTGAAACAAACGTAGGTACTCGTATCAAGCGAAATATCTCTCTGGCTCACCCCCCTCAGAAGGTGATGCTCGCCAATAGCTCCTTCTCATAGCATTTTATCTTTCGTAGGACATTCCGCAGCGTAATAGACTGGGTTGTCTTGAAAATTTTCTGTTTTAAGGAGGCGGAAGAGGTCCTGATAATTCGTATCTATTCTCCATGAAGAGACGCCAAGCACGTCTCCCATTATTGTCGCTGTTCGGGTCAAACTGAAACAATACTTTTCCTCGTTGCGTAGTGTCCAGTTGATATTCTTCGCCGATAGAGACCCGCTCGTAGGGGACCGCTACTACTTTGGGTTTTCTGACATTGAGAATATCCATCAGCGTAGGGACAATGAGTTGGGTCACCCGGTTTGTGTAAAGAAGATTCTTCGAGCCGGCGACCTCCTTATCTGGTATGGGCGTGAAAATAAAAGCTCTGGTGTTGTCGCGCCTGTTTGTATAAAGGTCGGCGGTAATTCCTCCGCCAACAGGTTGGACATAGCCTGATTTCTCATTCATAGCTGGGTTGGTGACTTCAACGCCCCGAAGAAACTTCAAAACCCGATCGTCAAAGGCAGGGTCGTCAAGGGTGTCTTTTCCATGTGTCCATATGTCATTTCCATCTTTATCTTTCACGAGTATTCTACCGTTCGAATATGTTTCCCATAGATGTGTCTTTGATTATCGTCAGTAACAACAGCTTCTACAAGTGATGACAGTGCACCCACCATCCAAACAGCACGATTGGAAACGATAACGATCTGAGATGTAAATGGCAATATCGGTTAGCTCTCATTGTCTGTCTCCGGCCTAGGGCATGGGGGATGATGAAAAGAGAGTAGAATCTCTTACCACTTGACAGCCTTGCACCCCGCGTGACAGGATTTGAAATGGTTCGTCTCCAAATGTTCTCTCCTGGCTCACAGCGGCTTCGGTTGCCGGGTCTGTTGCACCCCTCCACATTAGTCCTTTGCGTGTAGTTTTCAAACATAACTGACAAGACCATAGTATGAGTTATGCTACAAGAATTCTTGTTCCGCATGTTCCAGTCTGTGTCTTGTCATTAATCTAAGGGAAATTACATCGCACGTACTAGTGACAACAGTCAAGGGCTCGTTGAAATAGCCGTTTGCATCGCCATTGTCAACGCCGACAAGATATTCTTTAACCTCTCTAGGGGATGGGTTTCCGCCGTCGTATACAGTGCCGTCGAAATCGAAAGTGAATACTCTCTTTTTCAAGGAGCCATCTACCCAGGCACTCTCGTTGGCTACACCCAGAAAGTCGTTGTTGATGGACAGCGAGTCTCTCTTCGACTTTTTGACAGCGGAGCATAGGCCACCGCAGGAGCCTAGTTCACAGGAAGTCTGACAAGAATCCAGACCTGTGTCTTGACGAATTTCAATAGAAGGTTGGGCGCCATGGCTATTTGCCGAGGTTAGTTAGAGAGCTTGTATGTACACGGTATATACTGACTTCCATTGCAATATAGACGCAGCGGCAGGGCCAACCAGCAGCAAGGCTATGAGAGCCTGATAACGAAGAATGTTTCGAACCATGTCGCTATCTGTAGATGCTTTCTTGATCACAAAGGCGGCTGAACAGAGAGGCGCACGATAGAGTGCAGCCAGCCTCTTAATACCATCATGTGTTCTATTAGCTTCCCCTTGGATGGAATTCTGGTTAGTTGACTGGCCAGGATATAAAGCTAGAGAAGAATTACGTGTGTATGAGAAGTACCTTCACATGCAACCTCGAATACGTAGTAGTCGGATGTAGAGTAGTGTAACTCAACGTTACCTAATAGGCAACACTATGTTACCGGTATATCATGATTATGATAGGTCAATTGAGTTTTTTTTTTCTTTTTTTTTTCTTTTTTTTTTCAATGCAACGTAGTCCTGAGCTTCAGGTTTCAATAGCTAAAATTACGAACATACGGCAATCGAGGGGCCATTTCGAAATTCATCTCAGCAAGCGACCCAACCAAATATAGGTAGGACACGATTATTCTATCATTGACCCATTACTGCTGCTACTATCCCGGTGGTGGCCATGAGACATTTTTTTTTCTCTCGGTCTATTGAGGACCAACAGCATTTTGGACTCTTCTGTAAATGCTGTTGGTTGTGAATTTAACCCAATCCTTGATCCGGTGATTTCCTATTCTGGATAGACAGCCGTGACGCGAAGGAGAATTTCTGGTAGGATCGATCCACAATTGCAAACTGGCCCCATTACGGCAATTACTTGTCAAATTCTATGCATGTTATATGCATGTTATATGCATGTTCTGTTTCAAAGCTACCTCTATATAATTAAAAGAGACAGGGTTGTTCTCGCGAATTTAGAATGTGGCGAGTTTTTAGTGGGGGATATTGAGGGACTTTCGACAGGAACTTTTTAAGTCTAACCCGTTTGTTTAATTTTAACCTTAATGTCCTTTTGGCTGCCACCATAGTCGCGAGCTTAGCTGAGCATCCAGTTTACAGCCTTGAACTTATGTTGCATTCGGCTACATTTAGATTGATCCTGCCCCTTGGCGAAGCTCAGCTGGTGAATACAACAGAATAACTTGCAGAGTTTTTGTGTGTTTGAGTCATGTCGTTGGATACACCATTTTCGCACCTGCACGTTTTAATAGTATCGTAGTATCGCCGAGAACATACCCAATATCCTTGTCTAACCTTTATGCGACATCCGAAGGCTCACCGACTTCCATGAAGTTTTTACACCAACAATATGACCCGAGGCTACATCGCAGGGCCAGACCGCATAGCGGAACGGTATACCAAGGTGGTTCATCCGAGCAATCTCGTGTAAAATACGATAGCAGAAACCATAAAAGCAGGACGGAATGTGTTATTTGGTGAGCTGCCAACAATCCGACAAGGTCTTCTCCTGCCCTTTCTTTTGACCAAGCTCTATGGTTGTGCAGTCTTCAGGCCGGCAGCCATTAAGGCAAGCCATTATGCGGCTCTTCTATTGCTTTCTTCCTTTCTCTGCGGTGGCTCAAGCTTTTATTGATCCGTCATTAAGCTCTTGCCCAGTCTCTTGCCAAAATGTCACCAACGGCTGGACTCACTACCACGATATTCAAGATTTACAGGCGTGCCAGCAGCCTATTATATTTGACTTCAATCTCTTTAATACCATCAACGACTCGGCTTCTCAGGTTGTCTTCCGAGCCTGCTCAAGCTCATCTTCTACAACACAGCAGATCCCACAGAAGAGACAGCAGCTCTCGTTTGTTACAAACCCCAAGAATGCCTCCAGCAGCTCTACCACCCAAACAGAGTCTAGGCATCTGGATCGTTTACTTTGGGCGGTAGATGCAACTGCTCCTCCGTCTGGAAATCTTTCCTCAATCACAAATGCCTTATTGGACTTCCTTAAATTGGGGGATCAATACGCAACTGGGGAGCCAACCATTTTGTTTGCCCGCAGCGGGAGCGCCATTATCGGCGCCTACGCTGGAGAGCAGATTGCCAAGAACAGCTTCAGCGATATTATCCGGGAGTTCGGTCAAACGTTTGAGGGAGAAGCTAGTGATGTTGCCGTTCAGTCTTGTCAGGAAAATTCGACAAGTACAAATCTCATTGGCCTCTTTGCCACTACCACTGGTGATCTTACCAAGGTGCAAGAGGTAGTCAAAGACTGGAACGATGCGAAATGCATAACGTCAGCCAGCAACAAATCAGCCTGGAAAGACTTTTCTGTTGGAATCATACCTGGAGCTCGTATCAGCATCTCTCCTGACAACAAGGATGGCCAAATCCACGCAAGGAGCACATGCAAGTACACGCAGGTACAATCTGGAGACGGATGTTGGGCTCTTGCCCAGCGCTGTGGAATTAGTCAGGACGACCTCAAGAAGTATAACAGGGCAGGAGTATGCACGAGTCCGAATCCCATTGTGGGCGAGTATATCTGCTGCTCTACTGGTACTCTGCCAGACTTTTCGCCAAAGCCTAACGCAGACGGCTCCTGCAAGACATATTCCATCAAACAAAATGATCTATGCAGCAATATTGCCAGTGCGAATAGTATTACCGTCGATATGATCAACGATCGGAACAAAATGACGTGGGGTTGGATGGGCTGCGGATCTCTTGTCGTCGGTGCCTCGATTTGTGTGTCCACAGGAAGCCCGCCTATGCCCGCGGCAGTGCAGAATGCTGTATGCGGTCCACAGGTTCCTGGGACGAAAAAGCCCTCGGACATGAGTCACATTGAAACGCTAAACCCGTGTCCCCTTAATGCTTGCTGCAATGTCTGGGGTCAATGTGGTATCACCAAAGATTTCTGTGTCCAGTCGCCATCGAGTACCGGGGCGCCGGGTACTGCGAAACCCGGATCCAATGGTTGCATCTCAAGTTGTGGCGCAAATATTACCAACAATGCCGATAAAGTGGCCTCATTCATGAGGGTTGGTTACTTTGAAGCTTGGAATGCTGACAGGAAATGTCTTCACATGAGAGTGAGTTGTCTATTTGATGACAATCTACCAAGATACCAGCTGATCCCGAGACTTTTTAGCCATATCAAATTGACACTTCACACTATACCCATGTCGTAAGTGGATGCGTATTATTATATGCTATAAGGCAGAAAAGCTAACCTTTGCCTTGCTTTCAAGCATTTCGCCTTTGGAAACATCACCCACGACTATGCTGTGGATATGAGTGGTCTTCAAGATATGTTCAACGAGTTTAAAACGCTCAAAAACGTTAAAAAAATCCTATCCTTTGGCGGATGGTCATTCTCTACAGACTTTGATACCGCTCCCATTTTTAGGAAGGGCGTCACTTCCGCACAGCGTCAAACCTTTGCCACCAATGTTGCCAAGGTTCGTAACTTCAGATACAACCCCTAGCCGGGTCCTCTAACACTCTATCAGTTTATCGTCGACAACGGCCTAGATGGCGTGGACTTTGATTGGGAATATCCGGGTGAGACCCTTTTGCCCAAATGCATCCTCTGTTAGTGCAAGTCTAATGCTCATTCTTCAGGTGCTCCGGACATCCCTGGTCTCCCTCCAGGCGATCCTCAGGACGGTGCAAACTATGTAGAATTTCTTGGATTGCTGAGAGCGGCGCTTCCTACTAAATACAGCGTGAGTTTGGCAGCACCAGCATCTTTCTGGTATTTGCGAGGCTTTCCTCTAGCCAAGATGATCCAGTATCTGGACTACATCATCTACATGACGTATGATCTTCACGGACAGTGGGATTATGGACACCAATGGGCAAGGTAATAGTTATTCCGTTACTAGCTTCTACCAAGGACCAATAACTTACACATCGATAGTGACGGATGCCCCGCCGGAAATTGTTTAAGATCCCATGTCAATCAGACAGAAGTAAATGACGCCCTCGTTATGATCACCAAGGCTGGAGTTCCAGCAAAAAAAGTCATTGTCGGGATGCCAATGTACGGGAGATCTTTCAAGATGACCAAGGCTGGATGCTGGGGTCCTGACTGCACTTACGTCGGCGCAGACTCGGCTGCTGCGCCAGGTCGATGCACCGACACCAAGGGTTATATTTCCAACTTTGAGATTCGTGAGATTATTAAAAAAGGAGGCGTGGAGCAACATCACAGCGCCGATGGAGACATCTTAATATATAATGGTCTTGAGTGGGTATCCTGGATGAATGCCGATTCTTACCAGACGCGACTCAACTGGGTTAAAGGGCTCAACTTTGGAGGAACGTCTGACTGGGCCATTGATCTGGACGCAAATTACGGTGATAATGACGGTCCCGGTAAAGGCGACGACGGAACCACTGGCAAGGGTGAAAGCGGAAGCGCTGGCAACGTTATCATTAGCCCTGATATCTACAGCCAAAAGGGCGATGCTCAAGTATCTTGCCAGCCGCCTTGCAATTTTGTCTTTCCACCGTGGATACTGAGCCAGCCGACCACAATATCGCCTCCCAAGGCGACAGTGACCTACTTTGAGAACTGGAGTACGACAATTACCGTCAGTGGCGCGGCTATCACCACTACCGCCAGCAGTGTAACTACCACCATCATCAGCATTCCACCCATTACGACGCAGACAATTTCGGTCTGGAATCACTCTTGGAACGGCACCAACTCTACAATCTGGCTAACGGCGAGCGTTCCTATCCCTCCTTTGACGCTCACCCGTACGAGCACAAGCTCGTCGGATTTTGTTAGGCCGGTAATCACTTGGACATACAGTCCGGGCCCCTATCCGTCACTTCAGACAACAAATCCTGGACAGCCTAACCCTACTCCTCCGGGTCCCCCGCCTCCGCCTCCTCCTGGATTCGCACCGACCGTGAAAGTGACTCAGGCTGCTCCGGGACCTACTTGTAAGCCAGGTCAACCGTGCGGCAAGCCTTGCTTGCTCAACTGCAACCCCAGGGACACAGGCTGCTTTGGCATATGCGGATGCATCGGGCCTTTCTGTCCTGGAAAAAGTTGCATCGGAAGCGGCTGCTTGGCTGCAGCAGGTCAACCAAGCGACTGTGACTCCGTGACAACGGTCTCCGATTGCTTGGTCGAATGTTCAGTGATCCGGCGACCCACAACCACTTATACGCGTTGTGATGACCCAGAGTGTACACGAACGGCAGCAGGTTGTGAGATCTCTGGGACTACCACAACCACAACCAGAACGAGAATGTAAGTTTCTTCGCTCGTCCGTTTCCATGTTTGTGTGTGTGTGTGTGTGTGTGTGTGCAGTATTTAAAGCCTTAGTTTGCTAACCAGCCACTTCACCTTAGGTGCGCAGCAATCACTTCCATCCCAGAACCCACGACAGTGGCTATACTAGGTGATGGAGGCGCAGGAGGCTTTGTAATTGCTCCCGGCGATTTTGGTAGCATGTCAGACGATGGCCCAACCAGTAGTCGCACCGGGGGTCAAACATGTCCTTCTCAGACCACAGCTGTGGTTATTCCCACCATCACCAACTTGGGCGATAACAAAAATTGCATCAAATGCGAGGACGGTTTCAATACGAAGAAATTCCAGAGAACTGATGCTGAGAAGGCTTTCTCATCGGTCTGCGACGGCACGCGAACATTCAGTACGGTTGCCGCCATCGCAACCAGTATATCCGTTTCCAAAGATGTTACGATGTACATTGACGTCAATAGAATGTCGGGGTCTGCTTGTAAGGACGCAAAGCCGTTCGTTATGGGCGACTATTGCACCAAAGCACTTGAGGCTGTATTTACCTGTGATGATGACGACACGGGCAGCTACGGCGCTTCCTTTGTGCATAACGGCGACTATGGCTGCGTAGAATGGGCAGCCTATGCGTAATAGCTAGCTAAAATGGAAAATTTGGGATGTTGCTACTGGAGAGGATGAATAATACATGTTAGAATATTGGTTAAAATAACTATATGAGACCATATAATAAATTAACGAATCGTTTACTTATGATTCTCATATGCTCGCCAATCTTCTGTCGGTCTTTCGGTACACGTAGTAAGCCATAATAGCCCTTTGACACAGATTCCCCCACAAGAAGTAGTTGTTTGCTCCTTACCGAGATACCTTAGTATTACCGATACAAGTTTCTGTTTGAATGCAATATTAATGTTTGCTGCATATATAGGAGTAATTATAGGCTCGCTGCGTTGCATAAGACTATTGAAATATATCCCTTGCAATGTTATTATGGCAGGCTGAATACGTCCTGGCTCTGATGCACCTGGTCATTTTTTCAATAGTCTGACTCAGTAACCCTTTCTCATACACCAAGCAGACTATACCACCTTGCCCTACTATAATAAATTTACGTATACCGCTGACCTTGGTAACCATAACCCGGGCCCCTGACCACTAACCCAAATTTCTAACCGCTAACCCTAACCTAATCAGCTTTTTCTTGAAATCCTCTTTAAAACAGCTTGTTATCGTAAGCGCCACAGATGACGGGGGTGATTGGATACAAGTGCCGCAGCCAGGGAATTATGCCCTCGAAGTCGTTGTTGAGACACTGATTAGACATTTGAAGATGGAACACTGGAGTGCGAATATTTGTGACAAGGTAACATAAAAGCATGATGAGAATGCCATTATCAAATTCGAAGACTATAGGCCCAATCCTAGCTTTGACGAGACACATGCAAAGAAGAAAGAGTGGAAAGGGATTCAGTAGCCCAAACCCCTTATATCGCCATAGAGGATGGCACAGAGGAGGCAAAAGACAAGGTCAAAGATTGGGTGAGAAGGTACATTCTGAATGATCCTTCATCTGGTACTCAATGCAGCATAATGAAAAGCTTAAAGGGGATTGGCGACAGGCGAAACTTGTGTCGATAAGTTGAAATAAACTGGCACCGTGTCTGTATTGCTCCATAGCACTTGGAAAACAAAACTACCTCCCTATATTTTAATGAACGTACATGTATACTTTTCGACCTGTACAAACAATACTTGTTAGGTTTTGAAGCTTCTGCCCTTTCATCCAACGCTTCCGTCTTCATTCTTAGGTACACAGTTTTTCCATTGTTCGTCACATCTTCTTTGGTTCTCAGCCCAGCTTATCTTCTCATGCGTCTCCGCGTCGATGAACCATACTCTATCTGTCGGGCATGGCCAGTAGAGGTGATCGTCCGAACTATCCCAGGCCGCCTCGGCATCATGTCGGACAATGACGAGTTCCTCTAAATTGGAGAACATCTGCAATTCATGTTGCTCATCATAGAAGTAATGCTCATTCATCTCACGAGCAAATTTCAGCCAACGAATACGGGGTGCCACCGGCTCCATAAATGTGAAGCGGGATTTGCCAATCGAAATTATGTCCAAGTCAAAGTTGATCCAGACATACCGAGGCTCAGTACCACCAGTAAAGGCGCGCTCGTATTTCCGGGCAATGACATTGCGGGCTTCGCGGCAAGTGTGGAGTGCGGCTGGCACTGGTGTAGGTGAGGTCGCATATACCAGTGTAGGCGGTGTCTCCCATATGACTTCAAAGAAGTCGGCTCCGTCACTGAGATCAGGCAACAAGACGGATTCGAAGCGAATCTCGACGGTCCGGCGTGAATCAATGGTAAACAACCAAATTTGCTCGCGGAGCTCGTATGGGAGGCTACAAAAACGTTTCATTGGCGTGTTGGATGAAAATGAGTATGAAGCATTAAGTTAGGCTTAACGGTTTATTGGACGTCGGACGAAGTTTGCTCTGAAAGGAAATGGGACCTGCAGCTGAAGGATTAGCTGGCAGTTTATATGTGTCCGAGTTTGCACTGACATCCATAATCAATGAGGAACTTTTGCCAAGTGCGTCTCCACTTCAGTTGAAGGATCAGATCTGACCAACAGACTGCCTCCTGCGATGGGTGGATAGATAAAGTACAACAAGTGCCCACTTGTTGTTGAAGAGAAAAGGATTGAGAATATAGGTTACTTCGATGATCAATTGCAGGGAGAAGCCAAAAGAGAAGTGGTTCCTCTAAATGTCGGATGTTTGAGCAGTTACGAGCAAGAAGTCGAGAAGTAAGCTTCAACTTAAGCTTATTCCTTTCACAACCGGACCGCAGCGGATATTGAGAACCGATCCAAGCTCCTTGCTAATTGCCGAGCCCTTACTGTAACCATCCAGTCCAACCATCTAACAGGAGATTTTTTCAACGCTAAAACAAAGCGCAGGGTGGAGCTTTGTCTAAATCGTTCCCACTGAAACGTAGCCGTCCGGGAGAAGCCGAGAGAGTATCATACATTATACGCTATGATACGCAGGCCTCCCCCCCCCCCTTCCCGGTCGACCTCTTTCCAGCTCTCTCCACTCGTTTCATTCAGCCTTTTCAATCTTTGCCCAACCATGAAGAACGCTCGCATTTCTTTTACGGTCGTTGCTATTGGCTCGCAGCTTTGCATCGCGACGCCCTACCCTGAATTGCAATAAGGCCCTGTCACAACCAAAGACTGCGTCGATCGTACCAGTCAAATTGGCGGCAAAGCATGCAAAGAAGCCAGGGACCCTTTCACCCTCACGCCCGAAGAGTTCGCCCATTGCAATTTGTCTGTGGGCGTTGCTTGCGACAAACTCTGGAGCAGCGAAGAACTTTGGCTTGATATGGATGTACGCGGTGTGGTTTTAGACTTATAGATAATTTTAATTTAGATGCTTCGTCCATTCGTCTTTGAACCATCTGAGTAGTGAACATCATAATTCTTAGTAAAGATTGCAGGAAAAGAGAAGCACCATTTGGGGGTTACA
Source organism: Trichoderma sp. 2475 (assembly GCA_038502285.1). Classification (NCBI taxonomy): domain Eukaryota; kingdom Fungi; phylum Ascomycota; class Sordariomycetes; order Hypocreales; family Hypocreaceae; genus Trichoderma; species Trichoderma sp. 2475. The sequence goes on from JARPVV010000016.1 coordinate 877,250, forward strand.
AATCTTCGTCCCAAATAGGCAGGCCTATCGACAGCTCAACCAGCCAAAGTGGCAATGCTGGTCTCATCTTTCCTGTATCTAACCCCAGCCGTGATGCTAATGCTTATCATGCTGATGCATATTAGGGCTATTATGTTGGCATCAGTGGCGAGAAAGGGGGGTCCATTGCCTCCGGTCGAGCTGATAACAACTGGAAACAGCTCAGCAACGTCAAGGATGATATTCAGTTTGGGAAAAAGTATATTGTGATCGTTGAAGCTGCTGGTGGTAATATTTTTGTTAGCTCAAACACACGCAGGACAGGAGAATCACCGTTCAAGACGGTACGTTTCGGGTCGGAAGCTGCGGCGCTCGAGCCTATCAGTTCGGCGCGACATTTGACAATATCTATATTGTCCCTATGGTGTACGATTGCTTTGGAAAAAAATGCGGTCAGCTGGACCCTTGTGGACAGCAGTTTCGATGGCCGTAATGGGGTTATGAATGTACCTAAGGTTCATACCGGCAAGGCTGTTCTTAACGCCCCCTTCAAGGATTTCGCTGTTAACGTCGGTGTGACACTTACTTCTACCGATGGAAACACAGGCATCATCTTTCGCGTCTCCAACGTCCGAGAGGGCACTAATAGTTGTCAAGGATACTATCTTGGTATCCAAAAGACCAAGGTCACGCTCGGTTGCGTACAACACAATTGAACTGAGTTGAAGAACGCCAAGACGGATCTCTAGCTCATTAAAATACATCATACACACTCGGGAAACAGCAGACGACTGATGGCGTAGTAAAAAAGTAATACAAGTTCTTACTATCTCGCTTCTGGGAATGAAAATATCACAGTCAACCCATCTTCTCACTGAGTGGCGTATGGTATGTATAGCATACATTAAATAGAACAACTGTGATATGAACGCGCAGCATCTAGAATACTGAACACAGAGACTTTGCTAAAAAACTCAAGAGTCTCGAATATAACGCATGCCATTGCTCCAAAGGCTGAGAGCCGAAAACACAAAAAACCCTCATAGAAAGCTGCTTCATTAAGCCCCTCGTCCCGGAATTATAATAAAGCTACTTTTTATCTCTCACAAATACATATAGATATTGGAACCCTTGACTTGTGAGTAATTTCAGGTCTGTATTAATCAGCGTTGTATTACAGCCTTGCCCGCTCAGCAATGCATCTTAATTTGCCACAAGTACGCAAAAGCAATGTATCTATTTATCCATTAAATACGACCTTACTATCTAATAGAAAGAGGGGTAACTATTTCAACAATTGGTCAATCCATCTTCTCTTTGCCTGAGCTTTTCCTTGTTTTCTAGACGTAGAGACAGTCTTCAGAACGCCATCTAGCATAAAGCGAGCCATTCGCGGGGGGCACCGAACGCAAACTATACTGCTCTTCCCTCTACTTCAATTTAGCTTTGTTATCTTTTTACAATTCGCTGAAATGGCCGTCGCAGTGATCGGCATGGGCGCCAGGCTCCCAGGAGATGCTTCATCCCCCGAGGGCTTCTGGAATATGCTCGTGGCAGCACGCTCTGCGCAATCCGACGTACCCAAATCCAGATATGATTCTAATGCCTTCTACCATCCTCATCCTGGTAGAACGAATGCTGTATATAGGTCTTCCAGCTTGCTCGGCGCTATTTTTGACTTTGTTTTAGATTTCCGCTCGAAAAGCACACTTCTTAACAGAAGATCCATTAGCTTTCGATGCTCCATTCTTCTCTATCAAGCCAAACGAAGCCAAAGAAATGGACCCTCAACAACGGAATCTCCTTGAAGTTTCTTATCAGGCACTAGAGAATGGTGAGTTTTGTTTTTAATATACACGTTGCAACCATTTCTAACGAAGACGATATAGCCGGTCTGTCCATCGATGCGATCAAAGGATCAAAGACATGTTGTTATGTTGGTGCTTTTGGAGGGGATTATCGGGATCTCTTGATTCGCGACAATGATAATTTAGGCCAATATGCAGCATCAGGACTTTGGTGTGCACTTGTCGCCAACCGCGTTTCATGGTTCTTCGACCTCAAAGGCCCCAGCATGACTCTGGATAGCGCATGTTCCTCTAGTCTGGTAGCTTTGCATCTTGCTTGCCAAAGCATTCTTCGAGGTGAATCACAGATGGTGAGAATACTTTCCCCTTCTCGTTCTCATCTTACAAAAAGAACACCATGTAATATGTGATGCATACAGGGCATTGCAGCCGGATCAAACCTACTTCTCGGGCCTGATGCGTCTATGTTTTTAAGCGCTGGAGGTATGCTATCACCCGACTCTAAGTCGCAGGCTTTTGACCACAAGGCAAACGGCTACGCTCGGGGTGAGGGCTTCGGAGCCTTGATCTTGAAGAATCTCGATGATGCTATTCGTGATGGTGACCCCATCCGAGCTATCATTCGGGGAACAGCGTGCAATCATGACGGCAAGACACCTGCTGTTGGGCACCCAAACTCAATGGGACAGGTAGCCTTGATCCGCACCGCTTATGAGACAGCTGGTTTGTCACCTCTGGATACAGGATACTTCGAGGCGCACGGTACCGGCACCAAGGTGGGAGATGCGGTGGAAATGAGTGCAATTTCCGAAGTATTTGGCCCCGGGCGTTGTTCAGATTTATTTGTCGGATCTGTTAAGACAAACATCGGCCACACTGAGGCGACGGCAGGTATTGCTGGAGTGATGAAGGCAATCTTGGTTGTGGAACGCGGTTTGATCCCGCCAAATATTTGGTACGCCATCATCAAGCATAACTGATTGTAGGAAGTGACTAACCACCGACAAAATGCAGGTTTGAGAAATTGAGTCCGCGAATCAACCTTCCCTCAAATATCAAGGTGCGTTTAGAATTTTTTGATTCGGGTTGAAATGATTTTGACACTGGGCTGTAATGGCCCGCATTCCTGAAAACAACCCCAATCCTCCCTACCAATTCAGCGTACTACTCACATTGTCTTCTACCTTTTCGTACCACGATAAATGTGAGCCATTACACTGATATATCCCGTTTATGATAGGTTGATGCCGAGCTCACCTCGTGGAAAAACCCCGGTCCACGAATTGCGAGTGTTAACTCTTTTGGACTCGGCGGTGCAAATGCCCATTGCATCGTGCAAGACGCCAGCTCGTATTTTCAAATATGTCGTGGTCCAGAGGCCACAGCCAACAGAATCTTCACAGATGGGATAAGCGGCAGCGTAAGAAATGGCCCGAGAAAGCCCGTTTTACTCCCTATATCGGCCCAAGACAAGCAAGGCACTGGTAGAGTAGCCCAGCAGCTTGATACATACCTTAACAAACAGCAAAAAGACAAAGAAACCACGTTGATTCTACAGAATCTTGCCTTCACTCTCTCTGAGAAGCGCAGTGTTCTACCTTGGAAAGCGTATGTCATAATTCCGGATGTTGAAGCTATTCCAAAGTCACTAGCCTTAATATCGGCCCCGATGAGATCATCTCGAGTACCTCGCCTCGGCTTCGCTTTCACTGGCCAAGGTGCCCAATGGTACGCAATGGGACGAGAACTGTTTACATACCCACAGTTTCGAGCCTCGATGGCTTCATGCGATAGCACTCTGAAATCCCTCGGGTGCTCGTGGAGTTTACTGGACGAACTCTGTCGCAGTGAGACAGACTCACGGGTAGATACTGCGGAATTCAGTCAAGCAATGTGTACGGCTCTCCAAGTTGGTCTTGTGGATTTATTACACGCCTGGGGAGTTCAGCCTGCTGCAGTCGTTGGCCACTCGAGCGGGGAGATAGCTGCTGCTTACGCCGCTGGAGGTCTATCTCGTCGGACTGCTATTGCGATGGCCTACTATCGTGGTATATCTGCTTCAAGCATTGAGCTAAACCCCAGCTTAAATGGTGGTATGGCAGCGGTTAGGGCCAATGGCAAAAATATTGCACCCATTCTACGGGACCTAAAACACGGCGTCGCCATCGTTGCTTGCTATAACAGTCCCTCGAATTGCACTGTATCTGGAGACAAGGCCGCTATTGATGAACTTCAGTCTATTCTAGTCAAAGCTGATATTGGATTTACTAGGCTAAAAGTTAAGGTGGCCTATCATTCGCCGCATATGGACTCGGCTGCAGCAGCTTATCTTACTCATATGACGGCCTATTCAACTGGGCAGGACCCTTCTGATCATAAGGACGCTGTGCCTTTCTTTTCTTCTGTCCGCGGCGGACTCCTTGACTTGAGCGCTCTCGGTCCTCAATACTGGGCTGAGAACCTGAGAAGCCCGGTTAACTTCACTGCCGCGCTGTACGCTCTTCTTCACCACCAAAGGGGCGACTCAGGTGGAGAGCATGGTTCGTTTATCGATGGTATTGTAGAAATTGGCCCTCACTCAGCTCTCCGAACATACTGTCTTGACATTTGCCGTAGCGGAGATATGCCAGAAGTCATACCCTATGTTGGCACCCTTCGCCGCGGCCATAGCGCCCATGATACGATGCTTGCCGCAGCTGGTGATCTCTGGTGCCTCGGCAGTCCTGTCAATTTTTCGATAGTCAATGGGACGACCTCGGATGCCAGGATTCTGGTGGACCTCCCGCCCTACCCTTTCAACCATTCTATATCATACTCAGCCGAAACCACGGCATCGCGTGAGTTCCGCTCAAAGGGGTATCCTCATACGGGACTCTTGGGTGCCCCTGTTTTGGGATCTATGGTCCCTCAATGGCGAAAGTTCCTACGGATCCGCGATGACCCCTGGATGCTTGACCATAAAGTGAGATGAACTATGTCTCCTTCTTCACTTTCTTCTTCCCTTTCTTCTTCTTCTTTCATTCGTTGTTGTCGTTGCAATTGTGTTGATACGCAAAGGGCGAAATGTACGTGAGCTGAAGCTGATATCATTCTATCAGGTGCAATCTAGAATACTCTATCCGGGAGCTGGTTATATATCCATGGGTAAGTAATGACTCCTCTGATCCGATGTTATGCAATTTCTAATTATCACGGAAGTTATCGAGGCTATGAGCCAGCTTACTGACCATGCAGCGGAGATTGTGGGTTTCGAGCTGCAAGATGTAGTTTTCGATACCCCCTTACACATATCGGATGATAACCAAGGCATTGAGACAGTGACACAGATTGAATCTGCTCAGAAGTCGACAGGAAGTCCGTGGTCTACCTTTACCGTATCTTCCCGTGGCGGAAGAGATGAACTTTCTTTCCAGACACACTGCAAGGGCAGGATTCGTGTCCATAACAAACCAGCAGTGGGCTCCGAGTTGGCGCACGAGATTGAGCTCGAGCGACAGTTATTTCTCGACGCATACACGGATGCAGAAAGACATTGTCTACGCCCAGTTACAGATTTTTACGAAAAGGCAGCCAAAGTTGGTATGGGCTTTGGGCCTATGTTCCGGAACTTGGACAAAATCCATCGAGGCCCTGACAAGTGTTGCGCTACGATGCTTATCCCGGACACAATGTCCATCATGCCGGGCAATTTTGAACATCCTCACATCATTCATCCCGCCACGCTCGATTCCTTCGCGCAAACAGCACTTAGCACGCTACCAGACAACGGAGAGGGCCTAGCAACTCCGATAGTTGTAGCCAGGCTTGAAAATCTTTACGTAAACGCCCAAATTGCGAGGAATCCTCGCCATATGTTCAAAGCGTCGGCGACCAGAGATGTGCAGAGCAACCACGGGGCCAAATGCACGGTTACTGTGCTAGACTCCCAGACTAACACACCAACCTTCATTGCTAAAGGTGTTGAGATCACCTACCTTGGCACATCAGAGTCTACACCACAGTCACCAAACGACGGGCTTTGCTGGCAGACCGTGTGGGCAGCAGACGTCGACCTCCTCGCACCAAAACAGGTGCAAGAAATCATCGCATCGCGCGTACCACCCGACCCGTTGAAGGGTGAGTTGGACAGCGCGATTGAGCTCATCACTTTCTCCTACATTAGAAAGTCGCTGGAGTGGCTGTCAGGCGAAGGCAAAGACATTGTTCCCAAGTCTGGCACGCTTAAATACTACTATGAGTGGATGCTCGATACAGTTGAACGGCGAAGCGATCTCCATATGCATCCATTTGTGGACAAAGCGGAATCGTTTCTGGAAGCGATTCAGAGCAGCGAACCAGGAAGAGTAGTATTGGAGATGGTAAATCGCATTGGAAGAGAGCAGCAGAGCATTTTCCGGAGCACCATCCAGCCACTGGAAATAATGCTGGAAGGGAAGCTTCTTCATGATTTTTAGTAAGCAATTCAAATCTGGATGGGCTGAAAGGTATCACTGACCAAGCCATACAGCAACGTAACTGGCACGACAGTCAATTTGGCTATATCAGAATACATGGGGTTGTTTGCTCATAAAATGGCCGGCCAAGCTACGATTCTGGAAGTTGGCGCAGGAACTGGTGGCACGACTGCCAGGATCCTAGACCGGCTCCGCAATGCAGATGGCAGCTCCATGGCCCGCCGTTATGTTTTTACAGATGTATCTGCTGGCTTTCTTGGCAATGCTGCCACAAGGTTCTCACAAGATGCTTCAGTTATGGAGTTTAAAACTCTCGATATTGAACAGAATCCCCTGAACCAAGGCTTCGAACCTGATAGCTTCGATATAATTGTGGCATCGGCTGTTCTTCATGCAACAAAGAATATTGACACTACGCTTAGTCACTGCCGAAGTCTTCTCAAACCAGGAGGAAGACTCGTCCTGGCCGAGGGTACTAGTAATACACTCTACATGAGTCTCATCTACGGCACATTGCCTGGATGGTGGCTTGGCGAAGATGACGGCCGCAAGGGTGGACCTTTGCTTAGCACGCTGAGGTGGCACGAAGCTCTGCGCAGAACAGGCTTCACCGGGGTTGATATAGAGTTCCACTCACCTCCAGCTCCATCGTCTCTGCTTGTGTCTACGAAGCTCAAGGCCACACCGAATCTCTTGCTTCAGGAGGAAACTCCCCTGCGCATTATCGTTAATAGCCCACCCGCTCCCATGTCACCGGCACTGAGCTTACAGAAACTTCTGTCGAATTCGATTCAAGATGTTTCAGTGGTTACTTGGAAAGCACTCTGGACCAGTTTAATAACAAAGTCATACTGCCTGAGCCTCCTCGAGCTAGAAAAGCCATTCCTCTGGGACATCCAGGAGGAAGATTTCAAAAAGTTGAAAGAGCTTCTATACCAATCCGCTGCAGTTTGTTGGATGACGAGCGGAGCTAGCGTCAACTCGCCAAACCCCGAATTAAGTCTTATGACGGGTCTTGCAAGAACACTAATTAATGAAAGTGACGTTGATATTATGTTGATCGACTTGGATGCGAATACCGGACTAGTTGAACCAGAGTCTTTGAGTTTTGTTAACACATGTGTTTTATCTCACAGAGCGGGAACTACGAAGGAGCGCGAATTTGCTATACGCAATTCAATCCCGCAGATACCCCGTTTACTGAGACTTGCAGCATTTGAAGATGTAATCCGCAGACAAGAAGGTCATGGTCCGGTGCAACTTCTACCGTACGGCCAAATACAAGAGCCCGTCAAGCTTGTTGTCCGGCAGGCAGGACTGCTTGACAGAATGTGCTTTGAAGTGGACAAGGAAGCCCTTGTCCCTCTCCCAGATGACTGGGCCGAGATTGATGTTAAGGCTGTAGGTCTAAATCAAGAGGATCTACTTACGGTGTTAGGCAAGTTGAAAGACTCGAACATCTTCGGTTTCGAATGCAGCGGCACAGTCACCCGGATCGGCAGCAAAGCCGCGAGACTAAAGCATGGCAATCGAGTTTGGGCTTGGGCTGAGAATCGTCTCGGCACGTCCGCGCGCTTTCCGTGGTGGACGGCGCTCGAGATACCAGCTTCAATGAGCTTTGAGGATGCTGCTGGATTGATGGCAATCTATGTAACCGTATACTACAGCTTTTTCCAAGCCGGGAGGTTGCAGGCAGGCGAGTCAGTGCTCATACATTCGGCTGCAGACGCCATCGGACAAGCCGCTATTGTCCTGGCACAGCATATTGGAGCGGATATCTATTGCACAGTAGACTCTGATGAGAAGAAACCACTTCTTAAAGAATCATACGGCATTCCGGCAGACCATATCTTCAGCACTCAAGGAAATAGCTTTGCAAAAGGAGTGATGCGGATGACCAAAGACAAGGGAGTTGGTATGTCAGCACCGAGGCTCATGAGTCTTGTAATCTACTGACAATGTCGCTCTAGATGTCATTCTCAATTCTCTCGCAAGGGAGTCACTCAGACTTTCTTGGCAATGCCTTGGCGAGTTTGGTCGGTTCTTAGAGCTTGGTCAGTTGCATCTCTCTTGGATCTACGGTTGATAGACTCTTACCTTACATAATGTCGACAGATACAACGGACGTACAAGCCAATCATACATTAGAAATGCGACCTTTTGCGCGGAACAGGTCTTTTATTGGCGTTAACCTCCGTGACTTCATGCGCTGGCCGGTTGCATCGGCTCGTGCGACTATGGATGGGCTTCGAGATTTGCTTGACAAGGGTGTTATCAAGCCTGTTAAGCCTACTGACATTTTCGACATTGGGTAAGTAAAATCTTGTGTGGCACTTAATGCCTTGAAGGCTTCTCTACTCATGCAATGTGTACAACAGCGCCGCAGAACAGGCATTACATCAGATGCAAAGGGGTAAAAGAGTGGGCAAGCTCGTGCTTCGTATGTCGCCGGACAGTCATGTACAAGTGAGTTGGCTCGGGTCACTTTTCATCTACCAAGGCTCGCAAGTTAATAATACAAATAGTACAAGTTGCCACCACCACACATGCCCATTGACCCCACGGCTACTTACCTGCTAGTTGGTGGCACGGGAGGCGTTGGCAGAGTGTTGGCCAACTGGCTTATATCGGTTGGAGTAAAGAACGTCGCATTCCTCTCCAGGTCCGCTGCAACAAATACAGACAACCAAACGTATATTAAACGTCTCAATAATGACGGGGGGATCAACGTCAAGGCATGGGACTGTGATGCTACTAACAGAGACGAGCTGAAGAAGGTACTTTCTGACATTCAGGCGACAATGCCTCAGATTAAAGGCACAATCGTGGCTTCCATGGTCTTACGGGTTAGGCTTTGCTATCTTGGCTATGCCATTCATCAATGAGACCAAACTGACCAGAATTTGCAGGATTGTTATTTCGAACGAATGAGCTTAGAAGACTGGACTGTAGCTGTGAAATCAAAGGTAAGAAGACCCCGGATAATTCTAAGCAGAAGAAGTCATCTCTAACCCATCGCAGGTACATGTTTCACGTTACCTACATGAATTGTTACCGCACAATCTTGACTTTTTTGTAATGCTCTCTTCAGAAGGAGGTGTTATCGGATACCGTGGCCAAGCCAATTATCACGTTGGTAACGTGTATCAAGACTCTCTGGCTCATTACCGGCGCTCCCAAGGACAGGCCGCCTTAACCATTGATATGGGTCCAGTTTTGGGTATTGGCTGGATGGCCGGCGAGTTTAGTGACATCTCGATACAAAATCTGCAGCTAGCTGGCATCGTACCGTCCAGCCCACTTCACCTTAGTGCTCTCATTGCTGGCAGTTTCGGTCCCAATGCGCCATCTCACCCAGCGAACATCACGCTGGCGCTTCCCGCCGGCTACTCTAGTCACGAACCGTATTACTGGATGAAGACACCTCGGTTCTCGGCCCTCTGCGTGCCCAGCGGGAGCACTGGCCCAGAGACTGTCCAGAACGGCCAGGTCGATGGTCATCCGCCGCTGAGGGACGAGATCGCCAAAGCTGCAGATGTGCGAGCTGCCGGACGCATCACAATCACGCGCCTGCTCGAATGGATAGCGCGGCTAATGGCCATGTCGCTAGAGGACATTGACACGCAGAAGCCTCTAACAGGATACGGTGTTGACAGTTTGGTTGCGGTGGAATTACGAAACTGGCTGCGAAGGGAGACGGGTCTGGAGCTGGGAGTGCTGGATATGACCCGCAATGTCCCCATAGCGCAGCTCTGCTTGGAGGTAGCAATTAAAGTAAGAGAAGAGGGCGGCAAAGAATAGCGATACAAATAATTTTGAAGGATGTTAATTGTTATATAGCCACTATAGCTTCTTACCTATGCTTTGGAACTTTGCTATAAAATAGTTGGCTTGACTTCAAGACCGTTGAGGCGTTAATATGATGCTGAGTTACTGTATTAAACAAGCATTATGTTCTTTTCTTTTGGTCTTCTTCTTAAAGATGGGTGTCGATTTCAATTTCGAAAAAAAATTATTTCATTCTTATGTTCAGCTTGCTGCTCAAAAGGCACACAACTACATCTATGAAAAGTATGATGAGGTCATTCTGTATAGAGGCATGTGTTTTTTCAGTTTACCCATTGCTAACTACCGTAACCCCCTTAAGTCAGCATTGTAGCGAGCGCTTGGCCCGGTATAATGGGTCAAGATAACGGCCAATATACAAAGTGCATTCTTATCATTCTCTTATATGAATATTTATTTCGCAGTCTCGGGGTTTGAACAGCCCCTGAGACTATCCCCCAGGACAATTTAGTAACATACCTAGCGTGCTTAGTAAATATAGCCGAGCCTATTGTCAAAGCTGTTTATGGCCGAGCCTATTATAAGAGCTACTTACGGCCGAGCCTATTATAACTGCTGCTTATGACCGAACCTATAATAAAAGCTGCGTGTACTTGTCCTACCTGTCAAACGTTGTTTTTGTTATGATCATAATTCTCCATTCTTTATTAGCACCCTTTGCAGTGCAAGCGATTAATCATTAGCTACTCTTATAGTTTTTACCCTGTTCTATTTGTGAATGCCCTATTTGTGAAAGAAACAATTGAATCCTAGTTTCCAGACCTCTTAAGCAGGTCAACATATTTGTCTTCTTTTGGCTAATCTTTACAATACCTAGGCATTCTTATTATACACGAATGGGAAAGTGTGGATTAACATGCTGACTCCCATTATTAGCTTGATGAACATGAGAGTGAGAAAAAGGTGGATAAGAGCCTCTGTTGCAGGGGTCCCATCGAATGACGCCTCTAGTGCGCAAGTAATGAAAATGGAATCGCAGGAAATGACACACAACTAGTGATACAGCAAAACCCCGTCCCAAGGCGCAATTGCCGCACTTGGACGCAAGGCCGAACGGGTGATTTGGCCCTTGGCTGGCTATACGATTTGTGGAATTATCCCCCGAAGAACCTGACTCGCTCAACTTATTACTGGTCTTGATGGAGTAATTTGGGAGCTTCTCTCAGCACTTTTATAGAGCAAATAATAGTACTACTAGCAATAAAGGATAGAACCATGAAATTGAATATATGCCAACCATTCCCAGAACATTGCAATTACATAAAGTTCAACTGGAAGAGCCTGGCGCTCTTGTTTACGTGTATAGTAGTAGAATGTGGCGCGCCAACCGTTTTCAACATTTTCTACTTTTGGACTTGCCGGCCCACCGGTCCACTCGAGCAATAAACGGCGCCCGCAGAAGGTTTTCTCTTTCAGGCACTTTTCGACGAGGAACTGGCCTTACGAACCCACTAGATCAGCATGAACGGCGCCCGCAAAAGGCTATCGCCAGCCCTATGTGTGATTATCATGAGTCGTAAAGGCAAATAGAGGTCAAAGAATGAAAGTACCGCGAAATGAAAATATGAGCGTTATTTTGATAATCAATAGTGAATACGAGCGCCATTGTGCCGTATGTGAAGTTGACGACTGTGTGTTGATCGTCTGATAATCAATTTCCTGTTATACTTCGCAGACTTTAACTATGTATGCGTGTTGATTGTTCTCTGATTTTCCTAATTCGTCGTTGATCGCTTGTCTGGATATTGTCTATACATGGACGGGGCAACTTAATGCGGGCGAGTGTGGTTTACCCTTTCCATTTATGGAAAAAGGTGTCCCTGTGTGGCATATAAGCCATCCATGATTAGCCCGCTATTATAGCGCTCGCTATTCTTCTTACGGCTATAGAGCCTCTCACATATTCGTTTCCCTTCATGGTAGCTGAATCATGATGTGTATGTCTACCTAGGCTTTACACAATACTGGGAACCTGCGTGTAAGAGGAGGGTATGACAGCGTATAAGATTTACCTAGTTTATGCGTATACAGAGTGGTTGTCACTGCCTTTTCTCCGCAGTTGGGATGTAAATATATCAGGTTCCCCCAACTGCCTTTTTAGATTTCTCTTCTCTTTGTAACTGATATTATTGATATCTTGGTATGACCAAGCGCAGTTAATAGAAAAATGATTGTCATCACCTTGGCAGTATTAGGGGTAATCTACCTTGTCTACCGATCTATTTGTCCGAAACCAATTCCAGGAATCCCTTATAATGCCTCCGCGGTCCGCTCGCCGCTTGGTGACGTCCCTGGTATGATACTAGACATAGCATCGACACCAGGCCTTTACTTCAACGACTGGTGCGCTAAACAGTCTAAGAAACTGAACTCGCCACTATGTCAAGTCTTCTTAACACCCTTTTCCAAGCCTATACTTCTGCTAGCCGACTATGATGAGGCTCTGGACATTGGGTCACGCCGCACGAATGACTTCGACCGTGGGACTTTCATGGCAGATAGCTTTGCGGCGTTTGGAAACTTCCACACGCGTATGCCTACCGGCCCCGAGTTTAAAGCAAGCCGCCGCTGGCTTCAAGACTTGATGGCCCCAAGCTTCCTGAATGGCTTTATGGCGCCAACTACTTATGCCTTGGTATCACGATTGGTGGAATTATGGCGAACCAAGGCCCGCCTAGCCGGAGACAAGCCCTTCAGCGCCGGTAGGGATCTCGATCGTGCCAACTTCGATATAATGGCACGTTTCTTCTTTGGGGAGCATTTCGGACGCTCGTCAATAGACGCGCAAATCGAACTTCTATCTGACGAGAAAGCTCCAGAAGTTGGATCGCGTGGAGAAGCAGTCTTTCCAGAGGCCGCCATCGATTCGGTTTTTTATACGCTTCATGATGCGGGACGAACAGTGACCCAGATGATGACTTCTTTGTGGCCAAAACTGACCCTGCACTGGATCCCTTGGACTGCTGGGTATAGGAGAATACAGGCGACGAAGAGACAATTGACCCGCGATCAAGTCCAAAAGTCCGTAGAGCGAGTTCGCGCGGGCGAGAAATCAGCTGGAATTGATTACATGCTGTCACGAGAACTAGCTATCGCCGAGCAGGAAGGCCGGGAACCTGACTTTTACAATGACATGATTATGGCCGAGGTGAGATGAAACAATTCACAGACACGCAAAAAGATGGTCGTGCTAACAAGATCTCAGTTCCTTGGCATCGCTTATGCCGGCATGGATACTACAGAAGCCAACATCTCCTGGGCGCTGAAATTCATCATAAAGTATCCTAAAGTCCAAGAAAATCTACGCCACGCTCTTCACTCTGCTTATCCCTTGGCCGTCGAGGAAAATCGACTTCCAACTGTGGCAGAATTTCTCCGCACCACTAGCATCCCGTATCTCGATGCTTTAATGGAAGAAACAATCCGCCTCCACCCTGTTCTTTCTACGCGAGATGCAATCTGTGATACGGAGATCCTTGGTCATCGCATCCCCAAGGGGACCACAGTTTTCCTTCTCCCCAACGGACCTAGTTTCCTGTCGCCCCCCTTTCCCATAGATGAGAAAAAGAGAAGCTCCACCACCCGTGTAGTAAAGCCTACGAAAAAATGGAATGAGACGGATATGACATCATTCAATCCTGAGCGCTGGCTGGTCCAGAACTCGCAGGGTGAGGTCGAATTCGACCCGACTGCAGGGCCACAGTCAGGGTTTGGCCATGGGCCGAGGGCCTGCTGGGGCAAACGAGAGGCTTATTTGAGGATGAAGATTGCCCTGACATTGCTGGTATGGAGCTTTGACTTTCTGGAGGTGCCCGAGTCGATGAGCAGCATGGTAGCCCGTCCTGTTTTCGTTCACACGCCGGAAGAGATTTTCATGCGGCTAAGGCCTCGAGTGTAGTTTTGTACTCTACAGAAGAGATGATCGATAGGAGAGACTGTCAAGCAACGCCGCCAAGATAGGCTTTGTGAAGGTGAAATTTTAAGGAAGCGTGCCTTTTCGATAAGGATCTACTAGTAGGAGGAAAAGCCAGCTACGAATACAAGTTACTCATGTATTAGTACAATATTATCCAATATTAATATACAAGTGAGCAATCTGCGGTTGATAAAATATGTTTTGGAGCTGTGACATAGTTCATGCAATTGGATTCATTACATTTTGTCTTTCACAGGCGGTAGTTTGATTCATCATTATCGAAGAATCGACATATATAAGCATAGTCTATTATGCACTACATCGCAGTGTATCTCAGCCTGATGAGAGGCAATAGGCAATAAACAAACGAATTGTACTTACCTTTTCCTTCTTTAGCTACGTAATCAAAGGTTGGCGGATCGACGCTCCAATTGAGGAGCGAACAGGACACTTTTCCTGATTTATAATCAGCATATCATCATGCGGGAACATTTATGAAGCAAAAAAAAAAAAATCAAATCATATCAAATAAGAGACTAGACTTCAGCGGATGCAGTCTGATCCGTCTGTCGTGGCTGCGCTTGACCTATATAACTCAACCATTCTCCTACTCCAGCAGTAAGCCGCTCGCAAATATTGTCATCAATAAGCCCTCGCTGCCAACTAATCTCAATAGTAAGGTCTCCAGACTTAACCGCCATGGGACTAATGTGAATGAAAGCCTCTGTGACATCAGCGCTCAATGAGAAGACTGCTCGCGAAACAGACCAACCTTTTGAGCCTGAGACGCCCTGTGGCATGTTGTCGTTGTTCGCATCTTGCGCCTGTGCTATCTCTGCTGCCCCAAGCTTTCCGTCCATTACCCCCAGATTTGTCACATTCCAGGCCACTGGCCTCGGCTTCTTGAGTTCCTGTTTCATCTGTGATCGCCAATCACTCACAAGGCCCATTAAACCGACAATATCGTTTTTTAAGCCCAAATCCAAACGCTCTTGAATCTCGCCACGAATCCGAGCAGCTGTTGCCCATAAAACGTCCGTCAGTTCGTCAATGCCGGCAAGGTTTTGTAGATTTGGCTCGCCATCTGCATTTGAAGGTGTGGAAGACTTGGGACTTGTTGCAGCCAGCTTGCGAATCTTTTTCACCAAAGCCTCGTCAAATTTGTGAAGCTGTCGAGACACAAAGTTCGCCATCGTCTGATCAGCCTCAAGTTCCAAAGGACCCTCAGAGCTTGACGGCATATGCCGTCTCAAGTTGAGCGCCGTGATACTTGCAAAAGCAGGCGCTTCTTTGTCCACAAGCTGTGGTGCGAGGGAAATTAGGACGGCTGCATGTAAAAGGCCTGTGAGAGTTGTCTTATTTTGACGGCATGCGGAGAGAATATTCTGCAGTGTGCTGTTGTCAAGCGAGATGATACGTTGTGTCGTTTCATACGGTTCAAGGCGGATTGGCGCCCAGGTTGCCTTCGTAGGACGCTCGCGAGCGAGAAAGGATGGTTTCAGCTCTTGCCATGCGGTAGCAGCGGCAAAGCCTAGCGAGACGGGAAATTTGGCCATCTTGTCCATTGGTGGAGGGAGACGCTCCGCTGTCGCACTCAGGCGAAGTACGTGATTTTGTAGCAGAGGACTTTCGATCACGGACACAGGATCATTCAGATGGCGCAACACTGTCTCTTGGAAAATCTTGCCGCTCATGCCGTCTGCAATGGAATGGTTCCAGGCAAACATTAAATCGAGGTGGGACAGATTCCCTTTCGACCTGAGCACTACTATCCTCCAGGCGGGCCGAGTCTCCTGGTTCGAGAACTTGGTGTCAAGCTGCTCTCTGAGACTCTTGTTGTATAGAGACTGGTATTCCTCTGTCGAGCCTTCTATCAGTAGTTGCCACTGGATATGGTCGGCGAGATTAATAGTTTCAAGCTGGACCCAGTGGGGGCATTTTGAGTCTTCGCCAACAAGGCCAACTGTAAGAAAAGGATGTTGGAGGGCAGTTCCAGCTATTGCTTGCTCTACTTTGTCCATGAGCTGTTCCTGCGCGCTCTCATTCACGAATTCATCTGGGATATCATAGCGGCACGTAACGATGGTGCTGCAATACAAACCGAGCAAATGCAGGGCTGACTGGAAACCCTCTCTATCACAAGCGAAGAACTCAGCACCTAAGCTGGCAGTAGGAGATGGAAACGTACAGATGTCCTAATGGACGAATAATCTTTGCGCCTACATTGGTGCGACCATGCGATTTCGGTTCACTCTCCATTTTGAGCGTTTCCAGCTTTTGATATTACAAGAGCTTTTCATTAAGGGACATTGACCGCCTTTGTTCACCTATTGGCGAATCGTGGTATGATGGCGTCCGTGACAGCGGGGAAGAATTGATCGGGCTTACTAGCTAGTAAGTCATAAAAAGAAAGTGTGCAACACTGAATTCGGACCGTGATGAATCAGTTTCACAAGTTTAAAAGTGCCAGTGCTAGTGATGAGTTAGATTCGTGAACCATGGCTTACGCGGCCTTGATGTTTGCAATAGCGTTGTAATTTTAAGCTAATGCTACATGTATTCTAAAATTCGATGTCGCTAGAATAGGGTGGTTCTAAGCAGACCCCTGCAAGTAGCACGTAAAGAAGCAAGGCGGATTAACTCTCATAACACAAGGTGAAGTAAAGTTGACAATTCAAACCCTAAAGAACATAGATATGTTTATTATGTGTTGCAACAGGGACTGTTATAGTTATCATGGGGGGAGATATACTCGGGGCGCTCATGCTCTGCGTTCAGTGACGGCCCACTGTATAATCTTCTGGCTCTACCTGTAAGCATGATCGCTGAAACATTTTAAACTTATCAGTTGCCCTGCTTGGAAATAGAGCTTCGAATACGTCGTTTATTTACAATGCTGAGGGAACTATCTTAATGATGGTAGAAAGAACTTAGAGCATGCTCCCGAAGAAGGAAACCGTCGCGACACCGCTTCACATTGGGCTGGATCACGAGGAATGCTTAACGTAGGCTGCAGTCACCTGTCGGATTAGCTGCTCATTCAGTATATGGGTGTAAGTTAGGCCGCGAAACAGACTGCAAATCGTGGAAATGTCCGTTTCAAAAAAGATGCCGCTAGGTACCAATTCAGCGTTCAGAGTGATCTATTTTCAAATAAGTAATTGCACAAGTCTTGTTTCTAAGTGGGATGTGGTAGGCTTCACTCATCAATGACGAGCACACAGGGTCTTGGCTATCACTACCTAGTTTTCGACATGCAACCATGCCTACTATCCATTTACGGCCGCTCTTTGAGCCCCCATTTATTTATAGACAACTTCAATACTTTGTGGAAAGTATCAGGAATCTCGTCAACTGTGGTGAGTCTTACTCAATGGCTGGCGTCGGCAGTTCCGCTGGCTCCTTGTAGTAATACGATGCGACCTCTATCATGGCAGCCCACGACCAACCGACTGTTCTTATACTCATGTCCAAGCACTACATACTACTAGCTTGCGAGAAGATTCCTTGATGGCCGCAAAACATATTTCTGTCTAGCATACGCTAACTGCATTCAAATGGTTAAATAAATTATATGAATATGAAAAGGCTTAATAACATTCGTCTATTTTCGTTGCCCCCTAATATAAAGTCAGTAAAAGTGCTTGGTAGTGTCGAATACTGGCAGGGCTATACTCTGACGACTTATGCTTATAAGACTTCATGTAATCATAGTTCCTCTAGAGATGAGACTTTGAGGCCGACCTGCTGAGTAAAGAGTGAGGCAATGTTCACCAAAGAGGAAGCAGACACAAATTCGCAACATAAGATATAGTTGTGTCTTTCTCTCATGGCCTTTGAAATGGCTTGAAAAGCTGAGCTCTGGCGGCCAAAGTTGTATGTGTAAGGTACAAGGCCTTCGGAACATCGGCAACGTCACTTTCCCAGTCTGTGGAAATACCGCCGATGATACTGTGCTTGTCCAAACGAGCAAGAGTGTCAATTTTGGTGTAAAACCTCGACATTGTTCGATGCTACATTTCCCTCATCGCAATAGCCCACCTATTCCCTACAGAATCGCCTTCTTTCCATTCCAAATTAGCGCTTACAGAAACAAACTGATTCGTTTGTTATCCGTGCTCCGCAGCATACCTAGTAGCTATCAGTCCCTACAAGTAGTGAGAACACCCCGCTTGTACACACGTCCAAATGCTGACCCCTCTTTCCATCGGCTCATAGCTCTTTAATAAACCAATACATTTCTACTCTTAATCCAGAGCCAGAATCTTCGCCAACAATAGCAATGGATGCCGATAAGCGAGCAGCTGTTGATTTATGCGTTCGGCTTCTCGAGAGTCTAAAGTTGCCTGGTGCAGCTGGACGAGATGAGTTTCTATCCACTCTGACCCCGCATGGAACTGCGTGCCATTCACGCTTTATGGTACGTATGATATGCTCATGGTAAAGATGTTATATATCTACTTTCGAAGACGCACGATATTCACAGTAGGCATTGTCATAGGTAAAAAAAGGTTTCGAATATGAACCGTTTCCAGACGGCTTTGCAGGACGTATACCCTGGGACTCGATCGAAGCCGGCGAGCTCGAAGAAGGGCTTGATGGCGAGCCTACAGTGTTGATAGATCGCGACCTCGCCATGGTTTGGACGCCATTCTGGTTCACGCGCAATGGTGTTCTTACTCACCTTGGAACTAACTGCTTTACTCTTATTAAAGGGACTTGGGATGAGAACCAACCGCAGAAAGTTGAGTGGAAGGTTTGTGGTATGACCGACACTGCTCGGCCTCCAACGGATGAAGATAAGAAACGGCTTGGGAAAAAGTAAATAGAGTAAACAAATAGTTTTAACCTATTAAGCCTATTAAATATACATAGTAGCGGTTCGTGGTCTTTTGAGACGGATGGGTCGCGGTTCTATTGTCTATAGTCTATTATTTCAGTTTGAACATAAGTTTGAGCTGTTTACTGTTTCAAAGCATTGACAAGGCCTGCATGCGATTTTCTGCACACACACTCTCTCTCTTTCTCTTTATATATATATATATATTGCTTGGATTCTAATAAAATTCCGCTGCGACATACATCCCTCTACCTCCCCCTCCCCCAAAAGATATGGAGTAACATAGAAGGAATATGTCAAAATTCTCCCAAATCTCAGTTAGCTCAATGCTCCGGAAGCCATGTACCCTCTACTTGTTTGGCTCCTTCAATTGGTGTCATCCAACTCGGTCGATTCTTCACAAAAAGCTCAACATCTGCCTTACAGTCCTCTATAGTTTGCAATCCATCAATTCCACCAATCATCACCGATACCCACTTGTCACTGAAGCTCGAAATGCGATACAGCGTTGAACCACAATCCCCACAGAAGTGGCTTGTCATGGTATTGCCAGTAGCGACTTCTTTGGTATATGTTTTGAGCGTTCCTTGAAGAATCTTCAGCCCAGCAATAGGAAGAGCTAGGTTGTTGGTGTTTGTAGAGCCAGAAAACTTGCGGCAGTCAATGCAATGGCATCGCATCTACAATAGCTTGGATTAGTAACCCATAAGAGGAGTAGAAATGAATATAATACCTTTACAAAAATGTCGCCTTCAAAGGAGACGCGATTCGCGCCGCACAGACAGCTTGACTCCAGCATAGTAGCTAAATGTGGCGATTCCAAAGATATAGCTTGAGATCCTGTGAGTTGCGGTAAGGTTTAATACTCGTGCTCCTTTTCCTTTTTGAAGAGACATTAGCCATATTTATACTTTTATCTCATTACAACTTATTGCGCTTTTGTAGGGGTTGAAGTTACCGAACGGTGAACCGGCTGACGGCTATGGTTATTAATCGTGATATCACGGTATAACAGTGAACCCGCTAAATCGCAAACGTTGTTTTGGAGTTGGCTGCACCTGAGTCTGCTTACTACCGCCGCCAACCAATGCCGTGTTACACTACCGTGCTACTGCGTCCCTCATGGGCAACCCCAGTCCAGAGTATCGGGACGTCGGGGGATTAGGATGTCGGCATCAGGACGTCGGGCAATCTGGAAGTCGGGTCGGTAGTCTCAAATAGGGCAGTAGATCCCTTTAAACTTCTTTTTTCATATCTAACAGCCACAGAGATCGGATATAGGAGCTATACGCATTTGAATACCCGCACGGCTAAGTGGATGACTGCCAACGTAAGCTGATTTCTGTAAATGGCTTTGTCCAATAAACTCCGACTCTCCTTATGGCTCGGATATAAAGCCCCAATCACCATGCCCGTATTTTGTAATCATTGCGATACTGCGAGATAGTGTTCTTTTTTCTAAAATATGGCGCGCCTCAAAGGTTAGCTGCGGAAAAGGGCCCTGCAAGTCCGAAGAGTTGTTCCAGCTTATACACCAGTCATAGCATTCTGTATGTCTTCTTTACTGCACTAGGTACATGCATTTGAATACGGATTTATGAAATATATTTTAATTTTAAAGAAACAAGCAAAACAAAGTCTTGTATGTGAGTCTGACACTTGCATTCTGTCCTTTCTCTTCTCGCAAAAGCAAATCAATCGCACATCTAAGACCTGCACCCAAAGACTGACTAGTAGAGGAGGGAAAAAGATAGGTAGGAGGCCACGATGGGGTTATAAACCACAGCAAGCAAGCCGCTTTCTCGCGCGCCACCTATAATCACGATACTGCATTATCCACATAATGCCCGCCGATATCCTTCACTAATACAAAGCTCGGTGATAAGACTCATTATCTAAATCCATTAACACCGGACCAACTCTCTAGTTAAACAATCTGTTCATCTAATTTATAATTACTCGCTTAGCTTTCTACTTACGTATCTCTTCAGCCATATGGCTCTTACGAGAGACTCCTTCATTCCCTTATTACCACATCTTCTCTATCATCTTCTCTACTTTCCACTAAATCATCATCGTTATTCAGCTAACAGACTTAACTGGTAGCAAAGGTAGACCTTGCTCGCAATTTCGCGCCGAAATGGTATATCACAGTCGTTCCAATAATGCCCGCAACGCTGATACCAGCCAGCAGAGAAACTCCTCTAGCCACTCCCAAGTTGACAAACAACGGTCTGGCGAAAAGCACGGCGCCACCAGCGAGAGTTGATCTCAAAACACTGTTACCAGCAAAAAGAGATGCAGCGTATTGTGGATACGACATTGGAAGGTAGATGAATAATGACTGCATAACGATGAACTCTCCGCAGACAAAGAGAGCGACGCCAATCAAGCACACAATCCAATGCACTGATTCTCTGGCTGTCCACGCAAAGAGAAACATGCCCACTGGGAGCAAGACCGAGCCAAAGATTGCTGGTACAAGCCTGTGCTCTTGCGCTCGAAGGCCGTTTTTTATGTTATCTGGAATCATATAGAAATGAAGATATGCAAAATACGAGAATAAAGCGGTTGTGCTGCCGATAAGGCATGACACAAACGCAAGTCCAGTCTCGCCTTCGTTAAAGCCATATATAACCGGGAAAACAAGTGGAAAGACCTCAAAGAATGTGTAGAAAATTGCATAGAAGTATGCTGTGTAGACATGGATAAAGAAGATTGAAGGATCTCTGAGCATAATCTCAGTTGGTCGAATGAGGACAGTCTTGACAATACTGTATGTGCTGATGTGTCGTTGGTTGATCTCACTCTGAGAATGCAGATTGGCATTGCCAGTCAGTTTGCGAAGACGGCGTGCGCGACGCAACAAGATGTTATCCGCCGATGTCTCAGGCATAAGAGTCAAAAGCAGTACCAAGATGATCGACGAAAGCCAGGTAACTTCCCACATAGGCCACCTCCAGCCCTTTGCTTGAGCTGCAAAGCCACCGATCAGCGGTCCTATGGAAGGGCCTTGGTAGCCTCCAAAGGCCCACCAACAGAGACCGTAAGGGATATACAGTAAACTGTAGATGTCACCAACAGAAGCTCCACCATTAGCAAGCGCAGGGCTGCCAAAGAATCCCAGAAGAAAACGTAGGACTAGCAACCCTCCAAAGGTGTTGATGACTGGTGGGGCAAATGAGAGCGCCCAGTAGACAATGAAAGTCAGGTAGTAGACGTGGTTGCGTCCCACAACAGGGATTTCGGTAATAGGGGAGAAGATCAGGTCGCCTACGCCAAACGCACACACATAGAGTGCAAGCCCCAGACTAGAAGCAACCGGGCCTACCCCAAAGCGTTCTTCAACTCCTGCAGCTGAAGCCACATATACCGGTCCACCGCAGTACACGGCAAACGTATAGGCGCAAAGCACGCCTGTGATCCAGTACTTCTTGAGCTTCGACCAGTTCTGTGGGTTCGCCGGGTCATCGGTCGTGTACCAATCGACAAGTACGACGCCGTCATTGGTTTTCTCCGGCACGATTGGGATGGACTTGGTGCGCTGGAGTTCTATCTCTCGCTCGCCACGAGCATCATGCTCATGCATCCACTCGCCTCCGATATTTTCGACATCGCCAGGGCGGTGCTGCTGAGAGGTCTGAGTATCGCCAGATATTCTCTGGTCCGGTGAGTTTCCGACATCGGGTTTTTCTTCTTTCAGTCGTGCCGTATACTGTGATGGCAGGACGAAGCTCGCCTCCTCTTCTGGATATTTGAACAGGCGTTTTCCTGAAAGGAATCGAATCGCCTGGCCAAGAGGCGCGTCGCGAATAAGGTCGTACATTATGTTGTAAGCTTTAAAAAAAATTGCATTATATGTGAAGAGATTGCCGTTGGAAATAAATCCGGAACTTGGCTGTTGTGTCCCTTACGAGCGAGGAATGTGATGACAGAAGTCACAACACCGTGAGGATAAGCGCACGTATATATAACAACATGTCGTGGATAGTAGTTTACATCTTTATCTTGTTTAATTTCCTATATACTCAATTGCACGTTGCGGATTAGAAATTTTATGCAAGTTTTGCAGCTTAGAAATGTAACAGGGCGTCTATATTCGACGGTTTTTGAACGGCAAATGCTCAAGTTTCCGGATTGGGCAAACAAGAATTAGAGCAGCTTAAGCAGATAGAGAAAAGGGAGGCCTAATCAAGCACCTAGAATGAGTATGGCGTAGAATCCTGTGATTCTCCCGTTCTAGCCTGGGCGCAACGAAAGACTAAAAGGCCAATAGCGCTAATAGCAAAGACAACTTGACAGGTAATGAAGCAGATGATGCTAGCGATATTCGTCAAATGCTAGGTTGTTGTGTAAGACTCCCGGAGACTTTTTTTCGAATTTATAATACGAGAGAGTTGAACGCTAGCAGAGCTAAGATAAGGAAAGGTACCAAGATAAATGTTTCCAAGACTTGCAATTGGAGCTGAGCCCGCGAAGGCTGAAATCTTTTCTTTTAGCTACAGCCTGAGATCCTTGCCGACTATTAAAATAATTGGCACATACGGATCAAAAGATTACCTACTGAGGCAGGAGACTGGATAGAGCAGCTGGTATTTGCTCTTTTACTTTGTCAGATTTTCGTTTTGTACTTGCACAAAGTCCTTTCGTAGCCTGGTACTGCCTTACCGTGGCTACAATGGTTATCGCAAAAGATTGGTTGACGGACGCGTTTTACTATTCCCACGTGGCTTCATTAGATAAATAAGGTGTATTATGATGCCCTTGTATGACAAGAGAAACAAAAAGTACGCCCCATGATAGACAGATACTTTCTTGAGGTGGCGTTCATAGGTAGGTAGGTAGGCATGGATTATAGTACAATGACCTGCAAACCTCATTAAACATATAAGCTCTCTCACATCACCCAGTCTAATAAAGTCTAATAAAGCTGCTTTCATTTTGCGTGCCTTAGCTATCTAAGCATGATATTGTTGTTGACTATTATAAAGGAGGTTAAGCTTCTTTTGAAAATAGTAACTAGTCTTTACATAATCCACGGCTGGATTACTGCATAGAATTATAAGAAAGAGGAAATTTAAGTATTTCTACAAGCGGCAATCTGACTACTCTCGCTTTAACCCCATAAATCTCTACACTAAATAATTAGTGATCAATGCATGATACGGATGCAAAGCCGTTTGGCTCCTTTCAGCCTATATTCTCGGGCGCAGTTCTTCAAGTCCTAGTTTTGATGCTGTCATCATATTAGCAGTTTTCATGGTGCGATGTACAGAGAACGAGTCATTTCAGTGTCAAATTCAGGTGTTTATTTTTCCGCCAGCGCTGTCTGTACAAGTACCTGTATCCTGTTGTTGCAATGCTTTAGCTGGAGTTGTAGTAAAATTGTACACTCAGGCAACTCTGCGTTTTCAGGAAGCGCATCGATGTCTTCATTTTGCCAACCTAATTACTGTACACTAGTATCTGTCACAAAGCCACTTTCAGCCTCATTATTGCGATTAAAATACCATCTCTTGGAAATGGGCCAACGATTGCTCGCATACAACATATAAGACACAATATTTGAACTCCATACACAAACAACAGCGTAGCCCATATACTATGCAACCACTCTCGGTTTGATGTACACATTAAGATTTGGCTTTTGCCAGAACCCATAAACCTCGCTCTCCTCATACCAGTTTCTGCTATCAGGATGAAGACTGATGTCAAAATTCCACAAGATCTTTGACAGAATCAAGCGCATTTCGGCATATGCAAGACTAAAAATAGTTAGATTGGTCATCCTTGACATGTTACAGGAAGAGAGGATAGCCACTAACTTCTTTCCTATGCAATTTCTGGGCCCATACGAGAATGCCTGAAGTGCTTCATGGGAGTCATTCGAAAACCGGACATCTCCTAGCCATCGTTCTGGAATAAAGGAATCAGGCAAGGTAAAGTTCTTTGCATTGTGATACATTGGCCATTGCCAAATCCCCAATACAGTCTGAAGTTCTGTTAGAGTGGACCACAGAAAGCCTTTGAAAGGATATAATGCTCACGTTTTCTGGGACATACTGTCCACATATTGTGTCACCACCAGGCTGCGCCTTGCGCGGTATGGCAGCTGGAACTGGAGGGTACATGCGAAGCGCTTCTTGTAGCACCGCCATCATGTAGGGCAGCTTCTGTACGCTAAGCAGATCAATCTCAGCTTCGCTGGAGAAGCTCGATCTCACTTCATCCTTCACCTTCTGCAAGATTTCGGGGTGGGTGAGTAGCATATAGGTGGCTCCAGACAAAGTCGTAGCGGTGGTTTCTGATCCAGCGATAATAAGCAAACTTGCATTATCCAAAAGCTCAGGATAAGAGAATTTCTGTAAATCATCAGTAAGAAGTGCCAACCTGAGGATTTAAGGAACAGATATAGAAGCCTTACCATGTCTCCTTCCTTCCTAGCCATAACCTCCATGAAATCTGCCCGCGGGCTTGTGTTGGCCAACCTTTTGTTGACTTTTTCTTTTGTGATTTGGAAATACATAAGGAACTTTTGGCGTGCTTCCTTTGGAATGAGGAATTGAATCAGGGTATCCCCAAAGGGAAACCGGCGCAAAGCATTATTGTATGCGCCTCCGCGGATTCTTTGGAACACCAGTGACACCCAAGGGTGGTAGTCAGAGTTTTTCAGGCAGCCAAAGGGTTCTCCAAAGGCCAAGTCGCCGATGATGTCAAACGTCGTCCAGTTATACCAAGACGTCATCTCCACGGCCCGATTTCCATTATCACAGCTCTTTCGCAGTCCGCTAATCAGCATATCGACGTAGCCTTGTATAAGAGGCTGCTGGTCCATCATTGCCTGGGCCGAAAACCCGTGAGCCAGTGTTCTCCGCATTCGAGTATGGTTTTCGCGGTTGGCGCTGATTACGCTGTGCTGCATTGTCTTAAAGAAGATTGGATCTTTGCCGTTCTCTCCTTGGCCCTGCTTTCGATGGCCCATGATATCATTCCACGCATCGCTATTGCAGTAGACCAACTCATCGGGAGCTACTCGCACAACGTCGCCATAGCGCTGATGTAGTTCAAGGATTTTCCGGTGAGACATGCCAGAGAAGATCATACGAGTGTACGGGATTCGAGTGGCGGCCCACAGTTTAGGGCCTGGGTACTTTCGAAGGGGATGGAACCAGACATTGTAAATTGGGATTGAGATGAGGTATACGATTCCCTTTCTCGACCACATTAGCCGCAATGGAGATAAGATGATATAGAGAGGCCGAGGACGTTGAGGAACTCACGATGATAATGAGCCATAGCACTAGAGCGGCTACGGACGGCAGGGTAAAACCCAGCGCCTCGACAGCTAAAAGCATGATGATTCTGTGTATACCCTGACTGCTGCGTATCCCCCGACTTCGATGTAAGTTATCGCCTGAGTGGGGAGAGCGAACAGGTTTTATATCGCTTTCGGATACGGCTGTAAAGGGGTGTGTTGTTGATCATTTGCGGGGCCTCCGAGGAGACGTGATTCGAGTTTTACCTGCCCTACTCAATTACGCAGTCAATTACTTACACCATGGGACGTTGGAACTTATGAAGGGCGAACCCCACCATTTACACAATATCCTACGTCGTATCGCGCTTAATGACTGGTGGGCCTAAGGAGATGGATATTTATTAGCGATGGATCTCGGATCACGCTCCCCAAATTATCTACCAGAGCTAGACTACCAACGGTTTAAAAAGCTTCACACCGACTGCTTAGTAACATCTTTCGCAATGAGCTCCAATAGTGCTGCGGAGAAAGTGATTTCATAAGAAGCGTGTGTTGCTACGGTTCTGGAGTTCTAGCAAACTTTCTGAAGTCACCCAATGAGGGGCTATCTTATGTTGCATTCCAACATAGTTTGCCTCAGTTCACGTATGTGTGCACAAAGTTCGCTATTAACCGCCCTAGGCCCGCCACTGTTGCCCGCATATCGGTTGTACTATGCGGTAACGCCGATTTTGGATAGGATGAAAATCTCTAGGCAGTCGGCCTGATGCAATATATTACACTCACTGCTAGCAACGCCATGCATGGGGAGAAAGGTGTCTCTTTATCGACGCTACTGCCTTTCTGTGAATCAGTCTCGCGAGACCACGAGTCAATCGAGGATGCAAGAATACCGTCCCGCAGAGGCTAGGCAGAGTGTTTCACCTCCAAGAGCGCCTATACAAGCCGGGGCGTAAGCAAGTTAAACATAACGGGTGGCTTCTCCTTTACCCGGCTTGAACGAACTATGTATTAGTCTTGTTGTCAATATACAAAAAGTACGAGATAAAGAGTTTGGCGAGGCAGAACCAAAAATAGCAGAGCTTTGTCAAGCGACAGCCGAAACGTTTCGCCTTGTTTCCGAAACAAAAGACCAGTTGAGGTAAGTTTAGTAGCTACTATGCAGCGCTAAGTATATACAGATGGCACCAATACCTTGACGAATATTATTAGTATGAACAAGCTGGGCGTTAAGCATCTATTGGGATAGGCTTGGCTTGCATGATGTTCGCCAAGTAGTTCAATGCCCTACTAGCTCCAGCCATTAAAATATAGTGCTTATTCGTGCTTATCTACTGCAATAGTAAATAATTAGAGTTCCCTAGAGTTCCTAGAGATACTTACACAATGCCATTTTGACGATGCGGAAATGTCACGGTTACAAGCGTGGACCGGGAACATCTGAGCCGATCTAGCTTCACATGCATATGTGGCCAAAACCATGCACCTTCCAGATTTCATCAGTGGGCCGAGCCGAGGTCTAGCCCTCTGAAGAATGCGGTGGTGGGGAATGTGCTTCGTTATTCTTACACGAGCTATATGCGGAGTAATGTGTACGTCAAAATCTCTAAATATCAGCGAATGACCAGAAAATGGTGCGACACAAAGGGGCGCCGTGGCACTTCTGCGTTGCGTTTTGGCTTGAATCGAGGTAGTATTGCCGCGTCCTTTATCAGGAAATAGCTGGAAATATGTAAGGACGACGAAATACTCCCCAAGAGTTTGTCTTACAAGTCACACACAGCAGGTCCACTTCGAACCCCAGCTATTCCTAACCGTATCTTCGTTCCTTCTCCATTATTCTCATTTAGTAGATATAGACTCACGGGTCAGCCTTTTTCTGGCAATCCATCTGGCTACTGCTCTTTATTTTGACTGAAGAGGAATAATTGGTACCTTTTTCTCCAGAGCGCTAGCGCACCCTGTCGTTCAATAATTTTCTTTGGGCGAATGAATATGATTTGTGGAATTTATTGTCTTTTTGTTGTCTGCATGACACGGATCTAATGGCAGAGCATCAGGCCAGCGACGTAGTCAATCTGACTGAAGATTCTCCCCGTTGACGGAAAATGATATTTACACCCGGACTTGCACCCATGAGATATGAGATGAGAACATACCCGGGTAACGATTCCGTTTATGACCGATGACTTTTCTAATTTACTTCAAAACTCAACTTCACTGATGCCGTCTGTTTTATATATTCCCACATTGTTGTAAGTGGTCTTCG
This sequence comes from Trichoderma sp. 2475, assembly GCA_038502285.1. NCBI lineage: Eukaryota > Fungi > Ascomycota > Sordariomycetes > Hypocreales > Hypocreaceae > Trichoderma > Trichoderma sp. 2475. The sequence continues at coordinate 905,620 of JARPVV010000016.1, forward strand.
AATGAGGCTTTCGTGAACTACAGTAGGCCAGAAGTCTGCGACCACTTCACAGTGCGCTACCCTAAAACACAAATATACATCTTTTTCAAAGATTTATTATTAAATCTACAGAAATACTATAAAGCTAAAAGAAGAATTTTATAGTTATGCATTAGCTAAATGGCATTATGTATCATTCTTATTAGATTTTATTATGATTTGGTGGAATTTTGGGAGTAGGAGTAAAAACAAATTTCTAATTTTTTTACTTCACAGATACACTACTAATCACACCCAATATATACATGTACCAAGCTATCCCCCCTAACCAAATTTATTTTTCAAATGCAAATAACACAAGAACTATTTGATAAAATATAAAGAAATCTACTCATATTATGTCCTGATCAAGTTATTCAAGCCTCTCATCATACCATTTCGAGGTGTCTGTCTCTATAACCGCATGGTTCCATAACCGTAAGGAAACAGAGAAAAAGAAGTAAAATAGTCTAAGAAAGCGAATACCGTCCGTTGGCGATACGTTCTTCATTATCGAGAAAGTGTAAACGTTAAATATTGAGTTCGTGAAGATGGTAGTGGCGGTCAAGGAAGTGACCAGTAATGATATCAACGATATCAGGTATATCCAGGCATGGACCAACATTGGTCGCGACCTGCTGACATCTATCACCTTCATTAGTAATGACGTTGGTCAGTATTAACATCCTTCAAGTGCGAAAAACGTCCGGCAGAGATAAACCGAATAGGAAATCAGGCTGGAGATGCAAAAGAAACGAATCAACGCATATATACTGCAATGTACAGCTATAACTGAAAAGTTTTGGGATGGTAATAATGACTGCCAATCCAATGTAAATAAAAAATCCCGACATGAGGTAGCATTTGCCTGAAAATCTTAGTCAAAGTCTGCTATTTTCTTTCAAGTAATTTTGCGAAAGACGACTACACCTACACCGAGGGAGCGAGCGCAACTAGAGGAAGCGGCTGATACTCGCAAAAAAACTATCGTAGAGCACTCAGAGGGCTAACCCCTCAGTAATTGTGCGAGAATATCTTCATGGCGAGGCAAGCGCTGATTCTCTTTCTATTAGCAAGACTTCATGGAGGGACAGCAGCTGTATTACAAGAAAGCGCTCGGTAGGTTTCTCCGGTATCTATAGATATAGATGCGCATAGTATGTCTATAACTGCGGCCTTGCAAATGATATACTACGTGCTGCATCTGTTCTAGGAAGTTTAGTTGAGCGATTTATTAAGCCAATAGAAGGCTCCAGAGGTTGCCATCAAAGTACGAGATGACGGTACAGTCGTCTATCAATGCGAGAGCTCCAATCCCAATGATGCTTCTTAGATACCCCGCATTTGTATTGGGAATAGTCTGCGTTGGAGAAGCTAGCTGAAGACTAGGGTATATGCAATTCTTTATTTGCTGGAATCCCAATTGTAATGCCAGTCAGATAATAAAGAGTGGGTTTCGGATTTACTAATGCTGCTTACAATAAGTTGGGGATATCGAATACTGGTGCAATTGGATGGCACAGGTTTCTGATCCTGGGGTTCAGCTTCCTTGGTGAAAGCCACAGCTCATGTGTGACATACCAAAAAAGACCAAAGAGGAAACGCGAATGTGCAATTACAGAGCGGAAGTGTTCTTTCATCTCTTGTATATATAAATTTCGTTTTAGCATTAAAGTGTATAACTAACCACTTATATAAACTCATGCCAAGCTTCCCATTGTGTGATTTCCATGATAAAGCATTCTATTAGCTATCCAAATTCTCGTGCAAGGCCATTTCCTCGCAAACTATTATCTCTCCCGTCAAATATACTTTAAATCTACGATATACACTTACCTTGATCCTCTCATTATTCTCAGTCTACTCAGCAATGGACAGAAACTCGTCAAATCTCTCCAGCTCTGGCTGTGACTTTGTTGTGGCCACCACTGAGGCCAGCATAAACTCTGGCTTGCGAGAGTATTTGCAAGAGGGGACGCAGCCGTTCGAGTATATATGTTTCCTGATTAATCCGGACACGGGTAATCCGGAGATTCAAGCTACTCTTGAGGAGGTGATGGAGAAGAGTGGCGGAGTCAACCCCTTCGACATTGGCAAAGAGACGGCCTATAATGACGCGAGGATCACAGCCCTCACTACAAAGGCTCTTTTTGCTGTCGGTATCAAAATGCAGATGGGGGTACCATCAAACGTCGATCTTGCAACCTTGCCCATTGTCACTTTGGGGGATAGCGCCAGCAGCGTTTCCTTCAACATGTACTGTTCAGACGTCACCGTCATCCAAAACAGCCCACCTGGTGGATGGGGTACTCCTGGTCATTGGAATGTTTGGAAGCAATCCGACCAGGCACAGCCGTGGACCGCCCAAGTGAAAGTAGATTTGGTTGTTCGAGACATTGATGAGAACCTCAACACCCCCTATCTTAACAATCATCCCAGAGAGAAGGAAAATCTCCTGGCTGCTTTAAAAAACATGTCGGACACTGCTTTCAGTCTCCAACAACTCATGTTTGACTTGGACAATGCCGCGTTACAGACAGTCCCTACTTTTCCAGGAATGGACATGGACAAGGATGCTGGCTACGTGCTGGGCAGGTTCTTTGTCTCAAAGTATAGCCAGTCTGCGAAAGAGCATGGCCTGCCCCTTATCGCCGTTACAGCCGTCGCGCAGAACAGGGAAGATTCCTCTTTGCACATGACGGCCATGGAACGGGTGGTGAACCCGCCCAAGGACGGAAGCGGCAATCGCATAACAAACCCAAGCTCATCACAAAAGTCTGCCACTACGTTGAACTATCTTTGCGCGGTTAAAAACCATGCAGTGCCGCAAATTTCGGGCTTTAACTGGAACTGGGTACGACCCGAAGATATCAATCAAGAGAGTGGCGTGCTTGCCATTCGCCGCGATATACTGGCACAATCTTTCCTTGATTATTTGAAACCAGCGGCCCGCAAAAGCTGTTTGCAGTTTTATATTGTTGACGGTGGCGACTGGTATAGGCTTGACTACAATGAATGCGATCCCCTCCATGCTGAAATTGTTTCAAATGGCAGTCAAGTCCTTCATCTCGACTATAAATCTCCAGACAATGTGGTGTTGGAATTACCGATTAAGGATTCAGTTCCCCTACCAATGACTATTGTCTCTGGTTATACATGCGACATCTACTTTGAGGGTACGACCGTCCGTGCTGTTCAGCGGCTTTGGATAATTGCTGGGCCTGAACGTTTTGATGGTGTCGAAGCATGGAAGGCCAAGACACTTGATCAAACATTGACCGAGACATATGCCGTATCTGTTGATCAAACCGGAGGGCTACAGTTGGTACAAACAGACAAACAAACTGTCGACCAGGCTGATCCTTTGGATCAGAGTGGTTTCCTTCCTGGTCATGAATATGACACGAAGGAATGGGAGAAGAGAGTTATGGAAATACTTCAAAATCATCAATTTAGCAGTTATTCCTGCAAGTTGCACGAAGTACAGTTCTGCCAACCGAATCGATTCGTCTTCCCTGGCGCAAAAGTCTTCACGTTTAAGGATCCAGTCTTTTCAGAACATCAAGATTTGGTCTGCAACATCACTTATGTCGATAATTTTAAGGTTAGCCCATCTGAAAAGCCCAGAGATGACCCTTACGATGGCTCTCCCGATCAGCCAGCCGTACGAAGAACGGATGTTCCTGTCACTCCTCCTAAAACTGGTACAGTAGGCAAGCTGACAGCGTCTACAGAATTAATTCAGAACTATATCCAGGGCGAGATAGTCTCCCCGACGGATAGATTCGAGGCGTTGCAGAGCAGTGATGGCCACTCTCTTCTCTTTGCCATCGATTCATCAGGCATCTTCCACATTATCGAGGAACAAAGCGGTACTTCGCATACTGGCTGGCAAATCTATGACCTATCAAGTACTGCTCTCGAATCCCAGTTCCCCAATCGAAGGTCAGAAGCTGTGGTACGCACGTTTGATGTCGCCCAAAATGCCACAGATGGCAGTATCAACCTCATGATGGTCGTCACCATTGACAGCAATGACTATCTCTTTATGTCACTTGGCCACTCGAGCGATGATACATCCTGGAAATCTCATCTCATATGGACCATGGCCCCTTTTGACCCAGAAAACGAAGCGTCCCAGAATATCACCATAGCCAGTACACTGTTTGCCGAGACTGAGGGCAATAGGAAACAATACATGGTTGTTGACATTGACCGACCGTCAGGAAACATGTCTGATCCGCATATTACCCGCTACTATATCGATCCTAACCGGGTGAATGGCCACTACTGGACTAAACATGACGTTACGATCGATATCGCGAGCGGCCAATACCAGAGCGTCGTAGGGCGCATACCAGGACAGCCTGTTGATGGCATCTACACGGCCGGTTCTACAGGCGGAAAGCCACAATTGGTATATGAGCCTATTATCAATGAGTATGGCGATGGCCCTGTATTGCCGCTTCGGCTGCGACTACCAGAAAATATTGTCCCTTCAGCAATCGCCACAGTCCGCAATACGCTTGGATTCTCTGATCTTTTCGTCGTTGGTGGCTCGACTTTGTACTATTTTCCTGCGAATATGCAGGAAGACAATGCCGAGCCAACAGAGCTGATTACGAATGAACTGCTCTCTGGAACGGACACATTAAGGATCATGACTCACGATGGGATAACGACGCTCTGGGGCAGAAATTCAAGCTACGCGGTGTATTATCTTTCGTGCCCAGCAGATCAGTTGATCAATCCGAATTCCTGGAGCAGTCCCATGTTGATTCTCTCTGCAGTAGAGAGAATGTCGTCCTACGTAAACCGCGCTGATGGTGGCAATACCGTTTTTGCATCAGGCAATGGAAGGCTTCAGAGGCTTATGCAGAGCTCCGCCGCGACCAGCAAGGCATGGCGCGCTCACGACATCACCTTCGCAGCACCGCCAACCCAGAAAGCCCATAGCTTCAAGTCATACACCACCTCCATACATGTAATTCAACTTGACAAGGAATTGCCAGCATCAAAAGCAGTCGTGAATCTTTCTGCCAGTAGTCGCACGCCGGTATACATAAATGGCCTTTATTATGTTTTATCCCCGCTCCCAATCCAGGTTGTTACCGATGTGGCGGGTTCACTCACAGTTGCAGAGGCTATTGATAGCATGCATGCTGCTATATTGACAGTTTCTCTTGATAACACTACAATCACTATCAATCCCATGGACCATGTATTCGCCAAACTCACGTCTCTTAATTCAGAAATGAAGCTGCGCAATGCACAATTCCCAAGTCAAACAGTTGCCGGCGGGATTGTTGGCAGCACAGAGTTTACGCCTCTTATAACATCTTCAGTAACCGATGATGACGTGAAAGCTGGGGCACAGGGCCTGGGCTTATTGGACAACGCCTATGCTCAGCTTCAAAATCCAACGAAGAAAATATCCAATGTACAACTTTACAGTCATCAAATTCAGCATAGGTCGGCGCCTGCATTTATAATCCCGGTCGCGCAGTTTAATATTTTTGGCGATTTCTGGAACAAGGTCAAGACTTGGGTTGGAGATGTGAAGAATGTTATAACTTCTCTTGGAAAGGTCATCTCCTCAGCGTTTGGGGAAGCGATCCAGTGGGTGAAGCATGAGGCAGAAGCTGCTGCAAGGGTTGTTCACGATACGGTTACCGGTACTATGCATTTCTTTGCAAAAGTGGGCGAAAAGATCTACCACGCGGCCCTGGATACCATCCACGCGGTTGTTGGCGCTGCGCAGTGGTTGTTTGATAAGCTCAAAGCGGGATTCGAGACGCTAATTCACTTTTTGGAGGCCTTGTTTCACTGGGATGATATCCGCCGCAGTAAGGATGTTATGCACAATACGATCAAGCTGTGGCTGCAGGATCAGGTGGATAACATTCCTCTGGCGCGAAAGGTATTTGATGGAACAGTTGCAGCGATCGAGAAACAGGTCAATGATTTCGCCAATATCACAAACTCCTCCCCGGCTCTCGCGGATGTTGGGAATAAGCCAGCATCAGGCATCGTTTCAAATATCTCCCAAAACCAGACTCCTAGCTCAAAATTTCTCGGCGACAAGTACAGAGATCACGGTAGCCAATTAACAATAGTGGGACAGTCTCCGACATTGAATGGTGTTGAGAGTCTGCTCAGCGATTTATTAACAGCAATCTCCAACGAGGGGCATGTACTGGGTGCTGTTTTCACCCAACTACAAGATCTCACCAAGCAATTTTCTTCATTAACAGTCGAAGATGTTTTAAAAAAACTGACCGCAATCCTGATCGATGGGGTATTATCAAGCGTGCAGGTGGTAGCTGACGCGGTTTTGAGTGTGCTATACGACATAGCCCAGTCTGCTATCCATATTCTTGACACCAAGATTCACATTCCCATTATCTCAGATCTTCTCAATGCTATCGGGATACCCGATATCTCTTTCTTAGACTTGTTCACTTGGATAGGTGCCTCCGCTTTTACTATCATATATAAGACCGTCGAAGGTCACGCTCCTTTCCCTGATAAAGATACTTCTGTTAAAGCCATCATTTCTGCTAGTAGCTGGAATGACATGACAGGCCTTTTTGGGCAACCAGGCACAACCGAAATATTTTCATCTTCCTCTACATCATCTTCCTTTTCAACTACCCGTGCTGCTCAGCACAAGGGGATAATCTCTTTGCCAACATCTATAATGAAAGCAGTCTTTGAAGGTTGTCACATGAATGCCGGTATTATAGGTTTGGTTGGGAATTTCGCATCTGCCATGGAGGCAGAGGATCAAGAAGGCAACAGCCTAATTGGCATTCAGGCAGTGGTTATAGGAATAACGTGTGCCGCTTCCACTGCTGCTGGAGACCTCCTCGTCCCCATGTACCCTGTTACCAGCTTGCCATTTAGGATTTTGTCAGGAATCACTTCGATTTCGGTAATTGGTGGAAAGCTGTTCTTCTCAAGCATAGCTCAGAAAGGGCTTAAGAAACTGAATCAAAAAGTCAACATCGGCTCGATTATCTGCGAAGACGCTCGTGGGGTCGGGGCAATGTTCAACGCCTTCCTGGTTCTTCCCGGTGCGGCTGTGACTCTATGGCATTTTTACGAACTTGGTCAAAAGTCCAAAGACAGTACACGGGACGCAGCTGTTATAGGGGAAGTTTCCAACTTGGCCTCCTATGTTTCACGACTGGCCTATGCCCTTGCTGTGAATGATGAAGAACAGGACAGTCGCTTAGTTGCTATTCTAGTGATGGGTGCTGCAAATGATGTTTTGAATGGATTGCAGCTAACTGAAGTCGGTGTCGGCAAATCAGCCTTGAGCTAGGCCTGTAGTTGGTTTGTTTAATATGCCATTAACATCTTAGCATTATATGTTGATAAAAGGAGTCATTGGTCTCATAAACAGTAAACGGATGCGTTTAGAAACCTACTTGAAAATACATAATTAAAAATAGATTCGTTAGAATAATGTCTTGCAGCATATGGATTCAGCTTAAAAAGAGACGAAAACTTGTTGAGGCCTTTCTACAAGCCAATATTCGACAGAGGCATCGAGAGCGGCCGCTCACTAATGCACCAGCGGCCGCCGAACTCCGATTGCTAGGAAGCCCTTGTGTCAGCCAGATTTTCTACAATAGGATGTCTAATTCCTTGGCAAGCATGATTATTACATCAATCAGAGATAATCAGAAAATATCAAGTCGAGGTTAGCCATAATTCAATCTGACGATATCGACTTGGCTCCCCAAATGCCGTGACCGGCGTCTAAGGGTTTGCAGGCTCTGCCCGGGACGCGCCACGGAATTTCGGACATAGCCACACCATATTGTAGAATTCTTGATCACATTTGCAGTTCACACAAGCAATTGATTGGAGTACCCTTTGCAGAGATTATGATGCCAGGACCTGGTTTCGCATAAGAGCATCATCGCCTAAGTATCCTATTTAGCTGCTTTTGATGGTTGAAATATTTTGTATGTCGATACAATTGGAAAAATCATGAAAATTTCATAAATTTATGAACTAAAATAGTGTATCTAGAGCAGCGTCTATTGTCTAGAGTAGAATCTAATATCTTCAGAAGCATACAATATGTAAAGCGTAATCAGCCTCTAACTTTTCATCAAATATGCCAAATTCTTCCGTTGAATGCTCGAAGCAAGTATAAAACCAGATATGCTCCAGTGCATTTCCAAATATAAATGTCCTCAAAACCATCTTTTCGACAGGGTGCCTATCCCGCAATAGATATTTCAAATTTCGTACATTGAATGTCCATATGACTGTTTTTGTCGTAGTAGTCCGCTAATTTCTCCAACATATTTCCAAAGAAACCAAGCAACAACCAAAAACATCGGCAAGGCGTCAAGGCAATAGACAAAGACCTCCGTAGTTAGTAAATAACCAGTACTGCCCTGGCAATACTCGATAAGTCGGAAAATATTCCGCACGATAATGAGCACACTGGCAACATATAGAGCGTGAAGATAGCTTCTCCATCTTATCTCGGATTGGTAGCTTCGAGCTGTCGGGGCGAGCATCATTCGGCGGTGAAAGATAAGGGCTATCACAACGAAAAGGCCAAACCACAACAGCTGCAGCACAAGTCCGCCGATGATGATGTTGTTGGCTAGATCGAATTCTTGTTTGTTCGTCTTTGCAGAGGCCAGCATGCCACCACCTACAATAATGTTAGATATTTCCAGGTCAAAGTGAAAATTCAGTGTAAGAGTTTTGAATCGTACCACCACCGAGGAGAAGAAAGCAAATGACATCTCCGCAAACAAATAATTTTGTAAGCCATCTCCGTTTGATAAGTGCATATTTTTCTCCATCAACGACCTCGATAATTCGCCCAAGAGTCATATAAATGGAAGCTGCGAACAACGCTGGAGCTAACAAGATCAACAACGTCTGGATAAGATAAGGCGTCTCTGTCCAACATCCTGGCTTTTGGTTTGCTGAAACTGCTCTGGCGGCGAAACCTACGACCTCAACTATCGTGAGTTGTTAGCCCACGTCTCCGGTATATGGCATCAGTCTCGATAGAACATACATAAACATCCTATTACCAACGGAGTTAAGAACCAAGCCCTTGCTTTGATCATTCGAAATAAATGACCAGCAAATGCTAAGAAGAAGAGTCCGGTGAATATCACCGAGGCAGCAAGAGATGGGACATATTTATAGAAAGTAAAAGATGTATGCTGCCAGTCCGGAATGCAATTATCATTGTTACTCATGTTGTCAAATGAATACGTAACGTGAATTGAATGAATGAACGACGAAAGGATAGAGCGCAAAAAGCAAAGTAACGAATGGCGAAGAAAAAGTCTTTGTTCTGAAGCGTGAAGCCACTCATGATGCCCTCTATTAATAAATACCAGCGCGAGAATATCTTCTCCTTTTCTTGGAGGCTATGCTATCTGATTTTCCAGCCCTATACGCGCGTCTTCCAGATCCGATACTCAGCTGTTAAGAGGTCAACCGGGATTCGGAGCCAAAATAGATGCCATATTTCTGGCTAGCTTTGACAATAAGACCCCGGCATTGGTTTCCCTATTTGGTACAATAGCTTCCGGCGCCTATTTGATATCACATATCTATTCATGACTAGCCGCGCCCAGTTGTTTACCAATACTGCTCGCATGGCTTTTCTGAAAGTGGAAAAAGGAGCTGACAACAGGATAGAGGCGCAGCTAATATTCCTTTTCCACAACCAGTAAGTGCGTTACAAGATACGAAACACGCGTATAAAATCCTTTTATTTGCCAGCTCATTCATGCATTGCGACATCGTACGTTTTCTTTGATTAGCCCGTTGGTCTCGACTCGCAGTTTTTATGACATAGATTGGTATATTCCAAGTTGAGTGTTCTCAAAGGCCAACAACCACATCCACTAAATTCCTCTCTGAAAGAACGGAGAAGGCATATTAGAGAGATTGAAGGGAAAATCAGGGAAAATCATTGTCAAAAAAAAAATCTCGGTATCGCTATCGGTCTTCATTGAATACGAGTATTCTGTAGTCTACCTGCAGCATTGCAATAGACTAAGCTTAAGATCCAACTAAAGCACCCGACCCCTTGCACCAACGGGATTCGCTTAAACGGAATTCCTAAAATTAGTGGGCTGTCGCGAGAAGGAACCTGGAGGCCTCGTTATAATGCATTTAAATACATGTACCTTTTCGCGCCTCAGCTGCAAATTGAACATTACAAAGGCGATTCTCTGTAATAATTGTGAAAGGCTTTTTCTGCTTCTTCTGCAGCTAGACTTCTTCTCGGTGCCGATTGGCTCCCTGCTTTCTATATAAGAAGCATCTAATCCCACGCTTACCCTCTGTGCCTACAATGTTTAGTGCCTATGGCCAGATGTTGCTTGTACAGATTATCTAAAACCCCATCTGCAGCTCAACAAGGTAGTCCATACATCAAATCCACAACTACCAAATACATTTACAAGTACCAAAATAGCATCAGTTGCCTACGCTACAGCTGGAGTGCTTTGGTCTTTTCCCTTTTAAATCGATACTTATTCTCACCTCTTCTGAACATTGAAGCTTCAGCTTTGCTATCGTCGGTAGTTATCGGTGAATACCAGTGACAAATGCCGAAGACATGTACCCCACGCATGTCTTCGAGAAAGTCTTTTGCCGAGATATACATAGGTATGGATAATAGCTGAAAAAGAGATTACCGAAGCCATGAAAACAGATTGATATTACAATTGTAAGAAGCTCTCTGGTATTAAGAGTGCTTGGGCCCTATAGTAAAAATATATCATCAGCACCATTTATCTCGCTCATGACTTCCTGGACATCCACGCGACAACCCAAAAGATCTTGCTTATCTCGAACCCGCTTCATGAGCATTAATATTAGCTTCTGGTCGTTTAACTCGCCCGTCTTGTCTTCTGTTGGAGCGCTTGTGTGTTCTCCATGATTGCAACCTTGGCCTTTCGCCGCGTTATTCGTTGATGAATCCATCTCATCGATAAACTCCGATATCCAGTCCGCGTATATCTCATCAGTAGTCTCTATCCCCGCAATGAATACGGGCAGAGGCCAAAGCATCGCTCGAGGGATTTTTATTGAAGATGCCAATATGCCCTTGCGATGAATCTCCCGCAACCGCAGAGCAATCTTGAGTATCCCGCTCGTTGCCATCGCGGCAGTCGAATCGCTACGGATAGTGGGATATAGAAATCGCGACCATAACACTTTAGATGCCAGAAATGCTGCATAGCAAGACAGCCATTGTAATGAAGCTCGATCATTAGATGTAGCACCATGGCCGGTATTTGCAGATGAAGCGGCGAGTGGACGCGAGTCGTAATTTGCGATGCCGTTAGCTGTATGGCTGGTGGGATTGCTATCAATGTTGTTATGCCCAACGCTTGTAATAACACCGCATAGAGAATTTGCAGCAGGATTTGTTGCTTTTGCAAGGTCAAATTCTGTATCCATTCGTCGTATATCGAGATTTATGGCCGCCTCTTTGGCTTCTGCTAGCTCCCGATGTACAAGTAAATCAGCCTTTTGCTCTGCCAAATATTTCCATGACCGGTACTGGAGCATATTGGAGATGAGACAAAATGTTTCGTGAGTTCGTAGTGAAATAGGTATCTTCTTCGCATCCTGTACTAGCTCTTCGGGAGGATATGTTTGACCAAAAGTTTCGGATGCGTAAGAATGTGAATGTGACAAAATGTGATTATAGCTGGGGTGGTGGATAAGCGCGTCAAGCAGTGTAGTCATGGGAGTGTTTCTGCCATCGTAGGTTGGCGGTGCCAGAGTCGAGAATATTCTCAGACGAACATCGATGTAGCATAGCCATAAGAGAAACTTGCATGCTAGGGCAGAGAGAGGACCGTCGTTTAAGTGGCATTTCAAGTGCTCTTTGAAATGATCCAAGCGACGAAGAATTGAAGTCGCATTGCCGTTCAAGACATCGCATCTGCAAAGAAATAATAGAGAAGCTATCGTGATTTCGGCTTTCGATGACAAAGCCGATTGGCCACTGGATGGGGTTGGCCTGGTCTCTGAAGCAGGATGTGAATCGCCACAGCATGGTATGCGGCCGAGAGAATCGGTTGCTCGAACATAGTAGGACTTCCATGTTTTGTCGTGAGATACGGAGATCTTGGCCAAGTGCTTGGCTGTCCAGGCCAAGACTGCATATCTGAAAGGAGATTCACTGCCGCAGTGCTCGCTCTGAATGTAGTCGAGGACATATCTGAGATAGTTTCCTTTGCCATCTTCCTTTAGAGAATAGCCAGATCTGGTGATCCAGCGCTCAAAATGAGCCAAGTAAGCAGCTTCTTGGTTCGAGTTTGGCGGAGGAGTCTCAGTTGCATCTGTTGGCGTACTGCTTCTTCTGCAGCGTTTGTTGCGATATGACGTTAAACCATCCGCACCCTCGCTTTCCTTAGTAATAGCTGGAGGGTCCAGGATATCCACAGGGAGTGCCGCATCTGACCAACAAGGGAACTCGATGTCTCTGTTAAAGATGGGGTCGAAAGAGAAATCGAAATCCGCCAGCTCTGAGATGTGGAAGTTGTTAAATCCAACGAGGTCACCATCCGACGGCTGGCCGCTGCCAAAGCCTAAGCCATTGTTGATGGAGTGAAGTATCGGCTGTGGAAGCGAGTGTTCTGAGTGAGAACTTGATGCTGCTGGCCATTTACTATCTAAGTCCATATAATTCAAGGTAGCCGAGGGAAGCGAATGGCCGAATTCAGGGGGGTTATACTGCTGCTGCTGGCTGTCACTGGCTTCATGTTCTCCAGAGGCTTCTCCAGAGGCATCTGCTTTCACGTTGGGCGGCGATGGCTCCTGGCGAGGCGTGCTTGGGAGATCGCGCTTCTGGCTGCCTCGAGGATCGCCCAATGACATCCGAAGATTGCTATCAAACGAAGAGACGCATGTTGCCTTTAGCTTGACGCAGTTTTGGCACGGATTGCCTCCTTTGCAGCGGACTTTGCGTTTCCGGCAGGTCATGCATCCTGCTCTTAGTGTTAGCCACCCAGCTTGATGCACTCCGCCCTTCAGTCGCTCAATCCCAGCTGGCTCCTACTTGTCGCCGTCGATTCCACGTACCGTGAAAGCTTCTACGCTGAGTGTGCTCCATGGCCACAAGCTATGACGCTCTCTTCACCCTGCCAGAATCGGAATGTCGGCTCACGCGAGTCCTTGTGTCCAAAGGGGGCGGCCGCTGTTTTAGAGAGAATAGCTGGTGGCCAATATTACGTTAGCGCGTTTCCCCTCCCGTATCGAATTTCCCGACTCCAGAGTTCACATTAAGGCAGCTCCAAATGCCTATTTTGGATAGCCCATTGGCTCAGCTCACTTTTGCTAACGATTTCTTGTCTTTAACACGCCATCACAAGATAAAAGATAATCGCAGATAAGGGAGAAATGCTAATATGGAAAATTAGGATCATGCGTAACAGAATCAAGCAATTATCCAGTGCCTCAATGTAACATCTAAGCCAATCTGTTCAAGGATGCCTAGTAGGACAAACATACATGCAGTTATTATATTTTGTACAGCGGGAACAACGGGGAATAATATCTGCAATCAGCTTTTATGCACAAGTTTTTATATGTTACACGAAGATTGTGACAACATCACTTATACTGGAATTTTGACATTTAAAGACAAATGCGGCGAGCTGGGGAGACATGAATACATCGTTTTTCAAAAACAAATAGACGCTCATTTTCCAGTCCTGACTTTCAGCTTGCTACATGTAACTACATGTACTACATACAACCTTTTGCGTCAGGCATTTCCACTTATGGAGCTCCCCAAGTGACCGCAGAAAATTAAAGGCATTTACCAGGCATATCGGAAATAATGCAACTCCTTGTCGGTTAAATCCATAAAATCATCCTCTTGTATGGCATTTGGATCAACTTTGCCGTACACCTTGTCGCGTCTCCTGTTCTGTACAATTAGATATCCCATGAGAGCAAAGGCCAGTACGATGATTGTTACAAATGAAGCAATCATCCCTCTGAATCCCGTGGGATACAGAGGTGCCTCCGAGTCGATAAAGAGATTTGGGGCGACGAGGTTTCCTGCAGAATATGCGAGAAATATTCCAGCAGAAACGGTAGTCTTGCGAGACATTCCGGCAAAATTCGAGGCCACAAGACTCAGGACCATGATATAGCTGATTGTGTTTGTAAAGAGAATGTAAACGCCGGCCAAGCGCGTCAATTTGTCGGATGCGGGCACGTAATACACGATCAAGCTGCCGACCAAGGGTGGGATGTTGGAGAGCACAATAACGATGCACCTGAAATTTTTCAGATAGGAACCGGCAATGCCCCTATTATTATTAGCCTAATGCTATTATCGGATAGATAAAGAAAAAACATACGCAACAATGACACCAAAAAGCTGGATGGCATGTTCTGGCATAGAGTATATCGTGGCTTCAAGGTTGGTATACCCAAGACCTGTTAGGATGAGTTTGTTGAACTAGGCTGCCATCAGCTATATGCATCAAATGAGAAAGCGATAGGACTTACAGCAGTCAACCCACCGCCTGGTAAGCATTGGATAAATGCAATGCAAAAAAATATCCATGCTTGAGGATCCACGAGAACGGATAATGCTTGGTTCCATTTCCAATGCGAGGCGCTGATTCCCGTATGGTTAGACATGACGCGCAACACCGCAATCTTCTTCTCTCGCTCATTCAGAAATCTCATCTTCCATGGAGAATCGGGCAAAAAAAGCATCAGCACTGCAGACCAGAGGACTGTGACGCCTCCGAATGTGATGAACATGTACTTCCATGGCGAGAGCGGCCCATGGCCATGCCCGATGCCATACGCGATGAGATCTCCAAAGAAAGATCCAACAGCGTTGCCCGCCCACCATATACATGATCGAAGAGAGTGTTCTTTGCGAGTGTAGTATTGGGCAGTGATGAGCACAAATGCTGGGTTGTTGACAGATTCGAAAAGCCCGAGGAAAAAGCGAGTGGTTGCGAGACCTGCAAAGTTTTTGGCGGTGATGGCGAGTAAGATACACACTCCCCATCCAAACACGTTGCCAGCTAACCATTTGCCCATAGGCACTTTGTGAAGCAAGTATGCGTTAACTGGCTGTCCTAACATGTAGCTGTTTACCAAGAGTCAGCTTTTGCTTTTATCAATGTCCGGGTTCATGTTATATCTTACCCGAAATAGAAAATGCTTGCAACCCAGCTGTACTGCTGGCCAACCAGATGCTGAGAGGATGTTAGTATTGGAACTTAGTATATGTGTATTATATAGCTGCAAAGCCTTTACCGTGTCCTGTTTAAGCCCAAACACTGATGCGTTGGAAAGAATGCCCTTGTCGAGAAAGTTTAGTGTATAAGTTCCAAGTAGCTAGTCAATCGTCAGCACATCAACTTTGTAGATACTGAGTATTCTTGATGCTTACGAGTGGCATCATTATCAAGTCAATTTTCCACCGAACCATGGTTGCTTCTTTGTCCGTATAGTCAAAAGCTTGGTCTCCTGTAGACTGGAGGAAGTCCAGGGCATCATCACGATCCGTTTGTGACTTTTTGTTGAAAACATTGTCTACCACATGGTGAACACCATCTGATTCTTCCACGCCAAGTTCATGATCGTGGTGTGTCGAGTCAATAGCGGTCTTTTCTGTATCCATGGCGTCCACTGTCGCAAGAATCCTAAGCTTCACAAAGCCCAGAATTTCTACTCCTATTCATCCGTATCTTCATGTCCGTGGCCAAGCCCTTCTTAAACAATTTGGCTAACACATTGAGAAGCAGGGAGAAGACCGTTATCTCTAGCACCCACCACAAAGTTGCCCCATGGGCCTATTGCGGGGGCGGAGAATAGACAGACGCCTCTCGCCATGACTACCAAGAGAAGTAAGTACGCCGACCCCGCGAATTACCAAAACCATCACCAACTAGTGGAAATCTAGTCCTCAAGATGGTAGCCAAGCCGAGGTCGCGATATGTCCTTTGATATCTTCGGAAGACGATCGTATTGCCGTTGTGTATCTAGTTGTCCGCTTATATGGCCAAGCTCTGCATTGCTACATTAAGGTCGCATTTCCCTGATTCAGAGCTGGTGAATCTTGTAGCGTCTTGGGTCAATAGCCAGCATTTAGACTAGAAATTGTACACCAGCAGCAAGCCAAGACAGCAAGCCAAGACGCCAAGTCAGCACTAGCCCATCATGACCTCGACAGCGAACTACCAGCATATTGTTCTCAAGGGACTACCGTATGATCGCGGCTTTACTCATGGAGAACAAGCCAAGCAAAAGATTCTCGACAGCCTTGTCCATTATCACAAGCCAGGGAAACTCTTGCCATGGTATGCGTTGATTCGTGCCCTCTTCAGTCTACTTTAGGCTATTTTGATGCATGCATTTACTAACTCTTGCCTTAGGGACATATCACTTCGCATTATCAAGGAAGTTTATCTTCCGGGAATAGCGAAATACTTTCCCGAAGCGCTGCCTGAGCTTCAGGGAATAGCCGATGGTGCTGGAGTTGACCTGGATCAGATCATGTTTCTCAATGCTCGCTACGATCTGGCCAGGGTTCGAGGGGCAACTATTCGCCCGTGTCCGACCACAAAACCCAGTCCAACTGCAGCCACTTCTCAAGCTGTAAACGGCCATGTTACTCAAACTGGTCTTGATAACACCACTTCAAGCGATGAGCCGGCAGATATCCAAGAGCTTCAAGAATGCACTTCTGCAGGATTCCTTGCCGAGTCTCTGGAGAATGGCGACGTGATATTGTCCCAAAACTGGGACATGTCGGCCAATGTCTTCCTGAAAGATACAGCTGTCTACCTGGAAATCCACCCTGACCCGTCGGAAGACCTCCCCGTCATGTTTGTCACAACTGAGGCCGGTCAATTGGGCCGTTCTGGCTTCAACTCTGCAGGGCTTGGTGTCTGCGCAAGCTCACTCATGTCAACTGAAGATTATTTCCCGCTTGATTTGACTTTGCCTCCCGGCAGCGATCAACAACAGCCATTGCTGCCGATGTCTCTTGTGCGAAGGCAATTTCTACATAACATCAACTTTGCCAATGCGCTTATTAATGTGAGAAATGCACCGAGGCATTTGTCGAATAAGCTTATCGTGGGCACAGCAGACAACTTCATCATGTCTATGGAAATCACACCCAGTACCGTTCACTTAGGATATCCGTCCAGCGGAGACAACTTCATCATTGGATCAAATCACTTTATCAGCGAGTCATTCCAGGCGAGCCAATGGAATGATCGCTATCCTGGTGGTAGCAGCTGGTTCCGTGCCGTGAGAGTCGCACAGCGAGTCCGACCATTCAACAATAAGCAATTAACGGCAGAGAAGATTACCGAGGCATTCTGCGACCATTTATCACTTCCTTCTTCTGTTTGCCAACACATGGAAGATTGCACAGTGAAGAATGTGCCGGATTACCCATACAAAGGCGCTCAGACAACTTTGGCCCATATTCGATACAACTTGACCAAGCGAACCGCAACTGTTTGCAAAGGTCCGCCCTGTATGGGTACCTTCAACGAGTATCCCCTACCCGTTACGAGCAACGTGTGAGTTGATGCTACTTAAAACAAGCGTGATACTTAGCATACCCAAATACTGACTGTTTAGATATAGAAAAAAGAATGGTTATGTAATTGGCAATCACTCGGTTACGAATGGCAAAGCCTGAACGAGAGAGCGCTACTGAGGCAACCCAAGAAATGCTGCTATTCTCGTAGCTTCTAGCGGCATGAGAAGCTAGGAGCAAAGGTTAAGGACTCAATTGTTTTGTTCTTGAAAGTCCAGCCTAAGTCAGAGTTGCATTAAAAAGACGTCGATTTTGGCATCCAAAATCGGCGTTTTAACTAGACCGAATGTTCGGAAAGCAGGCTTGCTCCAGTTGTTTTGCCTAATCAATTGCCAAGGTCGTGCTTTTTGCCTCTCTTGCGTACCAATAATGTCGGAAAGTATACCTACCTAGTAGACGATCTTCGCTTTGTATTTCATGTCCCGGTTGTAATGCAAGTAAGCAGGGGCAAAAAATTAGAATGCAGCGGTGGTATAACGGAGGGCATTGGAACAGTTTTACAATGAAACTTATAGATCTAGAAAAAAGAGGAGCTACATGTAAAGCTATACAAAGTTTTGTTGTTTCGGTATTAATTCTTTATAAAGTGATTCCACATTTTGACAAACCAAGCTGTTCGACTCAGCCGTGAATCAAAAGTATAGACTATCTATCTGCCTTGATGAGCTACATTTGGGGTATTGGATAATGAAATAGGGGCGCTAAATAACTTTTTCCACCTAAATATGAAACACACTGCCATTACTAACTACATACATTTTTTCATTTCCTAAACCTTGTATTGCCGTTCAAATCCAAAGTTCCAGACTTCAGTACGACGCTTTCCTTCGGATGACTCTTTAAATCCAACATGTTGAAACACGCTCGGCTCCAGCGCCCATTTCACCAGTCCACGGTCTTCTGCGTAGCCTTCCAATATCATGTCTCCCGGAAAGTCGTATGGCGGGTCTCTCAGTAATGCTTGAAAGCCCTCTAGATGCCTCTGAGGAAGCACAAGTCCTTGAGCGCAGCATCCGTAATGCGGCATCTCCCGGGCTCCGTGGAGCTCGCTTAAGCCAAATGGATTCAGCCTGTTAGCGGACAGACGGCCGGAGAGGAAGTAAAGAGCGATAAGAGCTGGCAGCCAGAGACCAAAAATGAGGGCTCCGAGATAGCGCTGCGTGTGCGGCGATACACTCGCTGAAGCACCCTTGCGCATGTAGTATTTTCTTCCAGCCAGAAATGCGACTAACACGGCGGCGTATACCAGAAAGATGACCTGGGAGTAGGATAGCCACTCTTCATTATTCCATCCCATCAAGATCTCCGAGTAAAACAATCGCAGGTATATCCATTCTCTCTTAGACTCTTCAGTCTTTTGTTCGACATATGCCAAGCCCTTTTTGAATCGAGGAAACCAGTCTCGCAGTGTAACAATATCATCCTCTACCAGTGCAAAGTATGGATACTCTTGCTCTCTGCATGCCTCCACCAGCGCCGAATGATCGAGCCTCATATTCTCCACGCGGCCATCGCCTCGAATGTTTCCTTCTTTTAAGTCGAATGGGATGCGGCGGTATACAGAGCTTCCTTGGGGCGGTTCGCCATAGAGAAGGACTTCGTCAACAAGCGGTTCAAGCCAGTCTTGGCCATATGCAAAATGTTTCGTGGGCGTTTTATCGGCAAGCAGCACAACAATGCGAATCGATGCGCGCTCATCTGTCGTGAGCGTATCGGTTAATGTAGCGACGGTCGAAGCTAAGAACGATTCGGTCGTGCGATTGATACTAGGGATGCCGATACATAGCAATTTTTCGACGGGCTCGGTTGGTGTAACTCTAGCAGGCGGGTTGTGGATATATGCGTCTGCCTCTTCGGTTCTCACTGTAGAAAAGCGCTGACTATAGGCTCGCTCGGCATTGAAGAAGATTGAAGAAGGGTCATCGTATGAAAAGAAGGAGGAAAAGACAAACAGAAGAAGCCATAGAATGCAAAACGCGGCATTGATCCGAGCGACGGACATCATTACTGTCGCGTGACTTGAAATGATGCCACCAACATCAGGTTTGCGTCTCTCTGAGGCTTCGGCTTAGCTATATAGTTTTACAATGATGGAGGCGGATTTGCCGGAGAACATATTTCCGCCAGTAATCTCGGAGAACAGTTCCCCATAAGACACGATAAATACCAAAATCCTACCAGGGTAATTCGGCCGATGCTTACGACTAAAGACCTGAACTCTCTTTGCATTATTCACTCCCAGTGCCTACTTGTAGTATATGTGTTGCGTCTGAACTTGAGAACCAGCCTACTAGCTGTACTGCATGAAGAACTATTTGCTTACCAGCTCCAGCAGAGGCCATCTCTTCATTGTATTGGGCCAAATGGCTTACTACTGCTGGCTTGTGAACAACATAATCTTTCCAGGTTCATTCTACCAGTTCGATGAAGGATGAAGGCAGATGCCGCTATTTCTCGGCGCAGTTAGACCCTGGAGGCTGCGAGCGTATTAAACTGGAGTCACACGGATAAAACGGCAGCACAACCAACCAACAACAAAATCAACAAGAATTGTGATTGGGTGGCACGAGTCCATCCCTGAAAGACAAAGGTCTAGACAAATTGTAAGGCGATATAAAAAACATGAGTCGAGCAGATTGCGGCTGTCTACTTGTTTGTCTCTACGCAGCCTTTAAAGGGAAAGCAGGGGTTTGTGCATTTCGCTCCCAATTCAGGAAGCGCCGCCCATGTGTAGATTTCAGGCTCCAGAACTTATTTACTTTATGCGGGCTTGCGTCCAACATGAGATTATATTTGGCCTTATTGCTTTCTGCTATTGAATAAGCTAGATATGTCCGCCCCATCGTACATGCATTCTTTCCACGGGAGCTCCAACAACCCGCAAACCCCCTCAGCAATTACTTTGTGCGTTGAATCAGTTTGCGCTACTATTAATAGAGAACAACAATCTTCGTTTAGGCCCCAATATCGCAAGGAAGTGATCCACAGCAGAATCCACTGCCTGAACCAAGAGCTCCTTGGAAGTCAATGTGATGGCAGCCATCAGAAGACCTCCAAAGCAAAGCATTGAAGTTATAGCCTCCGGGGGTTGTTTCACCAAATCTGTTTACCAGTTAATTTTTCTAAATTACATTATGGTGAGTAAAACTAACCCAACCGAGCATGGCGATGACACGCATCCGCTGAAGCCATCGTGGAGATCAGTTTCATATTGCGATCCGGTGTTGTAATCGGTCAAGTAGATGTATTGATACTCGCCGCCCTCGCTTTCCTGTATGGGGCCAGCTGCCAGTTGTCCCCAAAAGGCGGTAGCCGAGCCGCACAAGGCAGCAACGCTGAGTAGAATGTATGCCTTCATGATTGATAGGTAAAGAGGTCTTAGAAAGTCGGTATAATTGAACTAGAGAGAGTAGCGATGTGTTATTCAAAGGAGTCTTGAACGCAGTCTTTATAGATTTCCCAACGCGCTGGTTCATTGCTAAGTATAGCGGTGAGTAACAATAGTTTACTTCAAATTAAAATAAATTTCACTGAAATAAGCTTATAACACTTCCCTGTAAATACCCGGTACCTTCTATCTATGTTTAAGTGCAAATCCCATGGTGCAAGCTCGTATACCATAGCGCTTATACAGCTCAGCTGTGCATATAGCCTCTGCCCTATAAGGGTGCCCTCATACCCAGCAATTTCCGAATACAGACTATTCTCGTGAGTGCTGAGGCGCAGGATAAATATTTGGTGTTCAACGCGAGTCTAGCCCGCATCCATAGCTTCTGTTCAGCGAACTAGTGCTGAGTGCACTAAAATCAGCTATCAATTAGGTTGCGAGATATCCCAGTAACTTCTTGTTTAGGCAGGAATCCATTTCCGCTATGCTTTTGCCTGGCAAAACGAATGCCCGTCGCTTACCTTTCGTAAAACGAGGACTACATTCAGTATTCTTTCCATTCAACACAAGCCAGGTATTCCTCGTTATGGAGGAATGAGAGCTCGGCCACTAAGAGGTGATATCAGGTATCAACAACATATGCTCGAATAAAGTCGTTGGCACATAGTCATTCTATTGATTCAGAACAATCTCTATATCAGTGGTCACCACCAGACAGAACTAAAGATACATATAATGCATTTGCGAAGGGCATATCTCTGGAGACTCGTACCTAAGCTAGGAACGCATTATGTTATGGTCTTCTCGTACACGCCCTCGAACGGTCCTGTTGCACATATAATAATCAATTGTTAGGCTCCTTTTTATTGTAACCTCCCACTCTATCTGAAATTTATTTAGAATGGCCCATACTATTAAAGTACATGTATCCGGTCGAACTTAAGGTGCTTGTATACTTGGTACCTGCCTGAAGCATTTAAACATTGACCACAAGGAAAAGTGCACATCTCATTGACGTAACGGTATAACTTGCCGCTACATTTGATGAATCCGGCCTGCCTACAAACATATTATACGGACTATAACTGTTGGAATAGTACCCAAAGAGGAATCCATTGGTTCAGAACGATAGTCTGATTTTTAGTGGGTAGTGGGCTAAAAAGAGATGTGTTGTGCAGGGAAGGTATATCAGAGAACCGAGCTTCAAAATATAGAATGAATAATTTGCACGGCAACTTTAAACGCTTGCCTACTGGATGACAGGTTAGTTTGCCCATTTGGATGTATGACTCTGCATATATATACACTGTAGCAAGCTTATGTTTAAAGTCTTAAAATTTGTTTTACATGATTAATGTAAGGGTTAGCCAAGGAGCTTGAATCGGTTTTTATTAAGCAATCAGGTATTACAAACTTTCATTAGATGCGAATACTTTCTATTTCCATGTCGGTATAGCCAGCCACCTAGATACCCATGTAACGGGACCAGCATCTTCAACGTTAAACGGGTATGCATATTGTAGAATGAGTTATGGAAGAGCTATTTTAGAGACAGCGACTAGCAAGGATGAGATTTATAAGCCTAATGGTTAAGTCACTGCCCAATAAGAAAGGCGGCCCGCGTAGCTCAGGGGTAGAGCGTTGCACTCGTAATGCAAAGGTCCATAGTTCAAATCTGTGTGTGGGCAGTTATTTTTTTACTTTTTTTGCGTTTTTTACCTGAAGATGAAAAGGTACATCTTTAAAGATTTAAAGTCTTTGCTGCATAATAATTTATTGCGAGGTAAATTTTCGCGTCGGGCGCAGATTTTCTCTATTCTATACGCCGCCTGTTGGAGTAAGAGTTAGTGAATTGGAAGGTATTATTTTCGCCCTAATGATTGCAATGGTAGCGAATTTACTATCGATCCCTACCCTATGCAGGAATAGAATTTGAAGAAATATACAAATCATTATTATGATTATATGAATTAGATTTTTAATTGGTTTTATAGCTCTTTAATATTAGTATTTTTGTACATCATCAATTTTGACATTTAGACTGACGTATAAGATGTTTTAACATCCGTATCATCGTGATCCTACTAACACCACATCTATCCACTCTGTACATCCTTCTTTTCAAACCTTTCCACTGGCATTCTTTCCACAGCTTCACCCTCATGGGCCGTAGTATCACTTTCATGACCCTCCTCTTGCCTAGACACCGACCGTTCTTCATCACCAGTTTCCACATCATCGTCGCTTGCTTTTCCATCGCGTCGCAAGTACCATCTAAAAAAGTAGACCAGAATTTGCGCCATGAATACCTTTTTGTCCAGTCAGTAATCAAGGCGGTAAGGGAAATTAAAGACTGAGAAAGACTGCCTGCTCAGCTCTCACCTGTTCAATCGTATAAAGCAGCACCGGAATCGTAATAAACGCCCTCGTCAAGTCATCCGCCTGGCTCCACATTGCCGAGACCAGAGGAATTCCCAAGCTCGTCGTCTTGGCCGCCCCGCAAAAGCAAACTGCAATGGTCTGCTCTTTGGACATCTTTTTAACGGTAAATATACGCTGAGCTCTCTCCGGTAGGCCAGACTTGGTGACCCGCGGGTTGATGTATCTAGCAAGAAACAAAGGTGGACGGGCGAGATAGAAGCATATGAGAGTGAAGATGATGTAGAGCCCGATGTTAATGAAGACATTGAAAATGACATCTGCTTTCGAAAGCTTGTAGAGAGCGCCAGTGCCAAATGCGCCAGAAAACGTCGTCCTTTTCACTTACATTAGCATAATGGAAGCATTAAAGAAAGCTATAGGTTTAGCATCTCTTACTCACCACACGAGCAGTATCAAGCAAACGCTCGGCAACTTCCCCAGCATCGTAACCCTCAAGACCTTGGCCACCACATCCCCTTTCCACCACCTCACCGCCTGGCCCACTGTCAGGGGCAGCAGAACGCTCAAACCCAGCTGCTTCGCCACGTTGGCGTACATGTCCCCCAGCGTGCTTGGGTCTGCAGGCCGCCAGTCTTCAAAGACGGAGCCTCGCGGGATGAAGCCGTAAATCAGAATTGGTGTGAGAAATGCCCCAACGGTGTTACCTATAACGACGGAGATGACAGCGGCGGCCTCATCGCCTCCGGCTGAGCGCGTCATAACGACGTTGGAAGCGATCGTCGTGGGGAGACAAGCAGTAGCGAGCATGCCGAGGATGATGGGAATAGAAGGGGTGCCATGCTTCAGGGCACCAGCAGCGAGACAGATGTGTATAAAGACTAATATCGCATTATATATTAGTCAATTCCCCTAACGAAACTTTGTCCTGATTGTCGTTATTGGAGGAATGGATAAGAATGAATCCAACTCACTCAGCATAAACACCGGGATAATCGCAAAGCTGCTCCCTTGAATTATCACATGCAGCCTCCAATTTGTCAGATTCTGCTTCAATTTTTCGGGAGGAAGCTGCAGGCCGTTGATTAAAAAGATGATGGCCACGGCGCCATATAAGATGCTGTACTCTGATCGAATCACGCCTCCATGCTCTGCCACAGCTATATTTGCTCGCAAAACGAGATCGTTAGCCCTTTTCCCAGAACGTAGTATTGAATACACCAACGTCAAAGAAGGAGAAAATCTCACATGGAAAGAAACGCCCCAGCACACACGCCACCGCAAATCCAATAAGCAACCACTGCGCAGCTATAAACTGCACCCCTTTGCAAACCCAAACCACCAGCTTATTTTCGCGCCAAGAACTCTCACTCTTATCCGTAGTCATTGTCATTGTTGTCATCGTATCCATTGTGCTCCCCAAAATCGCCTTCTTCAGCAAATATTACCAAAAAAGAAAATGTAATTATCGTGATGAACTCATAAATCGTCAAAAGGTCATTCCAAAAGGAAAAATGAACATGTCTATAATAAAAAAAAAAATGAGAGAGAAGGGGGGAATGGGAAGGGGAAGGGTGATGAAAATGAAAAGAAAGCAAAAAGAAATCACGAGAACCGCCAAATATGCACTTTTGCAGATGAAATGGTAGCTAGCTGCGTAGCTTGCTCGATCTCTGATCTCTCCAGCCACACAAGCGTGCGGAATCCAGAAAAGCTTGCGAAATTGAGACCGCGCAGGAATGCTGGGGTTTAGAGAGGGCAAAGCGCCGTCTTATTACCGGATATGCTGAGCGGGTCTCATCGGCCGATCGCTAGAGATATCTGCCGACACCGCATATTGCGATAAAGTGTAGGTAATAGCCATAGTCATCGTCGGATAATTTGAGAGGGGCTTTTACGGCGTGGTGGGATGATGCTTGAGAAATCTGTTGTAAGCATGCATAGCGATAACGAAAAGGGGGTGAAGCTTGGAGGGGTCAAGAAAGCATCAGATTCAGCACCAGACTCGAGGGAAAAACATAAGATACGAGAAAGGCACATGATGGCGTCACGTCGGCATACTCCGTGCTCAGCAAGCATGTTAAGGAGACGGAGCCTATTTCTGAAATACGTGGGAAAGAACTCGAAGCATTGATATATACTGCCACTATTTCCTCAATGTCGAAATATAAGAAACTATCTACACGGATTCATATTTTTTCCTCCCAAGCAGCGATAAAACATCTAATCATCCAAAAGCTGTTTGTGGCTAACCCCCAAGGGGCAGCGACAAGCAAGGCTAACCCCAACGCCGTGCGATGCCTGTGGTATCAACATAAACATTCTCCCAGACAAGGTTCGGGAGATAAAATCGTAATAAGAGGCCCTGCTCTTTCGTGACGGCTCTAGTAGTGTAAGAATATTAAGTAGAAGAATGAATGGTAGAATAAAAGAATATTCGAAGCAGGCACTTTTTTATAAATTAGAAAATGAAAAGAGAAGAGGAAGGAAGGAAGAGTCCGAAGTACTGTCATCGCATTGTCTCATGAGAGACCAGTCTATGCGACAAGAACAGCTGCTGGTGGTACTGGTTCTTCCAGCGGTAGAGCTGTCATAGACTCGCCAGCACCGGTACTACTTGGTGCCGGCGCAATCTCTGGGTCTGGAATTTGGATGTCCAGCTAGCGAGAGACACTTGTTAGTATACATGATCAAATTCAATTGAGCAATTGTAAAGGGTCTTCTTACAGTCATGTACCCCGTGCGGCGAAGCGAAATCAGCTTGGGGGGAAGAACTCCGTCTTCTGAAGATGTCATCTTTTCTTTTTCTCGATTCCATTGTTCGATCCAAGTTTCTAGGCTGTTGAGTCGAGACTTGATACCGGTCAGGCCAAAGTCATCCCAGAGCCAGCCAGTTGCGAGTCCAACAAATGCATCAAACATGTTTCGAAAATTGTAGGGATCAAAGGCGGGTATCAGCTCCTTGTTGAGCTTATCAATAATCTGTCGGAATTCAGGTTCAGGAATCCCCGCAGGATCCAGGATTTCAGGATAAAGGTTTGAAAAGGTAGGAGCCAGATCACCTTGGAGAAGCCAGTCGCGGCGAATTCGGATGATCCGTGTCTTGGCATATTCGGCAGAGTCTGTTGGCACATGGGGGTTTAAGTGAGGGAAGCACGGATGCTGCGGTCCCCATGCCTCTCCCAGATCTGGTTGAATCTCTTCACCCATGATGGACGAGTTGGATGAGGAGATTGCAGATCCTATGCCGTCTCCATAGGAGACGTTGGAAAAACGATGAGGGTCCATGACATCCGGTCCTCGCTCCAGATCTCTGGAGTAGGACCTCCTCGATTCATCGTTTTCAGGCATCATGATGCCTTTGCCTTTATCGACTCCAGACACGTTTGCGGGCGGCGGAGATTCGCTACTGAATTCGCCGCTAGTTCTATTCTGAAAGTCAAACCGAGTTGGAGAGAGCGTTTGCGAGCGTCTCTCGTCGTACGACGCACGGACAGATCCGGGTAAGCTTATTCGCTTATTATCCGTGGTGTTCAAATCGAATTGAAAGCTAATCGGCGTTGATGTGGAATGCCTCGCCTGTATATGCTCGGTGAGCGTGAGCAGAGGATAATCGCCAGCGCCGGTAACGTTTGGGTCCGCGGTATTGGTAGAGTCGTCGAGAGCGGGATGCTGCAGCGGTACCGGGGGACCAATCGGACTTGAAGGGCGGCGTCTGTGGGTGGAAAGCCTGGGGGTTGAGTTGGTAGGATTCCACAAGCGAGCAGACGATAAGCGCTGTAGCCGAGTCGGATTTGCGCCTGGTGATGCGAGGCCGCCAAATATCGAACGTTGGCGTTGCTTATGAAAGACAGTCTGATTCTGATGCGGCGATGCAGGCGCCTTGGAAGGGCTGGAGCGCGCAGGCTGGTGAGAGGCAGGAACTGCGGAGATGGCGTTGCTGCGAGAGTCGGTTTGCGCGCCTAGGGAGGGCGGGTCGGCCGTGGCTGAGATTGCCTGGAGCTCGTATGAAGCCGTGGGAATGGTGGAAGGGGCACGGCCGCTGGGACGACCGCGCTGCAGGGAAACGGCGATGCGGTCGCGTCGGCGCTGGAGGATGGCGGTTGCAGCGCAGAGCTGCTACCAGGCGAAGCTGCTGAGCGTAGCCGTGGCCCCGAGAACAGCAACTGAGCTGCTGCGGCAAAATCTGCGATCGACTCTTCCGCCGTGGCCGTCGAGCGCAATGCTGAGTTGGAAATGCAGGGCCGGAAAGCAGATGCTGAGAAGGGCTTGGCGCAGACGCCGTTTTCGTATTGGCTAATCAGGGGCGGGTGCTCAAACGAGTTAGTGCGGCTGGACAGATCGCTGGCGCCGCAACTGCGCGATAGCATATTTATCGATTGCTGCGATAAGACAAAGAGCGTGGGACGCTGAAGGCGGGCAGGGCAGGGCAGGCTTTTTAAAAATCAGAGCCCATCGTTGGTCACGACGAGTAGGTGGACGTAGAAAAGGGAGGCGAGAATAGAAGAAGAGGAAGAAGTGGACAAGAGAAGATAAAGAGAAAAGAAGCGAAAGGAAGAAGCGAAGAAAAAGAAATTAAAGCTCTGGATCGCAAAGACGAGATGAAAACCGTGCTTCGGGAGCAGCAACGAGATGGTCTGTGGTCATGTCATGGGAGCCGGCGTGGCTTTATCTGCGTGCGAAGCTTGCCCGTCTGTCTGCCAAGTTGAGCCCTTTGTCGCTTTACCCCATGCCGCATCTCGAGCCTCAGGGCTTACGTGCCTTGTTTGGTCCACTGCAAGTGAGCGTTAGCTGGGAGAATGCGGCATGGCTTCGGACCCAACCAGTGGCGCTCAGCCAGCGCGCAGCTGAGCGGCTGGACTCTGGAGTCTGGTGCTTTCTAGGGCAAGGAACGGAGCACATGCACCAACTGGGCTATAGGCCTAGGCCGCAATGCCCCAATTTCCACTCAGTGCTGCTTTTAACCAGCAGTGCCATGGCAAACCAACAGCTCGAGATCAGATCTGCCCTGCGGTGGAGATGCCGACAAACATGATTTTCATCACTGCTCGCGGCATTTCCGAAGGCGCGGAACTGCGCACAGCACGGGTTATGCAAACAAAGGATTCTACGAGAACCAAATGGCTGTTCCACCGTAGCATAGGTATTGTACCCAAGCATGCACTGGTACAAGCTAATAGACGTGGCAGCAGCAGACTGTAAGCCCCCTTGCAGAGCAAAGCTCTATCCCGACAAGTATAGCCTCCATCAAACTCCTTCTATGTTGTAAGGCTGAAAGTCAAGGGCGTAAAGCGAAGAGACAAGGTGCCTTGTATGTGTAGAACAAAAATAGAACATCAATTATTGACTCCATGTCGTTAATCTTTGGCAGCACCATTGACGCCAGGGGCCAACACCAGTTGTTGGATCTGGGAAATTTAACCGGGCCTCGCTGGCTGAGCACGCGCGGAAGAAGGAAAGATGGTAATCTCTCCAGCCTGCCGTCGATCTATTGATCTTGAATAGGGGCTGGAGAAGCCATGCACTTCCATATTGCATGGCCCGGTGTGTCCGTGCTGTGTCCCCCATGCAGAGGCCGGGCCTCCTAGCAACTGATGGGCAGATCGCAGAGATAGTCGAACCAGGTGCTATATATTAAATTTTAATCTCCTAATGGAAGCATCTTATCCAAGATTGGAAATCGTATTCCTGGAGATTGCCGTGCCCGTTCGCATGACTGCGATGCGGATGCACTCCCTGCTGGGAAATTGCTCAATGCGAATTTCGACGGTGACGTCCCCGGGAGGATGAAATTAAGCTGTTGGTGCCATGCGGCCCGAAAAGCGGGGCGCGATCTTTGGGAACTGACTTGTCAGTCTGCAATATCGATGGCAGCACTTCGAGAATAAGGAAGCAATTTCGAATGCACATACGACCATCCGAGACTGCCTCGTATTGTACAAAGTTCAACGCGTTATAAACGTTAGCGGAATGTCCAGAGCGCTTCGAATGCCTCACAAGCGCTATTGGGAAAGATTGGGACTACCTAGCTCATATTCATGTCTCATTGAAGCAAAGCCAAGAGGACAAATGATATGCAAAAGTGTAAAGCACTGGAAATAGACATAGATCTTACCAGAAATAGACGCCGCTCTCCGATGGCCACGATATCTTCAGTCACAACATGTACCTAGTATTTCAATTACAGGTAATTTCGTCATAGCAGGTGGTTAGCGTCCTGTCATCAATGGCGGAGCATTTCGTCCAGAGCTATACGGTGGAGACCAGCTATCGCTGTCTATTAACCCAGAGCCGGCCGAGCTCTCCGTAAGGAATGCAGAAAATATTGGAGAATATTACCGCTATTTCCGCACATTGTCTGCCTTTGTCAATATTCAAAAACAAGATAAACATCAATAGAACGCAGAAAATGCGAATTTTTTGAGCGCATCGAGCTCTGCTGCCAGTGTGCTGTCACCTTCTCACCTGCTGCGGCCCGCTATGCCCTCCTGCCAAAACCAGCACAAGCCCGCTGTACCCCGGATTCTAGCCAGCCAGCCACGCGGGAGCGCTAGTCGGTCGCAGGGGAAAGCCGCTGGAGCGCTGATGGACGGCCACTGAGGGTTGCCACCGCAAAGCAGCACCTCGAATTCCAGTTGACGTAACGACGCTGCGGCGATCCAGCGCATACCACCCTCCACGTTTTCCCACGATCGACCCGAGCCCAATCTTCTTCCCTCCCTGCCCACCGCCTAATGCCTCTCTGCTGACATCCCGCACAAAACGTGCATAACCCTAGCCATGCCGGCGGCAGCAATGCCAGATGACGGCCGCCAGGCCTCGACGGCCTCTCCAGCGAAGCCTGGGCTCGCTGCCAGCTCCGGCGTCAGCCTCGGCCACGGCATCAGCAACAGCAACGCCAGCGCCGCGTCCCCTGGACACTTTATCCGCCGTGCCAAAACTTTCGACGAGCCCTCGATGCGGTCCGGATCCATGTCGCGACACTTTTCAGACTCGTCGTCCGAGGCGCTGCCCCGGAGGAGCTCCAACTTTTCCGAGTACAGCCTGAACGAGGCACGCGACATCCTCAACCCCCGTCCACACGCTCTCGGTGAGCAGCAGTCTCATCACGAATCGTCGCCGCTGGCTCTTCTATCGCTGGCCTTTGCTTTTCTGCCCGCCGTCGCCGGTGTCTTTTTCCAGAATGGCACCTCGGTTGTCACCGACATCATGCTCCTGGGCCTCGCGGCCATCCTCCTCCATTGGTCGGTGACGCAACCGTGGTAAGTAGCGGTGATGGTTCCGCCACTTCCTCCCCACTAAGAAAAAAAGGCACAAAGAGTTCATAATTTTCACAGGCAATGGTATCACGCGGCGCAAGAAGTCCGTTTATTCCAAGAAAACTCGGTCAACATATCCCTTGAAGATGACAGCGATCTCGACTCCCGGGGTAAACCCCCAAGCACCAGTGCACCACTTGACGATGTGCCCGAAGAGCGAGAGGGAGATGGCATGGATGATTCGAGCTCGGCAAAGAGAGATGCTAGGGAGAAACAGCAGACGACGGAGCAACAGCAGGCTGCTCTAAAGGAACTATACCGCCATGAAAGCCTTGCGCTGGTATCGTGCTTCGTAATGCCACTGCTCAGCGCATATCTCTTACACTACATCAGAGGGCAGCTCAGTCGGCCATCTGAAGGACTTGTTTCCAATTTCAACTTGACGATTTTCCTATTGGCAGCTGAGCTGCGCGTGCTTTCACACATGATCACGCTGGTCCAGTCTCGAACACTACACCTTCAGAAGATTGTCCACGAAAACCCCTTTGGCCAGCAGGTTGGGACCGAGACGCTATTAGAAGAGATGCTCAGAAGACTGGAAAGGCTTGAAAGTCGTTCAACGTCCCAGAGTCACGAAATAGCAGGACATGGACAGACTCTGGACTCGACCGCGGCAACAATCAGTCGAGATGTTCGAAACACCATTCAACCAGAGTTGGACGCTTTGAATCGAGCCGTGAGACGGTATGAGAAGAAAGCAACGCTCCTCCAGCTGCAGACAGAATCGAGATTTTCTCAGGTGCATGTCAAACTGGATGATGCCATTTCTTTAGCCGCCGCCGCAGTGAAGAATACAAACCGACGACGGGACTTGATCCCTTGGGCTTGGAAATGGATCGTGGCGATCGTAACATTTCCGTTCAAGGCCATTTTAGAGATACTCGCTCTGCCGCTGAAACCCATAGTTGCATTTGCAAACAGAAACAAGCCACCATCTGCCGCGAGCCTACCGTCATCTAGGAGCAGGGCGGGGAAGTCGCCTGCGGCGTTGAAATATAACGGCGATCGAGTGCCGACGAGGCTGACCAAGAGATGATGAGATTGTTATATATGGCGTATTGTTGTTTTGCTGGCCTTTATTGGATTCGCTTTCCTTTTCTCTCTCTTTTCCTTTTTTCTAGCAGGCCTTTGTTCTTGGCAAGTTATATGCACAAAAGTGGTCACGGCCGCATCCAAACGAATCACACTAAAATAGCATCAGTACCGCATACCTTTATCACTTGATATCACACGCCAAACTCTACGATGATATTGTTAACTACTATTAACTAATATTACAATAGAGTTTTCTCTACATATATATGAAACACTGGCCCTTCGTGATAAGCCATGATTCATTAAGTAATTTGGCAGTATAGCATCTCTAGTACAGAGGATAAACTTCATCGCTTGCATGCTTAGTCGCAATTTGAAAATGCCTACTACTACTAGCTTCATCCGTTGTTTACGCCTATTTTATGTCTTGCCGATATATGACGTTATTTCCCCTTGCAAATCAGCGTTTCATGACATCTTTAATAACGCGTCAGCAAGCCATCTCAATCGCGCGTACTCACGGCAAGGTGGTGTTGTTGACATCTACCGCTTGCGCGCCTTGGCCCCGCCGATCAGATTCTCGACTTTGGCTAAACATGTGGGTTATTAGAGCAATAGCGAATTATTGATTTCCAATGCGCTACAAAACACGCTATCATCGATTTTTATCAACCTTGCACCCACTCGTGGCACGTGGTCCTGAAAAAAAAATTGAAAAGAGAGTTCTCGGGCTGTCCCAATTAGGTATCTGGCCCAGAATTCGGAGCACAAGAAAAGCAGTGCTACTGGATGCCTTGCAATCATTAGAAGTGCATACCCTGCAAAGGGGGGGTGACGAAGATGCTTCAATTTGAGTTCAACCGCCTTGTGTGCTATGAAAGTATACTTTGTACTATTTAATGTTGTCTGTATTCTTTTGTGTGATGAATGGCCAGATGAATAGGTACATGCGCAATAGCGGCTTGGCTCGCAAAATCTTGGGGTAGCTAAGCAAATTGCAACATCCTACGAGGAATTGTAAGAACAACAGTCTATCGGTATGAGAAGTACACCCAGTTAACCCTCCTTTTTTACTCAACTGCAATAGGTATAGGTACTCAGTTGTATCTTCTAATAATAATCAGCGATTTTCTATACGTAGGTGGCCTCACCATCAGAGCTGAATTTCTGTGTAATGATCGTATTCACCAAGTCAGTCACGGGGCCATAACAGGATCTGTTCGCATCGCTAAAATTACTTTTTGGCGTTGGCCAGCTGCAATAACAGCTGCAGTAATATTAAAGCTGAGCTTTTATAATTGTATTGTACGTTGTGCGTGTGTATCATCACCTATGCCGCTTGTAGTTGCAAGGTGGTGTCACAAGTCCGATTTTGCCCGCGCATGGAAGGTTTCACCATTGTTGACGGAGATGTGCGCCCAATTGATCACTCTGAAGTACCGGGGGCGGCGCTGAAGAGTCGATTGCTTACTGCACGATCGCGAGGACAAGAGCAGGTTTCACGGGGATGCGGAAATCAACGTGGACAGAAGGCCTGGAGAGTTGCGCCGCCGCGCTGGTGCACCACGACGAGCCAGTTATCTGCCGACTTTGGGTCACGCCAACGGAGTGGATCTCTTAATTTCGCAGCCCGAGGTGGCGTGGCGCATCAAAGAGGCTGCATCCCAAAGGAGAAGAAGGTTCAATTGCGTTGAAGACCAAAGATTGGCTGATGGATTGGGGGCGAGCTGATGCCTGAGAGGATGAGCTTTGTACTCCGTGTATGCGATCCGCACGCACGAGCACATGCAAGCAAATGCTTGGCTAGCGGCGAGTATATTTCTGGGGACACGTGAAGAACAACTTGAGCGTAGGCGAACTTGATGCAAGGGAAAAGTGTAAAGCAGCTCCGCGATAGGCAAGGCCGGCCATTCTCCCAACTTATTTCCTCGCATGTTGACATATACTGTGTGCTCACGAAGGTGGAGGCATAGGAGGCTCGATGGCAGAAACATGTGGACTGGCACAGTTGCGTACTGTAAGCTCTCTGTAACAGATGATGTAACCGTATATGAACCAGGATCCGGCTCTGCAGTAGTCTCATCGGCATTCCGTCGTCTCCGATGAGGTGACGAGACTTGGACACCATCGACTTAGTAGTGTAGCAGTGGTACTACTACTAGCAGTGGTACTCTATGCGTCCGACAAGGAGGTGCCCGGTTAGACAGCTCGACAACTCTCATGCTTTACGTTGTAGTGCTTCAAGTTTGGCGAGGGTCGGCGCCATGGATGGTCAGCGACGGCAGCAATACCAGGATATTCATCACGCAAGAGAAGACACTGTTGCTCGCACAGTCCCCTGTGCTGATACGGCCGTGCATTGGTGGCTGGCGACGTCTCGTCCTATTCCCCAGCATGTGCTGCAAGGGAGCTCAGCTTCTCTTTGCTTTTGGTTTTTAGCTCGTAAAGCACGGCAGGATTAGGGAAACGAGCCAATGACCGCCTCTGCATCATCGCAGCAAGGGAGCAGCAATAGGCAAGGATTGAGAGTCTGCTGCAGCTGGACACTCAACACTCTACCCCATGGAGCAAGCAGTTATCATAGCCAAGCTGCAAGAAAATGGTGGCAGACGATGGGAGATGTGAAGAATACTGGCGGCTGCTTTTTGGCATCACGTCAATTGTTAGCACATCCAGAAATAGACTGTAAATCTCCGGCACTTCCCCCGGTGGTAAACATCCGTACAGCGTGCACTGGGTAATCGGAGGATAGCTGGCTAAATGCTATCAATTGCCACTATGAGGTTAATGAGACACTTTAGGAGCCCATGGATGTCGTACTACTGCAGCACCATGTACCGAATGCAACCCTACCTACCTTGGCTGGTGAAAAAGATACTCGATGTTCTGCTGCCACGTATTTTAGCGGCCACCTACTATAGTAGATCAGAGAGATGATCTTTCCCGAGCAAGACAGATGTGGACGGATGGAGATGGCAGCAAGAGAAGAAAATTTTGCTTCTTCTTGCTATCAAAGTCAGGTAATTTCGATAAGTGAGTAGCGTATCCAACCAGCTCTCTGCCGCATCAGGCCCATGGCGCACGGATTTTTAGGCTCTGCCCCATCCAAGCCTTGGCTGGCTGAAAGCGGATGGCACCGCGCGCGGCTGGTTCCTGCCAACGCCCCCGCTCGGCGGCCAAAGCTCCTTCTGCCCCTGGACGACAGGTCGCTAAGTCGCCGCACAGGTACCACCGGGCAGCGCTACTACCACTAGCGCCCAGCACTGGCGGTGCAGCTGGCGGTAGCGTGGGTCTGCGAGGTACCTGCGGATACCTGGTTGCTGGCGCGGGCAATCAGATCCGACCTGTTCCTGCATGCATCGCTGCCGAAGCCGCCAATTTTCGGTGGCCCCTGCGCCCGCTCGGCCTGCGTTCTCGATTTCGCCCAGAGTGTCATCAGATCGGCTTGTGATGGACATCAGCTAATGCTCGCTGCCCACTGCGAAAGAAGCGAGAAAACTGGCCCCAAACGTCATACACCAATCCTCTCCAGATGCTCGCTGGGCTCTTGTACGCCCTGCATATGCATGCGCCAGCGCTACGCAGCGCTCGTGGTGGCACCGCCTACAGTAGAGCGAGCCACCAAGAGAAGAGCTGCTGCTTCTGCGCCTCCAGCCCTGCATCCGCCGCTGCAGCCGGGAAATTGGCCCAACCGCCACGCGCCATGGCAGACGCCCACCCGGCGATGGGATTGGACTGGACTGGAGCCCAGCATCCCTGGCCGTGGCCCGCGATGCCGGGCTTGATTTGACTTTGCGACTGCTCTGCGTGCCACGGTCCGGCGGCCAGGCCCAGAACCGCAAGCACTAACAGGCGTGGCCGAATGCCGTGCTGATCGAGCTGGAGGCGTCCGCATGCAGTGGACGAAGGCTATGGGGCCGGGACGGGGATGGGCAGAACAAAAACAACAAAAGCGCTGCTCTTTGCTTTGCCGGACTCCTGCCTCCTCTCTTCTCGCTTGGTGACATTGAAGCCCGCATGTCTCACTCGATCTTGACGCCGGTCCTGGTTATCTGGCCAGCTCCCCCATTGTGCGTGACCCATCCCCTATGCATGTGAGACATTGCTATTCGGCTTGGAAGTCGTTTGCAGCTCCTCTGCCAATCTCCTACCGCCATCCTCATAACTTGTCTCAGTTCGCACCAACTGTACTTGGTTGTATACGGGGTTCAACGCAAGCATACTAGGTCGGCGTTATACCCCCTTGAGCGCTGTCTTTTTGTAATTGGCGCCCCGAGGCTTCTTTTACGATTCTGCTGTTCTTTTCAAGCCTTTTCTCTCCTTTCGATTCCATTTTGCTTGCCTCTTCTCGCTACGCTCGGATGAAGCTTCACGGCCCGCGGATATAGCTGGGAGCATTTTCTCATACTAGCGGCTTCTAATCCACCGCTGGCGGTATTCAAGGCCGAACAATCACAGCGAGAATGTTAAAGGCCATGAGGCTGCAGGCACTCGTATGCCTTTTGCTGGCCCTGCAAGTGGCCGCCACATACGACTTTCATCTACTGAGGCGAGATAATGCTCCCGCTTCTCCGACGCCTTCTGCTTCAGTCTCTCGTTCAGTGCAAAGTTCGCAGCCAACTTCACAGACCTCTGTTACCAGAGAGCGGCACGAAGACAGCAAGCAGACAGACGTCTCGAAAGATTCGACGACCACAAAAGCTTCCCACAGTACTACAACATCCTCAACACCAACAGTTCAGACCACAGTCACAGTTCCATCGCAAACTCCTTTAAGCAATTCGACATTGTTCAACAGTAATGGTAAGAATAGAAGCCTCCCGCTGATCATACCAAGTTAGCTTGCTGACACATGTACTGGTAGCAACCGTTCCCGCCGGCCAGCTGCCCATTAAGCCCGTCGTAACTCCAGGATGGGGCGTTGCCGGAGCCATCTTGTTAGTTACCGGGGCTCTCTATACCATTATTGGGCTCAGAAACCAATGGATCAATTGTTTCTTCTCGACTGCCTATCTCACCTCGCTCGGAATTACGGTTCTTGTTGTCTATCTCATGAATGTCCCTGTTAGCTTGGCTGTTCAGGGAGCATATGTCGTTGCTGTCGTTCTGTCTGGCTGTGTGCTAGGAGCAGCATCACTCATCTTCAAAGAGCTGACTGAAGGCCTGGGATGCGCTCTAGGAGGCTTCAGTTTTAGCATGTGGCTTCTTTGCTTGGCGCCGGGAGGCTTGCTGCATGATACAGTAGGCCGGGCAATCTTTATCTCGTGTCTCTCCGTTGCCGGTTTCGCCCTCTCTTTCAGCTCCTACACCCGAGATTGGGCCATGATTATCCTCATGTCTTTCGGAGGCGCTACAGTAATTGTATTGGGTATCGACTGCTTCAGTAGAGCCGGGCTTAAAGAGTTCTGGGCTTATATTTGGAACCTGAATGGGGATCTATTTCCCCTTGGTGCAGATACCTATCCCATTACTAGAGGCATCCGAGTCGAGATTGCAGTAATCGTTATTATCTGCCTTGTTGGGGTTGTCTGCCAGATGAGACTCTGGAGAATGGTTCGAGACAGGCGCAATACGAAGGCTCTGAAGATCGCGGAGGATCAGAGATGCCTTCAGCAAGAAGAAGAGAATGTCGGTCGCCACATTGGGCAGCAAACGGCACGGGAACGAGTGGCCTGGGAAAAAGTCTATGGAGGCAGATATATGCCAGACAGCAATGGTATGAGCACTGCCTCGCAATACTCATATGGCACCGACAGCGCTAGCAATAGCAAAAGACAACAACGAGTCCATTCCGGGTCCGTTTACACCGAGTCCAAGGCTGATGGCATTGAGATGACGGAAATGTCGGATTCAAGTGTAGTGCAGACTGGAGCAGATGGGCTCATGTCCATGGAGCTGGCCAAGGAAGGCAAGATCATGATACGAGTAGCTGCAGACGAAGTATTGGAGACGCCGAACCATAGGGAAAGCGAGATTACTGATACACAAGTCGACGCCATGTCAGAGCCAGACGTGGAGGTTGCCAACAAGCGCAGAAGTGATTCACAAACAAAAGCCGCCAAAGACAAGGAAATCTCTCCAAGCTCAGAGGGTAGACGAAATTCTCCACAGAGAAATGTGACGCCCGCCCCCGAGGTAGTCCCCTTACCATTCAAGACTCCGACAGAAGATGACTTGAAGTCGATTGGCGATCGATCATCTGTTGCGACATTTGCCGACGACGAACTTTATGCGTCTGCGACTCCCATTCGAAATTCTCTCGTCAAAAGAGTCTCTCAGAGCTCAGCAACGCTTATGAGAAGCTTATCTCAGCAGAGGAAGAAAAGCCTTTCTCCCGAAGGCCAGTTAGAAAATGGCGAAAGCACTGAAGATTTGGTTGAGCCGGCAGAATCCGTCCATGACGATAGCAGATCATCCTTGGCAGCAACTGTCGATTATGAAAGCTTGAGTGATTATCAGAACGACCATGATTCAATAGTTGATGATGATACCCGAAAGAGCATTGTGATTACTGCAGAGCTGGGCGAAACTACAGCAAATCAGAGTCTAGAGGAGGTGGAAGTCGAGACTGGAGCCACGGACGACGTTGAGAAATCAAGGGGCAACGAGCCTCAAGCAATTTCTAAGGAAACCACTGGTGACGAAGTAGCTGATATCACATCTGAACTAAACGAGAAACGTGATGGCGATGAGGTAGACAAGGAAGACTTGGGCGCCAAGGCTGAGGATGAGGTTGGAGAGGAAGAGATCCCGACAGCTCACGAACAGGAGCACACTGCCACCGCAGGCAGTACGACGGAAGGCAAACTGCCCGAATCTACCGAGAAAACCAAATCAGGTTCTTCAGCAACTTCGGTTCCAGTGAATTTGACAAAGGACCGATTGCCTACGTCCATGTCAAGAGCTGCGCTTTCTTATAGGACAAACGAGTGGGCTAAACATCTCGGCCACGCGGACACTCCCGAACCTGACGCTATTCATATCGAGTCATATGGGTCTGAGGTGGACATGGAAGAAACCCCTAGATATGTCGATTTGGAGGATCTTCAAATGAACATTGCTGATCGCACTTCATACGTCCCCCCTCAGAAATCAGATTCTGGTTCAACACAGGCATCTTCCATCCAGCCAAGCTTGAAAGTAGCCAAGAAGCAAGCGCGCATCTCTGAACTCGTTGTTTCTCCGGCGATGTCTGCGGATGCCATGATCCCTAGCGGAAGCCCTAAATCGCCTCCCATGGACATGGCCGGCCTCCAGCCAGCTTCTGTGGCTCTACGGCGTACATCTTCAGGGTTTGCGCCGATTGTCGAAGAGCAAGATGGTGTTCAGGCTAGTGAGGTGTCCCCCGAAGAGATTTCTCAGCAAGACGCCACCCAGCTGAATCCAGCACCCTTCCGGCCGATAGTGCCTCGTGTTGTGTCTTTTTCGAATCCTCATACCCTACTTGGTCAGAGAGAATCTGTCTTACGGAGTCGATCACAAGGCAAACTCGTTGCCCACCTGGCCGACTACAATGTTGATACACATGGATCTGTTGCAGACGCAGACTCCCTCCACAACTATCCTATTAACCATCGAATGGCTAGCCCTGATCCCGATGATCTTCCACTGAGTCAACGAAGGGATATTATACGCCAAAGTAGCAGGACACCCCTACCAGCTCCAACTTACTTGCCGCCCTCAAATTATAGACTGAATCGCTCCAGCAGTGGAATTGAAGTTTCTGGGAATACGCAGTTCAATTCTCACCAGCCCAAGAGAATATCCTCCGTCTCAGCGATAGCCCAAGAAGCAAGACTTGCTACCTTCCGACACTCGTTAGCCAGAGATCTCCAAACAATGACTCCTGGCGTTCCTTCCAATTTTGGCCGTGAGACTCCTTTTGCGCCAACGTCTACTCTATTGGATGACATGGATACGCAACGTATTGTATTGATGGAAAAGAGGGAAGCAGAAATACAGCGGAAGGAGATGCAAAGGCGAGAAAAGGAGTGGAATGATCGAATGTTTGATGCTCGCATGCGGAGCGGCGATCTATTAGACGCACACCGCGAAGTCATACGGAAGATGCAGAGCTCGGCGAAAGAAAAATGATCAACCGGATGATGTATAGCGATATGGTAGCCTTTTCATTTTACTATTCCCTTGATTTCACTTCCATGGACGGAAAATACCCTGCTGGAGATACCAAAGGTTCACTCATTTTTCTACTCGTCCTTTTTTAGCACTTGGAAATAAGAAAAGACCTTATAAAGAGCGCCACGCGGCGCCGTGAGATATGTTTGACCTAAGGGTACCTATTAGAACATAGAGAAGCAAATCTATACAATAGCGCACGACGGTCCGGTTATAATACTATATATATATATATAAACAAAAAAAAAAAAAAAGAACGACTGGCTAAATAGAAAGCAACGAATCGCAATATTTGCTGGTATATGCTTCCATAGAAAAAGAAAAAGAAAATGAATCAACAAGGCTCCCCGTTCTCAAAATAGAAGAATGTCATCTTTTCCCTCCACTCGCAGCTAGCAGAGCAACGCTAAAGCTCTCCATAACCATTGACTGGGCGTGAGGTGGAGGGCTGGAGCAGTGCTGGAGGTGCTGGCGCGATAACAGAATGGTCTTTGTCTTTATCGCCTTGATTGTTGAAAGAAGACGTACTCTGCGGTGATGAAACCGCTGCTGTTGCTTCACCAGAAATGGGGAGAGAATCTTCATCAGACCAGACAGACCTGTTGGTAGGTTGATGGCTGAGTAGCTCCAAGGGCGCAGAAGAGGCGTTGTCTTCGGAGCGCCTGAACAGAGATAGCTTGAATGGAAGAGAAAAATTGAGGTGGGTGCGGAAGAGAAATGGGTTGCGACGAATAGGTTGAACATTGACGTCTTGGTTGTGGATGGGAAGAGATGTTGCTGCTGGGGCAGGCTGTTGGAGCGTTGGCGGATTTTGGTTGGAGGGTATGCTCGTCATGAAACTCAAGTCTGAGTGAGTTGCATTCTTTTTGGAAGAACTGGTAAAAAGTTAGCTACTAACGACTCTAAAAGATGCCAACCAAGATCAATTTACCGTGTAGACGTTGAGTGGCTGCCATTGGACATGGAGGCCAGCACCCGAGCATCTGGGTCATACTCTTCGTGTAGTCGCGGGAACACCTTTCCAAGCCCAAAAAATAGCAGGATCACGCGGTAGCAGTTCATGGCATCCTTGGTCATGCCAAAGAAGACGAATATCGGGATGGTCGCGGCGATGGGCAGGTAGCACGTATTCATGAATGACCAGTGTATTTGGTTACTTGTCAAGTATACGATGGTGTTCCAGGAAAGCTCGCCCGGAGCATGGTTATGGATGGCCTTGAAGTCGAAGGGCCTGAGATGTCCGGCAACTCGCCAATTGACAATGGCGATTGTTACAGCGATGGGGACGTAAGGTATGAGGATGCTAACGACCATGAGATAGAGGCGGCGGCGGGCTCGTTGGCTGCGGGCGTGGGCGAGGGGGTTGTTGGAGAGGGCAGACGCGGTGGCTATGGAGACTTGGCGGTATCGTAGGTACACGATTACTGTGGAGGACAAAGGAGTTAGTTTGGTGGTTTCTGAGGCTAAAAATGAAAAGGTGCATGAGGTTACGCCGTTGGTGGCTGGATCATGTTTGGGGGTGTTGGTCGTTGGTCTCGGCAGTTGGACTTACTGGCATAGCCGGCAGTTAAAAGCGGCATCATAGTCGGCAAGACGATGTCAAAGACGACGTACGGCCACGACTCGGAATTTGCCCAGGAGCATCCAACCAGTGTGCCTATATAATATCGCTGCTGGGCAAGCGGATATGTCCACAAGGCCTGCAGAAGCGGCAGCGGGAAGATGATGAGCGCCTGGACGACATTCCGCCGCGTCTTCTCCTTCTTGGTCAGGGGGCTGGCTCTCATGTTTCCAATCTGCAGAGCCAGGTTCCGCATAATGGCCAGCAGACAGCTGTTGAAGAGCCCGATGCTGAGATTATGTACGTGCGAGTTGACATCGCAGAAGCCGTAGCCCGGCCACCAGGAATCGATGTCGTCGTTGTGCCAGATGAGAGCGTTGACTGCGCTTTCAAAGTTTTGCAGCTGTACCACGAGGATGAACAAGGCGGCGGCCAGCTCTCCGTTGCGGTAGAGGAGGCGGAGAGGGACGACGCAGACGAGGTTGCCGATGAGGGCGAAGAGGACGCGGCAGATGAGGTTGGCTGTGAGGGATGGGGTGGTGGGAACGTCGGGGCGCTGACCGAGGAGGACGAATTTGGGAGCGTCGCGAGGGGCGAGATTGAGGAGCGAGTCCATGATGGTGAGGTTGATGATATTGGTGTTACCAGTGGTGAAGATGAGGATTTTGATATCGTGAGACGAGACACGGATGGATATGAAGAGAGTGGTGATGATGTTGAGGAAAGAAGGGATGGGGAAGAAGTCTACTGATGATGAGCAGCAAGAAGTATACTCATCTTCAAAATAAACTGACAAACGATAATTTCACAGTCAATAAGCTATTATTGGTATAGAACGAGCAGCAAAAGCAGTGAAAAAGATATCGGACAATTGGTGCTCTATAGGCACAATAAGAAGTCAATAAAGGTAGTCGAGGAACTTGCATTGCAGGAGACTCTTGTATAAAACAATAAATTGAATATAGCAGAATAGAATTAACCTTCCAGTTATACACATGCATGCATATCAGTACATCTTGATTCACACACCCAAGAAAATTCCATGTTGTATCAGCCCTGGCAAATTGGAATGAGACTATTGCCAGCTGAAGAAAACGAGCAAACTGCAGCATCACATTTGTCAATGAGAGACATTAAAATAAAAAAGAAGGAAAAGAAAAAAAAAGCGGATCAACTCGAGATATCCAGCCTCTCTCGTTCAAGCTTGCCAATGATAGAGACATGAGCCCCCGGTTTTCCATATATTACAAAGCGCAAACAAGGAAAATATTAGGATGGAAAAGAATAGTTTCGCGGCTGCATCATGATAACGCAGGCAATCACCAGAGCGTTTCTACTGATTGGTGTTTTGGACAATGTTTGTTGCTATTGGAGGCGTTTATTGAGAGACGGATTGAG
Source organism: Trichoderma sp. 2475 (assembly GCA_038502285.1). Taxonomy (NCBI): domain Eukaryota; kingdom Fungi; phylum Ascomycota; class Sordariomycetes; order Hypocreales; family Hypocreaceae; genus Trichoderma; species Trichoderma sp. 2475. The sequence continues at coordinate 948,465 of JARPVV010000016.1, forward strand.
CTTCTATTGATGTCCGGAATAGGCAATGCCTCGTGCGCAGTGTGGCCTTCAGCGGCAGGCAGCGCGGCTACCCGTATTTTTTGGGTCTACGTTCCATAAAAAGGGGGTGAAAGTGAAGAGAGCATGATTAGGGTTAGATGTGACATTATTTCACGGCTGTTAATCACAGTGCAGAGGTGAATTGGGCGGCTGAGGATGATGGCGGGCGATGTATTTGGCGTTTTGGTAAGGGCTTGTTGTGAGGTTGTACGAAGCACGGGACGGGTGCGTGCAGCGGTACGGCGGGAAGGATTCTGAAAGATGAGAATGGTATGAAAAAGGAGTATATGGCTAGGCAGACACATATTTAGTTGTCCTGCTCTATGCATCGCGCTGTTGAATCAAGCCTGGCAATGAGGCTTCAGTGACTTACACCGAGCCGGGAGCTAAAATGGCGGGGCGCGCCGTTGTGAAGCCATGCCGAAAGGGCCAGTCATTAATGAGTAAGCGGCTCTCATATAGCGGGATACCCCTCTAGACGCATATGCCACGATCTACCGAGCGTTGATCTCTCAATCGGGGACAGGGGAGCATGTCCCACCATCCAGCCAATCATAGCTCCAACAGCTCAAGGTGCGGGCTTAATCTTATCGCGTCCTGACGTGACTCCATTTCTCTGCAGCTTCAGCGAGCAAGGGAGGGGCCCAAACAAAACCAAAACCGTCTCGACAAAACTTGTAAGTCCCCTCCTCGACAGCTATTTCTCCTTCTCTTCTTCTTTTTATTGCCAATCGCTGATAAGAAGCCAACAGCAGCTTCAAATCCTTCACCATGTCGTCGTTCCTTTTCCGCCGCGCCGCCGCCACCGCTGGAGCTGCCCGCGCATTCAGCACCACCTCGCCTCGCTCCATCGCCCGCATCACCATCGTCGGCAACCTGGCCGATGCGCCCGAGGCCCAGGTCAGCGGCAACGAGCAGAACCCCAAGGAGTACGTGCGGTACGCCGTCGCGAGCAACAGCGGCACCAAGGACAACCGCACGACCAGCTGGTTCCGCGTGACGGGCTTTGTGGAGGGTCCTCGCAGAGACTTTTTGCTGGGTTTGGCCAAGGGGTATGTTTTCTGCAACAAATGAATACCAATCGTGAGGAGGACAAACTGACGTTTTTTTTGGTTTAGCACTCTGGTTTATGTTGAGGGTGATGCGAGCATCAGCTCTTACACGGACTCCAATGGACAGACTAGACAAGGCCTCAGCGTCATCCAGCGTAAGTTGTCAAACTACTCTAATGTTCTTTGCGGGACAGTTCAACTAACCACGTGGTGGATTGACAGGCCATATCGAGGTTCTGAAGCGCCCTTCACCTCCTGAACAGGGCGAGTAAAAGCAGCAATAGAGGAATTGGCTGAGGAGGTTTTGGCTGCAAGGGATGAGCAATGGATTCTCACTGGGTGTTTTTGGCGAATTAGAAGCAGGCGGCGGGTTTGCTTGCTTGCTATGTAACTGTAGTATTGCCTGATGATTTTGATGTATGATTTGATGCGATAGATGAACTCTCGGCTCTCCTGCTTTGGCCACTTGCGACGCAATTCTCCCAATCGTTCTATTAGTTCTACGTGCTCGCAATGATTGTACAATATATCCAACTTTTTACTTTATTTTTGCTTCATCATACCAAGGTAACGCTGTCCATGCAACCATACCCTGCAGCTACACCTCCCTCTTCGCTCTGGTCTCCCTTTGTACGGAGCAGATAACCTGCGCCCTCATTGTGGAGCACGTCTCCGGTGCCTTGATTCCATAGGCAAGTGCCATATACGCCCAATTCGCAAATAATACCTCCTTCTTCCAAGTGGCCGTTTCTAAGAATGATATTTGATACAGGTGGCGGCACAATCAGCTCCATGAGAATGTATGCACCCCAGTGTTCCTCGGGCAAAGTCTTTAGGAATTCCGGAATGGCGCTTCGGTAGATGTTGTTACCTCCACCCTCTCGCTGGGGCTTGAGAACGTACGCCTTGCATAGCTCGGGATCCAACGCCTTCTTCCGTGCTTCCAGGCCGGCTTCAGACGTATCCATGGGGTAAATGTTGGTAAACGTCTTCCAGAGCTCAGCGGCAGCGGGGGTACTGTCGTTGATGAATTTTCCGAGAACAGAGGGCGCAGACGAAGGCCGAGGAGTGGCCAGCACTTGTTGAACCTTTTTTGTGCCGGCCAGCTGGGTGAGAATGCTGGGGCACTTGATCGCGCCAGAACGCTCCAGGTGGTATCGGGCATCCCAGGCTGTCTGGTCGGGATAGTCGTTGGTGTGGTAGCCAGAGCGCATGTAGATGACGGCTACTTCAAAGACCTTGGATGGGTCGCGAGGGAGGCGGTAGAGGAGCTGGCGCTTCGGTGTGTCTGCAAGCGTGGTGTGTTTGAAGATGTCTGAGATGGCGAGTCTGAATACTGGTATCGTTGGTGAGGACTGGGTGACCTGGTACTCTAGATGGCGCTGGTCAAAGATGTTGCGCTCGCCGCCTTGGACCAGGAAGATGACGCATTTGGCATGACCTAGATCGGACTTGGGATAGGCATGAAAAGCAGCCTGAATGCCGCCTGCGAGGCCCTGGATGCTATGGTTCTCAGGGAGGTTGAGTGAGTCCGGTGCCAATGCGTGCTGGAGCAGGGGATACTCGGTGGCTGCAAGGAATCTGATCGGTTGCTTGTTAGCTTGTGGTGGAAAATGTTGTGTATGAAGACTGACTTGTGTAATTTTGATGTGTAAGTTGAGAGGCCACCAAAGGATGCGGCAATGGTGTTGAACTCGACTTGCTTTACTTGAACGGAAGGGGGAGAAACCGCATTGTCTTGGTGGACCATGTAGTCTGATCTGAAGAGACCCAAAGATAAAGGCTAGAATAGCAAGTAAGAGTAAATATGAAAGCTCATAAGACCATTTTGGGTGAGTGCTGTCATGAATGCATATATACCTGAGTGTAGCCCTCAGCCTTGACTTTCAGATGGACGTCCCAAAGATTGCGGATGAAGTCATCGCCATTTATGACCCTTTATAAATCATGTCAGTTTATGGCTGGCTACTCATGTAATTGCTACTCACTCCTTGACAGTTTGCTCCAGAAATGCCTCGTCACGGCTCACAGCCGCATACAGCTCGTTGTAAGTCTTTTGCACCGCCTGGCCCTGCTCGAAGCACTCTCGCGGGAAGGGCGTGGGGAAGAGAGTGACTGGGACGTTGATGGCCGTGATGCCCGCAGGATCAGTTTCGGTTGGGACCACTGCAGGGGGCGACCGCACAGCGAGGCCGTTGGCGATGGCCCAGTCTTTGACCGTTTCGACGAGGGCATCTTTTTCAGCTTGCTGCAATGGCGGGGGATAAGCCCCGCTCGTGAGAGATGCCATTGGTAAGGACAAGAGAGTGAGCGTTTATTTAAAGATTAGAGCGAAGGGAAAATTATGTGGGAGGCCTCGTCTAGGTGGTGACAGCTGGCCAGCGGTTATAGAGTGTTGGTTGGGTTGTGTAAGTGCGGCGAGCTGCAGCTGTGAAGATTTCGTGAGTGGTGGTTCTGTAAGAGAGCGGACGATAGAGTTTAGTGCGAGATCCCAGAAGCGGATTATTAATGGCTTTCCGAAGTGCTCCGTAAATACATTGACTCTGGCTGCGCCCTTGTGAATTTGATTCTAAAAAGGGTCTATTCACTATGTGAGAAAATATTCTACGCTCTCTTTTTCCAAGACTCTGCATGAATTTGCCAACATCGCACGCAGACGGTGCTATTTCCACTCCTGCATCAACCAAGATGTCGTTGGGGCGTCGTTTCAATGGATGTAAGCCGCACGCAAGATGTGCGCTCAGCCTCAGCCCCCGCCACAGCTCGCCTATCAACCGCTCTAGCTATGCGCCAAAGGTCCCTGTGGATTCGTCTCTGAGACACCCCGGGCCAATTAGCCGCAGCTGAGACCCTTTAGCACTGCTACTACCGTACGATGGAATTTTCTCGACGCTGGAGGCCAGGCCGCGATATATGAACGGAAAAGAAGAGAAAAACCTGGGAATATTTAAACAGCGCCGTGGCTGCGCTCGCAGCGATCAGGCGAGAGCAGGGAGAAGAGTTGATCCGCGCTTTTCATCCAGTGGCTTTTTTCTTCTTCTTTGTCCATTCCTCCTGTACGTTCAGTGGTCACGTGAAGTGGTGTTCTCGATTTCGTCTGGCAACCAACAGTCGCCAACAAAACGCGTTTTTGTGCATACTCTTCTTTTAGGAGGAAACAGAATTGAGAAGCGAGATGCGCTGAAAAGCCGTGCCTGAGTTGCGCCGATCCAGCGAGCTTGGGGACGATTTCGTCATATCGAGATATCCTTTTCTCAGTTCTCTTCTCGGCTGCTCTTCGCAGGGCGATATCTCACTACTTTCTTTTTTCCCCAGCTAAAGCGCACGTTGTTCACGCACACCTTCTGCCTACCAGAAAACGGCTACATTCCTTCTTCTTTTTCATATTTCTCACTCTAATATCCAATATTCTTTTCTTTTAATATCCTCTTTGCGTCGTTCCACTCTCGTTCCTAATGCCCATGCCGCTTCAAGCTGGAGAACCCATAGTAAGCCTACTCTCGCTTTCTCATGCCATCGCTCTTTTCCCCAAGACAACATAGAGCACTTTGGGCGTAATTTTACCTTTCACTGGTGGATTATGTGAAATAAAAATACGGAGCACATGTCCAATTTCTTGAACAGAGTTTGCGATGCTCGAGTTGCTAACGCTTCGCAGTGGATCCAACTGTGCCGTCTCTGAGCGCGAGTGTGGCCCAGATGGGCACTATCCATCAAGATGACCCGTTCCTGTGGGATACAGAAACCCTTTCGAGGGAGATTTGCTCCCAAAATACCCCATGGATAAAAGATCCAGCTGCGCTAGCTGCAAATTTGGCTGCTAATGATATTGACGGGCGCACACTACTCTCTTACGAATTTTTATTTTCAAAGGCTGAGTTGATGGAATGCCTTAATCTGAAAGCAGCCCGAAGCAAAGCAGACTTGGCAGAGACGATCATCAACTTTCGGGCAAGGAGCAAAAGTTTTCGGTCATGGAAAAAGACTTTCTTGAAGACTCAGGCCATGCTCCTGTCTGATGATGAGCAGGACGATGTGAAGACAGGCCTCTCACATATTCCCCCTTTGAAGCGACCATTGGATCCGACACCAACTCCAAACGCTCGAAGCATTTCAAGTCAGTATGAGCCCCACGGAACAGTCGAAGCGCCGTCGGTAAACGACCAAAACACTAAAGTCTTTGATGGCGCTTTGCTTGAGCCTGATGAGGGCTACTCAATGCAGTTGGATGGCGATGCAGATTCTGCTACCAGGGTTGATTCTGCCAATGGAATATCGCCAATTGCTTCTCTAGCTCCCTCCCATACTTCAGCAGATAATTGGGCCAGCGAAGAAAAGTCTTACAAGCGAAGACGCTTGGAGCCGATGAACTTGAGCGCAAAGCCGTTGGCCGACCCAAGTTCCCTCACTCTGTTTCAATCCGAGTCTTTCAATTTGATTGAAGGAGCCAAGATACCGAGTAATAGGGATCAAGCCTCAGCTTTGGAACCCATTTCAAAATATTCCTATCTGGGGAGCGACAGAATTAATCGTCGGGATATCCTTTCTTCTACCGGTACTCCAGACTACCCTTGGATAGATCTTGGCGGAGGCGGGTTTGCCATTGTGACTCCCAGCTATGTAAATCCTCCTGGGCGGAGGCTTGTTGTTAATCGCATACTACGGATGCGCTTTCTCAGAAATTCTCGGAAACAAGCTACGATGAAGCGCGGATTTATTCCTCTAGAATCGCCAACTCCTTCTGACGAGAGTGAGGCGGTCATAGACTTGGATGCCCTGCCTGATACCTGGGACGAACTGACGCAGCGAGAGATTGACGAAGAGAAAGCAGAAATTGCAGCAAGGTCAAATAAGCCTGACCCTTTTCTACCAAGAGAGCGCGTGGAGGCCATCCTCAGAGAGGAGATTACTGCTATGGAAACGAACTGGAAAGAAACGAAGCTGCCCAAGCGCGAACGCCGAGCATATAAAGACTGGATGGATGCCAAAAGAACAGGGCGGGCCAAGAAGACGATATTCGAGAGCCAGAAACGTGCAAAGTACCTCACTGAGCGGAAAAACAAACTCTATACGGGAATACTCAGCAGCAAATGGGTGAAAGAGAGCGATCTCCGTGATCAAGCTGCTACTATGGAAATGAGCTTGATCGAGAAACTTGATACATTATGGCTCATATCGCTTCTTGAGATGCGTCATCCTCCTCCAAAGCCTTTGGCGACTCCGAAACCGAAATCTTCAGCACCAAAAGTGCGCCTAGAAAACTCGGACGATGAATTATTGACCAGTTCAGATGAAGAAGATTTCATCGTACCTGACAACGACCACGATGTGACCATGACCGATGAGGCCTTTTTTGAGAGCGCTCCTGCATCACCACGAGAACGACGTGTCCGCGAAGCAAGCCACCCCGTGTCTGAAGTTGACGCCTCCATGATTATCGATCTCACACAGATAGAATCATCTCTACCAGATCGTCAAGATCGCGAGGCGACGATAGAATGCATCGATTTGACAATTTCTCCAGTTAAGAAGCAGGTAGAAGACGGCCCTGTTCTCATTAAAGACGAGCCAATCGATTTAACAGCAGAAGTCCCGCCTATGGATCAACTAGGAAGTTTGGAGAAGATTGGCGAGACATCTGCAAAGCATTGGGCAAAAGCAAAAGACCGTTGGAGATTAGTTCTCTGTTTGTTGTGGAAGCTTATGCAAGCTCGCCGTGAGCCGATTCTCCAGCTAATGCAGAAACTTACCGCAGAAGAGGCTTGGCAGGCGTCCGTAGCCCTCTACCAAGCAAATCCTTTTACGAAAGAATCAGATATCGGAAAGGAACATGCAAAAACTACGGCATTCGACATCACAAAGCTGTTCTTAAGCTTTTGCCAGTGCCGCCAGTACGCAGATGATCGGATCGTGGCTTTGAAAGAGAAAGACCAAAACCGTCTCAGCCGTGCAAAGGCAATTTTCCCAGCTTTTCACGCCTTTATCAAAGAATGGACTCCCAAGTACCCGCAGAGCAGCCAGATTTTTAGAACCGATGCTTTCGACGATGCTTTGGACGATGAAGTTGAACCAGATGATCTCGGTGATCACTCAGCCAATGTTACGCAGAGTCCATCAAAGCCACGCAGACGCGCGGCCAGAGAGATTGTGCAGAACAAAGAGGGTCTTGAGCTCCGAGAGCTAGGAAAGAAGCGCGCAGAGGAATATGAGGCTCGTGCAGCCAAGAATTTGAGGCTCGCCAAGCTATCCAGCACCATGACAGAAGGCGAGGCGAGGCTAATTATCAACGAAAGTAAACAAGATGATCAGCCATTCATCTATATAAGCAAAAAAATCGGCGAGCGCATAAAAGACCATCAGATCAAAGGAGTCCGGTTTCTATGGAATCAAATTATTCTCAACGCAGACCTCCGACAAGGCTGTCTTCTGGCGCATACCATGGGCTTGGGAAAGACGATGCAGGTTATTACTCTTCTTGTGGCTATAGCTGAGGCTTCTCATTCAGATAATGAATCTATAAAGGCGCAGATACCTATGGACCTGAGAACTTCGCAGTCGCTCATCATATGCCCTGCTGGATTGGTCAACAACTGGCTTGAAGAAATCAATGCATGGTCACCTGAAGGCATCCTTGGTAATGTCTTCATAGTTGAGTCGGCACAGTCCAAGTCAGACCAAATCTCATCGATTGAATATTGGGCAGAATATGGCGGTATTTTGGTTATGGGACATGAGATGTTTAAAAGAACGTTGGCCGCAAATGACAACATTCAACAGATATTGACGAACAAAGCCAACATTGTCATCTGTGACGAGGCCCACACGATGAAAAACCCTGAGAGCCAGCTTCACCAAGTCTGCCAAAACTTCCTCACCAAAAGACGGATTGCTTTGACCGGCTCCCCCTTATCTAACAACATCAAAGAGTACTATTCAATGATAAATTGGGTGGCACCAGGGTACCTCGGACCTCAAAAGGAGTTTGCGGATATATACGCAGAACCTATTGAAAGAGGACTAGACAGGGAGAGTAATTGGTCCGAGAAACGCAAAGCCCTGAAAATGTTGGAGGTATTGAAGATGACTGTTGCTCCCAAAGTGCAGCGAGCCACCGTCCAAGTTGTCAAACATGAGCTGCCACCCAAGTATGAATTTGTCCTCTTCGTCAAGCCTAACCCTCTTCAAGAAAAGCTGTACGGCATTTACTTGAATGAAATGGTGGCTGCGTCATCAAGAACGAGTGTAGTGAAATTCGTCGCGCAGCTCGGGGTTATCTGCAACCACCCTCGCTGCTTCAGGCAACTGATGCTGAATGAAAAGGCAGCATCGAAGATGCCAAAGGCGACACAGCAGCTTGTGAGAGGCCCAGGAGATGAGGGAACCGACGACGAAAGCGAGAATCATGGCCGCCCATCAAAATTTCCCCCGAATATGATCTCGACTGTTCTTAAGGAGACAAACGGGAAAGACATAGCCAACCCTGAACTTTCGCAAAAAGTTTCACTCCTTCTCGTAGTGCTAGACCAAGCGCGCGCCCTGGGAGACAAAGTCCTCGTCTTTAGTGAGTCTATTCTGACGCTGGACTACCTCGAAGAGCTGTTCAAGCAGCAGAGACGAGCAGTACAGCGGCTAGACGGTTCCACGCCTGTGAGCAAACGGCAAGGTATGGTCAGGGCTTTCAATACTAGCAAGGCTGGAGAGTCTGAGATCTACCTAATCTCCACAAAAGCAGGCGGAGTAGGCCTCAATATACAAGGAGCAAACCGAGTCGTCATCTTCGACTTCAAATGGAACCCGGTTAACGAACAGCAAGCTGTTGGCCGATCCTACCGGTTTGGGCAACAGAAAACGGTATATGTATATCGCTTCGTCATTTCGGGTAGCTTTGAAGAGGGGTTACAAAACAGGTCAATTTTCAAGACGCAGCTCGCATCGCGTGTTGTAGACAAGACGAATCCCATTGCATGGGGCAAGCGGAACGGCGATTTGTTTAAGCCCATGGCGACAAAGCCAACCAGCGACCTCAGTCCCTTTGTAGGCCAAGACACCATATTGGATAAGCTGATAGAGCTGTCAAAAGATAACGGAGCCATTCGGAAAATTCTTTCGACAGACACATACGAAGAAGAAGACCCTTCGAACGAGCTAACAGCTGAAGAGAGAAAAGATGCTCAAGAATTGCACGACATGGAACGGCTGAAGCAAATGGACCCTGAAAAGTATCGGAGAATGTACGAGGAAAAAGAAAGAGCAGCACAGATTCGAGCTATGGCTGACGCTGCTCGACCCCCTCAAGGCACACAAATGCCATCCCCGTATCCATCCCCATATCCAGCTCAACAACGGTACAGTCAACAACCACAACACAATCAGCAAACACAAAATAATCAGCAAGCGATTGTTATCCCGGGACTTGAATTCCAGCCAGCACCAAATGCCAACACTCCGTCGTTCTCGCAAGCACCACCAGCCCCCATGGCGCCAACCGCCTCCCAAGTGAGTAATTACATATTAAGTTGCATTATCAGTTAGCTCACAGCTAACCTTGACTGAAATAAAAGGTGCACTTTCCATCGTCGGCTCCTTTACCTATGACAGGGGCGAATACGTACATCCGAAATCCTGCTGCATATACTAACCCTTCCGGAAACATGAACGCTATAATGCCCATCCGGCCTTCGCCCACGCCGCAACAAGGAGCAGAATCTCTGCCAAGTCCCCCAGGTCCAAGTTCTGCGCCGGTAATGGCACCAACATCTGGAAATCCGAATACCACGACGTCCTTGTTCAGCCAGTCTCGAAATCATTCTAAGACGGACTTTGAGAACGTGCTAGCTACATTGATACGCGACCGGCCCGGATATACAGGCAACGTAGCAGAGCTAGCAGAAAGAGTCACAGTGGGCATTTCCGAAGCTCTGAAGAACCAGGCGTGGGGATTTCTTCCTGACAACCACCGCTGGCGCCTGCTAGCTGATCTCGTACGAGAACATCACCGGCTCGTGCTGGCGATAATGTGGGGAAATTGCTCGCCTCACTACTTGGCAACAGCGCCTGAAAAAGAATTACAAGATAGAATCTTACTCATGAATAGCCAAGCGCAGGGCGACTTTAACACCCAGTTGCAACGCAGTGCCAGTGATCCTGATCCAAGCGTAAGTTGGACTCTTGTTACCTCACCTCTCTTTCTATATAGCTGTTCTTTCGACAGGCGCTTTGTTTAAGAGAAGAAAGATTAGACTAATTTAAGCAGAACTTGCAGAGCAATATTAATAGGCCAATCTCTCAGTCTCCCCGAGCCAATGAAGATGCCGAAGCCATGCGGCAAACCGCTCACAACAGGACAGAGCGCAGTTTTCGGCTTCCGCTCTGGGCAAATGACGCGCTTTCAAAAAGCCACGCCTAGACCCCATAAAAGAAGATGGATATAAGGCGCATTATGGGTTTTGTTTTATTTTCGTGGTTGCGGCATAGTGCGGCGAGGTTGCGGCGTTTGAAGCGGCCTTCTCAACCGGAAAGAAAATGGCCACTTTCTTTTCCTGGGATTTTTTTCTTCCTTTTTTGATTAGTCCTGTGTTTAGGTGCCATGATACCCCCAACTACACATATAGGAGGAAATGCGTGGGTGGTGATTTTCAATGGAGATTTTATTTGAAAGGAAGAAGAAATTTCGCTACACTATATTTTAATAGAATCGGTTCTAATAAGCACCATAAGTTGATATGCTGCATGTCAGGATCGCAGTCCTACCTACCTTAGGTAATCATAATTGATGGGCAGCCAAGACGCCTAGTAATTCTGTAAGGGTCCAGAGCGTCTGGAACCGCCAAAAATCAGCTCATCGATCAAGGCGCTGAGTCAGTGCCGCAATAGGACGATTATTCCGTCATTCCGTCTTTTTAGTCTTTCGCTGAGGAAGCATTGACGCTTTGCGACATGGCAGAGTCTTGGTACTAACGCTGGTTGCATTTTATGTAGACGGCTAATGCTCATCTACAATGCTGCATGTAAGCAAATAACTACATTACGCTGTATCAAGAGAATTACATATATTGCTGGGCATAATATATCTCTTTCGAGAGAGTAGCATGTACCGCTGGGTATGTCATATCCCTATCAAGCTAGTTGCCATACAAAGGCGTATTGCTATACGCCACGGCCACCCAGCAGAATACGCAGTTGGCGATATTTGTCATGGATTGCGGAGGATGTGTAAGTGCAAGTGATCTGCATAGGACAAAGAGCTTCAAGTGTACTTGGGTTTTTCTGCAAGTATTCTGAAGTAAACCAACTATCATTTCCTAGAAAATCGGTCGATATTACAAGTCTCATCTATAGATCAACTTGCGCGAAGCAATATATACCCTTTTTTGAGTTGAAAAAAGGCAAGGAGGTAGTATATCGTATAAGCTTTAACCTCTTGGGGTTGTGAATATCATGCTCAACTTAATTATTTGATGGCTCGCATTGCAACGGACGTAAACTACAGGCATGCAACCGTTTGTGTGACAGGCACATAACAATTCGGCAGTCTCTTTGTCCGCCCCTTGCCCTGAGATCGTAACCACCACGGCCCAATCAGAAGCGAGATGAGATGCAGCGTTGCAGTTACACTGTGATCTGACAGGCTGACAGTGCGCGCATCTGCAGGCTCTGTATGCTGGGTATGCAGGTAGTTATTACTGGGAGCGGGCAGGAGTGATTATAGCATCAAAAATTGTGATCAGGCAATTATATACAGTCAGTCAGGAAAGACTATATACCTGCGAGACTCAACTCTGCGCGCATACCAGGGCGGACATCGGCGAACTCGACTCGAAATGCCCTTTCTTGTCTCTTTCGCTTCCCTGAACATGCAAGTAAGACTACCGTGCACGATATGCCGCGCATGGGTCCCGGATAATTGGCTAGCTGCGCGCCCGGCGAATAAGCGGGCAGATAATACGCTTCAGTCAGCAACAACGAGCCATGGCCGCTCCGAAGCCGCGGCCGGGAATCATTCGGGAACTGAATTGTGGAGACTCCGTGGAAGGCGGGCGTTTTGAGTCAAAAAAAGAGAAGTCGAGAGTCTCAGCTTGCGCCGCGCCCGAGTTCCTATATTTGGTGCCGCGGTCCCCGAAACATTTGTCTCAGTCCTTTTTTCCCTTCTTTTTTTTACTCTCTTGCTTGACATCAATTTGCTCTTTGTCCATTGAGAATTGGACAACAATTCTGGTCGACTTTTTCTAGAAACAAACTCCTTCCTGTCAAGGCTAACAACAAGGGGGGGCCGGTCGTCTCCAGAAGTTTTTTTTGGTGGCTGGAACTATTATTCCTCCGCTTAGCTCGTCTCACTAAGTTGGTTGACAAATAAACCACCAACGAACGATCCCTCTTTTTCCCTTCTTACTCTTCCAAACCCTCTCCGTCTCTTCATTGTTGCCACTCGTTGTCAGCAGCATTGAGTCTCTCTTCTTTTTCCAGCGCATAACCCCTTCGATTGCCATCACACGCCATGGATAGCGTCCTGCGTCAGTCCAAGGCCATGTGCCCATTCCTCAAGTCGGCCTCGCCCGCCACCCTGCGCGCCATGTCGACGGCCGCCCGCCCCAGCCCGCGAGCCTCACCCTGCGGCGGCACCATGTCCAAGCTGCAGCTGTACGCGCATCGCTGCCCCGTCATGGGCAAGGCCATGGCCGTGCAGTCGTCCAAGTACGGCGCCGCGGCGGGCATCCGAGCCTTCTCGGCGCAGTCCCGCGGGGACAAGGCCCGGATTCACACGAGCCGCAACCAGGAGGCCCGCGCCGTGGAGAGCCCGATTCTGGACGGACGGAAGACTGGTACGTGCAATTGCCATGGTGTATACATGGAAGACGATTCGTGCGACGTAGATGTGTGAATGTCCTTCTTTTGCTAACGTTGATGCTTCGGCTGCAGCTCCTCCTCCTCCACCCACCACGACGACTCTTCGCAAGGATGTGCCGCCTGTTGTCGCATCCGCCTTCACCTCGGCCGGCAAGTTTGCCTATGAGGACTTTTACCAGGCCGAGCTGGATAAGAAGCGCAAGGACAAGTCCTACCGCTATTTCAACAACATCAACCGCCTCGCCAAGGAATTCCCGGTGGCGCACATGGCCGACAAGAAGGACAAGGTCACCGTCTGGTGCGCCAACGACTATCTCGGCATGGGCGGCAACCAGCATGTGCTCGACACCATGCACAAGGCCTTGGAGGAGTATGGCGCCGGCGCGGGAGGCACGAGAAACATTTCCGGACACAACAAGCACGCGGTCGAGCTGGAGGCGACTCTGGCCAAGCTCCACGCCACCGAGTCTGCTCTGATGTTCAGCTCATGCTACGTCGCCAACGACGCTACGCTGGCCACCCTCGGCAGCAAACTGCCAGAGTGTGTCATCCTATCAGATAGCTTGAACCACGCCTCCATGATCCAGGGCATACGCCACTCCGGAACAAAGAAGATTGTGTTTAAGCATAACGACGTGGCGGATCTGGAGGCCAAGCTGGCATCCCTACCCCTGCACGTACCCAAGATTATCGCCTTTGAGTCTGTCTACAGCATGTGCGGCTCCATCGGCCCCATTGAGGAGATTTGCGACTTGGCTGAGAAGTACGGCGCCATCACCTTTTTGGACGAGGTCCACGCCGTGGGCATGTACGGCCCATCCGGCGCTGGTGTTGCCGAGCATCTGGACTGGGAGGCACACGCCGCCGGCAGACCCCGCGGCACCATCATGGATCGTATTGACATCTTCACCGGCACGCTCGCCAAGGCCTACGGCACCGTCGGCGGCTACATTGCCGGCAGCGCCAAGTTTGTCGACATGATTCGCTCGCTCGCTCCCGGCTTCATCTTCACCTCCACCCTACCCCCGGCAACCATGGCCGGAGCCAACGCCTCTATCAAGTACCAGATGGCGTATGACGGCGACCGCCGTCTGCAGCAGCTTCACACCCGCGCCGTCAAGGAGGAGCTCAACGCCCGCGACATCCCCGTCATCCCCAACCCGTCGCACATCGTCCCCATCCTGGTCGGCAACGCTGCCCTGGCCAAGGAGGCTTCGGACCTGCTCCTGAAGGATTACAAGATCTACGTCCAGGCCATCAACTACCCCACCGTCCCCGTCGGCCAGGAGCGTCTCCGCGTCACTCCCACCCCCGGCCACACCAAGGACCTCCGCGAGGAGCTTGTCAACGCCCTCGACGAGATCTGGACTCGCCTGGACATCAAGCGCACTTCGCAATGGGCTGCCGAGGGGGGCTTCATCGGCGTCGGCGTCGAGGGCAATGAGCCCGAGCCCCTGTGGACTGACAAGCTGCTGGGCATCGAGCAGGCCACGCAGGAGGTCAAGGCCGCCGGTGTTGCTGCGAACGGCATCACCGAGGCCCTGCTCGCCCGCGAGGCAAGCAACGCCGGCCGCGCCATGGACGTGTCGGCATAAGTTGACTGACTGAAACGCCATTGTGTGCGATTGAGTCGCGCGGCTTGCTTGCTTTGTTTGAGCCAGCTGCGAAATCAAGTTCACTTCTATATAGCCCGATTTTTGATAAGTTCTTTTTTGCATAAAACCACCAACTGCAGCTAAAAGCTGCCAAAAGAAAAAGTCGGGGTTTTGAATCAATACAAACCAATCTTTTCTTGGTATCTGACAAGATGCCGCCTATAATTACTCGTGTGCCAACTCTCTCTTGTGATATATCAGTAGTGTGATGTAATGTGGTGATACGGCAGTTGTATCTGTATAAGGTTGAGATTTGAGTTTTGTTAGCGCTCATCTGCCAAGTATCCTCCTTATTATAATCCTAAAATACCACTGCAATGGATGCCGACAGCACCCCATTTCTGCAGCCATCGTTCCATGCCATCCTGATGCATCTCCTCAGGATTTGGGATCGTGATCCTCCCGCCGTGCCATCTCCAAAGACATCTCGGCCCAGCCCCAATGCGGCCTAGCCCGCCACGCGAGCCTATCGGAGCTGGAAAAACACCCCGGAAGGCCGCAACGTCCAACTCCCCAGCTCCACTCCACCGCGCCAGACTCCCAAACGGACAGCCGGCGCAATATTGTGTCCGATCCTCACAAACCGTGGCTTCGTGGGACGGAACTGTCTTTTACACAGCAATGAATCCCGAGTCAAACGAGAGAATCTCTCTTTCTTTCCATCTGCCATTCTTCTCCCTTTTCATGCTGTGACGCGTTGCTGATTGGGTGACTGGTTGCCTATTTTGAATCCCTATCCTCAATCCTGTGTACTAATTCCTTTTCCTCCGTTCTTGTTTCCTCTCCTCTATCAATTTCTCTCTTCTCTTTCTTGTGATACCCAGCAGAAAAAAAAAACGGAGTACAGTCTCGCCGTATCTCACTTATAGACTGTCCGCGTTCGGGGAATTGTAAAACCAAAAAAAAAAAGAGAGACATCCATTACTTCAAATCCACCATACATACTACAAATCCATTACATACACACCATACAGGCATCCACTCCGATACATACGCGACAAGGGCAAACCGCTGCAGACGGCCTCATATTTGTACCATCGACCGTCTCGCCAAACTCCCGCTCCGGCGCGGCCATGGAGCCCACCAGTAAAGGCCCCAAGGCCTGCACGACATGCGCAAAGGCCAAGGCCCGGTGCATTGCCGGCCCGGACAAGGACAGCAAGTGTGAAAGGTATGGATCTATTCTGGGGATATCCTTCTTACTTGTTATGGTTTGCTCCGTGCCGTGGGCGGCGTGTGTTGCGCCGGGCCGAAATCCCGGCAGATGCGTGGGGGCAGCGGATTCGATATCGCTGGTCCTCGGCTCGGAGCTCCAGTGACTTTTGGTTCATCCATCATGTCTTGTTTTGTGCTTTATGTCTTCTCCCCTTCCGGCTAGCCGCCTTGCCTGCTCTCTTGTCCTATATTGGCTGTGTTGCTTGTTACCACTCATCATACTCATGTGCTTGTTTATTCTAGATGCCAGAGGTTAAAGAGAGAATGTGTCTCACAACGACCTGCTCCGCCTCGGGCCAAGAAGCCGCCCAAGAGGTCTCGCGTTGCCGAGCTAGAGAAGAGGCTGGATGAGCTGTCGTCTCAGTTTGTCGACGGGGCTGTCGCTGCCGCCGCCATAAATCCCAGATCAAGCCAGCAGTCAGGAGACTCGCCGTCGATATCAGTCTCATCGGGCAACCACCTATCAGCCCCCGACCGCTCTGGACAGCATCAACAGCTTCAACAACAGCAACAACAGCAACAGCAGCAACAGCAGCGACGACGGAAGACCAAGTGCGATAGCATCGTCACCTTTGAGTATCTGTTCCCGTCACCGCGGTCAGAGAGCGCCGAAGTCTCGGGATGGACCTCGGAAGTCGGCAGCAACGACTGCGTTATGGCGGCGACCGAACTATGGCCCACAGAAGCCGAAGCCGAGACCCTGCTGCTGCAGTATCATGCGTCTCATGCGCCCCTGGCCCCCTTTGTGATTGTGCCGAAGCATCTCATGGCGGCGGACCTGCGTCGACACAGGCCGTTTTTGTGGAGGGTGGTGATGATGATTAGCTGCTTCATGGACGGACCGAGGCAGCATCGCATGGGCAAGGAGGTGCTGGCCGAACTGGGGCGGATGTCCGTACTGGATAGCACGAGGAATCTTGAGACGTTGCAGGGACTGTTGCTAACCATAAGCTGGTGAGTGCATTTATAGTTATATGCTCACCTGGTTGGGAGCTTGACGATGATGTGCTAATCATTGACTCTTCAGGCTGAATTTCTGTCTAAAGAGTGCACAGCTGACCAACTTACTCTTCCTTGCGAGGTCCATGAGTCTAAGCTCAGGCGGCTTTGGAATCTCATATGGCGCTGGTGGCAACAACAGTAAAGACGAGGTCAAATGGGGGGAGTTGGAGCACGCACGAGCATACCTGGGGACGTATTATCTCAACGCCATGTAAGTAAAGAATCCCACCCTGAAAAGCAATTGTCTACCTCACTTGTTTCTTTTCACTTGACTTTCGCTGACTCAAGAATAGCGTATTCAACACAAATAAAAAGGTGGATGCGTTTATGAACACTTCACAACTCGACAACTATTGCAACCTCCTCACGTCACCAGGGGAGTATCATTCCGATCTATATTTGGCTCGACTAGTCAAGATACAAACGCTATCGCAGTCCATCTCCATGGCCATGTTGGATCCGCAATCGATGCAGCTGCCCCTGACAATGGTGATTCAGACCTTTCAGGAGCAGATTGATGCATATCGAGCGTCAATACCGCCGCATCTTCTCGATAACAGTAAGTTGCCTCCTGATACACAGCCTAAATACCGACCTGACATAGCTATTCTACAGGCACCCTCCAATGCCATTTGGCCATATCAGAAGTCCTCCTCGCCGACATGGCAATATCCGATTCCCACTGCGCCGCCATCTCCCTCCCGCACAGTGACCGGATCCATCTCCTCTGGTCTTGTCTCCATGCTCTGCGCCGCTTTTACGCCGTCGCCTCGGTCAAGGCCTGCGACATCATTGATCAGGTCGAGCGCAACTTTCTGGGTATCCATGCGTCAGATCTTGCCTACGCAATCATCACGGGCATCAAGCTCCTACTCGTCCGGATCCCCGATTGGGATCCCCGGTATATCATTACCGAGCTGGGAATCCGCGAAATGCTGGATAAGGAAATCGAGCACGTCGGAGAGGTTGTGGCGCGGAGAAAGAGTGACCGCTGGCCTGAGGAGGATCCGATGGATCGGATGCATAAACTGTTAATGTATGGGAGAGATCTGGTCAACATGCAGATACAACAAGTGGCGGCAGAGATGGAGGGAAGAGATGACAGCGGTCGCCATGCTCCCCTACCCTCTTCTACACCAATAATGGCGAACAAAGGAGAGACTAACCAGGGGTGGGTGATGGCAGGCATGGAAGATCTGGACGACGATTTGTGGCAGAACTTTATGAATGATACGGCGTGGAATTTGAACGGAGAACCGATGGTGATGGATTCTTTTTAAGATGGAGGGCTGGGGCAGTGTATTATGGCGCGGAGTTTGGTTAGCTTGTATAAATCTCAAGCAGCCAGGTTGTATTTCTTTTTCTTTTTCTTTTTCTTTTTTTTCCCTTCATCTTTGTCGTAAGGATCGACGGAAAATGGGTATTTGGGCATGGCGCGTCAAAGTCGAATTCAGCGCTCTTGTACATGTGTATAATGGCACGGAGGATAAGCAATATGATATCATTCTCTTCTCTCGTTCCCCCTTTTTATGAAACTTCTAGGTCTTTATGCTTTTCATTCTCTGATTTTGCAAATGTTTTCAGACAAAATCACGCACTCTCCTCCTCCACCTCCAGAGCCTCAATCCTAGCCTTTGCCAACCACGCAACATTCCCCTCCGCAGTCTCCTTCCGCACCGCACTCAGCTCATCTATAAACGCCGGCACAAACGTCCCCGGCCCGCGAACATCGTCCCTCACCGCCGCCCTCTCGGCCGCAATCTCAAACAGCACCAGCCCTGCCAGCGCCGCAACCAGCACATCGCTCCGGAACGCAGCAACCATGGCGCTCACCGTCGTTCCCAGCGTGCATCCGGTGCCGGTAACCTGGCCGAGGAACTCATGCCCGTTGTCTACGCGGAACGTGCGAGATGCGTCGCTGACAACGTCCGTCTTGCCGGTGAGGATGACGACGGCGCCGGTGCGGCGGGCGAGGGCCCGGGCGAGAGTGGCGCGCTGCGGGATGGTTAGGGAGGAGGATGAGTCGACGCCGCGCTGGGAGACGGAGGAGCCGTAGACGGTCTGGATCTCGCGCTCGTTGCCTTTGATGACGCTGAAGTGGCCCGAGGAGAGGAGCGTCTTGACGGCATTGCGGCGGATGGCGGTTGCGCCGGCGCTGGAAGACACTGTTAGCACGGGGATACCTTGTATAAAGGGGATATGATAATCTGTAGAACTGAAATGTCTGTGTGTATGTAACGAAAAAAAAGGGGGCTGAGAGGAGGATGGCCTTACCCAACGGGATCGTATACAACAGGCCCTCCAGCAGCGTTATACGCCTGCAACGCTTGAACATGATTCTTCAGCCCTTCCGGCGTCACAGTTCCCATGTTGATGACCAGAGCGCCGCCCAACTTGGCCAAATCAGCAGCCTCTTCAGCATAATTCGCCATGATGGGACTGGCCCCAACAGCAAGCGCAACATTGGCCGCAAAGTTTTGCACAACCTTGTCAATATCAGCCCATACATTCAAGAGTCAACTTTATTGAAAAAAAAAAAAAACGCACCAAATTCGTCATGTTATGCGACAGCGGCGTCCCAGCCGCCACCCCCCTGATAACGTCCGGAACCCTCCCCATGGCCACATTCGTCAACAAAACCCGCGCCGCCTTTGCGGGATCCTCCGCCGCGACCAGCGCGCTCACCACGGCGATGCCGTCGAGGCTCTTTGCGGGGGCGGCGCTGGACTCGACCAGCACGGCCGTGGCGTTGGAGCTGTTGATGCCGCCGATGCAGACGGTGGGGATGGAGGCGTGGCCGGCGGATGAGAGGGCCGAGAGGATGGAGCGGATGCCGGATGTGCCGATGATGGATTTTGTGTCTTTTTTGCTGCAAAAGCTCCATGTCAGGCCTCTGAATCTATGGGCGTAGGTCAAGTACAAGGGGGTATAAAGGACTCACGTTTGCGTGGCGTAGACGGTGCCCAGGCCGAGATAGTCGGCGCCGGCCTCGCATGCCTTGAGGGCTTCCTGGATG
This sequence comes from Trichoderma sp. 2475, assembly GCA_038502285.1. NCBI lineage: Eukaryota > Fungi > Ascomycota > Sordariomycetes > Hypocreales > Hypocreaceae > Trichoderma > Trichoderma sp. 2475. The sequence goes on from JARPVV010000016.1 coordinate 968,288, forward strand.
GAGCTGGCTGTGACGCCAATGATTTTGTCTGGGCCGAGCAGTTTGCGGGCTTCTTCGTATGCTATATCTCGTCTTGTCAGCCGTTGCTGCTGTTCTCTTGTACCACAACTCCTCGTTTATATCAATCAAATAAGACATATCCGAGTCTCACAACAACAATAACAACAGCACACTGTCCCTCTTCAAAATGATGATGGCAAAGCAAATGAAAACTCACCCATATCGTCCTGCCCAATATGCACCCCCTCGCAGCCAACCTCAACCGCCACATCCACGCGATCATTCACCAGCAACGGCACGCCGAACCGCCTCGTCACCTCCAGCAGCGCCCGCGCCGTCCTCACCGCCGTCTCCCGGCCGCTGTGCTTGTCGCGATACTGCACAATCGTCGCGCCGCCTCGCACGGCCGCCTCGACGACGCTGGTGAGGTCTTTGTTGCCGAGGATGGCGGGCGTCGAGTCTGTGACGAGGTATACGCCGTAGTTTACTTTTTTCTTGTCCATTCTGGATGTTCTCGACAATTTTTCTTTTTGTCTTTTTTTTTACGGTCGCTAGAAGAAGTTTGAGAGAAAAAGAGAAGGCTTCGAGTGATTTTTGTTCTATGTAGCGCTGTTGTGAGAAATTGTAGAGGTTTTGCAGATGCGCAAGGGCGCAAGTTTGATACCCGGGACGCGGCTATGATCGGACCCATATCAGCTCCATGAGCTTCTCATGGCGTCATATCAGGGCATCTCGCCAACCTTCAAATAAGCAAATCAATTGCGAAATGAAATCTAAAAGCGCACAGAATTAGCCAGTTTTTACATCATGATAATTAATTGTTCAAGACATCTATACTTGTTGTGAATCAAATATCTACTCACTGGTAATCACAATGCACTGAATACTGCCTGCCATCAAAAAGTGTCACAACTCTGAATGTGATAACTTTTACTTTTTGAAATTCTAAAACAGTCTTATTTTATACAAATATGTCCTGTATATTGCGTCAAATACCGACTTTTAAATCTACCATTTTGTACAATCAAGCCACAACACCGTATGAATTCATGTAATGACCTTTCCCTCCTCTCTGTTTCCCCTTAGTCAATCTAGACAACCATTATTACATCTCAAAGTTCCACATTTACTGCAACATGGAATCCAAGCTCTCGCCAAGCACGCCTTCAATATTGACAATCCATCTATGCGTCTCTCTCTCAACCACCTCGTCATCATCTTCTTGCAGCTCGCTAATCCGAGGCAGCATCTCGTGAAGCATCGCGAGCCACTCCTCGCCCAATCGATCCGTCAGCGCCTGCTCGCATTTAACTGCTGCCAGACGTACAGCCGCCTTTTCTGATCGGAGATGCTTGAGCAGCGCAGAGTTCAGCTCCTTCTGATGCGCTTGAGAGTCTGCCGCCGCCGCAAGCTCGACTGTGGTAGGGATCAGGGCTTCGTTGACGTCGACAATCGTTGCGTGGGTATACTGTTCCATCAGCACAGGAGCAATTGCTCCAAAGTGTGCTGGCGCCTGCCAGAAGTCGTCCTGATCATGCTCAAAGCACTTGGCCAGTGTGTTGAGCACGCGGTTCCAAAGCTGCCGCTCACTGCTGGTCTTGGGATCGATGGCGCTGAGAATCTTGACGGCATCCTCCAAGACGTACGTGGCGTAGTTGGTCACGATTGACTTGAGATTATCAAAGAATGACTGCAGGAATCCGTACACACTGTAGCGTCTGCTCGACAATCCAACGCTGTCCCCCTTGAGGCCTGTGCTTGACCACTCGACGAGCTGCACAAATACAGGCCGGAAGGTGGCGTCGTTGAGCTTGTAAATCATCTTCAGAACCTTTTCGTTCACAGAGTTCTCCAGCTGAGTCAGACGAGCCAAAACTGCGTCGCCCGTCTCGCCATCAGCAACAGTCAGTCGTCGCAAGTCGAAGACCTTCAGCAAGATGCTAGATAAGACTCCGACATTCTTGGTAATGGCAGACTTGGAGTGCTTGTCGATGGCCATTCCCAGAGTCTTGACGTATTCAGACATGGCCTATAATCCATCACGTTAGTTTTTTCATCTTTTAACCAATTCTCATATGTGTTTCTTACCGAAAAGCCGTTGGATCTTGCGCTCTCCCAGTTAAGATCCAGGCCAGTGAACATCTCCTTTGCCTCAAGCTTCTTCGCAAGGAATTCGAGACAGCTCTCACGAGCCTCGTTGGTGTCAGCATCAAGGTTAGCATTTGCTGACTTGTTGGAAACCTCCAGGATTTGGCCGACGTAAGTGGAAAGCATAAAAGGCAGATGCTCAGCCAGAGCACTAATGAAGCCGTAACCTGCCGAATGAAGTTCCAAGTCCTGTGAATCCTCTTGTAGGCTTAGGTTGAGATAGGCAATGGCCTGAGGAATGGCAACGGGAAGCACGGGCACAATTGCGTCCTGCAACACGTCGACGAGAGACGTGAGGCACAACAGAGCCATGATACGAAGCTGCTTCTCGTCTTGTCCAAGGCAGTGCTCGCCTGCAATTGTTGATGCAGCTGCAACCACGGCCTCGATATCCTTCTTGCCATATTTCTCTGCAATCTTGTCGACGCAAGTAACCGCTGTGTGCTTGTAGCGGATATCGCTGGACTCCCGGATTGCTGCAGTGAGTTGTGGCAGGAAGGTAAGCAAGGCTGTTCTTGACGCTGCGTCCGTGTTGCTCTCTGAGCCCACGCGGAGCTCCAGAGCGCGAAGGACCTTTTGACGCAGATCAAGGCTGGGTCTATCAAGCAAGCTTTCCACGGCTTTGATGAATTCTCCTATTGAAAGAAGGTTGAGCAGGTTGGCCAGTGCGTTTCCGCATCGGTTATGCAGGCTCTTGTTGGACTTGACAGTGTCGGCCAGCAAAAGTACATCTTCAAGCAGAGTTGCGTAAAGTTGGCGGATTTCTGATGTCTCCATGTCATCTCTATCAACAAGCTTGCTGATCTGCGCCTTGAGCTTTCTGTTTGCCAAAAGACTTGGCAGCACAGAAAGCTGGCGAAGAGCAATCTTCTCAACATCCTTGTCTTCCTCCTCATCACTGCTACCAAGTAGCACAAGAGATAGAGTAGGCTTGGGCTTGAACAGATCTGAAGTGAGGTCGAGCAACTTGACCAAGGTCTCTAGTTGAATTTCGACGCTGAAATCATTAAGGAGATCCAGAACGAATTGAAGCAAATCGTCATTCAGCTCATAGCGGTCGACCAGCATGCTCACCAGCGTAAACAGGAACTCCTTGGGTCCCATAGTCTCAACCAACGCCACGAACAGGCCGTGTCGTCGGTGGACTGGGATATGCTCGTAGGCTGTTGTAAAGCTGACGAGGATGTCCGAAGCTCCGGCAACGGGGCTCTTCTGGCCTTGTCGTAGTGACTCAATCAAGGGAGGTACAACTTCCTTGATCGTCTGTGCCACCACGTGGGCGGAATAGTCATCGCTCTGGCGAAGCACAGATGTGCCCATAAACGTAAAGATGGGCATAACGCTGTGTAGAACCAGATGCGGTGCAATTGTTGCCAGGTTTGCGACCAATAGCAAAGCAGCATTCTGGACGACGGGGCTCGATGATTTCTGGATGCAGCTAACAAGCAGGTCTCCATAACCTCCAGAGCTGTCTACCTCGAGGTTCTTGTTTGCCTTGTATGCTGGCATCATGGCCAAAAGACTGCGCAAGATCAAATTCTGCAAGTAGCCCAGTTCTGAGCCAACAACGGTTCTGAAATGTTGAAGCTCAGACAACGCCGTAAATAGACCGTCAAGAAGTTCAGGGTGAGATACAGGATCCGAGCTATCGACGATTTGCAGAACAAAGGTAACCTTGCGCAGCGCACGACTCAGCTCGGGGGTAATCTGAGTATTCAGACCCCGATTGGCATCAGCAGCGCTGATTCTCCTTCGCTTATTAGGAGGAGGCTCAGTAATCATCTTGGTGCCAGTTTGAATCGAGTCCAGGAAGAAAGATAGGATATCCGTTGTCAGTGGCACAGACCTCAGAAGATCTGCAGCCTCGGCCGGGATGATTGATTCAGAGTCGCCGGCAGTAGCATCTGGATCTTGTGAGAGTTCCAGAAATTGCTCCGCCACCATGAATTTCATTTCGGCCTTCATCAAAGTCCACATCTTCTTGACCCGAGAAAAGGCAGCTCGAATGAGGCCTGGTCTTTCACCATTGGTGGAATCTGCATCCTTTAGTAGCTTGAATACAAATTCAAGTCCACTGGCGTCGTTGGGAACAATGATGTCAATGAACTGGGAGTCCAAAACAGATTTATCCAGCTGCTGTGAGGTGCAGATGTTTGTGGCCTCGGCTTCCGTCAAATTAGCCCAGGACTGCAGAGCTGGTAGGAGAAGTTGTGTTCGCGTCACGTTAGACACGCCGCGGATTTCATTCAATGATTTGAGCAGTCTGCTCTTCGCAAGCGTCAACGGAGTGGAGACAATGTGAGAAGCAAAGAACGTCAACAGTGCTGATCTGCCAGACTGAGATAGATGGTCCTTCTTGTCCAAAGACGGTTCAGGGGCGATTTGGTACTTGCCGCTCTCGATGGCTGACTTGAGAATGGCAGAAATGTGATCCGCATCCATGACACACTCCTCGACTGCCGGCAAGAGCTGAAGGTGGAGGAGTTTACAAGTAACATCTATGCTTAGAGCGGCAACGTCCTTGGACTTGGACTTTCCATACAGAGAATCAGCTCCCCAAGCCTTTACTGACTTGGCAAAGGGGGGCGCGTAAAGTCCAGCAGCTACTGTGATCAGATCTGCCGCTGCCTGGCGCACTCGCTTGGAAGGATCGCCGAGAGCAACAACGCAGTAGGGGATCAGAGCTTGGATATCCACCTCGGACACGCTTGCGGCCTTGAGCCTGTCCTTGGCCATATCCAATGCTGCAGCTCGGGCCAGTGCTGGATACAGACCGCACCAAATCCGAATGAAGAAGCTAAAGTATGTGCAGTCTTTGAACGCAGACTCTCGCTTGAGCTTGGAGAACTGGTCAAGCTGCTGAAGAAGCTCCTGCTTTCGCCCGGTTTGGTCGGAAACAATAGAGACGAAGACGTCGCTGAGGCTGCCGAAGATTTCGCCGTCTTCTGGCAGAAGAGATGAGGAGAGAGATGAGGAGCTGCCAGCCAACTCTCTAAGGCCTGCTTCAGGGTCCTGTGCCTGTTGAGCTTGAGCAGCATCCTCAGCCTCGTTGCCGTCTTTTGCGAATTCGGGAAGCTTCCGTGTGCGGAAGACGAGGTCCAGCTTCATTTCCAGCTCTTCAATGTCAAATTTGACTTCTTCAATGACGGATTGAATGATGTCGCCAGCTGTTCCGGTAGTGTGTGATAGAGCAATCAGTGTAGATCCCACTTCACGGCGAAGAGAGCCATCTTTGTCGTTTTCATCGTTGAGTTCGTGAGCCGTCAGGAGTAGAGACTTGAAGATGACAGAAATCTGCTTGTCCTTTAGTATCTGGTTGCCCAAGATTGTAGTAATGGTCGAAAGGCCGCGCGAGTCGCCCTTCTTTACTAGTCTCTCGACCAAAGCCAAGCACAATCCGTTTGCCAGCTTGTCCACACGACGCTCCCGGCCAATCTCGACAAGAAGGGTGCCGATATCCTGAACCTTCATCAATGCCTTGGTAACCTTGCTGCTCATTTGCTTCGCAGATCGGAACTGGGCCAAGATCGTCAAGCATACGAGACCTGGCCGAACAGTCTCGCCAGTCCAGCCGTGAACCAGCTGCTGCATTAACGCCGTGACAGCATTGTCGTGTAGATCGCCCTTGGAAACGAAGACAGTCGTGGCCATGTAGGAGGCAATTTGAAGGCTGGGGACCTTCTTCATGACGAGCGCTTCGGCGAAGACGGGGCCCAGTCTATGTAATAGCGCTTGGCTGTTGTCGCTCTGTACCGTAGCTCGACCAGACTTGGTGCGGTCTAGTATTCCGCTTACTGCTTCGGTTATGAGTCCGCCCCAGAATGTGATGAGAGCCGGATACTGGTATCCTTTACGGCATGACTCGAGGGTGTATTCGGAAACCGCAGTCAGGAAATCGACGTGATGAACGGCCTGGTGAACGAAGACTGATCGAGGAGGAGATGTGAGAGATCGGATATACGGATCGAGGAATCGGAATTCGCTTGGAATCTTGGATGGTAGGATTGACAAGAGTGTCGCAAATGCGGTAATGGAGTGATATGGCAGAAAGGTCATGAGCAGAATAGACGTATTTTCTACATGGATGCTGTACGGGTGGACAAGTCAGTTATTCCATAATCAACATTTGAGTCTGCATTGAACTTTGGTTTGGAGATTTTACGCACGAGAATCGTCTAATGAGCCACTCAACAGCCTTGATCGCAGGCATCAACCTCAACCGGCTTCCTACCAGTCTCAGGAACGCCTCGATGTGTCGATCGAGCTCCTCATTCTCGGCAATTGTGAGCTGATTTCGGTCCTGATTCTGGCTCTGTTCGCTGAAGATGGTTGCTTCAAAGACGGCAAATCGGCCATCGAGCTGGCAAAGCTCTTCAAAACCCTGGTGGCATGTCGCATACAGAGTTTGATAGCTCTGAGCCGCTGCGACTCGAGGTTCCCAGATCAGAGATTTTGAGTGGGAAGCCCTTTGCGCTTTGATGTCCAAACTCGATTTCGAGTTTGCGGCAACCTGCGCCAGCTGCGCAGCAAGCGAGGTCGCCATTATGTCGAGAGGTGAGGCTCCAGGTCGAAAAATGGGCTTTTGATGTAGAAGAATTCAGGAACGCGGCTATGTTCACTATGGCGCCTTGAAGCCTACTGAACTTTTTTTTTCCAGATCAGTGGAGATTTGCTAGTAGTTTCTTATCGATAGTGGAGCGCTAGTCTGTGGGGCTGCGAGGCAGTCTATTTTGGCCAATCACGTGATGCTTTCTTTGCTCTCAACTTTCACTTTGGTCGCAGACGCTCAGTAACTCGAGGAGGTGCATGTATTTCTATTTCTATATCTTTGTAGAGATATTTGCTACCTTGGAAATGGATCTCAAATCTCTCTTTACCGACCTCGTATCTATTTGATAGACCTCTGGAACCAGTTGCGCCAAATACTGCGTTTCATATAGTGAGCCTATCAACTAACACTTGTTTGGGGTGTAAGATAATATGACGTATGATGCGGCTACTGTTATAAGCAGCGATTTGGTTTAATAGAACTCGCAATTTCTAAAACTGGCCCCTTTCGTCCAAAGAACTGAGGGATGTTCAGATGAAAGAACGTTTGACTGCACAAGACCTCAGCGAATAAGTCTAGAAATTTCCCCAGACTAGCTTAAAAGCACGGCAACCATTCGGCGTAAATTCCGACCGGAAGTGGGGAGAAGATCGTGGGTAGCGATATCTTTGCAATACCGAACTCGGAAGATCAACATCCGGTGCTCTACACGTAGTGTCATAAAGTCCCCCAGTTTTGAACCACTACTACTACCACATTCACGAAATAAATTTTTCTAATAAAAAAAAAGACGTCTGCAAAAGCTGAAAATGGCTGTAAGTTGGAATATAACTGAAGCTTGCTCTACAGAAAGGCTCACTCAGTATAGAAGCCGTATCCTCAAGTTGTCCTCCTGGGGGATTCCCTGTTTGAGTTTGCAAATGATACATTGAGCGGCTTCTCATTCCAGTCGGCCCTTCAGAAAAGTAAGATGCCCAACCGATCTCTGTTAATATGAGTAAAAACTCTTGGCAGAATTTCTAAAAAAAGACGTTTTGCAGAGCTTATAAGGCGATTTGACGTGGTTAACCGCGGTTTTGCGGGGTGGAACACGACGAATGTTCTCAAGTACTTGCCTCAGATTTTCGCTGAACCGTCAGCCTCATCACCAAAGATTGAGTATTTGGTTAGTACAGAGTATTTTTTGGCGTTTGTATGATAATTTGTGTAAACTGACTCGATGGAATTGTTTCCAGCTGGTTCTCTTGGGAGCAAATGACGCTGTAAAACCTGGAGCGGCCACATCGCAGCATGTTCCTATTGAGACATATAAGGAAAACCTCAGCAAGATTATAAACTACCCTCATATACGGGCTCACAACCCCAAGATCCTGCTGGTCACCCCTCCCCCAGTCGATGAGATTAGGCTCCAGGAGATTGATGTGGCTTACGGCCATCCAGCAGCGATTCGATCCTCGGCCATATCTGCCTCATATGCGGAGAAGGCTCGGGAAGTGGCCCGCGAGAATCCGGGAGTAGTTCTTATTGACCTCTGGCAAGCAATCATGGGCGAAGCTATTTCCTTGTCTCCAGAGGACTATCAGCCTGGAGGGCCTTGGCTGGGATCGCCCGAGAATGGAAAGCAAGGAGGGCTAGCCAAGCTTCTTCCGGATGGACTTCACATGGGTGGACAGGGGTACAGGGTGTTTTACGATGAGATTAAGGCGCATATTGGGCAAGATATCAAGCCTGACGACAGGACGGACTATATCATTCCGGATTGGAGGGTTGTGACTCCCCCAAAGATTGACTTGCCAAAGGTAAAGCCTGTTCCCCTCGAGTAAGATGGGCTTCATGAGGCGCATGCGCATATACCTATAGACCAGATAGAAAGCGCCTCGGTCGTTTTACCGTGGATAGATCAGCCCAGTTGAGCGGAATGGATACATATTGCAATATCGGCTTGTGACAGCGAAGATCTACATAATCAGGAGAGGCATCCGATAGTCCCTGTAATCAGCTGATGGGGGATTTTAAAGCAGCATCATAGCTCGGGTAGCATGCAAAATGGAACAGGCAAGGCTGTCTGCGGGGGAGGGATGAAAGCTTCAAGCCCTCAATCCATCCTTGTAGCTGGGGTTAACAGGCCTAGGTGCCGTATTACAGCGCGCTGCCCTGCTCTTTGCTAGCGCTCAATGCCTTGCGGCGATGACGCCCTGCTGTATTGCCTGCCTGTAGCGCTGACCCCAGCTGTCTTCAGAGGCTGCCACGGCCTGTGATTGGCACTGGTGGGGAACGCGCCCAGCGCAACCACTAAGCTCGAGGCGGGCTGGAATCCTGGGTTGTGGCGATCGGCCAACCTCGCATCATCACACGGCCCTTGGACCTGAAACTGCTTGTTGATTCTACTCGCACGTCTCTCTCTCTGCCTTGCATTGCCTTGCCTTGCCTTATTTGCGCGTCAACGTCGCACTTGCACGGGCCCACCGATCGATACCTGACGGCCGCTTCCCGCTTCTTCAGTCTCCGATTTCTCTTCTTCTCTCATCGCTCGACTCCTCCACCCAAAATCAGCCTTTTCGACGCCATCTCTCTCTCCCAGCACTCGTTACAAACCAGCCACCGACTCGTTCTTCGGCTCGCGTTCCCGACACACTCCCAACAACGCTGATATTCCTATCGCACACGAAATTGGGCTGATCGGCTTCCTATTAAAAGGCACGCAGTCACCGCGACTCTTCCTACGAAAAGAAGCACCTGCGTCTTACAAATAAAGGCACTTTCGAACTCCTTCACGCCACCAACAACAACCCAATAACCCGCATACCTTTTTTTTTTTTTCGCACGCCTACGTCTGGCCACTGGTCCATCCAAGCCACGGATACACAGCATATAAACAGCGTGTGAACGCCCATTCTATAGACAAACACTCGCGCATACGAGACTTCATTCGTGTGGCTAAACCACAATCTTGGTGCCGCTTTGTGTCCGTGCCGACACTGAATCTGCCACGCGACTTCACTGCCACTTGAAGACTCCCCATTTCTCTCGAAATATCACAAACCTGAAAAGTCTGAATATTGGTTTTCTGCAGGCCATAACGCACGACCTGCGTTATCGGCTGAGTGACCTGCGGGTCCAGGGCAAGGAGATGTGGCTGGGGATGGGATTGTGAACTGCCATTAATACTCTGCGTGATCGAAAACCTGGACGAGTGTCACGCCGCATCATACCCCTAAAGTGAACGCCCGAATCAACAACACCTCGGCATCTCCTTTTTCCTAATCGTCTTCACTGTGGCTTCAACATTGTGCGGCTCTCGCTGAAACCAGACTGTTGTTCTCTTCGCCTTGGTGCCTATGCTTAATATTTCTCTTTTCCTGCAACTTATTTAATATCGCACTATCGTTTCTCCTATCGCATCGGACTGATCAACCTTTGTTTTATTGGTTTCACATGTTCCGATTTCCCTCCTTTGAGATATCTTCAGACATGGAATCCCGCTTCGGCGTTTCTCGGGAAGAGCTGTACAACCTGCAAATGGAGCTAAAGCAGGTCCAATATGCCCAGGCCAACTACGCAGAACGAATCTTGAGGCTAGAGAAGCGTCAGGCAGACGATTCCGCCATAAAATCGGTGTGGAATTCGCCATTTCCGGGAGTCCTGGCTGGAACGCCACAACATGGTGAGCTACTTTGCCCTCGCTCGTCTTCGAGTCGAAAGGCTGGTTCTTCCAATACTAACTGTTCTTCAGGCCCAGTCCAGATTCCCCAAAATGACGTCTTTGACGACTTGGATGAACAGGGAGAGCAGTTGCTTGGCTCCCTGCACTTGGGCCCCGCGGAAGAGGAGCCGGTTCGCCGCGGCGGCGCAGCATCACGAGCAAACAGCGTCCGATTTGATGAGAGCGCTTTGCATGGATCAAGCTGGGCCGCTCAAAACAACCGCCACTCAGGAGACTTTGGTCAAGTTCGTCCGAGCACCGGTTTCATGATGGAGCGATCACTGTCACACAAATCAGACGGTAGACATAGCTCGGCAGGGCATTCGGTGCATTCTCATCACTCTGTAGCGTCAGGCCGAGCTAGCAGCATTGGCCTCGACACCAACTTTGCCACTGGCGATGAAGACGATGACGACTCTTCCTTTGATATGCCTGGGCTTCCAGCCTCTGTCTATGTCCTGGGGACTGTTCCATCCATTGTTCGTTGCTGGCTGACTACAGATTATGCCCACGGAACGCTGCTCTATGCGGATATTTGCACAGGATCGCAGAAGTCAACGATTGAGTATTCGCTTGTCAAGGAGCTAGACTTGCTAAGCGAATTTCAACGCGACGTCAACGGAGCTTATAAAGCTAGACTGGACGTGTACCTTGCAGAAGCTGTCATTACGCGCCACAGCAGCCGGTCGGATTCTGCCGCGGGATCGGTGCCCTCGATGTCGGTTTGTTTTGAGATGTGCGGTGGCAGTGGTGGCGATGCGACCAAATCAAAAGCGGTTCGCATATTCATTGGCAGTGATGCCCTGAGAGCGCATGCAGCCGACATCCTCTTCTCTCAGAACACAATGGTGCTCTACAGTAACGAACGAGATCGACTGCGAGTTCCCTTCATCCGCCCTGAAGACGAGGAAGTATTCCGTCACATAACTACCAGCAGTGCTGCGCCTGAACGACCAAAACTGAATGCCAATGCTGCACCGTTCGTCTTTGGGGAGAACAATAGGACCGATAGCGAGGAAAAAATAGCACCAACACCGACGACAACAACGGCTACGACAACAGCTACCCCTACGTCCACTACAGCAGCGACAAAAGAATCAGGAAGCAGTGAGACAAGAAGCCAGGCGTCACCGGCAACGTCGCATTCTGAGCCCTCGGATCGAGTTCGAGCGAATAGTGTCCCCGATTATGAAGAGGAAACGGAAAAGTCTGCAAGAGATGCCAGTGGCTCTGAGCGTCGGAGAAGAGATGGATCAAGTGCGTCTGAAGCTTCGCGGCGAGAACCGTCATCAGGCATCTGGGGCTCCTGGCGCAATCCCAATGGCAACGGGGCGGACCAGCGCGAGACTGGAACTGTGAGCGGATACCAGCCCGCGCCTCGAGGGCGTAATATGAAGATTCTCAAAGCCCCAAAGTCCAGCTCGTCTTCTGCGCGCACAGGAGCGTCGTACGAGCCTCCCATCCCATCCAAGTCTGAGCTTGGTCGGCGCAAGAGCCAGGTTAGCATGAGTGGCGAAAGCATCACCGCAGCAGCGGCCAACGGTGGCATTAAATGGGAGACCAAAAAGCCAGCGGCGGCGGGCGAAGGCAAGGGCGGCGAGACAGCAAGGCCCAACTCGACTTCTGGTGGTCGGACAGCTTCGGGCTCCGTGTCGTTGCCAAGATCGGCGAATAATCCAGTCGGGGTAGCGTCAGCTTTTTCGTGGATGACACCACCCGGGACAGCAAAGTCTACCAAGACAACGACTGCGGCAGAGTAAGACGCCTGCAGCTGGCACCAAATTTTGAAGGAATAAACAAGGGGCGATTGATCGATCCTCAGCCGCAACAGCAGCATGGGATGAATCTTGGGCGATGCAACCATGACAAGTGCAAGCTACACAGTGGCTGCTCTGGCCCAGGTTCGCAGTCGTTTTTTCTGTCTACTGCCATAGCCAAGTAGGAATCGAAAAGTTTAATGCCCCAACATGATTTGTTAAGCCCGTGAAATACTTTTTATTGAATGCTCCCAAAGTAATAAAGCCACCCGAGTGAACAAAGTAGAACATGTAATACAAGTTGAATCCTCCAAGCCAAGTAATTACACTCCCAATTCAAATCTTGGACGGCGGCAGCACACTCAACACCTTGCTTGTCTCGCTCAACTTGCCCTTGACCACATTAAACAGCCCCTTGAACAGCGGATGTGACGCATCGCCCAAGCTCTCGTACATCCAGCTCTCGCTCGACGTGACGACAATGCCAGGCTCGCTTCGCAGCCGATCCAGCGCAATGCCCACCTCGGCCTTGTTGCACGAGCTCACGCCGTCGGCAATGACATAGGGGAAATGGCCCGCGTCACGCAGGTCCAGCGCTGTCTGTGTGATGCAAATGTGCGTCTCGATGCCGACGAGGGCGACACGCGAACCGGGAGCGAGGCTGGCGGCGATGGAGGGGATGAGCATGGAGAACTTTGTCTTGTCGTGGACTTCGGAGACGCCGAGCATGTCGGCGATGGCGGGGACGGTGGCGCCCAGCTTGGCGGATGTTTGGGTGGTTGCGTAGACGGGGATGGAGACGTTTTGGGCGTAGGTGAGGAGTTTGACGGTGGTTGTGACGCTGTTTTGTGTCTTGTTAGCAAGGATCGAAAAAAATGAGGCCGGGTTGACGGGTGGTGATGCTGAATTTTGGTGTTGAGACATTGAAGGGTACCTCGGCTCAGCCAACGGTTTTGCAGCTCCAAGCCCACTACTCACATGCTATCGAATTCGTAAATGGCGTTGCGGAACTTTTCCTGCATGTCGCAGACGCTGTTTGTTTCAATTGGTTGTTAGCCCATTTGTACTGGTTCCGCAGACTTCGCTTCCCGTCGTCCGGCTGCTGTCGCATTTGTGAGGGCAGGATATGAGCGAGGCCGACTTACAAGATGGCGGGGTTCTCTATTGAAAAGGTAAGCAAGTCTCTTGATTTTAAATAGCAGAATTGAAAGAATCGGCGAGGATGAGATGTAGCCATGAACAAATAACACTTACTGAACCGCATTTCTGTAGCAGCAGCCATTTTGGATGTGATGGGAGGAGTGGAATGCGAAAGAGAGCGGTAGAGAGGGCGGGAGAGTCTGAGGCTTGGCTGCGATGAGAGAGGCGGGATGAAAGGGCGGCACCGGAAGAGAAGAAATGGCCGTTGCATAAAGAGTAGAATCGATTGAGTCAAGTTGAGAAGAGGAAGAAGAGAGGATGAGTTTGTGAGAAGGAAGGAATCTCTTGATTGATCTGCCGATGACCGGGTTTGGGGATCTGATGGCGGGGTTTGGCGACTTATAGCGGCAGACTAGAGAAACTGGAGCTGGGGACAAGGATAGATGCAGCGGTATATCAGCGGTATATATATCCAAAATCCCTATCTCTCGAGGTATCAATGAAAATGGAATCATCTCTCTCGTGCTCCATTTCCCACCTTCCCGCTCCGGCTTGGCTGGCTTGCCGCCCATTCGCCGGCTTTTAATTTGATGGCCATGATTTGAGATTTCATCCCGCGGATCTTTTTCGGGATTCGCGCCCCATGGCGTGCGGGTAGGGAAATTGAGGGCCGATCCGGAACTGAAATCTGTGGCGGGATTCATGATGTCGCGAGATCTAATTTGCATCGTAAAAGCAGCTGACATGACAAAGGGATGGTATGCAAATTGCTATCATCACAGTAATTATAACGGCATTCAGCCATAAAAGGCATGCTGTGTTACCTGAGCTCGGACTACACGCCGCTGGACAGTTTAAGAGCCGACATTTTGTCTCAATCTCAACCAAAAACACAAATACTAACATCTACTACGTACTCCATATAACAGTAGCTTAATGAATGTCTCACCGCCAAATCCATCAATTGAAATCCTGAGTCATTGCCTTTTAACAATTTCAAATTGCTCGGCACTAAAGCAGCGATATGGAGACGAGGTCTCAGTTGTTATGCAGAATGCATGTTAGCCGTCTCTAGTGTATCCGTTCAAAGTGAGACATGTGCTGAAAAGAAACAAAAGGAGACAACACAATTTCAAATACCGCCATACATACAATTTGAGCGCTATTCTGCAGTATCGAGATGGGGTGATTTGCTGCTTGCATTGGCGTGCGTGTGCTACTGCATGATCGCCAGCATGTGCATATTGACTCATGCAGGGGATGCAACCTCTTTGGATGGCGTCACGCAGCCTCTTAAAATCTGCATCTTGGCAAATATTCACTATAGCCTGTGAAGCATGTAACAGTGAATCTGTAGACACTTCATTTATAAAACTCCAAATACACAATTCTATACATAATCAATCATACCCGTCTATCCATCCCAGCCCAATAACTCCGTGTACCGTGCTTTTATATATATATACCCTCAATATTACGATGCCACCTCCGCAAACCATGTGCGCAGCAGTCCCGCCAGCGCGCTCGGCAGCTCCTCCAGATTATGCACAATCAGATAATACTGGAACGGGAACGTGTCCAAGTACCGCTCAATCACCACTCTGCTCTCGCCCCCTTCGCTCACAAACTTGGCCTCCTTGAGCTCCAGCACGCTGTCTCCCTTCTTCTTGCCCGTGTCGTCCATGATGATAAAGACAATCATGATGCGCTCCTCCATGGCCTCGCGGAGCAGGCGTCGGATGGAGTCGTGAGCCGAAGACGGCGTCAGTCCGTCAGAGAGGATCAGCGCAAGTTGCCATAAGTCTGATCCTCCACTGGACCGCTGACGAGCCGTGCGGAACGTGTCAATCGTCTGTCGGATCAGCAGTGCGATATCCGTCCTGTCCTGGCCAAACGAGAACCGCTGCAGGACCTTGGCGCCAGCATCCGAAGCAAAGGGGTCGGTCAGCTCGTGCGCCGTAAAGACGTCGGCGCCAAAGCCTAGCACGCCCACTTGGCCGGCCTCGAGCATCGTCAGGGAACGTGAGACCATGACCAGCGACTCCATTGCCAATGCGCCGGACGACGACTCTCCCATACTCTTGCTGTCATCCACACAGAGCATGATCTGGTAAGTTCGCTTAGTCGGGATGCTGCGTCGCATCCAGATCTTGTCTCGCTTGTAGCTGGAAGCGATGTAAGGGATAATGCGCTTAATGTTCAGCCGCTTTCCGGTGCGGAACGAGCCCGACAGCTTGGTTGATTGAGATGGGGTAAGGATCAGTCGCAGCTGAGATGTCAAAGATAGCGACAGGCTGTGAGACTTGGTCTGAAGCTCGGTCCACTGCTCAAGACAGGCAGAAAAGTCGCGGAGAGGACGCTGGTCATCCCAGAGGTGAGTTGTCGATAGCTGGGTTGATGCGTCCTGGACTTCTTCCTCTTCCTCATCTGTCTTGGCCCTCTGATCATCTTCTTCCTCGTCTTCGGGCGTAGACTCCTTGTTGTAGGCGCCTTGTCTTGTCTTGACGCCAGTCCGATTGTCATCAGCATCATTGGCAGCTGCATCCTTGTCTTCGTCTGCTGGCTCGCCAAGATCCATTTTGTCAGCCTCTTCTTCGGCTTCCTTCTCGGCCTCATCTTCCTCCATAAGACGACTGGTTGGATCTTGCTTCTCTTCATCAATCGCCATAGACTCGTCCAAGGGTTGTGCTTCTTCCTTGTCTGCTGTGCCCAGAGCCTGAGTGTCCTCCGCTGTATTGTCATCCTGCAGATGCTGGAATTCGCGTCTCTCTTGCTCTTCAGAGTCTTGTCCGTGCTGCGTTTCTTCTTCTTCTGGATTTGCATCCTTAATGTCTAGCTGTTGGCGGTGCCATCTCTCCAACGCATCTCCTAGCTTCTTGAAGGGATCACTGCGAGCCTCTTCCTCTGCCTTGTCATCTTGAGGCTTATCAGACGTCTCCTTTGATCGTGAAGTTGCCCCCTTGTTACCAGCACTCGTGTCCTGGTCAGCGGCGCCGTCTCCCATGTCTCCTTCATCTTGCTGGGCCGCCTTAGCTTGGAACTCATCATCCACGTCCATGGAATCTGCGTTTTGGTCTATCCCAGAGCTCTTGACATCGCTGGGGGCCGCGTTGTCGTTGTCCGCCTTATTGTCCTCTTGCTTAGGTTGAGGTTCAGGGTGGCTCTCGTCTTGTTGTTCCTCCTTCTTCTCCTCTTCTTCTTCAGCCTCCGGTTCTTCCTTGATTTCTTCCCCCACGTTTTCTTCAACCTCTTCCGCTTCGCTGACTTCGTCATCGGCAGCAGTCTCTTCCTCTACCTGCTGCTTGGCATCCTCTTCCATTTCTTCGTCATCGACTGCTTGCGCATCATTAGGCTGCTCCTCCTGCTCTTTGTCGTCTTCCTCAATGTCTGACATGAGGTCCAAATCATCCTCATCTTCTGAGCCTGCCGCATCGTTCTCGTCAAGATTCATATCGATATCTTCGGGAAGCTCCAGCGCATCATTCTCCTCCACTGTTTGGTCTTGGCGGTTTAACTCTTCTTTTGCATCCACGCCTTCTTCCTCGTCCTCCACTTCCTCGTTCTCGGGCTCATCAGCCTCGTTGGCTTCAGGCTCTTGATCTTGATCCTTGCTCTGATCCTGCTCTGCGTCATCTGGCTTCGCTTCTCCTTCAGTGGCCATTTGCTCGTCATCTTGCTTCTGACCCTTGGCTTTATCACCCTCTTGATCTTTCTCTGCCTTCTCATCATCTCCATCCCACATCTTTTCATCAACGGCAGTGGGATCGAGGTCATCCACATCACCAGCCTCTTCATCCATATCATTCTCTTCTTCCTCCTCCTCTTCATCTCCCTTCTGAGACTTGTCTTCCTCTTCTTCGGCACCATCCACGCTGTTCATATCTCCCTCCATCTCCTCATCTGCCATGTCGACTGCGTCCTTCTCATCTTCCATATCCTCATTCTTCTCTTTATTCGCCTCTTGTGCAAGCTCAGAAAGGTCTTCGTCAGCCTGGATATCCTTGCTAATATCTTCAGCACCTTCGCCGTCACCAAGGCCGGTGCCGGATTCTACTTTGCTGTCGGCACCTGACTTTTCGTCTGACTTCTCTTGTGGCGTACAGAATCCTTGGGATGCGATTTGTGTAAAGGCCCTTGTCATGCCGTATCCCATCTTGACTGTGGCGCGGTGAATATCAAGACCAGTCATGATGGACTGCTGGCATAGTGCTGAGAATTGGGCCAAGATTGGAGACGCAACAGTAATAGCGCTCATTGCGGCCATGCTTGCCAACGGCTGTGCAAGATCGATTTTCTGCAATGCGCGAATACACTGCTGGAGAGTCTTCTCGACATTTCTCATATACAGCTGATTGATCATAGAAAAGAAGGCTTCGCTGTGTCTCTTCAACCAGGCCGCCTCATCTTCTTTTCTGGGAATCTCTGCTCCAGCTTTCTTTGCATTCTCAACGGCTACAAGAACTGTGTCGCATAGAGTAGCAACTGATTCCACAAAGCCCAAAAGATCCATTGTATGCCCTTGAGCTTCTAGAGGAACATTGGTAGTCTGGCTCCAGACACGAAGCTGCTGGAGAACGAAGGCAACATCAGGATTGCCCTGGATAGCCTCAGTAACGGCTAATTGCAGCCCAGCCAAATCTCGAGTGACATCTTCCTCCAGTTGAGCATGTGCACTAGATGTCAGAAGCGCGGGAAGTTTGACCAATTCGCCCAACTTCTGTGAATGCTGCTCCATCGTGGTTGTCCATGCTTCAAGCTTTTGAATCAAAGCACTGTGATCAAGCTTGCCCAATTTTCCATGTACGCTCAGCAAATGAACAGCAAATCGCAATCCCTGAACGCTCCATGGGAGGAAGCGTGACAAGTCTGTGCTGCTCTGGCGTCTAGATAAACCCTTGAGCTGTTCGAATTTACCCAAATCTTGGAACTCGAGCAAGGTATTTTGTAGCGACCCAAAGGCAGACATGACGCTCGCGAGGCTACTGCGCTGAGAGAGAGCAAAGTGAATGAATCCTTCCACGAAGCCGATACTTCGCGTGACCTCGGCACCGGTCAAATCTTCAGAATGTTCTCGAGCAGCATTCCTGACTTTCGGTGCAAGATCTAGAGTCTTGTGGAAGTAATACTCTGCGTCGCTGAGAATGCTAGAACTAGAAAACTCCAATGGCACAGTTGAAGCAAGCACGATAGAGAGTGACTCTTGCTCAGCTAATTTGTCTTGACCAAGGTTGTACCGTAAGCCCATTCCACGCAAATCTCGTAATGTGTCGGCAAATAACTTGCGTTTTCTCGTCTTCATGTGCTTGACTTCCTCCTTGTTCTCATCTGTCAAAGTCGAAGGCGTTTGTTTTTTCAATTCAGCCATCGACTCTTCCAACTCAGAAAGATATGCGTCCAAAGACTGAGGAACAGAACTGATCATTTCGGGGCTGGCAGCCACTTTGTGCATCACAGATACTGTTTTCACAACGTTGCCAAGACGTTTGCGCTTATCAAGCCACCCAGGAAGAGCCGCATTCAAAGACTCAATGGCAACGTTAGGTACTTCAGCTACCACAGCTTGATTCTCCAAAATGGCCTGCTGTGTAATTGTCTCGTCGGGCAGGCCTTGATCAATAACCGACTTCATTTCTGTGCCCAAAATACCACGGAATTTTCTGACAATCCTGAACAGCTTCTGGTGAGATTTCTTGGCGCTTTCCCGGAGAGCATTGATGTTGGTGTCTTTCCAACTGGCCATCAGTAGGACGTCTTTCATCTTCTTGTCGAGCGTAGCCCGGCCCTTTTGGATGGCGGTTTCAGCAGACTTCTCGTAACGAGAATAATAGAAGATGAAATTCGTGAGAGCATGGCAGATGACCGTCAAACTGGGATAATCCTTGACGAGATGCTCAAGATGGACTTGGAGCTGTTTCAAAAGTGACAGGCGAGTTGCAAATTGGCCAATAATCGAGGTCAAGAAGTATGTCTCCAAAGTCTGGATCAGTGACGCCGCATACTCCTTCAGCTCCTTAGGAGACTCGACCATTGAAAGGGGAACAGCAATGACCACTTGGTAGGCAATGAACCACCAGGAATAGGCGTCCTCTTGGCATTTCTCTTGCTCCATTTCAAACAGATTAGCCCATGTCGACAGTTCCAACCGTCGCCATCGAATGATGGTATCCGTAAGCGCATTATAGAGCGATAGAACAGCATAGACCTTGCTCGCCCATCCACCAAATTGCCATTCGTAGACATGAGCATGCAGTTGCTCAACCTTGGGTAGTATTTTAGCTAGAGGATCTTCGTGGACAAGTTCGAGAACGCTATTGCAGTACTTGATGACGTCTGCCAGGGGCTGCATGTGGCCAATTTCATCCACAAGCTGCAGCTCACGGAAGCGGGCCTTGATCTTGCCAACGAGAATCACAAGTTGTCGAGCCTCAGGCAGGTTAGGGCTGGTATAGAAGCTGTATGACTTGTCTTTCTCAGCTGTTTGCAGCCTGTTGAGTTTCTCGTCAAGCATAAGCATCGTGCTAGCGAGCAATCTGCTGTTCACTTCACGATCAAGATATGACTTATCCTTGGTCTCATTGGCGACTCGGTTGCCCAAGTCTCTACTCAAGTTTTGGATCGAGATCTGAGCATCTTCTCTATCCAAGAAAATCCTTCTATGAGCCTCTGAAATCTTGAGTGACATGTTGCGAACGAAATCTTTCTTGTTTCCTGAACGATCGCTGTTCGCTGGACGATCAACCTCTTGATCCGCGTCGAATGTTGGGAACAGCTCGTTAAACTCTTGTTCATCGAATTCCTCTTCATCCTCGAGCGATCCACGGAACTGGTAAAGGCTACTCTTCGTCTCTTCGGCTTTTCTGTCTGCCTCCAGCTTCTTAGTCCAATCGTCGTAGAAGCCATGGAAGCTTGCAAAGATGGCCTCTCGTATGCCTGGCTGGAAACACTCGCTTCCTTCAACGTTCACAGCGACTCGGACGAGGCTGAGGAATTCAAGGTTCTTCTCAAAGGATGACTTCGCGGTAATGTCCCAAGTCGAGCCTCCGAAGAAAGGTGTCATGTCCAGAAGCTGCGTCGTGGAATGCGAGAGTGGTGCAGCCGCGGCCGCGTCATAAAGCGACAAACCAACAAGCAAGCATTGCAAAAGATTCGCGGCGGGCCTGGTCATGTCTTGATAGGCTTCAAATCGAGCGGTAAGTCGGTCTTGAAGACGTTGAACATTTTCCTTGACAAGTGCAAGTCCTTCTCTTTCTCCAGGGGCATTGGTGCCATTAGATAGCTCCAATGCGGATCGAAGAGCCGGACTCGTGATGGCCTTCAAGACATTGGAGAATTCCGCATGTAGTCGACTAAGCTCCGAGACCTCTGGTCGGAAAACTGGTTGAACCTCATCGGGTAAAGGTCCCATGTTAGATAGCTCTTGACTGAGCAGTTCAATACGCTCATTTGTATTCTGTCCGGTAAACTTTCTCTCAAACGCTATCAGAGAGGATATGTTGTCGGACAGGCTGTTTTGAAGCTGTTCAAAGAACTCTCTCTCGATCTTTGGACGCAGCTGAGGATCAAAGACACGATCTGGAACATAGAGCTTCAGAACGCCCACACTGAAGTGAGTCCACGCCAATGCCGAGAGGTATGTGTGCCGGCTATCATTCTTCTCTGCAAGTAATGAAACCATGGCTGGAACCAGATGCTGTTCCGCGACTTGCTGGAGATGAAGAGGTTCAACGCTCTGCAAGAAAGGACCAAAGAGGCTAGTGCCCAGTAGTTGAAGGGATTGCTTCTTGATTTGTTCCTCTGCATTTAGATAAGCTTGAATAGCGGCATCTTTGAGGCTCGCATCATGAGCTCCGAAGACTTCAAAGATCAGCTGCTGAAGGACCTTATTCAGTTTTGGCAGTGGATCAGCGGCTACTTCAGCAGATAGTGAGGCGATATGTCGTCCAAGAGCAGGCAGCTCTACGTCCAGCAATGCCAAGGATCCAAGACTGACTTCACTCATCGCTTGCAATTTAGACCACAGCGTGGACGCAAACTTTCCGTCCCAGGCAAATTGGTTTTGCTGCACCAAACAATCCATAGACTGTAAAAGTGCCGCTTCCTTTGTGGCGCTCATGAGCGACAGTCTTGCCTTTGTTGGAACGTTGGACAGAATGGATAAATCTCGGATTCCGCTATCCACCGACATTCTAGGCGAGATAGATCGAAGGATATCAAACTGTCTCAGAGACTCAAATTCTTTCGCCAAGAATGGTAGCAATTCGACCTCTTCATCGGCAATGCGGCTCTCAAGAGACTCAATTCCAGTAGTAAGATCTTTTACCAGGCCGTCCGTTGTGAGCATACCATCCCTGACGATTTTGTAGGCTTGTTCAAGAGTTTGCTGAGCTTTCGACAGGTCTGCCACAGAAGCTCCAGCTTTCCACCGTAGGCTATCAAATCGGGTACCCAGCCGGTCAAGCTCCATGGATCGATCGAGAACTGACTTGTCAGGGATAGGAATGGGTCGCGTCAAGTTCCAGAGCGACTCCATACTCAGACCAGTACTCAACTTGAATCCGCTGTCAAAATCGTCCTCCAGTCTTCCTAAGATATAAGATGAGAGTTGGCGGTTATTATCGGACTGTGCCGCCAGTGTCTGCCTCCTCAAGAGCGCAGTGCCCTGAGCCAAGTGAGCTTGGAAGGTGGCCTCATCGAAATCGCTCCTCGTTGCGAGATCAATCGTACGATCGATATAGCATCGAACAGCTCTAATAAACTGAGTGCCCTCCGAAGTGTCATACGACAACATTTCGAGTCCAAAATATTCCGTCAAAGCATTCAAAAGTGAAGAAATGAAGAGGCTTATCTTGACAGTTGAGTCTTTTGAAACGGCAGCAACACGATCACTAATGAGAGATCTCTGCAGTCTGTTCAAGGAGACCAGCTTTGATGAACGAGCCTGTGATTGTTGCGCAGTGATAATGTTTTGAATCTGATACAGGTGGCGGTAGGTATCGTAACGGGCAGCGTTCCACCTAGCTGCGTCGACAGAAGGAAGCATATTGCCAACAGTGACGTTATTAAGGGGATGAAGCGGCTGACTCAAAGTTAGCAATCCCATTTCGGTATGCATAAAGAAAGCTTTACTCACCTGAGACGTAGCTAGAGCATCAGAAGTAGTGCCCGCTAACTGAGAATACATTTCTCTGAGAGATGTCTGTAAACGCGACCCTAATGGCGATTCTAAGAAGCTTAGAAATTCTTGTACGAGGTTCATGTACGAGGCATTTTCAACTGTAGCCGATTTGGCAAATCTGGGAAGAAGGGCAACGTCCTTGATAGAAAGGTTCTCCAGAGAAACTTGGCTGGCCTCAAAATCAGCTTCATCAGAAAACAAGGCATCTGAATACTCTGTGGATTTGAGGTATCGCTGTAAGGAGCTCTCTACATGTGACATCCTAGCAAGGCTTGCGTCCATGACGGGCGGCGGAGTGTACATGTGAATCTCAATGGCACGATTCCTCATAGCACGAGAGAGTTCACCATGACGAGGGTCCATGGTCAGGAAGATACGGAACTCGGGGTGAGGTCTGACGATTCGAGGTTCTCCTCCGGGGCCACAATGCTCGTTGATGCTAAGGAAGCCGTTGGGTTCAAGCAAAGAGTTCAACCTATCCAAGACGGAAGCGTTGCACATATTGGCGTTATCCAGGACAAGCCACTGGCCGGTCTCTAAAGCCTTTACGATTACTCCATCAAGCCACTCGAAGCGAGGGTTTGAGAGGACAAGAGGGCTGTGGAGAGTCTCTAGAGCTTGGGAAAGCGAGATATATACTTCAGAACCCTCAGCAATCTGCTGGAGCACGGCTTCGATGGAAACGCGGATACCAGCAATATTATCGCTGTCGCCATTATAGCTGTCGAGTTGATAAAGAAGCTGCAGAACTTCGCTTGGAGCTTGAGCAGGGACAACTGACATGATAGACTGCTGCAAAAAATCCCTCAAGTTCCGGATAGTGGCGTTGATCTCTCGCAAGGGATCGGCTTGTTCAAAGCCTCCAACGAGATCCATCGTATCAATATCCGCATTCATGGGGAACACGACAAGTGGCTTTCCAGCAAGAGCTGCAACATATTCTAAAAGCACTGATTTACCATATCCAGAAGGACTGCTGAGAATACAAGGGATATCCTGTTTTACGCAGAGCATTATGGACTCAAGTTCTGGGAGCCTTGGTACGATGTCAATGCTGGGTAGTCTCTCTGGCTGGGAGCTCAAATTTCTGTCCAATAGAGCGAGGCCAACTTGGCCAAATTGAGAGCCGAGGTCATGATAGAAGTGGCGAGAGCGAGGCTGCCAAGTAATAACACGTCGAAATATCTTGTCCACCTCTGCACGATCGGTTTCGGTCCGGAATCGCTGTCTGATTACAATATCAAGGAAATCTTCGACATGCCGTGTTTTCAGGAGCGGGTCTGACGAGCTCAGCAGGTTGAGCCATCTGAGAACGTCTCGAAGGTTGAACTCCCATGGGCTGCCTTGCGCACCAAAGGATTTTTCAACAAGGAGATGATGTTCGATCTGCGATACAAACTGAATCAGCAAACTAACGACTTCGTCAGACAGCTGTGGGAAGCTGTGGTTGGCAATCAGCTTGAGGTCATCGTTCTTGAAAACATCGGCATATACAACGACAAATCGGTTGACAAAGGAGGCCGGGAGTCCCTTTCGGCCACCACCTTGATGGTGTGGATTCTGAGCAGCAAAGAGACGGAAGTTGGGATGGCGCTTGAAAACCTGATCAAGTTCGGAGATGTATACTTCTCCACGGTGATCCAAGCAAGCGTTCAAACCTTCAAGGACAGACTGCGAAGCAAGATTCATCTCATCGAGAAGAACCCATTCGCCTTTCTGCATTGCTTGGAGGAAAGGCGCATCTCGCCATGCAAAATTACCAGCTTCTTCTCCCTCAACAGGAACATCCGTTCCGAAAAGATCCATCAAATCAGTTTGGTCTGACAGATTGATTCTCGTCAACGGCCGGCCACAGGCTTGAGATAAGGCAACAACCAAAGACGTCTTTCCAACACCAGGGCTTCCTTCCAGCAGAATAGGTTTTTGTGTCTGCATAGCTCGGATAACTCTCATGGCGTTGAGCCGCGTGGTTGGTGCATGGAAAGCGAAGCTTGAAGGATTTGAAGCAACTTCAGTTCGAAGCGCACTGAATCCTCCAATGGTCAAGTGAGAATCAGTGACAGTAAGTTCTGGCTGTGTTTGATACGTAGTGGTAACGTCTCGACCGAGTAGCTCTCCCAATTTGCCCAAGCACTCCAATCGCTGGCGGTGAATGGCGTTGATATCCGTCGCCAGGATGGCGGAAGGATTAGCACCCAAACTATCCACGAAGATAGCAGCAGCACCGTGGACAATTGAGAGGACAACGTCCTCATCAGTAGAAGCATTAATGAACTGAACCCAAGCAAGAACCTCTCGTACGGAGAACGGGGCAGTAGCCATAGGTCGAAACGTGGCGCCAAACCAAGCCGCAAACTTGACTACAGCTTCTGCATAGCTCTTGGCTGCCTCAGTCAGCTTTGTCCGAGTGATGTCGTAGATATCATCACTATTTGACAGAGGAGGAACCCAAATTTCGGTAAAACGGTTTCGCAAAGCCGGAGAAAGTTCCTTTTTACCAAAGTCACCGCCAGGGTTCATGGTAGCAAAGAACTGATAGCCATCTGCGCCAACAACGAACGAATTATCAACGCCTTTTTCTGCTAAGAGAAGTGTCCTTTGAGGTTCAAGAACGGAGTTTAGTCGTTCCAAAACAGAGTCATCTGCTAATGAGATTTCGTCAAGAAGGAAGAAGTGACCACCCCGCATAGCCTCAACAAGCGCACCATCTGACCATTCGAATAAAGCCATGCTTCTGGTCTCATTCGATGTTATCCGCTCTTTGGTCTGTTCCGGGATGCTCGAGAGGACTGCACTATCAAGCGACTTATACCTCTCCAGCCTCTCTGCTGCTGAGCCAGAGGTATCAACATCGCACTGTCTCAAAACCTCAGTCACATCAACGTCTAGAGCCTCAAGGATAGCGCCTCTGTTTCGTATAGGGCGTTGAGAACCAATGATATCTCCAGTCTCCGTGTTTTGATGGGCATTGATAATATGTAATTGTCTGCCCAAAACTTCTGCGAGTAGCTGGACAACAGTTGTTTTACCGCATCCAGTTTCGCCAACCAAGAGAACGGGCTCATTGTTCTGTAAAGCACGAGACACTAGCACATATAGCCTCCTGATTGCGTGGGTCCAGACAACGCCTTGCGCATTGGCTCGGTCAGTGAGGTGCTTCAGTTCTGGCGCCAATTCGGCAGAGTAAAGATCCTGAGGATTGAGCGCAACTTTGAACACTTTCTCAATGACTTGTTTCACAGCTAGCCTTTCCTCGTCGTTGCGCACTCTTTCAGCCAGAAGCATGAATCCATGAGCAGCAATCTCTTCACGAGTATCTGCCTTTCTAAGAGCCCATCGAAACAGATCTCGAAGAGTGGCAAAACTATCCTTTTGCTCAAAGAGCCTGCTAGTCTGGCGAAGGCGTGACAGTTCCTTGTAGACATTGACAATGCGTCTGCAGTCGGGAGGCGAGGTATTGCGGCTACGCTGCTGGAGGATGAACTCCAGCTCGTCTTCTGGAATGTCGTCGAAATGCAGTTCGAGGAATCGGTTTCGGAACGCTCTAGATAGCACCTTTCGTCCTCCATATAGGCCAGGAGGATTTTGAGTAGCAAAGAGAATAAAATTTTCGTGAGGCTTAACAATTTCCTGCGTTTCGGGGATTAACAGTTCGCGGTTATCGTCAAGTAGACGGTTGAGAGCTTCGAGAACATCCGTAGGGGCCAAGTTCAGCTCGTCAAGAACGATCCAGTGTCCCTGTCGCATGGCCTGAACCAAGAGACCCTCCTGAAAGCGCAGTTTCCCATCAGGCCCTGAGACATAAGTACCCAGATACTCTTGAAGATCGGTATGCTCATGGTTGTTAATTCGAACAAATCGATTACCAGTGAAATTTGCCAAGTATTCAATCATACTTGTTTTACCAGCGGACGTAGGTCCTTGAATCAAGATTGGGAAACGTCTCGTGGAAGTTGCTCGGACAAGATTAAGAAGATTTCTCTCCACATAAGGCGTAATGATGTAATCATCTCGCTCTATGGGAGTCTGCTCGCCTTGGAAAAGCCAATATTGTCGGTCTCGGTTCTGGTTCTGGAACTTCACATAGTTTCTACCGTCGCCGGGGTGTTTTGGAGGCTGAGAAAGAAGAGATTGGGGATTTCCATGCTTGTCGAGAAGGTGATGGTAAATTAAGGGCAGAAGCATCTTTTCGGAATTTCGATCCAACAACGTCAAGAATCCCATAGAGAATCCTTCGTACATGGCTCGCCGTAGGCCATAGAAGGGTGCTATTGTGTTGACATAACTGAGAACGCGGGTCAGTGTACGAAGACTGAAGTGGGGGACTTCGTTCGCTCCATCTACAATTCGCTTTTCTTCAGCCATTCGTTTGGTGTTGAGGTAGAGGCGCGCAATATCATCTCCAGCTTGGTCATTTTTATTGCTGCCGTTGCCCAAGTATGTCTTGATGATTGTGAGAAGATCTTTCAAGTCTTTGTCGGGACTTTTCACGTAGAGCTCGGTAAACCTGGATCGAATACCAATGGGCAGATCTCTCTTTCCAACATCAGTCGCCGGATTCATAGCACCAAAAATGCGGAAATTGGGGTGTGCCACAATCTTCTCAATCTCTCCTGTTTCAGAAAGAAGGATAGATGGCTTCTCGTTCGGTCCAGTAAGGAGGTCTGTGATGCTCTCAAGAGTATCGGGTGATGCCAGGTTGATCTCGTCCAAAAGGACCCAGTCGCCATTTCTGACGGCCTTTACCAGGTTTCCTTCTACAAAAGAGAATGCAAAGCTGGTTGACCCGCCCGAAATTTGAATCTCGAATTGCTCAAGAGTACGCGCAAATTGATCCCACCTTGGCTTTAGGTCTAGGAGGGTTTGCAGCTTCGACTGAGTCTTCCGCCTCTTCGTCGGCTGTGCATCGCCATTTCTCTCCTCGGCTTTCTCTGACTGAATTCGCTCCAGTTCTGACACAATCTTGAGAAACATTTTCGGTGCCTCTCTCCAAAGTTTGGACAATCTTGACCACTGTCCCTTGGCAAAGCACTTTCCGACTTGCTCGAGGTATTTTTGGTTCTTCGATGCAGATATGCCCGTTGCTGCAAAGAGATCCTCAAACTCTTCTTTCAGGGGCACAGCGAGACTTCGGACATTGACCGGCTTGAAACCACCCAGCAGATCACCCACTTCACTTTGTTGTGAAAGATTGACAGCGATAAGCTTATGACCAAGCGACTCAGCCAATTGCTGAACGACTGTCGTCTTTCCTATACCCGTCTCTCCAACGAGAAGTACTGGTTCATTGAGTTTGACGGCTACAGCAATTTGCTCCAATAGCTTTTTAGCATGAGCAGTGCTTGCAAACGGTCGTTTTGACTTTTGTAGCTTGGTTACAATCTTCTTCTTCCGCAGCTGGACACGCCCAATGCTGAAGTGAACATCATTCTCCTCCAAAGGGGGTATATTGGCAGTCAAATAATGGTCTGCCCGTTCTTTGGACAAATGCATCTCTTCGGCAATGGCGTAGATAAGCTGCTTGCCAAGCTCATCGTCTGGACAGCTTCCCACAAAACAGTCGACAGCCTCCATGAACATCCAGTCTCGCGTTGTTTCGGTTATAGGCTCCTCTCCCGTTGTTGACCCCGCGGCCAGCAGACACTCTTGCAACCGTCGACACCACTTGAGCAAATCCCGTAGGTTCATTTGTCGATCCATGAGTCGACCGCGAGGCAACGCACGAGGACCGTTGCTAATTTGAGCCAGACGGCTGTAGACGGCCATGATTCCAGGAAGAAACTTGCGCAGCATTGGATAGGTATGCAGAACGACTTCCTCCAATTCTGGCTGAACCATTGGTTCAGTAGTCAGAGATTGCCAGAAGCGCATACCAACAATACTAGGAAGATTCTCCCGTCCATTCATGCCCCGAGATGTTCTGACAGTCGCAAAAAGACGGAAAGTATTCGCAGCTTTTATCCTCTCTCCTCGGCTCGGGATCAACAGCTCGTTTCGCTCGATTAGGGGAAGAAAAGTGCTGAGAACTTCGGTAGGGGCTCGATCCAGATCCTCCACCAGTACCCATCGGCCTTCTTTGATCGCTGTGGTCAGCACACCCGGACGCCATGAAAAGCTGCCGGGTTTTGAGTCTGTTGAGTAGAGACCAATCAGCATTTTTGCGTCGGTCTGCTCGTTCAAGTGCAGCGTAACCATGCTGGAGTACATTCCAAGCTGCTTGGCGATTTCATGGACCAGCGCCGTCTTTCCTACACCAGGTAGGCCGTGGAGGAGAATAGGTTCGGGTTTGCGAATCATGGCGGCAAGTCGTTCGAGGTTATTCGTGGTGGTGGTCGTCATTACAAGGTCTGAAGAGTTGCCATCTGGTATGAGTGGTCGGGGGAGAACGATTTTGCCGTATGAAACCGCATATTGAGTGAGGGATTGGAGGATTGGTTCGTGGTTGTGTTCGGATTCCTGGTCTTCTCGGGTAACTCGCTGTCGCAAAGCGATAATCTTCTTCGCACGTGCATGCTCATGCAGCGACAGAAAGCCATAGTCAACTGGTGCACCGTCGAAATCTGCAGTAATCGCATTCGCATTGCCGATGTGGGTGTCGATGAGAGATTCTAGTTTGAAGTCGGAGGCGTGAAACAGTTGGCAGAAGATGCGAATCGCCAGGTATCTCACTGCTCGGCTCTCATGCGCAAACAAGCTCTGTAAATACTCGGGTGAAATCAATGGGCTGAAAGTTCTCAAATCAAAGCTGAAAAGTCTCCAATATGCTAATAAAACCTGCAGTAGCGCATCTGCATCCAGGCCCAGTGAGGCGTCGAGGGCTGGCAGCACCAAGTGCAGTGAAGGCCCCGGCGCAGCTTCATCGCCAGCTTTACCGGAACATTGCAGAAAAGTCGAGAGATATGGCGCAAACGGCAGAATCCTAGCTATAGCGGATGCAACTAATAAGCGTCGAGGTCCATTGCCGGCGTTGAGAATCCAGCGCGCGCAAATGTCTGAAAAAACGTCTTCGAAATGCACAAAGATTCGCTCTGTAAGTGATGGTGAGAGCGCCGCCTCGGCCACAGCATCAAAGAGCTTCGTCGACGACTGATGCTTGACAATTTCAAGCAATTCAGAGGGCAGATGATCCAACACAGCCGCATCCCGCAGGAGCGACCTCCTCTGCCTCGAGACATCAATCATGGCCATGATTGCGCTCTGTCGACCGAATTTGTGCTGCTCTCCAGAGTGTCGCCTTCGCGCCTCTTAACTTTTTTTTTTTCTTTATATGAGAGCCCGCCAACTTTTTTTTTCCTAGTCGGGCACAAGGGTGCATCAAGGAGGGGCACTCGGCGCTACGAATTTCCGGGCCAATCAGGACCCGCCATGATCCCGGCAGGCTGAAGCTTTCGAAAAACTTCAAGGCCGGGCATCTTACGAGGGCCAGCGATCTGAGAGAATACCCCACGAATTGCGAATTGCAGCCAATCCCTCTCAACAACAAACAATGGCTCTCCCCTGTCGGTTTGCGGCGCGCACCTGCGCTCGCCAGTTGCGATCAGCCACCTCTCCTCGATCCTCCGCACAAATGCTCCGAGCGTCATGCACAACCAGACGGTACAACTCAACAGAGGCCGCGGCCGAAAACCCCAAGATCGCCGACATCGTCGACCAGATCAGCAAGCTGACGCTGCTGGAGACTGCCGATTTGGTCTCAAGCCTAAAAGTAAACGCCTCGATTCCACAGAAGCATGGCGGCATATCCAATCTGCCATGGTCGAACAAGCAACTAACGTCAATTGTTTTTTATAGAGCAAACTGAACATTCCCGATATGCCCATTGGCGGCTTCGCTGCCGCTCCTGCTGCCGCCGCCCCCGCCGCTGCTGTTGAAGAGGCCGAGGAGGCCCCTGCTGCCCCTGCCGAGAAGACCCTCTTCACCCTGAAACTGCAGTCATTTGATGCCGCCGCCAAGGCCAAGGTCATCAAGGAGATCAAGGGCCTGTTGGGCTTGAGTTTGGTCGACAGCAAGAAGTTTGTCGAGAGCGCGCCAAAGATGATGAAGGAGAACGTGCCCAAGGAGGAGGCCGAGAAGATCATTGCCACCTTGAAGGAGCTTGGTGCCGTGGTCGGAATGGAGTAAAAAGGATATGGGGAGAAAAGAAAGGGAAAAAAAACATCTTGGGAGCATTCGCATGATCTTAATGACACGATAGATGGTCGAGGTACATGTACAACAAAAATTTTATGTATTATATATCAAAGAAGAGATTCAATTTTTTTCTTAACTTGCATTTCCACAATGCGAATTAACCATTTTTTGCGGTCTGATTGGTGCTTTCATTACCACTTCAATCGTCCTTTTTTAACAAATATGTTTCGAATAACATTTGGGTATCTCAATATTCCGCGCGACTTCATACGAGTTCAGTCCTTCGATGCGATACATCCCAATAACATAACGCCGCCCAATGCCATATATAATAAACCAACATTCAGAAGTCGAAAATCAATGGTTGCCATTCGTCGTCTGCAGGTGCTGACACTGCTGCATCTCCATCTCTTTGGTGAAATCGTCTCCCTCTTCAGTCAGTAGCCGGTCGTCGTCGTCGCCAAAATCACTCGTCTCTTCCCAGAGCTTGGTCATCTCGGCATCCTCTCCTTTGGGCACAGCCCAGATCCTCTCACGCTCTCGCTTATGTCGTTCACGGTCCTCTTCAATGCGTTGTTCGACCTGACGCTTATCAAGACCGTGTGTCGTGGGCCGCCGCCGAGATTTCGACTCGGAGGCCGGGGCGTCTGACATTTCAACATCGCCGTTGGGGGAATCAAGCCCCAAATCATCGTCATTTGTCCCCCTCTCCTTGATGACATCCTCAATTTGAATAACGGCCTGGTGCTCCAGAAAGCCCTTATTCTGAAGCCCTATCAAAACCTGCCAACGTGGCGTCAATCAATTTGGCCAACGAGAAGAGAGAAACAGCGCCTAGGCATACCTTGCGGACGACTTTGACATTGGCTGCTCCAGAGCCATCATCGGGGGCCACAGCATCAACTACTCTGATAATATCTCGCTGCATCATGCGGATATAGTCAGAGTGGCCATCTCGCTGCGCCATGTCCAAGAAGTGCTCGATGAAATACATGATATTGGCACGAGTGTTCATGTTATTCTGCTACAGCATCAGCTTCAAGTCATTTACCAGATACAGTACAGTCCGCCCTCTCACTTACCCGCTCAACCTGCTCCAGGATACATGAGTGCAGGTCCTCGTCCATGTCCTTGTATTTGAGGGCATATTGTGCCGCTTTTTGCGCCGAAGCAACTGAGGCGTTCAGATGCTGGAGCTGCGAGCTGAAGCGCATCCGAACCTCGAAAGGATCCGCCATTTTTGCGGGTGATTCCTCCGCCAAGGGATATTTTCTGGTAAAGCGGTTGTCGAGTCTGAATTGCTGCTGCAGATGCACGGCGCAAGGCTGAACAACTGGGTCCAGTCGTGTGTGAACTGTGAGTGGCCTGTGCCTCAGTGTGGCTGAACCGGCCGAGCCCGCTAACAAATCGCAGAAGCTACGAGCACTAACACCAACACTTGCTCCATCCACGCAAAAGATGCACCTGCCATCGATGGATGGATCGCTTCGTCTTTTCTCGCTAGTCTGAATCAGCTTACTGGTCATGCTCCGTATTACTGCTCCGAGCGTCTGGCTGCTAATCTCCAAAGGCGCACGCCACGGTAAAGAGCCGGGAACGAACCGTCGACTCGGCCCAACAGCCGTAGATTTGGCCCCCCTTGGGCACTTTAGGCCACCGAGCCACAGCGCCTCCGCCGGCCCGTCGAGTTGAGAGCCCCTGAGCTCGAAACAACAAACATGAATGATGCCCTATATAGCAACAGATTGTCCATGTACTCCGCAAAGTGATTCGTCTACCTGGGATGTTACCGCCCAATACGACTGATGCTGCTCCATATTCGGCCCTCTGCAGCATGAGGACAGGTAGCAGTTCGAGTCGCAGCACCTACCACTTCATGTGTTAGTGGCCCGCGGCGACAGCGAGAAGATCCGGGGCAGACCAGAGCTGAAGGGTGAGTTTGGGGCGATGAAACATGGTCGGCCGAGCCGTTTAATTCATGCCGCGCAAAGACAAAGAAAGGCGAATCCAGGCTGCCCAATGCATTCCATCATTCCGTCCACTGCCGTGTTTACACGAAAATCCTTGTCCCTTTTTTTCCTTTCATATTGTATTTTGACGATCTGACTGGGCAGCCGTTACGGAGGGGTGGTTCAGGCGTTTAGGGGGTGGTTTGGCCCTGTTTTTCCCTTACTCGCAGCAGCCCAGCTTTCCTATTTATTGCAACTTGGGCCAGCTTGAGATAGACAAAAAAAAGTCCCGGCAGTCTTTTCCCTCAACCCCTTGTTTCTTGACACTGGCAGCAACTTTGGAGGCCATCTTTCGTCCTCTTTTTTCCTTCTATCTCTCTTCTCTTCAGTCCATTCAGTCCTTCTTTTCAAATAGAATTCTTGTTCTTTTTGGCCGCTCGGTCACCGCTACTGCTAGTAATAAAGAAATTAATCCCGGCACCATGTCTTCCTCCAACATGCTGGCTCTCACGCATCACAGCACTCCCCAGCCTCCTCAGGACCTGACCATGGCGGTCTTGGGCTGCGGTAAGTGAAAATTCAATTTCAACGAGACATCGGCTCTATATAAGATGGGCTCTTTGGAAGTTGTGTTTGGTCATTTCGAGAACCTGTTGAGCTCATGATGTCTGTCTGATAGGGACCATGGGAATCGCCATCCTCAATGGCATCCTTACCTCCCTGGTCGAGATGCAGGGCCCCAAGCCGCTGCAGTCTGGCGCTTCCACGCCCGCAGAGGACGTCCCGCGCTCTCTGCCGTCTCGCTTCATCGCCTGCGTGAGGACGCCCGAAACCGCCAAGAAGGTCAAGAGCGCCCTCTGGGAGCACTCATCCGTGCTCAAGGTTGTGCGCAACGAGAACCTCGCGGCCGTCCAGCAGGCCCAGGTCATCGTTCTGACCTGCAAGCCCTACATGGTCAAGGAGATTCTGGGCGCTCCCGGCATGGCCAAGTCTCTGCACGGCAAGCTCCTCATCAGCGTCTGCGCTGGCATCACCGTCGAGCAGCTGGAGATTGCCCTGCACGGCGCAGTTCCCTCCAAGGACCCCGAGGAGGATGGCCGCTGCAGAATTGTACGAGCCATGTGCAACACTGCGGCCCTGATCAGAGAGTCCATGACGGTCATCAGCGCTACTGTGCCCCCCCTGCCCCTCGAGACTGAGCTGCTGGTCACCTGGATCTTCAAGCGCGTGGGTGACGTCGTCTATCTGCCCGCGCGATATATGAACGCCTCCACGGCCCTGTGCGGCTCTGGACCGGCCTTTTACGCCCTTTTCCTAGAGGCTGCCGTCGAGGGAGCCGTTGCCATGGGCCTCCCCCGTGCTGAAGCCACCAGAATGGCCACGCAGACCATGCGAGGAACGACTGGCCTCATCCAGAGCGGAGAGCACCCAGCTCTTCTCAGAGAAAAAGTGTGCACTCCTGGAGGCTGCACCGTCAACGGAGTCCTTGTTCTGGAAGAGGAGCGTGTGCGCGGAACCATCTCCAAAGCTGTACGAGAGGCGACCTTGGTGGCGGGCCAGCTGGGTAAGAACATTCAGGCCTCCAACAATGTGTCTCAACATGACGTTCACGAACACTACGACGAGTAATTGACTGCACTGGCTGGAGGGAGTTTTCTGAATTAATGGTTTTTCTATTCTTTTTTTTTTTTAATGAACGGAGCATGTAATGAAGCATGTTGTGCCAGCTCGGGTTTTCCTGTTATACAATAGAATACATAGAGCCTTTTTCCCCTGAAAATGTCGTATCAAGACCCACCCAACGCCCGCTATTGTTGACTTTTATTAGTGATACTGAGCCTGTATTATGCCACGACGCTGTGTTTCACGCATCTTCCACTCTCGCCCTCTTGCTGGACGATGCGTCGGCCGAGGACTCCTCCAGCTTCCGCTTCCCATTTGATGGGCTCGAATGCTTCGCAGCACGATCATGAGCTGCCAAAAGTCTAGCGTATTCCAACTCTACACTGCCCAATGTTTCCGATAGCTTCTCGATTCTCTGGGAGACATCTATTTGAGAGAGGATTTCTTTGTTATGGCGATACAATCGCTGTTTGACAACAAGCTGCCACAGCTTTTCCTTGTGCTTGTCCGCAGCTGTAGGACGCGGAACGTCGTCGTCTAATGACATGGTCGCGCGGACAGATGCTGGGAGCTGGGACATCAAATGCATCTCGAGAACTCGATAGAACTGGCGAGGGGCAATTTTGGCCTGCAATCGAATTTTCTCGAGCTTTCCTGCCCCTTTGATCAGGGGAGGTAGCGGTCCTGTTTTGGGAACCTTTACTGAGGTGTCGAGGCAAAGCTCATTGAATTCAGGCATTGTCCGCAAAAAGGTCAGGTCGCAGGTATCTCGCAGGTCGTCGAAAGCTTCATTGGGATTTTCCACGGTGAATTCGTGAGTCTCGGCGTGGCTGTGGTAGTGCTTGAAGACAGTAGTATAGAGGTGAGCGCCACTGCCCTTGCCTTGGAATGGCGGGAGAATTATGAATTGTGAGAGCCTTGTCCTGCAGGGGAGCAGAGATAGATCCATGTAGCCCGTGGGGAGCTCCCAGTCGTCTGAGGGAGAGGTTGGCGGTGTCATGGGCGGCTTGAAATAAAAGAAGCGGTAGACAGTGGCATAACCGACAAAAGTATACGCGCTCTTCTCCGGGTCATCAGTGGACTTTTGCTTGCGGTAAAGAAAGAAGAAAGTCCACCGGTCAGCGTCTGAATAGTCCAACTCTGGCGAGTCTGACTCTGGATCCTGGCCGATATAGGAGCCTCCGTCGATGAGCATAGGAACCAAGATTTGAATGCGGCTGTTTAGCTGCTTCACGGCAGGGTCGACGAGGCTGCCCTTCCAGATCTCATACTGGCCATCGGCGCCTTGATAGGTTTCGTGAAGTGTTCCAGGAGGGGACCAGTCGTCGCCAAGTTGCTGTGAGCTGTTCTCAAAATCCGACGCTTTCGCAAACGCAACTGGGTTCAAGGTTAGCAACAATGATAATCCAAATCAAGCTATCCAGCGACAAGTGGCTCAAACCTTTTGGCAGATGGCCTCCACTCTCCAGAATGTCCACCACGTCAGTGGGTTCATGTTCACCGACTGGTTTGGATTTTTTTCCGTATGCAACGCGCAGGTGTGGCCGCATATCATTCGCACGATACCGCAGCTGGATCTTCAAGTCCTTGTAACCAAAGATTTTCTCTTCCTCGCCGAAGATGGAATACGTGAACTTGGGTTGGAACGTCGCAATCGTGCTCAGACCCGACTTCGACGACGATACGAGGCTGATATTGAACGCATTGTTGGAGTCTTGAAGCCCTATCCAGCAGATTAATATCAAGAGGTTGCGACTGCGACGGTTGATTTCGAGCATCGCTTAGCTTACACTCCTCAAGGTCAGGGAGACCAGCCATTGTAAATGGATAAAGGATATGAACCGATTATAGCGCAGCAGGAAGAGGATAACTGTTTGAAAATATCTCGATAGTCTGTGCGGGCCGAAAATGCCTTCAAGCGACCAAAAAGGGCAAAGCAAGGCGAGAAGGCTGTGGTTGCTGCAGCGAAAGGCTGAAGGCGCAAATCCTCAGCTTGGATCCGAGGCGCGCTACCACAGCCTCGAAACGCGTTTGCAGGCATAGCGACGCGATTCAATTAAGCGGCTGCATCGCCCGCTGCGCTGGTGCCCCAAATCCAAGGCACCAAGCCCGCCTCGCAGCGGCTTCGTTCCGCGTTACGTCACGCCCGCTAACGTCGCCCCGGTGGGTCCCTCAAGGCCGTCCAGCAATCTCACGAGACATGCAGCGGGCTAAGGCTTATTGTCCCCCAAACCACTGCTGCGACTCCATACTTTCCGCCCGCCAAGCACCTCGACCAGTGGCTGCTCTTTGTCTCTTGTGCCTTGCAGTCAAACCACAGCTCTTTGGACAACCGAATATCCTGCGCCGCATCGTGCCGTCGTCCTGCAGCACCTGCGATCCGAGCGCGCATGGCGTTCCCCTGAGCCGTCACGATGCCTGAAATTGCGAGTGCCCCGGCGCCAGTTGGCTCTGCCATCTTCTCCATCATCGCCCTCCTCCTAGTGTCGCTGGGTGTGCTGCTCATACTGCGCTACTATCTCCCACTTCGAACCACGCCGGCTTTCTACCTCGTCCCTATATTCTTCGCCCTGTGGCTTCCGTCGGTGCTCGTCCTGCTGGTTCCCATAGACCTTGCTTCAAGCGCCATAGCCGACGATGTAGCTTCGAGGGGCATCTGGCTGCCCCAGCGGGTGGTCTTGGTCCTATGGCGAATCATATACTGGTTGACATTTTGCTTGACATGGTGAGGAAATAAGATTTGGACTCGACTCCTTGTTCTACATCTCTGACCGTACTCACACAGGTTCCTCCTCCCCATCCTTGCCGAGTACTCCGACACGGGATATCGCGAGCCCTGGGACAAGTTCATGTACTCCCTCCGTGCCAACGCTCAGTTCTATGCGATGGTCCTGGGAGCGAGCTTTATCGGACTGGTATACATCTTCGTCTCCTACGAGTTCTCCTTTACAGCTCTCAAGGCCCTCATTATGGCTCTAGCCTACTGCTGGGGTTTGGTGCTTGCCATTTACCTCATGGGTCACGGTCTGGTCACCATACCAAGGCAGCTGCTTCGAAGCGGAAGCATCAGCGGCAAACTACGGAGTTTGCAGATCAAGGCGCCCAGAGTATACGAGAAGATGGAGGACTCCTTGACGGGTGTCGAGGAAATTGAACAACAGATTGCGGAGCTCAGTCGACGAAAAACGGGAAGCGCTGCGGCCTTTCAGGATTGGATCGAGGAACTTCAAGAGATGGCCAGCATCCCGGAATCACAGCCCCGACCGACACTTCTGGATCCAACAATAAATACCCAAGCTGTTCCACATGTCATCACCGAAAAATACTTGGCCGACTTGACTCGGAAGTATGTGCGAGCACGTCACTCACGATCTCGATATGTTGGAGAGTGGACTCGACTGGTGCAATCAGCAGCCAAGCTTCAGATGATTTTAGACTCGGTGGCTTCCAAGAAACTAGACTTTGGCAGCGCCTCTCCCCATGCAGGATTTTGGGACAGAGTCAAGATTTTAACACCATACTCTCGATACCTTTGCTATTACTATATCTTTCCCTACATGCGGATGGCCTTTGGTGCCGTTTTGGCGTTTGCATCAGCCTGCATTGTTTGGTCGGAAATCGTCAAGTTTCCCTTTCCTAAGCTGTCTATTATCCGTGTCAGCGTTGTCCACCACTGGGTTGGCGACAAAGCCCAGGTCGGTTTCGCAGGGCAAGTCATCTCGGCATTCTGGATTTGCTACATGTGCATTGCCGCTCTTTCGTCAATGACCGAAGTCAAGGTGTGGCGCGGACGAGCTCTCGTGAGAAGAAATACCGGTCACGAAGCGGCATTCTGGTACGCGATGCAAGTAGCGAAGCTCAGTGTACCACTATCATACAATTTCCTCACGTTTTTGTCAAGCGAGGTCTATGAAAAGACCATCTTTTACAACTTTCTCGGAAAATACGTCGATGTAACCCCCTTGGGTCAGTGGTTCGACAACTTCTTCCCCATTGCCCTCGTCATTCCTGTTTTCGCTGCCCTTTTTGGCGTGTACGGAAGGGTCAAGCGCATATTTACCGGAGTGGAAATTATCGACGAGGAAGATGACAATCCATCAGGCTACGGCACAGGCTCTTGGCGTGAAGGGCGTGATCTCATCGCCCGAGAGCTGGGAGGCAACTCAACCCCGCGACGCAGCGGCACTGCAACCAACGGTGCCTCAGGCCGAGCAGCCCCCATTCTGTCTGTTCCCGCCATCCAAGATTCGGTTGCTTCCCCATCACGGTCGCCAGTCCGTTCTCCAGTCGGCAACAGTCGTCGAGCCGGCCAATCAACAACCTCTCGCTTCACAGATGAGCCACCCGAAGATGACAACATCTTTACGATTCTCGGACATCGTATGAAGAACACGGTTGATTCGTTTGAGACGCCGCAGTGGTTCCAAGATATCGGACAGGGCATCAAGAAGCCAAAGTGGATGGGCGGAGATGATGCCCAGCCTGCCGCCAGTGGGAGCAACAACAACGATACCGGAAGCAATATTCGAAATTGGTTTGGGGGCGGAGGAGATAGCCAAATTCGCCTCTAGACACGCCTCACGATATTTTCTTCTCTTCTTCCCTTTTGGCTATGCTTTAAAAAATTGTAACGGTCTGTCTTGGATACCGCATTATGATGGAGTTACGGAGCTTCAATATTTTCTCTAGGTCTTGGCGGAAAAAAAACGTTTTTAACCTCTTCTTAGAGTTCTAGATTTTTTACATCTTCTCGATTTTTGGACTTGACTTTATTCATCTTTCAGTTTTTGCCCAGCGTCCTGGCAGTCGATTCCAAAATATTATTTAGTTAAACATTTTTAATCTTTTATGTAGAATAAAATGAAATAAGATATATTAAAGCTTTATACAGTATGCGTCGCCTTCTATCTGCTCCAAGGATATTATGCTGTTGTAGAAGTTAAAAATTAAAAGGGATGATATATGTTCATGGCTCGAAAAGTCGTAACAACCTGGTAAACATGCTTTCGTAACCGCCAATGACAATAGAAGAAGAAGACAGAAGAAAGATGCTGCAAGATACTCATGCCTTAACCGCCTAAACATATACACTCAAGTATAACAGTGTATGTAAATTCGCCACCAATTTCGTAAACTCATCAAGTCGTGAAAGAAGAAAAAAATGATTGTTCTCGCCACAGAGATTCTTACTCCAGCTTTTTCATCAAGGCGTAGGGCTAGCGAGCGAGTTCCAAGTATTCGCCTTACTCATCGTCCTCCTGCGGAGCGACTTCATAATGCTGACTTCCATCTGCTCAATGTCGCCCTCCAGCTCCTTGTCGTCGTTTGCATAGCGGGCTTCCTTGCGGCGGTCGTACCAGATCCAGGAGCCGACGATGAGGACGGTCAGGGGCACGGTGATGATGAAATAGACCCAGAGCCAGTTGGAGATGACGGGATCGGCTCCTGTTTGTTACCATTTTGTGTAAGTATGAAATATTTGTGAGAAGGAGAAAAAGGGGGGGAGGACCAACCAGATTGGAAATTGAAAAACGTCATGCTAAAGACAGACGCAAGGTACGTGCCCGGCAAGAAGAGTGCGCCCATGAGAGATATGGTCTTCATGGCTGTGCTGTCCCGCTTGCTCGCGTGTGCGATGCGACGCTGCTCTCCGGCAATTTCGAGGTTGAGTCGTGCTTCTCGCTGAGACATGATATTATAAAGCTGTAAGGAAAGAATAAAAAAAAATCAGCATTTACCACGTTAGAATGTAGAAAAACCAGGGACACTCCTTACCGCTTCTCGCTGCACTTTCAACCTCTCCAGCGTGGTGTGGATATAATTCTCCAATCCCCTGAGCTTGACTCTGTAAAACTCCATCCGGGCCATCATGCTCCGATGCAGCTGATCAATCGTCTTCCGGTGCGCAATCTCCTCGTCCGTCAAGAAATCCCTCTTCCAGTCACGCCAAAGGACCTTGAACCGCTCCATCGACAGCTCCATCTCTCGCACCAGCGCAAAGTACGCCTGCGGCCGCTTCCACATGACATGACTATGACACTCGACCAGATCACGATTCAGCCCATCGATGGACAAGATTCCATCCTGGAAGTACTGCTCTTCCGGCTCAACTTCGTCGCGCAAGCTCACCGCGTTCTCCAGTCGACGCAGCCAGTCTCGAGCATCGCGCTGCTTCTGGTCGTTGGCGGGCGAGAGGTCGTGCGAGAGAATAATCGTCGGGAGGAGCATCGGGTGACCAACCTGGCCGTAGCACTCGCGTAGGTGCTTGAGCGCTGGGATGATGTCCGAGCTGGGCGTGCCCTTCATGAAGCCCGTGGTGATGCCGGTTTTGAAGGCGTAGGACAGCATCATCTCCCAGCCGCGGGTTTTGCCCTTTTTGCGGACATCGGATTTACGGTGCACGATTTCTGTACCTCGGTGTTAGAAAGAATACGTTTGAAGTTGGGTACCTATATTCCACATACGCAAATGCGGGTCGTCGTCGTCCTGGTCGTACGCACACCAGAAGAAGGGCCCAACCACAGACGACGATTCTATGCCTCGAAAGGGCAGCTTCATTGTCCTGACCATGGACATGTACTTTTCTTTCGTTAGAGAGATGACTTTTGGCATGAATGTATCCTTGTGCTGAGCATCTTTCTGGACACTTCAGAGACGAGGGTCAGCGCATTGTTCTCAGATTAGACGTGCAGCGGAAAAGGCGATTTGGTCCAGCATCGTCAAACGCATCAAACAAACAGAATAGCAGACAAGAGAAACTTACATGAGTCGAATACCGCTCAGCAGCTTGGTCCCTTCACGGATGTTCTGTGGCGGCTCAAAAGCACCCTAATAAGCAGCAAGGTTCACGTCAGCCAAATTCTTTATTTCATCCCATCTCATCTCGGCTTCATCCCATCTTCATCCGTGCGGCCCAGTAAATTCTTCAGACGAAAAAAGATCAGTCCAGTTTTTTTGCACTCACTCTTTGATTCAGAAAATTCTCAAACTCGGACATGGGCAGCGGATGCTCCTCGACGGAGTTGTAAAACGGATCCTAAGCCTCGGCATCAGTCCTGATCGTCCTACAACGTTTTTTCCTCTCCTTTTGACTTCCATCTCTCCCATGACAAGACGCATCATCTCATCCAAGACGAAAGCCGCAGGCATCCAAGACACAACTTACAGAATAATTGAAAATCTCAATATAGCTCGTCTTCTCCTCCACAACGCGACACTCATCCACAAAGTACTTGAACATGTAATCATCCATCTTGGCGGTTTTGGTTTGCCTGCGTCCTGCCTCGGCACTCGTGCAGCTCCAAACACGCGCGCAGGCTTTTCAATGCCCTGCTTCTTCACTCCAAAAAAGCAATCGCTGTCCTCTTCCACACAGACGCCTTCGATTGGCGATGGTTACGAAAGACGCCTCGAATGTCTCCAACGCTGCCGCCCAGCCTCTCCCGCTCTCAGTTTCAACGGGGGGCGCCGCTGCCGAGGCCGCTAGCAAAAAAAACAAGCTCTCGACCAGCCCGCTAATAATAGCACCTAAC
The DNA here is from genome assembly GCA_038502285.1 of Trichoderma sp. 2475. NCBI lineage: Eukaryota > Fungi > Ascomycota > Sordariomycetes > Hypocreales > Hypocreaceae > Trichoderma > Trichoderma sp. 2475. Next base: position 1,009,994 of record JARPVV010000016.1, read on the forward strand.
CACGCCAATTGACACTCCAACGGGTGGAAATCGGTGCTTGGCTGAGTATCCAGCGAAAACCCCAAGAAACGATAAATCCGATATTCCAGGGGAAAACAAAAAGAAGAAAAAGAAAAGTATCAAATAATACGGATGCAAAGTAAGGTGTTTCCCCACTCTCGGGGCGAAAAGGGGAATTTCCAAGACAAGTGTATGTAGATGGATGGGCCCTTTGGAATACGCAGTGTAAGATGCATTAATAAGTGGAATGGGGCGGGAATCAGAAGGAAGAAAGAGAGAGAAAGAGTTGAAGAAAAAGCCCGGCAGCGATAGGCTCAGCACCCCAGCCTCGCCAGCCAGTAGCACCTATTGCACTACCTACCACAGCACTTTGATGCAGCAGACAGACGCAGGCAGGGGGATCTATCACAATCCCCACGTCAGGCCCAGACCGAATAATACACCCCTGTAGCAAGGAAAAATAAATAACCAGACAGAATCAAGAAGCCCAAGCGATCAATCGGGGACAAAAGGCTGCAAAGAAAAGACAAGAGCACAGGGGGAAAAAATCTCCGTGGTACCGACCGCTATAATAGATTCAGATGTTCATCAATGCTCTCTCGTTAAGGCCTCTTCTATCTTTAGCGGCTCCGCAAGGGGGCCAGAAACTGGAGAACGAATTGAGCTTCACCCTCCTTTAGTAAGTATTCGATGCATCTTCTCATCTATCCGAAGGGGAGAAGTCACGCTAAAAGGAGAATTAGAGTGGCTCAATTGCTATGTTTTAATCTATTTCCTCCCACCGCCTTTCTGCACTCGTACGCCATATAAAAGTCGGCCACGTATTTTTACGCCTGAGCACACGACCACTTCAATCATTGCTTTGAATGATTCGTTCGTTGGCCATCCCGGCAAAAAAAAAAGACTAGACCCATGGAAAATTTCTGCAGCAATGCCGACTTATATAGGCTACCTGGTCCGTGGGCCTGCAACGCGTCAGACTCGCAGCATGTACCTCGAAGCAAGGTACAGGGACGCTTCTGCATGGATATGGAATCCACCAAGAATGACCATCGCCCAATTCATTTTCACCACCGAATGATGAGCATACGACGGCACTGATACAGTAGCAATCTGCAGGTAGCCAAATATCTGTAATGATGTACAACAAAGTATAACAGAATAGATGTAATATGTATATATATAGGTATTACTACTACTAGTAGGTATGATGAGCGCAACAAAGCACATCTCCAGACTCAGCAACTCCTTTGACCACAAAACAACGGTCTCAGTTCTGAGACAATCACTCTAGGTCACGACCCCAAGTAAACATTTGTCAGACCTTCTCATCTTACTCTTCTCGCCCTCTCGTAGCCCGCAGATGAAAATGAGAGATGAAAAGAAAGAGAGGAAAGGGCAGGAGACGAAAAGAAAAGAAAGGAAATAGATGGATATACAGGAGCTTCGTATAGTTGGCTACTGGGCGAGACAAGAAAGACTTGGCGTCGTAGGTTCAAACACAGCTCCCTCCTCCGAATACACGTTTTCCAACAGACTCCAGGTCAAAAATGAGCCTCCAAGACCGATCGAATCCCCTTTTTTTCCAAAGTGAGAAGAAAAAGAAATATAGTCCCCAATGCAGAGCCGCCATCCCAAGATGCAGCGAAACAAACACCCAATCCATTCGCATCTTTTGCAGTCACACGCGCGGAAAAAAGAAGACCCGACAGGCACTCCTTTTCTCCCCTTTTAGTCACACATCCAGTGCATCGTCGTCAATCGTCAATATTTCCAGGTATGCTTGGACTTTGAACACATCCTTTAAAATTCAGTAAACAGGTTGCCATACCTATGAGATCATAATGTTAGCCTACAGAAACGCTTCACGGAGAAAACAACAGAGAAAACAAAAAGCAAAAGGCAAAGAGTCCACTCACTCGTCATTGCCGCTCGGACCCCCATACTTTTCGGGGTCCTCGGGGTATCGGTCGAATTGACTGGCATCGCCGGCTCCAGCCTTGACTGGCGGCGTGTAGGGGGCGTCAATGTCTTTGCGCGCCAATCGATCCCATGTAACTTCTGCAAACCACGGGTGGTTCTTGACATCTTGTGAGCCTCCAAACAGGTTGCCCAATCTCTTAGTCAAGTCCGCCGTGATCAATCGCTCGAGCAAATTCTGGGCATCCGGGTTGATATACGCCGGATACTTGACTTTGCCCCTGAGGATGTTTTCGTAGATGCGCATGGGAGAGCCGCTATCCCAGAAGGGCGTGTATCCGCAAAGCATTTCGTATATCAGAATTCCAAGGGACCACCTAATCATGTGTCAGCCAGTCGAATCCGCAAATGGTAGCAATTCATCAATGAGGCAATCGGGACAACTCACCAGTCCACAGACTTGTTGTAGCCTTTGTTAGAGACGACCTCGGGAGCCAGGTAATCTGGTGTACCGCACAGCGTCCATGTCTTGTCTGGCACTCGCTTTGCGAAGCCAAAGTCTGTAATCTTCAGATGTCCATGCCGGTCCAGCAGCAGGTTCTCAGGTTTCAAGTCGCGGTATATAATGTTCTTAGAGTGTAGGTATTCCAGCGCCAGCGTGGCTTCGGCAGCGTAGAATTTGGCGACCGGGTTAGGGAACCGCTGGTTGGTTTTGTTAGCAGTGAGTCCATTCAAGTCTATAGCAATGAGAGGAAAGAATTGGGTTATGAGGACTTGTAGAAGTATGCGGGGAAAGAAGGATATGATGATGGGTCAAGGTTGTCATACCCCAGATTTTCTTAGCAGCGAAAACAGCTCACCGCCCTCGACGAAATCCATAACCATGTACAGGTTCTTCCAGTCTTGAAAGGTACCCCACAGGGTAATGAGGAATGGGTGCTTGACGTCGCTCAACATGCGGCGTTCGTCGTTTGTGTGCTCGACTTGCTTCATCTTGACTACCTGCGCCTTCTTGAGCACCTTGACGGCGTAGAAGCGCTGGTTGTGCTTGGACTGGACCAGGTGAACGCGACCGAAGCTACCGGTGCCGAGCGTTCTCAAGATCTCAAAGTCGCCCAGCGAGTACTTGCCCTTGGTGACGCGGGGCTGGGACAATGATACGCTGTGTCCATGATGAGGCTGCTGGGGGTGCTGTTGTTGCTGTTGGGGCTGGTGCTGCTGCTGCTGCTGCTGTTGCGGTGGATCCAGCTGCATCTCCGACGGTAGGTGTTGCTGCTGCTGCTGTTGATGCAGCTGGGCATTGGCGTCGGCCATTACGGGAGGCGAGGTCTGATACGGCGAGGGCGAGGGGGCGTAGCCGTTGGTCGAGCCGTCATTCTGGGGCGAATTGATGAGGTTGCTGATGCTGGGGAGGTTCTGCGAGTCGTGGCCCGGCGGCGCGTAGGACTGGACGTTGACGGGATTCATGGTCGAGGTCGACGTCGTCGTCGGGGAGACGGGAGGAGCGGCCTTGGCCGTGTCTCGCTCGGCTGAAGAGGCGGCAGGAGCTGGAGCTTGCGCAGAGGCTGGCGCAGAGGCTGGGATCGAGGACGCGGGTGCGGAGGCGGGAATGGGAGTGGATGCAGACGGGGAGATGGAGCCAGGCGAGACGGCGGTGCCTGGATGAGCAGCCAGACCTAGACCTAGACCAAGGCCTGTCGCTGCTGGAGCTGAGCCTACTGTTGTGCCTGTGCCTATGCCTGTGCTGCCACTACCTGCGCCGGTGTGATTGCTATGGCTACCGCCGGTCGCTCGCGGCTGCTGCAGCGTCGACGAGTCGAAAAGCTTGGAGGCGGGCGCCGAGGGTACGACGGGGCTGGTGGGGTTGCTGGCACTGCTGTGGCTGTGACCGTCCTTGTCGGGGTGGCCCTCCTTTGTCCGCTTCTTCTTGAGGAATGACCCGAACGAAGGCATAAGGTTCAGGTTGTGGTGTTTTGCGGAGAGGGAGGCCGGAAGCAGGGAATTGGGGATTGGATTGAGGGGAAAGCAAAAAGGGCTCGAATCGAGGCAGCCTGGCTGTTCGCGCCGATCTGGGCCGGGGATGCTACTGAGCTGGGCAAGTCTTGTCTGGCGCTGCCGTCTGGGCGCTGGTTAGACGCTGGGGCTTGGATATTTGGGGGGGGTGATGAGGGGGGTGCTTTGCAGCGGGTGCGGCGGGCGGTCGATTCAAATTGTTCGTGCGTGCCAATGGCCGGAGGCGGGCTGTGTGCGGTTGAGGGCGCCTGGAGAAGAGCCTGGAGAAAGCTCTGGGGCAGCTGTTTAGGCGGCGCGGCGGGGGAGGCTCAACTGAGTGCCTCCAATGGACGTGTGCTGCTTTAGGCGTTTAGGGGGGTGAGGGCGCCGAGGCAAAGGCGGGAGGCGGCAGGCCAGCGCTGGAGGAGTAAGGTGGGAGAGCAGATAGCGGTCGCGCGCTGATGGCGTAAGGGTTAGAGGACCGCCAAAAAAAGGAACGGACTCGAATCAATTCAACGCTGGCGATTGGCGGTGCGGTGCGGCGCGGGCTCGAGGACTGGACTCGGTCAGTTCTGATTGATGCTTGGGAAGCTTGGAATCCCCCCAGGCCCGAAAATGCGCAAGCTGGTTTGGTTTGATTCGCGCACGTACCGCCTGCGCACGAGCGCAAAATGTAGCACAGCAGCGTTTCCCAGCAACTGAGGCCGGCAACAACAAATGGGATTCGCGGCTTTCGCCCGGCTGCCTGGATCGGCTGCAGCGCTGCTAATTAAACCCGTTTGATTGACGGCCAGGCGAGCTGCTTATCCACAGCAATTGCTCCGGCGGCTTTCGTCCTTTTCTCCTTATTCGATATTGGGAGCTCTCAACGGCTCCAGCCGGGTCAATTGGCCGCTTGGACAAAGTGCTGGCCCGTCTCTTTTCGTCTGGTATTCTCAATTCGACCCAACTCAGCTCGCCATGCACTAGGCGGAGCAGCGATTGAGGATAGGCGATATCACCTGAAGCGCCGCACCCCACGGTTAGCACTCCGTAGTACAGTAGCTGAAACAGTGCAGCTGCGTGCTGATGCAATTGTTGTCAAGAATTGGATACCGGGCACAAAGACATACATGTACGTGCAGCCTCTGCTTGCTCTATGTTGGCAGGTCTATCCCTTGGCAGGCCTCAAGGAGTCTGTTGGGGGCTGAATAAGCGATCGTAGATGCGAGCTGTGACGCTAGGTAGTTGCCGGCAGCTAAAGCTGCAAGATGATGATGGTCCAGCCGCAAGATCCAGGTAACAGGCTAATAGCAGCTCAGCGGATTAAGAATGCAGTAGAAGAAACAATCTCTCGTTTAATGCGATATTGGTTGTATTTTTGTGTGGAAATATTGCTCTAGAGCTTCTCTCTCTTTTCTTGCGAGGGCATATGTTGGCTCTTGGTGATGAAATCGATCTGGCCGAACCTGCCGTTAGTCTGTCCTGATTGATTCGCAGCCAAGCTAAATCGCCACAAGTTGCGGGGATCGATTCAGCTAAAATTCGTAGACGCAAATGGCCAATCTCATCCCTAATGGTATAATGCAAGGATCAATCTGCGTAGACACGCAATCCGAGACGTTAATGATTCAATTGATAGGTTTGGAAACACAGACGGTAAGAGGAAGAGTGTGTGTGAGGAAGAAAGCCAAGACAGCTTGAGAGACAAACAATATGACGAGAATTGGGGGCGAGGCCAGCAGGAGCTTTTAGGCCCTGCCCAATGGTGTAGCCAACTGGGTTTTAGTGCATCCAAGCTTGCCTCGAGCCCGTTTTTACTTTCGCTTCCCCTCATTCTCGGCATGGATGGACTTTGTCGACGACCTGCCGATCTTGCTGTTGACGCCGTCGAACTCTGAATCCTTTACGTATACGTCAACGGTACGTTGCTAGTAAGCCCCGAGAACGAAGAGCGGGATATCATTAGCATGTTGCACAAAAGTACTCTTTTGGCTATTCATGGTCGAGGCAAGACAAAATGAAAAGTGATAACAAGAGCAACAATAGGGTTAATTAAACAGCAACTCCCAAAGAGCATCAGTGCAACCCATGGCGATTGAAGGACTGTCAATTGTGGCTGAAATAATAGGCTTGGAACTCATGTTAGCTCAATTCTACCTAACCTGTAGCTTTCTTAATATTCTATATATTTTGGATTAGACTGCTTTAGGATAGCTTCTATTCAGAGCTCTCATTAATATCGTAATGCCCAATATTCAACCAAAAGTCGATCATGCTGGCAGTTTATCAAGAAAGCGATGCAGATATTTGGGCTAATAAAAGTTCCATTTCGTCGCTAATGATATAATCTTTATCAATTTTCCATAAGAAATCACCGCCACCGCGTGCCCGTCAAGCAATGTATCAAATGACCCAACTCCTCAGCACAAAGAAAACCATTGGACTGCTTTCTTGCACGGACAATGACGACGTCCTTTCCTGCCCGCCTCTTGAACCAACCCGAATTATATGATTCTTGCCTCTCCTTGATACGGCCCTCTGCCCGAGTCCAGTTAAAAGGCCGAGTTTGCATGTCTCTGCGCATCTTTTCTCCTGTGCCTAATACGCTCTCCAGCCCATACTTGTTTGTGTCTTTCTTCCGACGCACGGCTCGCCTAGAATCTGTGGCTCTTGGTTCTTGACCTGTAAATAGTGAATCCCACATAGCCACCGCCCGCAACGAGGATGAAGAGGATGATCTTGGTGAAGAACCATGTCCAGCTTCCGCCGCTCTGGTTGCTGCTGTTGCTGTTGCTGTTGGTCTTGCTGCCTCTGTACCCATTCTTCGGGGATCCCTTTGAGCCAGGTCCGCCGGCCGGGTTGGTGTAGAGGTTCTTGGATGAGACGGAGATAATGTCATGGTGGTCGCTCAACTCGCCAGTCTCAGCGCTGAATCCGAGGTAGGCAATGTTGGGGATCGCGGGAGGGTTGTCCACCTCAAAGCATGTCGTCCAGTCGCCGACAGTCTTGTACTGGAGCTCGAGCTTGAGTGACTTGTCCTGGAAGTATGTCAATCGCATCTTGGTGGGAATGGTCGAATGACGAAGGCCCCTGGCCGAGCAACCTGCCAGCTCCGTCTCCTTGCCATCGTTGTTCTTGTCGTAGGTCGCCTGTCCGTCCCCAAACATGGCCATGACGTAGGGGAAGACAACACCGGGTCGGTTGTTCTTGTACGTGTCGATAAAGATGCCCAAGCCTTCGAATTTGTCCGCGTGCCCAAAGACGGGGCCGATCTGGCCTCGCTGCTTCGTAATCCACATGGCGAAGCCATCGCCGTAGAGCTGATTCTTGCCGTGGATCTTGAATTCAACCTCGACTTCCCAGTTGGTAGCTGTAAGAGGCACTCGTGAAAAGAGCCAGCCATTTTGTGAAGGTCGATCGGAGGTGAGACGAATATATCTGTAGCACGTTGAGCTTCTGAACCGGAGAATTATCGCGGATTGACGTACGAGTCTGTTCGAATGATGGTATCTCCGCCAAAGTCAAACCACCGGCTCTGCATGTCAGAGTCCAAGTAAGGCTAAAGAGAGGGGGGGTAAACAGTCAGTCTCTATCATCTGCTAATTCGCGACCAGTTCTCCTCTTCTCCTCTCGTCTGTTTGCGACTGACTTGTTCGATGGAGTGTGTTTTGAGCTGCGCGATATTTGTTAGCCCACAACAACATTTGCGCATGCCATCCCCGACAGCCACGAACCGTTATGCTTCTGTAGTCATCCTGGGCCGCCGCAGTCCACGCAAACGCCGAGGCGAGCACGGCTGATAGCGAGGAGAGCCGCATCTTGGAGCGATTGTGGCAGGTGATGATCCAATGGTCGGTGTATCAGCGAGGTGGCCAATTGCAGATTGGCACAAGGTCCAGCGCCGCCTCTCGTCTTCTGCGGCTGGTTGCGTTCTGGCAGGGCAAGTAGCAAAGGTTGGTCCAGTTCGCATGGGAGGCTGCTCCATGTGCTGTAAAGGCCACATTCGTGTTAAGCCCGCGACACAGTGCTATTCCTGAAACAGCTAGACGGTGAAGGTACCCGCTCCCACTAGAGCTGACTGCGGGAGCTGCGAGGTACTGGCCTCACATCTATAATTAGGAGCGATATGCTTAAAGCGACTCTCCTACAGATGTATCTGTCATATTACTGTGTTATATGGTCTGTATGAATGAAGACATCTCTACAGCATTGTGATGGGCATGTTGTGTCCTTTAATCTGTTCCGATATTTCGTGGAAGCAGCTCTCTGTCTGCTGGGAGCTAATAATCCACACTGTGCTGTCTCGACTTATAATGGTTGAAACACGAGCTCTGACTGCTGGTATGCGACATGCATAACTACCATCCAATAAAATAATTGGCATTCGGGCTCATATCGCCCTCTCGTATTAGCCATCGATGGGCAGGTAGTGTGCACTCTATATTTTTTCAACTCGATAGAGGGCCACATGTCCTTCTAGGCAAGTAGTCACATGCTAAATGTCATTCGCTCCTCAAAGGATCATTTTTCACACTCAAGTTGCAAATTTTTTGAGCACCTAATTATTTCATAAAAATCGAAACCACTGAATTGATATATGCCCAAAATGCAAACACAACTTCAAGTGTTGCATCATTCCCAATAGACTGTAGACTTGACGCCACACACCTCACCAACTTAGTAACCATGGATCAAGTACCGACGCCACACTCAGCCACAATTTTTTTGCAACTCCAAGCCTTCCATCTCCAAAATCTTTCTACCCATCGACCCGAGCATTCAAGCAATTCCGATACCAACCCACCAAGTCCGGACCGTCCAGCATTATTCTCTCCACAATGGACTCCTCTTCCGTCAAACAGTCTGTCATGAAGCAGGTCCTCTCAGAGGCCAACCTCGCCAATGCCCGAGTCCTCATTGAAGTAGGCATAACCTCCCCCCCACCTTATATACGAAACCCTGCAATAAGCACAGATGATGTAGGCGGCACAAACTAACAACTTCTACGTGAATTATAGAAACTCCAGGAAAACTGCTTCGAAAAGTGCGTCCCCAAGCCCGGCGGCTCCCTCTCCAGCAGCGAACAAACTTGCATGACTTCCTGCATGGAAAAGTACATGGCGGCTTGGAACCAGGTCAATGCTGCGTACATCAACAGAATACGACAGGAGCAAGGAAACAACTAGAAGATGTATAATACAAACGACGAAGGGGAAGAAAAGAGGGATAATTGAAAACTCCAAAGTTCGACACGGCAAAGAACATGCCGCTTGGACGGCGCATGGGGGAAAAAACATGACTGGGACTATCGACGCCATTGAGCTGGGATTGTGCCTCAATTCAGAAGCTTCAAGGCTCTCCCATACGAATTCTTTGTACTACTACCATCTATTCTTCAAATTAGACTGGCCTTGGTGCCACGGCGCAGTATCTAGGGACGGGCTTTAGATATAGATATTGGATCATCCACTCAGTCCACTCAGTCTCTAAATCTACATTAACAAAGAGAAAAAAAAATTGATAAAAACCATTTGTTCATAATTATGTTTTGAGTTTGGGTATCTATTTAATTGTATATATATACATAAACATCATGACTCCGCCGCAGCCTTCTTCTTTTCCTCCTCCGCCGCCCTCTTTCTCGCAAGATATCTCTCCTTGGCACTCGAAATCTCTCCCTCCGTCTTGCGCGTTTTCGTCGCCCTCTCCACCTCTTCCCTCTGCGCCTCGGTTGCCTCTCTCGAGCGCTTCAGCGACGCTTCCAGCTGGTCCGCGAGCATCCGCGACTGTCTTTCCCGCATGGCCTGCTTCCGGCCAATCTGCTGGCCTGAAATCTCCTTGCGCTCCCTCTCCACCGGGCGATCTGCCTCGTCTCGTTGCGCCTCTACCTTCTTCTTCGCGCCGACGTTGAGGCCGCCTTTGAGGAGCTGTCGCTTATCAACGACTTGGCCGTCTTCATTGACGGAGATGGATGCTCCTTTTTCGTTGAGCTCCTGTGCTGCTTTGGCGAATTCCTTCTCTTTATCAACGTCTGCGTCTCCTTCCTCCTTCCCATCGCCTTTCTCGTCGGGGCCCTTCTTGGCCATTTCTTCCGCCGCCCGAACTGTCTCAGCATGCCTCTCCTGCTCCTTATCTAGCAATTTCCTGTAAAAAGTCGTCATGCCAGTACCCTCGTTTTTCTTGGCTTCTTCTTCCTCTCTTTTCCGCTCTTCCTCTTCTAGCCTTCTGTTCTCCTCTTGCTGCTTCTTATATGCCTCCGTCACAAACTTTTCCTTATCGGCAAACTCCTCTCCCTCAGCTTCACGCTCCCGCGCAATCTTCTTCTCTTCGGCAATCAGCTGATCTCGTTTCCGTACATCCGCCGCACGCAACAGATTCTTCATGTATTTCGGTTTTCGCTCCTCATCCTCTTTTGAGATATTCTTCTTTGGCTTCATGGAGTCGTATATAGAGTCATATTCGTAGACACTGGCATCCAGTTCGGTGGCCGCCTCTGCGTTCTTGCGGGATGAGAGCGTGCTGGACAGATCTCCAAACATGGCGTTTGTCTGGTTTTTCGACTTGAGTTTTGGAGGTTCAGCTATAGGGCCCTTCTTCGATCTGGGTCCCCTCGTTGAATCTGCTGGTGCTGAGGAGACTGCTGTAAAATCTTCCAAATCGCCCCCGATTTCCTCCACCTTGGTGCCTTCATCGTCCGAATCATCATCGTGGCCGCCAAACATGGGTTTTGACCTTGAAGGCATCGGCTTAGACGCGCCAGGCTTTTTCGTCAGGTTGAGTCCGAACGCAAGCTTCGGTTTATCCATCTTTTCGGTAGGAAGAAGTTCGTCTTATAATAGTCCAATCAATCTCGAGATAGTAAAAGAGCTACGCAAGATTGTTAAATAGCAACTGTGTTGTAGCAAAAGCCTTGTATATTATTTCAATCGCAGGACTACTCAAAGGTAGATAGGTAGGTATGTAGGAGCAGAAGAACAAAAGAAGCACGGGAAGAGCTACAAGGCAATGCTAGGCGCGCTGACCAAATGTCGAGCACTACGAGCTTAACACGCGCCGGCCGGCTCCGCAATCTAGCTGCCAAGTTAACATTTTCAGAAAGCTCCCGGGTAGTCTGGTCGTCGCAGCAGTGCTATCAGAGGCTACAAGTGCAGTACAGCGATTCCAGCAGCCTGGCCGCCTATTGGCGAGTACCTCGCCACAGACACCTCCATTACGATCTGATCCAGAGCTGCGCATCTCTGTCTTGCACGCACTAAAACCGAATCCTACCCCGAGCGGCTTTGTTAGTTGGAAAAACTCCCATGTGGCGTCCGACAGCTATCAAACAACATGGCAGCCGTCATCTGCCATGACGTGATTGGCCCATGTGCTGCCAGCTCGACTAGGTAATCCCCCAAAGCGGCGATAAACCGTCCAGCCGCCACCACGATAGGAAGATGAACTTGAGACACAAGTTCTCTCATGCCTCCCCGTCACGAGGACAGCATTACAAAGGCATTTCTCTGTTTATATTGTAGTATTTGTCCTCCTACTTTCTGGATATCCCCGCAAGCTCCAAATCATGGAGTTTTGCAGTACTTGCACGGGCAGTCTTGCCCAAGATGATGCACACGACCGCAGAGTTGAGTGCTGTTACCGAGTTATCTGCGCAAAGTGTATACAGGTTAGCCACCCATCGTGCAGCACTCCAGCTACGTATTCGAAGCTATACGACCTCTTGATATCCTCATCAATATTGATATGCGCCCGCCCTTAGAAAAACCCGCGCTTTGCATCGTACTGCCCCTTCTGCCAAGTATCAAACATGCCGTCGCCGTTACCGCAGGGCCTTAGAGATCCTCCATCGTACTCGTCGGTTCCAAACTTGGGATACAGATCCATCCCAGCTTCTGCTCCTCCGCCACCGTATATAGCAGATGCGCCGACAACGCCACCCCCCGGAGAGAGCAGTAAGAGCAGCTCCGAGCCCGACGAAAAGGCCGTCTCAGACGACACGCTGCATTTTCTAGACCACGACCACGACACCGTACAGTCCCTGTCGCTGCGGTACGGCGTGCCTCCTGCAGCGCTGCGGCGGCGGAACAACCTCACAAGCGACCATCTTCTGGTCGGCCGAAAGACTGTTTTGATCCCTGGCGAGTTTTACAAGGGCGGCGTCAGTCTATCCCCTCGGCCCGTCGAGGGCGAGGAGGAGGAGCTGAGAAAGGGCAAGATCCGACGCTTCATGACAGCCTGCAAAGTCTCGGATTATGACTACGCCCTGCTGTATATGGAGCAAGCCGGCTATGATATTGATGTCGCCATCACGGCTTACATGGATGACGAGGCTTGGGAGAGAAGCCACCCAAACCGGAGGGATAGCGAGGCGAACAAGGTCCGCAATCGAGGCCTTTTTTGGAGGGGGCTGTAATCCCATGACATTCTTTTGCTTTTTCTTCTCTTCCTCCTTTTTTGGTTTGGGGGAGGGGGGGTTTCTTCACTGTTTTCATTTCAGAGAAATGGGTTATTAGAAGTTCATATTTCATGTAAACGTGCAAAATCTGCACGAGCATCATCTCTTTGGATGCCTTTGCCGAACCCAAACGGCATATACAAGCCCGTATATAACGCCGTCATCCTTTAACCTTGCTTAGCTACACTTATATATATCATCATTTATGCCACAAGAATATTAAAAAAATTCCAAACGCTCTAAAATGCAGACCGAGTTCGGATGTCCTATGATACCAAATATTAGTCAGTGCGTTCTGCCCAATTTTGTTTTCACATGTTTCTTACCGATATTTTCCGCTCAATTTCTCGGACTGAGCGGTCCAGCTCGGCTGCAATCATTTGCTTCTTATCATTTGGAAGCAGTGTGTATCTCTCGCAGAGATCACCATCGATGACGCCTTTCACAGGTGCGTAGTAACTGCGATACATTAAATGGTCTCGGCCGGCGAGTGGAGGATCTTCGGACCTCAGGTGCAGTTCTAAGCTTTGGAAAAAGTCTGTATCTTCTCGGGTGACAAAGGGAATTAGGACACCAATTGTGCCCATAAGGCCACTCCACAACAGAACATCTTGTCCTCCGACAACAAGACTCGTTTTGGTGATGCTCGTCGGAATGTCCTGGGTGTAGAGGTGGCACATCAGATCCAGGCGATGGGATCGTCCGTGGAGATAGTCTCTCGCATTCAGCAGGTGAAGCCCTGCTTGCTCCTCATCGGCCTCTTCACTTGCCTTTTGAGGAGAGCGAACGACGAAAATGTTGCCAAACTTGTCTCCTCCAGCCACTGTCTCATAATCCACCATTGTTGAGCAAGTTGTCCACCGAGCAACGGTGTCATCCACGAAAGGAATAAGCTTGTTTGTCGTTTGTTTATAGACGACATATGTTATACCTTGCTGCACGTCTCCCACAATGATTCTGTTGCCTTGTGTGCTCAACGAATTGATAAGCTGTGGTGCCACTTCGGCTTGCGTCTTCCGCAGCAGTTGCCGCATGCCGAGATCGTATATGCGAAGTGTTTTCCCAATACCCACCAGCACGCGGCCCTGGAAAGGAATTATGGCCATCGGAGGCTCTTCCACCTTTGTTTTATGAATGAACTCCAAGCCTCTACCCTCCTGTTCGAACCGGTAGATATGGACATACGCGTCAGAAAAACTGCGTGGGTTCACGACCATATCTTTACCGGTTCCGACAACAAGAAAGGTTTCGTTATCTTGGCTAGCAAACGTAACGATAGCGAGGCTGACTGCGGCCTCGTTTTCCTCTAATTCTATTTTTTGTAAAACCTGGCCATCTTCAGCTAGGGGATCCACAACGCTGATACATGAAGCCCAACGTCTGTTGCCTCTGGGATGGCCGAATTCTTCTGGGGAAAGAACTTTGGAGTCTCCATTGACACGCGCTGGGTCGGCGAGCAATTTCGCACAAAGGTCGGGGGATAGAGTATGATTATCCGCTTCAATTACGTAGAAGAGAGGATGCTCTGGATGCTTCACCATCTTCTTTGGCGTATAAGTCAGGGGAATAGAATTCTGGATCAGTGTGTCTCCAAGCCGATCAACAGAGAAAATGCTAGAAACCATTAGTATCCTGAGATAACGCTTCTAGATATGCAAATGTAAAAAGAGAAAAGATGTCTTTCAGTAGGAACAATTGGAAAAAAAAATGCGTATGATGAACCTCATAGCCCATAGGCTTGGATCCCAAATTTTTCATCATCTGACAAGTATGCGAAGAGGGGTGGGGAAAGCAATCATGGCTACTTACCGCAAGGTCTGTCCCTGAATACCCACAATACCTTCTTCGCATTGCTCGCTGGTAAAATTCCAGCCCCATTCCAAGTCAACGTAGCTGAGTGGTGTAACGACAAAGCTCTTGGTGATGGGATCGGCGTATCCGAGCCAAGGCCGAGAGCTAAGACCAAGTACACACGTCCTTCCTTGAACTGTTACTTGGAATAGTCTCACTTGCTTCGGCCCCAAGAATTTTTGTCTGGTGTCTGTTAATTCGCCAGTAACTTCGTCCAGAACTGTGCGCAGGTACACGCCTGAGTAGAGGCCGATATGCAGGTAGAGAGTTGAACCGCCGGAAGATGAGTCCTCCATAGATATGATAGCGAGAGACGTAGGTGCAGCTGTCAGCGCTTGGACCGATTTGTTTTCGAGCGTAGATTCAGGGTCGAGACTCAAGATGCGGACTGTACAGTCATCACATCCGACTGCAAGGAATGAGCTTCGCAGTCTGCCCTCAGGGACTTCGCCCAGACTCAAGCAAGTGACTGTTCCAAACATTTCTTTCTTTTCGTCATACTCCGCCAAGGAACCATCATCGTCCATCTCAAAGTAGACAATCTCACCCGAACTCAGAGCAATCGCCACCTGATGAGCGTTGGTGGAGGCGGCCACAATAGATCGATGTTGGGGGGCGTCCCATTGGTTGACCTGTCCATTGCGGATGTGCCTGATACCCTTGGGGTGAACTTGAATCAGACCATCGTCGCCGAGCAGCTGGGCAGCCAGGGTGGGAACGCTGGTCAGAAACCCGGAGTCGCTGACTTCTTCCACCGTCTCTCCTATACTGAGGACAAGAGTTCCGTTGGTAAAAGAGAGGACGATGTAAGCGTCATATTGCTCACTTCGATTCAGCTTCAGCGTCCACACAGCCGAAGGAATACCTGGTAGCTCTGAAGATACGATTTCGTTAATCTCAAGCCCATGCTTGAGCG
The DNA here is from genome assembly GCA_038502285.1 of Trichoderma sp. 2475. Classification (NCBI taxonomy): domain Eukaryota; kingdom Fungi; phylum Ascomycota; class Sordariomycetes; order Hypocreales; family Hypocreaceae; genus Trichoderma; species Trichoderma sp. 2475. The sequence goes on from JARPVV010000016.1 coordinate 1,025,107, forward strand.
TCCGGAATGTGCTTCGAGCACCGTTGCCACAAATGGTGTAGATCTGAGGAGCGTCTTCACCCGTCAGGTTGGCAACTTTGCAGTCGAGGAGGGGGTTCATGGAGGGAATGCTCTCTACGAGAACTAGATTTTCCAGTGGTCTGGGATAGAAATAAACAGGGTTATAGGAGGCCTGTGCATCGACGGGAAAGTCGTCGCTGCTGAATTCTAGCTCTTCGTCGTCATCGCCCAGCTTTTCAAACTGGTAGAAGGAGAAGTTTCCAAACTGGCTAGCAACGTAGAGGAAACCACTCTTCAAAATGCAGAGGCTTGACGCAGCTGGGACTGTGTCAAAATACTTGATTTTGAGTCGTCTGACCTCTCCTGTGGTATTGCCTTCCTCATCTTCCACCATGTCGATTGTGACTTTGAACATGTCGCCGTCTTCTGTTTGTAGAAGGAAGAAGAAGGCACCGGCGCTGCCCTTTAACTTGTGCATGACACCGGAAACAATGGTGCGCTTTCTTGAAGGATCCTCTGTTGCTCCACGTCGTCGAGGGATCGGAACTCGGAAGGCCTCTTGGTTGGAATGGCGATATGTGATGTTTTCCTCGCCACAGACCAGGACACCGCTTGGACCATCGTTACCACCCGGTACCTGGAATAGCAGTGAGGCTGTTGAGTCTACAGGCTCAGACCACTTTCTGACGACGTGATTGAGTCCAAGATCAAGCTCATAGTACACAAGCTGTGTTTCCAGCTCTCGCAAGGCTTCCCCAGTAGAATCTTGATCCACCTCGGTATAGTCTATTTCCAGGGCGGCGAACACGGGATTGGCATATCCGACGTCTAGTGCCACCATAGAAATGACCAAAACACCAGGCTTGTGGGCTTCGAGAGGCGACGAGATTGTGAGTTCCGCTTGGGAGTTTCGATTGAGCACGTATACGAGCTTGTTCTTCTCTATAGAAGCAATAAGACACGCACGTCCCTTGGGATCACACGCGAGGTATTCTCCAGGAATGACCCTCCGCACACCAGATTTTCCGAAAGTCTCCAGATGCAATCTGCTAAATCGGTTCTCCCTCGGAAGATACTCAATAATAGTGATCCGACCAGAATCGGTGGCTAAGATTAAGTAATCTACAATATGAACATTAGCCGGTTGCTTGAGAAATAGCGTAGCCGTACTCCATTGAGTCGTATGGGGTTGGCAGGGTGCGTTTCAAAGCTTTTTAAAATTTTCACCATCACTATGTGGCCCTCCAAAAAAATCGGAGCTAGACAAACTCACCCTTGTTGCTGCCTGCGAGGCGGAAGGCCGCCAGAGACCTGATGATGCCGAAAATATCATGAGACAAAAGAGTGATTACCTTCCCCTGCGACGGATCAGGCCGCAGCAGAGTCAGCCGTGACCCAGCACCGGTGATGATAAGCTGCTCCTTTGTCCCCGCGAACTGACCCAGGACCGCTTGGACGACATTGGTTGGCGGCTGGATCGTCAGCGAGTAAAGGAACATGTTAGAAGTGGTCGCCATGTTCCCGACTGGGCGCAGTCAAGCCTGCGCGGCTCTAAGAGGCTTGAATGGCCGATTGAGGAGCTTCAGTCGCGTTGGGAAACGGCTGTTGTGGCCTTGAAAAGTAGTTGGCGGAGCTTTGCTTTAGCTGCTTAAAAGTTTGGGCAGATGCCCGGAACTATGGAGGAACGATAATGCGGCGGTGGTCTGAGGGTGGCCCGAGCTCCTTGCAAATTGCGCGCATCTCATCTTTTATACTGGCGATGAGAGTTTGGCATAGCGGGGGATCTCCGACAACCTCAATCAAGTCAATTAGGCGGTACAATGGAGCCGGCTTTGCGTCGGGCGGCTCACAGCCTGTGTGGGCGCTGCTCAGCGTCTCTGCGGAAGCAGGTGATTGCAGGAGCGGCATTGAAGCCATGGGCAACAGCATCAATTCGCAGTATACACTCTGCCAAGTCATTGGACGCTAACCGTACGGCCTCTGGATCCAAGTTGACGACAACTGCCCGCGAATATTCGAGCTCAGCGTCCGAAGCCTCTACCGGCGAGAGATCTCCCGCGGCAACACTTCGTCTGAGCCCAGATGATCTCTTCCACCCTTTTTCTAAATCGCCAGTTCCCGAATTCCGTCGCCGAGCCGCGTATATGCGACAGAATGCATACTGCCCACACCCCGATCACAAGCATGCGAGAGTCCCACTCGATTCGTCCACGGTTGGTGATGCTGCTCCCGTCGCTGAAGGAGACATGGCTCCCGCGCATGTGGATTTCGAGTGCCCAGATTGTGGTATTGCGGTCTACTGCAGCAAAGAGCATTGGATGGATGATTATGAGAATCACTTGAAAATCTGTGATACTCTTCGCCAAATCAACGAAGACGACCACGATCTACGATCCGGCAGAGTATTCCACGAGGGCAACCTTCCAGATCTCCAGATGGAGAACGCTGCGGTCAATATGACAAACTGGGACACATTCATGTATACCCGAGAGTTTGAAGCAGTGAATTCGGATCGTTCAATGAGGCAAATCACTCGACTCCTCACTTATCCGATTACAGTTGGAAGCGTCCTCCATGAATTGAGCCCCTACAATATCCAGAAAGGGGGCCGCATGACAGTGGAAGGATTGAAGAGTTTTAGCGGTTAGTGAACAATTGCAGTAGATGTTTGTCGTTTCAGGCGGAGAGCTAATGCGGTCCTGGGATCCTAGCTTTGAGGTATAACTTGCATATTCCGAGATCAGGTCGTGGTGCTGGCATCAACCAGCTCCGCCCAGAGCCGCCGCCAGTGAGGTTATTTATTCTTGGCGCACGAGCTGAATCATCTCTGCCACGACCCATATGGGTGCAGCTTGCACACTTGTTCCCTGAAGCAAGACTACACCTCATCTTTATTGGACCAGAGAGCATGGCCAACCGAGATGACGAGTTTCCCTTGCCTGAACGCACGGCATCGAATCCATTTGGCGCCGTGGTAGAAGACCGAGTGTGGTATAACATGAAGATTAGCACCATCGTGGATTACTACCATACCATCCACAAGACGGGACAATTTGCACCCTACGATCCTTACTTTGACTGCTTTGTGCTCTTCCATCCTGGCCTTGGCCACCCTGCCAGCAGCCATGACTGGGAAGAGACCTTGCCTCTACTGCTGGAGACCAAGGTGCCCATTATCAGTACGGGATATACGCAAGTCGATATGGAGCGTGATGTGGAGTGGGTCAACAAAAAGTCTGGAGGCGAGTTTGATGTGCTGTTGGAGCCTGGAGAGAACACTTTCCGGAGTCTGCGATGGGATCTCGACGATATGGACCCCCAAGATATCACATGTGGTAATTGGGGCGTCTGGGCTTTCCGAGGAAAGAGGTATGCTTTGACACTGACTGCCTTTCTACCTTTCTACCAGACTGACTGACAACGTCGACAGATATGAAACCACAACGAGGGACCTAGAGGTATAGAAGGGGTTCGCCGGCTTGGATCTCAGCGAACGCCACGTCATGATGTAAAATTTGTCGACCATGTTGTATGATCTGACGAAGATTGTACGGCCGTGTATATGTATTTAGGCATAAAAGCACCTCTCCAATGTATTATATCTAGGAGGCGTTTAAAAGGGAAGACAGGGTCTAGTGGCACGGAAGAAAACCCCATCACAGGTGTACTATATAGGCTGTTTGTTCTACACATCTTGTTTTTGCTCCATATTCCGGCCCAGAGGTGCTACAAAAAGGCAATATCCAGTATACCTGAATCATCGTGAGTTCATTCTGGCTGCCCATGGGTATCTGCGCATAATGCAGTCAGCACACTAACACGCATCGGCCTGCAGTATCCAGCCCACATCACTTTATGCACGTGCGGGGTTCATGCAGCGCGCACGGTGCTAGCTAGCCAAAGCTGCGCCAGACATCGAACTGCATGCATCCCAGACCTGCGACCCAACAGCGACCCAACTTAACTTTGACAACCAGCCCCGGCGGCGCTTCCAGGAGCATCAGCATCGCCCTCTTGCGTCTGCGTCTGCGTCTGCGTCTGCCGCCCTCGCCTGCTCGCGCGCAATGCTCCCGCGACGACGCCTGACTCTCCGGCCATGACCGCCGCCTCCACCGCTTCCGCGCCTCTCGCTCCCGCCAGAGCCCCGACGACGCCGCGATCCAAGCATGCGGCCTCCTCTCCGCCTCCCGAGGCCGGTACCGCGGCGGATCGCCGGAGCAATCGTCCCGGGCCGGTCGATCCGCTGTCTGATCGGGCCACGCTGAGCCTCATCCGCCGGACGCTGTGCCCTCAGCAGCTGGGTGACAAGGGCAGAGATGCCCAGGCGCCGATCGAGGAGCTGCTGCCGCCGCTGACGAGCCGCAACGATGTCGATCTCCAGCTATACGCCTTCCTCGCCATCATCATGCGCGAGTTTGTGCAGAGCTGGTACGGCAAGATCACCACGGATGAGACGTTTGTGCCGGAGATCCTGCACATCATCGCACACTGCACCACGGCACTGGAGCAACGGTTTAGGAAACTGGATATGGAGAGCCTACTCTTGGACGAGATCCCAGAGCTGCTCGATAGACATGTTACAGGCTAGTAGTGTGGCGTAACTCTACATGTTGGACCTGCCACTGACTGGGACGCAGCTCGTCGTGTGGCCTCTCGAGCTGCTCTGCAACCCTCGGTGGAAGCTGATGCCCGAGACGTCTACCACTCCATTTTGCCCCTGCCGTTTCTCTCACCCGTGCCTTGCGAAGATGATGCATCATCTGTGCAGCTACAGAAAGAGAACGAGGCAACGTATCGCCAGCTGCTAGTTCAAGCCGTTCTGGCCATCCTGCTTCCGACTGAAGACTTGGAGAACCCTTGCCTGACGGCACTCGTGGAGCAAATCCTTTCGGAGCTAATCATCGGCAACGTTATTGCTGGCAAAGCATCCCAACCATGGCTTCTCTACGAAGCTATCTGTATCGCCGCAAAGTCGCTGGATGAGCAGAAAGCTAGATCAAAAACAAGGATCGTGTCCGGAAAGGACCAACCATCACCATCGCTATCGGGCCTTGGCCAAGATGCGGAGAAGTCTCCAACGTGGACGGCCCAAGGGGTCTTTGTGTTGGCTATTCACCTCGGCATCCTCCTTTTCAACGCAGTTAGATTCATGGTTGTCACCTTGGCGGACTCCATATCGCTGCCGCCTCGGACGGCGCTTCATCTCGATGAGGAAGCCGCAGATCACGTTCAAGACGACAAGCAGCCATCACCACCAGCGGATACGAACATCGCTCCGGCTAAAGTACCTGTGCTAGCCTTCAAACTGTGGACTTGTATTGGAAACTTGATTGAGCTGGAGGAAAGGAAGCCCTGGCTGGGTGGCTTCATGTCATTATTACAGACTGCCGCCGTCAACGGGCCATGGCGAATTGCGGGGCTCGATGGTCCCCTCGACAGGTAAGATATGCAATTTCCTTGTTATATTGGCCTAATATCGCGGCCCAATCCATCTTTCACGAGTCTTCATTCCCTCCCCTTCCCTGGTCATTCTTGCATTTCTTTGTCACCTCGCATCTTCCGCAAGTCACTGGACCTCTCTTTCTGGCCGCACCCAGCCAGTGAGCTCTCGGAACAGGGTTCCTTTCCTGTTGGATTGCGACTCGGCCATGCACCGCATCTCCATCAATGGCACGATGCACGTTGCATGTTGTGCGCAGTCTTGCCTGGGTGACACCCTCGGAGTCTACCTAGTAGATGGGCTCTATGCGACGAGAGGGCTGTTACGACCGGCGCTATTTACCACACCACACCGAGCCTTCTAGATCTGGGCTGCTAGTTTCTTGACTGGCCGGCCAATTGAAGTGCGGGATTCGCTATCTCGTCTCCGATTGCTCGAAAATGTTGCGCCGGCCTGGGCCACAGCGAACCGGCCCGTCCATCGAGAAGCCTTCATTACGCGCCGGCTTCAAACAGGGGCCATCAGCTACGAGAGAAAGCGGGTCGCGACCCTGGCCGTCTAGTCTCCCACGACATAGTGGTGTTGGAAAAGCTCTTTGTCCGTTCAAGTCACCCGCTCGCCCCGTGCCGCGCCACTTCTAGATGGCCATCTGCTGTCTATTGGACCGGTGTCTTCTAGGGCAGGCAACATGATTGTGCCTGAGCGCGCCGTTTTTTCTTCAATCACACGCGAAGGGGAGAAAAAAAATGATTCTCCATTCCACTTCTCCACTAGGTGGCGCTCGGTGGTTTGACCAAGGCCACTGACGGGACACATGCCACTCGCGTCTCGTCTGCTTCTTATTGCGGAAGCTGAGATGATTAAAGGGCTTGTTGAAAACTACTCGTCGAAATCGACAGGTCTTCGGCGAGCATGCGCTTATGCAGGACGGTCTCTTCAACTTGTCCGGCCTCGCAGCGACCTTCTCCTAGCTTTGTCGCATTGCTCGGCAGGCAGGGAACGCGACACATCACTTTTCCTTTGCATTGATATCCATCGGGAGTCTCTTGTCGCACTGCGCAGATCCAGCATACACCTTCCCACACGCCGGAGAAGTTCCTCTCCTGCTTCCCCGCACGCAGCAAGCCTTTCTGTCCTTTCGACCAATCTGGCCTTGACCGCATTACTGCCATGGGGAGTCTCCCCCGTCTCCTGATCACATGTACATGCTCATGCTCTGTCACATCTTAAAACACATACACCCGTGCATCGGAATGACAGGAACGAAAGAGAGATGCCCCTAACAGACGCCGCGCCTCTTCACAAGCCAGCTACCAACAACGGTTCTCAATCTTAACGCCGTTATGCTTTATCCCTCCCCCCTTCCTACTTTTCACTACCCCTCCGTTTTGATCCTCGCTTTTGATCCCCACCTCTTGCGGGCGGATCCGATGGAATATCATCTTCTCTCTCTTTTAGTCTCGTTTTGCTGCTTTACGATGAGAGACTAACTAAGCTAACCAATGGCCCTTTGCTTTCTTGCAGACTCCTCTCGCACCACATTCAATCTCTCTTCGACCCCTCTCATCTACCACCCCTCCTTCGGTCGCTCCGAGGCGCCCTGTTCCCTAACAACAGCCCCGGCTCGTCCAGTCTCGCAGCTCCCCAGTCGGAGGAAGAGTTGCTCGCCCTGCGCCGTAGGGCCGCCCGCGCCATACGGGGCCTGCTCCCCACAAGTGTGACCCGCGTGTACTTTGGCGGTCGGCTTTGGCGCTTGGGCGGGTTACTTGGCTCTGGCGACAATTTCGGACGGTCCTCTGCCGCGGTTGACAGGGAAGATGACGAGAGGGTCGTGGATGAGTTGGTGAATCTCCTCGATGTTGTTGGAGACGAGTACTGCAATAAACATCTCATGTACAGCGTGCTAGAGCTCGTTCTTGTGAGGCTGATGCCAGAACTAAGCGAGAAGGGTGTCGTGGAGCTATGGGAAGAAAGACTTGGCTAATCACTCATGAAAATATAGACCATGTTCCTTCAAGTAAAGTATAGAGTGTATAAAAACGAAGCCTTTTCTTTTCGGCATATTTTAGGTACTACTAGTATGGACATGACAGCAGTAGTGTAGTTTACGATTTTTTCGTCTGCCCCCCTGTTCTAGGTCCTGTCTAATAGACACGCCTCCCCATAGATAAACTCATCCACACGTATTATGTATCCAGTACATATATTTGTCAAAATGCGGCCCCTCTAAATGAAAGGAAAAGAGGGAATTATAAAACGGGGGTCTTTTAGCGGCCACGGCCTTAGCATGTTAGATGGCGAAAATTATGCCCTCATATGGATTCCCGCTCTCCAGGGGACCCTCTTTTGGCCACTAAGTAGCCTGCTTTAGTACTACGTATAGGCATTACAGAAGAGGAGAAGAAGAAAAAGTTACATTTGATATCGTAAGAAAATATGAAAATAGTATGCTTCTCCGTGAGGAGTCTGGTACCAAGTTGGCCCTTGTGTAGCCTTTTTTTTTTCTTCTTTCAAGTTGCATTCCCCTCCATGTCCTCCTCATATCCCTCAAATGAGAGACTCATTGTAGAAGTATAGTAAAGCAGTGATAATAAATGTAATTTTTTTGTTTTTCCAAGGACATAAGGTAGTTAAGCTGTGTAAAACTATAGGAGAGAGTGAGAACACGTCGTCTCTTAACTTATTCAGCGGTTCCTCTGGAGAGCCGCGTTATTTATTTTTGTGCCTTTTTGTACTAAGTAGAACCTGAAATGCGCAAGTAATAAAACAAGTTATAAATGAAATGCAAGAAAAGACAAAATAATGGAGAATCAACGCAACGGCATGAACGGGGAGCGCGCGTGAGCAGCAGGAGTGTCTTTCGTATCTTGACAGATGCTAGAAAATGAAAGGAGAAAACAAAAGAAAAAACCGTTTGTCACACTAATTGCGGGTATAAACCAAAAGGAAAGTTGTAATGAGTGATATGTGAATGATGAAGAAAATAAACCAGTTTTGATGCTGGTGGTTCTGTCGCCAGATGAAGTCGCCTTTCTCTTTACTTATAATCCCATTTCCATCCATCCAAGTACCGTATCCGTTCCTCAGAAGCCACTTCCGTCGCCTGCGATGCGAAAAAGGGCGTCTCTCTATTTATTTTGAGATAGGGGTTTGCGACAGCTTGCAACGACCTCAATAACCAATGTTTGTTCCGTTCAGGAGTAGCAGTAGAAGCTGCGCTCTTCTTCCAGGCTTTACTGCTTATTTGTTCCAGGCATGCTAAAAGAAATCCGTAACTCCAGTAATATTTTCAAAGCAGAAAAAAAAATATTCCATAAAAACAGGACGGCAAAGACGTAGGGGCGAAAGGAGGGTTATGAATGCTTTGGGGGAGCTCTACTTGTCTTTCATGTTTCCACTATCGTAGGCTCCGTCATTGACTGGACTTCTCCGTCGTCACCCTCGGGGATCCTCGACAGCCCTCCTATAGAAGGACGTGTTGTTTGGTGCTGGTGTATTTGTAATTTTTTCGTAAGTTGAACGATGGTTGCATATTCGCTTTTATCAAACGGCCCATTTGGCGTCATGTGGTGAAGATAGCTCAGTAGCGTTTCTGCGGCACGCCTGGCGTCCTCTGGTGTTGGGGAAGTTGGCGAAGAATCAGCAGTGTTTGATGATACAGAACTAGCGTTTGCAGAGTTATTGTTTGTTCGAGCAGCAATGCTTGAGTTGCTGCTGCTGCGGCGCAAGGCTGGTGGTGGCGATATCGTGGTATCAAGCGTAAAAGGAGTGCTTCGAAAGTCGTTTGTCGGCGATTCGATTGCTGAAGATGCTGTTACGGCAGAGTGTCGAGGGGTCAGCGGGCCTGTGCTTGTGTTCTGATTTAGGCAATCAATATTGAGGGATGGGAAAGTGTTGCTTCTCTTTCCGCGGTGCTGGAATTCAGGGGCTGCAGGTTGTATATGGAGGCCGTCTTGAAACGCTCCCACGTTGGGGTCAGGTGTGAAATGGAAAGCTGCGGTTGGATTAATCGTCTCAGAAAACGAAACACTCGTGTCTTTCAAGTCGCTTGCTAGTGAAGTAGAAGAATGAGACCCAGCATGTCTGTACTGGAAGTCGAAATCGTGTCCTTCAGCCTGCAAATCCTCCTCACTACGGCTAGCAGAAAGAGGCGAGAGCCGATGAGTGGGAGAGACGGGCGAGATTGTATGGGCCGCTTTATCTACTGGGAAGCGTGCAATAGCTGCAGACATGGTCATACTGTCTGGAATGTTCGTCTCGGATGCTCGACGCATCAGGCGCCCAGCCCCTATTCCATGCTTTTGCTTGAATTTAAGGAGCCAGTTGCTGTTGATGTTCGTTAACACTGCTTCTTGGTTGCCGCTGGCCCGAGCAAACAGCCGAGCCTGTTCCATTATGTCGTCATCTTTGACTTCAAAGCCGCGTTGCTGCTGTCGTCGGACATAGTTGCTGAGCGTTCGATCAAAATCAGGATGCTTTCCTTTCAAACGTTTGAGTGCTGCTCCGTCTGGCTCCGGTTCCCGTTTCAGATACTGCTCTTTGTGTCTCAAGACTTTAGATACAGTGCTTGCGTTGAATGTCAGCCGATTATCTTCCGTAGATGGGAGTGGAATCAGTGATGGCCAGAGGAATCTACCTTCTCTCGACACCAAATTTAGCGCCAATGTCTGCCTGCCGAGTACCTGGATTTTCTTCATGGTATTGACACATGGCCCGTTTCTGCTCCGCGCTCAAAGTCTTTCTCGCCTTCTCGTGATGCACAAGGGGCTTTGGCGGCGGCTCAACCGGAGGCAGACTGGATGCCGGTGCGATGGACAGCGGAGGAGCAGAGTAGCTCCCCGAAGGCGTGGGGTTCGTTAATTGACTCGGCCATTGAGTATTTAGCATCGGTAATTGTTGGTGGCCCATGATGGGCGCAGGGTGTATCATATGATGCGATTGCGAAGGAGTTGAAAGAATGGGCGGAGGCATCCTATTGAGCGATTCGGATGGTAGCCCGTGCGATATATATCCGCCAAACGTAGCGCCATATTCATTCAAAGGGCTGTTTCCATAAGGGCTTTGGCTATAAGGACTGATACTCGCCCAGTGATCATTGTTATATCCAGTTCCGTTACTCTGCACCATGGTAGCGTCCTGGTCTGAGCTGGCAGAGCTATGAGCAGCGGTGTTCATTATATTCCAGAATGGTGCGGCCCAGTCTATCGCTGGGTTTTCCTAGCTGCTGAAAAACTGAGGCAGGTCAGCACTTGGCAAATAGGCTCTCTCGAGGAAATAGGTATGAGCAGAAAGGCGAACAGAGAGAAAGCGGAACAGGTGGGGGTATTATCCATTAACCCGTCAGCGCAGCGACAAAGTCCAAACCTTGTCTTGCGCTGTCATCAACAAACCGGTGGCCGTGAGTCAGGAAGAAGGAGTATGGGAAGTGTTTGTCGACAGCAAACATAAGACGATACGGACCTCATGGGCAAGATATGCAAAGTAATGGCATAGCCTTTTCCGTAAGAGGAAATGACGCTCTGGAGTAAACGATATGAGGGCCACCAACTGCAGATGCTAGAGAAGGGCAAATTGCTGCAACGCAAACCAATGAATAAAGGGAAGTATGGCGTATAACTGTGCAAGATTTTCGAAAGCAAGGCGAACCAAGGAGTCAAGAGTGAAGTCTTTGTGACAAAATTTCTGAATGGGGGGTGCTCTGCCGGATAATGTATCGCTACTTGGACGGGCTCTGTAGAACGACACCCAGGAGCAAGCAGAAATCACTTGTCAAGGAAAGCCCTGCTTCTCACGTCACTTTAACTACTACTGAACTGTGCAAGACCCGCTGGTGGGCTCTCTTCCGCGCGGTAACGGCCTGGTGAGACAATGACGGGCTTTTCTTCGCCGTTACTCGCTACCGTATGCTTTCGTGGGGGTGAAAGTACAGGACTGCGGAGAAGGGGAACGACTCATGTCAGCCCTGAGCAAGAGCAGAAAGTAGCATCTGGCCAGTTCGAAGGGCGGTGATGCATCTCGAATGATAACTCAAGTACCGGCCCCCCAGGCCCGGCTGGCCGTACAGGCAGAAGCTGTTGCACCGCGTGCTCGTCCGTGCGGCAAGCGAGCCCGTACAAGATCTGACAAGCTGCAGCAGGCCGATGCTGTTGGTCCAGGAGACGGCAAGTTCGGTGGTTTGCTGCAGACGAGCAAGTGGCCCGCCCACCAACCAGTGCCATACCACCAAGCCAGGCTAGACTAGGGTATCCAAGCAGTAGCATCATCCAGAGGCGTACAAGTTGGCACTTGTGTCCGTCCGTAGCTGTACTCCCTACAAGCACAACCGCTCCCCAGGCCCAAGTACAAGTCTTGTCTGCGAAGGAAGCGGAACGTTGGCCGTGGAGACGGGCAGGTATGCAGACGCAGACGCAGACGCATGCACGACGAAGCACTGTGCTAGCAGTAGGTTCAGGGGACCTGATGCAGGGGGGGACCTTGAAGAGGAGGGGGCGTGCGAGTCCGGCAAGGTGATGGGCGCCTCCCTATGCGTGCGAGCGAGCGAGTGAGCGAGGAGCTCTCGTACTGTACCTGTAAGTTGAGTCTCTGTGTGTCAGTCTGGCCCTCTAGCTTGCTTCTCTGCAGGTCTGGCGCCCATGTTTGCTCCAGTGGTCGAAGGGTGGGATTCCGTCCCAGAAGGGAATGGGCCCCAGAGCCCAGCGTCCGTGTTCTGGATAGGCTAAGATGGGATTGGATCATGGAGATTGGGCATGATAGGGCAAACATTTGACTAACGGGTTGACCAGGGCCGGCATGGCCAGAAGAGGCAGCGTCGGCGGGATCTGGGACTTGACATGGGACTTGACATGGGCCCGTATGTAGGTACCATACGGGCAGCCCACACGCACTGGCGGCGCATTGATTAATATTGGTTCGTGGAAGGTCTCCTGAGCCTCTGCAATCGTGCCTTGTGCGCGCACGCATCACCCATGCTGCTGGCTGGCAGGCGTGCAGAGGAGCAAAACGCTCTCTCTGTGTTGCGCGGCCTGCTGCATGAAGCCGTTTACCTAGGTAGATGCCGATCTGCCTGCCTGCTCGTACGTGCACAGGCAGTGCGACGTCGGGAAAAAGTGATCCAGCATTCCGTACCTTCCCTCTGTGACGTCGGCGTAGAACGTGACAAACAACACGACTTGAACCACGTACGGCCGCCAAGGATGAACATCCACGACGAGGGACCGCGAAGCTTAATCTAATCACCTCAGGCGCACACAAAGAAACAGAGAAAACCACGCGAGCGCAATACTTCCGATAGCCATGTGCGATACACAGGAAGCCGCCGCTTCCAAGGCCCATGTGGTTGGCCAGGATCATCCATGGTCACCGACTACGACTGCATATACTGCACTTGTGATGGCTGCCGCCAGGACTTCATCACGATTCCGGCGTGAAAGAAGGGTATGACCCGGCTGCCTTCGCGGCTCGAGATGCCATCAACCGTTCTAGGAAATGATGTCCCGAGCAAGCATTTGGGCGCGATTGTCATGGAACAAATCCACTCCATGGAGCGAGGCAGGCAGAACCCAGCAAGTACGAAGTTCCTTGTACAGTATATGCGGCAACTTGAGAGAACCCCGGCACATGATGAAATAAGAAACCTTGATCCCGGTCTGATCAAGTGCCAGCCGCAGCGAAGCCCGCTCAAATACACCGTCGCTGGGGCTTGCTATTATACAGGTACAAACGCGAGTCGACGCAGTGTTCCGCACAAAGAACAAACAAGTCCACCGGGATATGGTCTTTTGGTGAGCACTGCTGTACTCTTCTTTCCGGCGTTTTGGCTGTACTGTAGCTAAGCTCTCCGCCAGGCATAACGAGCTGCGTTCAGCCAAGACTCTCACTCTCATGCTACCGCTTGGCCATTGTCCGCTCTCGTAAAAGGCTAGAGGATGCCTCTGTGGAGCGGCCCGAACTAGCTAGCGCAATTCTCGCAAGTGATGCAGATTAACAGCGAATCATCTGCTTAGTTTGAGGTACGGTGTATGCCCTCATGTACGAAGTGCCGCAGCTGATCATTAAAACCAAGCTAATAAACGGCGACCTGCACAGCAGGCTACTCTATGGACCCAGCTTGAGACCAGGGAGGCACACGCTCAATCCAACCTTACCAAATTGATGATGCCTACATTCAATCTTAGGCATGAAACGAATTGAAACTCCAGATGCAGTCGTCCACGGAGATTTGAAGGTTCCCTAAGATGGCAGCTCTTTGGCAGTTTATGGAGAAACCCCTGGTACAAGTGGCACTGGTATTGTTACCCTTTTGTACTTCCACCAGTAGTGCTCTTCTCCACGTTCTCAGCTACGAGCAAGTCGCACACGCTAAAACATAGTATTACAGGGGAGGGGGGGTATCCTAACAAGGCAGCTCATTGGACGTGCCAGTAGCTGTACTTTGCAACAAGAAAAGTTGCAGCCACCATCGCAATGCTATCTTGGCTATACCGTACAGGTATACATTACTACTACACAGATATCAGCGTGCATACACACCGGTCTCAGAATAAATCCGCTTACCCCGGAGCTTTTTGTTGATCCATTTTGCTCGGATGAGAGATTGAGGATGAGACTCTACCCGAGACTTTGATACTAGGTATTTTATGCATTGATCTCTGAAAAAGATGGAGCGCAACGGTTACGAGCATGAACTCATTTGAGTCTTTGGGCTCTCGCCAAATCATAGCATACTGATCACGGAGTCCATCACGAGCGAGCTCGGCATGATAACGGAACAAGTACGGAGTCCTCATCTGTCAATGAAACACAAAGTACACGCCCTTTAGTGTTGGCTTTCAGGCTCAATCCTGAAGTTCAAGGCACGGGAGTGCGGGAGGACCGTCCGCATTAACGAGGCCCGTGCCACTAGTCTATTCCTTCCTGAGGTAAATAACGGAGTACCAACACTTGATCTTCCCATGGAGGCTCGAGGAACGGTGAAACGCGGCGCGCTGGTAGTTTGAACGCTAGGCTGACAAGATGGTGTAAGTCTTTAGTCTGCACATTGCCCTATAACATTTATATCGCCTCAAATGTCGCTGACAAGCAATTTTAGTAACAGAAGATATCTGACTCGATTTGAGTTTAAAAAAGGGGGGGCTCAGTGAACAGACTTACTCTCACGCAGACCTATTTCGGCAAAACATTCTTCGTCTGCAGATAGTGCCTCCTCACCGCCCAGAAGTCATGTATCAATCCTGGGAAGACTTTCTGTAATGCGCTGCACCTGGGCGTTTACACTTCATTCTCAGGGTATCATGAGCGGCAGTTTTACTGCCGCTCCGACTACGGCTTGTTAGACGAAATGAAGCAACCATGTGCCAGCGTATCTACGTAAATGGCACCCAGTCTCTCCGCCCTATGGGATCTGATATTCAAGACATTTGGCAGAACACTCGGAGTGGAATCTTTATGTTACTTGTCATCATCGCATCCTATTTTACCTGTTATTTCAAAAAAAAAAAAGAGAAAAAAAAAATACGAGTCAAACAGGACATCCAATGTCTTCTCATGTTGAGAGTTGTTCAACCAGACTACGTACTATTGCCAGGCCGATCACTCGTACAAACCGAGGCAATAAGTGAATCTAATGGCAGGCCAACTACGTTATAGCTGTTTTCTATACCGGCATAGCATTGACCAACCTGAAGCTTTTAATCCAATGCCATTACTTCCGTCAACTTAGAGGCTTAAAATCTCCGCATCTCGTCCTTATCCTCGATCAACCTGGACAGGTATATATAACCAGGGGGCTGTGGCGTCCGCGCCAAGAGCATAGCTTCCGCTTCAAGGCTCACTTCCAGTTGGCCAATTTCAACCCCTGCCGCTCTGTGGAGGGTCTGTGCCCAAGCAAGAAATACTGACTAGCGGTAAACTACTCGCAGCAAGCACTTACAGCTAGATATTTCTCGGCCTAGCATGGAGTTGCTCCGCATCACACCGCGCGCTTCAACCTGGAAATACTGAGGGACGTCCAGGTTTCAATCATAACGATACAAAGATGAGCCCAAGCACTTCATTGTTCTCCGATATTGGACAGCGGTGTAATTACAGGCATGCCATTCGTGGCCCGTATCGGTTCCGTTCCGATCCCGCTTCTAGCTAGCTGAGGGCCAGACTAGTCAGAACCTTCCTGTCGAACTCAGAGCTTCCTCACTCGAAAAGGACCGGTCTGAGGTTCTTTGCGGTCATTTGGGCTTCATGAGCGTCATTAGCAGCACATGGCTAAGAAATGAGAGCTATCTGCTCAAAGTCAAATAACTGCCAGTATGACTGGGTCGAGGCCAACATCGAGCATCCCAACGTGGACAAACGTTACGCGCCGTATCCTTGCTCTATTTCAACAGCAGACTGATGCAACATCTTGCCTGTAAGCGCATTTCCTAATTGTATAGACTACTTCTTTTTGAAATTTACATCTCATATCCCCTCAGCGGAACTGATTCTCTAGTTGTATACACTTTTATCCAATCAAAAGTAGGTCTTATATTAGACTAACGGTAGCGGCCAATCCCGTGGAGATCTGCTGATGCCCACTGCTCAACACATTCAGGTGCCGACGATATGGACCATGACTGGCTGATAATGATAGATAATTTGGCCAATTACAGTCTTATAGGATCCTTTTCCTTGAAAGAAGACTGCCGCGTGACGCTGCCATAAGAGGAAACCGCCCCGGGAGCCGCCTTTGAACGTTTACACCTGTTCCTTCGTGGACAAGTTGTCGAACTGTCTTGATTTTTAAGCAACGCTTCACATTACCACGCTCAGCAGCCAGCAGCACTACAACTGGGTACTACCGTATTCCCATATTAGCCCTTGATAGACGGCAGCAGAAACGCGATGCAGCAAGTGCTGTCGAGCTCTCTCGACTGTTGCTATATCTACGTAATGGAGAGATATGGCATGAGCGTCTGCACTTATTACACCCGCGCTTCTCTACCTTATAGTACTTCATCCGCAAACATGGCTCTATGATGCGGCTCCGCGGCACACTAGGCCGCCGCCGCCGAAAGCACATGCAGCTCAGTTCGCACGAGTATGCACATCCGCAAGGGGGCATTGTCTCTCGCTCTCCAGTTCTGCCATGTCATCTAGGTATCGCATCATGTACCTTTGCCGGCTCCCCTCGCAAAGTTGAAGTCGGTGACTGTTGGCATGTACAAGTACTGCTCTGTACATATCTGTCAAGGCCTTGCAAGTCATTATGGCAAGGCGTCCATGTATCCAACAAGGGCAGCAATCTTGTTAGTGTCATTCAGCGGCAGGGCAAACCGTGGTCTGTGCCCTGCGACTCTTGATATCCGACTCCGCTGCGGGCGAACTACTCCGTACTCAGTACAAGTCGTAAAGACATGCATGAGCCACGCCGCCCGCCGCTTTGTATACAATGCAGGACGCCACCGAAATCCTGCTCCCGCGAGAGCAGAGCCCGCTTCACCTCAACCATATACGAGTACTGCTACCGCTGAGGATGCGATAAGTACCAGCCCTGCTCCAGACATGCAGGGCCTGGCTTTCTGGTTCCCCCCGTGGTTTAGCCTCTTCATGTTCCGTCCCCCTAGGCATGGGCTTAAGCTCTCCACTTATTCGAAAAAGCGACTCGATTCCTATCTCATGCCGGGTACCGCATGTCGCCTTAATAATCGCGGCCCGTCTCGTTAAAGGTGGCCAGGTCCTGGGTGGTGACGCTGATTGCTGCTTTGGTAGTGCAGTGCCGCGAGAATGGATACCTACACAGCTCTGGGATATCTTTCTAATACCTTACTGTAAGGCACTTGTTTGTACTACAAACATGCCCGCTGTTGGCCCACTTACTATCCCAGGCAAAACGGCAAGCTTGGGGGTTGACAAAAGCATAGTACCTCCGGCACTTGGCACCTGTGTGGATCAGGAACACTGGGTAGAAGAAGAAAAAAAGCTAGAGAGTCTCGTCGATAATCATGGGGGAACAGGTCACCGCCAAACCAAAATAATGCGCCTCCCGTAATCACGGCTCCACTCATTGCCCATCATTTTTGGGCTCGTCCTCGCCTGGGCGGCAAGAGAAGCTCTCTGAAAGGCTGGGCTGGAGACAGTCCAAGGTCCAATACCACTCCCTGGGGCGCCATGCAGCCAGCATCGGCCTATATCCAGCGAATCGTCTTCTTGCATCGCCCATCCAAAGCAACCCTGCGGGCTTCCAATTAGCGTCCAGGTTGCAGGCCAAGCCACTTTATCACGGCCATTCTTTTTATTTATTTATCTAATTTTTGTTTTTCATTCAATCAGTTCTCTCTCTCTGCCCACACCCCACCCCCCCTCCTCTTCTTTCCGGGGTTTCTCTTCGCGGTGTAGCTCGAAAAGTTGGGAAGGGGAGCTCTCTTGCTCTCCTTCGTCCACAGCCCAAAAAGGGACTCTCGCCATCCCCACGTTTCTACTTTCTTACCCGTTTCTGCTGCGAAAAAAGGCGGCCGCAGATCGAGAGGCCCTCGGCTATGCAGGACCAAAGCATATCGGCCCCGAAGATTGGGCCATGACCACCAACTACAGTTTATGCTTTTCTGCTTTTTTCCCATTCATATGTTCAGCTGTTGGGCAAGGCGCTGTACTCGTACAAGAGCCTGGTCAGAAGTAGTAGACCTATATGATCAATCAAAACTGCGTGTTCCGACTCTGCTAGCTCCATATGTACACCCATACTGTACTTGTATGCGCGTGTACTTGACGGCTGGGAGAGGGATATTAGACACTTCCCGCTTCTCCTCAGTACAGAGCAGAGCGCACAATGTACTATCAAGTACCAGCTACAGCTCTTCCGTGCGGAAATAAGCCGACTACCCTGTCACCAAATCGTGTCCGCTAGTTCTCTAATTTAATCTTTTTTTTTAATCTGTTCTGTTCTGTTCTGTCGCTGTAGCACCAGCAGCAGCTGTTGTTACAGGCACCAATCTACTCCTTCTGGTCCACCGGATTCCATTGCCGCCGATCCTCATCGTTTATTCCCTCCTGCGACTTGCCGAGCGGCGAGTTTCTGCGCATAGACCGGCAGCTAATTGTATTCTGCTCGTGCAATCTGCCGCGTCAATGCCGCCGCATAGCTGCCGTCCAACCCCTGCTTTTGTCCCGGTCTGTCGTCTGTCGTCTGTCGTCCAGCAAAAAGACTTTCCTGAAAAGGAAAATCATATAGCATAGCCTGTACTCTGAGCCGGGCTTTTGAGCGGAAATGCTGCTTTGTCCAGTATCAGAGCCTTGAAAAAGAAAAAGCCAGCGACTGTGGCTTTGCGGACAGGTAAGGAAGACAACGTCCTTGGATTGCACGGGCACCGGAAGAGCGTTGTCCCTTCACCCACCCGCCTGATTGCCCACCATGATGTTGGGCTTTGGGATATTAATCATCGCTTGATAATGGTCACTAGGATTGGCTATATTAGCTTTTGCGCGTTCATTCCAGCCATTTCTCACAATATAACACCAGAAAAGTGAAAAAGTAAAATGGGGAATGCGGCAAGAATCATGCTCATGCATTCTTCTCTCCGCGATACCAGCTCTGAGGAGTGCTGGGGCGGGTTAAGAATGGACATGTGAAACTTACCAACGTCTTCATCTTCCAGCTCATGCGCCAGACCAACCCTCTGTGGCTGATGCTTTACCGACTTGCCGTAAACAACGGCTGACTTGAATTGCTCTACGATACTTCGGTGAATGGCATTGCACTGAATGTTGTGTATCGCATATTAGTAGAAAGAAAAGAATAATGCGCATTAGGGCGTGGCGTTTGCCCATTTTGCCAAGGGGGGTTTATGTTACTCACAAAATCTTCCACCGTGCATCTCGATGCTCTAAGTACAACCGGGGCTGAGTAGTCGGGCGCTCTACCCTTGGGCTTTGTGTACACTCGTTTCAGGCTCAGCTTCTCCCACATGGATTCCATGAGCTCGTCAATGTTCCATCCATGTTCTGAGCTGATGGGAACGGCGTTGGGGATTCGGTACAACAGATCCAGCTCTTCGATACTAATCGAGTCAATCTTGTTGAGGCAGTAGACTACCGGAATATAACTATTGAAAAACCAATATTAGCAGCAATCCTACGTCCAACATGCAGCCGCTGCAAGGGATGGTCTCGTGGCTCACCTTCGGCTCTTCGCCTCGATGACATCAATGAGATCATCAATGGTGGCATCGCATCGAATAGTAATGTCGGCCGAGTTGATGCGGTACTCGCTCATGACGGCCTTGATCTCGTCGTGGTCGATGTGTGTAAGGGGCTGAGTGCTCGTGATGTTCAGGCCACCCTTGTCCTTCTTCCTAAAGGTGATATTCGGGGGCGATTTGTTGATACGGATGCCAAAGCCCTCCAATTCAGCTTCAATGACTCGCTTGTCCGACAGGGGCTTGTTGACGTCCAGCACAATGAATATCAAATGGCACGTCTTGGCAACGGCGATGACCTGGCGACCTCGTCCTCGACCATCCTTGGCTCCCTCAATAATTCCAGGCAAATCAATCATTTGCAAGGGGGCACCTGCAAGAATATGCAGTCAGTTCCTTAGTTCTCACAGTACGGCCCAAACAAAACAAAAAGCAAAAAAAAAAAAGCCACACCACGGCCCAACGACCGCTCTAGCTTGGGGTTCATTTAAGCACGGCAACACACCATTATACATGACCTGGCCCGGCACGGACGTCAGGGTTGTGAACTCGTATGCTGCGGCCTCGGAGTGCTGGCCGGTCAGCCTGCTCATCAGCGTACTCTTGCCCACCGATGGGAAGCCGATGAAGCCAACACTGGCCACGCCCGTCCTGGCCACGTCGAATCCTGCGCCGCCACCGCCGCCGCTGCTGCTGGGGGTGAGCAGCTCGCGTTTCAGCTTAGCCAGTTTGGCCTTGAGCTGGCCCAAGTGGTACGACGTCGCTTTGTTCTTTTGAGTCTTGGCCATCTATGCGCAGGGGGGAAACATTGTCAGACTCTCTGTTCGCTTTCGCTATCGAGTGCTTCACGCCGATTTTCGGAAACAGCACGTCGTCGCTTGGGGTTTCGATTCGTGGGGAAAAAAACATACCTCGGCCTCGATCTCTTTGATCTATCATCGCCAATGTCAGTTAAGCTGGTCTACTTGGAAAAGTATGCACAAAGAAAAAAAAACGAGAGGCCATACCTTATCCACAGTCGTCGACATGATGCCGGTGATGCCCAACTATGCCACTAAAGTCTCCTAATGTTCCCTTCGTCGGGTGACTCTTCCTCGATACGTGAAAGTTGTAGTTGTCGCAATCTCTGCGGGAGTCGCTTCTTCGTTGTTGCTGAGGCGGAAGGCCAGCCAAAAGTTCTGAACCTGGGTATGCCAAACTTGTTTGTGTGTGGTGGTGGCATGAATATCTTTTGGATGGGATTTTGGTGGGGTAAATTTCTGGTTTGTGGCTTGCGGGTGGCCAATGATGTCAGCGCTTTTGCCAGGCCAAACCGCTTTGGGAAAGCAGGTATTTTATCATGATAATGGACTTTTATCGAGGGTGAGGAGAGGGCTGTTTTATCCTCTATGTCTGCAGCCATTTTGCTTCTAGCTGTACCATTTACTGCCAAGTTCATAGCTCATCGAGTGGGTTGTATAATATTACGTGTGGTATATCTACATATACAGCTCCTCTTGGCATCATCGCCTCATACATACAGCCAGCAGGCGGCATACTAGTAACAGGCCAAACCTCAGCTATATTTAAAACACACAAGGCTATTGTCGTCCATGAATCTTCATTCCCAATCGTTTCCACCTAATAGAGAGAGAGAGAGAGAGGAAAAAGGGGAAAGTGAAAAAAATAATAATAATGAAAAACCACGAAGAGCTGGTCTTCTTTCCCATCTTGCTTTGCCGATATAAAAACCCCCCGTGACATGAAAAAAGAAGTACGAGATAAAGAGGAATAAAAGAAAACGCCCTTCGTCGCACATACAAAAAAGGATTTGCCTTTCTTTCCATTTCCATTTCTTCACACCCATGCCTGTCCAAAAATAAGAGAGAAAAACACAAGATGACAATTGTAATAGCAGCAGTTGAACCTGACGCGCAAAACAAGCAAATCTGTCCAAATATACCCATGTGGCCATGCATACCATAGCACTCCGTCCAAAAGCTACACAAATAGCAGAAAATAGGGGGGAAAGGCAAACCGCCTTTCTTCTTCTTCTCCCTCCGGTTCCGCTCATGCTATAAAAAGAAATCTGCTGCAGAAGACTCGGGTGTGTCCTGTCAACCGAGATGAAAAGTCATCCACCTCCTGCTTTTTTGAAAGTCACCTTCAAAACGTGTAAACGTGTTTCGCATTGCATGTTGCAGTTGCATCAAAAAAAAGTGTGCGTAATATTTGCGCGTGTGTACAAGGAAGTGCGCGGCGTTTCGTCCCGTTTTCCCCCCTTTAGCCTCCGAGTCTATAGACATTTACATGAAAGCCAAATAAAAGAGATAAGTAGAAGAGATAGAAGAAATAGGAACAAGGGAGGCAGCTAAACCAGAATTCAAAGCAGAATGTGCCGTACAGATTTGTACAGCTAGAGTTGGTTTCGTAAACATTTCCTTCCTCGTCCAGACCAGTTCTCTGTTGTATTCATCAACTGGTCGATCCATTAAATGCCATTAATTTTATCACTCTCCGCTGTCGCTTCAGCTTTGACCCTATCCGGGCTAGTATGTCCATTTGTACCGTTGACGTTCGGTCTCGCCCGAGGGATCGAGGTTGGGCTGATTGGAGATGAATGGATGCCATTTGGGACCGGCGATGGGCTCTTTGTATCTTTGAGGAGATGCCCAAGGCCTTGGTTCATACAAATGACATTGTAGTCGGTGTCGTCGGGATAAGCACGAACTAGTCCACGCCGAGGAACTCGCACCTCTGGGAAGGGGGTTGAGCTGGTTTGGGAAAGGGTAGGGAGCTCTTCCCCGACAAGGAGTCCATTGACATAAAATTTGAATCGCGGAGCGAGACCGTGATAACGGCTCACGTCTGGATCTCGCTTCCACTTGGCAAATGTCCTCCATCCTTTGGCCTGCTCCTCGGTTTCTAAGAGCTCGCAGTACTCTACACCTAGTTTGATGCCTCGCAGGTGTGATATACTAGGCACGACATACATAAAATCAGAGACCTAATGCCCAGTTAGTAAGAATGACTTTAAGGGGGATAAGAAGAGTATCTTCATATTGCGACTTGCCTTCACAAAGAACATGTCCATGGCTTGAAATTTCTCCCACGCCTCCTGTTTGAGCCGATCTCTATTGTCATAGCTCAGGCTATGGGGTTGCTGGTCGCCATAGCACCCAGGCAGCTGCTCGCCAAGCTCCCAAAGCTTCTCAGAAAAGAGAGTGTATCGACTCCATTCTGTCCTCCACAGACTGAACTTAGCGATCGGTGTAACGGGGACGCGTGCCCAAGTAGAGTCTGTTAACAAGTTAGTACTCAAGATATAATAGCTAGAGAGATGCCAAAAAAAAAAAAAAAAAGTTCCACATACATTTAGGGAGATTCAAGTCTTTCTCTCCCAGCAGCAGAGCGACGTGTGTGTTGAGAAGCCACAACTCGCGACCTTCAGCGGTATTGTTCGCCTCGGGCCGGATCGTATCGTATCGAGCACCGCGCATATACTTGAACTTCTCAGCAATAGCCGTGGTCTTGGGGTTAGACGCAGTGCAGAGCCATCGCATCAACGGGGGCAACTTCTCCAACCGAGCACGTTCTTGTTCTTCCCGCAGGCGTTCTTGCTCTTCGCGGCGCTCCTGTTCCTCACGCTGGCGGCGTTGTTCTGCTTCTCTAGCAGCACGTTTTCGCTCCATTTCTTCCCGTTCAGCGCGTTCCTGGCGTTCACGTTCTCGGCGTTCTTCTTGTTCGCGCTGCTGCCGAGCTTCAGCAGCTTTGCGTTCTAGCTGCTCTTTCTGGAGGCGCTCTTCCTCTTCTTGTCGTTTTCGCTCTTCTTCCTCTTCCTCGTCCTTTTTCCTCTTCTCTTCTTCTCTCTTCTTATCTTCCTCTCTTCTCCTCTCCTCTTCTTTCTTCAATTCCTCCTCTCTCCTCTTCTCCTCTTCTTTCTTCTTTCTCTCCTCTTGTTCTTGCTTCTTCTTTTCTTCTTCCAAGCGGCGGTTTTCTTCTTCATGTCGACGAGCCGCTGCTTCTTCAGCCTCGCGCCGTTCCCGCTCTTGCTCACGAAGTTTATTATTACGCGCTTCTTCTTCTTCTCGCTTCTTTCGAAGCTCTCGTTCTCGTTCCCGATCCCGATCTCGATCCCGCTCATCCTGTTCCTTTCGTTTTTTAGTATCTTCCTCGCGCTGGCGAGTCTCTTCAGCTTCTCGCTTCCTCCTCTCTTCAATTCTGACGCGTCGTCGTTCATCTTCTTTCACAGCGTCTTCTCTATCGGATACCTCCTTCTTCTTAGGTTGCTCCTCCTCGTTTTCCCGAGTCTTTCGTTCGCGAGGTTTTGGGTGCTCCTTGACCTGATGTGCGTCCAGCATTTCAATATCTTCATCTTCTTGCTTGACTCGTATCGACTTTTCGCCAGGATTGACTCGAGCAGAGTCTTTTCGTTTGGGCTCTCTCTCATCGTGACTGCCCCTAGAGTCTTCCTCGCGATTTCTCCGGGGGAGGAGAGATGACGATTTGGATGTACTGTCTCGTGATATACTGGCTTTGCGAGGCTTCACTTCTTCAGAGACGGGCCGCCTTGGCAATCGTTTCTCCTGGCTGTCACTTTCAAGTCTTCGGCGCTTTACAGGTGCATCGTCCTTGTCAACATCGCTTGGCCGATCAGGTGTAATGCTATTTCGATGCCGTTTGGTGATGCCGTCCCCAGATACCGATAGACGATCCCTCGATTCATCGCGCTTCAAAGCCTTTGTTCTGTCGTGATACTTTTCAGATAGCTTAGGCTTGTCTGCGCCGTCTTCATGTCGTGGCTCACTGGGGCTCGACGGCTCTTTCGCTCCAGATGATGTGGTGGAAGCCATACTACCACGCTTCTGCCTCTCCCGCTCATCCCGTAGTTCGCCTTTGGATATCAGCTTTCTTCTGGGTTTGACGGTTTCTCCTTCTGACGAGACGGCGGTGGCATCCGATTCGGTTCGTTTTGGCTTGGCCACTCCTTTACGGACTGGAGGAGCTGGAGATGCTTCACGATCTGAGACATTCGAGGCTGGGTTGTCGTCCTTCCTTGGTCGCCCTGGACCTCTCCTCGAAGAGCCATCGTCGCCGCCGCGGCCAGTGAAGGAATCCGATCTCTTCTTCTCCCTTGGCGCCGCCTCTGTCTTGATGGTTGAAGCCTTCTTGGGCTCTCGGGAAGGGCTGGTAGCGCTTCGCTTATGAGTCCGTGCGTCGTCTTTGGCCTCGTCTCTTTTGCTTCGTTTCTCTTCCCTTTCTCTCTCTCTCTCTCTGCGCCCAGGCGATTTTGCCCTAGCAGAGTCTTTGTGCGTCCGTTTATACTCGTCATAGGCATTCTTCAACATGTGCTCTTCTTCTTTCCAATTTGAGCCCTGTCGACGACGGGCAATCTCGTAATATGTCTCTCCTTTAATTTTTTTCGTAGGATCAAAATTCTGTTGTTCCAAAAGTAATTCGACGACTTTGATATTCTCTTGGCCAATAGCCGCGAGCATTGGCGTTGCAAATTCGGGCTGTAAAGACCTGACAGGAAGGGGGTCTGCGCTGGCGCCACCGAGGCCTAACAAAAGTTGGATTACCAGGTCATGGCCTCCTCTTGCTGCGGCTACCATGGACTCGGGGTCATCAAACCCTTCCTTGACCTGCAGGATGCGGGCCACCGTCTCCTCATCGCCACGGCCAGCAGCCTGCCGCAGGGTTTTGTCGTCCAAGGGCATGTAGAGCAAATCATTTCTTGTCTTGGTTGAGCGAACAGTTCCTGTCCTGCGGCCTGTCGTCACTGTTGCGGCAGGGGAACGGCGAGGGCTATCTAGCGCATGAGAGTCTCGCTGGTCGTGATAATCGTGGGAATGGCGGTCTTCGGAGGTCCGTCGCCGTTCACCCTGCCGCTTTTTAGCTGCCAAGAGCAGTGCACGGATTTCGTCGCCATTTTCAGTGTCTTCCGTAACTCTATCGATGGGCTCTTCGCCATTGACGTTAGCTTTACGTGGGTTAACGCCAGCTTCTAAAAGAAGTTTCACAACGCCCACATGGCCATTATCCACAGCGTCTAGTAAAGGAGTATCTTTGTCGTAATTGACGCAGTCCAAATTACAACCGGCATCAATAAGCAGCTTGACGATGTCCTCGCAACCATTAATCGCGGCGATCTGCAGAGGCGTGTTCCCGGCATAGTCTGCCACGTTCAAGTCCTCGGGACGATCAGTGAGCTTTCTCTTAGCAGTCTCATACTCCCCACGAGCACAGGCTCGAGCTAACAAGGTTTGGCCGTGTGCATCGAGGTGTTTCTTGTGAGGTGCCATTTTTACGGGCGAGACATGAGATTCTGGTATGGCCGAAGAGGCAAGGCCTCGTAACTTGGAGCTGCGGGGATGAGGGCTCCCGCTGGCCGAAGATTCGTCAGAGTGGTAGTCTGCAGAATAAAGGGGGGGCGGTAAACGCTTCTTCTTGAGGCTGCTGGAAAGATGATGTGCAGGTAATTGTGTGGAGACGCTTCTACGATGCTGTCGAGGGTGAGGGGAGATGGAGCGTGTCCGAGTGCGAGATTCATGCTGAGATTGCTTCGATTTAGGTTCCTTGAGGGAGCGGCCGTTGTCGAGGCTGACGCTTGTGGTCCGCTGGCGGCGAGCCTTTCGCTGGTCACCTTCGTCGTCGGACTCGGCCTTGGGGGCCTTTCGCTTGTGAGGCACCAGACGCTCTCCAGACTTGAGCTTGTCGCGCAAAGACGACGAGACGGGCTTGGAGGGGGCGTGGATGCCTTCAGAGTCTGAGGGAGAGGCGGCGGCCACGGCGTCAGATCGCCGGCGGCGGTGAGGCGGAAGCGGGTGCTGTTGACGCTGGTGGTTCTGACTGTGGGGAGGCGAAGTCGGTGCAGAACTCAGGCCGCTCGAGGCGCCGTCCTTGCTGCGAGGTTGGCGGTCCTTGTCGACAGGGCCCGGCAGCCGTTTCTTGAGACCCTCAGGCCGGCCGCCAGCTGCGTTCTTGTCGCCCTGGTTACTGGCCGCCGCCGGCTGGCCGTTGCCTCTGGCCGAGTCGGCGTCGCTCTCGCTGCGGTCCTCCTGCCTCACCTTTCGAACCTTTGAGGGCGAATGGCCATCCTTGCCCGGCAGCACAATCGTCTCGGCGTCTGAGTCGCGGTCGGCACCAGGTGCATCGTCGTGTCGGACGGCCGTGGAGGACGACAGAGACGACGACTCCCTCGTCTTGAGCCTGGACGGCGACGATGGTCTCACAGAAGGGCGCGGCTTCGGATCCGTGTCGGAGCCAGAGCCTCGTCGTGGGCGCTCGTGTTTGTTTTGCTGCTGCTGAGGGGGAGGGCCAGCATGCTTGAGCGTGTCGGACTCGGCAGCATTCTGCGCGTCCATGACATTTATCTTCGAGAATTGCCGGTGGCTACCACCATCATGGAGATGAAAGGAGTGTCGGCAGCGTGGACGCCGCAGAAGAGGCCGATTGATCTGGGCACGTCGGCCGCCACGTCAGAGCTGCTGGCAATAGCCACCTGCGGAGATGGATCAGATGGAATGGGGGCAGAGGGCCTAGCAGCCGGGGGACTTTAGGCACGACAGCACTGGGAGGTGGCAGAAGCAGCAAGCCGTTCGAGGCAGGTCGGTCGTCCAAGCCGGAAGGGAGAGAAATAGAGGGAAAAGATGATGAAGAAAATAGAACTCGAGATGCTACAATGACGCTGGTGGGTGTGCGGCGAATCCAAGTGGCGGGACACGAATCGATGCTGTTTTTTTTCTCTCCTCGGTCGGGTGTCGAGAGTGCAAAAAGAACTAGAAGATCAATCACGAATCGATGAAGCGTGTTCACCGTAGCGCAGCTCAGGGCACGGAGTACGGAGAGCTGTTAGTACTAGACGGGAGCTGGGAAAAACATTGAATCCAGTTCCATGTTGGAAACTGCCGGGGGCTGGGAGCTGGGGGGCCACAAGTACACGGCATGTACTGCTGCCAGTCTGCCTTAGTACGCATACAGAACAAGGACTACAGGCGCAAAGTAAGACAGCGTGCAATAGCGGCCTTTGGAGCCAGCGCTAGTGCTGGGTGCTGGTGCTCGTACGAGGCGGCACGTACCCACAACGTCAGTGGCCGCGGAGGGGTACCTGCGAGTACCGGCCAGAGGAGAGCATGCTGGAGCTACTGTACGATACGGACGAAAGCACGAGGTGCTAATGATGGTGCCGGGCTAGCGAGGCGCAGGTGGACAGCGACAGCGACAGCGCACGGCACGGCAACGCAGCGGCAATTGAAGGCAGCAGCAGCGCCAGCAAAAAGATGCCGACGCAAAGAGGCAAAAACGAAAAAGCAAAAGGCAAAAACCGCTGCGACCACGCAACTGGGTCTGGAAACAGGGATGCAATTCGAAACTCAACCGCTCGCTGCCGCCCGCCTGATTGGCCGTGGCCGCCAGCCGCTCCAGCCGGTGCAGCGCCATCGCGGTGCAGTTGTGCGGCCGAAACAGCGGACCTCCAGCCTAAACAAACCCTGTCGAGCCCTGCCATCCCGCGTTGCCACCCTCCAAAGCCCCCTCCAAAAGGCCCTCCCAGGCCGCGGTGGTGCAGCAGGCCCCGCCACCCACCAATCACCGCTGCCGGCCGCGCCGGTAGTCCTCGACCGCACCGCGGGTTTCCTGGGCTTGAAATACTACGGGTGCCGTCGCCTCGATTCTGCGAGCTCGCGACAACGAAGAGGACGTTGGGAAACGACAGAAAAGGGCAAAAGCCAGAGAGAGCGTGCTTGCCCTTGCTTTTGCATCCGGGGGAGGAGCCCCGACGTGCCGGCGCTGCGTGCTTGCTCGTGGCATCATCACCTCTGCCATGCTGCGCTCTTTTTCTTGTTCCAGCCCTTCTGTACGACCTGCAGCCAGCACAGCATGAGGGTCGAGTCTGACTGCCGAAGGCGGCTCAACGCGACGCCCCCAAACGCAAATGCGCTGCGCTGTGCTCGCTGCAGGCCGATAACAACACAGCAGCCCAGCGCTCGGCTAACCCTAAACGGACGCCCGGACTGGCATTTGCTGCTGCGACGAGGAGGCAACATGAACGTGAACGCTGCAACCCCCTAGCTGGATACGGCCATTCGCTGGCCATCACCCCATTATCCCCCTCTTGCTTGCGACCGCTCGACGACAAACCATCCATCCATCCGCACTCGCTGCTCTGGTCCGGACGGGGCCTCGCGTTGGACCAGTCAGACCGTGGCGTAGCTCGACGCCGCCGCTTGTCCGCGATCTCCTGTTGCCTGGAATCCTGACCATGGCGGCTGCAGGCTGCAGTGACGGCGACGCACGGCTGCCGTCGTCTCTCGACGCAGCCAAGATCACGTCGCTTCCGGCCACTGCCTACTATCTGCCTAATTTCATCAGCGAGGAGGAGGAGCGCATGATCCTCGATAAAGTGCGTCCGTCACCGCGCCTGGTGCTGTCGAATCCTGCCCTTGGCCTGCCACGGTCGTGCTGATAACGAACCCTCCGCGTTCTTTCCAGATAGCTACTGCTCCCCGGCCGCGATGGAAGCAACTCACGCATCGACGCCTACAGACTTGGCCGTCAGATCTCGTCCAAGACAGGCTACTGGACGCACCGCTGCCTCCCTGGCTCGAGACGCCCGTGGTGTCGCGGCTGCTGTCCCTCCCGCTCTCCAGCGACAACGATGGCGATGCTGTGAGACACATATTCGCCGATAGCCCCCATCAGCGCCCGAACCACGTCCTCATCAACGAATATCCCCCCGGCATTGGAATCATGCCGCATAAGTTAAGTATTATAAACAAGTAGATACTGCCCTTGCCAGCTTCGAAATGCTCATCCACCCTAGGATGGCGCTGCGTATTGGCCCGTCGTGTGCACCGTCAGCCTGGGCGCCAGCATTTGTCTGAACCTGTACCGCAACAAAGAGGACGGCGCCCTTGACCCCGATCCCGCTTGGCGAATCATCCAGGAGCCTCGTAGCCTTCTCATCACCACAGCGACTCTATATACGGACTATCTACATGGAATATCCGACATCAAGCAAGATTTAGACCTATCCGCCGATACGATTGTAAATTGGCCCTTGCTTCGAGACCCCGAGGCGTTTGCCGGCGGCCAAAGCGTGAGACAAATCCGCACCAGTCTCACTTACCGAGATGTCCTCAAAGTTTCCAAGGTTGGAAACAGGTTGGGCCTGTTCAACAAGCGATGAAAGCACGCTCAGAGCTTGAGGAGCAGCGTAGTCTAGAATACAAACGGAATCATGGCCCATTTTCCAACCAGCTTGTCCGCACCAAATTTCTCGGCGTACCATTTCTTCGTGCCATACGCTGTGAACCCGAGATTTGTCACGACGAACAACAATACGTACAAGACAGATCTGTTGAAGAAGACTCCTGGGGGCGCCGCAGCGACGGCAAGGCCCACGTAAACCAGGCATTCGAACGTGTAGTGGGGGCAAGCGAGGTACTGGAACCAGCCCTCGCTTGGAAGCGTGTATTTCTTGAGGCTCGCCAGATACCTGTGGCAGTTGTTTTGCTGAGCACCGGCAAAGCCAAAGATAGCAGCCCCGATTATAATTTGCGGTGTAAACTCAATTGGCTGTGGCGACTCCCACGATTTGAGGATTGCCCCTGCATACTACTGTCAGCCTCGTTCCCAATGAAGAAATAAGCCAGCCGCGAAAGTGCAGCCAAGGCACGAGACGAACCTGATCCCCGTATCCAGACGCTGATGCCCACGACTGTGTAGTAGAACACTCCAAGAGCCCAGTGTAAGGCCGACATGGGGGATGATCCGGGTTTTGCGACAAAGAGACATTCGAACAATCTTCTCGCTCCCTGGGTGCTTATCAGAAGCCAAGTCACCAGCGTGGCAGT
Organism: Trichoderma sp. 2475; assembly: GCA_038502285.1. Taxonomy (NCBI): domain Eukaryota; kingdom Fungi; phylum Ascomycota; class Sordariomycetes; order Hypocreales; family Hypocreaceae; genus Trichoderma; species Trichoderma sp. 2475. The sequence continues at coordinate 1,055,547 of JARPVV010000016.1, forward strand.
CAGGGCGACCTCTGGAGTTTGATCCTCCACTGCAGATCGATGCTGCATCTCAGCCATGGCCCGCATGATGGAGCCCTTGGAAACGTATTGCCAGCCCCAGAAGATTGACCATGACACGGATACTATGTAGTAGTGTATGAACCACGAGTGAGGCACCTGAACATAGCTTGTCAGAGTCAGGAGAGAATCTGCCTTTTCCTCAGCCTTCTGCCCAGGAACTTGGCTATTTGGGCCATGCTGGGTATGTGCCGGCCTCCTGGCACCGTATGCGAACAAGGCCTTGCGCGCATTTTCCGGGAGAACTTGCATCGTGAACAGCATCACGGAACTGACTACGCAGAAGGCTTGGCACCATTCTGCTGGTGTCGTGCTGGCCATCTTGGTCACTTTTCCTACTTTTCCAGGTATAGAGCTCAAGGTTTAGCCACCGGGCGAGAAGATACAGACAAGAGATGCCCAGCGAGAGTAGAGAAGCAGAGAGATGAGGCTATCAGCATCTGGTTTTGCGGATGCACGGGGCTGAACACTGAGCAATTCAGGCCACATTCGACAGCTAGAAACATGCCCCGCAAATTGCACATGACAGACCCCCTCTTTGAACGAGGACCTTCAAGCTCGCCTGAATCAAGACCTCGAGCCGCAGCGGCCGGCCGCGTGCTAGATGTCAAACAAGACTAAAAGGGGCGCCGGCGCTGTGCCGCTGTGGGGTTTGGGGGGCTGCCTTGATTCTGCGTCTGTACGAGTAGATGTGCGGTCAGTGTGCAGAAATTGTAATGAATTGTGTGGCTTGCCTGGAGAGGAATGGCCGTCGCAGGAGAGGACTAGTATATACAGCAGAAGCGACTATTTCCAGGGGTTAATTCATTGTGGCAATGGCAGAATTGACAATCGACGAAGTGCCGGCAATCGGAAGAGAAGGTGGAGGGGCTCATATACTGTACCACCTGCTTTGCTCAAAGTCCATTGTGAAATGTTCAGTTGCATTTACTTTACTTTACACTCTCAACATAGGAGGTTAAAAGTTTATCCCACCCATATCTTCGTTGGTGCGGATACGTTCCTAGGTGGATTTTCCTTCTCTCGGATTTCAACTCTTCTACCTCTGGGTGGTCTAGTTGGTTCATGGCGTCTGACTGTAATGGATAACATCTCATCAGAAAGTCGGCGGTTCGATTCCGTCCCCGGAGAGTTCTATCTTCCGGAGAAGAGTTACATTTTTGCCTCTTTTTTTTTTTTTTTTTTTTTGCCTTCTTCTTTTTTGTTAATATCGAAGAAGCCAACATTTCCGCAATCGTTCATGTAGGCAGTAGTTGGGATGGTCGTTCATTGGATCGGCTGCTCGATGACGCATCTTGCTGAGCAACTTACAATACATGCAATTGCCAAGTTCTTTACGCTCCTCGCATATACTAATCGTACCCTAGCGTCATCTCACAATTATGAATAAATCAGTATCCTGAAGCATCGTAGATTCTTCGGCGCGTATCAAGGAACTCTGTTGAATCACGTGGGACAGGATGCTCAAAACTGGCTTCATGATGCCGGTCAACGTCATAGTTTCCCTGGTTGCTGCCATGCATTGCTCCTACCTGCACCAATCAGTATCGTACGATTTCACTCACAAGGAACAATTCAACAAAATACCAATTTGACAAGTCTTTATTCATTTCACTCCATCAGGCGAACTTTCTATATACCATACCAAACCATACCATGTACCATATCCTTTCCAATGTCCCGAATCTGTATCCCTTGATTTCCTGAAATCCCTATCGCCAGTTCCCATATCCACAATGCCATGCCAGGCCTTTACTCAAGAATGCGCCTTTACCAGCCCCATGTCTTGCACTGTTGCTGAGGGTTAACATTCTTGTTAACAGTCAAACAGTCTTGATACTGAGTCTGGCACTTCTTGGCCGCATTGGAAGGAGTGTTGTCTCCAAAGCCCCAGTTCGCCGTGAACTGGCTGACGCCGAGTAATCTCTTGGCCACCTGGCCGCGCTTGAATCGACCGCTGGAGCCCTGCTGGCAACCCTGCTGGTAGACATTTGTGCACTGCGTATATTGCTCCTTGCATGCATCAGAACAAGCATTCCCACAGCCTGAGGGAGGGTACGAGGGGCAGTTCTGGCTGTTCTGGTTGATGTACAGCTTGAACGGGTTGGTGCGCCAGTCGCTGTAAATGTCATTGCAGCTGACAAGAGGCAGGGCGATGCCACCGACGGGGTGTCCTGGGCCGTATCCGTACTTGGAGTTGGAAGGCTGCGTGCAGATGTTGGTGGGAGGGGGAGGGCACTGGGTGGACGTCGTTGAGGTGGCCGGAGGCTTGGTTGTCGTGGTCGCAGAGCATGGGAAGACAGTAGTAGTCGTCTTGGGAGGACTGCTACCCTGGCCGGGGTTGTGGTTCCAGCAGTCGCCCTTGGAGCATTTTCCGAGAACACAAGTTGAGCTGCAGTACTGCGCAATGCTATTGCACCACTGGCCAAAGTTGAAGCACTGAAGGGCGCCCGGGAAGCCAGCCTGAGAGAAGCAAGAGGCGACGCCAGCAGCGCAGGTGGCGTAGGCCTTCAGACAGTCCTTCTGATTGTTCCAGTCGGGCAGAGGAGGGAAACACCAGTCACCGCACTTATACTCGCAAGAAGGTGGAGTGGTGACGGTAGCCGTGCACAGAGAACTGGTGGTCGTGGTGCTGGTACTTTTGGAGGTTGTTGTGGTAGGAGGAGGGGACGGTGAGGTGGTGCTCGTGGAAGTCGTGGAAGTTGTGGAGGACGTGGAGGACGTGGAAGTCGAATCGCAATCGTCTGTGGTGGAGGTGGAAGTCGTGGAAGTCGTTGTGGTGGAGGTGGAAGTCGTGGAAGTCGTTGTGGTGGAGGTGGAAGTTGTGGGGGACGTGGAGGACGTGGAAGTCGAATCGCAATCGTCTGTGGTGGAGGTGGGTGGAGGAGGAGGCAGCGATGTTGTCGAGACTGAAGAGGTTGTGCTGATGGTGCTGGTGGTGGTGGTGGGAGGCGAAGATGTTGTTGAGTCTGAAGAGGTTGTGCTGGTGCTAGTGGGAGGCAGCGACGTCGTTGAATCTGAAGAGGTGGTGCTGGTGCTAGAAGGAGGCAGCGTTGTTGTCGAGATCGAGGAAGTCGTGCTGCTGGTGGTGGGAGGCACCCAGCCACATGGCTCCAAAGACTCAAGATCTGTGGCAATATACAGGTCCAAGAGTCCACGTCCGCCGCATGTCTCTGTGGAGTTGCCTTTGCAAGCGAAATTGCACTGCGAGTCATCTACCTTTGCGGTGCTGTTTGCAAGAACGTTGCCACACCAGCATTCGCTTCCATATTCGGTGCCAGCTAGTGGGAAGCCTTCTGCCTCACAAGCAGCCAAGCAAGACTCGGTGGTGAAGGTGGAAGCGTCAACATTTGCCGACCATGAAAGAGCACGACCTTGTTGCGAGTTGTCCGAATAGCAGCCAGCAGCCTTGTAGTCACCGATGGTGACCTGCTTGGTAGGGAATGTCGGGTCTTGCCAGACGGAGAGGATGTTGTTTCCACCACACGTCTCAGACTTGTTACCGTTGCAGGGAAAGCTGCACTGAGAGTCATCGAGCTGAGGTCCGTCGACAGTGCCACCACAGAAACAAACACCATAGTACTCGAGGCCAGCATAACGGAAGCCATTGCCTATGAAAAGCAGGGTTTTTAGCTCATGGTCGTATAACAAACAGGGAACACTCATCCGAATGGTTTACGAACCTTTGCACTCAGAAACACACTCCTCCACAGTCATATTGTTCGAAGGCAAAGTTGAGCGGAAGATGAGAGCATTGGGATTACCGGGCCCGCCATCTTGAAAGCAGCCAGAGTAGACAAAAGGTTGAAATTTGTCCAAGCAAGGAGGCAGGTCCACGTTCCAGGCATGCGTGGATGTCACAAGTGAGAGCGTGGCAACCGCGGCCACGAGGGACCGGGAGAAAGACATTTTGGTAATGAGGCTTCCGAAAAAGGCTTGAAACACTGAGCAATGTTTATCTAGGAGATTGAATGACTGAGGTTGGTAGTGACAAGCGAGCTCATCTCAACATCGACGGCGGAAATCAGAGCTTTATATACACATCGTCAAAGGGTTATCTCCTGCTGAGACGACATACAGCACAAAGGCCGGCCTCTCCGTATGTTAGACTATACCCGCTCACCATTTACGGCATCCGACTTGGACTTTGGGGTCTATTTTTTTCAGACATCGCCAGATCGGGCTGAAGTATGCCCTGTAACTTGCTGTCCCCTGTTCCCGAGAGAGATGTGTGCCGTGCCGTTGGCCCATGCCGTCCATGTCAACTAAAACTGCCTAGCACTAATTGAAGTAGCTGGCATGCAAGGGAAGAGCAGTGTTAATGCAAGGATAGACCAAGGCATTCTGTCATACCCAGCAGGCCAAGACAAGAGGAATCTCACTCGCAGGATTATTGAACAGAGACGACTGATGGATGGTAGCTCTGCTCAGCTAAAAGGGAAAGGTAACTCCACCAACACATCCATAGTTGGACATGCCTGCATACGTTAGACTGCTTGAACTCTTCATATACAGTACATATCAGGTTCACTAAGCTATTACAGGACAGAATGCGAGAAGGGACCTCTGGTATAAACTAACGCTTCAATGCTACAATACTCCGCCGGTAGGCATAAGCTAGAAACGTGGAGAATATCTCTTAATCGACTAGCATCTCAACCTTGTTGGTAGGTATTCTTAGATGTAGGTAAGTACCTCATGGTTATCTGATTCTAATGAATCTATCAGCTAAAATAACGTCTATAGATGCCAATACTGTCTTGGCATCAGCACGTCACGAGCTACGCTGATATCCGAAAGAATGCATATCACCAATAGTGAAGTGACATCGGAACAGGCTCTCAAAACACCGTGATGAAAGGCCTTGACAGAAGGATATTGAGTAACGGAAAGGTAGAACATCAGATGGGAGGCTGAAGTGAAAGGAGGAGTGCGTGATTCGAAGCGCAAGATACAAACAATGATTGGGCAGAAACACGACCGGGTGTTTCCGAACATGCATATAGACGACGTTCTGGACCTCTCAGCCTCTTTCGATCCTTCTCGGAACCCGATATTGTCTACCTTTTCCAGCCAGGAGGCTGGTTGCTGTTAGGATTAGATCAGGGCGCAAGCAGTCTTCGCAACAGACTCTGCACACACACCACACTCAAGCATATTACTACTTGTACACCAATACCCATGTACGATGCTGGTGCCACGATTTTCAGCTCTGATGCCGGGGCGTCGGGGCTTCACGATGAGCGAATAAGCACGCTAGGCAAGCATTGCTTCAAAGATCGAAGCCCGCAGTGGGTCTCTTTCCCGGTCTCAACTAACAGGTAGGTATTGGACGCAATCCAGTTGTGGCAGAAGAGCAAATTGAAGAAGCAGCATAAAGACACTGGTCAAAGATATTATCAGCTAGTGAACCGGCTTGTGAAAGGTCAATAAGCTGCATCTTGGAATCTTTAGAATCATGGTTTTTTGATCACATCTAGCCGCGTCAGAGGCAATATCAAGTTACGCCTTAGCTACTGAGTAGCTCTACGGTGGAGGGTAGCATCGACAGGCCAATTGCTACCGTAAAAGAACATGCATGGGCCGGTGTGGGCACAAGGGAGCGTTCAAAGTTAGCTGCCAGCTCATCATGCGTCTCAGCGCACTTCTTTGTGTAGCAAAGCTGCATACATCCCACGGCTATAGAATACGAGCAGGCTGTACTCTCTGTCTCTTCTATGCCGTGGTGGAGATCGCGTATTGGCAGCATGTAAGGTGAGCCGTGTGGAGGAGCATCATCCGATATGCATGCGCCTGAGAGACGCAGAAGCCATTAGGCAATCTCGACTCAACCGCCCATCCGACATCCACCGCCGCTCGGTGCTGCTAAGAATAGAATTGGTCAATATGGAGTTTGTACAACCACCGCACTCGTATTGTTTCCGAGGAGCGTGGCTTTGGCCAATTTTCGGTGCCAGCTTTGAAGTTGGAAATTCAAGCATTGGTCAACAAGCTGAGGTCTCAGATTGATAAGCAAGGCATTGACATTGACTTGCAGAGATACAGTGCAAGCAGTCAGACACTGCACAGATCGATCTCCGTCTCCATCAGCCCACTAAGTTCAGGGTCGGGTTCTGGCTGAGGATCCTGCCGCTCAAAGTGTGTGTTATTGGGCATGCCGTGCAAGGTGGAGTCAACGCCAACGCTTACCCGAGGCCATCGACTTCTCGGTCGGCCGGGTGGTCGGCAGGGTCGTATTACTATACCATTGCGTGTTAGTGATTGCTTCAGCTCGAGATTGGCTGGCTTTGCATACTAGGCAAATGTTAGTTTCCGGTGCCTGTCTGCTGCCTATTTGTGAGTACACAAGGTAGTTTAAATGGTTTCTTTTCCATTATACATTTGGTCTAGTAGCTTACCTGCCGTTGAACTATCCGGAAAGTAATTGCACTTGTGTCTTACAGCTAACTCCTACAAGAAAATAGTATCACACACCTTAGCAGTTCTTCCACTGAAGCTTCCTTTGCTATCTACACCGCCCCGGCTTCTCCTTCGTGAACTTTTTTCTCTTCATCTAAAAATAAAAAAACACTATTCAATGACGACAGCAAAAGCTCGCTCAGCTGTGGTGGCGGCCATGCGAGCCACTCTATAGTTTGTTCTCTCCTTACATTCCATTGAGCCAACTTCGGCCCCCATCCCTCCCTCCCAGCCAGCCGCTTTGCCAAGGGAGGCCACACTCACCGGATCTACTGCCCCTGACTTGCCCCTCTACGCTTCCCCGTCGCTACTAGACTAGGATCTTTGACTTCGAAGCAAACAGCATTGGTCTCTTCCCGCTTCGCTAACTCCGTCATACTTTGTGGCCTCAACACCAAAACAACAAAGCCACGATGCATAGACGGCAAACCAAGTCCTGAGAGCAGAGGCCATCTGCCGCTGCAGATGATGGCTCCTAATCACGCGCCCGTCCATGCTTCACCTGACGAGGCCAAGGCCTTGCCGTGCCACGCAATCCACAGCTTTCTCAGCTTTCCTTCTTTTGTTCTATTTCTGCAGGCTTGCATTTTTACTATTACCAGATAGGTTGGAAAGCCTCGTACGTAATGATTTTGCAGCTTGGCAGCCCAATTCACCGACATGCCTCGTGTCTTTCTCTTTGTTCTCCCTTGCAGCTCAATCTCAATCCTTTCACCTGAACTATTGAATCTTGCTGAGTTGCACAGCTTGCTTTTTCTGCGCCTTTATGCCGCCCCCTTGCAGTATAAGGCTTGCACTTGTGACCAAACACCAATGCTATTCTTAAATTGAAGCCGGAGTAAATGATTCTTAGCCCCGTAAGCATTTAGCTTCCAGTCAGATGTTATACTCTTGGTCAGTACCTGCAGCGCAGGCGGCTAAAGTAGACGATGGCTGCGTCTCTATCTCTGTTTTTTATCTTGTTCCCGTATTGTGGCTGGCTGACAGGTCACCAGACCATGTCCCTTGCTTCGTACATTGCCTGGACTTGATTTGATACCGGCTTACGAGGAATTCGAGGTGCTGGCATCAAACTATTACGATACAATTCGAATAGTAGACATTCTGATTCTATTCGTAACGTAAAGTCTTGAAGCTAGATGGCCAGCATTTACATGTCCTACGACTTATAGTCAAGATATGAATTCAGACATTATCTTTAATTCTTGTTTTTTCTCAACGGAATGAGTGAGATAGAACTGAATTTGGCACACTTTTATCTAAGAAATCGTAGAAATCGTTGAAATGCTTCACTCTACATCTCGGCACGGTCATCACACGCAGCAATATTCTTGAAAAGATAATGGTCGTTTATATAGAATTACACTTATATAGCTCAAACTACCCTGGAGACATCGTCACATCAAAGCAACTCTCCCAAAATCACACACAAAAAAAGCAGTGAATGATAGAACAAAGTTTTTTATGTGCTTTTTTTGTTTTTGCTTTCTTTCTCATCCATTCTGGCGTGCTCGTACCTCAGAGGACGGCGAAATTAATGCTGAGCTCTAGAGTACATTCAATGCAAACCAATCCTTTCCTTTCTTTGAAAGAATCTTTTTTCCCCAAAAACGCCAAGTGCAAAAATGTGTAGCCAGGACTATCCATGCGCTTTCATTCCCTTCATGACTTGTTCCTCAGGTGAGGAGGAACCCACTTGCCAGCGGTTCGAGTAGGCAGGCTCTCCGTAGGAGCGGCAGCGGACTCGGTCTTGCCGTTCTCGCCCCGTCTTGAGTCCTCGCGAGGAGAGTCGCGGGGAGAATCACGAGGAGAGTCGCGGGGAGAGTCGCGAGGAGAGGGGCGAGCGTCACGGAAGTCGCGAGAGTCGCGAGAGTCACGAGGGCCAGGGCCTCTGGCCGGAGGGGGGTCATTGTCGTTTGCTGCTCCACTGCCTTCCTTGGCCGCTTGTCGGTCTCTCCAGCTTGGCTTGTTGCCTGAGCCAGCCAACTGCAGTCTCGGTGGGCCGCCGGATGGGCGATCGCCAGATTCTGTCCGGGCCGGAGCACCGCCGTCTGCGGACTCTCTAACGGACTCTCTCTCGCGCTCCTTCTCTCGCCAGCCGCCGCCAGATCCAAAGACTGGTGGTCGTCGGCCCTCGCCACCGGCAGCAGCAGGAGGCTGTCGCTCCTTTTCTGCTTTACGACGGGCAAGTGCTTCTTCCTCACGTCTCTGCTGAAGTGCGGCCTTCTCCAACATCTCCTGGCGTTCCTTCTCGCGCTGTTCCTTGAGTTTAGCAAGTTCAGCCTTCCTGGCCTCGTCACGTAGACGCTGCTCCTCCTTCTCACGAGCGGCCTGCTCCTCTTGCTCTCGGAGGACACGCTCTCTCTCTTCCCGCTCTCTCTTCTCGCGCAGCTTGCGGTCACGATACTCCTTCTTGCGGATGGCAATCTGCTTCTCGAGCTCACGCTCGGCGTCCCTGCGGCGCTTCTCAAACTCATCGCGGCGTCTCTCGTGCAGCGATGATCTGAAGCTTTCATATAGAGGCACCAGGCGGCTAAGACGGTGCTTGAGTTCGACACTCTCCTTGTGCTTCTCTTCAGCCTCTTTGAGGGTCTTGACCCTGACTGCTTCATAAATCTTGCGATCACGCTCGGTCTGCTTGTTGTAGTCGTCGGTGAGCTTCTTAACTTCTTCCTTGCGGTAAGCTCGCTCCAAGTGGTCAAGTCGCTTGCCAGTAATGCGAAGCTTCTCGTTGACATCGTTCTTCTCTCGTTCCAGCTGAGCCAGCTTCATAGCACGAAGTCTGTTGCTGTCCAGGTTGTCGATATCCTCCAGATCAATATTCAGAGCCTCGCCGCTCATCTTGAGATCAGCAATCTGCTTCTTAATCTCCTCCTTACGAACGCGGTCATGCTCGGCCTTGATGCGTCGGGCCTCACGCTCACGCTGTTCCTCAGCAAGTCGCTTATCTTCAGCTTCCTGCAGAGCTTGCTCTCGCAACTTCTTCTGTCGGGCATTCTCCTTCTCCTTCTTAGCTTGAAGCTCAGATGCCTCATCCTTGCGCTTCTGGATGATTTCCTTGCGTGCGAGAGTCTCGAGATGCTCCTTCTCAGCGCCAGCCTTTGCGCGGGCGAGAGCAGCGTCATGAGCCGCCAGACGATCCTTGTTAAAGTTAGGATCGATGTAGTGGCATGAAACGAAAAGTGACTTGGCAAGTCGAGTCAGCTGAGAGCGCACAATCTCAGAAGGAGTGCTCTGCAGACGCTGAACGCTGCCGCCATCAGCCTCGGCGGAGCCGGCAGATGATCCGCTGTGGCCAGCCTTGGCTGATGAGAAGACGTCGTTGTCAAAGCTGAGGACGCCAGTAGCATGGTCCATGCGGATGGCAAGATCACCCTTCTTGTTTCCGTTCATGATGAACTTCTCAATGGTGCCACGAGTGACCTGGTAAGGCTCGGGGAACTGAGCCAAGCTCTCGACAAAGTTGAGGTCAACAGTCTCGTAAACCTGAGAAAGCTGCTGGAACAGGCGAGTGAGAATGACCTGCTGGAGAGGGAGAATGTACTTCTCCATCTCAGCATCGGCAGCAATCTTGGTCAGGATGGGCGAAATCTTCTTGCAGATGAAGAGAGGGTGGAAGTCAACCTCCAAGATGTTGTAGAGATCGCGAATCTCAGGAGCGGATCGCTGAAGGATAGACTTGGACATGGCATCACGGAAGAGTCGAGAGCGAGATGGGGCCTGGCTCATGCCAAGGAGGGTGGTCAAGCGAGTGTTCTTGTTCTTGCGGGCCTCATCGAAATCGACCATGGCACCTCGGGATCGGGAGGTGCTGATGACAGGGATGGCGAGAGCAGACAGGAGAACAAAAGAGGCGGCCCTCTGGAGATCAGCGTCAGAGGCTGGGGGGTTATCAGCCTTCTTTCCTTGGCCAGAGGCGACCAAAGCCGAGACCTGGCGCAGCAGGGTGTAGTATCTGGACCAAGCAGCAGCGTGGAAGAGGTAGTTCTCGCCAACGAGGAAGATCCGAGTGAGCTTCTCGTAGTAGTTGGCCATCATGATGTTCTTGGGGGGTCGCTTGCTGAGGTTCAGCAGAGTGTGGATATCCTCGACACTTCGGAAAGCCTCCTGCCAGAGCTCCAGCTCGACGGCAACATTGAGCTGCTGGAAACGAGTCTCCAGGTGGCGCTGGAGGGTATCGGGGTCACTCAGGTTGATGGCGTGCATCTGAGACGAGTACTTGGCCGCCGTCTGGACGTGGTTTCGGAGAAGCTCGCAGAGTCTTCGGAACTCGGTCTTTCGGGTGTACTTGAGGCAGAAGTCGAAGGCCTGCATGGCAGTGCTCTGGTAGAGCACCTCGAGGCGAGCATTGTTGCGGAGGATGTCAAGGACGGTTCGGTAAGCCTCCCAAAGGAACTTGAGCCAAGGGGTGACGATGGCACGGTCGGTTCGATCACGAGATTGCTCGCCAGAGACGGTGGCAAGGAGGATGGACTCGGGGGTCTCGCTGGCTTCCAGGTCGTCAATGTTGGAGGTAGCAGCCGTAGCCTCAATGGTAGATTGAACCTCGTCCGCCTTCTGCTGGGCAGCAGTAACCTTCTCCACCGCGAGTTCGATGAACTTTTTCAGGACCAGCTGTGGGGGCAGTCAGTAATCCGTTGTAATCTTTCCCCCTTTGTTTCTTTCATCTCCTTTCATCCATTCAACTTCGATGTTTTACCCACCTCAATGGTCGAAATGTTGGTGTTCTGAGAGAGATTCTTGTACTGGTACAGGGCATCCTTGGCCAGCTTTCCCTTCTTCTGCTCGACGGAGAGCTCAACCAACAGGAGCATAACCGGCTCGAGGGAGGCGATGGCAGCGCTTCGGGAGCGCTTGTTGGTGATGTGCTCATGGAGCAGGGTCAAGGCCGTCGGGGCCTGGTTGACCCCGATCAGCTCGTGGGCGCGCTTCAGGACATTTTCGGGCTTTTGATGCGGCGGGGGCGGCTATCGAGAGGGAGCAGAGTCAGCATCACAGCCCAACGTGGGAATCTGCGTAGGGAGGGGCAATAGTTGGCAGCGAGACAGTCTGTCGCCATCTGCCTTGTACTACGCACCATACTGGGCAACCTCCTCGACGGATCGATGTGAGCCGGGCTAGGAGATTTGGGGGCAATGAGTAGCCGTCGCAGGCCTGACGATGGTTGAGATGGGGCGCTGGCGTGGCACTCTTGGTGGTGAAGCCTCGCACTCTGGGAGGAATTTTTCAATTTCGTGTGTGGACGCTATCCGAGCATGAGGGGCTGCGGAACGACCCATATCACGTGTTGATTATGTCATCTTTACTTACCGTGACAAGTCTCGGCGTTTTGCAGCACCAAGCCACAGAGCCCGTTTTTCTTGGTGCCTTTTACTCTCAAGCGGAAGCCTGATAATCCGTTCTCACCTCTAACAATTCGCAAACCACAAACATACCAACCAACACAACAACTCTAAGCCATGGAGGGATCTTCATCCCGAAGATCTCGCTCGCGATCTCCGCCTCGCCGAGCGCCCAAGGGCAGCGGCGGATTTCGGTGGAAGGATAAGGGCCGCTCTAACGACGACGGCCGCGACAGCTACGATTCAAGGAGAGATACATTTCGCGATCGAGATCAACGAGACAATAGAGGAGGACAGCGACGAGAGTTCCGTGACCGCTCGCGAGACCGTGATCGTGGCAGATACGGCGGCCGTGACAGGAATGAAGGTCGACCAAGATCGCGATCTCCTCGACGACGCGAACCGGGGCCAAGAGACGAACGCGACGTGGCGAAAAGAGACACGGGTGACAGAAAGGACAGACGAGAAAAAGAAAAGAAGCCTCCCAAGGCTGCTGCACCGGCAGGGGCGGGCCAAGAGTTTATCATTGTCCATGTCAATGACCGTCTCGGCACCAAATCGGCCATCCCATGCTTGCCATCAGACACTGTTGGGCAGTTCAAGCTCATGATTGCTGCGCGCATTGGACGAGAGGCGGGACAAATCATGCTGAGGCGGCAAGGCGAACGGCCATTCAAGGATCACATCACATTGGAGGACTACGGTGTTTCGAATGGAGTGCAGCTGGATCTCGAGGTCGACACCGGCGATTGAAGAGCATATCTTTCGTTCTCCTCCCTTTGGTCTCCTATTCTTTTCCTCCAAGGGCAACTCAGTTTTCAGCAATCATACTCTGTACTGGAAAATCAAATCACCCATCCCGTCTGCTCATGGCATGTATGTGGAATCTTTATGTCGATAATGTTCAATCTAATTGCTTGCTGACGGCTGCTTAGACTGTGCTGAGTGCATGATTAAAAGCACAATAAGTGCTTATACTCGATGTGACGTTGTAATCGGAGGTTATTTCTCATCATTCAAAGACATTCGAGTCCACCTTCATAAAAGACGGAATCTTTGCCTATCTGATGGGAAGTTGGCGGATAATAATAGTAGTATTCGTTGGCTACCACGCCATTTTGCAGCTGACAAGTTCCAATTATAGAGCTGACAACATCTTCACGATGGGCTTGGAATACAGGGAACGACCTGCCTAATAGGTCGCTGTATTTCTCATGAGGATGATCTAGATGCAGAGATGCAAGTCTTATCGCTCGTCTCATTTCAGGAAAGGGCTCCCTAGGTTCAACAGGATGAAGGATTTCCCAAGCGAGGCAGAATCCGAGTTATTGGGGCTTTCCCTCATTACTCAGACAAGCAATCATGGTGTCCAAGCTAAAGGGGGAGAGCAAAAAGAGGGAAGAGAAAGAAGAGAAATTACAAATACAGGTAGTTCATAATACTACCACCACTACCGAAAATTCCGTAGCAACAGTTCTGGCTACTGGCTTCTAAATGAGGAGAGGTGCCGTCAAGACTCGTACGTGCAATTTAAGCAACTAGTCACGGGGAGCTGGGCTTTTTCCTCGCCAGGCACGGAGTACTGTAGCATTTCATGGGTAGCGAGCTCCGCCGCTCCATACTGAATGACGTGACGGCGATCGCATCTTCCGTCCCTCCGGCCTGGCGTCTTCCGATCTGGTCCAAGAATTGGGTAAAGCTACGGCAAAGTATTCCATACAGCCTGTTTTCCTTGTCCTGAGCTGAGGTGCCCGTCGCAACAGTCGCGCCAGCATTCGCAGCAGCAGCTGAGTTACGAGGCACTATAGAAACCGGTGGTAATTTCGTGGTCGAGGTGCTGGCGCGATGCGTCGCATAGGACAGCACGGAGCCTGCAGCTTGTACTGCTACTTGTAAGATTTGGTCCCCATTATCAGGACCAGTAGCAGGGTTGCCTGGCTCCTCTCTGCTGCATTTTGCAGGCCGAAAAGGGCAGTGGCCTAAGCTTGATTGGGCACGACGAGCAAAAAAATGGAATGCAGCAATGAAGGAAGACGGAAGAGAAGGATAAAAGGAAACAAAACAAGGAACAAGGCTTTGGATAGATGGTGCAGTATATGTGCTTTCTCTCTGGCGAGATGAACGTCGTCGTAGCGGGCACAGAGTTGCCTGTTACCTGAGAAGCATTGACGGGATGGAGGTGTTTGCTGGTGCGCGTTGGCTGTACTTTGCCCAGCCCGCGGGTAAGTAGCGGTACCTATCATCAGCAAAATGGCGCGCTTCTCCTCCCTCTTTGGCTCAATTGCACACACGAGCTATTGCTCTACTAATTCTGTAGAAGGCCAGCGACAAGCCATCGCACAGCGCACCGCTGCTCGGTAACACGGTAAATCGACAGCAACCTGCCTGACACGCCAGGGCTGCAAAAGTGCAAAATGCTAGCGCCGCAGTCGTCCTTATGCCAAATCCCACTAGCAGCCAGCTATCCAAGCTACTGCCTTGGCCCGTCTGCTACGGTAAGGGGTACATGTACTTGCTTTGCAGCCGAGCGCAGGTCACTCGCACGCTACGTGCAGCAAAGCACTGGAGCGGCCCACCTTTTGCGGCCTTGGGGGCCAATCCTGGGGCACATCCGCGCTGCGCCGTTACCTTTTGGTGCGTCTTGGTGCGCCGTGGCCCCCTGTCACTCCAATTTCCAGCGCCGTGCACGGTCCACCCTACGCAGCTCTGCCCAGGCAAGAATGAGGGCGCACCCCAGCAAGAAAAAAATAGTACCGGGCTAGGTGCTGCCAGCAGCAAGCCCCCTCCCCGGAAAGCCCCCTACAGGAGCTCCGTCGGCCAGTTACAGCGGTGCCCACTGCTAATTATCCGCCCAGCCAGCCCAGCTTCTCCTGGGTCCAGCCCAGCACCGCGCCGTCTGTGGCGGATTCTTCCAACTCTCTTCCTCCAGGCCTTCCAAACCCCCAACCTTACTCGTACACTCTCGCTCACGCTCACACACTCTTTTTCTTCCCCTTCTCATTCCCTCACACACACATTCACGTAACGCACGTCTCGCCTTCGCGATCAATCCCCTCCTCTTATTCCCCCATATAGGAGTCTGTGTGTCGTCGCTGCTTCTCGCGACCATCAACGAGGGTTTCAGGAACGGCTGGTAAGTTGCTGTCTGATTTTTTTTCTTTTCTTTTTCCTGCGTTTCCTCAATTGCGCTGTTTCGCGATGCGTCGAAGGGGGGCGGAGACAGCACAATGTACCGCCTCTCACTGGGAAGACAACGGCACCACGGCAATGACTGAGCGGATTGCACGACGATGAACCAATTGAATCGGGATGGAGGCGCCGGCAAAAGGGTAAAGGGGCATTTCGACACGCTGCTTTGTGGCCTCGTTGCCAGCAACCAGCCATCGCGGAGCCTGCGGAATAGAGAGACACATCGCCGCCTGGCACCGCTTTTCTCGCCTGCTCTTCCATCTCGCTGCCAGATGCGTTTGCATTCGTTGCACCGCCTCTGTCACGCCGTGTCGCGCCGTGGCCACCAGTCGCGCCTCCGTACTTGCAGCAAACAACACGCTGTTTTCTGTCTTCATCCTCCTTTGCTGCATCGTGTTTCATGTTGTCATCAGCCATCTTTGTGCTTCCAGGAGCTACCAATCAGCGACAATCTGACCGACTAACCGGGCTTCTCCAGGCAGTTCTCCCGACGATTCATCAATAAAATCCATCGTCCCGGCTGACGACGCCTTCGAGCCTGCGAGATATTTAATTACCGACTTCGGTCTCATCCAACTCATTAGTCATTCTTTTTTAATTTACGTACCGTTACGATGCCTCAGTATACCTCCCGTGATGTCGGCGACCCGACCCAGATCAAGAAGACGAAGCAGTCCATGGCAGACCTCAAGCTTAGGCGCTTAACGGAGCTGAACAACAGACTGCGTGAGGATCTGGACCGGGAACGCATTCCCGTCAGCACCGCCTCCAAGAGGTAAGAGGTTACAATGACGATTCTTGACTGGCTTTGGACTAACGCGGTATTTGCAGCATAATCGCGTACTGCAATGGTACAAGAGATTACATGGTTCCTTCAGTATGGGGAACTGTGCCCAAGGGCGAGGACCCCTATGCACCACAACAATCCGGCGGCTGCTGTGTTATCATGTAATTCCGTTTCCCCCAGAGATGGAAGAATGACCATCGATGATGTTTCAATTGGGCGGGATTTTTGACGCGGCTTTTTCACTTTTTATTTCTTCCTCTTGTGTGATATGGGTTTTTATTATTCTCTCTTTTATTTTACAACGCGACGCGGCTGGGATTCAGACAGCCAGCGACGGATTCGCCGACGTCGACAATATCACCAACCAAACAAACACACCTGATCCGGAAAGGCCTTTTACGAGAAACTAGACGGGACTCTGAGCTGGATCGACGCAGTCTCAATGATTATACCAATGCTAGAGAGGGGAGGGGGCGATGGGAAGGAGGAAGCAAAAGTCGCATGTGGACCGAGCAAAGGCCGCGCTCCCCTTTCTCTACGAGTTTATTTTTTCAAGCTCTCTCTTACTTTTTAATAAAGCAGTCGAGTGGTTTCATCTAGGACAGGAAGGAGGAAAAGAGATATATCCAACGATAAGAAAGAAGGAAAAGAAAAGAAAAGGGTCTACGGTGGATTGGGAAGCCGGCTCTTGTTATCTTTTCCTACTTTTTAGCATGTATTAATTCCCGTTCTTTTCTCTATGGTCCCTCTCTTCTTTAATCGAAAATTCACCCCTGTACACTTTTTTTCTTCTCTTCTTTTTCAACCCATCCCAACTTGTTTTTGCCATATTCTACATTTGGATTTTTTTTTTTTTTTTTTTTCCTTTTTCCCGTGTGCCGGAGATGGATGGAGAGTCACAGCGTGGTAGCATCTGGTGATTTGCGAGATATTTTCACATATATTCCCCTTTTGGAAGTTGAGCTGAAGTGGCGAGCTGGGAGATTGTTGTCGTGTATAATGTCGCTTGTTATACGGGCGCGCGTAGATAATTTAACGGCCGAGTTTTTGAACAAGGGTGGCATTTTTATTTATCTCTCCGTGAATAAATCCAAGAACAAGATTCCTTGGTACTGGCAATGTAGTGTCGAGTATTGGCTATAGTATCCCTTTCTTTTGTCAAAACTCTTTTTCTGATCATTGGGGTTTCGACTCAGCATGAGTTTCTTCTTGGGCAACTAATGGCGCGACGATGCCCCGTATAATAGCGGTGATGTGCAGGTAGTGGCTGGCTGGTAATACCCTGTACCTATGCCCAGAACGCGTGTGTCGCTCGTCAGCAATAAGAAAAAACAAAAATGTAATGTTTCGTTTAACTAGCAGTTATCGATTGCATCAGGAAGCTATACATTTATTTATAAGCAGACTGTCTTTACCCAGCGTGATTCTGAAGCTGTTTTTGCGTGAAGATAGAGATGACAATTTTGTTTGCCATGATGAGCACGTGAGTACGTTTTGCCCTGTGGTTTTAAATCTCAAGCTGTTTCTTAGCCATTAATGCCTCATTGAGTGCTGTTGAAAATTGTGAGATGCAAAGCAGAAATACATATATACATTCATATGATAGTACTTTTTGCGCGTTTTGTCCTGAAAACGCAAAACTCGCCCAATCCCACGTTCATCAATATTGAAATGTAGAGCCAACGTTTCCCCACATAAATCCAAGCAACTCTTAGTAAACCGAACCGGAACTCAGATAAGGTTGGGTTACCTGCTTTGGCAATATCGCCTCAATCTCGCGCAAGACAAATCCACTCATCCTCTTCCCATATACGAGTCCAATCTCCTCATCTCCATCCCAATTCCCTCCTCTTTAACAAATCTTGGATTCTAGAGTACATAATTAAGAGCATCACCGCCATGTCAGCTGCTATTTCTTCTCCGCCGCCCGCACAGCCTCTTCAGCAGGGCGCCGTCCTGGCACCTTTACCACGCATAACGATTCAGTTTTGCACTCAGTGCAAATGGATGCTGCGAGCTGCATACGTACGTTCATATTTACTTGTATCTTCTCGTCTCTTTATTGAATACCTTTTGTGCTCTCCCTTCTCTTAGTTTTGGCACATAAGCAAAACATAATCCGGTCTTACAATCAACTTGGCTGCTGAGAAATCACGACTCAAACCTACGAATCATTGCTACATCTCTGCCTGCACCCTCACCCACATATCAAACAACCATCAATTCATAAAAACATCAGTATACTAACGCTTATATATAAAAAAGTACGCCCAAGAACTCCTCTCCACATTCTCCCTCTCCCTCGGCGAAGTCGCCCTCCAGCCCTCCACCGGCGGAACCTTCATCGTCACAATCTACCACCCTTCCGCATCTCCCTCAGAATCTTTCTCAAATCCGCCATCCATCCAATCCACCGTCCTCTGGAACCGCAAAATCGACGAAGGCTTCCCCGAGACAAAGGAGCTCAAGCGCCGCGTCAGGGACGTCATTGAGCCGGGGAGGGATCTGGGCCACGTTGATCGGGACCATCGGCGGCCTGCTGCTGCTACTGCTATCGCTACGGAGACCAGCAAGGCAGTACTGGAAGGAGAAGCAAAGATGGAAGAAGTTGTGAAGAAGAAGCAAGACTCGGCGGTTTCTGGAGCTGGTGTAGTATGCGAAGACTGTAATTAAAAGACACCAGCGAAAAGTAATGAAACAATGAAAGCAAAGAAATGCTGCACACATCTCAATACATCCGCATCCTCGAGTGAAAATAAGAAAAGCAAAAAGAAAAGAGACAGGAAAATTAAAATAAATATAAAAATTAAAGAATGAATTGAAAAAGAAATAAAGAAAAAAAAAGCCCATTGCCTGCTTTCCTCTCAGCCGTTTGAAAACCCTCCCCGCTAGCTAGAATTACTTCAACAGCTATCACATGCTCGCGCACTCAGACAAGCCAACTAACAACTCCTCACGCCGACCATGGTCCAAGCTTCAGCCACTTTCCGGACTCAAGTCTAGCTACTTACTTGTACACGCATATGCCATCTCCTCCTGGCTGCATGAGCATGATCCATTGCAGGTTACACGGCAGGCATCTCGATCAGCTTTTGTAACGCGCGTCCACCGCTACCAGACAGCACAGAAACCAAAGAGGAGTCTGGGCCCAGCTACGTCATTGGCATTCACACACAAAACAATTTCAGATCATGCATCAGGACAAAAGAAACAAGCCATTGGCATGTGGTTTTAAAGTGACATCATAATGTATTGTTTTTTCTGTGAATGATTTTATCTGTGAAGCTAAGAAACAGCCATTTGTCGTGACTAAGTTTGCATGTTGGGACATTAGAGGCGATGCGAGCTAAATCGCCGAGTCGATACATTAATGCAGGAAGGGCTCGGCGTTTAATATTCTCGAAGCAACCCGTTTTCGCCACCAGGGCCCAGCGACGGTGCGACGTGAGAGGTTGTAGAGATGAAGAGAGTCGGAGAGTCAAAAAGAGAGAAAGGCCGGCGGTCGTAAAATCGTCGAGACCAGACTTGGTCGTGCGTTCCAGCCGAGAGAAGCAGACTAAGCCAAGTCATCTACTCTTTTATTTTTAACGCCGGCTTCCAAACTTTTGTTTCTTCTCAGCAGGCTTAAGGATCTAGATAGAGTAAAAGAGACAAGTTAGCTTCAGTGTTTACCTTATACACTAGTTTTGGGCAGATATCACCCAAGTGGGCGTGGTACTAACCTGGAACGAGCAGAGCAAGCTCTCGTCTACGCTCATCATGGCACCTGCATTGTCGAACTCGCCACAGTAGTTGGGGGCACTGAACAGAGTGACGAGTTGACGCTTGGAGAAGAACTCGTAGCCATCTTCCACGACCTGATGGGCACGGCAGATGAGGTCCATGTCGTGCTTTTGCAGGAAGCGGGAGACCACGTCGGGACCAAATGTGAAGGACACACCACGGTCGTTTTCGCTCCAGCCAGTAATATCCTTATCGGGATCGGACCACAGAAGGTCACACAGCAGACCGCAATCGGGGATCTAAAGGCGATGGTGAGTTAGTAGGTGTCCTATGAGTGAATAAGATGAAGCCAAGGAGAAAGCAACATACATCGGTTGGGCGCATAACGCGACGAATCTGTTCCATCGAGTTCAGATCGGGGCTCAGACCTCCGTGCATCGTGAATATCTTCTCGTCGATAATAGCGGCGATAGGTAAGCAGTTGAAGCAATCCGTAAACGTCTTCCAAAGCTTGATGTTGTATCGGCGCTTGCACTCATCGTAGAAGCCGTAGATACGGTTGATGGAGGCACACTCGTGGTTGCCACGCAGAATGAAGAAGTTCTCGGGGTACTTGATCTTGTAGGCGAGGAGCAGGCAGATGGTCTCGAGGGACTGCTTGCCACGGTCGACGTAGTCGCCCAGGAACAGGTAGTTGGCCTCAGGGGGGAAGCCACCATACTCGAACAAACGCAGAAGATCGTAGTATTGGCCGTGGATATCGCCGCAAATCTATCAAGAACCAATTCAGCATCCTGTTTAATCTAGAGAAGAAAAAAGGGGAGGGAAGAAAATGTGAACTTCTTTTCCCTTCTTCCAACGCAATGGCAAAATGCCAATGAGCAATTAGATAGAAGTAGGCCGACATACCTTAATAGGAGCCTCCAACTCAAGGAGGATGGGCTGAGAAATGAAAATCTCACGGGCCTTGGTGCATAGGAAGCGAATCTCGCTCTCGAGGAGCTGAACCTGCTTTCCGGGCCGGCTGCCTCGGACCTCGAGCAGCCGGTCAATTATAGAATCGAGATCGACCTCGTGTTGGTCTGCCATCTTAGAGATGCTCCCCGTGGGAGAAACGGCTCGCGTTTATCGAATGGATGAAGCCGAGAAAGGCTGCGTGTTGAAAAGCGAAGGAGGGGGGAAAAGAGAGGGAGGGCGTGCTGGGAGCAGGCCGATGCGCAGAAATGATGCGGCCGTCGACTAAAGAAAAAGAAAAAGAGCAGACGATGTTACACTGGACAATAAGCACTGAACTGCTAACGAAGTGATCAGGAATCCTATCATCAAATGTTAGAAGGAAAATCAAGAGATTCATCAATGGTGCGGGTTTAGTCATCGAAGGGAGCTCCCCCTCCTCCCAAGTCAAAAGAGAAAAAAGAGAGCAGAGAGAAAAAGGGCGTAGCTGTAAAGCAAGACCAACATCCCGACAACCGGTATCGATCCCCAGCCTGTGCCATCGAAAAGCCCATTGTTATGGTGTTTTCCGTCATCACGTCCAATTTTCTTCTCCGTCTTTATTTTTTTTCCCCGTCTCGCTCTCCTCTCCAAAAAAGGAGAGGGGCGACTTGGTGATGGTGATTCGGTGCCGAAACAGCGGGAATTGCGAGAGAAAGAGCGCGCGCCATCGCCAAAGTGGGGTGAGGGAAAAGGGTTCGAAAAATACTCACAGCTAAAATGACGATGAGGCTTCCCAAGCTTCGTCAACGACAGAAACCGACGCGAAGAAGGTTTAAAAAATTTAAAAAAGAGGGCGCAGGCGTGCTATTAGAAACGAAGTCTAAACGCGCGATGGCAGGCTCTCGTGGCAAGATGGCAGGGGCTCCGGTTTTGGGGAACAAAAACACCGCCGTGATGCAAATGCCCTTTTTCTGGCTGTTCGCTGTTTATTTAAAATTCGTCGTGGGTGCCTTTCGAAAAGGGCTCGTCGCTGAGGGCAGAAGTCCTTGATGGCTTCAAGACCCAAGAAAAAAAGGGGGGGCGTCGAGGCGATTCGTGATCGTCGTCTCTCTTCTCTCTCTCTCTCTCTTCTCACTTTCGCTCTTTGTATCAGGGCGGAGCCAGAAGGCAAAAAGCCCGTGTTCGTCGCGTCAGATAAGGCCCGTCAAACGGGTGGCTGATTCTGAAATCGTCAGGTCGATGACCCAAAAAGAAATAAAATGGACGATGATGGTTAATCGCCTGTTCGTCGTTGGAAAACAGAGGTCGTCGTCAAAAGAGGGCTTCTTTGACGGAGATCGCTTTTGGGGTGGTGGAAGGAAGAGAGAAAGAGGTAGGCTTTTTTTCCCTCCCCCCGGCGAAAAAAAGAAGGGAAGAGTGGGTTTTTTTTCTGCTGGGGCGACGCTTGGCCGGCTCGCTCGCTGATGCCAGCAGCAAAAAATGGTGCTAGCAGGCTCTGGGGGCGTGTTGTATCACGCTGATATCGAATCGAGTACCACGTCCATTTGGCATGCGAGGGCCTGCATTGTGATATCACCAAGAAAAGGCGTGCGTCAAGAATCAATCGTCATGCAAGCTATTGTATTTCCCCAATTTCGAATTTTTTTTTGTGTCTTTTGTGTCTTTTCTTTGTCATTTGCCGGGAGTGAGTCAGCTCACGATGGAATGCTGCTCTCACATCGCAATCAGCCAGGGATAGGTCAGGATAGGTAGCATCAATCCCAAAACCGCTTCGGTAGCGTCCTTGCCCATGCTTTTAGTGGCCCCCCCTCGCTGAACTTAGTTTTCCAGGTCTCCAGGCACTTGGTCCAGGGGGGGCCGCATCAGCCTTTTGGTGGCTTCGCATCAGTGTAAAAAAAGAAAAGAAACCCCCATGGGTGAAAATTCTATTGCAGCGCCGCTGCAGCAGCCGCATTCGGGCGCTGCCCCTCCTGGAGCTCAGCAGCAGCAGCATCAAATGTCCAGATCCAGCCTAAGCGACGGAACAAGACCGCCCCAGCTCGGCTGCCTGTCCCGCGCACCTCGTCAAGTGTCAATTCAATTTCTCATCCAATGCTGCTTGCCCTGCTTACGACGTGCTATTCCAAGTCAGATACGGCGCACCGGCACTGTAGAACTGTTGATTCTCTTTTTCCATCTCGTCTCCCTCCATCCCAAAATCCTCATCCCTTGTTTCTTCCCGCCTAGCTCCGGTGCCCATGCCGCCCGCCCATTGGCCAGCCTAGAGCCGGTCGGAATCCGCTGCCTGTGGGCTTCTCATCCCCCCCTTCCTTCGTATCGCATCGCATGCGCATCGCATTGAAACTGGAGACGCTTCAGTCACGGGATTTGGGCGGCAGACTCTCCGATTCACAGGGAAAAATAAAACAGATAGCCAAGATAACTGTAGTAATATTACATATTTCTATTCTGTGCCTGATAAGCACCCGTTTCTGTTGACAAAGATACACAAAAACTCCCCACGTCCGGCACCGGTGCCCGAAAAAGCAGAGGAAAAAACGCCACGCAAGACGGGTGTGTAGCCTCCGCACTGAAATATTCTTAGCAACGGGAAAAAACTGAAAACCTGGATCGGAGGACGGCTTCCCACGTCCAGCCAATAGATGCCCGCCATCCGATGCTATCAATAATCTCATCGAATATCACGTATCAGGTCCCCGCTATTCTGCCTTGTTCTCCTCCCCCTCCCCCTCCCTTTTTTTTTCTCCTGATTGACAACTGGCTTGGCTCTCCACTGTATCTGTAGATAGCTGCTACGAGTACTCTCCAGGCTCTCTCGGTTTGCCATCTGCTCTGCTGTTGCTCATCATGTTGACGGCATCCACGGAGCTGCGGCGCCAACGGGAATTCGTTGCAATAAGATTGCGAGTTTAAAATTTATTTATATCCACAGTGTCACCATAGACTTGGCAAATGAGTGTCAGCGGCGTGGACAATGGGACGAGAGCACAGCCTTGAACGTTAAATCTTAGCATCATCCTCCTATCATCCAACGCGTAGATTTCCACATGTACCTAGGACAGCTCCCCTTCAACCCCGCCACCCCGCACCACGCAATTGGCATGTCCACGATGCATGGCTCGTGGGAGAGCTTCCATGGCCATGCGGTCCAAAAGTAATGCAAGTAGTACACGAGTTTGGCTTTTTGAGGCACATTAAGCCACCAATTTCGGTCAATTGACAATTATCAAAGTACCTCAGCAGGGCGCCTGAACACAAAAAAGCAGAACTCGTGTGCTATGACTGTTAGGAGGTATATAATCACTTTTTATTTTTTTTAGACCGCATGCTTGGGAAGATCCAAGGCAAAAAAGCATACGCATTCGAGTCAAGGCCATTTGAATACGTTAATCCTACATATGAATAAAACGACTAATCATCCCTTTGCCCGCCCAATTATCATTTGACCCAGGGGCATTAAAAAAAACATTTCCATTTCCTGCTCATCAAGCAACGCCCTCTCTGCTCAGTTCCAGGCAGTCGGTCAACCTTTCGTCCTTCCAAAAAAACCATTAAATAAAGAACATTGTTTGAAAGAATAAAAGAAAAACAAGCAAAGCAGACAGATGGGCCAGATTGCTAGGTGTATCAATAGAAGAGAGAAGGGAAAAAAAGAAAAAAGAAAAAAAAAAAAAAAGAAACCAATGCTGTTATCCTTCCCGACGCCAAAGCCTTATATACCGATGCCTTCATAACAAAGCGCTCAGTTGGAGAAACGAAATGTCGGAAACCAAAAGGAGAAAGTAGACATCTCCTAGCAAACCTCGCAAAGTAGCAAAATCCCTCCCCCCCAGTCCTCTTTCTCGCCTAAATCATTCGTCTCAACAGACGCCTATCGTCGTCTAGTCGATGCTCTTCGCTTCCTTAATCTACTCGCCTTGTTCTTAGTACTGCTACCACCCGAGTTGTCCTTGGACTCTTCTGCATCCATGACCGCCGCGGTCACTGCATCGCCCATGTCAATGCCCAGATCTTTAAAGTCTTCGTCGTCGAGATCCGTGAGATCTTCGCTTAGCGTTCGCACCGCATCTCGGCCAGCCGCCCAGTGTTCCTCGAGAATAGATGTACCATGCGGTTCAAGCGCTCTCAGGTACCAAAGGACGCCTCCTTCAGAAAGAGGGTCTGCCGGTTCATTGCCCAGGCTTCCGTTAGACTGGGGCGGTGTCGGCGGCCCTTCCTGAGATGGCGCAGCCATGGCAACGAAGCTGCCGGTACTGTTTGGGGGAGTTTCAGACGTAATGGCTGAAGTGACCCGCACAGTTTTGACGGCCATCTCTTGTGTGATTCCAAGGCCCACTGCAGGGCGGTTGGTCATAATGCCAAGGCCAACCGTATTGACCTCGATACTATCACCCTCCTCTCTCTCTTCGTCGTCGTTGTCATCATCGTCCTCATCCTCTTCTTCCTCTCCCTCTTCTCCTTCGTCATCATTGTTCTCAGCAGTGTCCATGACGTCACCATCATTGGAAGTAATGCCGCTCTCGCGAGTCAGGGGTTCGCTTTTAACAATGGTGTGAGGTTCGGAAGATAGGTCGGGCGCGTCAAGCATGATAGTATCCTCAGCTCCTTCGTCCGGAACGCTGTATCCCGTGCCATTGACTTGCCGCCCAATGTCGATGCTGGCGTCTATGAGGGCTTCCAGCTCCTTTTGGAGACCTTCAGATGGCTTCGTAGAGATTTCTGATTCAACCTGCAGCGAGGTTTCCAGGAGTGGCTGCACTGCCTTGAGAATCCGCTTTCCAAGCTTCCGTCGCTCTCTTATATCTGCAAATTGTGATGCCACAGTCGAGTTGCTGCTGCCGCTGCTGCTGCTGTTGTTGTTGATGTCTATCACCGGCGCCGGAGCCGCCTCTTCACCCTCTACACTCCCTGATACATGACGAGCAGATCCAAGGTTTTTGGGTACAGTCAAAATGCCCTTGTTAATAACATCGCCGAGGTCTTGCGCAAATCCCAAAACATTGACATAAACTCGCTTCTCAATGCTCGCCTGCAAATCAGCCAGGCCGTCTGTGAAAAGCCCCTTATCCAGCCTAATCAGTGATAAATCAGTCAGTACATCCAATATCTTATAAGAGAGCATATGTATGTCATAATCAGGATGACTTACGCAATAGCTTTTTCCACAACAGGCACCAAAAGCTTTGCTGTGGGAAAATAGCACTCATCCACAAAATCTTGCTCCAACTCGGCGGCATCCAGCTTGAGCTGTTCGCGCTGTACAATCTCTTCGGCAAGAACCTTGAGCTGCTCCAGCTCGTGGATAACTCCTTGAGCAAACTCAATGCGGCGGGCTAGCCTTGCCTTGCCACTGGGGCCCATGGCAGCAAAATTGCGTCTTGTCAGCTCCATAGAAGAGAATGACTCCATCTGCAGCTGCAAACGCTTGAGAAGCGCGGCGCCCCTACGTGCCTCTCGCTTCAGGGTCCAATATCGACAAGCCTCGCTGAGGTAGTCCTTGCGTTTCCTAAAGGGGAATCGCTGGATAGATGCTTCGACAATGTCAAAGACAACCTGGGGGATGATGGGAGCTCCTGATGGCAGCTTCCACAGGTTCTTGGGAGGCTGTCCTTTCTTCTTGTCGCCCAAAATAGCAAGGTTCTTGGCTCCCGTCATCTGGCTCTCATCTGGCGGATGATCCGTTATGGCGGTTCGGTGCTGCGCCGCAATGACATTCGCCATGGCTTGGTTGTCTGCCCAGATGCGCCCACGCATGTTCCTCTTATAGAACTTCTTCGCGGCTCGTGTCGCCTGGTGGACCTGGTATTCTTGAGCATGGTCTGGAGGGCAGTGCTTATCGCAAAAGGCCTTGAGGACCATGCTGCCATCAAGAACAGCAAGTGTCCCTTGAACGGTCTTCATCTTGAGGAAAAGACGAGCCCTCCTTGCACAGGTGACATGGAAAGCTTGGTAGCAATTCTTGTTGCCGCATTGAATGCAGGCGCCCATTCTTTGGCGGCAGATGTAGCAGGTCAGCTTCCATCTGGTCTTGGGGACCTTTTCGACATCCATGACAGGCTCCATGAACGTGTGGTTTCCCAGAGAGACTTCGGGAATCCACATGGCGCAAAGCAGGTGAGCCCATTTAGACGAGTTCGTTTGCTTGAATGCACCGTCTGTATTGGGGCAAAATATACACGTCTAAGAGAAGGAGAAGGAAAGTTGTTAGATTTGAAAGGTCGAAATGATGGATGGCAAGATGGATGGGAGCTCTTACTGGTATTCCACGGCCGCATAGCTGGCATTTCCGACAGAGCCACTGGCCCTCTGGAATAAACGGCACACCATAGCATTCCTGGTGCACCGCAAGGTTGCAGCCGTCACAGAAGACGATGGCATTTGTGTTTTCGCAATCTCCATCATCGCATATTGCGCATTTGCTGTCCGGCTCTTCGCCGCCGTGAGGCTCGCCATTTACGGCCACGGCAGAGCTAGACCGCGGCCGGTGCGTCTGGGGCGGCTTTGGGTTCGGTTTTGGTATTCTTCTCTCTAGGGCGTGCCACTCCTTTTCAATCTTGGTCATTGTAATTTCAAAGACCTCTCGGGTGATGGCTTCTAGCTCGTTTTGTTTGCGTTGGGCATTATACTGCTCAAGCCACATGTCGTCTTGCTCATCCATGTCATACTCGACACGGCCAAGTCTTGACTGGTGTACATGGTCGTCGTTTGCGGCTACTGAAAACTGTTCAAACTCGTCGTCTGCATTGCCATCGGTGGCTTTGATGAGCGTTCGTTCGGATCTGATAAAGTTGTCACTCTCTTGGTAGCCAACATTGCTCATGGCCTTGTCGACATATCGTGCCTGGCCAAAAGTCTTGCTTTCGAATAATTCGATGCGATTTGTCTTTCTATATGAAGGTAGTTTCAAATCGAGCCGTTCCTTGGGTGTCTGGTTTTGTATGGGGAGTATCTTGGGAGTTCGAGGTGTAGGAGCAAATTCAAAAGGACGTATATTATAGAAGCTGACGACTTCTCGGGTGGATCGACGAGGGCGTCTTGATGAAGGGGTGCCGGCAGCAGAGTTGTCGTCTCCTTCGGCTTCGGCACTTCGTGTTGCTTGGGGATTCGGCGTATTGCCAGTCGAAGCGGGGTTGACAGATTTGGACGGGGTCATGGACTCCAGATGAGGCGTGGCAGGGGGCGGCGCATCCAGGGCCGGTGTGTTTGGCGCCTCTTGTGCGATGACTCCGTCAACGTCGTCGGCGGCAAATATGACAAAGGGGAGCTCAATATCAAGGTTCGGATGAAACTCTTCCCAGCTGCGCTCCTCGCGAGGCTTGTAGTCCTCGGCTTGCTTCACGGACGCAGCCATGGCCGCGGCTGACCCCCATCGCATCTCGTCGCTGTCTTCGTTTGCGGCGGTCCTCGCTCGTGTGCTTCTCTCTCGGCGTGGCGGGAGAGGCGAGCCCCCGTTGAGGGCCAGCCGTGCTGCCCCAGATGTTCTCGATCGTGACCCGGCGTTGTTGGATCTGGCTGTGTCGGGGGTCTGGATGGCGTCTGCGTCAAGATACCGTCCACCACCTCCAGGTCCTCCTGGCACGTATCGACGTCGCTTGGGAGGTGGTTCAACAGCAGCCGCAGCCGCGAGGGAGGCCTGCCTGGCTGCACGCGCAGCGTTGGTGGTCCCCGGCGGACGGCCTCTGCGCCGCCCCGTAGGCGTTCGACGAGGCGTAGGTGAAGTCGGAGCCATGGCGCCCAGCAGATAGCGGCGTTTGCAGGCAGCTCGGGTCAGGGCGCAAAGCGGTTCGCAGGATCGATCACGGCGGAGGGATGGCGGATGGGAGGCGAGGTTGCGGGATGGCGCGCGCAGCAGGCGGTCGGTTTCGAAGGCCGCGCAGCAGGATCAGGCCCCGAGATGGCAGCTGGAGCGCCACGGGTCATATGGCAAGGCAAACAGGCCCTCGTTGGCGAGCAGTCTATGGGCGATGGCAGCATCAGGGGACGACGTGACGTCGGCTGGCGGCTCTTGGGATCGGGGGCGAGCGAAAAACAGACAACGCGTGAAGGGCCTGCGCACGGACCACCAGGCCGCGGGTTGGTGGGCAGTGGCTGCAGGCCGTAACGGGCCTAGTGGCAAGGTCATGCTTTTCGCTTTTGGGTCAAGCGCGCTGCCGGCTGAGGAGCGTACCTGGAGAATAGGCTACGATTGCCTATAATGAGCAAGTCGATATTAACGAGTAGATAACGCACCCTCATGTTTAGACACTTTGTCTTCTCTTTACCAAACCAATAGCCGTGTCAAGATATTGACTACAGCTGCAGCTCTTTCATTGCTAAATACCTAGCGCACTATGTCCCTGTTTACGTCGCCCACTACAGCCTTCGCGCGCCCTTTTCAGTACGTCGCAGCGCTGCATGGGAGCAAGCATGCAAAGCGGAGCCGGTACCTAGTTGACCGATCTTCATCTAGGCGACATGTGGTATAAACTGTATCTCATGCCACCACCGATCGTACCCATAGGGCTGGCCAAATCCCCGGCTACCCCATGGGAATCGCAACGTGATCCAGAAGGGTAAACGACGGCATTGATGTGCCTATCAAATCCGCGTGGATTGCGAGCCAGAGGACTACATGGGATAAGACGATGCCTCAAGATTTGCAGAACCCATCGCCATCATCTGCTGACATCTTGTACTGTTTTCGCCTTTGGACTCCAGAGCAATTGAATCATCACCATTTATATCAAATCTCACCCACGCCCTCTCAGTGCTGCAAGCACTATGGAGAGCAAGATAAACGCTGCAGATGAATCGTGCGCCCGGGGCCGAGGCGGGTTGCGGCTCCCCCTGGCCTCTCACCAATCACGCCTCGCCCCGTCAGAGAAGCCGTCTCGGCGGTACTAAGTTCATGCACTGCACGCGAAGCCAATGCGCCTCTGCCATCGATCCAGGGCACCGGCCAATTTGGATCGGAGACAGGAGCCCATTCGTCCCGTGTCCCGTGTCCCCGCTCCTCCATAAGCCTTTCCCCTGGCCTTGTTGCTTAGCTTCAGTTTCTAGAATTATGTTGAATTGTTAGTTAATATAGGTGTGATCACTACCGACTTAGATAATAGCAATCACGTAGGTAGTAGTAACTGGGGGATTTGCTAATTGATCACAGCCCTCAACTATCTTATAGTCTCCTCTTTTTTTCTCTGACATACTGGCTGGGAATGAATTGAACGCAAAGAGCCATTAGCAACATGAGAATGATGGGAATATAGTTCAGTCGACTTTAGTTAAATTTCACCCGTGTATTGCGAGCGTTGATTATTCAACTCGAGTCCAGCAGTTTTGTAATCGAGTTAATGACACTCGGGCGCCCAGTGATCTAATTAACTTAAAGGACTCTTGGTGACCCGATTGACGTAAACATCGCTCAGCGATCGAATCAATTTGGGCTTCATACGATAATCGTCACATAAGAGGGCCAGCGTCATGGCAAGTAGATGATATTTGCTTCCCTGCCGATTGCCTCTGAAGGTTCAAAAATATGCCCGCTGGGCAAAACAGCTACCTAAGCAGCAATTACAGCGAGAAAAGCCATTACGTGGCATTCCAGGATCGTTTCCAATTGCACACTAGGTTAAGCTTAGCATACAACCACGGCAAGTAAGTGGATATATCTCAGGCACTAGATATGTACCTCCATGTGAGTGTGTAGTGTTTAGTGTTTAGTCTGCATTCAAAAGAGGCTTACGTACATGGCATTGCATCATGCTATCTGCAAGGCATTTTGCCTAAAGGATGGCTGAGACTTGTCAAGAGGGAAACCAGGTAAACATAGGTAGTCACAAAGGCAGGGGGCGGTAAAGCAACGTGGAAACTCGCATCTTTTATCATTCTTCCATCACCACTCATCAATCTATCTATCCGTAGTCCTAGCTTATGATAAAACCATCTCGACGATTGCGACGCTCAAGCAAATCTTTCAAAGCAATAGAGTGCCACCCTAAAAGCTAAAGGAAAGTTTGCGTGTGAGACGCGCGCAAGCCTAGCCCTCGTCGTCGTAACGCCGTTTCCAAGCTGAGCAGAAAGACAGGTTGCTCTTAACTCAAGACAAAAGAAGAAAACTCATGCCAAAAAGAAAAAGTCATGCAACATTCGTACGTGATAAGCCACTTTTTTTTTTGAATCCTTGCCAGCCTCTGAACATCAATGTTTGAGACAACCATCCGAAAACCAGAACAAAAAATCATTGAAGGGAAAAAGAAAAAGAAAAAGAAAAGCAAGAGTTCCAAATACAACTCAAACAGCGACTACAATCGTCGTTTCTTGCCGTGACGCCTCATCCGCTATGCTCCGTACATGAAAGAGAGAGAGAGAATCAAAATATACCAATCAGACCCTGCATCTGGAAAGAAGAAGAAAAGGAAAAAATAAAGGAGAAAAGCAAAAGCTCAATAAATAGACAGATGAAGTAAAGGGTAGCGCAGGTTAATTTGCTTGTGTTGCTTTATTGTTTTCACAGCTAGTTGCGGAGAAAAGCAGGAATGTAGGGTTGAGAAGTAGAGTTGGGACAAAAATCCTATATAATGACGTGGAAAAAAGGGTATTGGTATTGTGGGTATCATTCAGAAATGGATGTTAGCCTAGGATGCTAGGCTTGGGGAAAAAAAACTCAGAACGCTCAACTAAGTTATCATGAGTGGCCTCCGTGAATGGCTTGCATAGGCGGTGCGTGATGAGTGGGAGTATGAGCCGCCAGGAGCGCAGCAGTCGAGGAAGGGATGCTGGCTGAGCCATAGACATTGTTGGCATCCCAGCTTTCCTCGCTCAGTACGCTGAGATAGCCATCGCCAACCTTGTCACGTAGAGCCTCTATTTTGCGGCGATAAATCTCGCCGTTGGAGTCCCAGTCTTGCGGCTGGATATTGCCCGCGCTAAATGAAAAATCCGCATGCGCGTTTTCTATGGAGAAAGGGGTGGCGTCATAAGCGGTGGGTTTTGCATATGCATCAGGAGGCGAGGCCGGGGTGCTGGATGCGTGCGAAGCTCTGTAATTGAAATCCATGGAGCTGATAGCGGCTGAAGGAGATTCGATTGGGAATCTGAGGCTTTGCACGTCGATTGGCGAAGGCTGCGGAATCTTGTCACTGGTGGCAAGATCGACGATGCGTCGTTTGGTGTTTCTGCGACGCCGCGTCGAGCTTGTGTTGGTTTCGCTGGCAACAGCCTTGGGAACCGGCCTCTCCTTGCGCAGAACAGTGGTCTCTCTGGCAGCAGTGTAGACGCTGGGCTTGCTTACATCCACGCCTCGTACCTCTGTCACAATCGGCTTTACAACCGGAACTGACTCTGGAATCGGAGCTCGGTCAGCGAGGATTCGCTTCTCAGAAGAGCTAGGTCCGCTTCCATCAATGACAATATCTTCAGTGTATCCCGGCGTCAGGCGAAACAAGTTGAAAATAGTCACACGATAATCTTTGTGCGTGCGGGTGAAGGGGTTGCCCTCGACCCAGATTTCACGAATATCCGGAATTCCAGTCAAGCGCGCAAGCTCCTTGGGGTCTGTGAGCCGGTTATCTCTAAGGTCCAGCCTTTCCAAGGGATACAGCTTCTCGATGCCTGCAAGAGATTGAAGTCTATTGGCTCGCAGATTGAGAGCAGTAATGGCTGGCAGAGGGTTTCGGGTCAGAGAATGCAGAGAGTCAATCATGCAATGCGACAAATTCAAGGCACGGAGAGCAGTGAGAGTGGAAAGACTGTCCGGAATTTGGCTGAAGAGGTTGGACGACAAGTCGAGGGAGAAGAGGGTGTTGGATAGAGGGGCCAAGCTGGATGCGGGAATTGAGGTCATGGGGTTATCCGCTAAGCTGAGATGCCTCAGAAAGCGCCATTTAGATGGGGGAAGAATGGTGGCTCCCAAGAGGTTCCCAGAGCTGCCCCTTGAGTGGTGGTGATACCAAGAGTCAGATAGGCTGGAGTTGGAACTGCCAGATCCAGAACGCCTAATTCTCTGTTGCTGGGATCGGATGTGGTGGTTGCGAGAGCTAGACGGGCGTGACGGAGAATGGCTTCTTGGTCGAGAGTCCTTGTTGTGAGACTGCGGTAGATCGTCCGTGGACTGTCTCCGCAGGGTACGGGCAGAGCCATCGGATGTGTTACCGTCTTCAACAGCAGCCTCGCCCATCGAGCCAACGCGAAGCTCGCCAAGAGAGGTTCGAGGGTCGGGCGAGCCGGGCATTGAGCCTGGGACGGAGCTAGGGACGGACACCGACCGCGAAAACTCACGACCCGACATGGGTGGGCTTTTTCGAGGACTGTGGCTCCCGTTCCAGCTCGGTATTGACGGTGAAGTCTGAGATTTAGAAGTTCTGCGGCGTCTCTTATCCATGTCGTCCAAAACGATGTCAACCAAAATGTCGGAGGGATCTTCTATCCCCGCATGCTTGACCGTAAGCGAGCGGAGCTGGTCGGCCATGCGGTCCCAGCCAAAGAACTGACGAAAATCAATGTTGCTCACTTCCAGCGCCTGAACATTTTTGAAAATGTACAGAGGAACTGCAGAGTCGAAAGGAAACTCTTCGTAGCCCTTGATTAGACGAGCACGCCAATCGGGAGCCAACCGAAGGCATGGGATCTTGGTAAAAGCAGAATACAGGTATTTCATGTCCGCCTCCAAGGCCGCCTTTTGACGCTCCGTCCGGGCAGCAGATATGCTGGCACCGATGCTGAAGCTTGTCCACAAGGCAGACATGCCAGACATGACACTCCGAATGCTGGTGACGGAATGTATCGAGCCAACATCTGAGCTATGGCTTCTGGACCGCTGGGTGTTGCTTAGAAATGAGACGTAATTTGCAGACGAAGAGCTGTCGTGAAGATCTTCCAAGCGAACTTTCATGGGCCCAACATTGATACCCAATTCTTCGAAGCGAGAGAGGAGATAGAAGAGATGGTGGGGAGTCAGAGCCAACTTTGCAGACTTGACATTGTGAGAAGTGAAGTTGAGAGGCCCGAGAGATAGGGCAGAGGCCAGCGAGCTGCCAGTAGACACAGCGGTCGTAGGACGATCGGGAAATGTCGGAGACTGCGAAAGCGTGGCAGAACTCGTGCTTTGCGTGGCTCGGTGGCGCACCTCGCGGCGCTGGAATTGCAGAGCATTGGCAAGAGCCTTTTCGTGAGTGCGCACAAAGGCAGCAAGTTGCTGTTCTCAAAGTTAGCACACTTCATACATCTTCTCCCATCCGCAGCAAAGATTACAAGGGAAGTGGGTATACCTTGATGAACAATCCTCCGTCTTCTGAATCCATTTCTGAAGTTTTCAGGATTATATAGGCATGGAGGTTGAAGAATAGACTGTATTTATATGTATATCGACGATTAAGGAACGGCAGAAGAGCGTCGTGAGCGCCTGACCCGGAGGAGTCTTAACTCTGTAAGGTCCTCGGTGATTGACTCTCTTTCTCTCTTTCTCGGGGGGGAAAAAAGATGGCCCTAGATGTACAACCTAAGCCACACTATTTAACCATTCGTTAGCGATGAAGAAACGAAAAAGAATGGCATTCAACTAGTGTAGCGGAATATGATGGAATGAGGGGGAGAAGGACGTTTAAAGAAGAATTATGCGTACATCCAGGATGTAACACCGGAGAGAGGGGGGCGGGATTCAACAGATGCCGAGACAGGAGACTTTCACAAAAGCACGAACAAACTATGGCATCTGCTGATGGAACAACGGCAGCAGAGGCAATTGCCTTATCAGCACGCCCGTTTTCTGTCCAAAGCCATAGACGCAGAGAGGCCTCACTAGCATCCAGCCGTCACAGAGGACAGAAAGGGGACGCAGCACCCGAAGGAAGACACCAACCAGGGCATGCGAGAAGTGGTTATCGTCAGGGTTACTGCTAACTGGCTGCAACGAAACACACGAGATGACAGCCAAGACGGTGCCAAGAAGGAAGTCGTACGCGAAGGCAAAAGAAAAAAAAGAGGGAAGAGAAGAAAAAGAAGAAAACAAGGGTTTGTACGAGGCAGGTGATGGTGGTCGGACAGTAGGCAGCGGTTTTTTGGCCTGAGGAGTTGTTTGAGGGAGAAGATCACAGGGGAGGGTGGTGACTCTCTCCCTCTCTTTTTTCGGCGGTAGAGGCAAAACAGGCAGAGGCAAACATGATCGAGCAGAGCAAGGCAGAAAAAAGCGATATCAGATAGTCTAGCAGTCGTGACTCACCGTAGCACTAGAAAAGGCGGCGAATTGGGCGGTGGCTGCAAGAAGAAGAATATACAAGCAGCGACGAGACTCGGCGGCAGGTCGGAGAAGAGAAGGAAACACAAGGACCGGTCGTCGTGGCAGGGCGAAGCCGAATCTGCCGGCAGATACGCGGGCTTCGAGAGAGCGCGAGGCGTTGAGCGGTTGCGTCTGCGTCTGCGTCTGCGGCTGCTGCTCTTGACGTGGCCTCGCGATCAAGACCTGGCGTTGCCTGTTGCAAAAGCAAAGCCTTGCGCGGTTGAGCAGACGAAGGGGAAAGGGTCCGGAGGCAGAGATGGAGGGGTCTTGGGATCTGGAGGGCTCTGCTATAATAACAAAAGCGCCTGCCACAGCGCAGTGGGCCTGGGCGACAGGGCCTTCCAGAGGCCTGCTGATTGGGGAGGGTCACAGGTCATCTCGCGGGTTAGCTGGGGGGTGGGCCACCAAGTACCCGTTACAAGCCTGGTGCGCTCTGGCCCGCCATTAGGAGCCATGAAATGCCCCAAGGTCGAGTTGCCGCGCTCACCAATCAGTCGCGGCGTACGGCCAGCGTGAGTGCAGGCCCAGTTGAGCGGTTTGCGCAGCCGTTTTCCTTGCTTGACGACTTCTTGAGTCCACCAGAGAACATCCATCGTTAGTCGCCGGAACGACGTCAGGTCTTGATGGAGTCTCTCCGCCGGACGGTGTGCTTTACAGATGTTTTTTCCCCCTCCTCTACTCTGCTTTCTTTTTCACCAAGTTCAAGTCAATGCCTTATCGCTTTAGACGAAGCATGGATCGCTATTCTGTTGCCCATATATTCCAAGTACTGTCTACCACTATCCCGGCAGTGGCGCTAATCTATGGAGCCCAAAGGGACAAGGTCTGCGGAGGCCTGATAGACTCGTACGAAGGAAAAAAAAAAGTTGTACGCTAATTAAACGTAGGTAGATAAGAAAAAGAAGCCGTTGAAAAAAAAAAAAGAAAGAAAAAACACGCTCGAGACATCAACGACGACTCCAAGACATAAACACGCACAGCCTCTAGAACGGTCGAATTTAGAAGAAGCATCTTCCTCTCCGCTGCAGCAGCGCGGCGCGCAGCATCCAACTCGGTGCATATCAGAAGCAGGGAGGCGCGCAAAGTCTCCAATCACCGAGATCAAAAGGTGGTGGTGGTTTGGAGGGTCCATCCATCATCATGTGGGGGTTTTTTCTTTTTGGCGCCAGCAGGGATCCATCCTTGAAGGCTGCAGCGAGGCGCAACCCATAAATGACGAGGTCTGGCTACGCAAAACACAGCGGAGTGACGGAAGTGATGGGCTCGTTTCAAAGCCTGCACGCCAATCGAGCGGCCAGCGACCCTCTGCCCGTCGTCATCGTCGCCGTTGCCATGCCTTTGGTGTTTATGCTTTATGCCGCCTCGTCCAAACTTTTACTCTCTCGAGGAATGGCTAGCAGCTTTCTAGAAGCCACGCAACCACAATTCCATCCCGCCATGCGAAATCAGAGAGCACACGACCCGTCTGCGGCTGACAACAGCCCACCCACCGACTGAACCCCAGCTCGCGGAGGTCTCGTCTCCCTGAGCTACGTGCTCTGCGGTCGGGTCTATTGCCCAGCGCAGCCTAACATTCGCTGCCTCCCTTGCGGTGTCTCGCACGCCACACCAGCAACACCAGCAGAGAGATCCGACCAGGGCCGCCGCTGATTGGGCAGCGCCCTCCTATCGCCATTTTAGGCTCGAGATCGCTGAGAGCCACTCCCTGCTCATAGCCGCCGGTGGTGTCTTGCAAAGTCCCAGATACATGTGCCGCTCTGTCATGGGACTGGTGCGGCGCGGTGGCTGCGAGACATTGCCCAGCTGCTCTCCAGGAGACAATGTCGCCGTTGACTGGACGCCCGGTCAACGCCACATGTAGCCTGTCTGTGTACGCATGTGTTTCGTGCCATCCATCCAGCATCTGGGTCTAAAGGGGGCGCGTGGAATATCGGGAATTTGGATGGTTGCAGCTACGAGATGCTAGGTATATTGCTCGGAATGCGCTCGCCGAATAGCTCCAGGCCAGCCATCCCCTGTCAACGGCCATGTCGAATCATGAATCCATTTGTCTCTTTTCTCGGTCGCACGCCGCTGCGGAACCCGTGCCTGGCCTATCCAGCCATCGTCCACTACCATGGCGAGATCCCAAGTTACCACGGTGACCCTCAGCTTTAACTCAACTTTCGGTCTGTGCGTTTAAAGGACAGGCCACCAATACTAGCAGCATCCGCAATGGCGCAACTATGCGACAGGGTCTATGCTTGCATGATGAACAATTTTAGAGACGACAAAGCGCTATAAAAAAAATTTCGGGCGCTCAATGCCGTCACTGCAAGCCAAGTATCTGCTACTATTCGTCTCTAATTTCTCATTGGGCAGTGACACTTACAGCGGTAGCCGCGCGCCGTATATACTCACAGCCTCGGCGCCCGTCACTGACCTTGACCTTGGGCTTGGGCTTGGGTCTGACTCCGCAACAAACGTACGTGCTTACGGCTCCGATTCAGAGCATCATGCCATCGCCTTGGAGTTGTGGGATGTTGGCACGGCCAGCGCAGAAAAGAGCCGCATAAATGGCGGTTGGTTCGAAGGCGGATGGCATGGTTTTACTGACATCGTCCATCTCTGGTCAAAATAAGACGCATCGTGAGTCTTGTCCTCAGCTGATAGCCCAGAGACTGTAGCAGATCATGGCATGAATCGCGCCGTTTTTCCATAGAGTCGATGGAGTCGCCAAATGCCAAGTCCACTTGCGGCATAAAGCGCAGTCTTGACAGATCTCGCAGGAGGAGACAAGACGTCATTGCAACTGACGTGGCGCGAACAACTCCAACGTATGATGCCTCTCAGGCGTAATTCTCGATCCTATCCAGCATCATTCTACAGTCCGTTCTGTAAGTCCAATAGCAAGAGGTGCTGCTACAGTATAGTATGTATTTCACGCACCCGTAGCGCCGTTGTAGATGGAGCGCACGAGATCTTAGCGGTTCAGTGGGGTCTGCGCCATATTGTGCTGCAGCTGCTTGGCCCACGTACTCTGTACTCTGTACTCTGTACCTACATCCAGTCCACGCTTCGCACCTCGCTCGATCCAACGCTGGAAAATGCTCCGCGCCGGGCCGGCCTGTTCCTGCTTTGTACCTCGCAACTAGAGCGTCCAAGCCGAGTCGGTTTTGTTCCCTTCTCCCATCGACATGTATCACACACTTGCAGCCAGGCGAGCTGGTCCAAGTCAGGCCCGATCGCTGCGCTGGGATGCTGGAAAGGATGCGAGCATGTGTGAGGCTAGCCTCGCGAACCCGCTTTGGCGTTGCGCACGCCCACGGGATATGCACCAACGCGCCTCTTTCATCTCGAAAAGGTGGCGGGGCTGGAAATTGCCCGCCCGCTTTTTTCCAGCGCCACTACCAGCGCCTCGACGTCGCTAAACTTAGCGCACGTAGGGGTCGTTTTGCTGGCCCCGCCCGCCTTCCCGAATGACATGCCCGTCACGGGCCATGCGCCGCCAAACCCGAAAAAAAAAGAAGCAGCGACACCACAGCCAGAGAGAGAGAGACATGATCTACCCACGAGACTTTCTGATATCCGTGATGCCGTGGTCAGCATGTTGCATTGCGCGCGGTAGCTCCTGCTCGCACGCATCGAGATGACAGGTGCCTGTGCATCGATCTGGTCAGGCACGCCGCGTCCTTGTTTGTCTTGTCCGGCCGCACGTCTCATTCTCTCGCAGGCAGTACATGAGTCCAACAAACTCCCCCACACGCAATGGACTCAATGCCACCACGGATTATGGAAGCTCGCAGGAAGAAACGCAGATGCGCTCTTCGCATATCCCGCCTCTTCTGCACAGCAATCTGCATCTAGCCTCGAAAGGCTATGTCATATCCCCACCGGCAGCGTAGCCTCGTCGTTTGATTGGGAGGCATGGATGTCACTCCGATGCCAGGGTATCGCGCAGTGCCCCCACCCAGCAGCAAAGATGAGATGCGACCAACCATCGACCTGAAGCAGACGCTTTTTCTGATAAAAGACAAAAGGACAGCGCCGTCTCGTCTCGGACGAAGCGAGCATCAGTTGCATCCAACGCATCTGTGCCAGCGCCCCCTTGCGCGTCTTGTTCCGGAAATGAGGATCAAGATGGGCGGTCCAAGACCCCTCCGCCCGCAATTCGGTGTTTCGTGCTAGCAGTTCGTGCCTCCTCTGCTCTATCGGTCGCTGGTAGGAAACAGCCACAGTGACCGAAGCACATATCTCAGACATGGCGCGCGATGATTTTCAGCCGCTTCTCGCTAGCTCGACTCCGTGGCTTGAGCCCGCGATTCTAAAGGCCTTTCCAAAGGGATACCATTTCCACATTTAGCCGAACGCCCATATCAGCGATCGGCGCTCGCTCTACTGTACTACTCAGCAACTCAGGTATCTTTGACATGACTCTGCGAGAGCACAAGTGTCTGGTCTGACTAAGAAGCACCCACGGGAGGTTGACAGCGAGCGAGCGAGCGAGACGATTCTGATCGCTCGCTCAACCGTCGAGCGATTCATTTCATACATGGTTCGCGAATCTCCTAGTTTGCCCCTCCATTCACCCTCACTCATGTTTAATGTCCCGTCGAGATGCACGGCATGCCGGACACAGTCCGTGCCACACCACCTCGCTGTCCAGTTGAGGCGGCTGGAATCGCGCTCACCGCCTCGGGTTGATGTGCGCGACGGCGACGGCGATGTGCTTGGCGCCCATGCCATGACGATAGGGCATCTTAGCCTCAGCTCAGCCATCAGTCGTACTCGCACAGAGGCATTGTACACGTTTTGTTTTTTTTTCTGCTTTTGCTTTTTTTTTTTTTTTTCCTTGCCTTTCCCTTTCCCCTTCCCCCTCCTCCTCTTTCCCCCCCTCCACTCAGTCTCAATGGGGTGTGAGGACTTCCGCAACGAGTAAATGGACGGCTCTCCACGTTGCTGAATGCGCGTTACGACGATGCTCGTCCAGGCGCCTAGCCGGAGTCTGGACCATTGTGAGACACCCGAAAGGCGTCAGCTTGCCACCCTGCGCACAAAGTCTGGCACTATGCAAAGCCACCTCTTGGCTGCTTTGTCTTGCCTCAGATAAGCATGCTTTCTGTCACTCGTCGACTTTTGATATTGTGCTTTCTTCTTTTGACCAGGGGGACGTGGTGCTGCCCAGCCAATAGAAGCAGAATTGTTTATGAGAAGTGAAAACGTAAATTGGAAGCCCGCGCTTCTAGCTTCACACTGAGAGAAGCATAATCGAGCGACGCGCTGGCGAATCATTCGCGTCGCACACATGGCGTCTTTTTCTGCTCCCTGACAGACAGTTCCCCATTGACTCCATTCATACAAGTACACATAATAGGCCCGAGGTGGGCTTTCGGATCATCCATCATACGAAAATTGGAGCGCTGGTATGACCCCGGAGAATGTCAGTGTGTCGTCTATCCGAAAGGTTGGGGTAATATTTCGACGTCACATATACCTGCTTACTGTCTTCAACTCCAGCACGACTGCAATACCTATTACCTTATTTGCATGCTCCTAATTGACTCGGCACAGTAGCGGCGTGATAGTGATTAGCGGTACCTAGTACGGTGGTTGCAATGAACTGCTACTGCTACTACCACATCTGAGCGATGATCCTTGACCGGACCCTGATACCCTGATACGTTTTGTGCAAGATCAGCACCCTTCGTACAGCCGAGAGACCCCGAATTCTCCTTCAACTGCCGACGGAGATCGGGTTTCCAATGTTCGTTCAAGTGAGCCTCTCGATAGCTCGGCGATCATCAACTCCAAGTGCATGCACCATCAGCTACTCCAGAAGCAGTAGGCATTGCGTTGGAAGAATATCGCAACAGCTGGTATAAGTTTCTTGTCTTACATGGACTTGAGCCATCTCCAAAAGTTTCTAGACCGATGCGTTGGTCTGCCCCTCCGAGCTTTCTATGGACGAGATGATCAACGCGCCCCACTGCTTTAGCTTCTCCATACGACAAACTAAGAAGAGCCTACGTCCATCCAAGGGCAATTATAGGAAGCGTACATCACGTCTCTAGGCCCTTTGCTACGATGTACAATGCCATTAAACGAGCCGTTCAACCCATAAGCATATCCTGTCTCGGCCTTTTGACAAGAAAGTCAGCTAATGGAACGCCGATCACGGTTCGAGCGCCAACACCGTGAATCTTTTTTTTCCCTCTTTCACAAGCCAAAAGAGCTCGAATCTGTGTTTACTTCCCAGGATCTGCCCTTTGGCGCGGTACGAGCGGCTGTTCCATAAATATCGCCAGCGGACCCAAGCGACACATGACTCCAAAGTGGACATTCCAGCGTCGACGTCTACGGCATTTCACGATTTCCCATACCCTCCGGCGTCTATCCTCCGGTACTGCTCCCCTTCTGGCACACCGCTGCACGCCCCCAAAGGCTTCGTCAAGACCAGCGGCAGCGGCAAATGCTCGCCATCAGGCAAAGAGCTGCGGATAAGGGCCCTCTCGTAGCCTCCGCAGTCTGGGAATAGATGCACGTCTGGACTCGAGCCCGTGCGTCATACCTGCCCATCTCGTCTTCATGCTTCTGCTAGGCTAATGCACGAATGCTTGCCTAGGCCGCCAGCGTGGTGGAACGGGCAGACCCTTGGTTGGCTAGAAAAGAAGACTGATTCACTCTTATCAGTTTTCTTTTGTCTTTTGCTGCGGGG
This sequence comes from Trichoderma sp. 2475, assembly GCA_038502285.1. Lineage (NCBI taxonomy): Eukaryota > Fungi > Ascomycota > Sordariomycetes > Hypocreales > Hypocreaceae > Trichoderma > Trichoderma sp. 2475. The sequence continues at coordinate 1,096,985 of JARPVV010000016.1, forward strand.
GATCGTCGACGCGCGCCTGCACCATGACCGAGAAGACGCAAAAGCAAGGTAAAATACGCCACTTTCCCAAGGGGTCTCTGCCCATTGTACCTTTTGCGATCTCAGATCGTAGCGAAAAGCAAGCATTCCTCAAAACGATCTCAGCAGACAAGATTGTGAGCTAATCGTCCGCGTGTGATTAAAGATTGGGAGATTGTGTAACGTCGCGATCTACACCGGCCAGCCCTTCTGATGACTGGTGGCGGCAGTCATAACAGCGGTGAGAGGTTTGCGCTCCACGAGCAACTCTGTTTTTGCCTTGTTTCCTCCCTTCTTTGGCCTCTCTGCTTCGAGGCATTGCCTTTTGGTTGGTGTGGTTGTAATGAGATGCCTCTCCGCCAATTGAATGCGTCGTCTGGCACTAATATCATATGCAGAGTCGAGTCGGAAGGAATCGCAGCCTGGTGCATACATCCCACTTCATGACAGACGCTCCACGATGGTGTCAGTGGCAGTAGTACGGTGCTATCTTACTAGCGGAGATGCGAGATATGCGAGCGATGAAGCAAGCGTGTCTGACGATGAAATAACTCTTAGCTCCAAGGCTAAGGCGCTTCCTTCCCCCCCACGTAGAGACCGAAGCGTGATGCTGAAGATTTTTCTTCTTTCTTCTTCTTTTCCTTCGGAAGCCTTCTTATTTGGCTTGAGCTCGTAATAGGCATGGACTACTCGTACCTAACCAAGGCCTAATACATGTACCTATACTCCGCAGAGTTGAAGCTAGTAGTTCTAATTTTGTCCAACTGACAACTGAGATCCTATACACGATAGCGCTGAAGAGAGTTTACACTACGGAGCGGATTAATCTGGTCCGGCTGACGAGAGTTGCTTTCTTGAACTTTGGCGCTGACGCGTAGGATTACAAACTGCGTATTATCTGCCTACCCGGTATGAGATGATGCACTGCACTGCGCCCTGATGAGATATCAAAAATACTTGATGAGTGAAAGATGGAGTTGTGAGGCTCTCTATTGTTTTGCGGCGTTTTAGGACTGTGCTGTTCTGTGACTGGTATTCGAAGCTAGTAAATGCACGTAAAATGCGTAGAGCTGTTCAAGTTTGAGAGACTACGCTCGGTATCATACACAGCGTAAAACCACACATTTCATGCGATGCTTCAAACAAAAAGAAAATGAAGTTGGTAGAGCAAGCTCTCAATTTTCCAAGTCAAGTTTACAAGTACTTGTAAATTTATTTTCAGCGAGTTATGGCGACATTCAGCGACTGTGAGCTTTGAAGAATATGATGCGTCTTGAGTCAGCAGCTTCTACGTGTATTTTTATTCTTTTTGATGATACATGAGCATGTGAAGATGGGTATTTGGTAATTAAAAAATGAATGAATGGAGTCTGGTAGGCCGTAGACGCTCTTTGAACTACTGGAGAGCGATGGTGACTTTCTAGGGTTTCAACTGTTTTATGAGCACGACGAGTCTTACAAGTCAACATCCTTCAATACATCTTTCTTGACAATCACCAGGCAACTATAGATGGCGGTCCAGGCATTTCAAAAAAGGTATGGCAACGGTCATGGGACCTAATTTCCTGACAACAATGAGTACTTTTGGCGCATTTGAGCTGATATAGTGCGCGTAGCGTGTCCTCTGAGTCGACAGTCTTCATATGGCATGTTTGAGGCTATTTCGAGCAACCAAAGCAAGGGGTTCATATATTTCAAATAAAACATGGCAACAGTCACTATAATTGACTTCTCGAGAGGGATAGCTGTCTTTGGCATCTTTGTGTTGTTCGGTAAATATAGTGTGACCTTCGAACCGGCGGCTTCTGTATGCTTCTCCTATGGATATTGTGAGCAGCTGTAGATGGAATTTCAAAACGCTCCACTTGGTGAGGAAAAAGCCACAGTATTCGATTTTGGGAAATTGATAAAGACCTTTGGTGGTTTGAGGCTGCTTGAAAAGTATAGCGTGCCATTTGAGTCGGCAGCCCAATGCAATAATGACAACTCAAGAGCTGCAGACGAGAATTAAGAAAAAATGTCAATCTAAGGAGGCAAACGATAATTTTCGTTTCTTGAAGAGTGATAAAAACCTTTGTTGCCTTGGGGCTGCTTGAAGGGTATAATGAGTCCTCCGGGTCGGCAGTTCTTTATATATAAGTATTGTCCGGAACCATTTAACGAGTTTTCAGGAATTGCCTCTGCTGAGGATGGTGCAATTTCAAATATATTTTGATAGAAACTGGTCTGCGTCATGTCGTGCCTTTGTAGCATATTCTTGCCTTCTCTTCGATGCTGAGGTAATATCCATCTCCACCAGCCACATCATGACTCTCGGTTAGCCGAACATTGCCGAACTTATATGGTGCATTTGGCAAACTAATACGAACCGTTAAAAAAAGAGAGAACAAAGGGATGAGGTAGTACACATTATTTATTTGTTCGGAATGCAGGGAATATTGTAGATTTGCGGCAAATGCCTGCGTTGAAAGTCTGTTACCTAGTTTGGTGTTAGCCCGTCATCGCACAACTGGCGTTGAGCTATCAGATACCTGTCGCTCCTCAGTGAAGTCGATTTTGAAAATATTATACACGTACCTTAATTGCATGTATCCAGTGGAAGCGGGAACGAATAGCGGACCTTAATGAGCTAGCATGACTGTTTAGCCCAAAGGCAAGCATGATTCAGTAGTCCTTGGTTGCGTGATCTTTGAAACCGCCGGTAATATGAACAATATTCATGTGGCGTAAGGGCAATTTAAACATATTTCAAATTTTTGAATGAAGAAAGGGGGTGGCGACGTGATCGTGAGATTCATTCATTCTTGTATCGCTGAGTAGGCGAACGTGACAAGGATGCCTCGTGTTAAAGCTGCTCAGCAGAGGCTCATTGCAGAACCACACCAATTCTGCTTTCGGTAATAATTGCGTTAGTTTTAAGACAAATAGCTTTTACAGTTCTCCGTGGATATTGGACCGGACTCCGTGGAGTTGAATTGTATTGGGTCTGATAAGTCTGGAGTTTGATCAACTCGGTATTTCCCGCAGACCTCGTGATAATCTGACGAGGGCATTACATCTTCAACCCAATCGAGAAAGCCAATAAAAAAAGTAGCGTGTTTGGTCTCCACCAAACGAAGGAATTAGTGTGCTGTATCACTCAGAGCTGGGCAGCAAATTTTACGCCACTCAGCTACCAAGGTAGAATCTCAGGAACCGAGTTAAAGAGTAAGATCTGATGGACTCACTACCGTCTCCGATATTTGATCGGATTTTGTTGTCCGTCATCGGAGAGCTGCATGCAGCTGCTGATACAGGGGGCCAGAGAGTTTCATCAGTCGCTGCAACCCATCCCAAGCGTCAGATAGTTGCGCCCGACTCATACGAGCTGCAAGGAATTATGGAGTAGAAGGGCCGGCATTTGATCCTGCGGCTCTTCGCTACGAGGCTAGAGATGGGTCTACGCGTTCGAGACTATTATTTTAATCAAAATGGACGAATTCGAGTGTTTCTTTTCGCCAATAAACTGAGCGCGGTCTGTGCTAGAAGAGTTGATTTTGGGACTTGCTCGAGTATCGCATGATCACATGTATGAGATAACTCAACATTGAGAACAAATGCTGCACACTCGTATAGCATGCATATCGCGTTGAAAAGGGTGCCAACAAATGAAAAATGATAATTCAACCTACAGGCTGGTTGATTAATCGCAGGGCAGGCTGAGAGGCTGCTCGGTACAGCTCGGCTAAGCACTGATACCAGATACTACCAAAACAGTAAAAGTTTCGTTAGCCTCAGAGCCACATACCCGATTGGGAACGAGTTTAAATTTGGCTACACGCTTAAGTCTGAGAGTTGAAACGATAGGCATTGTGGCGTTCTTACGCGTCTAGAACTTTCACTTTCCCTTTTACTTCTTTTGCAGTTTGCCGAAAGCCGCCAGCCTGATGGCACCCTGATTGATGATCTGTTCGCCCTGCTACTGCCGGCACAAAAGTTCTCTTCGTCTCTCTCAGCCAATGTCATGCGAATATAGCAAACCTTTTCACTGGCTAAAAATGACGTATGCGCAGTTTCGTCACGCAAAGTTGAAAGGATTCCTTGCATGCCATCGTGATCGAAATCACTTGCTAGTTGCAGCCCTATGAAGCATCGACAGCCGATTCCGTTATTCCGGCAACGGCCCCACTTTTCGCAGGGCTGTACCGAAAGCAAGCTGCCAGATGCTTCTTTTTATTTTCTGGAAAAGCAGAGCTCCAGCCCTAGACGGAGGGGGAAGCCGCTGTGGATGACGAAGCTTAGGCGAAATAGCTTGTTTTGACCCCTGAAGCAGGATCCTCATGATCTCGACGGCTAGCAGCGCGGCATATCGCTGTCGAGGCACGGCTGCAAGACGCGGCAGACGCTGGATGGTGTTGTAGCTGCATTTGACCTCTACTGTAGCTCTCTAGCGGCACTAGCCACCTTTTGGGAGGGAATAATTCTGGAGCGCAGTAGTATCGCTTCTATTTCCGGATCCACTCTCTCTATCCCATAGAGGATAAGCGTCCTGCGGCAAGACTTGCCGATGGACCACTGAGCGTCTGGGATTTTGGCCGCTGCGGATGCACTTTCCTATTGCGGAGCTTCGCAGTGCCTGGGCGACGTTTATTGTTCGGCTACATCCGCAGCAGCCAATCACCGCGCAGTATTGCCCCGCTATTGAATTCTTTTCTCTTTTATTTTTTCTCTTGCGTGCAGCAGGCTGCGGTGGGTCCGCCAGCTCCCATCAGCGGCAGCCCAACTCGAAGCTCTAGGGCCTGTCTCACACTGGCGATGACGTCCCAGTCGGCTCTGCGATGATCGGACGAATGGACCGAGGTTATGGTGCTATAACATCGACAGCGCACACGCAGCTTCAAAATATGGCACTTATATATATATATGGCCATGACACGCCATCCCTTGATGATAATGGCATGATTCGAGCACACACACAGTTGCATTCACACACACTCAGGATCAAAGCATCCATTTAGAGCAACAGCATCTTCTTGATTTGACCCCTGGTCTAATCCGCTTTGAATATACAACGTCTACAATGGCAGTAATACCTTCAGGAAACTCCTCAACTTCCACCTTGGAGGGAGGAGACATCTCAGATGTCGACAAAGAACAGCCCAACCAGCTTGAGCCCATCAGCCGAGTCTCTCAGCCAGCCCCTGTGAGAAGGACATCAACTGCTGGCAGATCGCAGAACAGTCCCGACAAGGAAGTTTTCGACCCCAATCTGGACGTCAACCTCCCATACCGCACTCTCAGCCGCAATGCCAACCTTGACGAATACCGCGTGGAGACCCGCACGGGAACCATCCCAGGACCGGTTGAGCCTCCTTCAGTTGCTCAACCTTCCGGCGGCAAAGGTGGCGAGAAGCACTACAAGCTCGTGACATTTACCGATGACGACCCTGAAAACCCCAAGAACTGGTCCAAGGCATACAAATGGTACTGCACCATGGTCGTCGCTCTTACATGCTTCGTTGTGGCCTTTTGTTCTTCGGTCATCACTGCGGATCTCATTGGAGTGGCCAAGACATTTGACGTCAGCTTGGAGGTTTCTTTCCTTACGATCACGGTATTCGTTGTTGGTTTTGGCGTGGGGCCCATGGCTTTTGCTCCTCTGTCTGAAGTTTTTGGACGACGAGTCATCTAGTAAGTTTTTCAAACAGATGCTGCCGTTGATTCAATATACATGCTGACACATCCACAGTGCCTCGACACTCCTGATTGCAGTCGTCTTCACCATTCCATGCGCCGTTGCCAAGAATATTGGAACCTTGCTTGTCTGCCGAGCCATCGATGGTATCGCATTTTCCGCACCCATGACCCTGGTCGGAGGCACACTTGCAGATTTGTGGAGGAATGAGGAACGTGGTGTTCCCATGGCTGCCTTTTCCGCCGCCCCCTTTATTGGACCTGCCAGTAAGTGACATTGCGCCGAATTTGTACCCTCTTTTGAAATTGGCTAACGATCTCCAAAATAGTTGGCCCTCTTGTCGGTGGTTTCCTTTCTGATGCCGCTGGCTGGCGTTGGCTGTACTGGATCCAGCTTATCCTTTCCGGCTGCGTCTACATTCTCATCACCTTTACCGTCCCCGAGACCTACGCACCCACCATTCTTGCTCGCCGCGCCAAGAAGCTTCGTAAGGAGACTGGTGATGAGAGCTACGTTACTGAACAAGACATTGACGAGAAGACCATGGGCGAGCGAATCAAGGTCTTCATGATCCGACCCTTCCAGCTGCTGTTCAGAGAACTCATTGTGCTTCTTATTTCGCTGTACATGAGTGTCCTCTATGGCCTCCTTTACATGTTCTTCGTTGCCTTTCCCATTGTGTACCAAGAAGGCAAAGGCTATTCTGCTGGTATTACCGGTCTCATGTTTATTCCTCTGGCTCTCGGCGTTGTCATGTCTGCATTCCTCTCCCCGCTGGTCAACAAGCACTACCTCAAGATGTGTGCCAAGTACAACGGCAAGCCCCCTGCGGAGGTTCGTCTGATCCCCATGATGTTCTCTTGCTGGTTCATCCCCATTGGAATGTTCATCTTTGCGTGGACTTCGTACACGCGTCTCGACTGGGTTGGACCTGCTTTCGGTGGCTGGCCCGTCGGCTTTGGCTTCATCTTCCTCTACAACTCTGCAAACAACTATTTGGTCGACTCCTACCAACACCAAGCCGCATCTGCCCTTGCCGCCAAGACGTGTATCCGAAGTTTCTGGGGTGCCGGCTGTGTTCTGTTCACTGAGCAGATGTACCACCGACTTGGCGACCAGTGGGCTTCTTCGCTTCTGGCATTCATCGGTTTGGCTTGCTGCGGGATTCCCTTCTTCTTCTGGTTCTTTGGCGCCAAGATTCGTTCTCACAGCAAATATGCTTACGGCGGCGATGATGAGATGGTGAACCCCGAGCAGCCCAATGATCTTGAAAAGTCCCGAACCCCCGGTAATGGCCCCAGTCGCCAGGACGATCTCGACTTGACCAGGGCGAGGAGCTACGTCAGCAACCCATAAACAATACAAATCAACAAACTCAACCAATCAACCAACCTATCAACCAATAACACACACTAAAACCTACAAACCAAACTCCGGCATTTATACAACGTTAGACATGATTTACAGATTGATATCCCCCCTGCAACGATAGATTTAGATTTTTCAAGGCATTTGAAAGGCGTTTTAGGAGATGGAAAAAAACCTGGGACTATATATCCACGGTGGATGAGATTCAAAGCATAGAATTAATGGTAATGGGCGGTCTACTGCTGTTCAAAAATAATATAATTTTATCTCAATTGTTTTCTCTTTCCCATTTCCTGTGGTGACTGTAGCCAAATGACCGCCTAATGATAACCGCTTATAGAATCGAGACATATGTATGATCCCATCATGCATACATGTATCCATAGTCCAACCCAATACTACCATAGAAAAAAAAAATACAAAGTATATTATACTTTGCGACAGACTGATCTCCTTAATCAGTTCGGCACCCCATCTAGATCGGCGCCGTTGTATGGGGGCGGGGCCACTCCGCGGGATGAAGCGAGAACAAGTTTCCGCCCGAGCCCCACCGTGGCGAATATATGACGATGCCGTTGTAACGGCCCTCGTACCATTTTTATGTAAAGAAATTAAAAGAAAACGCAAACAGGGGTATATAGATTATAGATCGTCCTCTGGGCGGACTGCCGTGTAAGTGGCCACGACGGGCTGGGCCTTGGCCATTACGATATCGGTGGCAGCGGGTTGTAGTTCGATGGATGGCTTGCGGCTTCGACGGACGAAATATCTGCAAGTCCAATGTTAGTATTGTGGAAGAGACTTGACAATAGATGGAGTGAATAGGTGTAGAGGACTGTTTAGTGGTCTTGTTCACTTACATGATTGCTGCGATGGCGGCAAGGAGGGCTGGCACGCCGAGACCAACGCTGACGCCGATAATGACGGCGTTGCTCACGCGGTGCTTTCCAGACTTTTCACCTGACGATGCCCCTGATCCATTTGGTGATGATGATGAAGCAGTAGTGGTTGGCGGCGGAGGAGGAGGAGTATACGACTTTGGCTTTCCGGATGAGCTCGTCATCGTCACGGCATCGGTCGGGAAGTCGACCCTGTTGAAAGTGGACGTTGGGCCTGTAGACCAGACAACAGGCGCGCCAGATGCGAAGCTCGATGTGAGTGTCCTTGTAACCACGTTTTTGGTCAGGCTCTGCAGCGAGGCAGGGCAGTTGATCAGGCCGGGCGAGGCGCAGACGGTTGCGATCTGAATCTCTGTGGTGACTGTGCTTGTCACGGAGCGCTTCGCAACAGCGTTTGTGCTGGATGGCGCGGCCGTCGTGGCAGAAATCGTGCTTGCACTCGTCACTATGCAGGCCTGCGCCAAGGTGGTGTAGAAGATGGGAATCTCGGTTTCGGGCGTGGGGCCCCATGTATTGCCCAAGACGACGAGCGAGGCACCCGCGCCGGCGCCGATGCCAAAGGTGAAGGCCTGGGCGATGCTCAATTGGCAGTTGTCGCTGCCGTCGTCTCTCTTCTTGAGGGAGTCGACTTCTCCCAGGGTGATGTTTGTGACGAACTCGGCCATGTTGGCGTAGATGCGGGCTTCGACGCCCGCGCCGACGTCGACGTCCTTGCTTGGCGAGGGCAAATCGTGCAAGGAGATGCCGATGCGGGCTTCGAGGCGGAGCACGGCTTCGAGGACGACTTGGCCGCTTTGGATTGACACGGGGAGGAATGCAAATTTGCCGCCGTCACTGCAGCTTTTGATTAGCCTTCTTACACCTATGAAATGTGTGTGTGTGGGTAGGCGGATCACTTACAAGTCTAGCTCTGAGGCTTCTTTGCCAAAGAGCTCAATCTGAGTTCGGACATTGTCAAAATGGATGTGGAAGCCACTCTGGATATCGACCTGAGAGTTTACGCTGAAGATGAGATCAATTGAGAATACGGCACCCAGCAGCAGCCCGTTTCCAAGTGCCACGCCGGCCAGTGTCTCGGTGTGATAGATGTTGAACGTGTATGTGATTTCGTTTGCCAGGACGGTGTCAATCTCCATGTATATCTCTACGTCTGTGAGGTTGACGTCTACATGGTACTCTGGAAACTTTAGGTCGAGATTGAAGTCGATGTCCGGAGGAGGAAGGGCCACGACATCGTGCAACATTTTCGAGGGACTTGTACCATTTGCTAAATCATCAAAGAAGGTGTCTGTGACGTTTTCGTAGTAGATTTTGAGGTTGCTGAGTACGCTTTTGAAGCTGTCTTCTACTTGGTCCATGGTGGAGGTGACGTTGATTGAGCTGTTGGACGTGACTTTTGCGCTGGCCTGGCCTGTGAAGTAGCATTTTGTGCATATGATGGAGATTGTTGGGTCGCTCTCGAGAAATGGGCTTTTAAGCGTGTTGTGTTAACTGGCAACTCTTTCTCTTTTTCCGCCTAAAAGCAGTTCTCTCTCTCAAAATGCATGTGAACTCACTATTTGAAAAGTGTCTTGCCATCGAGATTCTCTGAAAAAGAAGTCGAATTATCGAACAAGACGTCTGTGCCATTTCTCTTTACGCTGGCCAGCCGTCTTCGCACCTCGGTGATTGTCTCATCAGAAGATTTTCCGGGCAGGTTCTTCACAACTAGAGCTGAAGATGCAACATGTGAAAACAGTGTATAAAAAAGAGTAACGAAAAGCAATGATTTGAACGACATGGTGACTTGATTCCCAGCGTCGCTCGCTCACTCAATCTAGTTGATTTACATGCAATCCACTTAATTCATCTAGAAAACGTGGTTCGAGCCGGCACTAGCAATGGGGCGAACATCTTGGATTTTAAAACAATCTCCATCGCTTAATCTTCAACATGTCCCAGAACGAACAATCGGACCCCATTTTTTCTTCTTCTCCCCTTCGCCGAGAAGTGCTTCAAGTTTGCGCAAACGCTCCAGGGACAGGGCTGCGGCCGTAGATGCGGCTGAGGCCCCCATTTTCCCATGCAGGTAAGCCATGGAGGTCTTTCGGTTAGAGAATCTGCACACACGGCCCAATTGCGCATTTTAGCGTGGTGAAAACCCACCTTTTGGGTATAGAAAGAGAGCAGAAGCAGGGTGCAACCAACAACTCGTTACAGGCCTGCAGAAGAGGCGGCGCAGGGGGAGCTTTTCTGTGCTGTTGGCCGGGCGAGTCTGTGCTGTGGGAGAATAGAAACCCTGCAGTTTTCAATCTGCCCCATGCTCGAAATCCTTCGCGGAGAAGTGCCTACGGAGCCTTTCCAGGCGTTTCACAAAATGGTCTCATTATTGCTTCAGCCTCCGGCCGGCCGCATGCGCTGTCCAACAGCCCAACCAACAGCATATTGAAGATCTTGTGCGCTTTGGGCTCCGCGGAGCAACTGAAGATGCCGTCCCAAAGATAATTAATCAATTGCAACCCCGGCCTTGTGAGATGGCCTCAATTGGGTGCATCTGCGTGGCTGTGTTGATGGATTGCGATAAGGCGCACTATTAATGTACAAGTGTGCGCCCCGCGGGATGGATTCCAGCTAATAGTAATTCCCAGCGCATGCGCTTTATTTGCTGAAATACTATAAATGGAGTTGAAAACGGATTGGGATTATTTATCATATTCACGAGGCTTTAGGTTGGCTGCTAGACGGTTGCCTAAACTGGCGTGATGAACCTGTTTGTGCGCTCTACCAGTAACTCTATCGAGTCAAGATGATTGCTCGTGCCCAAACTACAAGGCTGGGATCCTACCGGATAGCTGAGCCTCTGCCTCAAATAAAGGGTCTGGTGACTGCTTCCAGTAAACAATTTAGCTATTAAAGCTGTGGAGCCAAATAGCGATAGGCGAATACATGTATTACTAGTTTAGCATGGTCCCGACGGAAATACAGGACTCCAGGATGCGCGTATCCGTCTGATCCGTCTATACAGCCATCTTGTTGACCAGCGAATTACCGTGGATTGTATTTTTAGAGACAACTCCACAGACTGAGTGGCTTCTGTGTATCGCTGAACTTGCTTTAAAGGTGGAATTGGCCGACCGACTATTTGTACCACAGCCAGAGCTCGCATGTCAAGAGAATCTAAGGGTCTAAATACTTCTGATCTGCACTCATCACATGGTCTATCTGATGTAGATCTGAATCAAGGCATTTACAGGCTTTAGATGTGTCGGGGTGCCCAAGCTGATATCTTACATTGGCAATGTATCAAGGATGAACCAGGGTATAAGCACATACCACATCATATCGAGAGCCTGTATATACAAGGAATTAAAACAAGTGTAGTAGCAAAAACAGCTCCTCTAAGAAATTTTATGTTACCATCTGTATTACCACAAGCCTATCAAGTTTCTAAAGCTGGCAAGGCTACCCCAGGTCTTAACAGTTGTCTTTGGAACAGTTTGAACTTCGTAGGCGTTTACACTCGTAGCCGTCCTGGGATTTCGTCTACATGTAGCTACATGCTTGTATAATAATCCCCAGCACATGCGCTTCGGTTGCTGAAAATAAGCTCGGTGTCCGCCTTCTAGTATAAACATGTCAACGGTGTTAAAGTTACCTTGGAGTCTACGAATAGTGCGTGGCTCGCCGAATATCGTTATGCTATCCTGAGACAGGAAGCTCAGAGTGTAGGTATTATGCGTAACTCAGCTGATCAGTCTAGACCTCATTCATCACTGGCTTTGATCATTTCGAATAGCCTTGGTAAATGTTAGAAGTGAACAGTTTCTAGTTCGGATGGTAAACTACTATTGGAGTAGTAAGTTGTCTAATGTGATCCAAAGACATGTGGAATGACACTTATGTGTAAACCTTGAGATTTTGCGACGACCAAAGGCTATATTATCGAATATCACTCTTTCAATCTGATACCGACAGGTATTTCTAGTTCATATGAGGCATATTGGCTGGCCAGCTTGTTAGGAATGTCTCTGGCTGCTGGAAAGCCAAACACCGAAAGACTTCGAATATGATGAAAGCCCGCGCAGCCAGGAAGGCCACCCCAACTGCAGCACCCAAATACCATTGAACCCACAACTCAAAACGAGTCCTGGTTCTGATCCCTTTTGGACTTTTCCTCAAGCTGTCTACTAGAATAGTCAACAGATAATTGCTCGCAAGCAGAGTCGGGAGAGCCGATGCGGTGAGGACAGAGCTAATCCTCCACAACATCTGCTCGGACTCGGTGGGGAATATAAAATTCCAGGCTATGCAGTGGGTGCACCCAAACACAACCAGGGCAAATGCTGAAGCAGAGAATAGATTTGCGCGGCTTCCTCTGTTTAACAGCTTCTCGCTGTGGTCGACGTGTATGGTGTTATTTGGAATCCAGAACGCGTGCCTGACGAATGGCCCGATCGTAAATGGACCCAACAAAGCCAGCCGGGTCAGCTCAGAGGCTGTGGGATAGCGGGAGGCGGGGATAGTTATTGTGTAGCTGACGTCTTTCGGCTTCTTAATCAGCAGCATGTATGTGATGCCGGAGCAGATGGCAAAGGAAAATGTCATAATCTCGAGTTGTGATGTGGGAAGGTGCTGATATAGGCGTGTGATGAGGTCGAAGAGAAACCAGCCGATCTGGGTCAACGCTACTATCTTGACGAACGCGTCGCCTTTGTTGCGGTCGCCCAGATCGTCTTCAGTTACGGCCGGAAGTTTGTCGATAATGCCAATTTCCCGAGCTAAGAGTAGCTGGTTGGCGTCCAAGATCCAGAGGTCGCCTTGCAGGGCGCGCAGATTGTAAAACCATTGATCCCATGAAATAAGAAATCTTTTCTGCTCTCGTGGGTCTCGAAATTGATTCCAATCAAGAATGTCCAAGGCTTGAGCAACAATGTCTTTGTTTCTTTCGTCCACATCCCAGTCAATCTCGCCAATATGGCGTGACATGGCCCTCCGTAGTGCGTCGGTAGATAATTTGCCTTGTTTTAATTTCCAATCTAGCTTTCTTCGGATAATATCGAACTGATCACGGCCTTGGTCGCGGCCTCCGTCCGTCTCATTAGATTTCTCAAGAGGCTCTAAAGGGCTTGAATCCGTAGCAATGCGTTCTAGAATTCCTAGTGTTTGGTCCTGAGGAGCTACTCCATCATGCGTAACCGACGATTGTCTAGTAAGGGGTAATACCGGAGACTCTAAAGTACACGTAGACTGCTTGGGAGGAGAGGGACTGTTTGGTTGGGCCTGTGCAGCGGCATACGTTGTCAAAACCGATTCAGTGTCGGTGTCGGTGTTTGCGGGGGGGAATTTAATGCCAAAACCTCCCATGTTGGCAAAATAGATGTGCGTGGTACTCCACGGAACTTGGTCCTCCTTTGTCAAGTTTTCAAATCTATCTTTGACGAGTTTCACACACACGCCGTCGCTCCAAGCTTTGCCCAGTGGCCACTCTGGAGCGAGAATATTCAAAAGCATCCATTTTGCTTTGGTCAAAAACCTGTGAGACGCGCGCCAGTACTTCTGCTTCCTGTTGCCTGGGTTTACAGTGGACTGTAAAGGTACGTTCAGGTGCAGAATCGACCATGTGCAGATGAGCAGGATGCTAAAACAGCCCCATACAATGTCGAGGGTTCCTCGAATGTACGGAGCGGCAACGAAAGGCACGACTCCGCGGGGAATCGTACAGTTGCTGTTGAAGATGATCATGTCGCTTGGGTAATGGGTGATGGGTTTAAGATGAACTTTTTCATCCCTTATTTGCTGAACAAGAAAATCGAATATGAATGAAGGATCGCCATGAAAGCTCACAGTTGGCAACATACATGTATGAATCAAGCAGAGCCTCGGCGCCTATAGAGCGGCCTTCACTGGCGCAGTGGCACAGCCGCACAGCGCCTGGATGGCCTGTGTGCAACTTTCTCATCCCTTATCTGCTGAACGAGAAAGTCGAGTATGGCTGAAGGATCGCCCGTGAAACTTCATGTGCACATTTGGCAATGAATCAAGGGGAGCCTCGGCGCCTATAGAGCGACTCTCATTGGCGTAGTGGCACAGCGGCATAAGCGCCTGTAATAGGCACTCAGTGCCGCCTTGGATCGGCCTTGGGTCACTTGAACATAAAATCCGAAAGTAGTTGCATTATTAAATTACAAGTAGCTAGATTATCATGACTCTGTTACAAAAGGCTGCCCCAGGTAGTAATGGTTGTCCGCAGAACAGCCTGAACCTCGTTGGCCCCTGTACTCGCAGCCTTGGAAGACTTGCCAGTGATCTGATTACCCCACTGTATCTCCCACGCCTGTAATTTATGATAAAAGGCAGTCTGGTTGTAGCTTGAGTGCTTTGTAGTTGCAAGGTAGTCGATGAATTGCTCCCATCGCCCGAGGTAATAGTCTCCGACCAGTCCAGCCCACTGCTTCGACGCATAATCTTCAACTTGCCCAGTAGGTCCCCACAGAGTGATTTGGTTGCGAGCGTTGTACTCGAGGAAGCTGGTGTTGGAAGGATTGCTCGCGCGAGCTGCGATAATCCAGGTGGCGAGCTGGAAGTTCTCATTCGTTGCAAGAACAGCATCAAGAGTCTTTAATAGAGCAGTGAGCTTGGATCCGCGCGACCTGATTTCAGCGGCGCTTGCGGAGCTGTTGTATGCCGTAACAAGATCCTTGTAGAGGCCATCGAAATTGTTAACGAGAACTTGGCGCGTCCAGTCAACAAGATCGTACTGATACGCTGGGTTGCCAAATAACTGCACATCTTCCAGCCCAGCCTTGAAGAGCTCTGTCCAGGCCTCCACCATGACGGCCGGATCGTATGTGATTGTGGTGCCATGGTGGCCGACACGGCCCAAGAGGCCGTTGATATTGGGAATCAGCTCCAGGATCGACTTTTGGACGGCATTGACCGTCAAGTTTGTGTTGTTAAACACAGTAGGGCGGAGAAGCTCCCATCCGGTGTACAGACTCTTGACATTTTCTGTTCCATATCTGGCTGAGACCCAGTCATGGAAGTAAGTCTCTGTGTCAATGGGCTTTGAGCTCCAAGCTTGGTCCAACAGGAGGTCATACATGATCTCATTACCCTCTTGGCCCTCCATAGTAAGACCAAATCCGACAAGAGAGCTCGAGTTTCGCACGGCCTGCATGGCGTTGATGGTCACATTCTCGATCTGGCCGTACAAGCCCATGTTGCCACCATAGCCGTGAAGCTCGCACCAGATCCAAGGCTTGCCGTAGAAGGAATTGGTACGGAGCCACTGAGGAGCTGATTCGGCAAACAAGTCCAGGAGCAACATGTCTGAATCCTCCGTGATGCCACTCAAGAAGGCCTCAATCGCATCATTTGTCCAGAATGAACTGTCCGAGGAAAACAGCCAGGCCTGCATCACCCAAATTGCGTCCGGCGAGGCAGATTTGAGGGCAGTCCAGGTGTTTTGACTGACATTTCGAAGGTAGCCCAAGTCGCTAGAGAGCGGCTGATTCTCGTTAAACTGATCGAGGGTCCAAAACTTTGTGACATTGCCATAGAGCTCTTGTTGCTTGCCGATGAACAATTTCTGCAGCTGAGCAAAGTGCGGATCGAATGGGTTGACATATGTATCAGCACTGAATTCTTCTGAGAAGCTTTCCCAGAGAGGACTCGTGGACAGAGAAATGCCCGGAAACACGCGAGAGATGTTGCGCGGTACAAATCCAGGAAATGCTGGTAGAATGGGCGTGATGCCGAGTTCCTTCATACGATCCAAAATCTGAAGCTGCAGGGCGAATTGACTGTCAACCCAATTGTTCGGCATATTGCCGTTCCATGATCCCTGAATATTGCCAAAGTGATTCCATGCGAGGAAGGCAGGTCCGCTGATGAAGGAGCTGATTTCTTCATCGTTGAGGCCAATGTCGGTGAAGACGTCAATGAAGATTTTCTCGACACCGATCCAAGCAAGGGCCAGATTCACTCCGCGAAGAGCCATCCAGTCCAATTGTGTCTCCCAGTCTTCCCATGACCAAAACGCGCTGGTATAAGAAGTTGTGACTGTGTAACACTGTTAATTTGCAGTTCAAATGAGATTCGGCACTTGAGATTCTGGGCTCACCTGTGTTCCAGTGGTAGCGATAGGGGACTACACTCGTGCCTGTGAGAGGAGCTTTGAGCTTTGGAAGGTTTCTTGGAGCTTGATCTAGCTGGCTTCCAATGTACCACCAGATATCGACATTTGCCTCGCTGGACAGATATTTGTGAAGGCTTGGATTTTATCAGCATTACTGCTCTCCCGCTCGAGACTACAACAGCGAGACTCACCCTGACAACAAGGCACTCGTTGTAGTGCCCTCAATCCGAATCTTTCCATCCTCGGTCGAGGAAACAGAATAGCTATCATTGGTTAGGGCCGATCCGTGCGATGACGGCTCAAGCGCAAACTCAAAGGAGTCTGCATGGCTCGGGAGACGGCGCTTGACAAGAGACTCGACTCCGGCCGTTGACGAGGTGCTGCTGGTCGCAACGGCGCCAATGGCCGAGAGCAGCCAGACACAAGTACTGGAGGCACGCATCAAGGGCGGTCAAGCTGTTGGACCTTTGAAAGAAGACGATTTGTTCTCCCAGCGAGGCTCCAGGGTCCGAGAACTGGCGTGTCTGGAGAAAATATTTTGACAGCTCAGGGACCGCGCTCTTATAGGAGCTGACCGCGGGCATGGATGTCATCACCGCATGAAGCTAGCTGGCGTGTGGGGATTGCTGGCTTTCTGGAAGCTTGAGCGTCGATGTAACAACCACGTGGAAACGCGAAGAGGTTGGCCGGACCGGGGTCGAGGAAAGCCCGGCATGTTATTGGCGTGGAGGCATCTGATCTGACAGGCCGATGACAGGTTCGTGTCTTGATGCTGCTAGTACTGGTATGTATGTACATATAGTTGGTAATCTCCATCGGCGCGATCTGGGAGCTGATGACGGAAAGACTGACGCCCCAGCCCGGCTCTGCGGTTTCAGTGCATATGCATGCAATACAGGACGGTATTAGTGCAGTTCTCAGCATTCGAATGCTACCTTTGCGCGCTGGATCAATCTCTTCGGCCGTCGGCGCCGGCAAGCCGATCAGGGCCCATCAAATGTCATCGGCATATGTTTATATACTTCTAGTATGCCCCAGCATATGGCCAAGCCATTTGTCAATGCTAGTGGACTCTTGTAACGTTTCTAGTTTGCTTTCAGGGCCTCTAGTTCGCTGACATCGGCACGTTTCCAGAGTGCTTAGCTGCTTCGGGGTTAAAAGTGGCGTAAGAGTTTGCTTTGGTTCCTGGATTTGCCGTGACTACACTCGCTACGGCAAAAAGGCTTGAGGGTAGGTATATCTGAACGGAGCTCAGCCATTGCCCATCGGTTGTGTGATTAGTTATTGGCTATCATGAAAAGAGCCAAATAACATGCCCAACCTCCGCGTAGAGGATCACAGCTGTGGAGAGCCCTGCCACATCGCCGTGAGGACGCTGTTGCCAATTGCACGCATTTGTGGGGTAATAGTCTCTTCCTATCTGACAAAAATTGTCGTATGGAATTGGGGCCTCGATACCATGCGTTTCGTGTGTTTGTGTTGCTGTCACTTATACAACCTCGCATAAACCCCTACAAGGGCCATGCTTGGAATTAAATGACGACTTGAAGCTTAGGTATTTTACAGTTACGTGTTTAACCATCAAGTCATTCCGCATCGCGGCATCGGCGGCGGTGTAAGTGCCACAGCTGCGAACCTATACTTGGCTGGCCTATAGACATACATGACGATGTCTTTCCGAGCTCGGGATAAATGGATCAGCTCATTGGCATATGGTGACCTGGCAATGTAGCATACTGAGCTTCTCTTTCGAAAGCTATAGTTGACACTGCATATCTGTGGCTGCAGTCTCTAGTACGTTTTTGCATCTGCATGCTGATTGCAGTTGTTGGGTGAGATGGGACCTGTTAGCCTGTTGAATGATCATCAGTAGAGTCATTTACTTCTCTCATCGTAAAGAGAGAGAGAGAGAGCAGTAGGTCGCGTGGGGCTTGTAGATCAATGTTACTTCCCCATCATTAAATGCCAGCACGTAAAGGCGCTTAATTTTGGCTATGGCCATGACGAGATGAGTCCCATGATCGTTTGTATCTCCATATGGTATCAGACATGTCGTAAACATATATATATGTCTTTTTTTTAACATGGACATGGCAAACACTCTATCTCACAATTATACCTACTTGGCTAATACCACAACTCAGCATAAAGCCAAGATGTGTATACCTGGATATATGCAACAAATCAATCTATTCTTTTGATATTAGTCATATCTTAAAAAAGTCAACGTTAGATCATATTCTGTCTTCCTTCTATATCCAATTTTTGCGCGGTTAAATTAATTTGCATATTTCTATTGGCCACTTTGTGCCTGTACGGGCCTTTGCATCATCGCATGGCACTCCCTTGCAAGCCGCCTCGTCTCATCGGCCAAGAAATCCTTCTCCTCGCTAATTTGCAGCAAAGAGCTTCTCCACGCCTCCCAATGCTGTGCCATTGTCGCCTCGACCGAAAGCCGCTGCCCGGGCTGCCCACTGGGCACCGGCCTGGGCCAGTTCCTCACTTCGTCTGGATCCAAGTCTTTTACCAACTTTGTTCCAGCGACAGCAAGCCATGCGTGTATCTCGCTGACGACAACATCAAGACCTGGACGCTTCAAACTGGCCAAGTTCAACAGCTCATACCCCCAGTTTTCCGTGACGCCGCCAAGTTCTCGAACGTATAGCGTGGCTTCGACCGTGCCAATCTCTTCATAACGTCGGCGTAGCTCAGCTTTCTTGTTAGCGGGTAGCGGCTCTCCTATTACCTCCCAGCCATTTGGGCCGCGGGTATGGAGTCGGTATAAGTCGCTCCACACGGGAAGAAGCCCTGGTAGAGCAGGCCAGTTGATTTCTTCCGGCGGAATTCTTTTGATGGCTGCAAGGAGCTCTAATAGCTTTTCTCTGTCGTTTTTCAATTCCACCAGGGCTTCGCAAAGTAAACCCATAAACCGGTATAGTTCAGTGGGTGGGTTAGCCTCGTCGAGTAGATCCTGGGTTATAGACAGCGCAGCCTCCTCGGCCGTAATGTTTCCTTCAAGGTAGTCGATGAGGCAATCCACGTCGTCTGTGTAATAGTCTTCGCCCTGTGCAGTTTCTCCAGCTGGCGTGGCATGAGCCTTTAGCCATTCCGTCTGAGCCGGCATATTGAAGCTTCGATATCAAGACACGGCGAAGCTATAGCGATGAAGAATCAACGAAAGCGAGAGATGGAGGAGGGTTGAAGGTTAAAGCCCGGCAGATGTGATGCCTCCTGGTTTCAGTGGTGATGTAGAGTTTCAGAGTTTCACGCCACAGTTGGTGCACTTATATTCGAGATTCTGTAGCAAAATTGCATAAGGTTTGCGACGAGAATACGACCCAAGCAAAGGCTCCCTAGAAACGCGATCCGGCCTAGGTCAAATTGCTACCATGTCGTGTTGATCAGTCGGACTGCTCTACTACCTACACGTATTAATGCATGTGCATACACATGGTGCATATGTATGTACATGTACGAAGCAAAAGTGCATGTGGTCTGCCTGCCCGTCTTGGCTGCAAAGGATCGATGCATGCCACCATATAGATACGAGCGTAATTTTTTTTATCTAAACAGCCCCGATTTGTGTATGCATTAAGCGACTGCGACTCTAATGACGCATCCCGCCCGGCGACATCAATTGCAGCGGCGGATCCTACGGTCAGCCACGTCACTTGGAGCAGCGACAGTGACGAGGCGATACTCGCAGTCTTTTGATTGCTGACTCGCGCCGGCAACTGGTACGAAAATACGACGATACGAAGAACAGCTAGGCAGCGAGGTAAGCAGTGGTCTCATAGGCGGTCCGCAGGTCAGTGTCCCTTACATGAAGCTATGCCACTTTGATGATCTAACGGTTTATGGAGGACTGGATCCTTGTCAAGTATCAGCGCCCCGGCAGCTATCAAGAGAGCGCCGGCACTCTCACCTCCACTCACACGCATGAGAGAGATTCGCCTAAGATGTCGACCGTATCAGCGGAGGGAAGGATAGAAAAGCGGTCGGAAGAGAAGAGAGGAGACGAGAAGGGTCTGTTTTGCTTTTGTTTGGCTGCCCGGCGGACTGAGCCGGCACCGATGACATACGCCATGGAATATCAAGTGAAACAGAGCGTTTCATCACGATGAGTAAACATGTCGGCTTCTGCTCTCCCGAATTCTTTACTTCTTCCTAGGCTCGTGATTACAATGCCCTGTAAAGCAACTCCGAAGCTATTCTGGCTGGAATCCTAGATTGCAAGCTCTATTTCGTGCAGCTACTGTGGCGTGTATCCGGCGGTGCATGGTGCATCTCTTCATGAGAACAAGGGCAGCTTGGCCGCAGAAGCCCAAGATAATTTCCAATAGGCATCTATAAATATGCATCTACGTATAGGTACTCGGTCAAGTGAGGAATCAGGAATACGAGCACGGCACATCCAAGTAAATCTTTGGAGATTCGCCAGTACGAATGGGGGTATATGTATCGCCTTGCCCCTCTTTCTCTGAGAATCTCTACGTATAACATGTCTACAGGTATTTATATAATCTGTCTTTGCCGCCATTACCTTCTGGTTCTAGGTCCATGCTGCGAGATATACACGAAATACCCTTTACGATCCTTGCTTGTGTCGCCTAGGTACTCCTTGCTAGCGCTCCTTCATTACAGAGAAATATCCGCCAAGACCGCGCCCCCCTCATCATTAGTAAAAGCCTACAGCAGAAGTATTCTTGAGAGCAACTGGAGTGGGGGCAAACGCGATCGGCTGATCTGCTCATAACTGTAAACCTGGTGAAATCGGCAGATCTGGTGTTAGTAGCAGCCCTACGAAGCGGAGCTACCAATATCGACCTGTAATTATCTCATTGGTAGCATTACGAACTTGGAGCTTCCGTCTGTGGGCTGTTCCTACCATCTGTATACATTTGATTATTCAATCACCAAAGAAGAGCGGTGATGGATGGGGATTATTTCCATATTCTCTTCTATTAGAGCTGAGTTTGAGTAATAGGCGGAAGGGAGTAAAGCGAAAGGAGCATGTACTTGGTACTTCAAAAATGGGCAAGAAGGTATCCATACAACTACCTAGGTAACTCTTGAAAATAACTTTGTGGTACCTATTAGTATTTGCAGATAAGGGCCGATTCTCACTCTTATATGCCTGTTAGCGCGCGATGTAGGACGTCGGTCGCGTTATTTATAGCTTGTGCCATGTCCTAATATTGAACCCGACATGTACATTGTAGATGCCATCAGACACCACATACCACACACCGAAACAAAATCTACTCTTTGTGTATACAGTATAATAGAGTATTGCACTGATGCTACCTCAGAGGGTGACTTGAATTAGTACAGTCTTGCCTGTATTTCCGTGAAGCGTGTACGATCTCAAAGTAGTCCAGCACTTAACGTCAAAGTACATTGACCATTGCTATCCGTGACGCAATACACATACCTCATCTGGCTGATACATTTACCGTATGTTACTGAAATTGATTGAGCTATTATCTGTGCCCTGGCGATCCACAAAACTCAGTTTTCTGGAAGTACATTATGGGATGTACCCCAGGGTCTCAACCTCACGTGGATCCAAGTCAGATCCATTTAAGTTCTTACGACGCGTAGGAACTTTAGATCATTTTTGTTTTCTAATCTCTTCTTTCACCCTTTGCCTCATTGAGCACGTTGCCATCATGCTGGCGATGTGTTATCTGCTTGCAATCCTCGGCATGATGGCCTTTACAGGCCTTGCCGCTGTACCTCCTGTGGCAACCATCCCTGGAGTGCCTGTCACCTATCAAGGCATTCATCGTAATGGGATAGAAGCCTTCTTAAACATACCGTATGGGCAAGACACCGGTGATTATTGGCGGTTCAAACCCCCTCGACCTCATGTACCCGTCCCTGGAAGCACTGTCAAGGCAGACTCATATGGACCTGCTTGTCCCCAGCCTCTGGGAAGCTGGATAGTGCCCTTGTCCTTGACAAATATTACCGCTATTTCGGAAGATTGTTTAAACTTGAATATTGTTCGGCCACGAGCCACAGAGGCCAATGCTTCTCTTCCTGTTATGGTATATATTCACGGCGGCAGCTTCTGGGCTGGCTCCAATGGCGAGATAACAACTTCTCCAGATGGCCTGGTTCTCGAATCGGTCAAGAACAAGCTTCCAATCATTCATGTCAGCATGAACTACCGCCTTGGGAGTGAGTCTAGCTGTTTGGAGTTTTGACGCGCACGGGCTGATTCAGGACTAACTTCTTGACAACAGTTTTTGGATTCGCGCAGACTTCAGCGCTTAGGAACACTGGCTCCGAAAATGCTGGCTTGAGAGACCAACGCCTAGCAATGGAATGGGTTCGAGAAAATATCGCACATTTTGGTGGAAACCCTGACAAAGTCACCATCTTTGGACAGTCTTCCGGAGGTATGGCATACAATGTTCATCAGGCATAACAGATATACGAATTCTAGCTCTAATACTTGTGTCAATCTAGGTCTTGCTGTGGGCGCTCACATCTTGTCTTACGGCGGCACGAAACCTGTTCCCTTCCAACAAGCCATCTGCCAGAGCCAGGCGATGGAGCCCGGAATCACAGCTGATTACACATTGAACGCCACAAAGGCTGTTGTCGACTTTCTTGGATGTAATACAACAGATTTACACTCAGTCGAAACCCTTTCATGTCTCCGAGATCACGAAATGCAAGAAGTACTTGACGCTTCGATCGCAACCTATCGAACGGATGTTAATATTGGCGATATTTGGCTTCCAGCAGTAGATGGGGATTATTTACCGGCTCGTCCTTCAACGCTTATTTACGACAAAAAGTTTGCTCGAGATCTCGTCATCATGATGGGCTGGTGCCGCGACGATGTTACGCTTTTTACCAACACGAGCATCTCAACTGCCAATGATACTCGAGACTTCATCGCTGATTATGTACCCGGTTTGACAAACGATCATCTCCAGGCTCTTCTTGAGCTTTATCCTGTGAAGCAGTTTCATGCGAACAGTAACCTTTCGAGTGAATTTTATCGTGCTGCCAGGATATTTCGAGATATCATCATGACATGCCAGCCATATTATTTTGCTAAATTTCTCAAGTTCAACCTCAATCAGATTTATTTCTATGAATGGAACCAGACCATTTTGGATCCCATCCTGGAGCATCTTGGCCACCCAGCCGGCATGGGCCCCGTTCACATGTCCGAATTTGCCTACATCTTTGGAAACCTCTCGCACTACAACGTCAGTGGGCTGCCATTTAATCCTTCACCTGCGGACTATGAGCTCCAAGTCAGAGCCTCAAGGTCCTGGTCGACTTTTGCCAGCGTGGGGAAACCTGGTCTACCGTACAGTGATACTTTTCAGGGGTGGGCTCCAGCCTTTGAGAGGGAAGGACAAGTGCAAGTATTTATCGCTGGGGGGCCAAATGAGGGTATCTCATATATAGAAGGGCCACAAGCCAACCCGGTGTTCGCAGGGGAGAGACTGAGACAGCGCTGTGATGAGTATTGGGAAAACAGCCTAGTCAAAGAGTTCCAATGGTAGGATTTAATTGGGTAATGTGATAATTTGGCTGCTACAAGTTTAATTATATACAGCATAATCGAATTGATAATAATTTATCTTGTTGGCTACTTTTACATACACTGGTATACTGTACATTCATTCGTGAGGGGTTTTTTCCAAATCATTTGAAACCGACGTTTACAATGCGCTCCAAGGTTCGGAACCCATCGTGGGCATATCCCCTTGTAACGTCCACTTTGTACTGCTTTCCGTCCACCTTGATGATACCGTATCCGACATCGGTCCACGCCGCTCTTACTCCATTAAACATATTCTTGAACGCACGGCCGATCCTCCGAAACGGCATAGTAAGGAGATGCTCGGTGTCAAACTTCCATAACGCCCTCTTACGAGCCTCTTCTTCAAGCTGCATCTCCATTCGTCTCAGCTCCGGAACATATTCGCTTGGAAGGGAGAATCGAGTTTTCAGTGCGACGTTATCCAGCGGTGTCGTAATGACCTTGGGGCTTAGAATGGGAAGCATGCGCTTGACCTTGACTTCAAGTTGGGGCACGGCAGAGGCTATTCCTGGTCGAGCAGTAGTCTGGCCGGCCGCTTGAACTGGCGGCAGCACACGGATGCTGCTAACAATATTGGGGGTCTTGGAGAGAAGATAGAAGCCCATGGCTCCAAGCAGAGCATACGAAGCTCCAAGAGTATAGCCAACCCACACCGGGACGCCTTCGGGCTGTTGGACGGCAGTCGGGCCCGTCAGCACCGTCCAAGTGATGATGGTCAAGCCGCTCGACCAGCATCCAAAGTAGAACCAGAAATGTGAAGGCGCCTCGTACAACAGGGTTGGCGTAGGCTTCGACGCCAAGTTCTTGACAAAGGCATATCGGCTGGGAGCTGCTGAAGCTGATGGAAGTGGAGAAGAGCTCGGTTGGTTCGCTGTCGATTTCGGGATGGCGTCTTTGCGAAGCTTAGGCTGAGGTTTCGGCGCCGTAGAGGCTCGTAATCGAAGCGAAGTTGTAAAGAATCGGGACTGGGCGGAGGAGACATCTGGGAGAAGAGTTCGTGGAGTGAAGGTGGCCCAAGGGCAGTGGACGAGGCGGAAGCCTCTCGCGAAGCTCGCCATGCCAGAAGTCACGATGGTGAATTATTCTGCGCCAGCTCAATGGGAGAGAAAAAGGCTTGTTTCTAATGGCGAATTGGGTTCAAGCGTCATAAAGCTGTAGCCATCACTTGCAATTGCTGCTTTGGCGAATCTATCGCAGCATCATTCTCCAAGCAACCACTTACAGAGAATTATCAGTCGATCCCTGTAATCGGCGTTATCTATGGCCCTGCACTAAGATAAGCCGTTAGGCCTGTACCTAACCCTGCTGTGGCTTCGGCATTGGCGCTGAAGTTCCTTGAAAACACCACGTTCAGCGCTAGCTCGGGTGGATCCTTGCGCCTTATATCTGGTGTATCGAATCTCAGAGTCGCGGCGCACCATACTCGTTACAATAACAGTACATGGAATAGTAAGTAATAAAGATTGATATCTAATTATATAACTTTGATGAAATTATTGAGTTACAAATGTTCTTTTTCGTAAATTGTCAGCTTAGCTGCTTGCATGAAACCGAGAGTCTCTCACTCTTGCCCACATAATTTTTGGCACCCCACCAAAAAAAGTTGGTTGGTCTGTGCGCGCCTTCTAGCAGGGCCGATTCCCAACAGCAAAGAAAGCTCTCATCTGCTGCCAGTAGAGCCTCCTTCGCCCGAGCATCACAACCAAACCCGCGTCTGCTTCTCTGCGCTCAATTGGGCTTCAATGGCTTCATTCGCGGCGGCGTGCCGCATCTCAGCCCGGCTCGCAGGCGGTCGGGCGACCTCTCGCGGTACGTATCGCCGGTTGCTTCGCGCAGCTCCCCACCAGGGCGTGGACGACAACAGAGACATACGTTTCAACAAATTCGATGTATGAAAAAGAGAGCGTAGCTGACATGGCTTGGTGCCTGATATAGGTCTCACAACTTCTTCACGATGCCTCGCCGCCCAAAACTTCACGATGCCGGCCCTGTCCCCGACAATGACGGAGGGAAATATTGCCACCTGGAAGGTCAAGGAGGGCGATGCCTTCAGCGCCGGCGACGTCTTGCTCGAGATCGAAACGGACAAGGCCACCATGGACGTGGAAGCCCAGGATGATGGCATCATGATGAAGATCATCTCTCAGGATGGCAGCAAAGGAGTCCAGGTGGGCACGCGCATTGCCGTTCTGGCCGATGCCGGAGATGATATCAGCGCCCTGGAGCTGCCCGCAGATGAGCAGCCCAAGTCCAGTTCACCGCCCGCAGCGGCCCCAGCTTCGCAGCAGGAAGAACCAAAGGCTGCTGCAAAGCCCGCCAAAAAACAAGAGTCTGCTGCCAGTGGAACATACGAGCACAATTACCCGCTGCTTCCTTCGGTTGGCCTTCTCGTTCATGAGCATGGCCTCAGCAAAGAGGACGTGAGCAAAATCAAGGGTACGGGACCTAGCGGAAGACTGTTGAAAGGCGACGTCTTGGCCTACATTGGTGCTATTAACGCCGACCGACCCGCCACCTTGTCTTCGCATTTCACCAAGTTGGCTCACTTGGATTTGAGCAACATCAAGGTAGCTGAGAAGAAATCGGCTAAGGCCCCCGAGGCAGCAGAGGCCAAGGCCCCCAAAGCTGCGCCCAAGCCGGAAAATGTCCTAGTGGAGCTTCCTATCTCATTGGAAAGCGTAGTCCAGCTGCAGAGACGGCTCCAGGACTCCGCCGATGTTTCTGTGTCAATAAACACATTCATCGCCAAAGCTACTGCATTTGCGAATGGCCGTCTGCCTGTCGTACCCCGCCAACCAACCACGAATGAGCTCTTTGATGAGGTTCTTGGTCTAAACAAGGCCAAGGCCAACAAATACTCACGGGGGTCATATGTTCCCACAATCCCTGACTTCACATTTGCGACCTCTCGGCGAACATCCGCTAAGAAATCTGACATTATTGACATCTTGACTGGCTCCGCCAGAAAGGCCAGCTCTCCGTCAGCTCAACGGCCCGCCCCTAGACCAGCTGCCAGAGTCATTGCCGACGACATTCATACCTTCAGCCTACTTGTCCCCAAGGAAGAGAAAGCCAGGGCCGAGCTGTTTCTAGAGCGATGCAAGCTCGCCCTGGAGGAAGTGCCCGAGACATTGCTATGATTTTGAAACCCGAAATGTAATTATAATTATCCCCCCCAAAACTAGACTTTCAACTATATTTTGAACACCGCCTTTATTGTTACCTTATGTCTTCCTGTTCCATAAAATCTGGATTTTCTCTTTACCTGCCGTGGATGGACCCTGAGCAAGACGGGTGTGTGGCCGTTTGTCAAGGGGGTGACGTCTAATCTATTTGCATTCACAGCTTGCCTTCTCATACTTCTTAGTGACCTACTCCCGGCTACAAGGTAACCTCAGTCTGCTTGGCAACGGATGTATGGTCTTATTGTGGGCGACTAATTTAACAATCATCCACAGATACGCATATCGAGCTGCGTCCGAGACACGGCGTGTTGAGTGAAATCACACGCTTGCCGCGTCTTGCAGCCAAAATATGAGGACTGGTGTGAACCGGGATACTCACCAACATTGAGCAAGCGAGCAGGCTATTCGTGCTATGTGTGTGAGTGGCGTTATGCCCGACTGGCTCGGCTTTGAAAGCGAAAGTCACACGCCGGAGTGATCACAGCAACAGACGAAATCACTTTGTCTCATGCATATTCTGCTGCTACCTCTTATGGCCCCCAAATTACTACTACTCCCGTTGCCAATGCCCTCATGTCTAAGCCCCCAGTGCCCGCCTTACTTTCCAATGCGATTGAGAAACCGTTGTCTTATCTCATGTTCCTTGACGTTGTCTCACACGCGGGAGACGGCTGATCAGTCTTTGTCCTGAAGGGCGTTACGTTTTCTGTTCCCGTTGTAGCACCGCCTTTCATGGCCTAGCGCCTTTACTACTGACCAAGCCATACCGTGTAACGGGTACAGCATCGCAGTCTCAGCTCTGAATTGATTCTCCCTTCTTCAAGCCGGCCACACCACTCTTCCGCCAAATGCAAGGGTGATCAGGCACGTGGACACTCGTCGCGATGTCGCATCTCAGAGACGTCGAATGGGACGCTCGGCATCCTGGCCGCTCATTTCCAAGTGTCCCATAGCGCGGCAGCCAGACCTTCGTCTCTCTACACCGGCTGTAGCTTACTGCTCTGCCATTGGTTGGCGGGGTACACTCGGTGAGTGTGGCGTGGATGATATGCATCAGGTACGGTACGTGGCGCAAGGGATGCTCCGGCCATCAGGCCTCTCAGCGTTTCAGCGGGCGCTAGTTACCGGTCTAGACTTGCGTTGTCATCGACTCTCGTCCTCGCCGGGCTCCATGGACATCGGTTTGCATGCTGCTACTTAGCCTACTGCTGCGAGGGGGGCTCACTTGCATCAAGCGCTTCTGCACAAGCACGTCAAGAAGCATGTGACTATGTCGCTGAAGTGTCTACGTTATGAACGCGGCATCAGGAGCTAGACCATTCACGTCAAAACACTTTACGGCGTCAGCTGCTGCTGTGCCTCTATGCTTGCCAAGTGGCACGAACCTCCTATGGGGCTCGCGTATATTGATTGACTGGGTGGATATACTATCCAGACCGTGGTCATTACTGAATGAGTGATTGCATGAGGCGAGAGAGAGAAAAATCCTTGCTATTCGCCAGCCACGGAGCTGAGAACCGTGAGACATTTATTACCACTTCAAAGTTCGGGAGCGAGTGCAGAGCATCAGTACCTAAACCACCGGCACTCTGCTCGCGGGCCGTCACATCTTTCCGTCATTCTGACGCTTTGACACGCGACGAATCGTAGACGGATCTTGTCTTACTTAAATATTCTGGTAATTTCATCTGCGGCTAGAAAGCACTTTTAAGAGGTCGGACGATATGTTGTGTACCCTGACACTCATCCCCTCCTCTGGAAAAAAACAAAATTTCACTTCTCCTCGCCCTTGGAATCAACGGGTACACACGTCAGGTCCAACAACGCACGTACAGGGAAAAATATGCACAAGGCTGCGATGCCCAACTATGCACTTTCATCGCATGGTCTCGTTAGACTGACAGCCAGCGCTCCACTTCTTAATGGCCCGTCCACACTTGCGCTTACACGAGCCCTCCCAGTATCTTTTCTGGGCAGATACTGTAATGTTTCTATTTTTCCAAGTGGATTTTATAAAAGTTCTATGTGGTATTTCAGAATTATGGGTTAGAGAAGCAGCGTTGCTGTACCATCCAGGACTCCTTTCGGCCTTCATGTCAAAGAGTCTTACAGCGTTTCGCTCTTTGCTTCTCGTCTAGACCGCATACGCGGACCTCCTTGCATTTGCTACTCTCAATCACCGCCAGCAAGTGTCAAAGCCATTGATTCTCTTAGCTTCTGTGCTACATATCTATGACAAAGTGTCAATTTGCCAAGCTAGGGCATGAAAAGAAGGGTCTTGAAGTTCACACTTGGTTTAAGAGTCGAGGAGTGCACGAGACGCCCTTTCGACAAGTGCGCCTTGTATGCTGCTTCTCTCACTATCTTGTTTGAATTAGTTTCCTGGGCAATCCAAGTTTTGTCTGGTGTGTATCACAGAATATATCCCGCGCTAATATGGTCACGACAGCAGCTCGAATCTCCTTATCTTCCGCGATGTTTCACTTGCCAGTGAGGGTTACCAGGATTGCTGCATTGACTAGGTAGACTGCCAGGATGGTTATATGCAAGACAGCAGAGTCGCACTGTTCCAAAGGTCCATGCCGAATTGGGATACATTGAACTGAAGCTACTTGTATATAGCTGCAGAGCGGTCTGAGATGGCGAAGGAGCAAGTACTAGTAGTATCTCCACCTCACGCGCGCGATCAATGCAAGCCCAACTAGACCCAAGCTCCTAACTCGGACAAAGGCATTAGCTGCCTATCATTAACAAGGGTCCGTTGCTTGGTGTCAGTTTCCACGGCGAGGCTCAGCTAGAAAAGGCTGGGGGCTAGGGGCTGAACTCATCCCTGACGCCACGATTTCCGTATTCATGCTCTTTGCAGGACACATCATCAGCGCCTCCTCATATCCAATATCCAACACCATCAGTCTTGAAGATGGGAGATCTCCGCTACGTCACCGATGGGCAGCGGTACTAATCTAACGCCCGACGCCAAGAGCACTTTGGGGGGGACAACAAACAAGCTAAGTTGGAACGATCAGGATGGTGCCCGGCCGTAACACATCTTTACCAATCACTCGGGGCCATTTATCTCCTCAATAGCCCAATGGGGACTTGCCACAGACCACCAAACGGCATATGCTCGAAGCCAGGCAGTTTTTGGTATTGGGGGCGTGTAGGTATTTTGCTCCTGTCCCACTCACACGTCAGGCAAGTCGTACTTGTACACCGGCTCTTCTTCTCTGCTAGCTTGATAATTCCCCAGGTGTCACAATCTTTTAAAGCTTTGTTACTGTCAGTCTGACATTACATCCAGCTATCCCGTCAATCAAAAGCTGCTGTGTTGGCTGTGACTCTGCACCAGGGGGGGTCCTGTTGAAGCTCGTCCCATGAACAAAGGCCGGTCTCATCAGCTGTCCTTTCCATCTGCATGCTCCCGATTCAGGCTTACGGCCATATCAATTCGAAAGCTCCTTCTGGCGGTCTAACACCAACATTGGTATATACCCTTGATCAGAGGGAGTGACGGGGCGATAACCTCTCCTCATTGCATTGGGGGGAGTTTGTGCCTTACCGCCACGTGGGCGAATCTAAACTCTCCCCGACTTTCTTGACAGAGACTTCTTTCAACACGGGGGCCTCTTGGAACAAGACTTATAAGCACAGGATGACGGTAGACAAGCTATCGTGGAGGTTTCGTGAATCGCTCTACAGTAGCTGGTGCGCCCGCTTCTAGTAACTACTACAAAGAAAAGAACGATACCTGGCTTCACAACACGTAGGGTATCTATCGGATGCACAGCGCTCTTCGCCCGCCATGACCCGACCAAGAGTTCCAGACGACAAGAGACAGAGGACCGCGCGTGCTTGCGACTCCTGCAAGCGCAGGAAACAGAAAGTAAGTCTACAAATTATCAGTCATTTTTCATTCTTTTGGCCTCAGACATTCTCACACTTGAACTTTGTCATTTCTCTTTTGTACGCTCCGAGAGACACATCACACATACATAACGTACACACACATACACATACACATAACCCATATACATTCACAAGAGGAAAGCAAAACTGTATCGCGACTACATTCGCGCTATTACACACTGCCACACCTCAGTTTCCGACTATTGAATGTCGCGATATGCATGCCACCCCCAACATGCGTTCAAATCCCGAAGTGCGGCCAGTTCATGCGAGAAATTTGCGACAACACTCTGTTCTGGTTGCAGCAAACTCCTCCGAAGCGAAGGGAAACTCATGCGAGTGAGCTGTTTGCTTTGTTGTTGCCTTGCCGGCACAGCGTATGTACAGCCCGTATATGCCTGTGTAATGTGACAGATCAATTGATCTTTTACATCAACGCTGGCTTAGACGCTGGCGCCCGGCTATAACATGGCTTGAGCCGGCATAAGTGTGCTGGCAGGCGGACACATTGCCCCTTTTGACTACCAAACCGCCTATAATATATTAAAAATTCAGCCAAGCTGCATGAAAAAAGGTCCTCGCTAAGGCTTTGCATGCGACTCTCATCGTCTCGGTTATGTACGCTGCACGAGCTGACTTTTTTTGACTCCAAGTGCAATGGCCTTCATCCGTGCAATACGTGTATCAAGAGAAACTTGATATGCGACTATACAGACAGCCGCGGCCCTGCGAAGCTCATGTCCGTCCATGCAACATCTCCGACAGGATTGAGCAATGCCTCCGACTCCGTGGACACTGTCGCTGCGACTTCCAGCCGCGAGGCCACCCTCGAAACATCGCCAAAGAAAGCTACCAAACAAGCCAAATCCGCGCGACAGGCCAAAAGACGAAGCCGGGGCAAGACAA
The DNA here is from genome assembly GCA_038502285.1 of Trichoderma sp. 2475. Classification (NCBI taxonomy): domain Eukaryota; kingdom Fungi; phylum Ascomycota; class Sordariomycetes; order Hypocreales; family Hypocreaceae; genus Trichoderma; species Trichoderma sp. 2475. The sequence continues at coordinate 1,128,633 of JARPVV010000016.1, forward strand.
GCCGTTCTCCCAATGTCCGCAAGGCTTACTCCGTCAGCGAGGGCGACGAAAGCTCCCGCCAAAGCACGGGGTCGGAATCAGACGAGGAAGCCGAAATAATCGGCAATATCCGAATGCTGCAAGACCCCATGGAAAGGCTTCGTAAGTGAAAGTTGATCGTTTATCATTCCATGCCGAAGCATGAAAGGAAGCTTTGACTAATTGCCGTTGCATGTTATCAGTTTACATTGGAGATTCATCCACCCTCTCCTATCTGCAGTTAATACGTATGATTGTTTTCAACACTACCGGCCCATCGGCGTTTACGGATGACCCCAGCCGGCATCATATCTTGGAGCCCGCTGCATCAATTACCCCGAGTTCCCTGGTGCCTTATATGCTACCAAGTAGAGATGTAACGAATTTTTTAGTTGAGTCTTATTTTGTGAATGTAAGGCCCAGATCCATCCTTTCCCTACGCAGCAGCCTCTTGTTTCATGTCTAACCCGCCGCAGACCAGTGCTCTAATTGAGCTGTTTGACCACAAAACGTTTTATCAGTATCTAGATGCCTGTTATGAGAACCCGCTAGAGGTCAACTCTTCAACCCTTTGTTTAGTTTATCTGGCTCTGGCGATTGGTCTTGCTCTTGCAACGCCTGTCCCGAATAGCCCTGAGGATCTGATGATTAAAAGTTTACAAGTAGCCCCCGAAGAGCGAGCAGAAGCTCTTTACCGGGCTGCCAAGTGTCTAAGTGATCCTCTTAACGCAGTTGAGCATGCAGACTTTTGGATGATTCAAGCTTGGACTTTGATGGCGTTTTATATGTTGATTACATCGAAGCGTAACGCGGCATATGCATACTGCGGTTAGTTGACTCTGTTGAGCTTGGTCAATCGTGCTTTGTCCTAACGTCTAGTCTAGGAATGGCTGTCCGTTCTGCATATTCGCTTGGTATGCACCAGGAAACTGAAATGAAGTTTGAAAACGAAACTGCAAGGCGAAATCTCTGGAGAAGCCTTTTTGTGCTGGATAAATTCCTCGCCACAGCTCTTGGGCGTCCAGCTGCTATATACGAAGAGGACTGTTCGAGCAATGTCCTGTATTTACCGGCAGACCAGTCGCCCGAATCAGCTCAAGAAGAGGATGATGTCAGAAAGGCCGGTCTTGATTCATCGGTCCGAATCTACACGACCATCAGTACAATGCTCAAGAAAATTTATTCAGAGAAAAAGGTTTCAACAAAATTAGCCCAAGACATTGTTGACGACTGCCAGCTATGGGCGTTGAATGCCCACCCGTCTTTAGCAGCAGAGGACCTTCTCAACGGCAAGGCACCCAAAGAGTTGGGAATGCCCATCTTACACGTGCAGCTACTTCATTATCACTCCATCCTTCTGCTGTGCAGACCATTTTTTATTGACATTTTAGTAAAGACGCGACCAACTATTTCAAATGATGGGGAGCCCTTTCATCGGACGTTCTCGAGGGCAGAAAAGTTTTCTCAAGCATGCGTGGCTGCGTCAACGCATTCCGTGATGCTTATTCAGGCGGCATTCGAAGCAGAGTATCTGCCGCGGTGTAACCCGTTTATCTTGTACGTATAATAACTTTAACTTTCTCAAGGACATTCACTAAAAGCTAGGTTTCCAGATATTTCTTGTTTGCAGCGACCTTGATTATTTTGAGTAATGAGTTTGCTGGTTTATACGAGAATGAACATTATGCAGAGTCCGTTGGGAGCGCTATCAAAATCATGGACTACTGCGCAACCACGAATGTTCAAGCTCAGAGAATGCTTTACATTCTGCAGTCGTTTTTGGCAGATGTCGGAAAGCACTCAAAGTCTCCGGCCACAAGCGAGCAGTCTGAGCTCGCCTTGCCGGATGCCTATATTGGTGACCCGGAAGAAGTTTTGCATACCAGAAGACAGAGCCTCACTGCTCGACGCAATCAGCAGGAACCCTCTACTCCCATTGGAGGAGGGTCATCGTCTGATGTGATGGAGTACTATTCTCATATAGAGACAGGCGCCGGTCAATCAGCTATTGACGCCCAAGATATGGGCCCTCTGGTGATGAGAGGAGAGCGCTCGATGAGCTCTGCCAGCAACCCAGCAGTGCCAAGGCGCCATGTTTACCGCAGTGCAAATCTGGAACTTGCAAGGGCTGAACTCAACTTTGAAGAGTTTGACCATGATGGTCCCGACTACCAACGAGACATGGACTCAGATGAAATGAAGGCTTACTCACATGGCTACAGCACGGTCATGATGCCCCATGGGGAGCAGCCTGCCTTTCAAGTCCACCACGGTGGTAACTTTAGGGCTTTCAACGCTCCCAACAGTCAAGAAGCTGGCTCAACTCATTTTGATGGGCGCTATTTATAAAGTGATGGTAAAAGATAAGTGATATATATACATACATTTTTTGAGGGCTTGACAGCTCAGGGTATTAAGTTTATAACAAGGACGAGAGAAGACTTCCTTCTTCTCCATTTTCTTTTGTCATTTTTCTTTCCGTCATCATTTTTCTTCTCTTTTTATGTTACATTCTTACAATAGCGTTTGTTGTGAGAGATGTTAGCCTGGATTCTTCTGCTTTACATTGATATTTTAGCCGTGCTGGAAGACTAGACTAGATGTTTGATGTTTGACGGCATACAAAAGGAAGTAAAGATCCTGTTTTTCTGTTTTTTTTTTTGGGTATCCTTCTGGTTAGTCATTCTTATTTTGTTTTTGTTTTTTCTATTCTTTTTACTTTTTAATCTCACCTTTGTCAATCCTTTCAAATCATTTCCTTTGTTTATATTTGTTGGGCGTTTTTAGTCATTTGCATTTAGATAGCAAGTTTGTTTTATTTTATTTCTCTCCTTGCCTTCCTTGGTGAACGAAATAACCTCTCTTAATAATTCAGCACGGGTCTATGCACAGCTCGTATATACGTCCAACCAAGTAAATTCAATACATTGTCCATCTAAATTACGAAACCTACAAATCTTCACCACGAGCTTGGGCCAAAATGCTCCCCCTCGGCAACATGTGCCCGTATAGCTGTTCCCTGGTAATCCATCGTCGTAGTCACGACATCATTGCCCCACCACTTCGGGGGATCAATCCCCTGCATCGTAAGGGCAAAGAAGATGAAGAGCGTGGCCAGCGCCAGGCCCAAGTCCAAGCCAGACGACGTCAAGAAGTTGGAGCGGCTCCACCACCGGAAGTGGCGCTTCTTGATCCAAAATTGAAAGACGAAGCCGACGATGCCCCAGGAGAAGTAGTTGAGAGGGGTGGCGGGCGGGATGGCTCCCGGGCCGCCAAAGAGGAGCGGCGCGATGAGATACTTGACGGGGGATTTGGGGTTCCTCTTCGCGGCGTAGTAGATGATGACGGGGGTGATGGCGCCGACGATGAAGAAGAGGAAGAGGCCGGAGTAGATTTGACCGGGTGAGAATATTCGCCCTGGGCCGATGAGGCCCCATATAACGGATGCTGGGAAAGCGAAGCAGGTAAGATTAGAGACTTCTAAAACTGATAAAAAGGAATTAATCACATACCAGAATAAAAGACTCTCCCGCCTGGGCAAGTGAATCGCTCAGGTTGCTGCTCGTCGCACACATCCGGGATCGTGTTCAAGGCCATATTAAGAACAAGGACTTGAATGATGCAGGAGTAAGTCGTAGCAACAACTTGAGCCATGAACATTGTCCTGGGGGGAATCTTCATGTAATGGCCAAACTTGAGATCAGAAACGAAATTAAGCGCTTGGGACCTGGAGAAGACATGAGTATAGGCTGCTTTCGTAGTATGAAAGATTATAATGGTCTTTTCTTTCACTCACATAGTAATGAAGCCAAATGTTTTGAAACTAGGTAATCAGATACGTATATCACCGTTAGTTTCAATGCAATGTATAATTTTCGGATGAGCGTACAGCATAAGCGCAAGCGGTCGTCCCGGCTGGATGTAGCCGTACACAAACTCCGTAAGCACATTCAAGCCAATCTGGTTATTGGTCACGGCTTGAATGATGCCAATGGGCAAGGAGAAGACGAACGAGATCGTCACGGCCAATAAGAATGCCCACCAGGTGAGGTTGGTTGGGTAGGCAAGCACGGTATAGAAGCCCAACGCCAGCATCTTATCAAAGTACAATGATGTCAGCTGGTGCGGAATATAATGGTTGCCTGTGCTGGGGAAGAAAAGTAGAGAAAGGGGTGGGATGACTGACGATGCAGAAGAGGGTGAGGTACCACCACGTCGGCGCCTCCTTGTACTTTTTCATCAATTTCATGTGGATATCTGGCTTTTCGGTGGTGCTGTTCATGTACTGCTTCCAGATGTACTTGCCGTGGTGGAGATACGTATATACGACGAGTGCGGAAATGGCAGCGAATGACATGCCGTATGATATGGCGAAGGTGGTACTATTGGCGCCATGAGTTATAAGTTCGGGCAGCTTTGGGGCACATTGTTACCTAATGAATAGCGGAGAGTATTTCTTGTAAGACTCCTCGTTTAGAATGATACCTGGGTCCACGATGCGGCTGATGTTGTATCTTGCTCCAGTGTTGTCGTATATACCGGCGTCGCTTATGGGCAGGAATTCTGCATACCATGTCCCAGAGTAGTGGATGAGGGCCGATAAGCCAATGTAGAATACTACGACACTGATCAAGGTATTCGCAATTGCGTGCCTAAAATTGTCTTGTCAGAGATCACGTCGGCTGCACAGCCGCAATCTTACTTACCAAGGAGAAACAAGAGGGGATCCGATATATCCTGATACCTGTGTCCAGTCAAAGGTGATGGGTATGATGGACAAGCCAGTATTTCCACCAAATAGCTGGTTAATGACCGGGTTCTGAGGCGCCATCCACGTCGCAAAGGCGAAAACGCTCAGAAACTGTGCAAAGAACCCAGGAATGAAGTAGTAGAGAAAAGACGCCGCAGTGACAAGGCCAAACCAGGTATATCTGGGCAAACGACCACCAAAGACGGTCGGATCTATTTGATCGCTCGTTTCATACATGGCGTTCATCATTGTTACGGAAGCCAGATTTGCAGGCCATATCATCGACGCGGGATACACTGCGGGAATTAGTCTACCACGCTTCTGGACTGTATTCAACAGAGGGAGAGTGTCAAACCTAGGTATTTCCGCATAACACCGGCAATTCCATACCCAAGCGACTGTGTGGATACAGTAAGCAGGATCTGGTACAGCAGCCCAAAGTTCTGCTTATAAAAGACCAGCTGCGCCAAGATGATATCTGTCGAGTAAGCAACGGAGAAGGATACAGACGCCATTACTCCTATAATCGCATGCTCTTTGCAGTTAAAAGGACCCGGATTAAGACTCCACTTGATGCCAAAGAAATTGAATTCCCGTGCTGGGACAACCTTGGCCCATCCATGGCCAATTGGCCACGCAACAATCTGGGCAACAAGAGGTCCAATGGATATGGCGGGCTGGCGTAGCGAAAATATCGTGTTCATTGAAGCGCCAAAGATGACGAGGGTCATGCCAATTGTCCACGCGCGAACCGTGTTGCAGGGCATTTCCTCGTCGAAGTTGTTAACAGCCGCTCGAACCTCTGGATACGGAGAGTTTTCTTCCTCTTCCTGTCCATCACCTCTCTTGGACCCGTCGTCTGACAGTCCGTCGTCAGCCTGCGAACGGCGGCGTGATTCATGCCCTTCTGGCAGATTTGGGTCCATGAGGAGCTCATATTCCGAGCCCTGGTCGTCATCGTCAGCGTCGTTCCGCGCACCGGAATCCGGCCATTCAGAGATGGTTTCCCTCAAGTTCTCCATGAGACCAGTTGTTGGGCTTGAGAGAGAATGGCGTGGGTGAAGCCCAGATTCGGTCTCCCGGCCGCTTGTCTCAGCCATGGTGTCCATGGCACAGTGAATTCCACGGCGTTGATTGAGTTATAAGCTTGAAGCTATGACAAAAGCGTCATGAGTGGACGGCGCCAGTAGATGGAAAAGCCGGCGAAGAATGAAGACCGCGTACACGTAAGTAAATGCAAGCCCCTTTCTTCTTTTTCTCCCCTTTCTTTTCAGTTTGCACCCTCCATCCTGGTGATACTGAGCGAAGGCGATGAGATTCGTTCTGAGACACTCAAACCACTACGGAGCTTGCAATGTTAGTTGAGGCCACGCGACAGGAGTAAGTTTGGACTCAGGACATACAATGAATGCACCGGCCACCTCGGCAAGAAAATTGTAGTCAGACTTGAGAAGATTAATTGAAAACCGCGTGTCACAGCTAGAATGAGTGCTCTAATTGAGCGAAGGAAAACTATTGCATTGTAAGAAATGAAAAATTACTTTCTGAGACAAAGAGATGCGAAGCTGAAGCAGTCCAAAACGGTGAGCACTTGCGCATCTGTATAAAGGGGTTTAGCTCGGATCAACGGCACTAGTCGACAATAGAATGCTAGACCAATCTGGGCTATTTTTCCTAAATTAGATCAGCCAGCATTATCTAATATGTTTGAATCAAGTATTTCTCATCAGACTGACTTTATATCCTTCATTACACAAGCAATTGGCCATCTGACTGTCTTACACTTTTGTTTAGAGTATTGCATCTCATTTTTGGTTTCCGGGCCAGAACAGCTCTCAAGTGTCTTGCTTCTTGATATGGAAACATAAAACATGCGCCGAGTTGTCGTGACCGGCCTGGGGGCCATCACGCCTCTCGGACTCGGAATCCAGCGAACGTGGACTCGCCTCATTGCCGGCGAATCGGGCATCGTCAGCGTTGCGGAGCGAGAGCCTCGAGACCGATGGAGAGAGCTGACATGCACCGTTGCAGGCGTCGTTCCGGAAGGGCCTGGCGGGAAGTCCCACGGCCTATGGAAGGCTGGCGACTGGCTCAGTGCCTCGGATCAGCGCCGCATGTCCACCTTTACGCAGTATGCAGTTGCGGCCAGTGACATGGCCCTGAAAGATGCTGGATGGGAGGCACTGCGGCAGGAGGAGCAGGAGGCGACTGGAGTGTGCCTCGGGAGCGGTATCGGGAATCTGGAGGAGATGTATGACACGAGCTTGGCTCACAGCAACGGCGTGAGTAACCCCAACTGCATGATATTCGTTCACCGTCTAATATGACGCCATGGGGCTATTATCGGAAACAGGGCTACAGAAAGGTTTCACCACTTTTCGTACCCAAGCTCTTGATCAATATGGCGGCAGGGCACATCGCCATGAGACACGGCTTCCAAGGCCCAAACCATGCCGCCACTACAGCTTGCACTACAGGAGCGCACTCCATTGGAGATGCTGCTCGGTTCATCGCCCTGGGAGATGCCGATGTCATGGTTGCTGGCGGATCAGAATCGTGCATCCACCCTCTCGCCTTTGCTGGCTTTGGCAGAGCTCGCTCGCTAGCCACGGCGTTTAACGATAAGCCACAAGCAGCATGCCGCCCCTTTGACGCTGACCGAGACGGCTTCGTCCTTGCGGAGGGAGCAGCGGTATGTGTGCTCGAAGAACTCGAGCACGCCAAGGCTAGAGGAGCCAAGATCTATGCTGAGATCAGCGGATATGGGTGCAGCGGAGATGCATACCACATGACGGCGCCACGAGAGGACGGGCATGGAGCGTATCTAGCCATGAAGAAGGCCTTGAAGAGCGCGGGCATCAAGCCGTCGCAAGTTGACTACGTCAACGCACACGCTACAAGCACACAGGTAGGAGACACGGCCGAAACAGCAGCCATCAAGCGCATCATGCTCGGCGAAGAAGGAGTTTCGTCCGAGTCCCAAGTCACAGTGAGCAGCACCAAGGGCTCAATAGGCCATCTACTGGGTGCGGCGGGGGCCATCGAAGCTCTGTTTTGCATTCTAGCTATTCATGAGGTAAGACAAAATTCCAAAGTTCCACTTGATTTCAGCAGCAGCAGCTCTTAGGACAGAAGCTAACAAGATGAAAATTATCAGGGTATCGTGCCGGCTACACTGAATCTAGAGAGGCAGGGCGTAGATGCCAACTTCAACTTTGTGCCTCTGGTATCTCAGGAAAAGGATATCAAGGTTGCGCTGAGCAATAGCTTTGGTTTTGGCGGAACGAACAGCACCCTTATATTTTCCAAATTTGAGTGAGCCTACCATGAGCCACGACGATCTTCTCCTCGACCAGCAGCATCACTTTGTAAATCATGTATATTAAAGGGACAATCACATGAATGTATCATTAAAGACACTCGATTCAATTATGTATAAGGGGAAACAAAGAATTTTTTATGTTAATTGCGCAACAGCAATACCGCATTAACCCAATAATATGTATTATCTGAAGACCTTCAACAAGGACTTGATTGAATCTGCCCCTCCATCATTGGACCCTGGATCTGATAACATGGGCAAGATCTCAGTACGTGGGGCAGCCGAAGTTCAGCCGCTTGCGCCAAGCCATGATCCGATCGCAGTCAATTTCTGCGCACAGCGAAATCCAGCGCGTCATGGAAGCTGCTCCGGCGATTTAAAAAAATCGACCTTGAATCTGCCGCCCTTAATCTTTTCACTTCTCATGGCTGTTCCTTAGATACCCTCAAGCCAGCTTCAAGTTACTCCTCCAGCTGCTTTTCCCACAATGGCCTGCGAAAGCTGCAGGTCCCAGGCCCGGACGCTGCTTCGGGTCGCAAATCGCACTTCAGTATTATCCAGATCCCCGGCCGCTGCGAGATCGAATTTTCTGCCGCTGCTCAGTGCGCCTGTCCAGATCCAGACGCCGCCGCCGTCACGGAGTTTCAGCAGCACGAGCTCAAGGAAGATTTTGGGAATTGGAAGCTCGATTGGAGAGTCGTACCGGGTCATTGGCGCCTCGGAGAGAATATTCAAGGCATGCTCCAAGGCAGCTGACTATCGCATCACCGAGGAGGAGCGCAAGAATGACCAGGTGGAGAGATTAGAGGATGGAGAGGAGATTGGTCGTTCTATCGAGGAGGGGAACATCTGGCACAGCAGTATGACACCACCATTCAAGTCCACCTTGTGCAAAGAAAGCTCAGACTAACTCTTCAAAACAGCATTCAAGCTCTCTCCTACCTTTAGCACCTGGTCGCACGTCACCATGCTTCACCTCTACCTCATCAACGCCCGCATACGGATGCTCGAGCGCGACGCCTACCGAAGCTGGCAGCAGCAGCTCATCGACCACTTCTTCTTCGAGTGCGAGAAGAAGATGCACATCGACCACAACATCACCTCCAGCGCTCTCCGACAGCGCTACCTCAAGGACATCTTTGTGCAGTGGCGAGGCCTCCTGCTGGCCTATGACGAGGGCCTCATCAAGGGCGATGCCGTATTAGCGAGCGCCGTGTGGAGGAACCTCTTCAAGGGCGATCCTGAGGTTGACCCCCGAGCGCTGGTGGCCATTGTTGGATGGATGCGATCGGGCCTTGCATCGTTGGAGGGCGCTTCCGACATGGCAATGCCCAATAGGGCTCTCGAGATTTTGGACAAGCCGGTGGATGTGTTCTGGACGAGACTTGAAGAGCCCTTTAAGAGGGAGCAGGGCAAGGAGAGTGCGAACGAGGCCCAAGAAGTAAAGGCTACCCCGGAATTGGCCAAGGCTGCTTAATCATAACGAAAAGAAGGGAAGACAAGGAGTCAAGAATGATGATGACGATGACGACCCAAAAAATAAACGGTGCTTGAGGAAAACTGTAAAATATGCAAACTGCGAAAAGCGAAGAAAAGTACCAAAAGGCGTGTGGAGATATTCAAGGCAAACAAGTCCTTCGTATATGTGTATATAATAGTGCTCGGGTGTACGTTACAAATGTATGGTGTACGGATCTATAGCTGCCGGCAAACGAGGAGATTCGGCATCCCACCTCTCTGATAGACGTTACTTATATAGATGGAAAAAGGAAAACAACACAAAACACACAATTCTATTTCATATCCTCATGAGTCTATAAACCAATCAGTCCTTCTTCTCCCACATCTGAAACTCGTACTTGATGCCCGCCTCCTCCTGCCCCCCCTCCTCAATCTCCTCGCCCGTCCACGCCTGCAGCTCCTCTCTCGACTTTTTCTCCCAGCCCTCGGCCTTGCCACCCGACAAATCCAGCGGGAAGACCGTGTCGCACTCAAACTCGGCGTCAATGCTCGTCAGCAGCACGCGCTTCGCCGAGGGATGCTTCAGCGCCGCCTCGTAGATCTGCGCCCCTCCCATGACGAAGACCCGGCCGCCACTGCTCGAGTTTGCTTCTGCCGCGTACCGCAGCGCTGCTTCGACGGAGGGCACTCGGACCTCGGCGTCAGCTGAAGGCGGTGGTGAAGGCGGGTTGGCTGGGGCGGAGCGGGTGATGACGATGTTGAGGCGGTTCTTGAGAGGTCTGAATTTGGGGGGGATGGAGTCCCAGGTTTTGCGGCCCATGATGACGGCGTTTTGGATGGTGGTCTATGATTGATGTTAGATTCATGGTTTACTTTGTCAAGAATGAAAACAATGTCGAAGAACGATGAAGAATGTCGTTGAAATCGGCTTTTATGGTGAGTCTGGTGGAGATGGAATTTTCTTTGCGATTTATACCTGCGATGAAGTGGGAACTCGCGTCGTTACACGCGCGAAATACTGCATTTCTTTCTTGAGGCCTTTCCAGGGCATGGTGCCCTGGAAGCCAATGCCCATGCTGCGGGTGGCAGCGACGATGAGGGTGAGTTCGGGAGTCGTCATGGCGGATGGATGAGTGTAGACAGATATTCAAGATGGGTGGATGAAAAAACGGGTGTAAGTCGTTAGCTGCCGGTTTAGCGCAGCTACATGGACTGAGCTCGACTTTGAGGTTTTGAGCTGAACGCAACACGAGAAACGATCATCTAAAGAATTTAAGAAAAAGTTGCCAGTTTCAATTTAAATGTACATAAAAGGCCTGATTAATTCTCTAAGCAAATTACATCCGAGTAGCCATCATTCTCCCAATTCCTCGCCACCAATCTTGCGCTCACAGCTTTGCAGGCGCTAAAACAGCAATGTCTTGATACGGAATGCCCAGAAACTTGTAAATATGGTGAAATCTGAAATTTGTTAGCAAAATGAACTTTTTGCGTGCAGTCATCTTGTTCCTGTTCAATTGATGCACAGCACGTCAATTGCTCAAGAATTCGCAAAACTCACCGGTCACTTCCAAAAAATGGCTCTTGCTCCCCCTTTGCATTCGTCACCCAAATCCAAGGCGCTCCAAAGGCCCCCTGATCAACAGCCGTCTTCGTGGTAGCCAAGAGCACATCCTTCATCTGCCCGCGAGACTGCATAATCTTTTCTACCTCTTGTTCAGTAAAGAGCTTCTTGCTGTCGCTTTTGCCGGGTTTCTCCTTTGCTCCTTGGAGCACGGCTCGCAGATTCTCTTCCGGAATGAGGTTGACATTCGGAGGCGTCCAAAAAGCCATGAAGAGGGATTCAAAGGCGGCTAGGAAAGTGGCCTGTGGATAGTTGGCCTTGATATAGAGCAAAGCGCGAAGTGGTGAGACGGTGTGCGCAACGGCCATGAGATCCGGAGGGCTCTGGATGTTGGAGAGACCAATCCGATCAGCCGATCGACGAGCGTCATATTTGAGGTACTTGGCCTTGGTTTCATTTGTCCATGGAGGTTTGTTACCTGGTAAGAGGCTTGTCAGCAACAATACGAAAAGAGGCAAGATGGCATCAGCATGACTGAAGACACCGACCAGCATACCTGACAAGTGGTTGATGCCGCCCAACAGCACGGGGTTGATTCTGATTTGAACGAAAGATGAGTACTTGATCTGATATGATGGGCTCTTTCACACGAAATGCATCACATACTCTATGTCGACTCCATAGGCTGCCAGCTTGTCTCGATTCTGCGCCAAGTCGGTGAAGGCAATATAGCTGTAATAGGATGCTGCCCTCCCCACGTCTTTGATCAGCCTTTTGGCTACAACAGTGAATAGGATAGATGATAACAATTTGCCCAAGATAGGTAGGCAACGAGACGCTGAGCCAAATACACTCAAGGCGCAACCCAAGACTCACCGAGATCCAAGAAGCACTCAATCTTGGCACCCATGATTAGTAGCTACCCAGATATTATGCTTCGAACCCTGGTCCGCTACCCCAGATTTCTTCTTCTTATTTCTCCGGACTCCTTCGTCACTGAGATCCAAAGCCCGCAGCAGGAAAACAAAGTGTAGATTGCCGCAGCTAGGCGCAGATGGCGTGATATTTATGATGACAAAATCAAGACGAAGAGGAGGCAAGACTACCTAGGTTAGAGTGCGACTCAATTAAATAGACATTCCCGGGTTCGGCTTAAAATATTACATGGGTGTAATGCTGCCGACAAGCTTCATGAATGTCAAAAGTATGGAGTATGCAGAGATTATGCCTAGGTTGGAAAAGGATTCCAGCCGCAACGCCCATTACAGCACTCTCCCCCTCAGTCCTATCCCCTAACTCTCCATGACTCCGCTACAACGGGGGATCCTCCGGGCTGCGAATCCGCCAAAAATGCACTATTCCTATACCGCACAGCTCGCTATAAGCTTGCGGTCTTTTGCGGCGTTATAGACGCCCTTAGGCGCCGGTTCTTCCTACAAAAGTGCAAGATATCTGCGGGCCGAGGTATCGATTTGCCATTTCTACGTGTTCAGTAATCAAATAATGGTCCACCTGGGGAAAGCATCCACGCTCCACATCTCGGCAGCTTCCACTACTGCTGGTCTCGCGATCTCTGGACGAGTTCGATAAAGCTGGGGACTGATGGCGATGGCGAGATGACATGTGCTTTGGCGTTTTGAAGTTGCAGAGTCCAGTCATCAGCTTTATAAGCCTGGTCATCCTTGAGCCCCTCTGCGTTCTTCTCATTCGTGACAACTCCAAGAACCAATTGAATCCGACTTCTTTAATAAGCCCAGTCATCCTCTTCCACGTTCGTCATCACCATCATTCATCGTAGCCTTTCATCTTTTCCTTTTAAAACTTTGAATACAACTTGAAGAAAATGGCCAACCAAAAGCCCGTAGCCCTCGTCGTGGGAGCTTCTCGCGGCATCGGCCGTCAAGTCGCCATCGATCTGGCCAAGAACGGCTACGCAGGTGAGCATCAATTCACATCTATTCTCTACAACTATACATGCTACTATATTCCTCTATACCCAACTTTTGATGCTTCTTTGCTAACACACATCCCAACCCTCCAGTCGTCGTCGCCGCAAAATCCATCACAGACCCCTCCAAACTCACCGACAAGACGCCCAACCCAAAGACCAGCGACTCAACCGTCACCACCGTCGCCCGCGAAATCACTTCCGCCGGCGGCGATGCCACCCCCATCCAGGTCGATGTGCGATCCGAGGAGAGCGTGAATGCCCTCGTCGCGCAGACCATTGCTGTAAGTAACCCCCCTGCCATGAATGATATGATAGACACACAAAGACTTACACACACCTAGAAATACGGCCGCCTCGACGCCCTCGTCTACAACTCCGGCGCCATCTGGTGGGCCTCCGTCGCAAACACGCCCCTCAAGCGCTTCCAGCTCATGCAGCGCGTCAACCCAGAGGGCCTCTACGCCGTCATCCAAGCCGCGCTGCCGCACCTCCGCCAGTCCCAGAAGGGCCGCATCGTCGTCGTCAGCCCGCCCATCTACAGCCGCTTCTTCCGCGGCAAGACCGCCTATGCCATGGGCAAGATCGGCATGAGCGTCCTGACAAAGGGCCTGGCCATTGACTTTGAGCGCGAGGGGCTCAAGGACATGGCCATTACGAGCATCTGGCCCGCAGTGGTGAGTTTTATCTGTACCCAACAACATATAATCGATTATAACGCAAAACTAACACAACCCATCATCCAGGCCATCGAATCCGCCGCCACCGAGCAATTCACAAAGAAAAACCCCGACGAGGAAAAAGACCTCCGCAAACCCACCATCTTCTCCGACGCCATCCTCGCCATCCTGCGTTCCCCCGCCGCAAAAGTCAACGGCGAGCTGGTCCTCGACGAGGACTTCCTCCGTGAGCACAGCGGCGTCACCGACTTTTCCAAGTACAGCGTCATTCCGGGCTCGAACCCTCGCCGCATCATGCCCGCGAAGCTGCCCGACTTGACTGTGGCCGAGCAGGCAGATGAGGGGAAGAGGATGGATAGTGCTACTAAATCTAAACTGTAATTCTCTTGTAATTTAATTTGTTCTTTCATTTAATAGCCTGGAGAGGATACTCAGAGGTCTCTCGATTACATACCGTGCTTGGACAAGACCGGAACATTGGTAATGGGTAGCAAACGCTCAGACTGGGCGTGGTTTAGAAAAGTATGAGCAAAGTACTCTTACCACCATTGTATCATAAATATATGCATCTAAATAAGTCGAAATTAGTAAAAGCACAGTCGTATGCACTTCACCAACAATGCATCATAAGTCAAAGCTGCAAAGAAAGGTTCCGGCCCATGATATTACAGCTCAGAATCATTGTTCATTGAAATAATATATCCATAAGAGTGTAAATCTAATTCCTCACAGTAATCTCTCTCTGGCCTATCTCAGAAAAGAAAATGAAAATGAAAGGAAAGCGGAAACACAAAAAGATCAATACACGATTCCTTCAAACTCCCAAAAGACATTAGGCACATTATATAAGGCCACTCCTTTTAGTCAGCGCCGGCTCTTCAGTCAACATCAAAAGCCAACCGGTCGCTTCGGGTACTTTCTACTTCATCTTTTCTCATACACAAAAAAGGGGGGAGATGGGAAAACGAAAGATGGAAACAGGCAAATGAAATATAAAAAAAAACGGAGAATTCCTCGAGAAGAGGCAGCTAGGAGAAGAAGAAAAAAACAAGCGCTTTGCCATCCCGATCCATTATCCATAATCAATCTTACACATTTTCTTTCGGCGAAGCATACTCGCTCACTCCGCTGCTGAAAGTGTCCGGTGACACTCTGGCACCGGTGCTGCCACTGCGGCCACTGCGAGAAGACGAAAGTATTGATTTGAGGTTCTCGCTCTCCGGGGTATGTTGATCCTATGCGTCCATGTATTCCCGCTGCTGGCTCAGCGGACCCACGCCTTGCGTACTTTCAATATCGCTAATCGTCTGGTTAAATACCGACGTCACGTCCCACAGCACCTTCAACCGATTCCATTCATGTCGGCTTCGCCACATCTCATCCATCATCTCTCGGTTGATTTGTTCAAGCTGTTCGATGGTGCAGCCCGAGGTGACGTCTGTCATTCGATGCAAAAAGCTCTCTAGTTGCTCTTTTACCGACAGCGGCTGGGAAGCCTGGGAAGCCTGCTGGCCAGAGTTGCGGGAGGATGAGTGTTGCTCCTCCGGGCTTCCATCGTGAGAGGGCAAGCTAATCACCGACTTCGAGCCTGCTGGGCTCTGATGTCTGTGTGAGCGGGGAGATGGCCGATCTATGAGCAGAGGCGGAGAGCTGTCGACATGCTGCTGTGCCCGAAGCTGTGTGGACTGCCAAATGTCCTCATTGGACGATAAAAGACTATTGTTCTGTCCAATGGGTAGTGTGTCGGGGATATCAGTCTGCTCGTTAGGTTCAACCGGGCGATTTTCATCGTGGTTACCATTTGTGTTTTGGCTCTGGCTCCAGTTGGATGAGCGATGGGTTGACAGATCCGAGGTCTTCGTCGTGGAGGCTTCGTTAATCACAGCAGACGGCGACATGCCAGGAGGTAGAGTAGTAACCAGGGATCGTTGGGATACTTGCGTCCCTCCCAGGTTTCTCGAAGACGCGTCTTGAGACTTTGGCGGCGGGCCCATGGGAGACGTCATCTGGTGAAGCGATTGAGATTGAGATGCCATTTGGGTGGTATCGTCATCGGTCCCACTCATTTGTACATCACCTTCTTTAATCTGGTTGGAAGAAGAGGTGCCGTTGCTCAGCTGATGCTCGTCTTGGCCGGCTTTGCCATGTCCATTGGACAAGGGGCTTCGTATTTGGAACCGGGCCATCGTACGAGCTCCAGGCACCGTTTCTCCAAGTGTAAGAGGGCCCTGCGAGTCGCTGTCGTTGCCTCCGCCAAGGTCTGACTGAACCCTGTCCAACGCAGACTGCATCGCTATTCGCTTACGCGCTTTTGTGGCTGCTTCCTTAGCTCGGTGCTGCTGGCGCTGGTAGAGCGCTTCCCAGTCAATATGGCCAGTACTGTTTTCGATGCTGGCTACGTCGACCTCGACGTTACTGAGCAGCTCATTGGCCTTGAGAGTGCGCTCCTTATCACCGATATTCTTGGCATCTCTTGCCAAGGACTTGATATCAAACAGAAAGTCCTTGGGGCGAGCGTAAAATCCGTTGGATAAACGCTCTTCGATCGTGGTGGTTTCGAGATTGTAATAGTACTTTCCGGATTCAGCGTGCATCAGCACCTCATTGCCATACTTGTCCTTGGCAATCTCAAAAGGCCTAATCTCCCCCTCTGCAAGATCCGGCCGTACATAATTCGGGTCCGCCTCCAGAAACAGATAATCAATCTGGTTTTGTTGGATAACTGGCTGCCTGAACTTCTTATACCTACGGTTAATCTGATCCATAATGGGCTGCAGCTGAATCTTGAGAGCATTGAGGAGTTGGTGGTCTCTCTTCTTCTGGGCCTTCATCTCGTCTTTAGTGGGCGGCTTGGGGGCCGCTTGAGGAGCCACCGGGAGCTGCTCGAGAACTCTCTTCTTGCGGTTTTCCAGGTCCGGAAACTCGTGAGGGTTCAGCTTCACGTAATCCAGTGTCTTCGCAAAATATTCCATGCGATTGGCCTACATATTATTAGCGTCTCTCGATCAAATTAGGTATCTGTAGATTTGCGCGCCATCTTACCTTTTCAGGTCTTTGAATCTCCATCTGGTTTTTACTGGAATAGCCGAAAAAGTCTTGAATCAATTCCCGCGGAAGCCACTTCTTTTCGCAATCTGCAGTAGCAAAGAGAAGTATAGGGTCTGTCGGAGGGATGGATTTCAACATCATGCGGAAGGTAACGAGTGCCATTGTTCCAGTCAGTGCCGCGTACCAGGTGTCGATGTTTGGTATGTAGATAACACTGGGCTTATGGCGCCTCACTTCGGTGAAAAGGCCAACAATCACTTGCTCCATCGGCTATTACATCAGTTAGCGGATTGTGGTATTTTGTGAGTTGATTCGGGCCCTGAACTACTTACTCGTACGTCACTAAGCAGGCTGGGGAGATCAAAGTTTTGAACGTGGACTCCCTCAAAGTAGTGAAGAATTGCAGATGAAATGTATCCTTGACCCATCCCATGAGCGCCGGAGATGAGGAATCTGGGTCGGAAGATTCGAGAGCGTTCAAACTCTTGGCTCAGGGCCTCACGGCCAAATCCATGATCCTTGTCTTCGTATTGCTCGTACATGGCCTCTTCCAATGCAGTCGTCTTCTTTTTACGGGGCAACAGACGATCAAGTGCCCGCTTGGCTTCGTCAAACTGATCACGCAGGAGAGGCCTAATAGAGGCTGGAAGCGGGCGTGCTCCAGATGTCGCAGATCGCTCCGACGAAGGGATCATCTTCTTGATTGAAATCATGAAATCAGAAGCATGGACCGAAATCTTGGCCGGATCAACAAGCAGCTTCTCTTTGGATGAGTAAATCTGCGGGTAGGTTCGCTGAATGGCATTCAGAGATGCCTCGGTGCAGAGCGCCCTCAGATCAGCACCACCGTAACCCTTTGTGTTCTCTGCCAGCGACTGCATGAAGTCATTCGACAAGCCCCAGTCTTGGGTATGGATATTCAGGATGGACCGACGCCCTTCAATGTCAGGCAAAGGAAAGTAGAACTCTCTATCAAATCGACCTGGTCGTCGGAGGGCAGGGTCAATGTTGTCTGGCCGATTGGTGGCGCCAATGACGATGACCTGTCCACGTCCATCCATGCCATCCATCAAAGCTAATAGCGTCGAAACAATGGAGGCGTGGATCTGTTCCTGCTTGCTCGATCTGACCGGCGCCAATCCATCAATCTCGTCGAAAAAGATGATGCTGGGCTGGGTCTTTCTCGCCTCTTCAAAAAGCAAGCGAAGCTGCTTTTCAGCCTCACCAACCCACTTGCTGAGCGCATCAGCACCTTTGCGCATGTAAAAAGATATCTTTTTGCCTCCAGAACCGACGGAGTTGGCAAGGGCACGAGCAAGCAACGTCTTACCAGTTCCCGGTGGACCATGGAACAGCACTCCGCGAGGCGGCGTAACGTGGAATCTCGTAAAGAGCTCAGGATACAGCAAAGGAAGCTGTACCATCTCCTTGAGCTGATCGATATGGCCTTGCAAACCACCAACTTTGCTAAAGTCCACATTCAAATCGACGCCCAGAGGATCGGCATCAGCCAGTGCCTTGCGGTCCTTGATCTTGCCAACGTTGGGAGTGGCCCCCATGCCGTCCACACCCAGCCCCTGGCCGCCAGACACAAGCCCGCCAGCGGGAGCGGCAGATGTCGGTGTCATGCCTACATTTCCGGCAGCATTGGACCGATGCATCATCTCATCATCACTGCTATCGGAGTCCGCACCACCAGCGGCACCAGTACCCCATGGGCCGGCCAGCAACGATCCGACTTCGCCGCCACCACCAAAGGGGCCGTATGTAGTGTTTAGATTCCTGTCCCAGCCGGCGCTAGCGCCACCTCGCCGGCGATTGCGGGCCGGTGTGGGAGCAGGATCCTCTGCCTCTTCTTCAATGTTGACAGAGGTTAAGGGAGGCATGTAGTAATTGACCGGACGTCGCGATCGGCGGGAGCTTTCTTGGTACATAATGGGAGATTCTGTCCGGGCCTTACGTGGCTTCGCTGATCGTCTAAGCTCACGAGCTTCTTCGTTGAGTTCGTCCATGTCAAAATCAGGTTCGTCGTCAGCCGAAGAGTTTCTACGGCGGGAGGCCCGGCCTCTGGACCGAGTCTTCCTCCCACGAGGAGTTGGGCTCTCCATAGCATCGCTCTTTCTGCGCCGCTCTGTATCAGAGACTTCAGCATCATCGGAATCATCACCAGGCTCAAAATCACTGCTATGTTCTGTAGTAGATTTCTTGGTGCCCCTCGTCAGTCGGCCAGACCGACGGATGCCACTGGCTTCCGGTGTAGCTTCGGCCACAGCTTCAGCATCGACAGCCTCGGTAGTCTCAACAGCATTTTCTGAGGAAGCAGCAGCACGAGAGCTCCTTGTCCGCCGAGTAGTAGGTATGTCGTCGTCGTCTTCGTCTTCATCTTCAGCTTCAACCTGCTTTGTAGCAGCGATCTCGTCGACAGGATCCTCTCCTTCTTGGGCCTCGTCAGCTTCCTTGGCAGCATCTGGCATGTCAGAGTCAATATCCTCGAGCTTCCTTTTAGCCGGTGTTTGCGAGAGCTCATCAGGAGCATCAGCATCATCTACATTGCGGAAGCTGCTGCTGCCTTCATTAGACGCCTCTTGAATTGGCTCTGGAGCGGTCTTAACGCCCTTCATGCCACGAGTAGCCCTGCCACTTCTCGTGGCTGCTTCGGGGCTCTTGCTTCGGGAGTTTCGAGATACAACAGCATGTCGGCCAGAAGTAGATAGCTCCACAAAGTCTTCTGCATCTTCAGTGTGTGCCCTGGTCCGACGTGTCTGGGCTAACGCTGGACCAGGGACCTTTAGCTTGACCAGCCTCCTCGGCTCGGATTCAGTCTTGACTGGCTGGCTGGGCTCGAGAGGAATATCATCGAGCTCGTCAGGTTCCTCGTCTTCCTCCTTTTCCACCTCATCGTCATCTTCGCTGCTCTCTCTGTAGTTTTGCTGCTTCACTGCTACCTTTCTAGCCTTCCGCCCGGCAGCATTTCTGGGGGCATCTTCGTCCTCTGAGTCTTCAGTCGCTTCGACAAATGAACCTTCGTCGCTATCGGAGAGCTCCTCTTCGTCTTCATCAATGTCAGAGCCACGGTATCGGTTGGTCCGCTTTTGGCCCGATTTGGCACCTCTAGATTGGCGGGTTTTCTTGGAGCTTCGACTCGGTCTTGCCTCTGTCGGATCGAAGTTTTCGTCCTCGGAGTCGGATTTATTAGGGTCGAAATCCTCCAAGTTTCTCTTTCTCTTGCTGCTAACCATTGTGTCGCACTCTGTTGTGTTTGTTCGGTGGTATGCAGGCAGTTAATTGACGGGCAACGACGGACGGACTACGTATGCTCGGAAGGGTATTGTTCGGGCCTACAGCTCAAAAAGTTAGACATTAGCTGCTGATCAGTTTGAGATCAAGCTGCATTGACAACATAATCCAGCCCATTCACGTCTTGGCAGCTTGAATGACTTACCTAGGCCATGAATAGCACTGCACGCTCGTGTTCTAAAGCGTGCATGGAATCGCGCAATGACACACCCACTGTGGGAAAACCCCGGGGTCGACCGCTGGCCAGGGAAGGTGCGCACCGCAAATTTGCCGGAATCTGCACTCTAAAGACGTCGCGTTGATAAGATGCGCCGGGATGGGGCTTCAGGCTGGCTCACAAGAAATGCAGCGATGGTCGCAAATCGAGCTGGACAACGAGACTTCGCGCGTCGCGAGAGCTAGCAGTACCCATTAGCGCTGAGGAAAACTGGAGGTTGACTCCTCACGTGCAGCCACTGCGGCGCGAGCCAAGCCGAGAGTGGCTCGAGCTTTTTTTTTTTCCCTCTGCCCTTTCCTATTCCAAGGATCCAGCTTTCTCCAATCCAGGGGCCCGCTAATATCAAGGCCACAAAAAGCGACCCATGAATGACGATGTGCAACCAGGGCTTCAAATAAGCTGTTAATCAGGTGTCGAGAGTCTTTTGACGCGATTGAGACTGCCCTTACAACGTGAATGAGCTACGATGCAATTGCCAAACACGATGTTTTTCCATGCGAAAATGCATCATCAATACCATTTTCGCAACGTCGCTAACTAGCAAACAGGCATGTCCAATACGATATTCATCAAGGTGCCATCGCATCGTCCACGTTCGCATCGCATTTTTGACTCTTTAATTTCCAGCTTCCCCGGATTTTTCAGATCTGTCCCTGGCACAGATATGCGGCTCGAGCATTCTGGGCTTGCCGTAGGGCTGATGAAGAACTGCCACCACTACCGCCACTACTGGACCCCACGCCTGAAAGTCAGGTGGCCAGGCGCGCATCGTGGAACGCAGCAGTTGGTGCCTCAATGCCTGAATTTGGTGCTAGTCCACGCAGCTCTAGGGTAGCTGCGCGTGGTTATTGGCGTCATCTCCTAGCGACTAAAAAGCTCGATTGAATACATGTAGGTACACATTTGCAGTGTTACTGCCCGTTATCGCTATCGGGCAGCTGTGCTACCAGGTACTGGATTACAGCGCTGTGTTTCTGTTTTGTACCTGTAGGAGTTTCCGACCCTGAACTGGCCAAAACCTGCGGCCCAGTCCTAGATTTGCAGCAGTCGAGCCTGTTTTTCTCATTATCTTCCCTGCATCAGGCCAGGCACATTCAAGATTCTGGACACAGGCAGCACAGGTTGGTTCGTTTGTACTCCGTACGCGACATGGGAAAAGTGGAAAACGCTCTTCTTTTTCCTGTCTCTTCCTAAGGCGTGACTCATCTTTTGGTCCCGTATGACTGCATTCCCAGTAACCAAGAAAGTGTTGCCTGAAAGTCATTGGCTCGCCCACGGCTCAGCTCATGCCACTATGGCCGCTATTACGACTGCAGCAAACCATGTCGCGACCAGAGTGGTAGGAAAAGGGGCGGCCTGGCAGCGTCCCCGTCGATTACTTCAAGTACCCAGTAAACCCATTCCATCGCTCGGTGTTCTAGGCCACACTAACCGCTACTTTTGGCCCCCGAGCTGACAGGCCCAGACTTGGCTACCGAATTCTTGGCCGACAGCCGTCCCGCGTTGCACAGCTGAATACAGTAGAGTGTAGAGTTTGCTGCTCGCTTGAAATACGATGAATACTATTCATGTTAGTACTTGATAGCGCTGGCTAGGCTGTCGGAAGGACCCGTCTGGACCTGATATCCGTTCTACCACTATAGTACCTACTAGCTGCAACATGAATACTAACTAACGATACTCGTACAACGGCTTAGTAGGAGCTCTGCAGCATGTCTTGCTCGTGGTCCATGCCAAGATTTGAGCCTTTGGGTCATTTACCCACTACGGCAGCCGTTGGAGCCCAGGGTCCCGGCAAACAAGAACAAAGGGGCTGTCAAAGGCTCATCATCCAGATGCCCAAGCTTACCTGTGCAACTTGCAAGCACCAGATGCCCTTCCCTGTCGTCATTCAAAGGATCGATCGACACTAGCAAAAGAAGGCATCAGGTTCGAGCGTCGAGCCAACTGTCTAAATGGCCAAATGGCCCCCGCCATGACGCCAGCCGGGCAGCAAACGCCTCCAATTGAAGAGCGAGAGTGCGACCCTTTGGCGAGACCCTTTGGCCACCGACGCTCCTGGCTCTCGCTACTGGTCCCAAGGAGGCCCAAGGATGCGTCCCTGCTGCTTTTTCGTCTGCTCGCCGACTCGAGACTAGCCGCTGCGATGGCCGGTCGCAACATTGAGGCGTGATTGGCCCAGGCATGCAGGCCGTCTGCGTGCTTTACCGACAAGCTGGACTCCTGATGGCCCTCCACGCGACTGGAATGCCGGCCTGGGAGTCGCACCGCAGATGGTCTTGGCCGGCTGCATCTGCGGCCTGACACGGATTCGGTCAGCCGCCACATCGAGGCCGTCAGTTATGCACCCATCCCTAACAAAGGATAAACAATATTGGAAAAACAACACAAGCTAGGCCAGGCCCTCGTCGTACCCTGTGTAAGCTGCCTGGTATTTAGCTTTCTCGACCAGCCCAGCTTCCACTTCCTTTCCTTTCCCTTTCTTTTCTCTTCCCATCGCGTAGTGTTTTCACCTGCGTAGCAATCGATGCTTTGACGACGTCGACGTGCTCTCCCGTTCTCCTTTTTCAAACGCACCCGGCGTGCAGAACCTCAGCTGCCTTGACGGCACGGGTCAATCCTATCGTTTTTATTATCACGACAAGCAATCAAGAAGCAAGCCTTCTCCCGCGCTGGACAAACCTCGGGTCTACAATAGAAAATTAGACATTCCTCTTGTAACGAATAACGAGAATCATACCCACCAAACGACATTCGCTATGCCTCGCTCATCCAGAGCCTACCCTCCGCCGCTGGAGCTGGACACTTCCTTCAGCGGCATGGGTGCCTCCCAACACTCTCCCGACTCTTTTGACTCGCCGCTATTCTCTCCAACCAAGGTATGCAAATTCAACACACACTACCATGGCCATCCAGAATATGAGCAGCCTCTAACCAAAGCTGCCAAAAAACAGAGAGTAGGAACGAGCTCGACAAACGGTGTATCAATCAACTCGCCCCAGCGCAGGACATCCTTTGGATTCATCAAGTCCTCGCCCACCGTCAACGTTCACACAACCTGTGGCCGCCACACCGATCAGCTGCTCTTTGGAGGACCCTCACTATCTGGTCTTGCCCGCGCTCTTCTAGGAAGGAAAAAGAAGAGGCCGACGGAGAGCTGAGTCGATTTGAACTTTGGCGGGGCACTTTTCATGTGAAATTGACCAGCGCCCGCCAAATTTTCGTTGGCCTGAACCTTTTTTTCTTCTAATTTTTTTTTCTCTATTATTACAACTTACAGTACTGGCTGGATCGGTGCAACATCCAGTACGTTATACGATATGGCTTAATGATACGACTACTGTTACGAGCGTTATTACTGTTACTGTTACTTCTGCAACTACCATCATATTACCTGGCGCAATTGGGAAAGATGTGATAACATAGAAAGACAGGCGCGCCTTATGTGGCTTGCTATTTATATCTTAGATAACTACTCTAATAATGCCACCTCCTTTTTATTTCCATTTTTACGAAGCCATACGGGATCATCAACGTGGCTGCTTACTGGTTTCACACCTGCATCGCCAATCACAGCGAAGTTTATCTCTCGGCAACTTGATCACCAGATGCGTGCGTGGCCTTTAGTGTCCTTGTCATGGGATGTTTTGTAGCACAGCGAGGCGTGATTTCTATTTCCCCAAATTAATCGACGGAATAAGACAAAATAAAAAGGAATACAAATAACGCACAATGTTTTTTTATCAATTTGATCTATCACTCTATCACTTGGCCATGCTGACCTCCATGATCATCGGTGAACCCGAGTGTCTCACAATAGGTACCCTGGATATGGACCCTAAAACGTACTTACGTACCTGCATCCTGCGGTCTACTGTACAAAGAAGCATTGAAAATTGATACCCAAAACACTCTAGGGCAGTTTCTCTACACCCCTTGTCTTGCAATCCAAAGCGGGCACCGACATGTAAGTAAGGGCAGTACCTGTAACGATATGTGCTTCGTACTTCGCATTGCAACCCAAAGTCTCCCTGCTCAGTAACAAGGGCAAGAAAAGGCAAAGAAAAGTCTGTCCATTGCTCACCGTCTCTATTTTTCTCTCCCCCTCAGATCTCACGAGTATCCTTGTGCGTCCACACGCGGGCTCGGGTAGTTATTCTTATTCGTGGCCGCATATCTCTTGGAGAACTTGTCCAGCAGCGTGATGATCCACCGCTGTGCGTCCGCATTAACAAACTCATACACTATTCTTATCGAATAGCCAAGGCGGAAAGGTCCCAGGGTGCCTCTCCCTACCGACTCGATGGACCGTAAAATGTTATGCACGAGCTCCTTTTGGGACTCTTGATAGTCCACCGGCCACTGGCATCGAATCAGCAGCTCTTGCAGAATCAACATGCTGGCCCAGTATCCCATGTGCATCGACCCAAGCCATCCCACCGGGTGTTCCAGGATCACCTGGTACGGCGAATTCGGATCCTGGGACGGAGCTTCCTTCAGCTCGACACCAATCTTTTTGAAATCCTCATACCATGCGGTAAACTGCTCGCGCTTTTCGGCTGCGAGCTCGGCAACTTGCTTTATACGTCGTGGGCTGACCTGTCTGCCGGCCATAAGAGCCTCGCGGACGGGATAACCCCACCACATTACCTCTGGCATATCTGCCAGACAGATGAAAAACGAATTCGCTACTTGCATCGAGAAGTCTGGTGCGTCAGGACTGAAAATCGACCCCCGTTCTTCGTTACAGAGGGCTCCCCTCCATTCTGGACGGGCCAGGAAGCATTTACTGCTTGTCGGGAAGAAAAGTGAGCTCATGATCTAGGACAGGGGAGAACAGGATGTCAGCTTTTGAAGGTTTCCATGCAAGGTATCGGAGTGTGAGCATTTCCCCCCTAGTTTGATGGTAGCTGCATGCTGTCCTTCAGCTCGACGCGTCCGCGACAGCCGGGGCTCTATTGACCATGGGGAGCAACTGGCTCGGGAGACGCAGGGACAGAACAGATTGGTGCTTAACGAGGGTAACAAAGAGTTTCCACAGTCAAATCACCAATGGCGTCAAGGCAAAGGAGACAAACAATAACTAAGTGGGTAAATCGGGAGAGGACGCCTTACCAGGATACCTCGGAAAGAGAACAGAATGGCGGCGTCGTTGCCCTGCGTATGAGCTGCAGGACCACGTTGCTCCATGAGTGTGGCGATTCCTTGGGCATGCCGCAACCAAGTGTCCGGAGCGGTCGTGCCCGCAAACAGCTTGGAGATTGCCATGTCAGCCAAAAAAAGCTCTGGTAAGTTTATTTGAGAAGAATTAATGCTTTCCATAACAACATATGTCCTCTCTATACGCAATTCCCCTTACTCACCTCAAAGAAACACAACATGACGGCAGAACAGAACGTCTCAGACGACTTCCATCTTGTTGGATGCCGCAATGTCGCCTGGAGGGCACCCAGAGACCACCCATAAACAGTCCTGCTCCGAGCAACGAGATTATCGTCGGCCAGCTCCTTACCCATCAGATGGAGGGCAAGAGAGCAAATGGCGCCATCCAGCGCCGCCACCGTCCCCAGCTCCTTGAACCTCAGCCGGCAGAAGAAGCCCAAGAAAGTAGTTACATCTTTCGAGGCCAACCGAGTCTGGGCCATCTCCATCAGCGTGCCGACGAAGAGGGCTCGATTGGGCTGAGGCGAGGCCACCAGGGACACCGCAGCAGTGCTAGCATCGCTCGCGGGTGTCGTGGCGCCAACGGATGAAGTCGAAGTCGAAACGGTGGACGGCGAGCCTTTTGCCACGGCAGCGCCAGCTCCGGCACCGGCACCAACGTTGCTATCGCGGTTTGCTGGCGACAGTCGAGAGCCTCTACTTCGAATCGCATGTTTCCCAGACACAAA
This sequence comes from Trichoderma sp. 2475, assembly GCA_038502285.1. Lineage (NCBI taxonomy): Eukaryota > Fungi > Ascomycota > Sordariomycetes > Hypocreales > Hypocreaceae > Trichoderma > Trichoderma sp. 2475. The sequence goes on from JARPVV010000016.1 coordinate 1,154,829, forward strand.
CTTGATGGCTCGCTCATAGCCGGGGCACTGGGCGCCGTACTTGCGACAGTTTCCGCACTCCGGCCTGGCCTCGTCACACTTGACTCGTCTCTTCCTGCAGAGCTGACAGCCGCTGCTGCGCGGAACTCCGACCATGACGACTACTGCCGGCTCTCGGTCTGTCTGTCTCTCTGTCGTATGCGTGTGTGGGAGTGTGTATGCGTGTGTATGTGTGTGTCCCCTACTTATGCGCGGCTGTCGCACGTCGACTATCTCAGCGATTCCAATCGTTGGGCGTGATTCTTGGCGAGGCAGGAAGCCATTGGGAGCGAGACGATGCGAGATAGAGACGTCAAGCTACCTTGTGTCTGTTGACAGAGCGTGCAGTGCTGGGCGCGATACGATGCGATGCGGTGGAATATTGTCAAAATAGCAATGTAGCAAACTTGGAGGCTTGTCTGTGGACGTGTAGGTACTAGTAGAGGTAGGTATATCTGGATCAGGCTGTCTAGATAAGATACGATAAGATATGTATCGTGCATGCATCAGCGTATTTTCGTTTTTTGGTGTTTGACAGGCCCTCCAAGACGAGATATAGTCGCAGCCTTCAAGCAGCCCCCAACATCATGATACATCTCCAGCTGTCAGTGCATGTAATGATGGACACAAGGTTGCTCCGCTGACTAGTAATACGCCACGTCTGCCTGGCGACATTGACGCGAAGGATGGAGCTGAGTCGGCTACCGTACACAGCTCTGCCACTATGGCTCACTAGCACGCAGCGAGCTCCATTTAGCTGGTGGTTTCAATTCGTTTGAGGTTCTGTGAAACCGAGCGTGGTGCTTCCATGCTAGTCCTGTTTAGGCCTTCCAAAATGGGGTCGAATTGCAGGTTATGCAAAGGGCAGATACGTAATTTTACACCACATATCAAGCAGTGTTGCCCGCTGCAGATTGGATATGATGCAGATACGTATAACTAGAAAAAAATGGAGCTATATCCTGCAATGTGTATAATGCTTCAGGAAGAGTCATATCTCCGCAGAGCTTTTAGTAAACCGACATCCGTGTCCACGCGTTTCATTGAGAAACCAAAACGCCCACCTTCCCCTCAATCTTCTCTAAACCCCCGCATTGTGTGAAGACATGATAGGAGAAACAACAGAGTAGCGCAAAAGCTTGTTACGCCATGACAATGCTAATTAATCAATCAGCGTATAGTATATACATCTGTTGTAAAGATCTTGGCAGAGTTGCAACAAGATTCAAGCGACGCCCTCCCCCGTGTCGGATAGATTGTAAGCCCAGCCGCGAACGGCGGGCTTGAGGGCCATGGCGCCGCCGGTTGCAACCATCCCTCAGACCTCTGCGGCGAACCGGGTATCTCCGCCAGATCAACCACCAAAGACTTCGATGAGCCTATAGGCTGCCCTTGATCTGCGTGGCGTCAAAAAAGCAACGGCCCGCGTTGGAGGGGGAGAAAATCAAAGGGGCTGGGGAAATGGAGGCAAGGAAACCGTTCGTTTCCGGCTTGCCAGTATTATAGTCGATGTCGCAGCAGTTATGGACACCAGCCTGGTATGTGCATGTACAGTAGTATCAACGAATTCCATGAGGAACTTGTTATATATCACATATGCTGCGGGATACGCGCTTTTGACGCTGCATTAGCCCGTGCCTTGGCGTATGCCTTCTTCAACGATACCGGCGCATTATGCCAGCAGCTATCTCTTCGCTGGAAGCGCCACCCACCTCATACGAAGGGCCAGGGGGCATGCAAGAAGCTCTGTCGAACGCCTTCGTCCATCTATCGACACACACTCTACGTCTACTAGTGCGCCTATGTACCCATCTCTCTCGAATCCCTGTTGCATTCCAATGCAGAGTTTCTCTTGGCTGCCTTTCCTTTTACGATGGGCATACAACTCGTGATATCGACTCCAACGACGGGTGTGTGCACCTATATATCGGAGGCGGACCAGGCGCCGTGTAACAGCTCACCACCTCGTAGAGAACCCCCCCAGCAGCATACGGGAAAGGGCCCGCGCGATGGAGGTTGCAGAAGCCTTCCCTTTGGATGGAAACAGAGATTTCTTGCGCCACTAAGAGCTTCCGGACTATTGGGAGCGGAACGGCCTAAAAATAACCGACGTGGGCCTCAATCTGTGGTGGAGCAGAGGGTCTTCAATTCTTCACTGCTGAGCATCGCATGGGACTTCGAGTTGCTCTTCCAACAGATGCTCGTGGAGTGCCTCCTACAGGCCAGAATATTCTGGAGACTGCCACATCCCCTCTGCGAATACGACAATTGTCGCATGAGATGCCACTCCATAGCGCACTGCATTAAGGTTTCCGTGTGGGCTACTATCTCCGTTACGTCATCTCCATGTCCGGCTTCGTCTGTGTTTACTTGTAAGCATTTGATTCCGTAGCTTGTGAAAAGAACGAGCAAAAAAGCTTGGATCATCGCCCGCTGAGTTGTGTGTTTTCTTTTACTGTGATTACCGAAGTAAAAGAAAACCTTGATCATACGGTTGAAATGATGGAGCTTCCATCCCCTGCGGCGGTAAGATGAGTGGGAGATGTGCAAATTACACGTATCCTCGTTTTATGACCTCCAATTTCCGAGCGACAGTAGCTGTTCGACGGTCATCAATGAGCGCAAAAAATTGCTCTCGCAGTTCTTCGCCTACTGCATGCAATATGTGCCTGTCTGTTCACCAGTCTCCGGATAGCTGCATGTTGTTGGAACTAGCAGTAGCATGATGGCTCTCCCGAGTCCGGCGCCTCTTTGCGTTCTTTGAGCATTTCGTGCATACAGTATCGTAAAAAGGCATCCCGCCGGCCATATTGCCTCACCTGGGACTACTGCATGAGATAGCGCCATGGGGAGGTGTGGGCTGGCGGTGGTCCATGGATAACCGGCCCACGCATCTGTGCTCTGGCCGAGCTGTGCTGAGCTCTGCCGTAGCATCCACGATCCATGGGCAAGAGAAGAAAACATGGAGAAGCGATAAAGCACCGGGGTTGGTGCTTGTCGATCCCCGTGCCTGCTCGTGGAGATGGTTATTTTCCCTCATTTCGTCAGAAGAAGCTTGGGGTAGCTGCAGGCTTGTACATTCGCAGGCCGGCCTGGCTCAAGTGCTGTAACTATAATCAACAAGGCAAATAGCCTATCAAGCACGCGCACATACATATGCCTGGCAGGCTGTAGAGGAGGAAATCCTCCTAGGTCGTATTAGTTGTGAGTAAGCCATCGGAAATCGAGAATGCTTAGTTTGTTGGGTGCCCCATTCCGCAATGCCAGCTGCTTTCTCCATACCTCATCTACACGCATACGTAGGTAGCAGTAGGCAGCAGATTCCATGTCTATTGCCCGCCTCACCCGAGCACGGCATTGCAAAGAGGCAGGTAAGTTTCTCGGTCAGGTTTTTTCAATGGTGCCACTTTGACTCTCGCCCAATTGAAGCGTCTCCGTGGGACTTTGCTCCCGAAATCTGCTGCATGGGTAGATTATGATGGGCCAGTGTGCAGTGAGGGCCAGTGTGCAGTGAGGGCCAGTGGCCGGAGGGGCGAAATATCGTATTGGGGACGGGTCGGTGCTGATACTGGCGCTGGGCCGGTACTGGTACAAGTGCGTGAGCCCGCGCCTAGCTTCGAGGCTTGCTGAATGCTCGGATGCTGCGTGAGTCGGATCTGCTTTCTAGAGATGTCGATCCACCGTGGGGGGAAAGGACGCGGAAGGGCAAATCGCAAAGCCGACTGACTAGCTGCGGTGATGGCCGCAAATCGAGACGCGCCTCGATGTCGAAAACTAATTAAGATGAAGAGACGCATACCTTCTTTTCCTGTCCTGGCGGCAACGGTCCTGCATCCGGCCAGAGATGAGCATTTGGAGGCGGCATGAACGTACGAGGCCATCCAAAGTCGCGCTACTTCGCAATCATCTGCGGCCCTGGTCAAGGCCCCTGGCCCTAGTGGATGATGCGGTAGCGAGCTAGAGCTACAGCGAGTCGGGGACCGCCCAATCAGTTGCGTCAGGCGGCCCCTTGCTGCTGCTTGCACTTGGGCCTGGTGCATCAACGCGACCACCTCGGCCTAGCCCAGCAAGGCATGTGTGGACTGCTCTTCCAGGGGGGCAAGGGAAGGGATGCGGCGTCAAGACAGCTGATGCAGAAGAGTTCGTGTTTGCTGCTGTCATTTATGCTGCGCTGTGAAGCGACGAGGCGACATTGCGCTGTCTCTGGTTGGGGGGATATTAAATGACTGGATTGATGCGATGACTGATCCGTAGCTAGCGATCAATGTTGCTGCGCGCGTACCTGGTACAAAAAGGACCGGCGCACTAGAGGTTACCATCTCAGGTGTATAAATTGCAATTACAACAAATGTTGCATCAGATGTAGGCGGGCGGCTGGACGAGCACGGAGCAGTCCGTCTTACCTTGGTCGGTATGAAGAAGGCGTGTGCAGGTAATCAATGTAATTGTAATGGAGCAGTGACAAAACTGATAGTCGCAGCAGCGATTCGTGGCTGGAAATGATGGGCATGTGCGGTTTAAACGCACGTTCTGTTCAACGACAAAATGTACACCTTGACAGCACGATCCCACAGCTTAAATGACCGCGCTCCATCCCATGGAAACGTAAAGCGGAGCCTCCCCCGAATCAACATCAGCCGCCTTGCCAAACACAACTTGGGCTTCTCCCTTTAGCCTTTAGCTCCAAATAAGGGCTGCGGTCCAAGGGGTGGAGGCGCCGATTAGTGCTTCGTATCCCCCGAGGCCAAAAGGCGTTCTGACGAAACTACAGTATACTGCGGCCACACGCTATTGTTTTGTTCCTGTTTTGTTCCTGGTGCAGGAACCAGCGCAGCCGCCTGGTGCGTTGCGCCCGTCCAACCACCGCTCGCACGCTGTGGCCTCGGCGCCGGGATCGTCGCCGTGCTGAGCTGCCTCTTTGCTGTGCAAGTACGAGATTTTCCGTCCGGGCCAGAGCGCTGCAATGCAAGTCGGTTCTTGCGGATGGACGATGGATGGCCGCGCGTAGGCCTGAGCCCTGCCTGCCAACGTCGGTACGAGCTCTGCTGCGTGCAAGATACATGCAGCGCCTATAAGCCCCATAGTATGCATGTACATGTACCGCGCAGCAAGCACCAGGGCCCCTCCCGAACTCATCAAAGTGCTTATTGACGTGATGCAGCGCTTGTACCGCTACCTGCACTGCTGTACCTACAGCTGCCGGTCCCGTAGCTGCTGTGCTTCTGCTGCAATGTCCGGACTTAGCTGGCGTCGTTCGCTGGACGGCGCGCTGGGGGTCCCCTTCATGCGCTGCCAGCCCTTTGCTCCCCCCCGAACGGGCTAACCTCAGCCAACTCCAGGCCCCGCGAGATAGGACGGTTAGGGGCGTGCTCCACCCCTGGCAGCCCGCTAACCTGACCCTGGCCAAGCCCAGCCGTTGCCACTGCCAGGTGCCAGGTGCCCTGTGCGCGGTGCCTTGGGGGGCGTGGTCACTTTCGCTCGCTCCAGTCTCTCTTCCTTCGACTTTTCTGCCTCCAAGGGTGGCTGCTCTTCTCCTCAGCCCATCACCATCACCACCAACATCGAACCCATTGCGGCTCTTCGACTTTCACTCTCTTCTTTTCTTTTTTTTCTTCTTCGTGCCCAAAGCCTTCCCCCAATTCTGCTTCTTGGTTCGCCAGCTTTTTTCTGCTTCTTTCGCGCCGTTGTCTCTCTGCTCAGCAAGCATTTTGCAGCGCCTTCGCCGTGCCCCTTTCCCATCAGCGTTCGCCGTCTTCGAGCCGTCTTCGACTTGTTTTCTTTTCTCTCTTTTCACCACATTGGGCGTTGCGCTTTACTGCACATACGCCGACGTTCCTGACTGCATTGTCTCTGTCTTGTGCATTTACCTTTCCTTTTTCTTGTTCACCTGCTGTTTTTTCTACTATCTGGTGACTGGCTCTGCTAGAAAGCTCTACTTTTTTTTTAACTCGTCATTTTCTCCCTCTGAGTCTGTAGTACCTCAGAGCCCATCTTCCGACCTCCAAAAACGCATTACCTCGATACGAACCACCGATATCTGCACAATCCCTATGTGTCTTGGCAGCTAGTTGCGGTCCAGCGTGTCTTTTGTGACACTTGATCGTGCTCAGCAAGTTAGCCACCTGCCTTGTAATCAGTCGAGTGTGGCCTCGTGGTAATAGTGAGCTCTTCATTTCGACGCGAGGCATCCTTCGACGCCCTTGGTCGCTGAGCGCCCTTCTATACAATCGTCATATCAGCCTTTTCTTCTTTGCGATTAATTGAAAAAACATTCGAAAAATTCGGAATTCGAGAGCGATACAAGCGCGTCTGTTTGCTGTTGAGTGGTTTCCAGCCATCTAAAAAACACAAGAAAAAAAAGGTTCGATCGCCTTTTAATTCGTTCACTTGCATACCTTTCTTTTTCTTTCGCCTTTTTTCATGTAATAATATTCGTCAATGAACGGCTTCCTTTCTGGACATCTTGAATCAAAAGCTAATGCCCAATATCTTACAGCATTATCAGCTCTGATTTTACCGTAAAATCGTCACCTTCTCCTTGTTCTCCTAATAAACGCCAATAATTTCGAGGCTTCGCCTCCAGATCGTTTTATAATTGAAGAAAAGATTGCTTCTTCGAGCTCATTCGCCCCATTTCCCTATAGGGGAGGATTATGGCTGCTTTGACACAAACGTATCAGCAGCAGACTGGTACAGCGACAATGCTTTCGGGTCGAACAACACCCTCAGCCGGCATGATGCAGGCCGGTCAATCGAACAGACATCATCAATACACGACTTCAGCACCCAGAGGTGGAGGAGGCTACCGGGGAAGCACTGTTCCTGTCCATTACCAGCCCACGCCGAATCTGAACCAGAGCCTGGCGTGGCAGCAGTATGGTTATCAGACAAGCCCATCGGGTATTCCAACGCAGACTTTCGATCCCAGCCTGGTTCAACGTTCTCATCGCACCAACCCTTCAGTTACAAACATGGCCTTGATTCCTTCCTATAGCCCCGGCCACAGCAGTCATGGTAGCAGCCACAGCAGCGGCCACAGCAGCGGCCACAGCAGTGGCCAAAGCAGCAGCAGCCATAGCAGTACACGAGATGATTCCGTCAAGTCGCAATCCAGGAGTGCTGCCTCTACTCAGCGCCCACCGCTTGCTCATATTGCCTCCAGTGGCTCGCAGCCGGCTTTGTCTCCCGGCGGGACGCCAAAGATGACCCCTGATCGGTACCGAAGGCCAAGCAACTCCAGCACTCAGCATAGTCGATCCCAAAGCTCGAATCCTCCGCTTAGTCCTGGTAGCAAGAACCTAATGTACCATGCGCCTTCCGGCTCTAGGTCTGTTCCGAATCTGGCGGCTTCGCCTGCGCCAGCTCCGGGCGCATCGATGGACGATTCCCAATTGCACCGCAGACCGTCTCCAGACGAGGCAAAGAAGATGCGCCGCCGTAGTGTCCATACGATACAGTCCACTGATTCCTTCCGGCCTCTCTTGAAGCCTGAAAATGCTCCTCGCCCCGGGCTAGCAGTCATCACTAAGAACAGCGACAGGGGTGAAAAATCCCCTCAGTCTGTCCCGAAAAAACCTGTGCATGTCCGCAAGGGCAGCTCAGACAGTGCATCGTCTAGCCGAAGTAGCCATTCGCGATCCGCATCGGTAAGTTATCAAGTTCATTGCCGCTAACCATCCCCATGATAGCGGGCTTGGGGGCCGTTTGGAGTTATGCATGCTGACTAGGGGATTGATGTGCAGTATACCAACCGCAATGCGACTGTCCCCACCGCCAACCCCTCTTCACCGGGCTCTGACGAAGCACCTGCCAGGAATGATCAGCTCAAAGTAGCCGTACCGCCAAGAGGCTCATCTTCCGATGGAACAAAGCGGACGATTAGTCCCTCTCCCTTATCTAAACCCGCTACGATGGCAAATGAGCAGACCGGAGATGCTGCCGCAGCGGCTGCAGCGCCCTCGGCCAAGATTGTAGAGTCGCCGGCGGCGAAGCATCTCGCAACCATTAACGAGAAGGCTATTAAAGGAAAGACCAAGACTTCCAGGCTTCGTCGGGCGTTTTCATTCGGAAGCGCGGCCGAATTCCGAAATGCTGCTGGTGGTATCAATGGTGAAGGTGCTGATAGAGTGGAGGCAGCCAGGCTTCGCAAAGACCCTACAGCTGAAGAGGTCTACGATGCCGAGCAAGCACGGATCGCTGAAGCACAAGAAGCTGCCGGTATTGGCAATAGCATTTATGGCGGTCGCTTCTTTGGCGGGTCGACGGATAATCTGTCCATCTCATCGACTGCTTCATCTGCCTCTATAATGATCAGGAAGATGGGTCGTGGTATGAAAAAGAGCACCCGCTCGCTGGTTGGACTCTTCCGACCAAAGTCTGTCGTGGGTGTGCCCGCGGCTGATGGTCCTGTTACCGAAGGCCAGGCTTCCGTTTCCATGATTACAGTGGAAGCAGAGACCCGACGTGTCAATGTAACTGCGGACCCCCAGGGCGGCAAGGGCGGCACTGGATTCCCTCGCCTTGAGCGCAACTCTCTAGACGCCACACAGATCCCTGAAATCGGAGCGGAGCGTCTGGGCAGTGCTGGCACAGATAACTCTGCGCGGAAGAGCATTGTGGGTGGCGATAAAGAGCGTGCAGAGGTGCTGGCGGCGGTTCGTAAGGGCATCTTGAAGCGTACGTATAATACGGGATTTTCCATGCATCCAATCGGCCATATGTGATTAACTGACTTCAGACACAGGTTCTTCGAGTCCATCAATCCGCCCATCGGATTCGCCGGATCTTGTCCTGCCAAACATCCCGGCTGTCACAGACTCACCCAACTCAAGCGCACCGAGCACGCCAAACGATGACCACAAGAGAACTGGTTCCATTGCTATTGGCACCGAGGACTACTTCACGGGTGCTTTCCGGCTTGGAAAGAGCCGGCCCGGAACCCCTCAGACTGGCCCGAAGAGAAATGCCACATTCTCACCACGCATCATCTTCCATGATACCTGGCCCAGCCAAGAGTACGACCGCCGCGGCGAGATTGCCACGTGCAACCGGCTCACGCCAATGCTAGCTCAGCAGATCAAGGAAGAGCTAAACAGCTTCAAAATGGTTCGTCGAAACCCAAGTTTCAATATTACCTACTGTGGCTGAGCTAACCTAACTTTCTTCAACAGGAAATGGAAGTCCACGAGAACTCCAAGATTTACACGCATTTCTTCTGATGATAATATCCGATGGACGAAATCTTGAAAGCTGATATTTTTTTCTCCCTCTACTACTATGGGTTTTCACAACCCTAACCATGTATTTCTTCACTTTTACCATTTGCGGCGTTTAGGGACAGCATAGTAAGGTGTCATGGGCGTTTTGTCACACTGCCTCACTACATGTCATGGTTTTTTTTAGCCCCTCAAAGACTCATACATCTCATTAATATTCAGTTGGACTCGTGGGCCCGAGGATTGAGCCATTGGGAGCTGGGAGGAGCCGGGATCGGATGGTCTCGTCTGTTGTCACTAAAAGATGACGGAACTCCTCGTTCACAGCCTATGGTTCAATCGTGTGGATAGAAGAGCAGCAACATGTTAGACGATGCGATGCCACGTCGGCGCAAGACGAGCACTTAGGTTTGACTGTTGAGGGGAGCACGTTTAGATATGGCAACTTAACCGATTGGAAGATGAAATATAGGCCGGCAACTTGTGTCTTTTCTTTCTCCGTTGTTTCATTCAAGCATGTCTCTATAGCTGGATTTAGTCTATGAGCGTGATGTATCCGGCATCTCCTTTATACAGCAAATAAGAGCTTTGACTATTCTTAATCAATCCTTGCCTAACGGGCTTTTAAGTTTATATACTGCCAGAGTGGGCTAATCCTGCTCTTCTCGCATTTTCATGGCATTGACGAACTGGAATTTTGATTTCTAACACTGATTATACTTAACGCAAGGGGGCTGTACGATAGATATTTGGACATACTGTTGATCTAATTATGTCTAATTACCTAGGTACTGATTACTATTCAGGTACATGATAGTATCATAGGCGTGGCGTCCTTGGTGTTGGCGCCTATTAATCAGCTGCCAGTGTATGATGGCGCCCCGCCATGTTAGTAAACTTCAAGCCATCCCGTTGTTGGTTATTTTTTGCCTTTTTGGCTAGGAGGGGAAAAAAAAAAAACTTGGGTAATATTTTTTTTCTTTTCACTTTGATCCATATAATAGAGCATTGCCGTCTTGAACGAACAAGGCAAGCCTATAAACGTAGTGCTTCTCTGAAGTAATTCATGTGGCAGCGTCCGCTTGGAAAGATTCCGGCTTATCGATTGCTGTTTCGACCTCGATTCTCTGCCGTGCCCGATACTTTTCGAGGTTTTGCGACCATGACCACCACCGAGGCGGCGACGGGCGCCGAGCCTCCCAAGAAGCTCCATGGACGGGCGTTTTACGAGAGCATTGGGAGCCCCAAGTTTATCGTGGCCCCCATGGTGGATCAATCTGAGTTTGTTTGTCTTGCTCGACTCCCTCAAGATGGCGTTTTGCGATGAAGAAGCGGCTCTGGCTAACTTTACTTTTTTTTCGTCTAGGCCTGGCGATTGCTCACACGATCCTTCTTGCTGCCCTCGGAGCAGTCCAAGCTCTTAGCTTACACGCCGATGCTTCACGCGCGATTGTTTTCACAAGACGAAAAGTATCGAAAGGCACACTACCAGGCTGTGCGGGCGGGGTCTTCAGAGCCGTGGCTGGACGGGAACCCAAAGATTGATCGGCCGCTCTTTGTCCAGTTCTGCGCAAATGACCCCGAGGCGCTGCTCTCGGCGGCGAAGCACGTTGCGCCGTACTGCGATGCCGTGGACTTGAATCTGGGATGCCCGCAGGGCATTGCGCGGAAGGGCCACTATGGAGCGTTTCTCCAGGAGGACCAGGACCTCATCTTTCGACTGATTAATATACTGCACAAGGAGCTTTCGATCCCGGTCACGGCCAAGATTCGTGTATTGGAGACGAAAGAGAAGACGCTGGAATACGCAAAGAATGTGCTGAGTGCTGGAGCTTCCATCCTGACTGTGCACGGCCGAAGACGAGAGCAAAAGGGCCACCTCACCGGCGTTGCGAATTGGGAAATGATTCGCTTCCTCAGAGACAATCTGCCGCCCGAGACTGTAATCTTTGCCAATGGAAACATCCTACAAGACGGCGATCTGGAAAAGTGCCTGGAGGCCACCGGAGCGGATGGCATCATGTCAGCAGAGGGCAACCTCAGCGACCCGGGCCTATTCGGCAACCCACCACCCCCCGAAGAGAAGAGCAGGGAGTACTGGAGGGGCAAGGACGGCAAAGGTGGATGGAGAGTCGACGCCATCACGAGGCGCTACCTGGACATTCTACACAAATACGTCTACGAGGCGGATCCTCCGCAGCGACGACCGCTCTTCGTGCCGGGCGACGACACCGCCTGGCTGACTGAAGGCGAGAACGGCAGCAGCTCCGAAGACGCAGACCAGCCGGCAAAGAAGAAGCGAAAGAAGGAAGACGACAAGGCGCTCAACTCGTCGCCCAACATCTCCGCCCTGCAGCCCCATCTGTTCCACGTCCTGCGCCACTTCGTCACCAAGCACACCGACATCAGGGACCAGCTCGCGCGGGCCCGCAGGGACGGCATCGATGGCTACGAGAGGGTCCTCGCCGCCGTGGAGAAGAGGGTCGCCGAGGGCCTGCTGGAGTACGAGGAGACGGAGGGCAAGAGCTTCGAGGAGGAGCTGGAGAAGCTGAGCGAGAGGGCTATTGAGGGCGTGCCGGAGGAGGAGAGCTCGCTGGGGACGATCAAGAGGTGTAAGCGCCCTTGGTGGGTGGCTCAGCCGATTATTCGGCCGCTGCCGAGCGAGGCGTTGGCGAAGGGAGCCATTACGATGAAGAAGGAGAAGGGTGGCAAGGAGAAGATTGAAGAGGAGAAGAAGAAGAAGAAGACTGAAGGCGAGGAGAAGAATGAAGATGGACAAGCCAAAGACAAGAAGGTGACAGAGGTAGAGCAACAGACAAAGCAGGAAATTGCGTCAAGAGATGAGCTCGTATCTGGATGAGACATCCGTGGAGGGATATAGAAAGCCTCACGGCATTATAGACAGGAGATATACATAGATCAACATCAGCCAATGCGATTTCTTGTTGGTTGTACGGAGAAGGCTGGTGCTCTTTGTTATCGGTATACATGAGCCAGTCGTTTATCACTTTGCAGCCTTTTAATACAATAGACTTTCAAGCTTGATTTCTATCTTCATACATCGCCAACCACTGCTGCTCCAAAATCTTGGGCGCTTGTGGCTACAGTCATCAGCCCAGCTTCTGCTGCACTCGCACTCCGAAAATGGGCGGATAAATTGCCAGCCGCAATGGGATTTGAATAGCTACAGCTAGGGGCCATAAGGAATGAATATGTATGGGAAAAAAAGAGTTAGGTGTCTGTCCAGGATGATGGCGGCCATGGGAAAACTACCTAGGTTTTCCTGACCACCATCATTTGTTGGTGTGTGTCACAACATTAGGCACATGTGCCTGCTGCTGCTAGGAAGCAGCCGGCGGCGGCCGGGGAGCAGCCATCGCAGCCGCAGAACAAAGTCACTGTTTGGATGGTATTTTCGGCTATGTATTGTTGCACCTTTTCCTCCGGATTAGAAATTACTAGTAGTAGTATACATATGTCATGCATAAGACTGTTTTGGAAATGAGCGTGCTGGATGTGCAAGGCAAAGTACTCACCCAGACCATGGTGAAAGGCAGAGCAGGTTCCCTTGTAAAAACGCGGACTTCATTGTACAATGATGTTTCCCTCCCGCCTCGTTTTCTAAAAAATGGATTTTTGTCAAAAGTGCTTGTCAATTCTGTGAAAGAAAATCTCGAGGCTGGGATGCGGGAGTAAGGAAACGCAGGTTAATCATGCACCGAGTAGTAGGCGTTCCAATTATGCACTGCCAGCTGTCCACGCAGGAAGCGGCGGCCGGTGAAAATGAGCATTTCGGTCTGCATGCAGGTGATATATATGTGCAGCAACCAATTCGTCCGCGGATCCGCCACTGAAGGCAACTTCATGCTTTGATTCGTGCAGATGTTTGCAGGCACGCTGTAGTCGCTGGCTGCGATGTCCGGCGGTTGGGAAGCAATCTCGCACCCGCGCGTTGCTTGCGTCTTTTGAGCCGTATTCCCTTCATTGCCTTGGATAGATTTTGAATTTACTATGATCATGTAACAGGTCAGCAAGGACGATATTCCGTCATAGAATAGATAGAACTAGTGGCCACTGGAAACTCCCAGAGTGTCAGCAAGGCCAGCTATTTGAACGAACAAGTGGCGGCAAGGTAGCATTGTGATGCCGGCACACCGAGAGTGTCCCGCAGAGGCATACGTGTAGTCGCTGTGCCCGATGGAGCGCATTAGTTTTGAATAGTCCCTCGTGTAGACCCTAGCAGTGTATGCAAGCGTTTCTTTTTGCTGTGCCGTCTTGTTAGCGTAAGAGTAACGCCGATGTTGGTTCGGGATGAGGACGGCACGATGCTAATAACTGCAAGGAGACGGTTGGTAGTGGCGTGCTCTTAGGGTGATTGGATCAGTTGATATATACCTGAGTTTAGCCAATGCAAAAAGGAGATAACATGCAGTGGATAATGCAGCAACCACTTCCTTTGGAGGGAGGAAGCGGATAAGAGCTGGAGAGATCGTGTGCCATTTGAGACTCGGATCCGGGACTATAGCCATATGTAACGATCCATGTGCTTATGGATCAACTTGAGACCATTGCAAGAGAGATGGTAGCAAGTGGGATGACTAAAAGTGAAAAATGAGAGTGAGGTGCAGTGGCTGTATCGCGAAATAAGGACCGAGGGCCGGAATGTCGGGATTCAGTCCCGTGCCTTCCTTATCTTGGGTCGGCGCTTCAGTGCCTTTTATCCCAGATTCCTTGCGAGTAGAATACCTAGGTATGTTCTTATTTTCACCAATTACAGGCCTGGGACCTATGCAATGGATGTATGCCTCTCGAGTCATGAAGCTGCCCACGGAATACTCGTCGCGATCGAGGCAGCCGCTCAACAAGGCATGCAGGCTTGCGGGACTGAGGATGGCGGTGGCAAAATCGTCGTCTGGTCGCGGTTCTGATGGACGAGCATATCGTCTCAAGTATAGCTTCTACCTGAGAATACTCTGCAAGCTATTTTCGAGAACAAGAAGCTGGTTTCTGGGCACTTAAGCCTGTCGATCCACGTCTTCGAGTGCAGACGCCGTGAGTATTAGTCTTGATTTTCTTAAAAATAGTGCACTCTGCATTGGGTTGGACATATCTCTCGTTCCATGGCTGTTTCAAAGCTCGTGTTGACTCTCCAAAGTTTTCATCACATTTGTTTGGCGAAATGCGGTATCTATCATCGCCGCTATCGTCTTTCAACCGTCCACTACTAACATGGTGTTGGCCCTAGAGTTCTGAGAAGATTCGATAAAACCGCTCAGAGAGGCCCTTTCTAGGTTTAGTCGGTCGGTGAAGTCGGAAATGTATTCGAGGCCCTCTTCCGAGCGCTGCAGAGTGTCTGGCTTGCGAGAGCTCTGAACAGTACTATGATGGTACGATCGAGGAGGAGAAGAATGAAGAAGTTGAATATAGCATGACTACCGAATTTACGACGAGAACAAGCAACAAAAGTCGAAATGTAATGAGGATAGCAACAGCAATATTTCGTCTGGTGATCTTCACGGCTGCAGCTTCCGAAGGTTTGACTTAGACGGCATTAAAACATATATACGATCTCATGGACTCCTTTAGCATATGCCAGCCAATGGGATCCTGTTCCGGCGAACTAGTATTATCTTAAACCTACGACGAGCTTGACTCCAATGAGATGAGTTGGGTGGGCGCGATGATCCCATTGCATGTTTGGCTTCCAGTTAATGAGCGCCAAATCGGCCTGCATACGCAGACCTAGTTTTCAACACAGACTACAAGCCGTCGGGGGATGTGGCACTCCAGAGTCAGGCATGCACTGATTACGGGCTGCATGCGCGCGCATGCCCCGTGTCAGGCTGTCGATCGTCCAAGTCTCTGAGAAATGAGAAAAACAGGAGGCATGCAATATGCAAGTGCATATGCACTCTTGCGGAAGCGAGTTTTCAGATTCCTGCTTTCAA
Source organism: Trichoderma sp. 2475 (assembly GCA_038502285.1). Lineage (NCBI taxonomy): Eukaryota > Fungi > Ascomycota > Sordariomycetes > Hypocreales > Hypocreaceae > Trichoderma > Trichoderma sp. 2475. The sequence goes on from JARPVV010000016.1 coordinate 1,170,010, forward strand.
TACTTTGTAGCTACATATGCAACCAAAGTCCACTGCATTGGCCGGATAAGGTTGGCTGAGCGGTGACTGTACTTCACATGAAAAACCGCGTTGTCGTGTCGTGTCTGTCGACCTACAGGTTCTCCTCACCATCCTCACCCTTCGATTGGGCATCCGCTGCTCTATCAGTTCCTGCGTTGCGACATGTCGTGCTGCTATTCGACCAGCGCAATGCCGTGTGAGTGCCGCTAATGTGGCCGAATCACGACCCCAGGGGCGAAACCTCAAGAAGGGGTCTGCTCCGGCATCCTGGTATGCATATATATATACATATAAAGTCGACCTTACTATTTCACTCACTTGGGCTAACCACGCACCTTCCGTGAGATGAGTGTTATATTCACTACTGACTGATCACTGAAGCATTGGAGATGGCGGAAAATCAAGACCACTTACGGAAGCTGGAGGAACAGCGAAATTCAGTGATGGCAGAGGATGAGCGCAAGACTGCCTTGATCTTGGTAAGACTGGGGATTTTTGTTTGCCGGAATATTGTTAATAATGCACAGATTAACTTTTTTTTTTTCTTAGGACCTGTTCAAGCACATCGGTGATTTGACGGGGCAGCTTGCCGAAGCACATATGGATCTTCGAGACAGAAAAGACATGCTTGAACTTAAGCGCACAAAACTTGAGTCTGCAGAAAAGCAGATTGAAGATTTGCGACGCAAGACCGTGAGAAAATAGAATGGTGATGGCCAGTGAGAAGCGACCTAACAGTTGCGCAGGATGATCATGTTTTTAGTATGGTTATAATTGATGGCGACAATATGCCGGTAAGTGGGCACAGTTTTAGGCCTCTTCCATGATTTAGCTGCTCTGACTCTTGTGAATGTATCAGTTCCAAGACGAATTTGCTAGAGACGGCCTCACGGGAGGCAAGAGGGCAGCTGGTCTCCTTAGAAAAGCCATAGCTGAGGATATCAAGACGAGATATCCGTCTCTTCCTACGAACGTTCAAGTGGTGATTCGTGTGTATGCGAATTTAAGAGGGTTAAGCAAGAAATATAGAGAACTTATGCCTGACTCGGCATCGTTTGAAGAGTTTGTTCGTGGATTTAATACCGTCCACCCCATGTGCGATTTTATCGACGCTGGGTGTGGCAAAGAATGTGCCGATGAGAAGATTAAAGGTAAGTGCCCGAAGTTGTATACTCTCTTCTTTCTTTCTTTCTCTTTTTTTTTTTTTTTTTTTGCAAAAGTCCGCGGAGATTATATCTGAGACTAATAATTCACAGCGTCTATGAAATTTGGCCTTGATGATAGTCATTGCAAACAAGTTTTTTTCGGTGGGCCAGGAGACAACGGATACGCCCGTGTTTTCGACTCTTTCCTTGAAGATCAGACAATCAGAGAACGGATCACACTGATGGCAGGTCCCCCTTTCGCGTATGAACTGGCGGCGATCAAGGACAAATTCTATAACATCACGCTGGACAGCATCTTTAGAAGCCTGAAGCTTCCCAGCGAAGCCAACCGGAGAACTTCGTTCCATATCACACCGCCAGGAACTCCCATGTTTCCAAACACTCCGCTGAACTTTGCAGCCGTTGCAAAAGTGCCTAGCAGCCCGGCTCACAGCGCGCCGGCCCAGTTATACTACGCAGAGCCCAAAGTGCCTCCCCAAGGGGTCATATTGCGGAATAAATTTGGACAGAGAGTGGATTCGCGGCTTTCATACTTGCAATCGGACTTCTCGAATTTGAAAGACCGAAAGCTTTGCAACAATTTCCACATCCTGGGCAAATGTTACTACCTTGAAAAGTTTGGCAAATGCCATCACGTCCATGGAGAGAAATTGAAGAGCCAACGACTGGAAGCCCTGCGAGCTATTGCTCGTCAGTCTCCGTGCTTGAATGGACTAAGTTGCAGCCAGACGGATTGCGTGGCCGGACACAAGTGCCCCAGGGAGCCTTGCCATTTGGAAAACTGCTGGTTTCCCAAAGAAATGCACAATGTTGACTCTCAGGCCGTTGCTGAATAAAATTATTTTTGAGCTTAATGTTTTATAATAAGGGCCAGGGGGAGGGAATTTGCCTTGAACTTGTATAAGTGCGTTTTGGGATGGACGGACGGACGGATGGATGGGTGGATAGATATTACTCCGGTGGTGAGGTTTGTCTGGCGGTATAATGAACCTAATACACGGCGTTCATTCACATACAGACCGCGTTGCTTCGACGGCTATACAAAAAATTATGTTGGCTAAAATTGAGCGAGTTTTTAATTTTTAGTTAATTTAATTGTTTTGTTTTTCAAAAACAACAGAGGAATGGAGGCATGGTTTTCCTCTAGCGGTTGAAGCTCAGCGGCAACGTTGAACTCGTTACCGTGGGGGGTTTTGTCAGAGCCACCGAACACGCCCCCAAGCTAGGCCTCTATCCACTGTGGCACCGCTAAATGGACCTTTTCTAGTGGGCTTTTTAGGCTCGCCGAAGCCAAGACTGGCTACGAGCTGACCGATGACGCTCGAAATAGCCGCTTATAGCCAAGACGAGACGAAATGTATTGCGAAGTCGTCGTAGCATAAAGCTACAAGGCAAAAAGTTGCATCCGAATACCGCCAAACAATTGGATGCGTTACGGACTCGAGCTCAGGCGACTTGTTCTCTCAGGCATTCGAAACTTGGATTCGTCTCTGGCTTCTCAGCAACTTGAGGCGCTGCTTCGAAGATGCTACAGCGGACGAGCGAGTACAAAGATGGGCTTCTAGAGGCCCGGGGGGCTAAACATAGGTAAACAGCACGTGGAATACTGCCCCACGAAGCGGAACGGCCAACTTCTGCTCCCCCAACATGCTCCAAGGCGCCCTTCTTTTTCTCTCTCTCTCGACAGCCGCTTTTCGGCCGCCATGAAGCTCTCTCTCGGCTGCTCCCCGCAAAGTGGGGGAGGGGTCTCGCTCTCGTGGGGGAGAAATAAGCTTGAAAGCAATGGCGGAGGCCAAGAGGGAGCTTTTGGAAAGACAAGAGTCAGTGCTGCACTGTTTTTATAGTCGTGCCCCCTGGTTCTGCTTTCAAGGCTTTTCTATCTCTGCTCTCTATGAACAATTCCGATACTGAGCTTGTTGGTGAGTAGAGAAAAGAACAAGAGCGCATGCGGCTTAACGGTGACCTGATCTAAGCCGCTCTTCGTCATAATGTCTCGCCAAAGCACTCAGCTCACGAGTGGCTGGACTTTTAGACAGCATCAAGGTCCTTCTGCAGAATGGCTGTCGGTAGCAAAGGTGCCGACACAGGTTCATATTGATCTGCTGGACAACAAAAAGTATGCTCCTGTAACCTATACATGATTTGCAAAGACAGCAGTGCCTGTCTGGATACGATGCGGGACTGACAGCAGCATAGAATCCCAGATCCCTTTGTGGACCTAAATGAACGCGCCGTTCAATGGATTGGCGATAAAGATTGGGAATACCAAGTTACATTCAAGCCTGAGCCTGCTGAGAGCGAAAATGTCACCAGAGATCTCGTCTTCAGTGGTCTTGACACTTTCGCTACGGTCTATCTCAACGAGGATAAGATATTAGAGACGGAGAACATGTTTGTATCTTACCGCGTCAATGTCACGGACCGCATCAAATCTGGATCCGAAAATGTTCTTCGCATCGTCTTCCACTCCGCCATTGCCAAAGGCGAGGAGCTCATCAAAGAGCACAGCCATGAGCACAATTTCCTAGTCAGGCAAACCGAGAGGAGTCGTGTCGCGGTACGCAAGGCTCAGTACAATTGGGGTTGGGACTGGGGCCCAATTCTCATGACAGCGGGACCTTGGAAGCCCGTCACTCTCGAGACATATGTTACAAGAATTGACGATATCTGGGCTCAAAGCGAAGTCAGCGAGGATCTGAAATCTGTTTCAGGCTTTGTATTCACCCATGTGGCTGGCCATATAAGCAAAAATGACCAAGTCTCAACATCTTTGTCATTGGATGGCCAAACTGTATTTCAGCAGGTAGTCGATGTTACGGAGTCTACCTTGACTAAGGACGGATTGATCAAAATTCCCTTCGAGATTGAAGAACCCAAACTTTGGTATCCAAAGGGATATGGAAGCCAGCCCCGGTATCTTCTTCAAGCTAAGCTGCAGAACAAGAGTTCTACTTCTGGAGAGATTGACAGCAAGTCAAAGCTGGTTGGATTCCGTCGCACACAACTGGTTCAAGAAGCAGACGCACACGGCAAATCATTCTACTTTCGCATAAACAATGTTGATGTATTCGCTGGTGGTTCATGCTGGATCCCAGCAGACAGCTACCTCGCCGGTGTCCCCCCTGAGCGCTACTACGAGTGGGCCAAGCTTATGGCAGAGGGCAACCAAGTCATGCTGCGAGTCTGGGGAGGCGGCGTATACGAAGAAGACGCTCTAATTGAGGCCTGTGACGAGCTTGGCATCCTGGTGTTCCACGATTTCCAATTCGCGTGCGCGTCTTATCCTGCTTACCCATCATACCTGAAAACTCTGGAAGAAGAGGCGAGACAACAGATTAGACGTCTGCGAGCGCATCCATCAGTAGTGGTTTGGGCAGGAAACAACGAAGACTACCAGGTCCAGGAGAGGTATAAGCTCGACTATGACTTTGAGAACAAAGACCCAGACTCATGGCTCAAATCGTCGTTCCCGGCCCGTTACATCTATGAGCACTTCTTGCCAAAGTTGGTCGAGGAGGAAGATCCAGGCAAGATCTATCATCCAAGCAGCCCCTGGGGCGATGGAAAGCCCACCGCTGACCCAACTGTTGGCGATATTCACCAATGGAATAGTAAGCCCTCCAACATGTCTGAGAAGTTGACATCATTGACTGACATTCTTCTCTCAACCAGTCTGGCACGGTGCCATGAACAAATACCAAGAAGCAGTCGGCATGGGTGGCCGTTTCGTCAGTGAATTCGGAATGGAAGCGTACCCTCACCTCAGCACCACCCGCCGCATGGCCAGCGATCCCGCCCAGCTCTACCCTGGCTCCATGGTCCTCGATTTCCACAACAAGGCCATTGGCCACGAACGCCGCATGATGAGCTACGTCGTGGACAACTTCAGGCCCCGGCACGATCTCGGCGGCTACACCCATCTCACGCAAATCGTGCAGTCTGAGACGATGCGCGCCGCGTACAAGGCCTGGCGGCGACAATGGGGCAAGCCTGGCGCCCGGCAGTGCGGTGGTGTACTTGTGTGGCAGCTCAACGACTGCTGGCCGACCATGTCTTGGGCTGTGGTAGATTACTATCTCATCAAGAAGCCGGCATACTACGCCATCTCCCGAGCGTTGCGGGCCATCGATGTGGGCGTACACAGGACATTCCACGACTGGACTCAAACAGGATACTGGGTTGATGAGAACTCCGGTCTCGTCACGGGCCAAGTCGACCAGACTCTGCCTGCTCGCAAGGGAACATTTGACGTCTGGGTGGTTAGCAGTAATACAAAGCCCGTCGACTTGAACGTCGTTGTGCGCTTCATCTCCGTCCGTTCAGGCAAAGACGTTTCCGATCCCATAAAATCAACCATCACCGCTTCTGCCAACTCCACAACCGACATCCTCCAGGGCAAGGCACTCCCACCTTCAATCCCCAACGCCGACGACCTTACCAAGCCCTTTTCCGTTTCCGAGTACGATCCATACGTCGTCCACGCCGTCATCACCGACGCTGCTACCGGCGTCCTCATCGCAGCAGACACCGCATGGCCCGACCCCATCAAGTTCCTCGACCTATCCAACCGGGGCATCAAATTCGAGGTTTCTGCCGCAAAGGACGAAATTATTATCTCGGCTGAGAAACCCGTCAAAGGATTTGTCTTTGAAGAAGTGGAGGGCTTGAAGCTGAGTGACAACGGCTTTGATATTGTTCCCGGAGAGAAGCAGACTGTGAAAGTAGAGGGAGCTCTGACGGCGGATCAGCTGCTGTGGACGTGTATTGGAGCATCCGACGCATCATTGAAGATTTCTGATGTGCCTTCATAGTTGCCACTTTGATGGCAGTGAAGATTTAATGTACTTGGGATACAGACTGTGATATAATCTGATTGTATGTTGTTGAGATTGCGGTGGGGAAACATCTCAACATGGCGATGACAGATACAGGGTGTGACTAGATCAAATAGATGAATCCTAGATCGGGTTGTTGATTAATCAAAGCCTGTAATGTAATTATACATATAAGCTGTGCATGTACTATTCAGATCACGTAAACAGGGAGAGATAGGTTGTGAATAAATCGAAGAATTAATTTATTTTTTTCATAACAATCGCTAAAATCATTCTTATTTTCCCTTATTCCATGACTATGCATATCCCATCCAAAGGTATAAAACAGAAGTTCAAAAGAAAAATCCTCAATCTCTTCGTCTCGCTCGCTTCATCGGAGGACTACGGCTGACAGAACGTGTCCTAGATCGAGAGCGAGAGTCATAGGATGCGGAAGAGTAAGACGAAACCGAACGCCTTCGCTTGATTGGCGGACTGCGGCTGCGAGAAGGTGTCCTGGAGCGAGGGCGGCCGCGACCGCGACCTCGAGCGCGAGAGGCAGCAGAACTAGATCGGGACCGAGATCGGGATCGGGATGCTGAGAGAGAGTGAGGGCGTGAGCGTGAGCGTGATCGGGAACGAGAATAGGAGGGGGAGCGAGAGCGAGAGCGAGACCGTGAGCGAGAGCGAGAATCCGAGTACGATCGATCCCTCCCACCACGCCTCGAGGGCGTGCGAGAAAGCGATCGGCCTCGTCCGCTACCGCCACGACGGACCGGAGAACGAGCCGGAGAACGACTCCTGGAGCGTGAGCGAGACGAATATGACGAGCGAGAATAAGATGAATAGCTCGATACAGACTCTGAATCTGAGCGGTCCTGAGCAACAGGCGCGGGGAGCGCAGGCTTGGGCATGTTCTGAAGATGCTCTCGCATCTCCTCGGTCAAAACACCCATGCCAATACTCGTAAAGTAGTTGATGGAGAATCTGATGTTGCGGGGGTTCTCCATGGGAAAGATGCCTTCGAGGTTGGGTCGGAGAGTTTCGTCGGTTAAGCGAGCCCTCAGCTTGGGCAACCCGGTTTCTTCCAAGATATGCTGAAACAGGATCTTGATGAAGATGCGGCTACTGGACGTAGTCTCATCTTCGTTGAGGTGAATGACACCAAGGCAATGCCAGCCTAGAGCGTCGGACGCAAACATGTGACCAAACAGCATCGCAATATTTCGCAGCTTGTTGTTCTCGTATCGGTGAATAGTCTCATAGTACTTTGCAAAGGCCTGCTCGAAGAGATCGCACCACAGACGGTTGATCTTGGCAAAGCGCTCGCCAATCATGCCAAAAAACTTGGTGTACGTCTTTTCCTGGGAGCAACATTCAACAATCATCGATGGTAGCTCGGGCTCTTGACCGGCGGGCAAGTTGATCTTCATCAGCTTGTGAACTGCTTCTTCAGGGTCGGCACTCGACATGATGGTTAGATAGATGGTCCTTCGAAGGTTGACCAAGTCGGCGTTGGACTGGTCCTTGATCTCCACGGCCTTTGATTCCTCGTCTTCCTCCTCATCGGAGCTTTCGTCCTCGTCGTCCTCGTCGTCTTCATCATCGCTGCCTTCGCCAAGAATCTCGGCCTTGAGTCTCTTATAGGCCTCCTCGTGCTCCTCCCACTCGGCGTCAAACTTGAACACGTTGAGCCCGTCCTGAACATCAATCTCCCCATCAAGCTCAACCTTGTGCGTAATCTGGTCCTCCTCTTCAACCAAGTCCAGCTCTTCCTTGATGGCCGGGCTCTCCTTGAACTTGTCTTTTCGGATCTGGAAAAGAACTTCAATCATGTACTGGGTTCGCTTATCGATGTCCGACTCGTGGAGGATGTTGCGGAATTGGTCGAACACGGCCATCGAGATGGCAGGCTGCATCTCCTCCAGGTACTGCCCCACCTCCTTGCAGAATCCCACAGCAATCTCAACACTGTCGTCCGTCGGCTTGTGCAGGAGCAGCAAGAGAATTTGGCCAGCCAGCATCTCGTGCTGGACCTGCTGGTTGATGAGATGCGCGAGGAACGTCGTCGAGGAGAGGCAGACGGCCTTGTCGTTTCGCTTGAATCCCTTGCGGAACTGCATAATCAGGCGCTTTATCAGCAGCTCGCCGACCTGGGGAAGCTTCGTGTTGACAATCGCCGCCATGGCCGCGTAGATGGGCGTGAAGGGTAAACTCGCAGCCTGGGCTTTCATGATGGACCGGCAGAACAGGCCCCTGCCCCGAACCAAGTTCTCGCCAAACAGCTCGGGAACGATGTGCTTGATGTTGGCCGTATTGACCTTGTTGATCAGACCGTTGATACTCTTCTTCAGCGCCTCCCACGCCATCCTCTGATACTCTTTGCTAGTCTTGTCCGTGATCTGCGCCTGGAGCGCTCTGAGCCTCGCTGGGGGGATGTAGGTTCCTCCCGATCGCATGTTTAGCAGTTTTTCGTACTCGGCCTTTGCTGCCGCTTGCTTCTCTTCTTCGGTTCGCACGGGAGGAGCAGGCGATGGAGAGCGATCGTCTCTTGAAGGACGATAGAAATCGCCATCTCGTGGCATTCCGCGCTCACGGCGCGGTACGTCACTCACGGCTGACGCCATTGTATCGCGTGAGGCCGAGTGGAGGGAATCAGAAACCGTGATGCGTAATAAGAGATACTGGCGACTGATCTGAGTTTGGGCGTAGAAAGAAGATGAAGCGGGCGCGTGGACGAGATGAAGCGCCTCGCAAGAACTTTTCTGTAGCCTGGAGCAGATGGTCTATTCCAGAGTTTGGGTGAGCTGCAGATAAAATAAATCGGGAACCGCACGGGCCACGCGCCAACTTTTCTGCGCCACAGCACCCAGCTGGCACTACACGCCATTTTCGGGCTCCATAGTACCTTAGTATTGGAGGCTCGTAGATACAAGGCATATGCTCTTTCTGCAAGTGCTGATTGCTTTACTTATATATCTATCAGTCTGGTTTCATTTCTCACAAGAAAGGTGGGTGAAAGAAAAAAGAAAATTCGCTAATTCACACTGAATGTCTCCAAACTACACTTGCTTCACAATACCGAGTATCTCCCTTGTAAACCAACAATTCGAAATCATTGAAAGAAACACGACGTGTATAAGAAACTAGGCAGCTATTAGATGCTCCAATACACGTCGGGCGCGAAAACTCAGTTTGATGTTTGTGTCCGTAAAGCCGTCTTCTCATGTAGTGTAAGCCCACTACGATAGGCAGCACAGGCTGAACAACATGAACATACCCATGATTTAGAAGGACTAACGCCTAGATATGAGTAGCCATGGAGAACAGCAATAAAAATAAAAAGATATTGCTCCATATTGGACTAATATGTATCAACATTACTGTTCTTTCTCTCAACCTATATAGATGTCAATATGCCTACATAGATACCTAGGTAGCCACCCAGCGCACCGCCACATCAACCAGCGCCCAGCCAGCACCCCAGCCCCTAACCAAAAGCTCCAGAAGCCCATCCCTGGCGCGACCCTCCCAAAAAATCCCCGGCCCTGTTCCATTGATGCCAGCGTGGATGTTGCCGCCGCCGCGCGCGCCTCGCATCGCCTCGCCTCAGCATCAGCTGCGAAGCTTCATTTCTCCCACTTCCAACATCTCACCACTCAACCACGTCAACCACCCCCCCGCGCTCCTTTAAATCAAAAAAAGCGATACAGAATAGACTTTTCCTTCTTCCTTCCTCCCCGCATTCTCTCCTCTTGAATTCTTTGTCTTTCATTACACCAAAGCTTTTCCTAACAATGGTATGTTTCCCTCGATTCTCTCTCCCATTCTCGTCCTGCTCTGCTTCTCCAGTGACGCCACGGCCACCGTTTACTCTTAGAAGCAATCCTTTTTTTTCGCAACACGAAAATTCCAAGAAACAAGGCAAAAGCTAACTTGCTCCCTCCCTCCAACAGCTCGACAAGCTCGTCGGTTTCGCCATGCTGGTGGCCGCCTCCGTCATCTTCCTCTACTACACCATCTGGACCCTCCTCATGGTAAGATCTCTCTCTTCTTAACTTTTCTGCGAAACCCAAACGGACAATCACGCAAGAAATATGACTACAACGAATTCAATTGCTAACCATGTCATTTCCTCAAATACAGCCCTTTGTCGACGACGACCACCCCCTTCAAAACCTCTTCCTCCCTCGCGTCTGGGCCATCCGCATCCCCGTCATCCTCCTCCTCCTCGGTTCCGCCGTTGTCGGCTCCTTCGTCAGCATGGTCATGATCCGAAGCAACCAGAAGAAAGCTGCCAAGGCCAAGGCTGCCGCTAAGAAGAAGGCTTAAAAGGAATAACGAAAAAAAAGGGGGGAAAGTGAACGCCATAATACCGAACTTTATATGTACATGTACCCATCTGTGTGCGAGAAACGAATGACCTGTCATCTAAGCAGGAGAAAACCCAGGGGACTTGTTAGAATTGGCCATAGCAATAAAAAATTAATAATTCTTTTGCACGAATATGCACGAGATTTGAGTTCTTTATTGAATGCTGTACATGGCAAATCCGTCACAGCTGCCAACGGAAATGACAATTTTAAACATGAAAGAGACGTCAGTTTTGGGTATCTCGATTGGTGTCTATTCAATAATGAGGCGCTACAGAAGCTGCTAAACAGTAGAGATGCTACCTATAGAACAAAAAGGCAACTACCTATGGAGCCATATAGGCGAACGCATCCAATCTAGATAAAAATCCCGAGCAAGTGGTAGTGAGGGACTCGAAGAGTATAAATAAGCTAATTCGTAAACCAATCCTCCAACAGTATTGTTCAACTTTGCTCAAAGGAGAGGAGAGGAGAAATAAAAAGCCAAGCAAAACAATGAACCCAATGTCAGAAGTTTGTAGTTTTTCAAATTAGTAAAAAAAAAAACCTAGTTTATACCCATAAAAAATTATGAAAGAAGTCCTCTCGAGTCCCACAATCCTGTGAAGAGTTGATGCTCAATTTTCCGAAATTGCGCCGCCGTCATTGGGAGTCAATTAGACTCTCTGGTCGGCAAAATCGAGAACTTCGCAGTCGTCCTCAAAGAATCCATCACCATCGGGGTCCCCTTGGTGAGCTCCGCGCCGTCTCCGTGTAGTAACGACGATTTGCTCAGAGTCGCCAAACTCCATGACACGCTCCATGGCCGACGGAGGGAGAGGTCGGTGGTCCTCTGGATCGTCGTATTCGTCCTCAAAGGTGGAAGGCAGACCGAGATCCAGCTTAACGACAGAGATGTCCTGCCCAAATGCCCAAGCAGATCCATCGGCGCTGTTTGTGCTTGGCGCATATACAGCGAGATGCTGTCCATTCTTAGACTTCCTCGAAGAAGGCGCCTTGGCGTCCAAAGAGGAGTTTGCCAAGCCTTCCGAGACGCCCTCAAGTTGGCTTCCATACGCAGGAGTGTATTCGCAAAGGATAACGCGCCTATCGGTGTGAAAAGGCTGATACGGTGCGCTACACTCAATTTCTGCCTGAGGAATAGTCTCGGCCATAGTATGAAGCGTATTGTTGGAAATAGCGTGTGGGCGACCCTTCAGTGTCAATGTTGTTCCGATATCCATTTCCGTGTCCGACAAGTCGAGATACTCTTCTTGCGTGCCCGAATCCAAGATTTGGCGGACCGCGGGAGCAACAGTGTCGTCTGGTAGAAGCGGGACTTGATGATCTGTATATCGATTCACGCGTGAAACTCGCTTGCCACCAGACTGTCGTCGAGACTTGTAAGGATATGTTCGTACAAGTCCTCCGCCTAGGTTGAACAGTGTTGCGCTCCGGCGGCCTCTGATCCAAACCACGCATGATGACGAGGGCAGCGACGAGCTTGGAGGCAGTGAAAGCCGGTTGTCTCCAGTGTGTCGTAGTTGGCTGATGGCGGAGCCCGTCTTTCCAATCGAGCTAGTGATGCTGGCAGCGATCGCTCGCCCTCCCTGAGCTGCCGAGTCTTTCAGGATGCTGCCGGCAGTAGAGGCGCTGTTGCCACTCCCTTGGCGCGAACGTGTTACAAAGGGCATTGCTACTTGGTATGCAGCGCCAAAAGCACCAGAGGCGAGAGAAACGGCAGAGCTGGATGGCTCGGATGGCTCTGCGGCAGGCTTTGGAGTCACTTTGCGCCGGCGTGGTGGTGGCCACATGAAAGCGCTAAAGGGCATATCCAGGAGATGAACGGTTCCTCTCTCCGTAACCATGGCCAGACGCTCTCCTTGAGGCTCCATCCATACCACGTCGATAATCCGCGCAACAGTCATGCGCGAGAACTGGGCGATTTGCCGAACTTGAGGGCCAGTACTGTCATGAGTAACCATCGACGCTTGCAGGGGCGAGGAGTGCGTATGTTGAACACGAAACAGATCCCATACCGTCTGCACGTCTCCTTTGCTGCTGGCTGTGAAGAGCGACAAGGAAGAGGGTGAGAAGGACAGGAAACTGCATCCTAGAGGCGTTAAGAAAGTGGCAGAAGGATGGATAGACGGAGACAACGCCAGAGAGTCAACATCCAAGATGGAAACAAGTCCCGAATCTTTGGTTGCCGCCGCCTGCCCAGACGTTCCATGCGTTGGGGGAAACGCAGCGCCGTCATTCAGAGGGGAACGCGTGCCGTTCCACTGCTGAGGTGGTGACCAGGGCTGCTGTTGCTGGGATTGTGGGCTGGTTGCCCTGTTCCAATACGAGTTCCATGCTTGTAGACCCTGCTGGCCAACCCATTTCGCGCCCTGAATAAGCTCCTGTGTTGCCTCGCGCATGACCTTGTTGACAACGCTGTCAGAAATGGGAAGATCCACGGACGCAGTTACCGAAGGAAGGTGAGGAGGTGTTACAGAAGTAATACCAGCTCCTCTTCCCAAGATTGGGACCGGTAGATGAGCTCGAATGGCGATACTCGACGACGGCGCTGCTGGGCAGTAGGCAATCTTCCGGCCGTTGAGAGCGAAAATGGCAGTTGGAGGATTGGGTCGGCGAGTTGCACCAAGGGGGTTCATCTTATCACTCTCCTCAGGTACATCGCTCCCTCGCTGGCCTGGCTGAATACATGTCCATAGCTTGGCGGTGCAAGCAAACAAGTGTCCGTTCTGTGCCTGCAGCAGCTGTGTGTACACCCAGCACTCGCCAGTAGAACCAGAGCATACCGCAACTGTTCCAGCATCCGCCTTGATGGCAAATGCTCCAGTGGGAAGCGGAGGTTGAAAGATGGGGCTAGTGATGGAAACTTCTGTGCTGATGGGAATAGTTGGGGCCTGTAGAAGGACGTCGACTACTTTGTTCGTCTTGAGCGAGTATACTTCGACGGTGGTTTGATATGCTTCAATCACCTGGCCCTTCTGTCCGTTGCGTGTTGAGAAAGTATCGTGGTGAGCATAAGCTGACCGAGGGCTGGCCGCACCGTCGGTTCTCTTCGCCGTGCCATCGTCTTCCTCTTCGTCTGGAGTTGCGGGGGATCGCCGGGGTAGTACGGGGCCATGGACCACCAGTGCGACCAAAGGAAAGATGCCATCCTTGTCTCCGCCAACAGTCCATGGAAGTATCTTGGCGTAATGAACTCCACCTCGGAGGCCTTTGAGGCTGGCCATGGGTTCTAATCCTCTCTTGCCAACACCGTAAACCTCCAAACCGCCTTGGTATCCGGCTATGACGACATTTTCAGAGCCAGTCGCGCTGTAAGGGCTTGGCAACTTATCGAAACCAAAGTAGAGACCCTGATCACCCGGCTTCATTCCGGACTTTGGCTTGATGGTGAGGTCCAGGTCTGAAACACCGTAAAAGTGTGCCTGAGGTTGGTGAGGAAGTGGAGGAGGGTGCGAGCCCATGCGGGAATGGCCATGAGGGTACATGGCCGGAGAGTTGACAGAGCTCCGCCGCTGATGCAAGGCAACCGAGGAAGCCCTGGGCATGCTGTCCGGAGACACAAACTGGGGATCCATTTGGTAGCTGAGAGGCCGCTTTGAGTGACTGGCAGGCGGCGAAGGTGACGCTGGCGACGGTGTCATGAAAGCCCTCTGGGCGGACCAGCCATGGTGAAGATGGCTCGGGTCTTCGTATGAAGAGGGCTGCGTAGGGGGCGATTCGCTCGCCAGAGCGATGAGATTGCTTGGAGAAGCAGCCATTCGATTCCTCGCCCAGTCGTGGATCATGCTTGGAGCTGTGCTGGCAGAAACCGAAGTGGTGGACAAGGCATCCAGTGAGGGCGACGGCTCAGGATTCTCATTGTCAGGCGCGGCCGAAGGTCTTATCTCGGGCGTGTTGATCGGAGGAGAGGAGGCATTGGAAGTAGGAATGCTCTTGGGAGTGTCGTTTCCACTTTCGTCGCCGTCGTTGACGGGTCTTCTATTTATCCACAGGAGCAAAGGTCAGCCTACTGTATCATCCTCAGGCACACCGGCGAGTGCACAGCAAAAGGGTGAGTCACGCGGCCAAAGGCGAGCATGCGATGCGATGCGGCGCCATGGCTGTGAAGATGGGAGCGGTTTAGCGGGAGGACTCACACGAACTTGCCGGCGGTTTGTTTGGTCACCGCCGCGGCAATGCCGCCGCTGTGCTTTGCATTTTTCCTGTCCTTCTTGGCTGCAGCAAAAACATGGTCAGTATTAAAACGCTCGTTCCTTGTCATGTATGTCTGCCTGTCCATCTGTCTGCGGTGCTCTGCGTCGACTCGCTCGAGGATGGAGGAGATGCAAGTCTTATCGCAGTGTCGTCACTGCAGTGGTACAAGATAAGAGCTGCCTGTTGCGACTCACCCGGCATTCAACCTGTGTAAGGAGATTGGAGCAGTTGTCCCGCTCCAAGAGCTGTTGCCTTTGCAGAACAACACGGGTTCCGGAAAGGCCGCAGCTAAAACCAAATGGAAGAATTAAAAAAGATGTAATAAATCGAACAGTAGGTGGATGTCGCTATTGATTCTGTCCCTTCGAGTAAACAGAACTTGGCGAAGAGGCTTCTCGTCGGATAGTAGATCGATGCGGCAGCTAGCGACAGCTACCACTGCTGCTAGGCAGAAGCTGTAGCGGGTAAACGAGATTTGAGGTACCGCTAGATAAGGGGCTTGGCCGCCCAAGTTGGGAACGAGGGGCTATCGACGGCGACGAGGGGCTCGCGTCCAAGGCAGGTACTACTACGCCGCAGTCGGTAGTAGTACGAAGAGATTATTGGCAAGAGAAGATATACGGGAGATGCAGGATGCAGTAATACGCTGGATCGTGCAACAAAAGAATCAACTGGTTTTCTAAAGGCTGGTGTAAGTGAAATAAAGGCCGGTATGCAGGGGATGGCGCAGCCACAAGGTTCGTTTTGGGGTGTTCGTGAGAATATGCGTAGTCTATCGTTGATATAGGAAAAAGGCAAGGACAAAGCAAATAGGTATCCGTGGAGTAGAGACCGGGTATTATTCAGAGCAAGGCTGGTTCGTCAAAGAAAAAGAGACTGAAGTGCTGTTTGAGCTTGTATTCGTTCGAGATTTGTTTGTGTGTAGATGAATGTAAGTAAAAGAAGGATGATGGAGAGAAGGGCCGCTGTTGCTCAAGAGGACCTTGGGGGTGGCAGCTTTGATGAGTCGAAGGCTGCCCGCCAATTACAGCATACCGCACTGCGAGCTGGCGCGGTACGTGCAGGTACGTGCGCCTACTTTGTATGGCGACGGCCGGGGCGCTGCTGTCACTGACTTGATAACGCGGGGGGGACAGGCAACCAGGTCCGCTGTCCGGAGCAGCTGTTGGGGGGGCGTGATTCTGCGAAGGGGGCAGAAGGGGGGCGTGGGCGCTCCCCGTTGCTCCGGGCCTGTACAGAGCGGTACCGGCCGGTACTCGTCGCGCACGCATCACAAGCCGCAGTGGTAGTGGCTCGCTCGCTGGTCCTGTGGTCAGCGGCCACAGGGGCAACAGCGCTCGCGACACGCTAATCTCAGCTAGGCGGGCCAGCGGTCGGAGGGTTTCTAGGGGCGTCCAGCGACTGAACGTGTCGAGTTCCAGCGCTTCCATGCCTATCCGCAGTCCCATGGATGGCCCATGAACCAAGCGCATGCCCGCAGACAGAGCACATGTGCTGCAGAGTGCTGGGCGCATGTAAGATTGCCCAGGTACGAGGCTACCTTGACATCTGCTATCGCGGAGCCTTCCGTGCATGTACGGCTCTTACATAGGCACAAGCCTCATCTCGTGTCTTTGATTACCAGACACCACTTAATGTAGGTACGCTCAAGTAAGCTGCGATGTGGCTAACCTTACTTCAAGGGTACACGCCGGTACCTCCAGGGAATGCGCCTATCACAGCGCTGCAACTGGCTGGCTGCCACGCGGTACAGTGCCTATCGCTGACTGGCCCTGCGGCCTCGGGTTCTGGCGGCGCGTTTAGAAGCAGATGCCAGCCGCCTCCCCCAACGGAAACCAAGAGGCGCCGCGCCGCCTGCAGCGTGAATATCACAGCTTGGCGTTTTGTTATTTGTGATTGATAGGATTGATGGCATGGCATACATGCTGGCTACCTACTGGTAGGCATTCCGTCTGTCCCGAGAACGGTCGATGACAAAGGATTGAGCGATGATGTGCCGGTGTACCCAAGTTACGTAAAGACCTATAAGCATTGACCCTCGTAATGTCAATAGCACCCGACGGTATAAGCCGCAGGGACAGATGTCGAAGGATGGAATTGAGGGTATCAGCTCAACTACGTAAGGTACCTGTCAACCACTAGAGCCCTTAACGATAGTTGCCTCAGCCACCTCACCAGACCAGACAGGACCAGACCAGTGACCGGCTCCGGCGCGTCATCCCCCATCAGCCGCCGTGCCAAAATGACGTCCCCGCCGAAAAGGGATGAGATCCATGATTCTGATTGAGCCCCGGCCAATGACTAAGAAACGGCGGCTCTCCTTTCTCCTTCTCCTCGTCGTCCTTATCTGGTGCCGCTGTGAGAGGGCCTCATTATCAGATGGGCGATGATAGCGAGGGTGATTGCGTTTGGTTTGAGGAACCCATGCGCGCAAGGTACAGCAAAGGTACACTGCACGCCGATAAGCTTCCCGTCTCCTTTGTCCGTGCCGTTCACAGCGGCAAGGAGCAGGCTGCGTATCAGCATGCAATAGACTGGCCCTGTTGCGCCACACTTGCTCACACCCCCCTTCCTTCAGCACATCATTTGTACCTCCATGTACACTGCATCCCATGGCCCTGGAATGGGCATCAATAGAATCGCAAAGAAGACATGGCTATTTTTATTATCTACCGCCTACAGTACCTGCTGCTCTCCTTTAGGGGGACTAAGAGGAAGTCGTCACCACCTAGTATAGTGCACTGGCACTATTACCCTGATAGTCAACTAGCAAGGAAATTGCATGTTTAACGCTCCGTGACATGGTGTCAGGTGATAGGTGCCTCCTACGCCATGGGCGAACATCCCCCACGGCCAAGCAAACAAAAACAGCCATCTACTTAGCCCATTCTGTTTATACTCTCTCTCTCTCTCTCTGTCTTCTTTTGCCGCGTGTATCCAGAAAAGCATAAACGGCTAGCACAAAGCAAATCTCGTACTGTACCGAGGGCGTAATGCAAGGAACAGTGACGCTGCCGCGGGATCGCCACTGGGGGCGTATGTGCGTGCGTGTGTCTGGGGAAAAAGGATCTAGACAAGTTCTGGACAGCAAACACGCAGGAACACGGCAAAGAAGCGGCATTTGCCCCTCTTCGTTCGTCTCATATCGTCATGCTCCATCATTGCTGTTCCCCAGAGGGAGTCTTCACACTAGACTTCGGAACACTCCGTGTCGTATCGCCCTTTGATTCTGATAAGCCCGCGACCTGCGTGTGCGGCATCCCGATAACTAAAATTCCTGGAGTGACTTCTTATCGGAGAGTCTTGCAGGCAAAAACGGCTACTAAAAACGTCAGCACGTTAAGTAAACATGGGTCGCACGGGGAACAATCCGGAGTGAAAATGTCTGTAACACTGGGAGCTGGTTCCCACTCCAACTTGAAACGCCCTTGGTGAACATGAATGAAGCCTCCTCGGAAGCCGTGGATCGACGCATAGCTGAGCAATTAACGTCACACGACTTGTGCACCAAGCAACCTAAAGTAGTCAAGTAATACTAGCAGCAGCTCGATATTACCTCACATATACGAGGAGAAGCGCATAGCTCAGTATAAGGTCAAACGCAGTATCACTACAAACTTGGTGAGAATTTTCATGCAGCCTTCTATTCTATTTCAGCATATACACGGTATACGCAGCAAACTTCCACTCCTCGTTGCCATCCTCGTTTTGCACCTTTCTCACAGTCCCGTGTCCCGCCCACGCAACAGTGCTCGAGGCACCGTCCTTGGTCGTATACGACACATCGCCGTAGAGCATCAGCTCGCACTCCTGCTTGCTGTCTGCCGATTCATTGAACTGTCCCGGGAAGACCTTGTGAACTGTGTGGCTTCTGTCTTGTACCACTGACCACATTCCGTTGCGCATTGTGCGAATGTCTGCATGTTGTCGTCAGTAATGTTGTATACTCAACCTGCCGCATCTCTATATAGAACAAGCCAAACGGAGAAGGGGAAGAAGAAAACACCAACCCTCTCGCCCAGTCGCCTTCGCAGGCCCAACAGCTATCTGCGCATCCTTGGTGAACTGGTCAACCCACAGCTCATTCAAGTCCTGCTTGTCGGATATTCTGTAAAAGTTGGTGATGAACGTCCGGATCTCGGGATCGGGAAGGCTATCATGGACCGGGTACCGGGGAACGTATTGCGCATTAACTGAGCCAGACATCTTTTCTCCCTTTCTGTGCGCGTTTCTTTCAAAAGTTTTGAGAATGAGAGAAAATCTTGCTTAAGTTCAGACCGTAATCAACACTGGACGTCTATATAGATATCTTGAGATGAATTTCTTGTAGGTCCAGAAGTCTTGGTAATCAAGGCGGCTTAGGCACTTGTATGTCAGCAAAACGGATGTAGCACCTGGAAACTCCCGCCAACCAGTTTTCAATCCGTCGGCGGTAATGGGTATGTCAAAACAATAGTAGATGCGCATCAAACATCTCCGGCGGCGATAACATCTTCGCTATACTGAATACGTTTTAGAATACACATTGAAAATGCTCATTTTGCGGTCCCTTACCCGCTTGTGGCCCTCTTCGAGCCGAACCCCTCCGTACTCTGGCGGCAAAGTCTCTAATGTCGGCTACGGTTCCGACGGATCGGTCGCGCATTTCTAATATTCCCATTCTATTACGACTGTAGCGCTAGAGTAACTCAGACAATCAGTTGGCTATGTTGGAACATTAATCACGACTTGTTCATTATTTTAAAAGAACAAAAAGGGGAAACAGATCCCTTTTATCATTCTGATGGCTGCTTGAAATGGTGCTTAACCGCCCGCTTCGATATAGAGCCCCCTTGTGCATGTATTCCGTCCCAAGTATATCGTATCCCAAAGTCCTCATAACACCATGCTTCAAATCATTGACATAGTAGGAAATAAACCGGTTGAAAGATACTAAGGAAAGGAAACAAAATGAAACAATTTATTTCTTCACCCCCCGGGCATTAACTTCCCCCCTCTCTCCAATATTAAGAAGTTTGCGACAATCTGGGCAATACCACTTTGTCGTTCTTGCTGGGATTTCTGAAAGGCCTACACATTCGAGATGGAACCATTCTTGTTTACAGTTCTGCTTGCTTTGTCAGCGCATCTGTTCCTCAGGGCGTGTATTTCCGCGGAGATGATGGCCCGCCAGTAGGAAAAAGAACATCGTAGGGTCATAGGCTGTAGACTTACATCAACGTTGTCGCACTGAATCATTGTTCCAAAACTCACTCTGTTACACAAGCAGTACCGCGGTTCATTGGGATCAATGGGGTTGCCCTCATCGTCTACATCTTCCATCTCCTCCGTTACTTGACCTTTGTCCTTTTTGGATGCGCGAGCCTTCTTCTTCGGCGCTGCTTTCCGCTTGCCAACGGCGCTGTTACCGCCGCTGCTAGTCGTACTCACAATACCGGGGGCTGGGCGCTTGGTCCGTTTGCTCGGCTGCTTGAACTCAGGAACTGGCGTGTTGCGAGCCGTGCTGGCACGCCGAGACCTATCAACAGCCAATGACGGCTGCGGTTCTTGGCTGGCCGCCTTGCCTCGCGAGCCGGGCCGGCGAGGGAGCGACTCTGGGGCAGGCGTTAATCTGGGGGTGCCACCGCGTGATGACGATTGCTTGGTGGAGTTTTCAGGCGCTGCCGATTGGTCTTGCGGCTGCTGAGGTGACGTGGACGCCGATAGCTGCTGTGATCGCTTCGCAGCCTCTCCCCGCGTCTCGCGTTTGCTCGCCTCTCGCCCGGGCAGCTCTCTAATCGTTGGAGGGGGAATTGGCGTAGTAGACACCCTTTGCTCCGTCTTAGGAAGGGGAACAGGGGTCTCAAACGGTGTCTTGACAGGCGCGGGAGTGGTGACGGTAGCCGTTCCTGCGCCATTGGCCAGATTAGAGCCTGGCGCTGGTGACGTTGCTGACCGGGTCGTGACGGAAGATTGAGGAGGAATTGGTATGGGGACGGGAGTCTCCGACTGGGGAATAACGCCAATTATCCCAGATGCCGTTGCAGCTGGGGGCGCAGAGTTGTCGGAGGAGGCCGAGCTGCTCTGGGGAATCATGCCTGGCAGCGGTGGTGGGACCGGTGTCTCAGTCTTGGTGCGCTTTGCCGGTGGCCGCGATGACGATGGCGCTTCACCGCCTTCTACCGTCACCAAGGGTCCTGCTGGAGTTCCTGCTGCCGCCGTATCGCCATTGGTCTCCCCATCAACCTCTCTCTTGCGCTTAGATCTGGAATTGTTTCGCGGCTTTGGCTGTGACCCTGGGCTCTTAGCTGTCTCGGGCGTCATGCTAGAAGTCGAACTGCCACCCAGGAATAGCTTTGCTGCCTGTTGCATCTTTCTAGCAGACTCTTCTGCCTCTTCCGCCGCAAGCTTCGCCAGCTGCTCTCGCTTGAGCTTTTTCGCCTCGTTGAGCTTCATCCCTCGGTTGCTAGTGGGCACCTCGGTGGCTGCCAATGAGTCGACGCTTATTGCGCCGGCAGGCATTTGTCGAGTTCCAGATTCGTTGTCAACGATGGGCGTTGGGACCGTCGGTTCGAACACTGTGCCTTCTTCCTCTGCTTTCTTCTTCGCTTCTCTATATGCATCCGGGCCACGATTCAGAGCCTTTAGTTCACGTGCAATCATAGTCTCACTGGGGGTCCATGTAGCGTTCTTCTTCATCCGCTTCCTTAGCTTTGCCAACTCGTACTGCGTCAACTGAAGCCATGGCGCATCAGGGCTGCCGATGACGGCATTCTCCGGTGGAGGATTAAGCAGCGCAGCGGCATTCGCAGCTGCCGCAGCACTCAGAGCAGGCGTAGCATATTGTCCGCGTGAAGAACGGCCTGAAGATTTTTGGCTCTTGTTGCTAACCAGCTTGATCCGAGGCGTCGGGGCTTGAATTCTGCGGTTTATAACTGGCGCTTCAGACTCTTCATCAGAGCTGATATCGCTGTCATCGCTAAAGGTGTCGTATTCAATTTCGTACGGCGCCAGAACCTCTCCAGGAACCGTAATTCGGGGCACTCGAGACCGTCGGACTTTCTGCCCGTCTTCTCCCGTAGCTCTGACCGTCAGCTTCGCTCTCGTCATTTGAGGCGATCTCGGCTCGGCAGGGGTTTGGTCTTCTGTGGGATAGTTCTCCATCATCGCCTTCAGCTTTGACAGGAGCGCGGTCGCCTTGTTGTAGTGGCGATTCACATTCTCTGCCATCCTCATTGCTTCTGCGTGGGCAAAGATTCTCGAATCCAGAGCTTGATTTAAATGTTCCGAGATGTCAGCGCGCAGTTGCACCGGAGATGGGCGCTCGTGCGTCGGCATGCCGGGAAGCTGCCCCCATAATGTTGTCAAGTCGTCGACCTTGTGCGATGCATCCGCATATCTCTCGTCCAGCTTGCCAATCAGCGTCAGGGAGCGAATCATGTCGGCAGGAAGGTATTCCGTGAAGTCGAGGAAATCGGTAACGGTCGTCTGCGCATCGGGGTCTGCGCGTGCCGTGAGAACACTGCTCACCGGCCCCATGGAAGGGCCTTCGGCAAGTTCAAACGTCGCAGTCTTGGTCTTTGGAGAGACAACATCCTCGTTGTCGATGTCGGCTGGGGGGACTGCGGCGGGCTCAGCGGGAGTCGTCATGTTTGGCAGCGGCTTTGGCACCGGTATCGCGCGCCGCCAATTCCCAGCTGGCGCTGGGTCAGATCAGAGGTTCTCAAGCTGATGATGTTCGCACTCAAGAGCGTCCATTTGGCGGCGCTTTTTTGGCCGAGGCGTGTCACGACTTGCCAAAACCGCGTTGGGATGGCTTAGTAGCTTCGCTGTGGCCCCAGTTTGGAGACTGGCGGCTCTGTGCTCAGGGAGAAAACAGCCCGTGCGCCGCGACGTACCTTAAGAATTATGTAAACAGCCAGAGCCTATCGCTGAGAGGATGAGTCATCAGCTCTGCACGCTGAACCAGAACTACTTAGTGGTATTCTCCAGCTGCTTCAGCGACTGACTACAGCTTCCAGAGCCAATGAAATCAGCCTTCTTGTAAGATGCAACACACTCACCATAAAATGGCCATGCCGCATCACGATAAACTGCATACTGGCTACACCACCACCGTTGATCGACAAAATCAAGGCCTTTGCAGCGGTTCGACATTCCTACTCGGGATATGCCGCGGTCATTATCTGCAGACCTTGCATACCCGCGGGTCGGTAAGATTATTGCTGACGCGGCAATCTCAATAAGATCCTAGTTTGTGAGATCACCCCATTTTATCGAGCTTTGTTTTTTAACATGTTCTGCATATTATAGTGACGTTTTTTTCAAAAAGGCTACCTACCCAGCAACTGAAGTCTAAAAAAAAAATTCCAAAAAATGCAATAACACCCATAAATGCCGTCTATTTGCTCTTCGCTTGGCTTTCGTCCCAAGTGGGCTTGGAGGCTCTATCATTTCAGAGCTGCAGAAGACAAAAGTACTTCATACCGGATTCGAAAAAGACGCACCCACCAAGATATCAGTTATTTCCGTGTCATTCACCAATCCCAATCTGCTTCCGAGTCCCGCATCAGCTTGGCCCCCGCAATTTCTTCAGATTCCTGTACCAGATAGGTGGAATCTGGCCCAATGAGAGTCAGTGAGCCGTACAGAACCAGGCGTCTGCATTTTCTATAGTGTCAGGTCAGCTGCGGTGCCTCTGTGGCTCAGACTTGGCGCTTGGGAGTCAATCTTACAGGAAGCCAATGATGATCAAGTTCCCCCAGATCTCGAGCTCGTCCCCTTCCAGGGTTCCCTCGACCCTCAGCTTTCCATATCCGATGATCTTATCACTGCGTCGAATCTCCGTTAGCGACTGGATCATGTCTGCGCCCGCACACTCAGGCGGCCACTCACCGGCAGGCTAGGAAACCGTCTAGCAAGATATTGCCATATGCTTTGATTTGCCCCCTTTTCAAGATCAACAAAGTCAGCTCTATTGATTCTACTACCTCTCGGTTGATCCACCCGCCCCTTTTCTCTTGCTTCTTCAATCAGCGTGGCAACTTACTGGCAGCTAATCGTCCCCTTTGCGGTGATATTGCCATAGGCATCGATATTTCCTCTGACGGAGACGTCTCCCTGGAGGCTGACACCGCGTCCTGACTCTATTGAGCCAGTCACCTCAAGCGGGCCTTGTGCATTAATTTCTTCATCGCTCCTCATACTATTGCATCTCTTCATGTTTCTGGGCGCCGAGTGTCCTGTCGTCGACCCAGAAGCAAAGTACTCAGACATGGCCGTGAAAGGGCAACTGAAGAACAGAACCCTCCTTCAGAGCGAGGCAACGAAAGGGCTACACAGCGTGAAGAGTAATAGTTGGTTTTGGGGTATTGGAGGCTTAGTGCTCACTCCTTGTTGAGCGATAGCCGGATAGAATCTGTCAATGATAGGCGTCTTGACAATTACGGCAATTGAAAGGCCAGATCGTGGGCATCTTATACGATCAAGTCAGATAGCGTGTAACTGGTGTTCGACGAGGCTCCCGTGCCGGAATGGGGATGTTACTTGTCTCGGAACGTTGAGCGAACGCAGCAAAGGACGCGGCCTTTGAGAAAGAAGCAGCAGCCCGGAGCAGTCAGAAGATCCAAGGCTGTTGTGATGTGTCTCCGCCGCCTGATGCACCCCTGCAGCACCAGTCATGTCTATTCAGCTCACCGTTTTTGGATGAACGGCTGAACAGGTGACAATGACGATTCCTGCCTTATTCGCCGTCTTTGTGTCTCTCGTCTGTCTCTCCGCCTCACAACGCCCTTGTCATGAGAGAGCTCGATATGACGCGAAGCTGCACCGACTGTGTGACTGCTCACCCTCCCCCAGCTCGATGGCGTCCTTTGGAGCAAGCAGCGTGGTAGTATTGGCCAGGTAGGGCGCTCACAAAGCAATTATTGGAATCCTCAGGATATCCCAGTCGGACTCCGCAGGAGGGGGTGGCCTACGAAGAGGAGGCGGTTGCAGAGCGAATGGTGGAGAACGAACGAAGGAATCAGGGCCTGCGAATCTGGCAAGGGCTGGCGAATCTGGCAAGGCCAATCTGGTGCTTGGTGTAAGTGACGGGGTTGCTTGCTTGCCACGGGGACGAACACCCAGCAACAGGTCTGGTGGCATGCGGTTTCTGCTCGAATCCTCAAAGCCAAGATCCTCGCCTGGTCTTTTTATGGAGCCCGTTCTAACGGGTATACGGAGTAATACGTGCTAATCTCGGTCCCCAGTGCAACTATTTTTTTTTCTCTCCTCTTCTCTCGTTTCCCCTCTCTCTCAATCTTGACTAACAAAATAAAACCCCTCAATCCCTGCTCCATGTTGATGATTTTCCCCCTCTCTCTGAGACAGAAAGCAAAGGGGGGCACATAGGCCCTTTTCGAGCTTGTGGGCTAAACAATGGTTGAGCCATCTCAAGACACCTCAAGAGAGAGAGAGAGAGGCACACCTGGCTGACCGGGCTGCGTCCCCATCGAGATGCCAACTATTAGCGGTGCTACACAACGTGGCAGGCTGCTCGCATGGCCAGAACCCGAGGCTCAGGTTCTGACCCCCTCCCCCCTTCTTCCTCGAGCTTAGCTCTATTACCGGGTTCAGCGATCAAATCTTGCTTTATTATCCCGTTCCCATATTTTTTTTATTATCAGCCTTTTCACACGTGCAGTATATGCAAGAGTCCATGCAGGCCCCGACCCCATGCAGAGCTGGATCTGTGCTAGTTTCAGCTGTGGCCCAATATAGAAGCAAGGTTTAGCCCTACTTGGGGGCCGTTTTCTCGGGGGTGCGTCACTGGCTAAGGCGGGAAACAATCAACCTTGCGTCTTCTCGGTGACCCAGTCACCACCACTCCCGCAAACCCGGTCTGCCTCCTCCCGGGGGGCTGGTGCTGTGATAACGCCCCGAGCTGGGCGCTGCAGCCTCGTTCCATCACCGACGGGCTCCCTTCTGCGCTCTGCGTGACCCCCGCCGGAAACCGATGATGACGGCATGAATAGTGCCAATCAACGTGCATTTTGTATCAATATTATCGTTCTATCCCCTGTGAGGCTGAAAAAAAAAGAGACAGACGAGGAAAAAAAAAGTACAGCGTAGCCCTTAGTCGGTGGAGCTACTAATACGGTACATGTCTATAACATACCTACCGTTCCGCGGTTGACGCTATCTAGAAGTGGCCGTTTACGCCGTTTCTATCTATTCCTGGACTATATGGATACATACACATATAGATAGACGACGTATACTGTACAATTTCGGAATCGGCATTCCATCCGCCTTGCCGGCTACTTCCACCTACAATGTAGCATCTGTGTCTCAGTTGCAGATACAACCCTTCAGTCTGAATCACCCCTTTCCACAGAAGAAAGCCCTATGGGTATTTAGACCCATTGTCAGGTAAGGCATTTAAGACAAAACAAAATTGAAATAAAAAAATTGAGGAATAATCTTATTTAGGTGGTTAGCAGTAGCTCTCGCTTTTATTTCTATTGGCCGAACCGCAGATAGTAGGAATAGTAGCTTGGCGGCTTGTGTCGCCGGCTGACTCACGCTCATGGTAAATCATCCGCCATAATATCTTCTCCTTGCTACCCAAAGAATGACTGATTTTTATCATTTTGTTTATTTTTGACTATCTCACCCCTCTCGAAATTCCTTCCTTTTTTGCGTCATCCATCCCCATCCACCACCGTTGCCTATAAGCATTTGATAGTTTTTTCCACCCTTCTTCATGTCCGGCCTACCTGGTGCGAACAATCAATATACATCACGTACCACATGCCCTCACATACTACTACCCTGAACCAAGCCGATTCCCCAATACTACACCAAAAAAGCAAAAAAAAAAAAAAAAAAAAAAAAAAAATACAGTGATAAGCAAAAAATCCGATAGCGCGTTCCACCAATTATCCCACGTAGATACCAAAAAAAGGAAAAAAAGTACAAGAAAGAAGAATGAAAAGGAAAAGAATAGGGAAACAACCAAAACAGAAAATAGCAAAGAAACAAATTCCCAGACACCACCTAGGCAAAAAAGGAGGAGGCACAGTACCAATACAAAGGTAGAAAAATTCAAAGGCGCAAAAGGGTACAGACATAGACAAGCGCTGTCTACATCTTACCTGCCTGCCTGGCACCTCCAGCTACCCAAAATTCTGCCTACCAAGTCTCATTGCAGAGAGGTCTCGAGCCCTTTCTAATCGCGTCCCACGAATCCCAGACCTAGGCCTGTGCATAGAGCTGCAAACGCCCACACCGCGGCATATGCAGCAGCCCCGGTCTGCTCAACGCCAGGAATGGTCATGGCGCAAGACAGGTACGTGTTGACGCCCGTGACCAACAAAATCATCGCTGTGCGTAGAATCGCAACCTTGGCCTTGGTCGTATAGCCGAAGAAGTTCCACCACACAGTCTCTCCAAGACTGGCCTCAACGGGGTCGAAGTTGGTGACACGTTCGTCTTCCTTTGTCTTGCCAGCTGTGGCAAACGGCGGGAAAATGAAGGTGCTCGCAGCGGCGCCGAAAAGCAGCGTCACGGGCAGCACAGTAGCGTAAGACGCCGCGTATGCAGATTCGAGGCTGCGGATGCCTGCAAAGTGCAGGACAAAGATCTGAGGCAGCAGGAATCGCAGCGATAGAGCCAAGATGACGGTGTATATGCTCGTTGAGAGGCCCGTGGTGAGCAGCTGCTGAGGCAATCCAATGAGCTCGCGGTTAGGCAGCTTCGAAGATGGCTTGTGGACTGCCGAAAAGGGTCGTAGGAGAGAAAAGGGGACCGAAGCAGAGACGACGTCCACGGCGAGGGCAGCAATGGCGGTTTGTGGACTGAGGTTGTAAAATGCGAACAAGAGGTAGATCTAGACCATCGTATATTAGCATAATGCCCAGCGAAACAGGACAGAGTAGGAAATGCCAAGTAATTGTACATACCGCCGGTCCATGGGACAGGAAATCCATCATCGCAACATCCAAGCCGTCCAGTCCGCCGAACCAGCTCAGCGCAAGCTCAAACCTAAGCAGCCATCACCATTAGCATGACAAGAAGAAGAAGAAATATCCCACTGAAAAAAAGCAACTTACACCCTCCAGCCAGCAAGAATATAAATTTCCTCTGGCGTCTCCTGGCTGCGGCTCACCGTCGCCAACTCCCCGTTCGTCAATTCAGCCACCACGCTGTACCCGAGACTCGCCGTGATGAAGCTGATGCCCGCCACGAGCGGGAACACCACCAACGAGGGGAATCTAGCCGGACGCGCCACCTTTGACTCTCCATCCTTTGCGGGAGTAGTGGCGACGACATCATCGATCTCATCAGCACCACCGCGACGCTTCGGCGTTGTCTTTGCGACCGCCTTGCCGTCTCTTGGCTTCTCCGGTGTGACCATATCATCAGTCAATTCTTCTGCGCCCTCGTTCCCAAGTGCTGCCCGCGCAGCCTCGCCTTTGTGCGCTCGCCGTAACGTCGGCATCTTTGTTCTGTCAAAGAGAGGGAAGAAAGAGGACAGGGTCGTAGTGGTTGTAGCAGTAGGTAGCAGGAGAATGCTATCTCTGCTTAGCTGTCGAGCGTTATTCCAAAAGAGGCGCGCGTCTTCCTGTGATTGGTCAAGTCTGCTGAGCAAATTGTAGCAGCTATAGCGAGATATTTGTTGCGGATCAGTGTTTAAATGCTGCAAACAAGAACAGTTGTGTGTTTGTTGAGAGAGGGTTCAGAAGCTCTGCCGCCGCCCGGCAGCTGTGGGGAAACGTGACGTTAAGGTCGCTGGGGAAACAAACCTTCGGCTGCCAGGTCCCCGCAATTCCTGGATGGAGCTCTCATCCCAGCTAGAGCTCAATTTCGTCGCTGCTAGGGTCTACATCAAATTTTTCTTTCCACATCAATCACTGCAAAGGTTGGGAAATCACATTCTCATCATTACCGCTGCTCAGTTGAATCGCATGGCAATCACCGGTTATCTGTTGCTTGTTGGCTAGATTTGGTCTACCTTTTGGCAGTCTTTCAAGTAAACAGAAAATATGCATTAACATTCATTGTCACCTGTGCACGCGTGCTTCTTGTACCATGGCATTGGCTTCTGTGATGGTGATGTCTTTTTTTTACTCATTTCTTTTTTGAACGTCATGTTTTTATTCAGAATTTCTTCGAGTGTACGCTCGACGCCTCGTTGAACCCTCACTTTAACCTCGTGGAGAAGCAATCTCATTCCAGACCTTGCAGCACATGGCTCGCGTCCAGACAGGCCCTCCACTCCTTGGTGCTGAAGATTCGACAGCGGAGCAGAACCACCCCCAATACAGTTCCATCGAGTATATCGTTGTACAAAAGAAAAGGTCGCGCCGATTTCCTTCCCATAGGTGATATCCATAATTCATTCCAGAGCAATCCCACTCCGGGGGTCACATTAATATATATAAACAAAAAAAGCGTTAACGATTCGAAGTCCCAAGAAGATTGCTCCGTCCCATAGGTATCCAATAATTTACTCCTCCATGCGACCAAAAACTCCGTCGTCATCTTCGTCGCTGCGGGCGCGAGACCGCATGTCGAAATCGTCTTCGCTGTCCTCCATCTTGACATCTTCACTTCCGCGGCGCATCTCACCACGGGTGAAGCTTTCTGGCTGTCTGCTTGGGAAGCTGTTGATGAAGCCGGTGCTTACAAAGGATGCAGCTTGGTCCAGGAATTGGGCTGGGACGGGGGGCACAGGGGGTGCGTCCTCAGCAACTGTTGTTACAACGTTTCGCGAGCCATTGTTGCTGCCAAAGCTGCAGCTCAACAACTCGACAGCGGCGGCCAACTCATGGTCGTCCTCGCCAATCATAGCATCCGGTCCCACATCGATGCTACCGCTACGAACATGGTCGAATCCGTTTAGGTTGGGAATGCTGCCGCGAAGGAGAGGGTTCTGCGGCTGCGGGGATTGGAAGCTTCGTGAGAAGACGCTGCCAGAGCTGAAGCGCTTCTCACGATAAGCGGTGGTATCAAAGGTAGGACCATCCTCGGCGGTCGGTGGAGGGGTAGTATCAGCTGAACTTCGACCATCAGCCTGCTCCGAGTAGCCTGAGGCAGCGGGCGATGCCGTCTCTGGCTCGCTCGCAAAGTCTCTGGCAGAATCTGGAGGAGTCACTGATCTCTCGTCGGGGTTGCCGTTCATTGCTACCAGAACAGATGCTGCTTCCAGCAGTTGTACCTGTTGGTGCTTTGAGATGAGCAACTTGGAGGTGTAGGACCACTCAGGAGTGTGTTCCCATCTAGCCAACGAGTCAACAAATGAAGCCCAAACTACACGCATGTTTGCCGGCATAAAGAAGGAGAGATGAGGAAAGGGAAGGGGAGGGAATGGAAGCCAAAGGGAAGCCGGAGATGAGATGTAAGATGACGCCGCACCCAAGACCCAGGCAAGTACACATATCACAAGACATAGAGGGGAGGGAGACCAACAGGTGCTTCGTCAAACAGCTGCTGTGCTTGTAGCCTTTGCCACAAGTATCGCAGCGAACCTCTACGCGGTTGCTCTTCTTGCCATCCTTGGTGAGAGGTTGACCGTCACTGGCTCGTCTTATGCGGGTTTGGTCGAATTTGGCGGCTGCCTCGTCGCTCGAAAGCTCGTTGGAATCGTCGTCGATGGCGCTCTCTTGGGCTTCCCGCTTCGCATCCAGCAGCGCTGACTTGTTGGGCAGGCTGGCGGGTGGTGAGGGCAAGCTGTCAACCAGGCCAGCCCGCACGGTGGTGTGCTTGGTGATGGTGTTCCGCCTTCCCCCGCTTGTAATCGGAATGGCGCCGCCCTGCTCGCTCTCTCGAATTGCGGCTGCCAAAGCAGCGACATTGGCGCCCGGAGTGGTGATGGATTTTCGGCGGCTTATTCGGTGTGTCGGATTGAGGGCACCGGCGAGGAGGGAGTGCGAGTGCGAGTTGGTTCGGGCGTGGGACTGGCGGCCGGTGAGGGCCGAGGATGCGGAGCTCGACATGGGAGAACGCTGGTGCGTCAATGGCCTCGTGGAAGGCTGCATCTCCTGCGGACGGACAACGATGTCAGCAAAAAGTGAAGCCTCGCCAGAGCGACAACCCAGATCAGCGGCTCCAAGCCGGACAACGGAATCATCTCATACTTTTGAGGAGGCCATTGCCGAGCGGGCTTGAAGGATTGAGGGACGAACGAAGGATGCTGGACCGTTGCGGACTCAGCAGCAACGCTTTTGATCGTAGATGATGTCCAGCACAGAAAATGTCAAGCTTGACAAGATGATTATTGATTATTGTTATCCAGCACGTGTAGGCGTTGAGGTGATGAGAGAGAAAAAAAAAAGTTTCAGGGAAAAAAAAACCGCCAGGATCTTGGAGCAAGTAGTGAGAACGAGAAATAATTATTTTGGGAGGAGCAATACGGCGCCATGGCAAGGGAGTGTGTGTGAGTGTGTGTAGATGCGGCACGGCGGGGGCGCGTGTATTAGCACGGGCATTAGCAGGAGTAGCGGTACTTGAACGGAGGAGGACAAGAGCGAGCCTGAGTATCAGCGGTACCTGGTACGGAGCAGCGAGGGGAATACGGAATACGGAGCAGGTACCGCGCACGCCTCCCGAGGGCGGTCGGTACAGAGAGGCACTGGCAGCCGCGAAAACAAAGTACAGAGTACGAGGAATGCTGCGTGAGACAAGGCACGGTACAGGCACAGAGCACGGACAGAGTAAATAAAGGGCCAGATTTCATTCATTCGTTTAATCTGCGAGCGCGCGCTCTCTCCTTGTTCTCTCCTTGTTCTCTCTCTTCTCTCCGTCTCTTGTCACTTCAATCGATCAGTTTAAACACCCCCTCCTGTAGGTACCTGGCCGCGCTTCAGTCAGGAGAGCCAGCCAAAGCAAGGCACCGCCCCAGTTGGTTCTGCACCACACTGTGGCCGTTGTTGCCAAACGTTCAGCCCGTGGGGCGCAGCGTCAAATGGCTGGTGAGGGCCACCGCAGCCCAGGCAGGCACCTTGAGCGCCGGGCCTGGTTGGCCGTGCTTCCAGTGGCTTCCACAGCGATGGGTCGCCTCTCCATTTTATTCCATTTTTTGGCTTCAGGTTCCTCCTCGTCTGCACTTGTGTCTTTGCTCGCAGTCGCGCGCGCCCGAGGGTGGGGTGTAGCCAAGGTCTGACTGGGCTATTGGCCCGCTGACCCGGGATGATCACCAGGTCGAATGGAGAGGCCGTAAAGGGGGATGCTGGAGGCATCTGAAGGAGTAATTGGAGGGCTGAGGCCAGAAAAGGGGGGCGTGCAGCGATCAAGAGCGTCTGGCCTGAATCCCATATTGGCACTTCTGCGCGCTACAGAGGGCCTGGCACAGTGCCGATAAGCTCAGGGTTTGGCTGAACGGAGGCCTGTAACTGTCGGCACCAGTAATTTCCATTCATCTGCCATCTCCCGGTACCAACACTATCTTTGATGAGATCAATATGATCAATATTACTGCCCGCTGCCGCTATTTGCACCTTTGCAAGAGACAGACGGCCGGCAAGGTACCGGTACGTGCAGGGAGCGCCAGCACTAACGAAGCCAGGCCTCCTTACTACGGTGCACCAGCCAGCTCAGCAGCGTGGGAGCCGAGTGGGCTGTTTGGGCTTACGTACTGATACGTCCTAGGAAGAGCCCTGGGACGCTGATGGTGCCAGCCAGCGTGTCTCCCTGTCATATCTTGTCAAGCCCTATCATGCTCCCTTGTCCTCTGGGCGAGCCCCCGTAGCACCTCCGTAAAGGGATGGGAGTTTGCCTCCTGTCAGGGCCATGGCTGAGCGTAGAAGTTCTGGAACAAAAGTTGGGTTGGCGGAGGAGAATTGATGCTCGTACATGGCTTTCATGGCTTCCGACACGATACTTTGGCCATACAGGCAAAGTCAGTGGCCGGACTGTGTACGTGAATACGCCTCTACGTCGGATGCTACACCAGCACGAGTTCCTACAGTAATGCCATCTGGCCACTGCAACTTTCACGCTAGAATTGCAGACTACACTGCTAATTGCACAGTAGCTATTCTATAGCAGCGAACCGGTCCTTACTCATCCGCCGTTAGTGCTACGCGTTTAGACTCACATGACGAACGCCAGCCCGTTTCTCGCACGGAGGCACCTGATTCAGTCAATGAGGGGGGTACGGCTGACGAAGGAACAGCGTTTGAAATGAAATGGGCGACTTGGGATTACAGACGAGTACGACTTTGATTCAAAGAACCGCCATCCCGATCGCGGGTTAGTGCAGAGAAAAGGGCACCGCATGGTCTTGTAGCACAGCATCAATTTACTCCGCAGTCTCTCGTGCCCGGGCAGAAGCAAACAAGCAGTAATATAGCTAATCAATATTACCTCTTCGCCGCGTGGGCATATATCGAGCTAGTATCATGATTCAAGCCCAGCGAACAGCGAATTATAATCGTCTATGCTGCAAATCGATTCGGTTCGCGAAAATGCACGGTGAAATTGACTGCATTGAGAAGGGGGCAATTTTTTTTTTTTTTTCATAGGGTCTGTACCTTGTTTACTTCGTGTACTTACAATAAATTGCTCACGCCCCTCCGATGCAAGGCGAAACGAGGGGTGAGCAATTCAGCTGAAAAAAAAAATGACAGAAACTGAAGAAAAATCGCCATCGTTTTTCAGCCCCCTCGCTTGAGCTATCAGCAAGGTTCATGGGTCAAAATTAACACGAAGAGACACCTAACAAATGCATGCTTGAACGTTGGCACTGGCAATTGATAAGAGCCCCAGCCCTATCTCCACGAAACCGGAGCCTGGTATGACTGTAAGTGGCCTGAATGCGCCAGACTGCAACGCACCTGAATCGCTCCAGTCGATAACTGCGCCGGCGCTCGATGCTCGCAAGGCCGAAGTGGATCAACTTCTCCCCGAAGCCCCGTTTCCACCCCCGCAACGTGACTCCGCAAGGCCTCACTTTCCGTGTATTTGCAGAGCTAAAAAGCTATCCGTCGATCTGCTAGCAAACCTATCTCATCTCGCTACTTTACGGCTGCTATTTCGAGGGGCAAATTAGACGAGCAAAAAAAAGCACGGGATGGATTTTTTTTTAACTTGGCTTTGCGGCCGAATGCGGCTTGGATGAGGGGTTCCCGAAGCGGGGGAAGGGGAGGGGAAATATTCTTGGACAACACATTAAAGAATAAGAGTCTTGTTGGGAACCGACAAGGTGCGTCTGCCGACAGAGCTACCAGCAATGCTAACATTCTACGAGCTAGGTATTAGGTGGTAATACGTATGGCAGCATGCTCATACGTGTCAATTGGATAGATACGAGGTGCTACTGTCCTCTTACACGCAGCTTCTAGAGGATACATGCATGTTCGAGCCAATCTTTCCCCATCAAGTTTCCACAACGGCTTTGCCTCTTCCAGGTAAACAAGGACGACAACTGCTGCGCAACAGAAATCGGCTAAATACGGCTGGGCTGGTCCGGGGAATCGTTAAGCATAAGGCCAATACACGGGAGGAGGGCGTAGCAGAAGAGCAAGGCCCCAGATTACAGTCAGCGCCAGTACATTCAAAGTACAAACTTCGTGACAAAGAGGTAGGAGGAGTCAGAGCTCCGTTTAGGTTCTTTGTCATCAGGTATAAAGGCAGACGGTATGATGGAGACGCTGTGGATATCATGGAGCAGACATGGAGACATGGAGCTGGGAATGGGGTAGCATTTCGTATGGAGTCAATTGGAACGACCTTGCCAACGAATTACAGGGCAAAGAGAGAAAAAAGACAAGAAGGATGATAACAACCAACACCAAAAGAAGCCAACCCCTGGCGTAAAGCATCTCGGAACACAAAAGAAGATTCAAAAATGAAAAAGAGCAGCAGGGCCAGAAAGTCAACAAGCCAAAAGTCAGGCCACCACAGCCAGCCATGAAATAGAATCACCACCGGTCACTTCTCTCCGAAGAATCCCCTACGCTTCATCATCCAGGAACCGGCGCAGCTAACTGGAGTATACATTCTTTGGCGGTTAGAATCTCCCACAGCCAAAAAGATATCGGCTACACAGTGCCTCCAATTCTTAGCCTTTGTTTACTAGTTAAATCCACTCACACACACCATCAGCCATGGCCGCACCCCCCGGCCGTGCGCTTACGCAGGTCACGACTTCCGGCAGCGACTAGGCAATCCGCCCATGGCACCATCGCAGGCGCATCGAGTGGCCTCAGCAAACCACATTCGCCGAGCCGTGAACTTGCCGTTTGGCTTAGCTTCGGTACAAATGCACATAACGTGTGCTCTGCAGCACTGTGCAGCAGCCGGTTTCCTAATGCAGGCAGCTGTGATATAGATAAGGGCAAACGAGGCCTCCGCGCAAAACACACAAACACCATGAGAAAAAATTTTTCTTTCTCTCCTGCTTCCTGGGCGTAGACTCAGGCGGCTAAGAAGACGATGATTCATGCCTATAATTGGGCTTCTATTTTCAGCAGGCTCTGGTTGATGGCCGTCTCGGTGCCTAACTGAACGCCCCAAGCTTGGTTGACATGGGATATATGGATCCCGATGTTCGGCTCTACTTCTTCTTGTTGCCATCCCAACGCCAGCGCCAACGCACGGCAGGCTTACCATCAATGCACTCAATTGGAACCTGTAATTGCAAGTGCAATTGGGCGATGCCATTTTGAAAGGCTGAAAGGATGAAGGAAAAATTTTCTCTCTGCATCTATGCTCGAAACGCGGCAGCCATTGTGGCGAACAATGCCCAACTTTAAACCTCGAATGATGAGCAGACCACGGTGGTGACATTGACAGGGTGTTGGCAGAGGCAGATCTTCCACTTGATCGCCTTGCGGGGCGTGGCAGCCAAATACCTAGATTTGGTGTCTATCGACATGGCGATTTAGACCGATGTGCCTGAACATCCACGATGAGCCGGCCTCGAGAAGACGTCCTAGCTAGAGAAGGTCTATTGACGATCAATTCTGGGGGGCTCGAGCCGAGCCGACTTTTCAGAGCCGGTGGAGGCCAGGAAGCTGAACCATCACTCGCAGGCTCCTCCCCCGTAGTGCGCTTCTACTCTGTTTTGGGGCCATGCAATCGCTCTTTTTGCAACAACATATTGCCTGTGGTCTCACTCAAAATTAGACTGTGCGTCGTGGTGACTGCGTGCCCTGCACGTTCCGACCAACATTTCTTCAACAGCCGCTCGGTGGCTGATCGATAACCAATCGGAGCCTGCCTTACAACTTCCAAGCGCCCCCAATCATTCTGTCTCGTGCGGACCACGGCGATCATTGGGCCGTGAACCAACCTCAACGCTCTCCTCTACATCCTTTCATCGGGATCAATTGAGTAAACGAAAATAAAAAGGGAAAGGAGGGCTTGGGCATCTCGCTAAAGCGCACGCCTCACCATCAATGATCAAAGAATTACTCATGGCGCGCTTTTTTTATATACAATTCGAAGAGGATGTGCTACCCAGAGGTACTTAAATCGGACCTCACCAATGATGCGCGCATGTCATGTTGTACAAAATGCACGCTCTATAAAACTCAACACCCAATGTGGGCGACGATTGGGAACCTGGATCAAACTGTCGGCATATAGGCAAAAAGCTCGTGCGGCCGAGGCCTTTGATGTTGTCTCTGGCAAAACACCCACGCCCGAGACTTTGTCGTATAGAAAAACGCAGCGATATCATGGCTCCATACGACGCCCCCGCCAGCATGTCATTTGTTATGTAATGATGCCCAAGTTCAAGACATTGCAGCTGCCTCTCATGGAGCGTTTTATCATTTTGACGAGTGGTTTTCATGGCTACACTCCTCTCGTTGTCCCAGTACAATAGCATCATACTCCGTGCGTAAAGATGGCTGAGATTTCAATATGAATACAGTGCGCGTATTCGTCGACTAAGATACTGACGCTCAGCAGCTCGCACTGGATCACGAAAATGCCGCTTACATGTACAGTTTGTTAATACTATGGGGCTCCAGTCTGACATTGCCTCGACGTTTTCCCGCATCTTGAAACGCATCGTGGGCTTTTACTCTAACGCTGGCGCGGCTGATCATCGTCTATGCTCTCATTATGGAATCTCGGAAAGAGCGGAGAATTTTCACAACTGCTGATCAATCAGTATGCCTGTAATTGTTTTCATACTCACCCTTGCGACCTTGCCAACAAGGAATTGGCGTCTACATTAGATGATTCCATGGAAGCCGAACAAAGTTCGAAGGCGCAGGCACGGCTGTAGGCTCGTGAGCGGCAGCCGCCCGCCACTTCCGGATGGGTGCGCGGATACTACTTAGTAGTATACGCTTTAGTGCCTCGATGCCCGGGGGGTGTGGTCTCTCATTTGAGATTGCGAAATACGCTCACTCTTTAGAGATTGGAGAGAGCTCTGATTTGCACCTATACGTGGGCACCTCTGGATGCCAATGTCGCGATCCACTTACTGTATGGGCCAAAAGAGAAGAATAACGACAGGAAGAAAACTACTTGGCCCATGGTGAATCGATTAACTGGGACCTCAGACAGATCGGTATTCCTCGATGACAGTCCATTTCTCGATGACAGTCAATTGTTTCAAAAGGGCTGTGGATAGGGCTTGACGATCCACATGGCCGCTAACTACAGGCTCTGTACCTACAGCTACAGCTGTCATATTTTGGCAAGGCTTGGTGGCTGGATTACAATGCACCTGTCGATCACAAACTTTTTCTTCCTGCAGGTCAACCTTTTGCTCCTGCCAGGGGGGGTGAAAACAAAGCAAAAAAATTAGAGCAAATAAAAGTATCGAAACGCGCCAAATTACTCTCAGCACAGATGCCGTTTCTGGGACTTTTTCTCACCTACGTCATTGCAAGTATCCACCAAATTTTTTTCCGGTGACGTCAGCGAAGCCTCTTTTTTAGCATCACGCCCCGACCAGGGCAACCTTAAAAAACCTGCTCGGAGCTTTTTTCCTTCTCAAAAAAGTACATGTACGTAATCCTCCAAAGAAAGAAAGAGAAGAGAGAAAAACGACGAACCCGCATTTATCTTTTTTTGTTTCGTTATAGCCCTAATTCCGTTTCTTCACACCCCTCCTTTCTTTTATACCCCTTTGGCAAAAGATCAAGTCGTCTACTCCGTACTTTCGTAGAGATGCCTCAGGAGGGAGAGGTAGATACTCTTAGCAAAGTCGGACGCGGTGGAGCAGGCAATTATGTTCCCTCAAAGGAGGCAGCAGAGGCAACCAAAGTAAATAACTAACCTACCTGATACTTGGTCATTCCTTGACAAACTGTCTTGTTCCGTCTCATCCCAATGGAGAGCTGCCCTTTAACCAGTTTCTGTCTTTTCTCTTTTATTTATAGGACCTCGAAGCGCAACGACTGAAGGCCATCGCCTCCGCCCCGTCCCCGGCCCCATCGCAAGGATCCGCAAGGGCAGGCCGTGGAGGCGCCGGCAACTTCGCCGACCCGACGCAGGCCGCGCAGAGCCAGAGCCAGCTCGCAGACGAGACGGGCGCCGCGGTGGCATCGCGCCTCAAGAGGCATCCGCAGCCTCACCGGGCAGGCTGGTCGGGACGCGGCGGGGCGGGCAACTTCAACGCGGACCAGGCTGCTGAGCACGAGAGGCGGCAGCAGGAGGAAGAAAAGGGCAAGGCCGCTGAGCTGGATAAGAAGATTATGGAAGCCGTTGAGGGGGCGTTGAGGCCTCCGGAGAGGGCACACCAGCATCAGAGGAAAGAGGAGGATGAAGAGCCATGATGGCTATGTTGTGCGTATGAAGAACTGCTGCGACTAGAGTCGCGTTGTGAGGCCCTTAGACTGGTGGGCGTAGATTTACGATACAGAGCTCCAACATGAGATGGAGACTACGTTTTGATGAATAAGAATTGATATCATAGAGCAATTATATATATCCTGCTACCAATAGCAATACACCTACACATCTAAAACGCAGCGAGGTTGAAACATGGCAAACAACCGTCCAAATAGAGCCCGCCTATCAAACTTATTTTACCCCATAATAGCACCGCGAATCATCGACAATCAAAAACAACTTTAATCTTTATTTATAGAACAAAAACTCCATCATCCGGAAGATCAATTTAATCAAAACGAAGATCAATCGAAAACACAGTAAAGTCGATATCCAAGTCCCATCAGCCAATCACCACCTCATCCTCCCCTCCATAACCCCGGCTCTTCGGGGCCGGAAAATAAATCTCCCGCTCGGCAACTTTGTAAAACTTTCCATTCGCATCGCCCGCATCCAAACCCACTCTGTCTGTTGTATGCGCCGCCGAAAGCCGGAAACACCAAAGAATCATCAATCCGAGGCCAATCACACACTTTCTTTCAGATTCGAAATCGACAAATCTTTTCCTCCTGCATAATGGCATCAGTAATGGCCTGGGGCGCCGGCGTCGCCGTCGCAGCATTCCTCGTACGTTCCCTCATCTCACAGAAATCTTTCCAACAACTCTTCCGTATAAGCGCCTGAGGAGCGCACTCCATATTCCTTGCATATCTATATACGACCGCACGGAATACATACAAAAGACACAGGAACAAAGTAAACTAACACTTCATCTCTCAGGGCCGAGCCGGTTTCGTCGCCCTTCGTCGTTCTCGCGGTGGCGTAGGCGCCATGGGCAAAGCTTTTTACAAGGGCGGCTTCGAGCCCCGAATGACCAAGAAGGAAGCCTCGCTCATCCTATCGCTAAAGTATGCTTGAAGTTCTCTTCCGATCAAAACGCGCAACTACAGCGACGACACGAGTGATTCTAATGCGTATTTTCGCAGTGAGCGATCCATCTCCAAAGACAAAGTCCGCAAGGCGCACCGAACGCTTATGCTATTGAACCACCCCGATCGAGGCGGCAGTCCGTACTTGGCGACAAAAGTCAATGAGGCGAAAGAACTACTGGATAAAACTACATGAGCCAGGCTGCAATGAGTAGACTGCAACGAACACAACGAAACGGCCGCATACCCCACGATGTAGCATATTTTACATAGAGCACCGAGGTCACGACACCGCCGCGTTGGTAAAGGGGAGAAAGAACCGGAATAGCCGGTGTGTATATGCCTTGTACGATATTCGTTTTCCATAGCGATGGCGTTGGTGGGTTGGCGGGCTGAATTTGAGAAAGCTATCTAAAGCAACACGCTGGTAAAGAGGTTGTAGGATTTAGAGGGAGGACTAGCTACATAGCAGATTTGCGGCTTCCAACTCAAAACCAAGAAGAAAGAAAAAAAGACGGCAATTCTCAGCTCAAGACCGTTATGCCCAGGGATCGTTCTCATCCGCTGGTTTCTGCTGTTGTTGCTGCACGCCCAGCAGAGCCGGTGTATACTCTTCTCCTTTCGCCTTTACTTCCTTCTCTCTAATGGCCTCAATGGCAACGCCGATGAGGGCGCGGAGAGTGAACACGGCGTCATTGCCAGCGTTGTGTAGATGTTTGCTCTGGATAAGCAGGTCGTTGAGAACGTGATGAAGGCCTTTTCCTTGCTCAGACGCTCTCCAAGCCTGGTGGACTTCTTTCGTGTCTAGCTGCTCAGTGAGACCTTGCAGTGCCAGCACTTCGAAACCTACGCTTGAAAGGTACTTGATATCCTGGCGCACATCATGGCCGACAAATACTAGCTTGCGCTTGTCCTTGATATAGGGCTCCAAGACGGATTCGATGACCTCGGGAAGTTCAGACTCTTCCGGGAAAGTGCTTTTTCTGTTTC
This sequence comes from Trichoderma sp. 2475, assembly GCA_038502285.1. Classification (NCBI taxonomy): domain Eukaryota; kingdom Fungi; phylum Ascomycota; class Sordariomycetes; order Hypocreales; family Hypocreaceae; genus Trichoderma; species Trichoderma sp. 2475. The sequence goes on from JARPVV010000016.1 coordinate 1,210,257, forward strand.
AATCTATTAGCAAGAGTGTATATGATGAGTTGATAGCGTTATAAATACCCAAAGTCAAAGTAACCAGGACATCCGCGAACGAAGCGATGGTTCACGAGGCCCGAGTATTCTTTGGTTCGTAGATGGTAAGCTTTGATGAACTGCCACCAATTTTGGCCAGCGGGCCCTGACTGCACGCCATTAAGGTCCCTGACATCCAAGATGGCTATTCCAATCTCAGAAATGGGATTCGGCGACATCTCGATTGCTTCAACGTCCATGCAAACAAAGACAACATCACCACCTGCGCGAGTCTTGTTACCTCGCAGATGAAGGAAGTCCTGAGTCTCGTGAAGCATTCGTTCTCTGTCCAGCTTGCTTTGAGCGGCCTTTCTCGATTTATTCTTCTTCTTGTCTGCGGAAGCGGGCTTTAGCGCCATCATGCCCCAAAGAGTTTCCCAGTCTTGCTGAATGGCGCCATGTGCCTTTAGGAAGTTGTCTCGATCCTCTTGTTGAAAGTCTGGGAAGCTGTCTACTTCAAAAGTCTTCTGATCTCGCGATCTCTTTAGATACCGAGGCCGTGGAGCGCCTCCCTGACCAAACCTCATATAGAAGCGATCTTGATTCGTTCCTCCTGGAATTGCAAGAGCGGTTTCGAGTTCCCTATTGATGCTTCTTAAGAAGCCTTCAAACTGAACCGTAGGTACCATCACGCGAGGCTTCTCGGCAGGTTTCTCGGGATGATAAACATAGAAACTGTGGTATTGTGAAAACTTGCGCCTCGAAAAGAATGACAATTTCCGGCAGCACTTACAAGTCCCAGACTCTGCCTTCAAGAATCTTGTCAAAGAAGGGCTTGGCCTGTATAATATATCAGTTGAGTGCTACTCTCTTGTGTCTGTTTCTTAAAGAAAACAAATTCAATACGTACACGAGGCCCGTTTGCTTTGCCGATAAAGTGGTCAGGATAAGTCTGGATGACTCTCCAGGAGCAAAAGTCGATGCTTTCCTCTGCAGGCTCTCCGGTGATGAAAGTCGAACAATCTAGTTCTGCCAAAGGAGGCAACTCTTTGATGTCCTCGCGCTTAGTCTGCTTCACTGTCGACGGATTGGCGGTGGAATTCCAGGCATCATGGCCAGCATCGTACGAGGCAGCGTCCTTGCCCACTTCTTGCGGCGGCACCACGGTGGGAAATTCATCTTCGGAGTCGACCTCATCTCGCAAATGCTCGCCATACTCGACGTTGACGCCAAGGCTCCTAAGCTTCTCCAAGCGAGCTTCAAGTGGCAGGCCAGGCATGTTGAAGCTGTTGGGCAGCTGAGGGGAAATGTGTATTCGCTGTGATAGAGAAACTTGAATGAAAAGTGGATGAGTCTGCGAGAAATGAGAGAGAGGGAACAAATATGCAAACAGTTTTAGAAAAGAGCAAAATACAGAAAGTGCCTTGGGCGGTCAGAGAGGACAGAGTGAAAGGAAACTGACGGGCCGCGGGTTGGGCAAATTGGCTGTGGCAGGTTAGGCAGGCGTTGTTGACGGCTGCGTGCAGCAGGTCACACAATGCTAGGAGGGAAAAAAATGGTCGGTAGCAAACATCAGCAATAATGATGGAGTAGGTATATTAGAGAGAGAAAAACACAAACGTCTTAATGGTGAAGATAGATATCATTATATTGCGGCGGTTGCACGGTTTGAGGCTGGAAGTAGTGCCAGCTTATACAGTAAACACGCCGCTGCTTTATTGCGGCCAGGAGACATGATTGGCTCCCTCTGCTGTTCTTCGATATATCTTTCATCTAAATCATAAACAACAAGTAACTCTTCCTCTTCTTTTTGAAAGCACATTTTTGGCCTTTTGATGATGTATCATCCGCCTACATGGTACCAATTTTATCCTACACTTGTGAAACCTAAACAAAGGACACTTCCGGCCATCGATCTTCACCTCGACTTGTAAAACTGTCCCACAAATCAGCAAACAATAGTCACGCAGACAGTCTGGCAGTCAGCTGCACTACTCACCTCATCTGCCTCCTCAGGTGTAACCGTAGACGCTTCTGACTGACTCTGGATGATCAATCCCAGTTTTGCCCATCGCATTTTGAACCAGAAATCTCGTCGATCGCCACCTAGAGTTCCGGAGAGCAGTTTCTTCTTCAAGTCTCGCACAAACTCGTTGTACTGGCCGGGCTCTTCTAAGTTTATCAGCTCCTCCCTCATTACGCCGATGCTCTCCATTGCCTGGGCGTATTTGTTATCTCCAAAGCTATCCGTAATGAGAGACTGTACAATTGCTCCCATTTGCTTTGTCGCATCAGCAATCTGCTCGACTTCTTCTGACGAGTTAAGAGCCCGTTTGAAGTCGGGAATTGCATTCTCGGGGTCGATTGCTTCCTTCTTCTCTCCTCCCAGCAGAGCGTCTACGTCCAGGCCTGAGATGGGTTTAACAGTTTCCCTTTGGCGCTTGCCTTTAGCCTTGGGTGGCACTGCGGAAATGTTAGCGAGAAAAATCTCTCAAGGACAGAGAAGGGGGCAGAATACTCGCCTTTCTTCACGTCTGCAGCTTTAATCAGGGACTCAATCTTGGCCTGGACAGTCTCTACTAGTTCTGTCGGAGGCGCTGCGAATCTGAGCAAGACGGGCGGTATTTCTGGCACAGGTCTCTCCGGATGGACTGCCCGCTGCTTGATTGCATGGTTGATGCGATGTATTGCAGGGTTGTAGATCTCATCAATAGTGGCATATTCAGCTGGCTCTCTGACAAAACGAAACGAATTAGCACGTCAGAATATCCACAGCAACGGCGCCATGCTTACCCGTCTTGGTCAATGCCATAGTTGGAAATGTCCATGGCATCCACATAATCGCTCATTGCCTGGTTGAGTTCATCTGATGGCAATAGGCGATGCTTGGTGATTGTTTGACCGCTAACAGTAACAACTCTATCCAGGGGAGGAAACTGGTACGACCGAACATCCTCTGCAAAGGGTAGAGGGACGTCATAGAGGCAAGCATAATTAGGCTCCAAATATGGCATCAGCAACACCATTATAGGATCCTTTTCGTCTTTCGTCACCAGTCGGGCCACAGCATAGGAATCAAGTTCCGACAATGCCCATACTAGAGAGCTGAATGCCAGTTCCGACTTCTCGTCGTATTTGGCGGCAATAGTAACACATGACTCGCCGAGGTTAAGAAGCGGCTCATACTAGAAGACAGTCAGCAGAAGCACGGTCAGAAATGAAAGCAGCAATTACCTTTTCTTTTGGTATAAATCCAATAATCTTGAAGCTTTTCTGCGTCTCTAGTTTGGTGATGTTATGATCAGACTCGCTAATGTGCACGGCTGTCCTGCCGTATTCGTACCCCTTGGCCAGAGACTCAAACTCAACATCACGCTTGCCGCCGGGGGCATCTGGGTCGTTGACTTTGTATGTTCTGGACTGCTTGACGGCTGTAAGCTCTACCCCGTCCATCTGCTCATCATCTGCTGCCTGCGAAGGCCCAGCCTGCTCCTCTTTGACTACCACAGTGCTGGCTGTTACCGGCCTGGCGAGATGAGTTTTAAAGTATCTTTCAACGCGGATTTCAACAACTGCGGGGGCGTTCTTCGGGTCTCCCAGAGTCAGTGTGCCATCGTATGTCTTGTATGGCTTGACTGATTTGGCTCGTGGCTCATTCATGTCATCAATAGCTTCGACTATGGAGGCGAATCTGGCGTCTTCACCACAGTCGTCCACGAGCTTTTTCAAAGTCTTCTCATTTTGTTTCTAACTCAGACGTTAGAAACAGGTGTGAAAAGATGGTTCAGCGTATAGACAATAGTATCTTGGATACCTTCACTTCTGGTTTATCTTCTTCTTTATAGCCGTAGTCAGGAGCATCAAAGTCGACACCCCTTGTATGGCAGTCAGCACTAAATCTGCAAAGATCCTGGCCATGTAATGCGTCTTCAACTCACAGGACAGTCAACTCAATATTCGAGTCCTTGATCTTCCGCGCAATATCACCAATGTCATCTGGGTCTATCTCGCCTTGGCCGTCTGTAACGAGACATATCTGCCGCTTCCACTTGTTCTTCTTGGTGAAGGTGTCAATCATATCGACCGCAATCACAATGGCCGATATGGCGTCGCCTTCTGTGGTCTTGCTCGGCTTTATCTTGGGCTGCAGAGTCTTCAAGCTGGACATGGACATTGGCCCCAGCGGCTGCAAGATGGAGATGTGATCGTAGCCGTCTTCCGCCAGAGTATGGTTTGTCTCGTCGGTTCTGAGGCCCACAACTCCAACACACAGAGTCTTGCGGTTCGAGGCCACGACGTTACTGATCTTGTCCCACACGTAGCTCATGCTCCAGTCGAGGTCTGACTCCTTTCGCCCTCCATTGGCGGCCTTCATGGACGCGCCGAGGTCAATGATGAAAACGGTCGATTCCTTGTCCGCCATCTTGACCGAGCTCAGCGTTCTTGCTTCAATTGAAGGCAGAAAGAGGTGAAAAGAAAGAGAGAAAGAGAAAGCGTAAAATCATCAATTCGTTGTCTATGTCATTTCACACATCAATCGACCAGCCCTTTTTATAGGTGCCAGCAGCTAATAGGCCCGCCTCGCCCAAGCTTTAGGCAGACGAGGCCTTGGTGGAGTACCGACGCGCAGGTATCGCGATACCACGTGATCGGCATGCATGTCAGGCAAGGATTCGGCTGCCAGAGGCTCAAACACTTAAGAAGTTGACCCGCGTATCACATCAGCCTGCGGTATTTTGCTCCTTTCATCCGTCTTGGAGCCGGCTTTCTCTGGAAGAAAAAAAGCAACAATGGCTGGCTCAATTATTGCTTCTGTGGCCCCGTACCACATTATATCGTGGGTGCTCCATGTCGAATCCTTGCCCAAGTACATGATGAGCTGATGCTAGGCTGCGGCGCTCAACGACTCAGTTACGGCACCGTCTTCGGAACAACTTTCTTTCATGTATGGCTTTGGTATCTCTTCTTTTTCCCAATTGAGCATTCTTAGACCATAGAAACCGTACAATTGCTTACGCCCTGCCGCTGCAGACCTTTGTCACCACTGTCGTCATGATCAAGTCGGTCGATATCAAAACCTTCTCGGCAGTCCTGTTCAAACTGTGGCCCTACTACTTTGGCGTACAAGCTGCCGGCTCTGCTATCCTTGCTTTTACAACTCCCGGATCTCTGCTCACCCACAGTGGCATTAGCGGCTTCCTTGCGCCGGCAAACCGGTGGGGAACTTTGGTGCCCATCGCGGCCACCTTTGTCAGCAGCCTCGCCAACCTCTTTGTAGTTCTCCCCGCTACTACCAAGGTTTCGCAGGAGCGCTATGGACAAGGTGATTGAAACCATTCCATCCTAATGCCTTACAAGCAGTCCTTTGGAGCCCAACGCTAATTTTGGTCCCTACCCAACAGGCAAGCGAGACGGAAAGGAGTGGTTCGAGAAGGAGGGTGCCTCGGATGAGATGAAGGCTCTGAACCGCAAGTTTGGCATACTGCACGGTATCAGTGCGTCTCTCAACCTGACCACTTTCTTCGCCCTGTTGGGCTATGGCTTCACACTGGCCGGCCGCTTCCAGTAGAAAATCAACGGCATCATACAAATATCCATTACGATTACAATGACTGTTCATTAGCGTAGAGTGAGCCACTCTGCGCCCAAATCCACTTCAGGTGCCGTAGAAGAAGAATCATCATTAGGTAGTTATGCAGTACATGACAAAAAGGCCCAGAGTGCACATTCGTCATAAGAATTCAATTTTATAAAGCCGAAAAATATCACTAGCCTGCTGATGCTCTATTCCGTAGTAGGTCGTCTGAAGCTCTCCAAGGGTATAATATCCTGCCAACCGTTGCGCCACGCAAATATCAACCAAACGTTGCAAAGTGGACGTAAATTCGTCAGTGTAGCCGCCGTCATCGCCATTCATTTCCTGCCAGAAGCATTCTGCAGCGTGCCCGCGTGGAAGGCCAGCAGCTCTCGCTTGGCCGTCTCAAAGTCCCTCGTCTTCTGCTCTTTGTCGTCGGATCGGGAGGCGGCAATCTCTGCCCTCTTTTGGTTTGCTTTCATCTGGCCCTGGAGGGTCCATCTCCCGGGCTGGCGCTCAAGAGCCTCCTCCACGTCGATGTCCCTGGCGGGCTGGGGGTACTCTCGCAGCAGAGGGTTTGTCGAGACTTTGGGTGGGACGCCGCCAATAAACTCGCGAGCCTCCAAAGTAGGAGTTGAGACGACGGAAGCGGAGGGAGTCGAAAAATTGCTGCCGCTGGAAAGACTGAGTGACTCAGTGGTCAGGCGAGGGTTTGATGACTTGGTATCCATGGATATTGTGAAAGTGTCTAGCGACTCGTAGAGAACGGGAAGTAAAGTTCCAGGTGGGATAGTGGCTTTCGTCGCTAGTAATAGAGTTATTACGCGAAGTAGTAGCGAGTAAGAGTATGCGTCGTCAAGTTCAATAGGTTTCCAAAGGTCGAAGAGGTGGGAGCGTAGCACGTATTTGTAGCTGGCAAAGAATTTTTTTAGTCTGCCGGGAAGCTCCTATTTTTAATCTACTTTTCTCGGTGCTTCATCGTAGCCTCTCAGGAGCTCACGAGTCAAGCTCCAGTCTCTAGCATAGCCCATTTTTTACAAATGCATGCAGCAAGTGTCTCCGCCATCAGGCTGGATGAGTCTTGCTGTCTCATGAAACCTAAGCAATATTTGGCACACGTGCTATAAGCCAACACGTCATGGGCCACGGATATAAACGTCTTTGCCTTCCTCGGGCCCAACTTGATGTTCTTCTTCCCGTAGCTCCGGTGAATCTTTTACCGCGAACGTCGCGCAAAAAGTCTCGGCTTCTGCTTGTGATCTGCACTCCAAAAACGCCGCCTTATCTCCTGTCTGGCAGGGTTTTCTTCTTCGGTTCGGCCGGGCTGGCGCCGCTCGGGATCCATAATTCGGTCGCGCCTTGCCTTATTCATTCACCTGGATAGTGGCAGATCCAGGGTCCTTTTCATTTTGTATCGGCTACGACGATCGGCCAATGCACTAGAAGATGCTTTGCCGATAAGAGCAGCAATATCGAAACTCGTGTTATTTGGCCCTTGTATAGTGTCAAACATCACAAACATCACATATAACTAGCCTATTACCGGTGCTTTCCTGGGAAATATAGGGACATCAGGAGATGGACAAGGAGCAGTGTTGTGCTTTTCAGCGGCGCAGCTATATACGAGATGAAGCAGCCCACTGTCCTCAGCTGGTGAACACGTTCCGCCGCACATACGCAGCAGATTCGAAAAGTATCGGTATTCTAAAAGGCTAAGCAAACTCGTTCGCCCAATTTTGCATGCCGATATGCTTCAGGCCTCTATTGATGTCTAATCATCGGCTCACTGGCTTTAGGCTGCCCAGGTCTGAATATACGATCTGAGACTTTGCTCAAGAGTCGGTACATGCAGCTGCTACCACTTGGATGTATTCTTCATCGGATGCTGCCTATTCCCGTGACGGATAACACATGCTTTCAGTGCTTCGCCATTTTATGTATGAGTGCCAGTAAGGCCGCCATACATTCTGCAGCTGTCTATTAACGCCCTCTGAATATCTTCAACGGGGGGGAATCTCGATGGAAGAATATCTATTACACAGCAATAACCCCCACGATCACTTCCATTGGCATAGAGTTCCCTTTGCTCCATACACACGCCCGCTCGACTTATAGCCCAACGTCAGAGGAGGCTACATGTTCTCCGTATTAACGAGTAATGTTGGGCTTCAAGTCAACTACCCGCAATGCCTTAGTGCCCGGAATCGAAAGGATCCCCGGATCTTTGTGACTGTATAAGCCGAGGTTGATTTCAGTTGTCTCTTTTCACGCCTCGTATTTTGCGCCACAGCAAAACGCCATCTGCGTAGTGGTCCGCTGTCAAAGATTGAAGGCTACCCCTACAATGACGTCGTTCGGCGCCGAGATTCTCGCCTCCGAAGTCGCAAGATTTCAGATGCCTACCCTACACCTTTGCCCAGAATCGTCAAATGGAACAGAATGCAGTCGAATCTCACCCGTGTGCGTAGAAGTAAGCTGATTGAATGGTGAAAATCCTCCTTTACTAAAATTAGCGTTGCAGTAATCCTCTTGGATACAACGCTGCGGCTTATTCCAGCGGCTGCAGCGTGGTTTTGCAGTTGTGATGTGACTGACTAAGCATAATCTTACACTGTTGTCCAAGAAGCCGAATATCCTGACTCATTATGAAGAATCTGCCAAACTATTCACCGCTCGGCTGAAGATTGTTTTAATTGAGACGGAATTTTTCTCGTCCAGGTTGCAATTCTTCAACATCATAAAAATTGTTAGAGATCAAAATGGCTGCGACGCCGAAATATCTCACCGGCGACAGCGCTGGGATCAAGGAGTTCATTGACAAGTTTGATGTGAGTGATTTTACCTTTGTTGCCTTCAAACCCACATTTAATGACAGCCTCACTCACATTAACGATAGACGTTCCTGTTCGACTGCGATGGTTAGCAGACCCATTCTTTATTCTTATAGAAACTTCAAGTAAAATCTCACAAATTTAGGTGTATTATGGAACGGAGACCATGCGTACGAGGGCGTCCCTGAGACAATTGCCCTTCTCAAGTCAAAAGGTTTGAAACGCCGAGAGATGGCCGAAGAAAACATCTTGAACGCTGAAAGCTCACCGCTCACCAGGCAAGAGACTTGTATTCGTCACAAACAACTCTACAAAATCACGGGCAGACTATGTCAAGAAGCTCGCCAAGCTAAACATCCAGGCCGAGGCTGAAGATGTCTTTGGCTCCTCCTACTCCGCCGCCGTCTACATCAACCGCATCCTCAAGCTGCCTCCCGGCAAGAACAAGGTCTTTGCCATTGGCGAGTCCGGCATGGAGGTAGAGCTGGCCTCGGAGGGCGTCCCCTTCATCGGCGGCACGGACGCCAACTTCAGGAGAGACATTACGCCCGCGGACTTTGAGAACATGGCCAACGGCTCGATGCTGGACCCGGAAGTCGGCGTTGTCCTGTGCGGCCTGGACTTTCACATCAACTACTTGAAGCTTGCGCTCGGCTTCCACTACGTCAGGAAGGGCGCCGTCTTCCTGGCGACGAATGGCGATTCCACGCTGCCCATGCACCACGATCTCTTCCTCGGCGCTGGATCATGCATGATCCCCCTTTCCTATGCCCTTGGCGAGGAGCCCACGGTGCTGGGAAAGCCGAGCCAGGCGATGATGGACGCCGTTGAGGGCAAGTTCCAGCTTGATCGCTCCAAGACGTGCATGGTGGGAGACAGACTTAATACAGACATCAAGTTTGGCATTGAGGGAAAGCTCGGAGGAACGCTGCATGTGTTGACGGGCGTGCATCAGAAAAAGGACTGGGATCGCGAGGACGCCATTGCTGTGCCTGCTTTCTATGCTGATACATTGGCTGACCTTCTTCAGGGTGCATAGAATCATTTTAGACTAAGTATACTCTAGATTAGATTTCTTTTAGACGACATGGTATGATATGATAGACATAAGAAAAGAATATCCAAAATTTAAAACTGCCCTCCAAACTTTTCATGAGCGACATAGTGAACCATAATCTCATAAAGCGCCTCTTTCATAAATATGCTGACAGAGCAAAGGCCATTACGTTCAAAGAATTTCATGATTGCGTGCATATTAGTATTCGTCCTTTTCGACCTTGCTTCTTCTCTTGGCCTTCTGCTTCGCCTCTACGTCCTTTGACTTCGCCTCTACCTGCTTCGCCTCCGCGCGTCTGGCTAGATCGCTCGACCTGATGACTTTTGGTGAGGGGGTCCTGTACGGGGCCAGCGTCTTGGGAATGAACATGCCAACGTGCTTCTGGTATGCCTTGTACTCTGGGTATTTACCGGCGGTGATTCTCTCAGTGAGGTTGGTGGACCCCTGGAAGAGCAAAACGAGGAGAACAGCACCGGTGCCGGCCCAGCTGTACGGAGTGTTGGCGGCAAAGCAGCTCCACGAGTAGAGGATGAACCAGATAGACTGCTCGGCAAAGAAGTTGGGGTGTCTGCTGTATGCCCAGAGACCTTTGGCGACGAAGCCTCGATCCAGTTCAGCTGCCGTGTATCCGCGGGTGAGCTCGTCGTCATCATAGTATTTGTACTTTGCGGTTTGGTAAGCCCATTGCTGGCCGTCGCTTATGAATTCGCTGACGACAAGAAGGACCTCGACGCCGAAAAAGACCAGGTCAACCGGCTGGATGCTAGGCTCCAACTGGGACGACAGTAGAATGACGTACGCTGGTACGCAAGAGAAGAGAAACAGGAGAATGCACTGAAAGAATGAGATGAAGGTAACGTTGAAGATGAACCAAAGCACTGGGTGGGTTTTGGCCTTGACAATGTTCCTATGAAGAATTAGTTCTCTAGACGTCATTTTGAGAGGGGGGGTCAAAGGGCATTTACCATCTGTAATCTTCTGAGCCAATCTTATAGCCGCCGCGCCTCCAGTAGTTGTACGTCAGTCGAATCTGAGACAAAGCCTCCATGTCAGCAAGATTTTCTTGATTCACAATGTGAGACTCCCGAGAGAGATGGCAAGTGACTCAGACTTACACTCCAGATCGTTGTAAATGCGGCAATCAGATCCACGCGATCATGCGGCACACCAGCCAGACGAGCCCATATCGCGATGTGGACAACAAAGATGTTTGGCAGGATGCTCCACAGGCGGTCGACCTGCGAGTAGTTGCGGTTGATCTCGGACGCGATCAGAGTGAGAAGCCCAAAGACCAGGGCAAGGAAAAAGCCGGAAACCAGCGGGTTCGTCGTCACGCAGACCGACCTTATGCCTTCGAGGCTGCCAATGTTGTCCCAGAAGCGGAAGGGCAGCTCGTAGAGTTGCGGCACGAAGGGCTCAACGACCTTGTGGTAGTCGACGCACTCGTGCAGAGATTTCACGTGCGGCAGCACCATGGCGGGAGCTTTCCAGATGTTGAACGAGCTGAGCAGCCTGTCGAGCGCAGGCATTCCCTTTATATAGCTGGCCATGGCGGCGCGTAATCGATCTGTATTACAGTTTTGTCTTGGAATGGATGACTTAAGGTTGCCGCTTTCTAGTATGAGTGAAGGTTTGCGAGCGCGGCGGACCAATTAAGGGGCCGTGCCGCCACTGATTTATTAGCTCTCTGGCCGATTTCTTCAGCAGGCGGCGTTGCTGCTGATCGAGGCGCGGCTTAGCGTCGTGTTTCAGCGCGCGTTTGCCTCAAGCTTCAGCGCTGTGAGGTGCTGAGTCGTTGCATAGAGTGCGCGCGCCGTAGCGCATAGTTTAGGCAGGAGGAGCATTGAAGCTAGCGGGGTGGCGGGGCTACGTGTGATTACCTAGCTGGAGCGAGTGTACTTGGGCCAAGTACCGTGTTAATGCCTTGCATGAAATTGGTCCATGCTGGGCAAAATCTTGGCTTCTGTGATTGCCTGAGCGCGCAGTTGTCGAGAAGACGAGGCTGTTGGGCCGTGAGTTGCGCAGAATGACTGTTGAGACACTCTTCACATATCGGTGACTTATAGACGGCAGGCGGGGTCGATGTGCAGCTGCATCCAGGGGGTGAAAAAAATTTGAAGAGCCGTGAATCTCAAGTAGAGCGTATGGGATTCAGCCAGCCTCGCCCTTTACATCGATTCGCAGCCTGGGCCTGGAGATATGAGAGTCCTATGCGTGGCTGAGAAGCCGTCCATCTCCAAGGCTGTGGCCGGCCATCTCTCGGGAGGATCCTTTGCAACAGTGCGTTCCTACATGTAGCTCCCAGCCCCAGAATCATTGCTCGACCGTGGGTTTTATATACGCTGGACTAACGCAGAGGTAACGCCAGCATAATACACGCAACAAGTTCATCAAGAATTACGCGTTTGACTTTGACTTTGGCCAGCAATGGGGAAGCTCGTTCGTCACCATGACCTGCGTTACGGGCCATCTCACCAATGTCGAGTTCACCAATGAGTACAAGAACTGGAGCCACCCGCCTCCGGAATCACTCTTCACTGCACCTATTGTGAAGAATGTCCATGATGTGAGTGAATGCCAGCACTGCGAAATGGGGATATAATACTGATAATTTTTGAATAGGACAAAAAAGACATTGCCAAGAATATAGCAGACCAGGCCAAATATGCTCGTCTGTTGGTGATATGGACCGATTGTGATCGGGAGGGAGAGCACATTGGACAGGAGATTGTCGACGCAGCAAAGGTGGGCAACGCTGCGATTCAAGTAAAGCGTGCCAGATTCAGCAACGTCGAACGAGCGTATGGATGCAATGCAAAGCTCCTATATATTGATATGACGTGTACTGACATTCTATTCCCCAGACACGTGTTAACGGCTGCTAGACGTCTTGTCGAATTGGATGAGAAGCAGGTCAATGCCGTTTCAGCAAGAATAGAATTGGATCTTCGCATCGGATACGCGTTTACGCGTTTCATCACAAATAATCTCAAGCATTTGGGCGGACCTCTGGCAGAGCTGGTTCTGAGTTATGGTACAAGACGACATCCCTCTCCCTATCCATCATAACATTATTTGGGATTTTGGCTAAAGAAACCACATAGGATCATGTCAATTTCCGACTCTGGGATTCGTGGTGGATCGTTACTTTCGCGTCAAAAACTTTGTCCCTGAGCCGTTCTGGGGCATCTCGTTGACGCATAACAAGGAGGGCAAGCAAGTTCGCTTTTCATGGGCCAGGAATCGTCTCTTTGACAGGATGACGGCTGTACTGCTATACGAGAGATGTCTCGACGCAAAAAAGGCCAAAGTCACCAAAGTGCAGGAAAAACCGACACGAAAATTCAAACCGTTGCCTCTCACCACCGTTGAGCTTCAGAAAGCAGCCACTCGTTTGCTTCGAATGTCTGGTCAGCAAGCAATGACGATAGCAGAAGGCCTCTACAACAAGGGATTCATCAGTTATCCGAGAACAGAAACCGATCGCTTCGACAAGGGCATGAATTTGAGAGCTCTGGTTCAAAAACAGACTACGGATCAACGCTGGGGTCCTTTCGCCCAGGGACTCGTCAATGGCGGCTTCCAACAGCCGAGAGAGGGGAGACACGACGACAAGGCCCATCCGCCCATCCATCCCATTGCGCATGTAGCACCATCTGTATTGAGCTACGACGAAGGACGCCTATATGAATATGTCACGCGTCGATTCCTCGCATGCTGTTCCGAAGATGCCAAGGGCATGGCAACCGATATCGAACTCCAGTTTGGAGACGAGTATTTCCACACCCGAGGAGTCATTGTACTTGAAAGAAACTACCTGGACGTCTACGTATACGAAAACTGGAACGACACCTCAGAACTTCCCAAATTCACCGTCGGAGAGCAGTTCGAGCCCACAGAAGCAATGATGACAGAAGGCAAGACGTCACCGCCAAACTACCTCACCGAAGCAGACCTCATTGCGCTCATGGACGCCAACGGCATCGGAACCGACGCCACCATGGCGGAGCACATACAGAAGATCCAGGACCGAGAATACGTAGCGACAATAACGAGGGGCAACGACACATCAGCAGCAGGAGGAGAAAACGACGAGGAAGAAGCAAATGGAGCCCCGGCTGCACGAGGCGGGGGCCGCGGTCGTGGAAGAGGAGGCCGAGGCCGAGGAGGAGGAGGCGGCTCAGCGAGAGGGGGACGAGCAAGTGGGCTCAAGGTGTTTGTGCCGACTCAGCTTGGCGTAGCCCTTATCCTGGGCTTCGACCGGATGAGCTTCGAAATGAGCCTTGGCAAGCCCTTTCTGCGCAAGGAGATGGAGCTCCAGATGAAGGCCATTTGCGAGGGGAGCACGACGCGCCGGGCGGTTCTCGAGCAGAGCATCGCGCAGTATAAACAGGTATTCTTGCAGTCGCAGGAACAAGTGGGAGTCCTTAAGCAGGTAAGCCAAGCATTAACCCAGCCAGTGTTCTTTGAAAGCAATAGCCGTCTAATAACGTTTTACATGTACATCTAGGCTTGCCGCGAGTTTGTCTTTGGCCAGAGTCCAGGAGCATAGTTGTTGACGCATACAGCTTACAGCCCTTCTTTTGTTGCATGGCGAGCATGTATCTTTGACTTGTATTAACCAACCCCTTAATCATTCATACCCTTCAATGTACAAACAATCTCTTGATCTCGATCATTCAGGGGGTACACAAACCCTATTCCCCATCGCGATGACACGCACAAAAATGAAAATGGGTTGTATTCCCAATTCTTGCTGTGACTCGAGAGCGCGTCATCTACGCTTCCCCCTATCGACACTAGGCCATATACATATAAATAGTATACGAGTAGATGCCACTTTCAATTTTAGAACATGAAGCTACCAATGTTCTTCTCATGGGTACAGTGCTCCATCCAGGAGGAGGAGGGGGGTGTGCAACAAGTCCCAAAATCACAGCGTAGCCGCCGATCACTAAAACGAAAACCGCGCTCGTACCTGTTCATCTGTACGTCATTTCCAGAAGAGAACATGAAGACTACTTTTTCCAGCAGAATTACCAACTCCACACAGGGGGAAGTTCGTTATTCGAAAATGGGGGCTTTAGCCCTCGAAAATCCAATAAATTCCATGCATGTGGGATGAACGAAAAAGAAAAAGTGGGCGAGGTGAAATAATCGCTTCTTATCGCTAAATAGATCCGTTTTTGAGAAAATGGCCGCGGGTCCAAGTTTCGGCGTGGCTGACGCACCAACGGCACAACCACCACACGCCTCTGAACTGAGCCCGTGGCTCATGCTAACAGCACTGCTAACTTGTCGCTAACTCACCTAATACCACTTACACAGCTGCTCACACACCAATATCTGGCCAGATGGAGGGTCACATGGGGGGTCATTGCGAGAATGGCGAGTCGTCTGGGTCGGGGGTACCAATCAGCTTATCTCTCGAGCGCAACGTGATGGTTGCACAGCATTCCCTCGTTTAAGAGGCGCTGGCAGGGAAGCCTGGCTGTGACCAGACACAGTATCGCGTACAGTGTGCGGACATGGAGGGGGAATGATTGTGTGTATGTAGGTAGATGCGATAAGGTCGCTCCAGTGGTGTTGAGTGGCAGCTTATCTTGGCCATCAGCAAACAACTCGGTGACGGGCAGAAACAGAGTCCGCGGCCGCATAATACCTAGTCACATATCCTGAGAACCATCTAGAAATGGCACATACTTGGTCCTTTTCTACATACACCCATGGATGTATTCATCTATCCCACGCATCCGCGCTTAGGTAGACGTATGTAGGTACGGACAGGCAACGGGAGTTGCTGGTTCCATAAATTGCTCCCGCCTGGTCCGGTGATTGATACAGAGGTCACACACGCAGTGATTGAGACTGGCGAATTTCACCGTGTCAAACTTGACTTTATTTGTGGGCTCCTTGGTGAAGATCAGATCGGCTGATTTGCTTGCTTGTCGCAGCGCATCCCGTCAATCCGACCATCTGCGCCGTCGGGCTGCCCCGATTGGCTGCCTTGGGCCTTGGTAAAAGGCGCATTTAGCATGTCCATGTATGGGATTTGGGACGGCATATTGGCCTGGCATTTCTGTTAGGTGTGCGCCGTCAACGTTGGCGCTGAACATTGGGCGTGTAAGTGAACCCCCCTTTGGCGGATACGGATGCGCGCTTTGCAGTCTATAACGTCGGATGTGCCTCTCGCGCATCAGTTAGCATGTAGCTAGCAGCCTTGCTGTTCGACATGTCCTCGACTCATTAGCCGTGTTCCGTGCATTGGCGGCATGGGACTTGTTTGCGCGGCGGGACAGCTGAGACGGTTTGACACGAGTAAGTGCTCCTGATAGCTTCTCCAGACCATCTCACGGCGGCGGGGAGAGAAGCGGCCTTGTTTCAACGCTTCGGGCTTCCTAGCCTGCCCACTCGGGCAATCGGGTCTGCCCACGGCTCTCCGTGCTCTCTTTCAGCGTCATGGCATGCTGGTTTGAAGTGGATTCGAACTCCGTACTAGACGGTTCATCACCAAGCCGATGTCGACGGAGCCTCGAGCTACTCTAGCCCAGCCAGCTAACGGCACGCCCCCGCTTGCTATAGAGGCTGTTTGTTGGCGCGCGATGTCGATTTCCCGCGATGGGGTTTTGATGCTTATCGCGATGCGAACTGGCGCTGTTGGCTCTCGCCTACACCCGCGGCCAAAGCCCTAGAATCAGGGCTTTGTGATATTTTGGTTTGTGCGCGCTTTCATGCCATGATGGGGCCTGGCCAGATGCCCTACAGTATCGCCTTCTGTATCATGACGCTGTCTGCTGACGTGCGAGGCCGTGGTGCTTGAATGATGCTGGGTACGGAGTCGAGTAGGAGTTATCCGCATGGCGGGGGCGTCTTGGAGCACCTTGTCGGCAATAACTGTGCGCTGAGTTGCTGTTACGTCCTCTGAAACAAAACTTGATAATTGCGTTCTGTGCGCCCCCTCACAAAATAAAGTCGTCACGACAATTGCCGAGCTGCCTAAGCCATCGCTCGAGGCGCAAAGCATCGGGTTTGCTGGACGGGGATGAGGTTCTGACGACGTCGAATGAGAGCCAGTCCGCGATGAATGTGCGCGCTAGCTAGTTCCCCAGACTCGGGCCAGGGGATGGGTCCTTCTGGATAGCTCCACGGTAATGTTTAGGAACGTCGAACGGCCTTTGGAAGCACGCTGGCCTTGCACGTTGCCTAGGCTGTTGGCCGAAATGGCCCGAACCATGCCTCCCCGCCAAAAGGACGGCGCGACGACGGCCGCGGGGCTGGAGAGGGCATCTCGTAGTCTAATCCATAGCTACGACGGAGCATATGCGACTCACTTACTCGTTGTCGAGCTGGAAGGCGTGTACAGTGATGGGTAGTATAGCAAGGCATCTATAGGCACATGTACCAGTACGAAGAAGCAAGTATGTCAGGAATATACATGAACCGAAGAGCCCTGCCCGCGCTTTAGCGATGCAGGAGAGAAGAGAGCAGTCAGCTCAGGATTACGAGTATTAGTGCAGGTACATGGAAGGCAGGATCAAGTCAGCGGACAAGTCGTTTGTCTGCAGCAGGTATCGCGTAGGTACCATCGGGGGAAAACTCGATCTCCGGTGTCGCTGACGAACGGCACGTTGTTAGTGTTGATACGAGAGAATGAGTGTAATATGAATCATCGTTGTCGCTGTCGGTGCGCACTTGTACTGTCCTCTCGGGCACTATTCATAGTGCTACGATTGGCGTTGATACACCTCATATGCCGAAACCCTATACACCCATCAAAAACATCTACATGTTGCCCATCAGCATTCAACCGGCTTCATCGTACTGGTTGGCGCAATAGCAGCAATATGTCCACCACGATTCCACCACCACCAACCAAAGCATGCCTCTCTCTCGCTTGGCATACAGTACAGCACTTGCTCTCTCCCCTGCCTGGCTCCAGCAAAACGACGCTTAAGTATTACCCTGCCTGCGCAGATGGTCGCATTGGGCTCCGGGACGCCGTGCCGCGCAGCGTATCAGCGCCGATTCCTGCTGTGGCTGGGGCCGAGTCCCCATACGGTAGGCACATCTCGTCGCTGCTACTCCGTATGAGTCCAGTTGTTTGCTGGCCCGACATGCGCCGTGCTGGGCGTTTGATTTGCCCTGTGCATTACTAGTTCTTTCTTTCATCCATTACCGGATCATCATGATTTCGTCAAGGCAGCAGCACAAAGAAAGGGGGCCTCCTTGCTATTGTTCTGCTTCTTCTAAAACGCCAGATGGACACCCCCGTTGTAGCAGGATTACTGCATTGTACCAAGTAAAAACGCCAGGTAAAGTTGGTTAACGGCTTCAAAATCGTGTGCGTCAACGCCCTGCCTCCAACGACGCTTGCCAGAGTCATGGGGACAGCCAGCTGGAGGTACAAGCAAGTACTGGCCGGTACCAGCAGCCCTGAGCCACAGCCTGTCCAGCGCGCATCGCTACCGCCACGCCCCCTCCCTTCACAACAGCAGCAGCCGCCCCGGTTTTCCTTCAGAAGGGGGCGCCCGGCTTGGGTTTTAGCAGGTCCCCCAAGTCCCCTCCAAGGCTGCAAGCGTCCCAGCAGCAGTCGCGGCATCCTGTGCAGTTGCCGGGGCGTGGCGCTAGCAATCGCGGCCTTGCCACACGTCGCCGTGGATTTCGTGCCTGCGCTGCGCTGCGCACTGCATGTACGAAGTACGGAAGCGAAGTACACACGGCCTTCATAATCGCATCACGCCCGGCCGATTCCTCTCGCCTCTTCCCTTCCTCCCTCAAAGCAATCACAACAACACAAATCCGTGCAAACGATTCACATCGGGAATCAGCTGTCACAGTCTCGATCGTCGCGCCAGCCCCAGCCAGCGAAGCCCTTCTTCCGTCGCTGTCCTTCATCTGCCCAGCCTGCCTCCAGCGCTGGCTCATCAAGGTCAACACCGCTGTCACTGGATTTTGCTCCTTTTGGTACGTACAGGTACTCCGCCGCGACCCCTGGCAGTGACTCAACCCCTTTGCCAGCAAAACTTGCATTACGGCTGGCCGTTTATCACCGCCTCTTGCTTGCTTGCTGCGTGCTTGCTGCATGCTTTTTCCACTTTACTGTACTTTGTCGTGTTTGGAATTCCTTTCATGGGGGATCCCTTGTTGTTTACATGCGCCAGCTGCTTCCCAGGGCAAAAGTACTTATACTGACCAGAGCCGCGTCCCTTGCCGCAGACTTAGATCCTCTAAGCATCTCTTGCAATTCCGGTATTAAAGAAAACATGGCTTCTTTGGCGACTGCTGCCCGTGATATCCCCCAGGCCTCCTTGAGCCGAGACAACTTAACTGCTGTAGCGGCTCGGAGCGATCCTGCGATGACTGTGACACGATCTCGGGACCTCCCGACCCCTCCAAACTCCATCTCTCCCTCCTTGCCGGCCCACGGCCTCAAGGCCCAGCTCCAGAAGGCCAAGCTCGAGGCCATCGACTCGGATCTGGACCTCCATGACAATGCCAGCAGCCACGGAAGGTCGCTGTCCCCGGCGCTCGAATCGGCCGGCGCCATCACCAGCTCCATGCTGGCCAAGTACCACCTGCCAGAGATCCTGCTGAACCACGGTCCTCTGGCCATCCGCCACATCATGGGATATCTCACCACATCAGTTCCTGGATTCTCCGGTATCCCGCCAACCAAGGCGCGAAGGGTAGTTGTCGGGGCGTTGGAAGGACGCGGAGGCGAAGGCAGAGGAGTTGACGGAGACGTCGTCTTCGAGAAGGTGGGCTGGGGACGATGGGATGCGCGCCGACGGGGACAAGCCGCCAGGCATCGCCAGGCAACACCGCCCAGCGGCCCATCGTCCTATACCGCTGGAATTCCTATCTTCAAGGCCAGCGGCCGGGGCTTGAGCTTGAGCAGGGCGAGGCTGCACGCTGCCGGTTCCAGCGGCGGCGACTCGGTGCAGTTCTCCCACGATGACCACTTTGACATCTCCATGATGGAGCACGAGGCCGATAAGATGTCCATGGACGACTCTGCGTCGGCTTCATGCTCCGAGGCACCGGATGATGATGTCGCCATGAATGATGACCCAGAGGACGTCACGGACGACGAGGACTGGGCTGCCGTTGGCGCCGCTGCCCTGCGGGCCGACTCCTACCCAAACATGGCTTCCGCTTTTGAGCCCGGTCTGTCCTCCAACACGTACTCTGGTGGGATGCGCACAGTGCCTTCCAACTTTGGGGGCGTGGCAAGTCCTCCCCAAGTCAAGATTGACTATTCTGCGTTCCCTGCCACCTCTGATGCGCAGGAGCGCGAAGCCGTCGAAGCGCTTCTTCGACTGGGTTCTGTATAATACTACTGCTACTACCAACTGCATGCATGGCGTTTTGCTTATTTCCTTTCTTTGTGGGTACGGCTTTGCTTCTTTGGGTTCCCGCGGTGGGAGGGTTTAACTTGGTTCTGGATGGACTGGTTGGCTGGACCATGGAATACGTGTCATACATGGTCGGGGCGGCGTCCCGGATCAAACCCTTTCATGCTGATGATGACACGCTTGCTCTGCGCGCATTGATTTTTTCTGGACCCTTTTACTTTCGATACTCCGCACGCGGCATTGTTTCTGTTTTGCGTTTTGGCCCCTCGCTTTCCCCCCCCTCTATACTCGGGAATCATTCTCTTTTTCCCACCTACCTGGGGGGATGTGGGAAGCACTTGGGCGGCTCGCTTATCTCAATGCGACCCTGGCTTATGTTGGGCTTTGGATGAAACTCTCAAAAGAGGAGGGAAAATGGACAGGCTGATCTCAGTGGTGATCGCTGGTGGATTTTCCCTCCCTCGCTTTTGACAACTAATGCCCTGTCATGCATGTCGAACGATTGTGTCTTGATGCTTTGTGGCACAAACCCGCGTACGGGAGAACTCTTATACCCTCGTCTCACGACGAAACTTTAATGGTTGTCCTATGATAGGATGGCCTGACCCTTGGAACAATTTTCTTCATCGGCGGCTTTTCTATAACGGTATATTTTCTTGCACATACGCATCTTCTTTTCAACTTTTTTTTTTTTTTTTTGAAACTCCAAAAATCTTAATAAAGTGCTTCTCTGGAAGCGCTTGGTTTTTTCAACACCGCACACGGAGGAATTTCACACCTGCTATAGCTGCCCAAAGGCGGCATTTCAGGCTCGATCTGCAACACTTCTCCACTTCAGATGCTTTTCATTTATTACTTTTTTTATTCACTCCCTTGCTTGATGTTGCACAAGAGGAGACGGCATTGGTTGGCAATTATAGATACAGGATTGGGACTATGACGAGGAAGAATGGAAGCCAAGAGACTTGGGCTGGCCAAGAGATTCTACAACGCGCAAAGCAAAAAAAGAGAAGAAAGGAGGCAAGAGGAAAGCGGAGGCGACAAAGCTTTTGATGCTTCTCTCTTTTATAGGTACTATACTACCCTCAGAAGAGAAGGATGAACTGAAGGTGGATGAAGAAACAAAAAAAATCTTCAAAATAATAATGGAGGGCTGGCCTAACCAGATAGCTTCCCAGGTCTCCTTACGAGACTCAATTATCATGAAATGGAAGTACAAATCACTTTCCTCCAAAGCGTTGGGTATCCTCGTGCGGCATGTTTGTTGTTTGCGATTTGTATGTCGTACATGTAAAAGAGCGATTTAATTGGTATACCTGCTGTGCTGCTCAAAGCTCAAAGGCGGGGGGATCGAGTTTTGTCCATGTTGCCATGCAATGCACCGCACAATGCCGGCTAGCAAAGGCATAGAAGGAAAACGTGTTAGTATTACCCAATTCCAGGCGCTTCCATGCAGTATAGCATGTATGTATGTACTTGTATGCGTGGTTTGCTGCAAGGTGCCGGGGCTGAATGATACATAGGCCTTTCTTCCTTTGCCGGCATAGGCTAGAGATGCTCGCTGAGTTGTCAATACTAGTGTGGCTACGATTTACGCATGGCATCGAAGATCATCGGGGAGCGTGGCTAGTGAGTGTTGATGGGCGGTGAGGTTCTAGGGATGTGCTTAAAGAGCACATGTAGGAGTACCGAAACGGGTAAAAGGTCTAATGTCGAATTGCTGAGGAGAAAGCAAAAGATCTCATCGTAAGAGGCATCCAGTCTGACGTAGTGGTGGATGATATGCTCGCCTAAAATTGACTGGAAAGCTGAAAAATCATTTAATGTAAATGAAAGGCCAGATACAGACCTATTTCAGCAACAGTCTCAATGTCATTTTCAGTAGAATATTGATGAAAGAATTACAGTTTGCGAATTGCAATTTAACGCATCTGTTGAAGCCTTTCAAGTAAATCATATGAAGTTATTAGGGGGAAGGGATTGCTCACCTTTTTTTTCTAATTCGAACGAATTTAGCTGTAACATCTGTAATTAATGGTAAAATGTGTTTTGTATTTTTTACATTGTATAGACAGACATGGCGGTGTACATATATATCGC
Source organism: Trichoderma sp. 2475 (assembly GCA_038502285.1). NCBI lineage: Eukaryota > Fungi > Ascomycota > Sordariomycetes > Hypocreales > Hypocreaceae > Trichoderma > Trichoderma sp. 2475. The sequence continues at coordinate 1,232,175 of JARPVV010000016.1, forward strand.
TATATATCGTGTTTGTGCTACCGGGCATAAAGAGAGGACAGACAAGCGAGTATCAAAAAAAGAGACCACAACAGGAATATCCACGTATATAGCACCAATACGGGCACCGTTAGCATTAGCTGATGTTCACCTTTGTGCGTGCATAGTTATCCGTTTGTGTTTCAAGATTTGCTCAGTTTCGATATTTTTGATACCTGCTTGACAAGGGTCGGATGCCCAATTGCGCAATGTTGTAATATGAGAAAAGAGAAATCCTTCAGGGCAAGAATGTCAGCTTGATGGCCCTGGAACTCTTAATATGCTCTGTGCTAGTACTATAGAAGAAACCCGAGCTGACAGAACAGAGAAAGGCGGGAAGGGACAAGATATCTCAAAAACTGGATCAACTGCTTGGCAAGCGAAGATCCCGGTGCCAAGACACTACCATGTGTGAAGATTCGTACTATCACGAGAGGCAGTCAATACCACCTGAGCGAAGTTAACAGGTGGCAAATGGAAAAATACATCATGAGCTCTACCATCAAATAATAGAAACTTTAGAAATTGTAATGAGGAATCATTCCAAATCTTTTGGCTTTTTCCTTAAAACTTTTCTCCGCCAGGGGATTAAAAGCTTATGCTTGCTTACTGGTGTCAGTGTATCTGATCTGATCCTCCTGTTCCCTTCTCTCGAAACCACGTGCTCCTTGGCAAAAGCAAAAGCCATTTTACAAGAACATCGACCCGAATTGCACTGCCACCATTGGATCCTATGTATGATGCAAGGGACAACTTCGCACTGTAAACCGTGTGTCAAGTAGTGATAGCGGCGTCTTGGCAAATGGGGAGGATTATCAATAGAGCTTGTTCGGTGGATATGCCCAGACTGAATGGCTTGTCTTGGCGAAAGGGGAAGGGGGGAGATATTGGAAGTCGAGTTGCCATTTTATCCCTAGCAGTATCTGTAGCCAAGATATCTTCTTTCGGGCTATCGACGGTGGATGGAAGGCTGTGTAAGTTGGCCTCGGGAGCATATTTGAGGGTCCGAGGAGAAACGCTACGTCTATTAGAAGAGGTTGGATGAATGAGTTTGGCGTCTTTTGGTTGGTGGAATCGGTGAGATGAGATTGGAATGATACGGATATAAGAAGATGGTCAAAATTGGAGACAATAGTGATGTTCCAGACTTGATGTCATTTTACTCATTTTGCAATAGCCCCTTTGTCATAGTAGAATCAACGACATCTAGGGTTGTACACACGCGAAGATAGTGCCTACAAGTGAGCAGTATGAAATAAGTGTATGCAGCTGCGAGTTCTCAGATAAAGGTAGGTAGATAACGATAACGTCGGGATTCAATAGTGCATGCCTTGGCCTCTCTTCAAAGGCGATTTGCCCAAATCGGGAAAGAGAGTCGAAAAGCACACACGCAGGCTAAACAGGCTTTTTTTTTCCTTTTATCCCGCCTGCCGGATGCGATGGATGGTTTTGGGCCGAGAACACTCAAGGCCGGCTCTTGGTGTGACTCGTTCAGAGCGCGAGAGCTGTTTGATGCAACGGGACGTATCAGCCAGTACTCAGATACAGTACAAGTAACCAAACACTGCTAGCACTGATTTGGCAACCACCGTGTTGCGAGCACGCACACGACCATTCCGTAATCTACTTCCAATGATATCTGGTCCTGGCACTACTAAAGCTTCTTAAGGAAATAGCATCGGCGCAGTCGGAGCTTGTAGCGTCCGTGGTTGCCGCCAATAGGGGAGCTGGGCCACGACGACAGCCGATGTGATTCTCCGACGACGAAGGAAGAGAGCCCCTGCTATCCTCCAAGCTGAGAACCATACTATAGATGGCAAACAAAGGCCCTGGTCCACTAGCTGGGACTATTGCTGCTGCTAGTTGTCACCAGTACCTCAAGCGAGATGCGAGAGAGAAAAAAGCAAACAAAGAAATAAGCCAAGGATTTTGAACAGGTAGTCATTGCATTTGGGGGCGGCCGGAGCTGAAAAGGGAAGGGAAAAGCATTATTCACAGGACGAGCAAATGCGTGTCTGCAACATCTCCCAAGTCCAATGTAGAGGCCGCTGACGTGCAGTGGCCACAATGCCAAGAGAGGCGCCAGAGCAATAAGCCTCAGGTAGCCCCAGCAAACAAATTAGCATCTGCCTCGGCGCTCTTGGCTTTGCGTCTCGGCGTGCTTGGCTTTTTCTCTAATGCGGCGAGGGGCCGCGGCAGGGCGGGTAAAGCTTGATTCAAGAATGTGGGATATGCATAATGGAGAGTATCCGACTTGGCGGGTGTGCCTACACGTGTATGCCATGAGGTGGACGATGGCAATAGTGACAGCATCGTTTAAGCTGCAGCTGTGCAATACTATCGATCGAACATGTAGGTAACAGTGTAAATGGATGTCTAAGCGAAGCAGTCTTTCATATTCTATAGATACTTCTATCTAAATACAGGTACCATCCAAAAGAAGAAAGGGGGGATCCTTGGCAAGCAAAATCCGGGGGAGGCAGCCTCTCCAACCAACGGACAGCAGGAATAAAATCCGTTGGAATTGAACAGTCGTCGCAATGCTGGCCACAGGGGCGCCACCGCACGGCACGGAGGGTCTGATTCCGCATACAGAAACGTACAAGCATGTATAGAAGATAGGCCAACGGAGGGCTCTGGTGCGCGTTACTCCGATCTGCGAGCGAGAGCGACAGAACGATAGCGACGAGCACAGCCCGGTGCGTATCGAATATCATACGCGGCCTTGCTTGCTCAACACAACAGAGTGGCTGTGTGGCTGCCGAATTCCGCTTGAAACAGCGAACGGCAGGTACCAAATCAATGAATCGGCCAGTCATCCTTTGCGAAGGTGTTAAGGAAAATTACTGCGTAGGAGCATCATAACGTAGGAAACATCTGCTGCTGTGCCGATGGGCTGCCTCTTGCAAGAGGGGGAAACCAAGGGGTCCATTTTCGTGTTTTTCTGTGCCGTCTGAACCGAATCTGTTTAAGCTTTTCTTTTTTTCTATTTCGTTTGTTTGTTCCATCCTATGATCTGCAAGTAGCTCTCTCCGTCTGTATCACCTCAGCCTGGTCCATTTCAGAGACGGCATTTGTAAGAATCAAGTAGCACTACCGCCACACCACTGTAAAGAAAAAGACTATACAAGGATGATGTCAAGCAGGAAAAGGGAGGACAAAGAAAAGAGAGATTAAACAGAGACAGCAGAGATGAGGACAGCGAGACGAGGCCGACAATGGCTCGAACCGACACCGCAGACATGTGCATCCTGCATCCATTTCACGTAAAAGTCGCGGCGTGAGCGGCCACCACAAGGGACCGCCAGAGTCGCTGCTGGGGCCCCAGGGCCAATGGAAGGCGCCGGGTGGGCACCGCGCCAAGGATGCCAAGGCTTGGCATTTCTTGGCATCGTATGCGCACCTGCGCTGTGGTGGGTTTTGCCTGCTAGTGGCTACCTGGCCGGTACCTGCCGACGCTGGGAATAACGCGGGCGCTGCAGGGTTCCAGCGCGAGATCTCTAGGTAGCGCCCAGGTTGCCCCCCATCCGACGCGCTAGCTCAGCAACGCCAAGAAATGCCAAGACCGCCCAAGTATTTCCGCTTGGCCCTCTTTTGCTTGCCCAGGCCTTTGTGACGATGTAAAGGGAGCAACTGCCCCCAGAGTCGCCTTCCAAGAGGCGCGAGTCTTTTCCCCCGATCATAATCTTATATTTTTGAGTGTCGTAACTCTCCTCCTATCTGCAGGAGAGCTGTTGAAAATCACACGTTTTGTCTCGTCAAGGCTGCATCTCTGCTCGACCTTTTCTGAAAATTCGGCCCTTCCTGCGCCAGAGCGCCTGTGGCCCCTCCCCGAAAGAATCTCGGCAGCATCTGGCAGACCTTTTTTGCGCTCGACTGCCCCACCATTCGCCAGCAACCTCCGAAAATGTCGGCCCAGGTCCCCGAGGCCGTCCAGGCTCTATCTCCAAGCCTCGACAAGTCGGCATCGCCCGCAGACGCATCGTCGACCACCAGCGCCAACGGCAGCAACGGCACAGCTACCAATACCAGCGTCAGCAACAATGGCGGCAGCACTTCGTCCAGCGCACAGGTTTCGCCGCCGCTCGGCGACTCGATGGACACGCCCCGAGCCCTTGTCTGCCGCTGGAACCAGTGCAACCAGAAGTTTACCAATGCAGAGGTCCTCTATGTAAGTATGAGAAGCGACAGCAGCAGCAACGGATTGGATCCATGAAGGAGTGAAAGAGGGAGGCGACTGCGCTTATGATAGTATAAGAGCATGTCACTCTCAAACTATAGCCTGCCCTTCTTGGCTCCAGAGCTATAGACTCTGTTCTTCATATTATGCATGCTAACCAGATATATCACCCTGCAGGAGCACATCTGTGAGCGCCATGTTGGTCGCAAAAGCACAAACAACCTGAGCCTCACTTGCCAGTGGAACTCTTGCCGCACCACCACCGTCAAGCGTGATCACATCACTTCACATATCCGTGTTCACGTTCCCCTCAAGCCTCACAAGTGCGAATTATGCGGCAAGTCATTCAAGCGGCCGCAAGACTTGAAGAAGCACGTCAAAGTACGTATCTACCCATTGTCTGACATCTTTTTGAAGTGGCATTCTCCTGACATGCTCCCGTCTGCAGACTCATGCCGATGACTCGGTCCTTTCCAGGCCCCAGGATAATCAACCAGGTATGAACTACAGATCACAGGTGCCCAAGCGTGAGTGGCTCCTTTATAGGGTTTACTTCACTGTTACTAACTCAGACCTTTAGCCCCCAGCTACTACGACCATAATGGGCAGATGCGAAGCCCTGTCCCTGGCTATCCTCAGCCCGGCGGCTATTACGCTCCTCAGCCGTCGACGAACTATGGGCTCTATTTCAACCAGCAGCATGTCAACACTGCTCCCCGTACTGAACAGCACATTGGCTACACCGCTGGATATGAGCGTAAGCGTACTTTCGATATCGTTGACGACTTCTTCGGCAACGCCAAACGCCGCCAGGTCGATCCAACTTCGTATGCCCAGATCAGCCGCTCTCTGCTCCCTCTCCACGGCGCGCTGGCCATGTCCAACGGACCCATGACTGCCACGGAGCCCTATCTTGCCCAGCCAGTCGGCCATGCTGCGGTCCACGCAGCCCCTGTACCCAGCCAGAACCCTTTGGCGCAGCAATACTATCTACCTCTGCCTAATGCGAGGACGCAAAAAGATCTCATCCAGATCGACCATCTCCTAGGCCAGATGCAGGACACCATCTACGAGAATTCTGCTCACGCCACTGCCGGAATCCACCCCCATGATGGCCAGTTTGCAGGTTACCGCAGCGCCCAATCACCCACTGCCCTTCACCGAGGCCCGGCTGGCATGCACGTCGGCACTGACGGCTACCACCAGCATGTCTCGGCGGCCAACATGGCCTCGCCGTTGACTGCCATCTCATCCCACGGCACTCCCGCAGTGACACCGCCCTCCAGCGCCATGTCCTATTCCTCTGGCCACTCACCAAGCCCCTCTGCTTCCTCGGGATTCTCGCCGCAATCTCGCCACAGCTCAACTGTCTCATCAGTCATGTATCCCAGCCTCCCCACCACTCTGCCTACCGTCAGCCATGGATTTGGCCAGTCTACTACGGCGACACTGGGTCCCAGCTTTGATGCTGGCGAGCGCCGTCGCTACTCTGGCGGCATGCTCCAACGGGCTCGCGGTGCGCCACCATCACCACCGCTACCGTCTTCTAGCGAGGCGAACGGCGCAACGACTCCCAAAGCAAGTGAATCTGCGTCATCGGTCGGGTCTCCGTCTTCGGATTCATCAGATGTGAGTGAGGGCACTCGTGAGCGAGAGGAGCGATACGAAAGATGGGTCGACAACATGCGGGCGATTGAAGCCCTTCGCGACTACATCCGAGTACGCCTGGAGCGCAGAGACTATGTAGATGAGTATCCCAACATTGGTACAATCCACAAGGATGTTGACGCCATGGATCTTGACGGCAAGTCCAAGAGTCCGCTTGTCAATGAACGCCCCCAGACTAAGGAGAGCACCTCTTTATATCCCATTCTTCCACTTCCCGGAACTAGGTCATGATGTATATGCGTTTTACATGGGGAAAAAGTTTGCTTTTCATGTGTTTTCTTTTTCCATTTCTTGTTATATATATTATGTTGGCAAATTTGATGGATGAAAATGATGCACTGCAATGGTCATGGCACTTGGCGTAGGTGTATGGGTTTATTTGCTATATATTCCACATCAATGTATGATTCGCACTGGGAGGAAGGAGTACATCTTTATTTATATCTATACATATGTGCAATTAAAAATGATACGCGCTACAACCCAGTTCCAGCCTCAAAAACATGTCTATTCTGATAGAGGCTCGCAAATCTTGACACGTTTTATCCCGGTCTCAAGCTAACCTGTCGTAAATCCACTCAAACCAAGGTGACATCCTCAAGGGTGGCCGAGACGCCGTCACTTTCCGGGCCCAGAGTAACAAGCCCCATGCCAACTCGCTGAAAACAGCCTTCTCTAGTAGGACAGGGCCTAAGCAGCAAGACCAAGTATGGCATCTAGACTGTCAGTTAGCAAGCATCTCGATTCTTGTGGCTTGACTTGAGCCTAGTGAATTATTTACTTCGGTTATTTCTCTATTGGAAACGTCTACTTCGTCATCAAAGGTAAACCAGGATCTAGTATTCATCAATCTTCATGTGCAAAACCAATTAGTTTCGATTCTGCAACCATTAAACGAAAAGATTCATCAGACTTACTTGCCGTAGTCTTCCCATTGCACCAGAAACAGGATATGTGCACTTGCAAAATGCTCATCGTCTAACATGGCTATGCCGGCAAGTCGAGCAGGCCTGGATGATGTCTGTATCCAGCTCAAAGGGTCTTCCCTGGATTGTTGGATTGTTGACTCCAGATTAGAGAAGATTTCGTCCTCTGTAGAATCAACTTGACTCGGTCTTGTTTGAAGGATATTACATTCGGCTAAGAAGCCTTGCACTCTCAAGATGCCAGGTGCATCTACAGTGATTTCGTGGTGTAGCTTTCGCCAAGCTGCTCCTTGCGTTCTCCAGAACACCTTTGGCCCTCCTGTTGAAGCCCAGTGCCAGGAAGGCAATGTGTCCAGACGGTCTGACTCGTCTGCTCGATGCTCCATCATCCAGAGAAGCTGCTCTGGAATCGTTGATTCGAATATGCCCTGGCTGTACTTGTCATGACTGGCCTCTTGAATCGCCTGGCCTAGCCCTTCCACAGCTGCCAGCCGATCCTCCTTGTAGGTGAGTTGGCGGGCAGAGTATTTCTGCAATAGATCCGTCCAACCTTCAAAGTCCTCCAGCAGAGCCGTGGTTCTTTCGCTGGTACTCAACATAGTGCACTTCCACGTTATACCAGCGGGCATAAAATACAATATCCTCCGCGCCAGATGCTGCTCCTGCAGGGTCCATCCCCTCTTACTCAGCGGGCCCCAGAATGATGCAGGATTCCCTTGCACAGGCACAGAGAGCTGCATGAAGCCGTCCACTTGGCCATCTTCTGCGTAATAGGGAACTTTTACGCCATATGGGCACCGACGCTTTTTCGAAAAGCAGCCTACTTTTGGATTTTCCGCCCCAGAGGCGGCAATGACCAGATGCGCTTTCTGGTAGACGTCTGCCATTTTACCGGCCTCGTTTGCCCAGTCTTGCTTGTCTCCCTGTATGATGCAAAGGCTGTCGATCCAGAGATAGCGAACGCCGATTTCACGCGTGACAATGACTGCGTCTTGAAAGGTCTTTGGCAAGTCATCGAATCGAATGCCATCGAAGCGATCTTTGATGTTGTCTCTTGTCGTAATCATGGTCTGCGTGCCCTTGGGGCCCCAGCAGTAGCTGAGTGCACAAAAATTTCCATTCCGGCCGTTGGTTTCTACGAGATGGATGTGCTCGCCGTTTATTCCTCCAATATCTAACACGCGGGTTGGAAGCTTTGGGCCCAAAGTTTCGTTGACGAGGGCTTTTGCCATGGTTCTTTTACATGATTCGTGCTCTTGCAGGCATGTCTTGAGCAAGGAGTTGATGAAGACAAATGCTTCTGGGCCATTGTCACTTGCCAGTTGTGGTAATGTACATATATTCCCAGAAACAGCAGCGGAAGATCCTGAAAATATGGTTAAGTATTCTTCTTCAATATCTGTTCGAAATAGAAATACACATCATTACCTACCGGAATCGCTCCACACCGATATATCAGAATATAAAAGAGGAGGTTTGCCAAATACGCCAAGAAATCTCACCCACGAGAGCGCATCGCCTTCACGATCAATCGGCCCATAGTATATCCTGGTGGCTGTGGGTGGTACCGGCGCATTCACATCCGGGTTGTCGAAGATGTAGTCAGACATCATTTTGCAGAGGCAGCAGTCTCGTGAGCCAGCCCGTCGCCGAGCCGCATTCCAGAAGGAATCCAGGCCCGGCCAAGATTCGAGCCTCTTGGAGATTGCAACGGCCAAGCCGTCACAGTCACGACAAAGATCCATCGGACGCAAATCAGATTGCCTTTTGACCAATCTTGTAATGAAATTTACGAGAATTTGAGAATGTCCCACCGCCAGTTCAGATTGGTCGGTCAGCTGCAGCAGAATATAATACTCACTGCTATTTCGAGTTGGCGCCTAAATGCAAGCGAGTACGAAATACAATTGAGATTCGCAGTCAGCTTGCCGTGCCGCATTGTACATGTACGTACATGTAGTTACGAGTTCTACAATTAGATATGCCTTCTGCACACTGCTATTACTTCATTCTGCCTAGTCCAGAAGCGCAATGAGATCAAATATGATTATCTGTTTTACCTATCCACTGCTATTACTGCTATTACTGCTATTACTGCTATTACTGCTATTACTGCTATTACTGCTATTACTGCTATTACTGCTATTACTGCTATTACTGCTATTACTGCTATTACTGCTATTACTGCTATTACTGCTATTACTGCTATTACTGCTATTACTGCTATTACTGCT